>CP106711.1:75403788-77803788 GCA_025503065.1 Gossypium bickii | reverse complement strand
GCCATCTTTGAATCCTGTCCCACGTCGAGCCGTCTACTGAGGATCACCTGAAACATTTAATAAAAAGGGTGTGAGTTTCAAAACTCAGTGTACGACCCTTGGTAATACAATCAACATGCAAATATCACATTGGGCCTAAGCCCTATCAAACTCGGTGGTCTTGGGCCTTAGCCCACAGTTACCTCATATCACATCAATATCACATGAATGCAATGCACCCATCCCGAATCCAACCCTGCACTCTATTTCCCTTCCAACCCTACACTCCTGTGGGGATATAAATATCAACCCTGTAACACCCCAAACCCGGCCCAAACCATATGACCGAATTTGGTTAGCTACAGAGAGAACATTTTGAAAACCATTTTTAAAACTTAGTCGAATTGCCTTTCAAATAAAAATTTATTTGTTAAAAACCACACTTAAAAGAAATTTGTTGAGTCGGGTTGTTTAAAATTAAAATTTGTACCCGATGGTACTTTAAAACATTTTGCGTTTAATTTGAGAAAAACACGTATAACCGTTTTAACATCATCAAGTAGTTTAAAATAAACATTCAAACATGCAGCAACAATAGAATAATTTTAGGAGGCCTTATTACAAACATAAACCCAATAGATAAAATCCAAAATGTATTTATAAAAAGTCTCCATTGCATGGCCACCTCGAATCTATCAGGCTCCTCACCCGCGATCTACGAATCACTGAAAAATTAAAGGAGAAGGTGAGTCACCAAGACTCAATGTGTAACCCTTCCCGGTTTAGTGCAATAACATACACAAATCATAACCAATTTACATGCATAAGTTTAAAATGCACCCAACCTAACCATCCAAACGCCTTTCTCTACCCCGTGTGGTACCAAAACCTTTGGTGGTGCCAAACCATTGGTGACATATAGTCACAAATGTGATACCAAATCACCGGAGATACCAAATCTCGGTGTCCAAGACACAATTGTGTTACCAAAACATCGTGACCGAAGTCACAAATCAAGTGATGGGGCCAACCCATCGTGTGATACCAAATCACCGCGCGTGACGATCCCATATTTCAAAGTGGGGCCAACCCACGGTGGAATTAACCACGAGGACAAGTCGCTATGAGGTGCCAAACCTCCGAGGTACCAAACCTCACGGTGACCGTAGTCACGATGTGTTACCAAAACACCGTGTCCGCTCGACACGAATATCACCGCCTCTCCTCTCATCAACCCATAACAATCATTTATATGCATGTACCAAAAATCATGTTGATAGATTTATTTAACAATATCCAATCGATTATCATAAGCCATATATTATATAATACACATGCCAAATGGATCATGCTTCCCCAAAGCATCAAATAATAATCTCATAGCAATATAGACTTACCCGAATCCTTGCTAATACCATGAAGGTATTACATCCATGTCTACACAAATTGATTAGACATAAAATAACACTTAGCATATTAAAAGTTATAAGATGTGTATGTATACACACTGCACCAAAAAGAGTTCTAAATCCGAATAGACAAATCGCCACACAAATATTCTTGCCCCTATATTCGGCCAAAAATGAATATTAGAACCATGGTCTATTCGGCCAAACCAAAATAATTGAGAAGGGTTCCTTGTGAACCTAAAATCTTACCCAAAGCCTTCGAACACTTATCCAACACACTCCTAAAAGAATCGGCCTCACTTTCCTACAATCAACCATCATCAAAAAGGTTTATTAGCCTTCGGCTTAAACGAAACTTAAAATAATAATCCTTCAAAATAAACCTTACCACCTTACCACTATCGATTTCTAGAAAAGTCCCGATGAAAACTATGTTACCTTCAATATTCGGCCAAAGTGATCAAGATAGGAGAAGAAAATTCGGTATACCCAAGGGAGTGGATTGGGCATGATTGTTCAACACAATCAACCAAGGTTCAACTTGTATGGAAAAGAGGAAGTAAGAAAGTGAACTAATAGTTTTGGCTAAGTGCCTTTGAGAAGAGAAAAGAAAGAAATAGATGGAATATTAAGGTATAGGAGATTCGGCTAAGAAAGAAAGAAGAAAATGGACAAAAGAGATAGGTGTTTCGCAATGGTTGAAGACAATACTCAAGTTTCGGTTTTGAGAGAATGAAAAGGAGAAATAGAAAATGAGCCAAAATGACCAAATGGTCAAAAAGTATTAGGCTTATCAAAAGGTAAAATTCGGCTAAAAAGAAAAGAGTTGAGAGATAATTGTTTTGCAACTTTTGCACCAAATGAAAGAAATGACCAAAAAGAATTCCTAAGCCTTACCAACACTAGCATATTCGGCCAAAACTCCCCTCCTAGCCACATTGCAGTCAAGTTCATGGCATAAAGGCCATGAATTTGTTTCCAAAACATTTCCCACAAACCAAGCCTTTGTCCCCTCAATTTACCATAACTTCAAGATATCTTACCATAACCTTAGGAATCTTATCCCTTTTCCATGCTTTCCTTAAAAATAAATTCAACTTACCAAAATGAAAGTCCAACCTATCATAATCCTAGGTTGACCGGCCATTAATGCTAACATACAAAATAAACTTTTAAAAATGCTAAACATACTACTCGAACCTCTAACCTCAAGCAACTTTCCAAACTCCTTAACCATCTTGCCACTTATTCCTCTTATGCTTTAATTTACACTTAAATTAACTTAAGTGCTAAGCTCATGTAATCCACTTCATTAAATAAGCCATACTAAAATTTATTCTAGCTTCCTAAATAAAATCAAGCCCTCACAAGACTATACTAACACATAAAATTCATACCCGAGCCAACACAAATAAATAAATAATATTCTAATTTTCCTAAAGCCCAATTCCCAATCGGCCCAATCCTACTAGGCCCAATTTTGGGATGTTACAATTCTACCCTCCTTAAAGAAAATTTCATCCTCGAAATTTCCAACTAACTAACAGTCGTACTTCCTATCTCACCACACTACGCTCTTGCTGCGCACTCTGATATTATTAAAAATTACTATGCTACTAACAACACTTGAATCCGTCGAACCCACATCAATCAAAGCGGTTTGTGGAAAACCAAAGACTAAGAATGTACCGATTATGACATCCGGTGCGTCTCCTTCCTCACGACGCCTCGCAGCATACACCAAACCAGGCTGCCTAGCTTCCGTGTTGCCAATACCTCGCTAATTTGCTCCGCGACCTCCACTAGAGCCATAACCACCTCTACCATTACCACGACTCTCCGTGGTGCTGGTCCTCCTTTCGACAGCCCGAGCACGACCTTGACCTTCGGGATCGATTCCTAGCTTGCTTACGCGGACAGTCTCTCACACGATGTTCTAGCGAACTACACTCGAAACATCCTTTCCCTCCGGTCCAACATTCACCCCAATGAAACTTTCCACAACGGTTGCACTGGGCCGGTCCCGGATTAGCAGTAACAGGCCTCCCAGACTGATTCGACCCACTTTGCCTAGCCCTCTTCTGAGAATCTTCGGCTGACCCAGATGATTCAGAACCTCTCTTATGCTTATTCCGGTCGTAACTCTGCCTTACAGTTTCCTTTATTCCTTCGGCTATCTTGGCCTTTTCAACTAAAGCAGCAAAATCTCGCTCCTGATGTGGAGCAATCAACAGCCTTAACTCGTCTCTAAGTCCGTCTTCAAAACGAACACAACGATCATGCTCCGATGCCACTATTCCCTGAGCATAACGACTCAGCCTTAGAAATTCCGCTTCATATTCCGACACAGATTTACTTCCTTGCACTAACCCCAGAAAAGCTTTTCTTTGAGCATCAATATAGCTTGAGCCAACATACTTTTTCTGATACGAATTCTTGAAATACTCCCAAGTGAGATCATCTGCCGTAGTACCATCTCGAACCGTGAGCCACCAACGATATGACTCATCTTTGAGAAGCGACACCGCTCCTTTCAGCTTCTCCTCGTTTGTCAAATCTATCTCATCCATGATTCTTTCGGTCGATTCTAACCAATACTCAGCCGTATTGGGCGCTACACCGGACACACCTCGGAAAAATTCAGCTCCATTAGCTCTTAGTCTCTCAGGAACCGACTTCCGAGTTCCTCCACCTCCTCCAATTCCGGCTACCCTTTCCAAAGACCCGTAGCATTGCTTGTGACACGCGTCATCACCGTCCGATCCTCGATGCTCAACTCCAAAGGTTGGGGTGGTGGTGGCGGTATCTCATTTTCAGATCCTTGACCCGACCCGGCTGAGTTCCGAGCATCTGACCATCCTACCCCTTCTCTGCGTCCACGACGTCCACGACCTCTAAAGCTCATTCTAACTATCGCGCTTTAATCGATTAGGAAATTTTATGAATTAGTACATGTTCCACTTGATTATCCATGAAGAAATTTTATGAAAAGAGTTTAATAGAGATTCTTTCGATCAAACAAGGTTTTAGGTCTTCTATCCTAGTTTACGAGAAAAGTATATCCATTCCCTATACCTTTCATACCTATGCACTCTTGGGCATTTCGTCAGCTTCTAACCCCAGGGGTTTTTTAAGTCATTTTTCTACAGGTATTTTTGTAATAAACCGAAGAAAATTTTAAAACTCTAATAAATCGAGATATTTTGAAATTTCTAAAATTGAGGAGTATTTTTCAAGAAATTCTCAATTTGAAGATATAGCAAAATTTTAGAAACTAGGGGTATTTTGGTAATTTTGTCAATCAAGGGTAATTTTGTAAATTTCAAAGTCAAGGTATTATTTTGGAATACAACATTTTTGAGTACTTTTGTAAAATAAAAATTTGACCAAAATTGGGGTAATATGGAGATTTTAGAAACCAAGGGTATTTTCGTAATTTTGCCACTAGGCTTAAAACATGGCTAGTCCCTTTCGGGTTTTATTTAAGGTTTTGCCTATGATCGAATCCTCTCGGTTAGGGTGAACCGAAGCTACGCACCAGGTAGGAATCCCATGAAGAAGGAGGTGAGTCACGAGGACCGCTTAAATACCAAGCTCTTAGGATCCAATCCTGACATGCGCACCAAGGTTACCACACCCTAACTTGGCGACTTGGTCCTAGGTTTGTTTAATTAGGCTTTTAAAGTCTTATGTCTTTGTTTGGAGTAAACTAGTCCTAAAGTTTAAAATACTATCACTATCTCGCCCCATGCTTCCTACCCTTCTATAGAATATAACTCATAAAAATCAGAGATACTTACTTGGGCAAAGTTGGTGCAGGAGACTCGGTGCCATGCTAATTCAAAACAAAAATATTTCAAAAGGCCTACCAAAACATTTTTGGGCCTTGGGCCCCACACACCGAGCTTTGAACTGGCTCGATACCAATTTTGTAACACCCCAAACCCGCCCAAACCATATGACCGAATTTGGTTAGCTACAGAGAGAACATTTTGAAAACCATTTTTAAAACTTAGTCGAATTGCCTTTCAAATAAAATTTATTTGTTAAAACCACACTTAAAAGAAATTTGTTGAGTCGGGTTGTTTAAAATTAAAATTTGTACCGATGGTACTTTAAAACATTTTGCGTTTAATTTGAGAAAAACACGTATAACCGTTTTAACATCATCAAGTAGTTTAAAATAAACATTCAAACATGCAAAGCAACAATAGAATAATTTTAGGAGGCCTTATTACAAACATAAACCCAATAGATAAAATCCAAAATGTATTTATAAAAGTCTCCATTGCATGGCCACCTCGAATCTATCAGGCTCCTCACCCGCGATCTACGAATCACTGAAAAATTAAAGGAGAAGGTGAGTCACCAAGACTCAATGTGTAACCCTTCCCGGTTTAGTGCAATAACATACACAAATCATAACCAATTAACATGCATAAGTTTAAAATGCACCCAACCTAACCATCCACGCGCTTTCTCTACCCCCGTGTGGTACCAAACCACTGGTGGTGCCAAACCACCTGGTGACATATAGTCACAAATGTGATACCAAACCCTTTGGAGATACCAAATCTCGGTGTCCAAGACACAATTGTGTTACTAAAACACTTTGGTGACCGAAGTCACAAATCAAGTGATGGGGCCAACCCATCGTGTGATACCAAATCACCGCGAGACGATCCCATATTTCAAAGTGGGGCCAACCCACGGTGGAATTAACCACGAGGACAAGTCGCTATGAGGTGCCAAACCTCCGGAGGTACCAAACCTCTGGTGACCGTAGTCACGATGTGTTACCAAAACATCGGTGTCCGTCGACACGAATATCACTACCCCCTCCTCTCATCAACCCATAACAATCATTTATATGCATGTACCAAAAATCATGTTGATAGATTTATTTAACAATATCCAATCGATTATCATAAGCCATATATTATATAATACACATGCCAAATGGATCATGCTTCCCAAAAGCATCAAATAATAATCTCATAGCAATATAGACTTACCCGAGTCCTTGCTAATACCATGAAGGTATTACATCCATGTCTACACAAATTGATTAGACATAAAATAACACTTAGCATATTAAAAGTTATAAGATGTGTATGTATACACACCTGGCACCAAAAAGAGTTCTAAATCCCGAATAGACAAATCGGCCACACAAATATTCTTGCCCCTATATTCGGCCAAAAATGAATATTAGAACCATGGTCTATTCGGCCAAACCAAAATAATTGAGAAGGGTTCCTTGTGAACCTAAAATCTTACCCAAAGCCTTCGAACACTTATCCAACACACTCCTAAAAGAATCGGCCTCACTTCCCTACAATCAACCATCATCAAAAGGTTTATTAGCCTTGGCTTAAACGAAACTTAAAATAATAATCCTTCAAAATAAACCTTACCACCTTACCACTACCGATTTCTAGAGAAGTCCCGATGAAAACTATGTTACCTTCAATATTCGGCCAAAGTGATCAAGATAGGAGAAGAAAATTCGGTATACCCAAGGGAGTGGATTCGGCTATGATTGTTCAACACAATCAACCAAGGTTCAACTTGTATGGAAAAAGAGGAAGTAAGAAAGTGAACTAATAGTTTCGGCTAAGTGCCTTTGAGAAGAGAAAAGAAAGAAATAGATGGAATATTAAGGTATAGGAGATTCGGCTAAGAAAGAAAGAAGAAAATGGACAAAAGAGATAGGTGTTTCCGCAATGGTTGAAGACAATACTCAAGTTTCGGTTTTGAGAGAATGAAAAGGAGAAATAGAAAATGAGCCAAAAATGACCAAATGGTCAAAAAGTATTAGGCTTATCAAAAGGTAAAATTAAATTTAAAAAGAAAAGAGTTGAGAGAGAATTGTTTTGCAAATTTTGCACCAAATGAAAGAAATGACCAAAAAGAATTCCTAAGCCTTACCAACACTAGCATATTCGGCCAAAACCCCTCCTAGCCACATTGCAGTCCAAGTTCATGGCATAAAGGCCATGAATTTGTTTTCAAAACATTTCCCACAAACCAAGCCTTTGTCCCCTCAATTTACCATAACTTCAAGATATCTTACCATAACCTTAGGAATCTTATCCCTTTTCCATGCTTTCCTTAAAAATAAATTCAACTTACCAAAATGAAAGTCCAACCTTTCATAATCCTAGGTTGAATGGCCATTAATGCTAACATACAAAATAAACTTTTAAAAATGCTAAACATACTACTCGAACCTCTAACCTCAAGCAACTTTCCAAACTCCTTAACCATCTTGCCACTTATTCCTCTTATGCTTTAATTTACACTTAAATTAACTTAAGTGCTAAGCTCATTTAATCCACTTCATTAAATAAGCCATACTAAAATTTATTCTAGCTTCCTAAATAAAATCAAGCCCTCACAAGACTATACTAACACATAAAATTCATACCCGAGCCAACACAAATAAATAAATAATATTCTAATTTTCCTAAAGCCCAATTCCCAATCGGCCCAATCCTACTAGGCCCAATTTTGGGATGTTACAAACCCACCCATCCCTACACTCCAAAGGTAGCACCAAAAGCGGCACTACTTAACGTTGCAGCAAGGCTGCTAAGCATATAATGGGCTTGAAGCCACCGGTTGATCCATAGTCATCAAGCGACTATACGATCCTCACATATCTTTCTCTGTGTCATCAAACCCACCCAAATGCAACATATATTTCATGAATGCGACATACACAATTTCACAGATTAAGCACTTAGGGGTATTTTTGTCATTTCACTACCTAGGGGTATTTCCCTAATTCTACCCTACAGGAGTATTTTGGTAAATTTTGTAAATCGGGGATAATTTTGGTAATTCTACAAATCAATGGTATTCTGGTAATTTTACAAATCAGGGGTATTTTAGTAATTATGCAAATGAGGGGTACTTTGGTAATTTTCCAGACTAAGGGTATTTTAGTCATTTTAAGGGTATTTTAGTCATTTTTGCCCTTAGGGGCATTTCGATCATTCTTAAGTTTTATGGATTCAGTACCTACCTGGGCCCGTTAACAAGTCCCCATTGGTCAAAGTGAACAGGCATTATGCGCCAGGTAGAATTCCAGAGAAGAGGAGGTGGGTCATTAAGACCGCTTAAGTACCAAGCTCTCTCTAGATCCAATCCTAGACATGAATATACCATTACCACACCTCTACCTTATGACTTGTCTATGGTTGCAATTTTGTGTTTAAGTTTTATTTATGTTTTAGCAGTTTTTAGATACTAAGATCAAACCCGTATACAAAGCCCAAATAAGCCTACATACGTGCAAACGACCCACTAAGCTCAATCCCATTCATATGGCCCATTAGGCCCACATCACATCTATATGGCCCATTAGGCCCACATCTCATTCATATAGCCCATTAGGCCCAAATCATATCCATATGGCCTATTAGGCCCAAATTAACTCCAGAGCATGTAACATGCATGACCAACTCAATTCATATAACCAAATTAACAATTTCACAAAACTTAGCCTCAGGGCCCACCGGGCCTATTTAGCCACTTTCTGCTTTTTGGCTTTTTGGCTTTCCGGCATTGCCGATATCATGTGTGTGTAGTGTTCGTACACACCTGGTAACCACGTGTGCTGCAAACCCCTTAATCACGAACCTACAATAGTCATCACTTAACAATTAATCTTAGCTTAATACGCACTTTATCAAAAATCAAAACCTCACCGTAACCTTACCGTGTGCGACAAGCCTTAATAGCTCCTTTCTTTAACACCAATCGCGATTAGACCCTAGATCTGTACCAACTTAATCATTAGAGCCTAAGTAATAGATGACTTGCATCCAACACAAGTCACCCTCACAACATATATGACCATTCAACCAACCTTTAAACCGTAGTAAAGAACACTTACCCAAAAACCGAAATGCAACAAGAGTGAAATGGTAATGACCTTAGAGAGAAGAGATTGATGCTAAATCCCAAGAATCAATCAGCCAAAGCTGAAAAAAACATAGAGGAGATTCGGCCAAGGTGTATTCGGCCTAAAAATCGGAGTGGTACAAAGGGATATTCGACACCTAAATGCAAGGTAAATGAAGCAGATGAAAACACAAAAATCAAAGAAGAACCTTGAGGGAGAATAGAGGCTATTCGATTTGCCAAGGAAGAAGAGAAGAGTCGGCTAAGAAGAAAGAATAAAGGTTTAGAAGATAGGAGAAGAGTGAAGAATCAGCAACAAGGCAAGGTATTTTCGGTTGCGGAAAAATAAGGTTTCGGTAAGGAAAAGAAAAAGAATGGAAAATTCGGCATTACCTAGGACCCTAGAATGGACACACACATTTATATAGCCTATAGCCGGAACTGATCCACCCCTAAAGTCCAATTCAGCACCACTTCATTCACTGCTCATCTCCTACTTTTTCTCCATGATATCTCCCTTATCCTTCTCCTAAATTCTCTCTACTGCTCACTTATCCTTAGAGTCCCTCTAAATGCCACTTCCAGCCTTCTAGAATCCTAAAATTAAACTCCAAAATAAAGCTAAGCTAGCACTCGAACCTCAGACCTTCCTGCATCCATATGTCGCCACCTCTCTACACTCTAGTGGCGTCACTTAGCCTATAGCAGCCCGATTTAGGGCCAAGTCAGAATAGTGGTGTGAGACCACTAATTTGAGGTGAATTTATGAGTTTTTAAAATTTTATGCCATGTATGCATGCTAGTATGAATGTTTCATGAAGCAATTTTATTAAATTGTGGTGGATTGGTCCAAAAGGACTAAATTGCAAAAGTTGCAAAATATGATTTTCTAGGAGCTTTTTGTATGAAATAGCTTTAGAATAGTAATTAGAAGTCCTTAAATAGAAATTTTTCCAAAAATATAATTTTGGACAAAATTGGCCTTGAGATGGTGTAATAGAAATTTTTAAGAGGAAGGGCATTTTGGTCATTTCCCTAATAAGTGATTAAAATAGGAAAAAGATGAGAAAAATTCACTCATCTTCATCCTTGTTGCTGCCGAAATAGTGAAGACATCATAGCTAGGGTTCTTCATTTTTTTCAAGCTTGTTATAAGTTCATTTTAGTCCCTTTTTTGATATTCTTCGTATTTTCGGAGTTCTTGTATTATGAATTAGCCATTTCTAGCTATTAACTGAGCTATGATGCATGTTTAAAAAAATTTATCCATGATTGCCATGCATGCTAAATGATGTTTTATGGAAGTTTATGAAGGTTTGATGCTTGATAAACCTCTTTTCCTTAGTGAATTTCATGAAAAATGGTAGTATGGACCATTTTGTAATAGTTATAAAATTGGTCATACCTATTAGAAATAGAGAGAATTGGTGATTGCTATAATAGAGAAAGTGATTCAGCTAAGCATGATGTTTAAGAAAGTTGCATGAAAATCATTTTACGAGCCTAGGGGCAAAAGTGCAAATATGAGAAAGTATAGGGGCAAATTAATAATTTTTCCAAAGTATGAGTTATGATTCAATTTAGTCAATATGATTATTAAATGATCTATTTATGATTATAGATCAAGAAAAATGAAGCCCGGATCGAAACTGAGGCAAGAACAAAGTCGAGGACTAAATTACATAACTACATACATTTTGTATATTGAGGTAAGTTTGTATGGGTTCTAAGCTTTATGATTTTATCATTTAATTGCTTAGTATAATATACATTGTTATCATGAATGGTTTAATGTTATGTTAAACAAAGAAGTCATTAAGATTAAACAAGAGAAAGTCCCGATTGAAGATGAATTACCTAGGAGATACAATCTATTATACTAGATAAGAAAGTCCGTATAAGACCAAGCCAAGGCATGGCATCGAAAATTAAGCAAGTTATCATGTAAGTCTAAGGACCCAAGCTTGGCATTGAACAAGTTATCATGTAAGTTCAAGGACCCAAGCTTGGCATTGAACAAGTTATCATGTAAGTCCAAGGACTTAAGCTTGGCATTGAACAAATTATCATGTAAGCCTAAGGACTCAAGCTTGGCATTGATCAAGTTATCAAGCAAGTTATCGTGTAAGTCCAAGGACTCAAGCTTGGCATTGAATAAATTATCATGTAAGACTAAGGCAAGCTGGGCATTGATTCAAGAAGAGATCTTCCATATAAGTCCATATCTAGAGTATGGTAGTGGCATGAAGTACATGACAAGATATCTAGTATCCTTCGTAATTCATAGAAATTCATCGGCCAAATGAGTAAGCTAAAATGTGAAAACAAGAATGTTAAGAAAGCATATCTATTACCACGTTGAAATTGAATATTATTCATGTTATGAATGATGAGTTAGAAGACATAATTATTATGTTTAAGTATGCTAATCAATGTGATCAAGTGATACAGGTACCTTATTACCTTTCAAGTATGAGATTAGTAAGTACCATGAGACAAGTAAGAATCATGTATGAGTACGTAAGTTAGATGAGATAATGATACCATTCTTGTGTCAAATGGTTTATCTGAAGCAAGTTTATTTATTATGTGTTATACATGCAAACTTACTAAGCTAAATGCTTACGTCTTTGATTGTTTCTTTCTATGTAGTTCCGCCAAGCTAATTTGTGGATCATCGGAGTTGGAGCTCGTAGCACACTATCGAACCTTATTTTGGTATAGCCAAATTATATTACAAAGTATGGCATGTATAGGAATCAATCATTTTGAGAACATGTTTTTTGTAATGCCATTGTATAGGCTATCAAGTTTATTATTCTTTTGTATATGGCTAAGTGGTTGACCAAACTTGTTTAAGTTGTCTGTATATAGATATCAATGAAATACATAGTATTATTCATGAAATATGTTATTAATGAATTGTATTGTTTTGAGTTGGGTTGATCTTAATTTCAGGGAGGCAATTGGCTTGGTAAATAGCCTCTAGTTGCCTACACGGTTAGACACACGGGCGTGTGTCTAGACCGTGTTAACCCTGCACCTTAATGTTTTAAATAAAGTTACACCACGGTCGTTTTACATGGCAGTATGTAAGGACCGTGTAAGACACACGTTCAAAGCATTGGGTTGTGCTCAAGCCGTGTGGATAAAGTCGGTAGGTTTTCACGGTTGGTAGACACGGGCGTGTCAAGGCCGTGTGAATTAAGTCAGTAACCTCCCACAGTTGTAGACATGGGCGTGTCTATGGGTACACGGGCGTGTCTCTAAGTAACATGGGCGTGTGAACCCTGCTTCCAAGTTGAGTGTTAGATGAACTGTCCAAAAGAGTTTGATTAATTGTTAAAGGCCTCGTAGGCCCATAATATGCACGTTATGATCAAGAAAGAAAAGATTTAAGTTGGTTCAAAATTTTACAGCCCGTAAGTACTTGTTTAAGTGAGTTTAAGCATGGTAATTCCTTGTATCTAGTCTTAGCATCGGTCTCGGGTATAGGGTGTTACATAGCCACTTCACCACATGCTTCTTTGTGCCATTTTTCATTTATTTTTATTTAAAAGCCCACTACTCACAATCCTGATTCCATAATTTATTAAATTAAGAATCCTCCACCCCAGAGCTTCTCCAACACACCTAGACACTCCAAATTCATTACACCTTTAAAGCCATCATGTCATTTGTCATTTTCTTGCTCACTTAAAAATTTTATGAGACCCAAAGCCCAATAGGCCCAATTTCACTAGGCCCAAATTCAGGGCGTTACAATTTATTTGAGCTAGGGTTGATTTTTTAAAATTTACTCATATGAGAAATGCTTGTGTTTTGATGTTTAATGGTAGAATATGAATGCTCGTTGTGTAATAAACGACTTTTACTAAGTGATTTTTGGTGAAATTGTCAAAAAGGACTAGTTTATAAAAAGTTGTAAAACGTGTGTAAGTGTGTGAATAAATGGAAACTGTGGACTGCTATAGTTATGAAAATGGGTCATGTAGGCTTAAAATACAATGAAATTGAATAAAAATTATTTTACGAGCCTAGCGGCAAAAGTATAAATATGACAAAGTTTAGGGGTAAAAATGTAATTTTGCCAAAATGTGAATTTAGGCTAATTTGAGTAGCAGGATGAACAATTGAGTTAAATGCGTTGTTATAGATCAAGGAAAATGAGATTTAGACCTAGAACAGGGGAAAACAAAGAATATGACAAATAAGTCCTTTTCATCGATTGTGCTACTGCGGTAAGTTTGTATGTAAATAATGCATCGTTTTTACTTACGTTTTCATATATTGATAAATGGTATGAATTGTGGCTGAATATTTGATGTAATTGACAAAATATCGACAAGTGAGAAATTTCTCGGTTGAACCATAGGAATAAAAATGGATACGAGTGACATGTTAACTAGAAACCTATGTAAAATCTAAGTGAAATAAGTGATTCGAGTGCTGGTCTGTACGTTCTAGCGATGGCTGAGTTATCCAGCTTATGTTACGGATACTTTACAGCTTGTGTAAGCAACACCGTCTAGTTTCGACATGATTGACAGCTTGTGTGAGAAGACCCGAGATTGTGATTATGTGAAATGGGTGCTGGTCTTATAAGTTCTACCAGTGGCTGGGTAATTCGGCATGTGTTGTGGGTACCTGACAGCTTGTCTGAGCAGACTTGTGAAAGTGAATAGCTCGAAAACGAGCCTCTATGTGAAAAGTGATGTGAAGTAGCTTTGGCTATAAATGTGGCACTTATATGCAAACTTCTGATGTATCCAATAATATTCTGATGTGTTCAACAGTAAAATGACTAAGTGTAATTGAATGTGATTATGTGATGAACAATTGCAGGTACATGTGTATATATACTCTTGAACAATGTGCTCGATATGTGATCGAACTTTGGTAAGGTTGATATGGAGTAAGTGTTACAATGAAGACTTGTAAATATTTGATGATGACTAGCTATTGGCATGGCTAACTATGGATATAATTTAGTGCTATATGTGAGTAAATGAGAATTAATACAAAGAAAACATGATAGAGTAAAATTTGCAATAAAATAGTTTTGGGACAGCAGTAGTTATGTGTCTTTGAAAAATCACTAAAACATGGTGGAAATTGAATTAGAAGTTGAATAATATATGAAATTAAAGCCTATTGAGTCTATTTTCTCATAAAAGAAATGGTGTAAGAAAAATAATTTCATATTCTAAGATATTTGAATCTTTGTGAGACAAGGTCTAATGATTTCAGAATCCCCTATTCCGACTTCGGAAAATCACAAAAAAAGTTTATAAAAATAATTATGTTTTATAATTTATATGCTTAAATTTTTTAATGAGTCTAACTTCAAAAGAAACAAACAAAAACATCATCCAAATCATGTATGATGAGACAATTAATATTTAGTGAAGAAGGGTCGAAACTGTTAGATATCAGAACAGGGGAGGCTTTAAGGAATAAAATGTACTTATTGGCTAAACCAAAAATTCTGAAAATTTTATGGTAATAATATATATGAGTCTAGTTTCAGTAAAAATCAACGGATCTAAATTTGGGGTTCCATAGTTTAAGATATAAATAATTTAGTGTAACATCCTGAATTTTTGGGCCTATGCGTTTAATGTGTAGACATGTTTAATGTGTTAATTTGAGAATTAGAGGTGCAATTGGGCTCAAGGATTGAGCCGAGGCTTTGACTAAATATTCTGTTTAGACACTCTAGGGGTTAAAGTATTGTAGTTATAGCTTAAATGGCAAATTGGGCTAGTGGCCCAATAGCATGGGGCGCAATAAGGGGAGAGTTGTAGGTGGCGTCAATAGGCAAGGGGAGAGGCCCAATTTGTGGCCGTTTGGAGCCCATAAAGTTGAACCAAATTCGGCACTTATAAAAGGACTACTGGGGGACGACACCAGTCTAAAACTTAGGGATTTTAATGCTTAAAATATGTGGATAATATGCTGATACAGGAGGGAGGAGTTAGAGATAATTAAGTCTCTTTTAGATGAGTTAGCAGATTAAGATAAAGGAGAAAAGATAGGATTTATCTGCAAGGTTAGGTAAGTGCCAAAATTTCTATAAATAGAGGGGATAGCTAATCAATTCTGGCATTAGAACCCTACTATTTCTTCTCTTCCTGTGCCGAAAATTTGAAGGCCATCTTACTTGTTTTCTTTTCTCATATTTTCCCTTCCAGAAGCCGAAAATCACCACCTCCCTCACCTTTTCTTTCTTTTTCTTTGAAACCTCCTTCTAGATGAATATTTTTATTGTACATCTCTCATTCACTAAAAGCCAAAACTACACCCCTATTCCCTTCCATAGCCTAAATCTTCAAAAGTTCAGCTTCTTTTCCCGAAGTCTCACCATAGCCGAATCATCATCTCAGGATTGCTAAGATCTCTGACAATTTCTTTCTCATCTCTTTCAAATATTTTAGAAGAAATCTTGAAACCTCCTCTTGATTTCTTTTTACTTTCTTTCTAAGCCAAAGCCGAAACACTCTACTCAGATCTTTCAAAGCTGAAAACCACGTCAGATCATCTTTCTGGGATTTCTTTAAAAAGCCGAAACTTCTAGATCTCTGAATCTTCTACAGTTGCCGAATCTTTCTACAAGGGATAGCCGAAATTCTCTGTAGGGTAAGTAACAAGTTGGGTTTTCTTTTGATTCTTTTCCGACTTTTGGAGGCCATAGTCGAATGGCTATACGGATCTAATGTTTTATTTTCTTCTGCGACATTTCGGGATTTGAAGGGGGGATTCATTTGCTTAGATCTCTAAGTCAGAGTTCAGTAACACACGAATCGTGTTACCTTCGGGATTTCAAGGTAAGGAGATCTATTGTTTTTAACGTGTAAAATTTAGGATTTGCTAACCCTTGGCCGAATGTAGGGAAGCCCAAATCTTCGTATTCTTCCGGCTTTTGAGCAAGGTTTTAAACTAAGGGATGTATATCCGGATAGCAAGGATATTGACTAAGAGTATAGTACTACGCAATATCAGGTGTGTAAGTTCTCACACCATTAGACTGATTGCTAATATTTATATATATGTAATAAATCTGCTATACTCTGTTAAATGCCAAAATCCCGGCATAACGTTTGGACACCTGAGAAGGGTAAAGGCTAAATATCAGGTTAGTGATTTCTGCCATTCATCAGTGAATGTTTCTATTAAAAATGATATGTTTTATATGTCAATTTTTATATATGCTTGGGGTTGGGTGATTGATGAAAGGGGAAGTGATCTGTTCTGGTGGCTTATGCCATTTCAGCCTGGTGACTCTATCACAACTCTGTTTCTGGTGGCTTTTTCCATTTCAGCCTGGTGACTCTGTCACGACTTTGACGATGAGCAGCTAACTGTAGCATGACTGCCATTGATGGTGTGTAGCAGTGTGGGTTGATTGTAGAAATCCCCAATGGTGTGATTGGCAGGTAAGGGTGGTGTGTAGTGGTTCGAAACCTAGAATTGCGTTGGGTTTTATGTATGTTATCTACTATATTATGTTCTATATTCTGATCTACGGGTTAAGGCCCAATTTGATGGTGCACAAGGGTTGCACACTGAGTCTCGCGACTCACCCTATTATTCAACATTTTTAGGTAGCACCTAGTGCATCGGACCGGGCTGGAGAGGAGCGCAAGGTGGCCATGCGAGAGAGTAATTAAATCCAGCAGAAGACTTTACATGAAAGTTTTATTTTTAATATCTTTAAATAATAGGTTTTAAATTTCATTGTAATAAGGCCATGGGCCACTAGCTTATTTTTATTCCAGTTTTATTTTGGGCTTTTATTATTGTTCGACATTTAGATTTTTCCTTAATTTAGTTAAAGCATGTAACAAATTCAGTTTTTTTTTTTACCAAGGCATTTTATAAAATTTACATCTTATATGAATTATTAAATTATTTTAAGTTTTCCGGTAGAAATATTTAAACCTGCTAATTGCTTTTCAAAGTGCCATATCTTTTTATAAAATCTCCTTAGTGACATACCAAATCCGGTTGTAGTGATTGGGCTGGGTTTGGGGTGTTACAAATTGGTATCAGAGCCCATTTTAAAACTCAGCTTTGGGGTTTTTGGGCTCAAAACATTTTCTAAAGATGGGTTTTCGAAAGATGCATGCTTATAAATAATAAATGATGGTTTTCTCGGCATGGCACCTGCGTCTCCGGCCCAAGTCCGCCAGGTAAGTATTCTGAACCATTGTGTGATATATAAATGTGGGCTTGATGGGCTTTATGGGACGTAGACTACTTAGATTAGAACTTGATGGACTCTAGGCATAGCTGAAACAACTCCTTAAAACTCATAAGACTTAAATTCACTAAACAAACCCGTGAACGAGTCGCAAGACTAGGGTGTGGCAACAGGCAGGCGCATATCTAGGATTGGATCCGGAAGAGCCTAGTACTTAAGCAGTCCTAGCGACTCACCTCCTCTTCGCTGGAATCCTACCTGGTGCGTAGTGACTGTTCACCTTAGTCACGAGGATTTGTTGACGGGCCAAAATCTATACTTAAAACCCGAAAGGGACCAGCCACTTTATTTTTACAAAATTGCTAAAATACTCTTATTTTGAAAAAAATTACTAAGATACCCATGATTTGCAAATATACCCCGATTTACAAAGTCAACGGAATTTCTCCTTAAAAAAAACCTTAGTTTTGTAAAATTTTTGAAAATACCCCTGATTTATAAAAATGTCCCAAAATATTCTTGATTTGTAACATTACTAAATTACCCCTGATTTGTAAAATAACCAAAATATCCCTGATTTGTAAAAAAAAACACCAAGATACTTTATTTTGGAAAAATACCCTGTAGGGCAAAACTACGGAAAACCCCTGGGTAGTGAAATGATGAAGATACCCCTACATAATGAATGTAGGTTCGTGGATATTTGTATGCTGATGTTTGATGATTGAATGAGTGTGCTTCATGGAATTAGGAGGTAAACTTGAAATTGAAACTGTAGATACGTTCGAATTCGAAAGAATCATTCTTTAAAACTACTTCTGATAAGACTGTTCGTGGATAATCAGTGGAAAGAATTAATAATTCATAAAAGTTATAATTCAGATAATACGAGAATCAACGATGAGCGCTAGAAGAGGAAGAAGAGGCCGCGGCCGAGGCCGTGGTAGTGTTAGGACTGAGGTGCTGACTCAGCTAGTTAGGGAGGTACTGAAGGAGGTTAAAGAAATTGATGAAACACTTCGGGTTGGGTGCGTGGACTGTAAGAAAAAAAAAAGATCGTAGTTTTCTAGGGTTGCAGTCTCATTCTGTGAAGCATGTCAAGGTACGTCCAAACTTCCGGGTTTGCAAATATTGCAGAAGGCATCATCCGGGTGAATGTTGGAGGAAGTCAGGAACGTGTTTAAGATGCAGGTCTGAGGAGTAGAAGGCTCAGGATTGTTCAATCACCATTAAGTCGGGTATGTTTTGTGTCGATGCTATACTTCTGGGTATAGGAATTGTATGCATGCAATGTTTATATTATTAAATTAGAGTGCGCAGCGAAAGCATAGTGGTGAGACTTGGGGAGTACGATTAATAGTTAGTTAGAAATTTCAAGGACGAAATTTCTTTAAGGGGGTAGAACTTTAACATCCTGAATTTTTGGGCCTATGCGTTTAATATGTAGACATGTTTAATGTGTTAATTTGAGAATTAGAGGTGCAATTGGGCTCAAGGATTGAGCCAAGGCTTTGACTAAATATTCTGTTTAGACACTCTAGGGCTATAGCTTAAATGGCAAATTGGGCTAGTGGCCCAGTAGCAAGGGACGCAATAAGGGGAGAGCTATAGGTGGCGTCAATAGGCAAGGGGAGAGGCCCAATTTGATGGCCATTTAGAGCCCATAAAATTGGGCCAAATTCGGCACTTATAAGGGGACTAATGGGGGACGGCACAAGGCTAAAACTTAGGGATTTTAATGTTTAAAATATGTGGATAATATGCTGATAAAGGAGGGAGGAGTTAGAGATAATTAAGTCTCTTTTAGATGAGTTAGTAGATTAAGATAAAGTAGAAAAGATAGGATTTATCTGCAAAGTTAGGTAAGTGCCGAAATTTCTATAAATAGGGGGGATAGCTAATCAATTCTGGCATTAGAACCCTACTATTTCTTCTCTTCCTGTGCTGAAAATTTGAAGGCCATCTCACTTGTTTTCTTTTCTCATCTTTTCCCTTCCAAAAGCCGAAAATCACCACCTCCCTCACCTTTTCTTTCTTTTTCTTTGAAACCTCCTTCTAGCTAAATCTTTTTATTGTTCATCTCTCATTCACTAAAAGCCAAAACTACACCCCTATTCCCTTCCATAGCCGAAATCTTCAAAAGTTCAGCTTCTTTTCCTGAAGTCTCACCATAGATGAATCATCATCTCAGGATTGGTAAGATCTCTGACAATTTCTTTCTCATCTCTTTTAAATATTTTAGCCGAAATGTTTAAGCCTTCTCTTGATTTCTTTTTACTTTCTTTCTAAGCCAAAGCCGAAACACTCTACTCAGATCTTCCAAAAGCCGAAAACCACGTCAGATCATCTTTCCAAGATTACCTTAAAAATTGGAAACTCCTAGATCTTTAAATCTTCTACAGTTGCCGAATCTTTCTACAAGGGATAGCCAAAATTCTCTGTAGGGTAAGTAACAAGTTTGGTTTTCTCTTGATTCTTTTCCGGCTTTTGGAGGCCATAGCCGAATGGCTATACGGATCTAATGTTTTGTTTTTCTTTTGCGTCCTTCCGGGATTTGAAGGGGGGATTCATTTGCTTAGATCTCTAAGTCAGAGTTCAGTAACACACGAATCGTGTTACTTTCGGGATTTCAAGGTAAAGAGATCTATTGTTTTTAACGTGTAAAATTCAGGATATGCTAACCCTTGGCCGAATGTATGAGAGCCCAAATCTTCGTATTCTTCCTGCTTTTGAGCAAGGTTTTAGACTAAGGGTTGTAGATCCGGATAGCAAGGATATTGACTAAGAGTATAGTACTACACGATATCACGTGTGTAACTTCTTACACCATTAGACTGATTGCTAATATATATATATGTAATAAATCTGCTATACTCTGTTAAATGCTGAAATCCCGGCATAACGTTTGGAAACCCGAGAAACGTAAAGGCTAAATATCAGGTTAGTGATTTCTACCATTCATCAGTGAATGTTTCTGTTAAAAATGATATGTTTTATATGTCGATTTTTATATATGCTTGGGGTTGGGTGATTGATGAAAGGGGAAGTGATCTATTCTGTTGGCTTATGCCATTTCAGCCTGGTGACTCTGTCACGACTTTGACGATGAGCAGCTAACTGCAGCATGAATGCTATCGATAGTGTGTAGCGGTGTGGGTTGATTGTAGAAATCCCCAATGGTGTGATTGGCAGGTAAGGATGGTGCGTAGCGGTTGGAAACCTAGGATTGGGTTGGGTTTTATGTATGTTATCTACTATATTATGTTCTATATTCTGATCTGTGGGTTAAGGCCCAATCTGATGGTGCACAAGGGTTGCACATTGAGTCTCGAGACTCAGGCTATTATTCAACCTTTTCAGGTAGCACCTAGTGTATTTCACTGGGCTGGAGAGGAGCGCAAGGTGGCCATGCGAGAGAGTAATTTAATGCAGCAGAAGACTTTACCTGGAAGATTTATTTTTAATATATTTAAATAATGGGTTTTAAATTTCATTTTAATAAGGCCATGGGCCACTAGCTTATTTTTATTCCAGTTTTATTTTGGGCTTTTATTATTGTTAGAAGTTTAAATTTTTCCTTAATTTAGTTAAAGCATGTAACAAATTCAGTTTTTTTATTTACCAAGGCATTTTATAAAATTTACATCTTATATGAATTATTAAATTATTAAGTTTTTTGGTATAAATATTTAAACCTGCTAATTGCTTTTCAAAGTGCCATATCTTTTTATAAAATCTCCTTAGTGACATACCAGATCCGGTTGTAGTGTTTGGGCCGGGTTTGGTGTGTTACATTTAGTGACTGTGATTCGAGTAGAAAGCTTGAGATGAACATGAATAAATAGTGGAACTATGTGTAATTATGATTGTATTATCTTGAAAACATATTGTGAAGATTTATAAAAGCCTGTTAATTAATAACTTATTATTCACATACCTACTTACTAAGCTATAATGCTTACCCCCCTTCATTTCCTTTTTCCTATAGTGCCACAGATGCTAGCTCGAGTTGGAGGTCGTCAGAGATTCTATCACACTAACAAGTTATTGATTTGTATTGTATCAATGATTTTCAAGTATTTTTAAGTCTATGGCCTGTATAAGGACTTTATTATGTGTGTATAGTTTCATAGATGCTAGCTCGAGTTGGAGGTCGTTGAAGATTCTATCACACTAACAAGTTATTGATTGGTATTGTATCAACGATTTTCATGTATTTTTAAGTCTATGGCATGTATAGGGAATTGATTATGTGTGTATATGTTAATATGCGTTGGCCTAGAATGTTGGCCTATGTTATTAGAAGGTTATTATTGTATAAGGCCATTTAATATGACTAATAATTGTTATGTTATAAGTCTATGATGGTGCATTTCAAGAATGTGTATGCTTGGATGTGTTGGATGAGTAAATGTGTGATAATTATGAGTGGTAAATGTGATTGGTTGTGTAAGTTGCATGATGTGAATGGTTAAGTGTGAGTGTGTGTTAGAATGCTTAATAATACCATGTTGTGTGACGATAAATTTGTATAAATGTACAAGTGATTTGGGGTGGCAAAGGACTTGGTAAATAGCCTTACTTGTGGCCACACGGGTAGCCACACGGCCATGTGCCCAGGGTGTGTGAAGTCTGCAGTTGATTTTCGAAAATTCAAAACGCTACACAGCCTAACACACGAGTGTGTATCTCGGCTGTGTGAAGGATATGGCCTTGGACACAGGCGTGTGCCCCTGTTTTTCAAGAAATTTTTTAGTCCTTTCAAAAGTTCTCAGTTTAGTCCCGAACCACTTCTAAGGTATGTATTGGGCCTCGTAGGACCTATTTAGGGACTCAAAGATAAAAATTTGAAAATTTTTAATTTGGATGAAATTTTATGACTCTGTTTAATACGTTTACAAGTGTATGTGTTTTGGTAATGCCTCGCCTCTTCATATTCTTTCTCATCATCATAGTCACAAACAACATTAGTAGCAATTAAATCATTATTCTCAAAATAAAAAATAAGGGTACCATAATTACTTATCAACATTACCCTTTTATTTGGACAATCACGAGCATAATGCCCATTTCTATTACATTTGTAGCATTTAACATCACAAGAATGATTCGAAGTAGGTTTAGAAGAAGTACTAGATTGTAGTTGTACAATAGAAGAAGTACCTCTAGCTGGCGCCCCATCTTTCCAACTAAGTTGCTTAGGTTCACCTTTAGATGGAGGTAGACGATTCACTTGTGGCAGAATGAATTTCGAGCACTGAAAGGTAGAGATTGATGTACTCCAATTAGATGTACAACCCCATGAATGATTCTTAGATTTTCGTTCCAATCGTACAAGCTTTTTGAACTGCTTCGTCCAAATTAATAAAACTTTGAAGATCTCAAATCTCATTGATATTTTTATTCAACCCATTTACAAATCGAGCTATAGTATCTTCCTCCTCCTCATCCTTATTAGCTCATTGCATCAAAATCTCCATTGCATGAAAATATTCCATCACAGATTTATTACCTTGAATAAGATTTTGAAGCTTTTGTTCGTTGTCCCTATAGTAATGAAGTGGTACATACTATTTTCACATGATTCATTTTAAACCATCCCACGAGTCAATGGACCTCTGTAACAGCCCGTTTTTAGTCAAATTAGAATAGTAGTTTTGGGACCACAAATCTGAGGTTGAAATATTTATTTTCTTATTATTTTAATGTTTACAGCATGATAGTATGATTGTGTAAAAATTTCGTTAAGAAATGTTATGGTTTGAGCGCTCAATTTGATAAAAAGGAATAAATTGCGTAAAGTGTAAAACTTGAGTTCTATTAGCTAAAGGTGTCTAAAAGCTATGGAACCTTAAAGAGGAGGTCTTTATATGGTAATTAGCCCATTAATAAGTTAGTGGATGGTAATGGCTTGGTATTTAGCGAAATAATTAATATTTATAAAGGTTAATTTTGTAATTTGGTAAATAATGATAATTAAAATAAGTAAAACAAGGTTATCATCTTTTTATCCTATCTTCAACCCAATTTTCAAACAAAAAGGAAGCCATGGAAGCTTTCTAGGTTCGACCTTGGTGTTTTCTGTGCACAGATGATTTTTCTTCCCGTTTTTAATGATTTCTATGCTTTCGGAGTTGTTGTAACTTAATCTAACTAGCTTAGGGACTAATTTGCAAAACCTTAAAGGTTTAGGGTTTTACCATTGATGAATATGTTTGTATTTTGATGTTTGATTATAGAAAAGGAATGGTTGTTATATAAACAACATTTGTTAAGAGATTTTTTATAAAATTGTCAATTAGGGATTAAATTGAGAAATGATATAAATTATGTGGTAAATGTATGAAATAATGGAAAATATGGGCTGCTTTGATAATAAGGGAAATTTGGCTAGCATAGGTAGGGACTTAATTGCATGAAATTGCATTTTTATGAGCTAAGGACTAAATTGAAAATATGATGAAATATTAGGGGTAAAAGTGTAATTTTGTCATAATATGCTTTTTGGGCTAAATTGAATAGAAAGATAATTGAATAAGTTAAATTTGATATTATATAGATTAAGAAAAGTGAAGTTCGAATCTAGATCGGGGGAAAAATAAAGTATTGGACTAGTCGATCCTGTTCCGACGTTTTTGTGATCGAGGTAAGTTCGTATGTTAAAAGAATTAATATAATTGTGTTTTAATTTTTTTTATTATTGAATTAATTGCGAATACGATTTTATGGAAATGTTCGACGAAGAATTGGCTGCATGTGAAATCCCGGTTGATCCTTAGGAATAGATTAAAATACGAATGACATGTCATTAGGGGTTATTGTGTTTTGGGTGCTGGTCCGTATGTTCTACCGGCTTGTGGGAGCAGCACCTTGTAGTTACATCTTCACCGTTAGGTTGTGTGAGCAGACCCGTTGATAGCTCGAGAGTGAGCATTATATGAGATATAAGATTGAGATAGCTTCGACTATGTATTGGCACTTAGGGTTTGAGATTCCCGAGTATCTGATATTATTCCAAATGGTTCAACGGGTTTATTGAAGATATGAAATGGTGAGAGATAGTTATGTACCAGTACAAGCATGTACGGAAATTCATATGATTATTGAATCCATGACTTTGTGAGTTACATGATTTACCATGTCGATGAACATATGTTAGTCTTGTGATTAAGTTGAATTGTATTGTGTTATGATAGATAGTTTACTTGATGAATGAATGGTAAGTTTTACTTATTAACTATACGAGCTTAATAAGATTTATAGCTTACTTTGTTTACTTTTCCGTGTTTTATAGTGATTTCAAAGCTTTCTCGGACTTGGGAGTCATTGGAGATCTCATCACACTATCAAGCTATCAATTTTGGTACTTTTTAACTTATGGTTTTTGTTCTATGGCATGTATAGGAGTTGTGGTTTATATGGTTTATATGTTTATAATGGATTTAGCCAATTGATTTGGCTTGTATTGAAACACCCCAAACCCGGCCCACGAGCCTCGACCGGATTTGGCATGTTCCTTGAGTAAAACATTTCAAAAACTTGTTCGTCAATTTGGAAAATCTGGATAGCTTTGAAACAAAAATCAATTTGTGTTGTGATCAAATTGGAAACGGTGTTGTTCTTGAAGTCTAGATTTTATTAAAACTTTATTATCATATTTCAAAACTATAAGTTAAAAGAAATGCCGAATTGTTTTAGAGTTTACCATTAAATTAAAAATCGTTGGTGTTTAAGTGTCAAAACATTTAAAATTCATTTTTAAGAAAAAGTTATTAAATCTTGATTTAATAATAATCGTATCATAATAAATCAACTAAAATGCATGCATAAAACAGTCTAATAGTAATGGCCTTATTACATCAAAGCAAAACCCGAAATAAATCCAAAACTTAAATATAAAGTCTCAAAATAAAATCAATGCTGAGCTGAGCATGGCCACCACTAAGTTCCTGCCGACCCGGTCCATTTACTGAGTGTCACCTGCAAAATGTTAGCCCACGAGGGGTGAGTCAAACAGACTCAGTGTGTAACAACCAATACTACTCCCAAACGACTTAGGCATATCAAATCATACATAACAAATATAGGTAATGATGCAATCCCAACCCCACCTAAGTATCCATCCTCTACACATCGCCCGTACCAACCAATCACATCGTGGGGATTACTAAATTGACCCTCCATCCGCTACACACCATCGAAGGCAGTCGTTGCAGTCAACTGCACGTCGCCCTTATAAATTGTGGCATAGCCACCAGATAATGTGACAGAGTCACCAGATAACAATATGTGACATAAGTCGCCACATTCAGATTATGTAACATGAGTCACCAGATATTGTGGTAAAAACCACCAGATCACTTCCCCTTTTCAATATCACCCATATGCCCATGCGTATTACAGAACATGCAGAAATCATGCCATATACCTTATTCCATATTCATAACAAATTCACATGTGTGTCATATTCAGTGTTCATAATGACATTATTGACATAGTAGTAGTAGTAGGTTAACGTACCTGAATACTCTGTACCATTGAATGGTACCTTTAGCCATATTTTCATATTTCCATTAACACATACATAATATTAATACCATAGATCTAATAGGAATTGGTGTAGGGCTACACACCTGGTTACTAACGTGTTCACTGAATCCCGAAAGTCTACCGAATAGATTCTATTCCTCCCTAAAAATCAAAGTCAGTATCGGCCAACATTAACACTTAATATGGCCTTGGCCGAATATTAATATCCTCTTACCTTGCGGACCTAAATCCCGAAACCGCTATCTGTTTAGGGAGATGTCGAAATACCTACATGATCTATGTTAGATCCGACTCCAACATCTGAATAAATGGCCTTCGGCCTAAACCACACTTTACTTACCTTGAACCTTGAAATCCCAAAAGATTTCCCCCCTAAATGTCGATTACAGCAGAAATCCCAAAATCCCTTTTCAATGTTTCGGCCAAGAAGAATTGGAGGGATTATATCTTTGTTTTTCAATCGTCAGAAAAGAATAAGGAAGAAATCAACTTAAAAAGAGGTTCTTACTGAATGACCAAAACGCAAATGGTCAACCACCTTCATGAAATCGACAAGAAGAACTTGCAGGAGAAATCATTTTAGATGAGAAAGATGATAGGCTCTTGGTGCTTAGGAGAAATCGGTTCCAAAGGTGATAATGAAAAAGAACTTTCGGCTTAGAAGAGAATAGTAAGGAGTTATAGATTCAGCTTGATGGATAATAGGGAGATTCAGCTTCAACAAGGGACACAAAAGGAAGAGTATAAGGCTTTAGGGATTACGACAATGGTGAAGAATGGCAGAGAGGTTTCGGCCTTGTTAATGATGAGAGGGTAAGTTTCGGTTTCTAGTGAGTGAGTGAAAGAGAAATAAGATGTGAAAGAGGAAAGGAAAAGATGCACAAATGGTTCCAAACTTTCGGCTTTTGGTCAAGAGAGAAAAGGGTGAAGATTTCGGCACTCTACTAGTGAAAGAAAGGAGAACCGAAAAAAACCTCTAAACCTCTTCGTCTATGACCAAAATTGATCACCAAAGAATCCCTTGGCTGGCCAACACTCATCCTCCTCTCAAATTCCACCTTTTTCTCCTAATTTTCCTCTTCTCCCCTCATTCAAACAAGTTTGAATGAGTCAACACTTATCCTCTGCCCTTAGCCGAATTTGAAAAGAAATTTGACCTCAACTAATGCTCATCCATCCAGTCTCCCTATGCCGTCCAACTCTCTTGCTACCTGACGTAAAAAGCAGCTCAAAATTGCTCCCCTTGCTGCTCAAACCTAGGCCCCTCCTGCACTCCTTGTGGCGTCACTTACTAGGGCTTTAAGTGGCGCCTCCTTGCCACTTTAACAAGCCCATTTGTATGTCCAATTTCCCCTACAAATTTCCTTAAGGCCTCACTTGCCTAGCTCCTCTTTAAAACTTAAAATACAATATTTTCTAAGGCATTCACCTACACTCTAAAGTTCTCAAAATTCATAAAACACATTCAAAATACACACAGGCATGCTTCCACATATATTTAAGCAAAAATGCATAAGCTCTAAATCCTGGATATTACATGTATATGAAGTATGTTCTGGTTATGTGTATAGCCATATGATTTGCCTCATTTTGGTATAGTTGGTATGCATATATATGTGCAAATGCCCTTGTGTGACGTGGTTTAAAATTTCCATGTGAATGATTGAAATTTGAGATTGGTATGCTCGTGGGTTTAGGCAAAATAGTGCATATTTGAAAATGACTATTTAGGTAATTCGTGAAAGTGAAATTGGTATGTTTTGAATAAGAAAATTATGATGTGATGAGCATTATAGTTCTTGGTATGGAAATAGCATGAATTAGACTTGGTTGAGAATAGTTTGAATGCTATTTGATAATATGGTTATATGCCTTTTGTCATGTATAGGTGAATGTAAATTTGGGTGAGAAAGATGGTGGTAAACCGTAAAAGTAACATATTTTAAGCCCACATTTAGCATGCTTTTGGATGATTTAAGCTTTGAATTGTGTAATTTGGTGCCCTTAATCCTTTGTTTTCATGTTTTATACCCAGGAAAGCACCAGAGGATGAAAAGAACAAGAAACGAGCCCAAAACAGAGTAAATGGGTCATATCATGAAATCCACACGACCTGGGCCCAAGACCACACGACTGTGCCTCATTCAACAGTCTCAAACACGGCCTGGCCATGATTCACACAGGTGTGTGCCATGGGCGTGTCCCTGCCGTGGCCAAGAGGATTCTTACTTGAAATAGGATACTTGGAAGCAAAGAAACACATTCCAAAGCCTATTTAAACACCCTAGTACGAATTCCACTTGGATTAGGATACTTAGGGGCCAAGTAAGGCATCTCAGACCCTATATAAACACCTTAGGGGAAACCTAAAAGGGAGTTCAGCAGAAGTCAAGACCCAAGACTTTAGTCAAGGGGCGTCCAGCTAGGCCAAAGAGGGCAGATTTGTGGGGATTTACTTGAAGATAGCCAGTTGATTCATCTCAAGAAGCTGGAATCATACTCAAGACAAAGGATCTCTCCGTCAATTCCTTTAGGGGGTTTTAGGGATTTCTTATGTTTTCTTTTATGTTTTCTTTTGAGATGTTTTCTTTTATTATTATGAACTAAATCCTCAGATACCTGAGGGGGATGAAACCTAAGATAAATCTTGTTATCGTTTGTTGAACTATATAATAAATATTTGACTTGTTCTTAATTATGTGTTCTTAATTCTTGTGTTGGTATTTCCGGGATATTAATTCAAGTATGATGTGCTTAGGTGGAGGAGCAAAAGTCTCTACCTAAGAATAGATCTAGCATAATTAAGCGGAGTTGATCGCATGCCTAGAGATAGGGTGACGAGATTTTACCGGATTAGGGTGAAACCTAATATGGGAGCCCATAGATCGAGTTAATGCAATTCTAGGGGTTTTAATTAGAAAGAGATTTCAATTAATCAGCCTAGGTTATAAGTTAGTCACCACGAGAGAGGGATTAATATAACTTAGGGAATCTTACAGATCAAGTCAAATGAATAAATCGTCTGGTTCAGAGTAAGATAACAAGTGAAGTCTAGGTAGATTCTTCCTTGGGTGTCGTCTTAATCAATTGTTTTTTCTTCAAAGTTATTTTCCAAATTTCATTCTTCTTTGTCTTAGATTCTTTAGTTTAGTTGTTAGTTAATTTTAGATTAGATAAAAATTCATTTAATTCTTAGGCTAGATAATAAAAAGAGAGTTAGTATTAGTACCTTTGGGTTCGACAATCCGGTCTTGCCTTAACTATACTATTGTTCGATAGGTGCGCTTGCCTCAAATCGTTGTCATAGTTAGTTTCCAGGTTCAATCATTTTTTTAATAAATTTTTAAGACTTTGACATCACATAAAACAACGATCAAGTTTTTGGCGCTGTTGCCGGGGAACTAAAATAGTAAGAACGCTTAATTTTTATTACTTTAGCCATTTTTTTATTATTGTAATTTATTTTCATTATTATTTTTTTATTGTTAATTTTTTTACTTTGCTAATTTTTCTTCTATTTGCTTTCGGCAGATAATTTTAGTTTATAGAGAAGATGGCACTGAATAATTATCAGTGGCAAGTCATGAGGATAATTCCAACTAAAGCAGCCAGTGTCTTCAACCTCGACGTGGTCACCAGGTTATCTAACCAGCTAGAGATGATGAATAAAAAAATTGATGGTTTGTATAGTCTCTCGTAGGTACTCCCAGTAATGCAATATTAATCGAATCTAGGAGGCATGGCGAATCCTGAGTACCCACCCTACGGATATGGCATGGAGAACGAACAAGTCCACTATATGGGTAACTATTCTAGACCTCAAAATAATTTTTATAGTGACACTTATAATGCAGGTTGGAGGTACCATCCCAATTTCTCGTGGGATGATGAAAGTAGCCAAAGACCAGAACTTCCTATAAATTTTCGACAACCACCTCACCAACAGGAAGAGGAGTCGAACCTCGAGGAGATGCTGACAAAATTCATAGCAGCCACAGAAACACGTTTTCAGAATACTGAGACAACCCTTAAAAATCAACTTGAGACATCGACACAGGAGCTCAAGGATCAAATCGAGCAACTTGCTAAGTAGATCTCTGAGAGACCACAGGGAAGACTACCGAGCAACACCGAGATTAACCCAAAGAACCAAATTCAAGCCATAACAGCCTAGGATAGTGAAGGGCTAGACGAGCCCAATTTAAGGCAAGAGAATGTGGAAGAAGGTAAGGTTGAGGAAAGCCATGATTTACCAAACCTGGTAATTACAGAGTACCAACCCCGCGTGCCATACCCGGATGCGACAAAGAAAGACCACACAGAGGAACAACCCGGTAAGTCTCTTAAACTTTCAAAGAAATTTCATATTTACTTGTTGTTTCTTGAAGCTCTTTCGCAGATACCAGATCCTAGACCTTGTGTCGATAAAGAAGAAATTCATGAGGAACGAAGGCTTTGGATCAATGAACTAGACGAATGGGAGACACACTTTAAGGAGAACCTAAAAACACACGAAGCAAAAACGAGGCAACTCCACGACGAACTTAATAATGGGACAAACCAGCTGAAGATAAGAGATCAGGTACTCAAAATCCTCCCAGATGGAACAGTCAAGGTAACTAGTCCTAAAATCAGCACCTTTAAGGTAAACATTACTCGACTTAAACTTTATATCAATAGCCGAATTGATCGCATGAGAAATGATTTTCACCTCCTCAAACCACCATGATTATGCGAATGAGAGGTAAGTCTAGCTCAAGACTTTAAACGAGAGCTTCTCGGGAGGCAACCCGAGCACTAACCCTACTAATTAGTTTAGTTTTACTTATTTCCATGTTTAGGCGCAGGTTTTCCATACTCACACGATCTTGCACACGTCAGTGGCCGTGGCCGTGTGGGCACCATAGGTAGGTAAAAGGGCGTGGCCGTAGACGTATGGCAATAGGACAAAAAATTTTCCCAAAACACGGGCTGCATCTCTATTTAAACCCCATTCATCCTTTTTCTTTTCCAGTTGTCTTTCTTCTTTCATTTTCCATTATTTACTTTTATTTTTATCTTTATTTTCTTTATTATTTTCTTCTTATTCTTCATGCCATTTAGATTTAGCTTAGGATATATCAAGCCGGCTACTTCAAGGGTTCAATTTCAAACGCTTCAAGGTGCTACCCCACATTCACCTCTACCAATCCTATCCAGTTTCTTTTAAAATGACTCCATCCGAAATTTAGGAAGTTTCACTTCTCTCCCTATCTTCTGATTTTATTATTTTATTGTTATTATTTATCTTTGTACATTGAGGACAATGTACATCTTAAGTGTGGGGGGTTAACTATAGTATTATTTGAAAATCCCTGAATTATGCCTTGTTCTAAAGTAAGTTTCTCATATTATGATTAGAATGAAATTTCCTTTGATTTATGATTTTTATTGATGTGTTTTGGATTAAGTCATTGATAATTGTGCATTGATGATTAAATTTGAAGGATACTAGAGAATCAAGCATGATAAGTCTATTTTTCAGAATTAAAAATTTTTTAGGTTGTCTACCTGAATTTTAATATTACTTTGAAGTTTGAAATTTACGAGGTTGACATCAAAAACCCATAATTTTATGTGAGATTTTGGGCCTTGTAAAGCATATATTCTTTTTCTTGCTCACCATATTGATTATGAGTGTGTCAACATTGATTTGTTATTCTAGAACTTGCATCGATTATACATGTCGAGACCATACCTTTGATTTGATATACAGAGATGATAAAGGCACTTAGGATTTGACCCACTTACTCTACTAAAAAGCTTACCTTCATAGTTAACCCCTAGTGAACTTCGTTTAATCCTAACAATCCTTTTCATTGACTTACCAACTAATATTCCCCCAAACCCTTTGTATTTGTTATCACCATTCTTTTTGACTACCCTTTCTGTCGATATTTTTGCCTAATTATTTTATTTCAGTAGTTGAATTCATCTTTTATTATGTATTTGACTTGTTATTTTTTTTTTAAAAAAAGAGAAGTATATTCAGCATTTGTTTTATGTTATTGAAGTTATACGAAAAATTTCAAATCTTAAAAAAAAAAAAGCTCGTATTATTAGTTTTCAATTGAGGTAATTATTTAGGATTAGTTCATTATTCTAGTTACGTAAATTGTCAGGTCAGTCTTGATTCTAACCTTCTAATTCAGCCTATATCCAAACCCTTAACCTAAGCCCCGTTACAACCCTATAAAGACCTTTTGATTTGTGTATCATCTCATATTAAAGTGGTGGAGATTTGATTTTCATGCAAGACTATGGGATTAACTCTTCATGTTTGACTTTTGAGTGCTTAATTTTGAACCTTAAAACACTTTGAGTGGCTTGAGTGAATCTTTAGTGAGGATGACAACTCTTGTCGATTTTGAATCAGAGGTAATTATTTAGATGAGGGGAAAACACCTATTTTTTGTGCTAAAAATGTATGAATTTGAGTGTTTAAATCTTTAGGACTCTTTGAGTTGAATTATCCATGTATGAATTATCTTTGAATTATGATGAAACATTATTGATGAATATTATGAATCAAGGAAGTTCATTTTAATTGTAAGTTGAGAATTTTGCTTGAAGACAAGCAAAAGCTTAAGTGTGGGGTTATTTGATAAACCACAAAAGTAACATATTTTAAGCCCTTATTTAGCATGCTTTTGGATGATTTAAGCCTTGAATTGTGTAATTTGGTGCCCTTCATCCTTTGTTTTCATGTTTTATACCCAGGAAAGCACCATAGGATGAAAAGAACGAGAAACGGGCCCAAAACAGAGAAAATGGGCCATATACGAAATCCACAAGGCCTGGGCCCAAGACCACACGACCGTGCCTCATTCAACAGTCTTGAACACGGCCTGGCCACGATTCACATGGGCGTGTGCCATGGGCATGTCCCTGCCGCGGCCAAGAGGAGTTTTACTCAAAATAGGATACTTGGAGGCAAAGAAACACATTCGAAAGCCTATTTAAACACCCTAGTAGGAATTCCACTTGGATTAGGATACTTAGGGACCAAGTAAGGCATCTCAAAGCCTATATAAACACCTTAGGGGGCAACCTAAAAGAGAGTTCGACAGAAGCCGGGACCCAAGGCTTTAGTCATGGGGCGTCCAACTAGGCCAAAGAGGGCAGGTTTATGGGGATTTACTCGAAGATAGCCAGTTGATTAATCTCAAGAAGCCGGAATCATACTTAAGACAGAGGATCTCTCTTTCAATTCCTTCAGGGGGTTTTAGGGATTTCTTATGTTTTGTTTTATCTTTTCTTCTGAGATATTTTTTCTATTATTATGAATTAAACCCTTAGATACCTAAGGGGGATGAAACCTAAGATGAATCTTGTTATCGTTTGCTGAACTATATGATAAATATTTCACTTGTTCTTAATTATGTGTTCTTAATTCTTGTGTTGATATTTCTGAGATATTAATTCAACTATCATGTGCTTAGGTGGAAGGGCAAAAGTCCCCGCCTAAGAGTAGATCTAGCATAATTAAGCGGAGTTGATCGCACGCCTAAAGATAGGGTGACGAGATTTTGCCGAATTAGGGTGAAACCTAATATGGTAGTCCATAGATCGAGTTAATGCAATTCTAGAGGGTTTCAATTAGAAAAAGATTTCAATTAATCAACCGAGGGTTAGACATTAGTCACCTCGAGAGAGGGATTTATATAACTTAGGGAATCTTACGGATCAATTCAAATGAATAAATCGTCTGGTTCGGAGTTGGGTGGATTCTTCCTTGGGTGCCGTCTTAATCAATTTGTTTTTCTTCAAAGTTATTTTCCAAATTTCATTCTTCTTTGTCTTAGAGTCTTTAGTTTAGTTAGCTAATTTTAGATTAGATAAAAATTCATTTAATTCTTAGGCTAGATAATAAAAAGAGAGTTAGTATTAGTACTTTTGGTTCCTTTGGGTTCGACAATTTGGACTTGCTTTAACTATACTATTGTTCGATAGGTGCGCTTGCCTCAAATTGTTGTCATAGTTAGCTTCTAGGCTCGATCATTCTTTTTTATAAATTTTTAAGACTTTGACATCGCATAAAACAATGATCAGATGGCTTGGTAAATAGCCGATTTTTGTCCACACGGGTTGAGACACGGGCGTGTGTCTCAAACGTGTGTGACACACGATCAGGTGACATGGCCGTGTGTCCCCTGGTGTTTAATTAGAAACCAAGTTAGTATGTTCCACATGACCCAGCACACGGGCTTGTGGAATAAGTCAGTATACCCTACAGTTTTGGCATGGCCTAACACAACGGCTAGCTATATAGGCGTGTGTGGTCATTTTGAAGGGCACACGAGTGTGTGGTTGGTCGTGTGACCCAAGTCAGAGTGTTACACGGGGTCAGACACGTGCTGGGAGACGACCATGTGATCCCATTTCAAATGTCCACACGGCCTGTAACATGGGCGTGTGTCCCCTGTATTTTGAAAATTTTTTAAGTTACCCAGAAATTTTCTTGAGTTATCGATTTAGTCCCGAACCACTTCTAATGCATGATTTTAGCCTTGTAGGCTCTTATTAAGGACAATGTGATTTATTATAATTGATTTTTAGTTGGAAATGAAAAATGTAAGAGATATGTCTGATTGTTTTTGTAATAAGTCTGGTAATGCTCCGTAACCTTATTCTGATTATGGATACGGGTTAGCGGTGTTACAATCTCTCATGGTTCATTCGTTGGGACCGTAATAATTGAGTCCACTAACTTAAAGCATAATTAGAGAATTCCAAAGTAGCTAAAGGGACCTTTTCTTCATATGAACCTTTGCAATATTCAAATAGCAGCTCAATTTTATTCTCCCAATCACAATAGGTGACAGGATCATGCTTGTTGTTAAATGGTGGAACACTAAATTTTGGTTTATTCACAGAAAAGTGGCTATGAGAACTAATACCGGAGGTTGCATCATGAGTACACGAGCCATATTTCATATGTCCAAAAGACTATCGTGGCTCATAACCATCATCATAATCATCATTCTTAACATCATGGTAAAAATTGTAATAGCCCATTCTCAGTGAAATCGAAACAGTGGTTTCGGAACCACTAATCCGATCCAAAAATAAAATTTTTATTTTTATTTATTACATGGTCCATAATATGTTAGAAATGCCATATGAATATTCTGATAAAAAAATTTTATCGATTATGTGATTAATTACGAGAAGGACTAAATCGCATAAAATGAAAAAGTTGAATTCTAGTAGCTATAAGGATTAAATTGAAACAACCTAGTTTAGACCCTAGTCAGAATAGTGGTTTCGAGACCACAATGCCGAGGTTGGAATAATAATTTAATATTATTTTGTGTGTGAATAGTATGTGATTTAGCCTGTGTGAAATTTCTGTGTGAAGGTTTTTTTGACTGTGTGCTAAATTAAGAAAAATGACTTAATCGCGTAAAGTGCAAAATGATGTGTGCTGATTGTTAAGTGTTCAATTGTTGATGTCTTTATAATGTGAAGCCCTTAAAAGGCAATTAGCCCATTTACATGGTTAGTGGGTGGCAAAGGACAAGTATGCCCTTAATGTATATATGTACATATATGTTTAGTAAAAGGATAATATAGTAAATATATGAATAATATGTTTATTAAACAAATAAAAGACTAAAATAAGATGAATATGTTCATCTTTGTCCACCGAAAACACAAAAGAAAAGAAAGGGGAAAAACTTTGTTATATTCGGCCATTGTTACTCTTGATTAAGACCAAGAGAGGAGAGGTTCGGATCGAGATCGAGAAAAGATAAGGTGCTCGATTAACCGACCGTTTCGATAGTTCGACGTCTGAGGTAAGTTCAGACATAATGCGTATATTTAGTTATTTTTAATGCTATGAAATGAGTGGTATGATAATATTGAAATGTGAATGCTATGTGAGAGCTTGAGTTATGTGGCACTAAGTGTGCATACTTGGAAATATGACTAAGATGATTACCACTGTGTGTGTGAAATAATATAAGCTTTGGCTCTGTGGTTGGCACTGTGTGTGTGATACTGATTTAAGATCGGTTGATAAAGATGCACTATGTGCGCGATGCTAATTAAGCTTCGGCTAACTAATTGGGCACTAAGTGTGCGATTGAATTGAAAAAGATACAGAAGTTGATTGAAATGAAATAGTGAGTATTGAGTAGCAAATGTAATTGACAACTAAATGTTGACTAAGGTACGTTCAGAACCTATGTGGTTGATGAAACTATGAATGTGTGTATGGAAGAGTTAGTTGAAGATAATAGTTTTAGATGGCATGTTTTGATGTAATGTATTATGTTACGAACTTACTGAGCTATTGAAAGCATACTGTGTGATTATTTCTCTGTTTTACAATATCAATAAAGCTAGCTCAGATCCGGGAATCGTCAGCATCTCTATCACACTATCGACAATCTATTTTGGTACTTTTGGAAAGATGTATATTGATGAAATATGGCATGTATAGGCTAGAAGTTATGTTTTGGGAAATGTTTATATCCCTGCCATGTGATTTGGCTTGGAAGTTGAATGATGTTGAAACTATAAATGAGTTGTGAGTTTGGTATATTTCATGATTATGTAGTTGATGAAAGATATGGTTAAAAATGAATTTTTAATATGGATTACATGATGCTTGAATTACATATGTTTCGAGATGTATATATGTCACTTTGAATGGTCTTGGTTATGATGATAATGATCATAGAAGTATATATTATAGTTGATGGTTGAATAATGCATGGAATGGTAAGTTTGTTTGCATATAAAAAGATGAATTGGCATTGTATTGAAGCTTGTTAGTAAACCCTTGTGTGGATGGCAAATTGGCCTTGCAAATGGCCTATTTTGGCTACACAGTTATGGCACACGGGCGTGCCTAGTGACCGTGGGATAAAGTCAGTAGATAGCCCAAGTATACACGGCCAGGGTACACGGACGTGCCTAATAGCCGTGTGATTAAGTCAGTATATTGCCTAAGAGTACATGGCCTTAGCACACGGGCGTGCCTGGTGGCCGTGTGGAGAAGTCAAAATACTTGCTCTGCTTTGGCACGAACTGGACACATAGGGGTGTCTGGTGATCGTGTGAGGCACATGGCCTAATTGCACGGGCGTGTGACCTCAACAGTTTTGAACAATATTTGAAATTTTGAAAACTTTCATTAGTGTTCGGTTTATTCCCGACCCCTTTCTAACACGTGTTTAAGGTTTCGTAGACCGAAATGAGGGACTGCATGTTCGTAATTGAGTATGTCTGAATGATGATAGACTTCCTGTCATGGAAAGGATGTGAAATATTATAATTGTTCCATAACGCCTCTTACCCTATTTTGGTGACAGTCTCGGGTCAAGGGTGTTATATTTTATTGGTATTAGAGCTACGGTTTAGTCGATTCTCGGGCTAACATAGCGTGTGTGAGTCTAGCTATACATGCCATATATGAAATTGCGATTGTGTGATGAATCCTGACCTCATAAATGTGTTTTCAGATAGTAATGGATCCCAATCGAGCAGTTGCTGACGATGTTGAGAGTAATGCGTCTGCTCCTGCTCAATGAACAGTGCCAGCCACATCTAGGCCAAATGAAAGTAGTGAGGGAGGAGAGGCTAAGCAAGCTTTCTTCTGAATGATGAGTGAGTGGTTTTCAGAGTTCGTTCGAACGAATCTGGCTACTCCACAACCTCCACCCCCACAAGTACCTGTTGTGCCACAAGTGATAGATCCGATTTGACTTAATAATCCTCCTATGGATAAGATTCGTAAGTATGGGGCCAGAGAGTTTAGGGCCATAGTTGATGATGATGCTGAGCGAGCTGAGTTTTGGCTCGAGAATTCAATTTGGGTATTCGATGAGATGTCGTTTACTCCTGATGATGTATAAAATGTGCTATTTCGTTGTTGAAAGATACGACTTATAACTGGTGGAAGTCATTGACATCTGTGGTTCTGAGAAAGAGAATCACCTGGTATTACTTTCAAGTTGAGTTTAAAAAGAAGTATATCAGTCAATGATTCATTGATCAAAAATGTAAAGACTCTCTAGAGTTAAAACAAGGGAGTTTGTTAGTTACTAAGTATGAGCGGGAATTTGTGAGATTGAGCCAGTATGCACGGGAATGTGTTTCAATCAAAGCTACTATGTGTAAACGCTTCACAGAAGGGTTGAATGAGGACATTAAGTTGTTGGTTGGGATACTTGATATAAACGAATTTGTTGTGCTAGTTGAAAGAGCTTGCAAAGCTAAGAAACTCAGTAAAGAAAAGAAGAAAGCTGATTCTGAAGCTCATGATGAAAGAAAAGGATCAATGAGTAAGTTTTCTCAACCTTTGATGAAGAGAATTAGAGATACATACAACAGGTCAAATACTTCATTTAGACATTCGAATAGAGACCATGCAAGACTAAGTGTTTATCCGAGAACTCAAGCTCCAATAGAATCAAGTGCTGATAGTGCCAAAAGTAACAAACCTGAATGTAGACAATGTGGAAGACGACATGTGGGAGAATGCTAGGGTAAGTACAACAATAGAGTTTGCTATAAATGTGAGTCACAAGATCACTTTATCCGAGATTGCCCAAAGATGGCTGAGAAAGAAAATGTTCAAAATGTGAGATCGAGTAATGTGACGGCTAGGGGTAGACCACCCAAAAATGCTGGGAATGTGACTGGAAGCCAGATAGGGACCACCGATACAGTAGTGAGATTGGAAGTGAGAGCACCTGCCCGAGCTTATGCTATACGTGTACGAGAGGAAGCATCATCTCTAGACGTCATAACTGGTACTTTTACTCTATTTAATACTGATGTGATTGCATTAATAGATTCGGGTTCAACTCATTCCTATGTGTGTGTGAATCTAGTATTGAATAAAACTTTACCTGTTGAGTCTACTAAATTTGTGGTTAGAGTATCGAACCCCTTAGGCAAGTGTGTCTTGGTGGATAAGGTGTGCAAAGATTGCCCATTGATGTTTCGTGATATATGTTTTTCGGCTAATTTGATGTTGCTACCGTTTGATGAGTTTCATATAATTCTGGGTATGGTTTGGCTCACTCTACATAATGCCATTATGAATTGTAAAAGGAAGAGCATTTAATTGAGAAGTCAGAAGGGTGAGATAGTTCCAATGGAATCCAGTGATATGAAAGGATTACCAACTGCTGTATCCACGATGAAAGCTATGAACTATGTGAGAAAGGGTTGAGAAGCCTATCTAGCATATGTGTTTGATATAGAAATGTTAGAAGAGACAGTTGAATCTGTGCATGTGGTTTGTGAGTTTGTAGATGTGTTTCCTGAAGAGTTACCAGGATTACCTCCGATTCAAGAAATTGAATTTTGTATTGATTTGGTACTGGGAACAGTTCCTATCTCGATAGCACCCTATAGAATGGCACCAACGAAATTGAAATAGTTAAAGTCACATTGCAAGAGTTAACTGATAAAGGGTTTGCAAGATCGAGTTTCTTGCCCTGGGGTGCTCCTGTGTTATTTGTGAAAAAGAAAGACGGTACTATGAGAATGTGTATTGATTACCGACAATTGAACAAAGTAATGATAAATAACAAATATCGGTTGCCTCATATCGATGATTTGTTTGATTAGCTGAAAGGAGCTACGGTGTTTTCTAAGATAGATTTGAGATCGAGCTACTATCAATTGAGAGTTAAAGAATCCAATGCGTCGAAAACTGCTTTCAGAATTAGGTACGGACATTATGAATTCTTAGTGATGCTTTCAGAACGAGATAAAGAACAAATGCTCTCGTAGTGTTTATGGATCTGATCAATTAGATATTTAGACCGTATTTAGATCGTTTCATTGTGGTGTTCATTGATGATATTTTGATTTATTCATGTGATGAGACACAACATGTCGAGCATTTGAGAATTGTGCTACAAATTCTGCATGAGAAACAATTGTATGCTAAGTTTAGCAAATATGAGTTTTGGTTACGAGAGGTTTATTTTCTGGGGCATGTTGTATCAGCTACGGTAATACTAGTTTATCTGAGTAAGATTTTAGCTATTTTGGAATGGAAGCCTCCAAGAAATGTGTCTGATGTCTGTAGTTTTCTAGGACTAGCAGGATATTATAGACGGTGTGTGAAAGGCTTCTCGATGATTGCGACTACATTGACGAAGTTGCTACTGAAAGATATTAAATTTGAATGGTCAGAGAAGTGCCAGTAGTGTTTCGATCAGTTGAAAACATTAACAGAGGCACCAGTGTTAATTCAATCGAAATCGGGTAAAGAATTCATTGTATATAGTGATGCATCATTAAATGGTTTGGGCTGTGTGCTGATGCAAGAAGGCAAAGTCATTGCTTATGCTTCGAGGCAACTAAAGCCGCATGAAAAGAACTATCTAACACACTAACTTGAATTGGTAGCAATTGTGTTTGCATTGAAGATTTGGCGTTACTACTTATTTGGTTAAAAATGTCATATTTTTACAGACCACAAGAGTTTGAAATACTTGATGACTCAGAAAGAATTAAATTTGCGACAGAGAAGATGGTTAGAATTGTTGAAAGATTATGAACTTGTGATTGATTATCATCCGGGTGAAGCTAATGTAGTAGCTAATGCCTTGAGTCGAAAATCATTATGTGCCTCTATGAGTACTCAGATAGATCTGTGTGATGATAGTGCGATTTTAACCGAGTTGAAAGTAAAGCTGATGTTTGTACGTAAGATTTGTGATGCCTAGAAAAGTGATGTTGAAATGAGTGTTAAACGAACTCAGTGTGAATTGAATGTTGATTCAGAATGTTGAGTTGATAATGATGATTGTCTGAGATTTAGAGATCGGATTTTTGTTCCGAGAAATTCAAAGTTAATTCAAATAATTTTGAATGAAGCTCACAATAGTCATTTGACTGTTCATCCTGGGAGTACCAAAATTATAATGATTTGAAACAGTTTTATTGGTGGCATGGTATGAAATGAGACATCTCTGACTTTGTGTCGAAATGTTTAATATGTCAGCAAGTAAAAGCTGAACATCAGGTTCCATCCAGTTTGTTACAGCCGATCATGATTCCTGTGTGGAAATGGAAAAGAATTACAATGGACTTTGTGTCGGGGTTACCTTTATCTCCGGGAAAGAAAGATGGGATCTGGGTGATAGTTGACAGATTGATGAAATCGGCTCATTTTGTTTGGGTGAGAACAGGTTATTCACTCAATAAATTTGTTGAATTGTATGTTACTGAAATTGTGAGATTGTACGGGTGCCACTATCTATTATATCTGATAGGGATCTAAGATTACCTCGCGATTTTGGAAGAAATTGCAATAGGCTTTAGGCATGAAGCTACTTTTTAGTACTGCATTTCATCCGCAAACGAATGGTCAATCAGAGAGGATCATTCAAATTCTCGAAGATATGTTGAGATGTTGTATACTTGAGTTTGAAAGTACGTGGGAAAAGCATTTACCACTAATTGAGTTTGCGTACAACAACAGTTTACAATCTAGAATCAAAATGGCACCATATGAAGCCCTATATGGCAGAAAATGTCGAACTCCAAATTATTGGACTGAGCTGAGTGAGAATAAAATTCACGGGGTTGATCTTATAAAAGAGACTGAGCAGAAAGTGAAAATCATTTGTGACAGTTTGAAAGTGGCCTCAGATCGTCAGAAGTCTTATGCAGACTTGAAACAAAAAGATATTGTATTCGAAGTTGGCGATAAAGTGCTTTTAAAAGTGTCTCCGTGGAAGAAAATACTTCGATTTGGCTGGAAAAGAAAGCTGAGTCCGAGGTTCATTGGACCGTATGAGATCATTGAGAGAGTTGCAACGGTTGGCTATAGATTGATGTTGCCACCTGAGTTAGAAAAGATTCATAACATATTTCATGTGTCGAAGCTTCGACGGTACAGATCTGATCCGTCTCATGCAATTGCTCCTACTGAGGTTGAGATTCAGTCAAACTTATCATATAGTGAAGAACCGATTCAAATTTTGGCACGAGAGACTAAATAGTTGAGAAGCAAAAGAATTACCTTAGTGAAAGTGTTATGGCACAAACACGGAGTTGAAGAGGTTACGTGGGAGCCTGAAAATGTTATGAAAGAAGAATACCCACACCTATTCACTGGTAAGATTTTCGGGGATGAAAATCCCTAAAGGGGGGAGAGTTGTAACAGCCTAGTTTAGACCCTAGTCGGAACAGTGGTTTCGAGACCACAATTTCGAGGTTGGAATAATAATTTAATATTATTTTCTGTTTGAATAGTATGTGATTTAGCCGGTGTGAAATTTTTGTGTGAAGATTTTATTGACTGTGTGCTGATTGTTAAGTGTTCAATTGTTGATGTCTTTATAATGTAAAGCCCTAAAAAGGCAATTAGCCCATTTACATGGTTAGTGGGTGGCAAAGGAAAAGTATGCCCTTAATGTATATATATACATATATGTTTAGTAAAAGAATAATGTAGTAAATATATTAATAATATGTTTATTAAACAAAGAAAAGACTAAAATAAGATGAATATGTTCATCTTTGTCCACCGAAAACACAAAAGAAAAGAAAGGGGAAAAACCTTGTGATATTCGGCCATTTTTACTCTTGATTGAGACCAAGAGAGGAGAGGTTCGGATTGATATCGAGGCAAATATAAGGTGCTCGATTAATTGAACCTTTCAATAGTTCGACGCCTGAGGTAAGTTCAGACATAATGCGTATATTTAGTTATGTTTAATGCTATGAAATGAGTGGTATGATAATATTGAAATGTGAATGCTATGTGAGAGCTTAAGTTATGTGGCACTAAGTGTGCATACTCAGAAATATGACTGAGATGATTAGCACTGTTTGTGCGAAATAATATAAGCTTTGGCTTTCTGGTTGGCACTGTGTGTGCGATGCCGATTTAAGATTGGTTTGATATAGATGCACTATGTGTGCGATGCTAATTAAGCTTTGGCTAACTAATTGGGCACTAATTGTGCGATTGAATCGAAAAAGATACAGAAGTTGATCGAAATGATATAGTGAGTATTAAGTAGCAAATGTAATTGAAAACTAAGTGTTGACTAAGGTACGTTCGAAACCTATGTGGTTGATGAAATTATGAATGTGTGTATGGAAGAGTTAATTGAACATAATAGTTTTGGATGGTATGATATATGTGATTATAAATTAATCTGTGTGATGGCATGTTTTGATTTAATGTATTATGTTACGAACTTTCTAAGCTACTTAAAGCTTACTGTGTGATTGTTTTTCTGTTTTATAGTGTCTATAAAGCTAGCTCGGATCTGGGAATCGTCAGCATCTCTATCACACTATCGGCAATCTATTTTGGTACTTTTGGAAATATGTATATAGATGAAATATGGCATGTATAGGCTAGAAGTTATGGTATGTTTTGGGAAATATTTATATCCTTGCCATGTGATTTGGCTTGGAAGTTGAATGATGTTGAAACTATAAATGAGTTATGAGTTTGGTATATCTCATCATTATGTAGTTGATGAAAGATGTGGTTGAAAATGAATTTTTGATATGGATTACATGATGCTTGAATTACATATGTTTTGGGATGTATATATGTCACTTTGAATGGTCTTAGTTATGATGATAATGAGCATAGAAGTAGATGGTATAGTTGATGGTTGAGTAATGCATGGAATGGTAAGTTTGATTGTATATAGAAACATGAATTGGCATTGTATTAAAGCTTGTTGGTAAAACCTTGTGTGGGTGGCAAATTGGCCTTGCAAATGGCCTATTTTGTCTACACTGTTATGGCACACGGGCGTGCCTAGTGACCGTGGGATAAAGTCAATATATAGCCCAAGTATGGACGGCCAGGGTACATGGACGTGCCTAGTAGCTGTGTGATTAAATCAATATATTGTCTAAGAGTACACGGCCTTAGCACACGGGCATGCCTGGTGGCCGTGCGGGGAAGTCAAAATACTTGCTCTGCTTTGGCACGGCCTGGACACATGGGGGTGTCTGGTGATAGTGTGAGGCACACTGCCTGATTGCACGGGCGTGTGACCTCAACAGTTTTGAAGAATATTTGAAATTTTGAAAACTTTCATTAGTGTTCGGTTTAGTCCTGACCCCTTTCTAACATGTGTTTAAGGTCTCGTAGACCTAAATGAGGGACTGTATGTCTGTAATTGAGTATGTATGATTGATGATAGACTTTGTGTCGTGGAATGGATGTGAAATATTGTAATTTTTCGGTAACGCCTCTTAACCCTATTCCGGAAACGGTCTCGTGTTAGGTGTGTTACATAAATAGCTTTGGACTTCAAAACTAGAGGTCCTTATATGGTAATTAGACCATTAAAGAAAAGTATGTAGATATTTGGTGACTCATCCATGGAAATCTAGAAAAAGGGCAAGGACTATATTTGAAATTGAAATAATTAAATTAATTAAAAGATGATAAAAGATATCATCTTATTTTTATGTCATCATTGATCGTAGTCTGAGAGTTTTAATATTTATATAATGAATGATCGAGCCTAGAAACTAAATATCACCACGATTGAGGCAAGCGCACCTATCGAACAATAGTATAGCTTAGTGGCAAGACAAGAATGTTGAACCCAAGGGAACCAAAAGTACTAGTACTAACTTTCTTTTTATTATCTAGCCAAAAAATAAAAGTGGTTAATGTTTATCTAACTAATTCCTAAGCTAAAGATGCTAAGACACAGAGAATGAATTGGGAAAATACTTTTAAAAAAACCAATTGATTAAGACAATACCCGAGGAAGAATCCACTTAGACTTCACTTGTTATTTAACTCTGAACTAGACGATTTATTACTTTGACTTGATCCGTAGGATTCCCTAGTTTATATTAATACCTCTTTCGAGGCTACTAACGTTTAACCCTAGGTTGATTAATTGAAATCTCTTTCTAATTAAAACCCCTAGTGTTGCATTAATACGATCTATGGACTCCCATATTAGGTTTGACCCTAATCCGGTAGATTTTCGTCAATCCTATTTCTAAGAGTGTGATCAACTCCGCTTAATTATGCTAGATCTACTCTTAAACATGGACTTTTGCTCCTCTGAATAAGCACATCAATACTTGAATCAATATCCTGAAATATTAAACCAAGAATTAAGAACACATAATTAAGAACAAATCAAGTATTTATCATACAGTTCATAAAACAATAACAAGATCCGTCTTAGGTTTCATCCCCCTCAAGTATTTGAGGGGTTTAGTTCATGTTTATAAAAGAATACATCTCAGAAGAAATTAAATAACACAACATAAAGAAAAACCCTAAAAACCCCTGAAGGAAATTAAAGGGAAGATCCTCAGTCTTGAGCGTGATTCCAGCTTCTGAGATGGATCAACTGGTTTTTTCAGGTAATTCCCTAATTTCAACTCTCTCTGGCTTTGCTCCTGTCAAAAGTCCTAACAGAGGCCTTCTGTCGAACTCACCTTTTAGGTTACACTTAGAGTGTTTATATAGGCTTTCAAAATGTCTTTCTTTTCTTATAAGTATCCTTTTTGAGTGGAATTAAAACAGGTCACGGTAGGGACACGCCCGTGTGGCGTGCCCATGTGAATCGAGCCATGGGCCGTGTTCGAGTCTACTTAAGTGGCATGGCCATGTGGCGAACTCCAGGCCTTGTGGATTTCTTACTTTGGCCCATTTTCTCAGTTTTTCGCTCGTTTCTCGTTCTTTTAATCCTTCTATGCTCTTCTAAGTATAAAACATGAAATTAAAGGATTAGTAGCATCAAATTCCACAATTCAAGGGATAAGTCTTACAAAAGTATGCCAAATGTGGGATTAAAATATGTAAATATTACGGTTTATCAAATACCCCCACACTTAAGCATTTGCTTGTCCTAGAGCAAAATCCTCAACTCACAATTAAAATTCATTCTTCTCAACTTATAACTCCTATCAATAATGTTTTGAAATAATCCATAGGTAATCATACATTGAGAATTCAACTAAAAGAACCTCAAAGTTTCAAACAATCCAAGTTGAGCATTTTATTCATGAAAACATAGGTATTCCCCCTTATCTAAGTAATTACCTTTAATTCAAAATATCACAGAGTTAGCATCCTCACTAAGGATTCACTCAAATCACTCGAAGTGTTTAAGGGACAATAAATTTAAGCACTCAATAGTCAACATGAAAAGTTATTACCATAGGCTTGCATGAAAATCAAATCTCCACCACTATAAATTGAGATGATACATCGATCAAAAGGTCTTTAAAAAGGTTTTAACGTGGCTTGGTTAAGGGGTGTGGTTACAGGCTGAAAGAGGAGGTTAGAATCGAGATCAAATTGACTAATTACCAAACTAGAAAATAGACTAATAATGAATAATTTCATTAATAATACAATCTTCTTCTAAAGATGTGAGATTTACTGTTTAAGCTCATAAAAATATAGAACTAATAATGGATATACTTTCAACTTCTTTTTTTTAGGAACAAATCAAATACAATAATAGAATTTAACAACTGAAATGGAAAACATAGTTAGGCAACGTCTCAAATCAAATCTCGACAAAAAGGTGTTAATTCAATAGGGAAAAATTCTTTATGAATCAAAAAGAATGAGTTTTAGGTTAACGTTAATGGTAAATCAATGAATGGGTTGTTAGGCTCAATGGGGTTCACTAAGGGTTAAACATGAAGGTAGGCCTTTTGGGAAGTAAGTGGGTTAAATCCTAAGTGCCTTTATCATCTCAGTATATCAAATCAAAAATTTGGTCTCGACATTTATAAGCAAGTTCTAGAAATAACATATCAATATTAACTCACTCAAAGCAACAATACAAGTGGGCACGAAAGAATGTATGCTCTAAAGGCTCAAAATCTCACAGAAATTATTGGTTTTTGATGTCAACACTGTGAACTTCAAATTTCAAGATAATACCTAAACTTTGGAAAACAACCTAGCAAATTTTTAATTTTCAAAAAATCAACTTATCATGATTGATTCTCTAAAGCCTTCAAGTTTAAACAATCAATGCACAACCGCCTATATTTTAATTCAATGCATATCAATAAAAATCATAAATCAATCAGAATTTGTTCTAATAGTGATATGAGAAAGAAAAGACAAAATTCAGGGATTTGAGAATAATGCAAAAAGTTAGGAACTTTTAGAATTCACCCCCCACACTTAAGATGTACATTGCCCTCAATGTACAAAGATATATATCTAGAGATTAATAGCATGATATCATAAGAGAGAAGGAGAAGTGAAACTTCCTGAATTTTGGATGGATTCCTTGAGTTGGATGTGGTCGTGGTGTGGTGATTCCCAAGCAGCCTTTAGAACCTGAATCAAAGAAATCAAAATGTAATAATAAAAATTAAAGACAAGAAAGATAAAAGGAAAAAAAATAAAGGAGAAGAGAAAAGAAAAAGAGAAATTAAATGGACTCAAATGTCCTTGGCTTGTCAGATAAATGAAGCGGCCGGCATGAACTCATGTAGATTGGTCTAGTACGGGGAGACTATGCTAGGGTCTTTTCGCTTCTTCGACATGGTGATGGTGGTAGAGAAAGAGTGAGGGAGTAGGGGAAAGGAAAATGAAGGGGGATAGATAATAATCAAAGAAAGGGTGTTGTGGCTAGGGTATGATTGAAGAATAAATTGGGGAGGAAGTGAGGAAAGAGGGGGAGTTTAAATAGAAAATAGGGTTCTGGTGGCTTCTCACGCCCGTGTATCATAGGCGTGTTGGGTCACATTGTCGTATTGCATGGCCGTGCTATGCTTTGTTCGTTTCTCCCACGACCGTGTATAAAATCATATGCCCATGTCCGTTAATCAGTGTCAACCACGGCCTTAAGGCATGGGCATGTCTCACGCCCGTGCCATTTACTCAAAATCGTCCACGGCCGCATCACACGGCCGTGGCCCTTTTATCGCATCCCGTGTTGGGAAAATGTTTTTCATCCTTGACGCGTACGATCTCTACCACGCCAGTGTGTAAATCTGTGGTGTCCACACGGCCACGGCCATGCCCGTGTGCAAGACCATGTGGTAGGGAAACCTATGGTTCATTAATTTGGTTAGTTTGTAGTTAGGTGCTAAAAGTAAAGACAAAAATAAAAATATGAAAATTAATGGGGCTAGTGTTCGACTTGCCTCCTGATAAGCACTCGTTTAAAGTATTAAGCTAGACTTACCTCTTATTCGCATATTCATGGTGGTTTGACGAGTTGAAACTCCTCCCCTATGCTATCAGTTTTATGATCATTATATAGTTCGAGTCGAGTAGTGCTACCTTAAAAGTGTCGAATTTAGGATTAGTTACCTCGACAGTTCCATATGGGAAGATATTCAGTACCTAAAAATGGATTTTTTCGTTTGTATTCAGGTCTGAAGTGGAGATTCGAGGGTCTATTTTATTCAACAATACCTGATCTTCAATCTTAAATTTGTTTGTCCCATGGAGAGTCTTTGGTTCTGCTTCGTGTATTCCTAGTTTCTCCTTGAAATGTGTCTTCCACTCATCTAGTTCATCGATCTGAAGTCGTCATTCCTCGTGAGTTATCTCCTTGTTGGAATGAGGTTTATGATCTGGCTCAGTTGTGTAGATCCGTGGTGTTTCCTGAAAAGAAGGTTTAACCGAATGGTAATTAATAGAATTTATGTTCTCACCTTGATTACTCGATGTCCTAGCTGAGTCAAGAGCCTGAAGAGTGATCGTTTTGTCACCTACACGAAGTATGAGTTCGCCTGTACCAATATCAATTTTAGTTCTGCCAGTTGCTAAAAAGGGTCTTCCTAAAATTAAAGGAATATTATTGTCTTCATCCATGTCTAAAATAACAAAGTCTACTGGGAATATGAATTTGTCAATTTTGACTAGTACATCCTCGATTATACCCCTCACAATTCTAATAGTTTTATCAACTAATTGAATGCTCATCCTAGTTTGTTTGGGTTTCCCTAGACCTAGCTGCTTAAACATTTTATAAGGCATAACATTGATGCTTGCCCCTAAATCAGCTAAAGCATTATCAACAAATAAACTACCAATTAAGCATGGAATTATAAAACTCCGTGGATCTTTTAATTTTCATGGTAGTTTATTTTGCAGAATTGCTGAGCACACTGCATTTAGCTCCACATGCGACTCCTAGTCTAACTTCCGTTTGTTCGTCAAAAGTTCTTTTAAAAATTTCCTTGAATCTGGCATCTGCGAAAGAGCTTCAAGAAATGGTAAGTTAATATGTAATTTCTTTAGGAGTTTAAAGAATTTACCGAATTGTTCATCTATGTGGTCTTTCTTTATCGTATTAGGGTATGGCACGCGAGGTTGGTACTCTGTGATTATCGGTTTTGGCTTATCATGGCTTATCTCAACCTTACCTTCCTCTACCACATTCTCTTGCCTCTCTTCTGGTTCATCTAACCCTTCACTATCGTGAGCTGTTATGGCTTGAAGTTGCTCCTTTGGGTTTGTTTCAGTGTTGCTTGGCAAGCTACCTTGTGGTCGTTCAAAGATCAGTTTAGCAAGCTATCCTAATTGGTTTTCAAGCCCTTGAATCGATGCTTGTTGATTTTTAAGTGTTGTTTCGGTGTTTTGGAAACGAGTTTCTAACATCACGATGAATTTTATCAGCATCTCTTCAAGGTTTTGCTTCTTCTCTTGTGGGTAGGGTTGCTGTGGAAAACTAGGGAGTGGTTGTTACCTTTGATTTCCTTGAGCACCCCATGAGAATTTGGGGTGGTTCCTCCAACCTGGATTGTAAGTGTTACTATAAGGGTTATTTTGAGGTCTAAAATTATTACCCATATAGTGAACTTGTTCGTTTTCAGCACTCGGGTTGTAAGGTGGATATTCTATATTGCTCATCCCTCCTCCATTCGTATCGCACTGCATAACTGGATGTTATACCTGGTTTGATAGCATGGTCACTGCGTCAAGGTTGAAAACACTGGCGGCTTCTGTTGGCTTTGTCCTCGTGACTTGCCATTGATAGTTATCCAGTGACATCTCTTCAATGAATTCGTAGGCAGCCTCAGGTGTTTTGTTGTTAGGGCTCTACCGGCGGCTGAATCAATCAACTGCCTAGTTGAGGGGTTCACACCGTTGTAAAAGGTTTAAACCTGTAGCCACAAGGGTAACCCATGGTGTTGGCACCTTCTCAATAGATCCTTGTATCTCTCCCATGCATCGTAAAGTGTCTCTAAATCCATCTGTACAAAAGAAGAGATATCATTCCTCAACTTTGCCGTTTTAGCCGGCGGAAAATATTTTAACAAAAATTCTTTGATCATTTGTTCCCATGTAGTGATTAATCTTCATTGTAACGAGTTCAACTACTGTTTAGCTTTGTTCCTTAACGAAAAGGGAAACAACCAAAGATGAATGACACTATCAGAAATGCCATTTATTTTGAAAGTATCCCAAAATTCTATGAAATTCGCCAAGTGATTGTTTGGATCTTCATCCTGCAAACCATCAAACTGAACAAATTGTTGTATCATCTGAATTGTGTTAGGTTTCAGTTCAAAATTATTTGCAGCAATAGCAAGTCTATCAATACTTGATTCAGTTCCTGTTAAATTGGGTTTAGTATAATCATATATAGTACGAGGAGCAGGATTTTGATTCACTGGATTTGCGGCAACCATAGGAGGTAGCGGATTGTTATCAGCCATCTCTTTGGTAGTGTTGGTTTCGTCCTCTTGCTCTTCTTCTATGTATTGTAGGCTTCGCCTTATTTCTCTGCGGTTTCTGCGAATGGTACCTTCTATATCGATGTCAAAAATTAAGGACCCTGATGGGTTCCTTCTAGTCATAAACCAGAAAAACCTATCAAAAGCAAAATAAAAGAGAGATCAGAAAACTAAAAATAAAAATTTAGAAAGAAGTAAGTAAATAAAAGAAAAATGACTAAAGTAATAAAAAAACGTTCCTAATATTTTAGTTCCCTGAAAACGGTGCCAAAAACTTGATCATAGTCTGAGAGTTTTAATATTTATATAATGAATTATCGAGCCTAGAAATTAAATATCATCACGATTGAGGCAAGCGCACCTGTCAAACAGTAGTATAGCTTAGTGGCAAGACCGGAATGTCGAAGCCAAGGGAACCAAAAGTACTAGTACTAACTTTCGTTTTATTATCTAGCCTAAAAATAAAAGTGATTAATGTTTATCTAACTAATTCCTAAGCTAAGGATTCCAAGACACAGAAAATGAATTGGGAAAATACTCTTGAGAAAACCAATTGATTAAGACAATGCCCGAGGAAGAATCCACCTAGACTTCACATATTATTTAACTCTAAACCAGACGATTTATTCACTTGACTTGATCCGTAGGATTCCCTAATTTATATTAATACCTCTTTCTAGGCTACTAACGTCTAACCCTAGGTTGACTAATTGAAATATCTTTCTAATTAAAACCCCTAGTGTTGCATTAATTCGATCTATGGACTCCCATATTAGGTTTGACCCTAATTCGGTATATTTTTGTCGTCCTATTTCTAGGAGTGCAATCAACTCCGTTTAATTATGCTAGATCTACTCTTAAACAAGGACTTTTGCCCACTGAATAAGCACATCAATACTTGAATCAATATCCTGAAATATTAAAGCAAGAATTAAGAACACATAATTAAGAACAAATCAAGTATTTATCATACAGTTCAAATAACAATAACAAGATCCGTCTGAGGTTTCATCCCCCTCAGGTATTTGAGGGGTTTAGTTCATATTTATAAAAGAATACATCTTAGAAGAAATTATATAAAAAACATAAAGAAAAACACTAAATCCCCCTAGAGGAAATTGAAGGGAAGATCCTCAGTCTTGAGTGTGATTTCGGCTTCTGAGATGGATCAACTGGCTTTCTTCGGGTAATTCCCTAATTTCAGCTCTCTCTAGCTTTGCTCTTATCAAAAGCCTTGACAGAGGCCTTCTGTCAAACTCCCCTTTTAGGTTACACTTAGAGTGTTTATATAGGATTTCAGAATGTCTTTCTTTGCTGATAAGTATCCTTTTTGAGTGGAATTAAAACAGGCCACGGTAGGGACACGCCCGTGTGGCGTGCCCATGTGAATCGAGCCATGGGCCGTGTAAAAAAAAATTTACCCTGGTTTGTAAAAAAAAAATTATCGAAATACCCCAGGAATTTCAAAATTACCGAAAGGCCTTGGGATTTCAAAATTACCAAAATACCCTTATTGACAAAATCACCAAGGAACCTTATTTTGACAAATTACGAAAATACCCCTGTAGGACAAAATTACAAAAATACCCCTGGGTAGTGGAAAACAACAATAATGAAAACTACAACATTTCTCTGAATGAACGAAAGTTCATAATTGATTGATGGATGTATGAATGTAAAGACTGTGTGCATGTATGAATACGAAAGAACCACTCCTAAAATTCTTTCCATAAAACTTCTTCGCGGGTAATCAGTGGAATAAAGACTAATTCATAAAATTCTCTTAAATCAGATTAAATCGCGACATTAGAAATAAGTTCTAGGGGACGTGAACTTAGAGATTGTGCCTAGAAAGTATGATGGTTCTATTAAGATCAGAGTGCGCAGCGTAAGCATAGTGCGGTGAGAAGGATGGTACGACTGTTAGTAAGTAATTTCGAGGACGAAATTATTTTTAAGGAGGGTAGAACTGTAACATCCTAGATTAAGGGCTATGCGTTTGTGCATAATTCATGAGTTAGTAGGTTTTGGCAGTGTTGGAAGTGTATTAAGGGTTTTTAGAATTTTAGGATGGAAGAATAAAGCTTTGGAAAATTATTGGTTTTTAAGTGAAAAGGGGAGCTAGGTAAATGAGGCTTTAAAAGAAACTCCGTGTGAAGCATGACACAAGGAACCATGTGGTAAAATGGCATGTTTTATGAATTATGAATGTGTTATGTGAATTCTAGAAATAAGGAAATGTATGGAAATATATGGAAATGTATGGAAGTGTATGGAAATGTGTGGAAATGTGTGGAAATGTGTGGAAATGTATGGAAATGTAAGGCAATGTAGGGAAATGTAAGAAAATGTAAGGAAATGTAAGGAAATGTATGGAAATGTATGGAAATGTAAGGAAATGTAAGGAAATGTGAGGAAATGTATGGAAATGTAAGGAAATGCAAGGAAATGTAAGAAATGTCTTGTCTTGGAAATGTAGGAAATGTCCGAAAATGTAAAGGAATAAAGAGGAAAGTGAACATTTATGGAAACTAGGAAATGTAAGGAAATGATTCAAAAATGGAAAGTGAACATTTGGAAACTTGGAAATGTAAGAAAATGGCAAGTTCTGAGCCGATCGAAAATTTTAGGAAACTTAGAAATGACTTAGAAATGTCAAGTTTTAAAGTTTAAAATAGGGAATTAAGGCAAGGTGGCCTTAAAAGGAAAAGTTGGTGAAATTTGACACACAAACAGGCTTGGAAAAGTGGCCAGAAGATGTCACTTAGGGCCTATGGAAATGGCGCCATATGCAAGGCGAATGGGCACGAGTTCGAGTCACTTGGGAAGCAAATAAAGAAAGTTTTATTTTTGTTTCCGTAAGATCGAGGTGGGCGGCACAAGCCTTCTAGAAAGGAGGTGTTTTATTTTCATAAATATTCGATTAAAAGGTGATAAATAAAGGATTTTTAAATTGGATTATTTAGAAGAGATAAATATTGGATTAAACTCTTTTATTTATGATAATTAAAGGATAAAGTTATCAAAATAGAAGAGTGGTGGCCAAGTAAAGGACTCTAGCTAGTAAATTTGGCTATAAAAGGAAGAGTAAGGCTATTCTTCATTCATTCTTTTCTCTTCAAGAAAACCTCACTAGAAATTCTCTAAAATTTCTCCTATTCTCTCTGTAGAATTTTCTCTGCCATTATTCTCTTTTTCTCTTTTCTTTTCTTCTTCTTTTCTCTTCTACTGTCAAGCCAAAACCTCTTTGATTCCTGTTTAAGTCTCCATAGCCGAATCTCTGTGGCTTCAATCAAGGGTGCCGTCGACTGTGGTGATAAGGTAAGAATAATGGATTCTTGTTGTTTATTCTCTTTCAACCAAGATTTGGGAACTGATTCTTTTGGTTGTCTTTTGGCCGAATAGTAAAGGAGGAATTAGGGATTTGGATCTAAGGATTTAAGGTAAGAAAAGCATGGTTTAGGCCAAAGGCCAATTGATTTAAGATTATTAAGTGATATGGAAATCAGATCTAACATATAATTATAGGGATTTCGACAGACATACAAGGCAAGGAATATTTTCAGGAATTGGAAATTGCCAGGTAAGTGTATAGATCTAATCGGCCAAGGGTTACTTTGGTATCTAAAAGTATTTCTTTTTGATCCAAAAGTCAGAAACTGATGAAAATACATGTTTTTGGTGGCTAGCCAAATTTAAGGGAGGAATACCATAATTTCGGGATTTAATCAATTCGGCAACAAGGTAAGTAATACAAATCCTAGTTGTATTTGGAAAACTAGCCGAATGGTCTTTTAAAGGGATTAACTTATGTAGGATTTGAGATCTAAATCTATGGTCGATTCTCTTCGGGATTTCAAGGAACCTATTACGCGAATCAGGTGTGTACTCACACTAACTTTCAATATATATATTATGGCAATAACTGTTTTAATATATGAATGTGTATAAGAATGAGAATGTGGCTAAGTACCACATATGTGCCAAAAAAGTACCCAAGTACGTATTCCTACTCTTGGTAGGATTATGAATGTGTTATATTACGAAAAGTGACATGAATGTGAATTTAAGTATGATATGAATGATATGTAATAATTGGGGCATTTGGGATATATGTGAAGGGAGAAAGTGAAGGTGATGACTACGGTCTCACCAACGAAGGTGCTGACTTCGGTCTCACCAACGAAATATGGTGGCTACGGTCCCATTAATTGAATATGGTAACTTTGGTTACATTATTCGAATATAGTGTCTAAAGACACAACGTATGTGGGCGATGAGCAAGTCATTGCAAATGCCGCCCGCCGATGGTGTGTAGCGGATGGAGGGTCGACTTAGTAGTCCCCACGGTGTACAAAGTTGGTACGGGTGGTGTGTAGCGGATGGACAAATAGGCTTGGGTTTGGGTTGCATCATCCTTTATTATGTATGAACATGAAATTGATATGACTTGTATGCACGATTTGTTAAAAATTAGTATTGTGTACACATTGAGTGCTGTGGACTCACCCATTTGAGAATTATTTTTTGGTGATGAGCAAAGAATGGACCGGGTCGGGCAGGAGCTAAAGGTGGCCATGCATCACTTGAAGAATTTATTTAGAAATTTGGACTTTATATAATTTTAGTACTTTATTTTGGGTTTGAATGATGTAATAAGGCCATAAGGCCCAGTTGGATTTTCTTTATTTCTGTTTATTTTTATTTGATTATGATACAATTTATTTTTTATTAAAGTTAAATAAAATTATTTCTTTTAGAATAATAAACCCTAAAATTATTTTGTCACCTTATTTAAGTTGGATTTTCAAAATTTATTAAATGGGTTCCAATTTAAGCCCAACCCTAACAATGTTTTCTAAAATTCTCAATTTTTCTCTAAGTAACCAAGAATTTGAAAACCGGTTTACTTAAGGAACATACCAGATCCGGTTCAGGCTCGTGGGTCGGGTGTGGGATGTTTCAGTTTGGTATCAGAGCCCAGTTTTAAACTCTCGGCCTGTGGGCTAAGGCCCAAAACATTTTCAAAATCTAGCCCAAAAGAAATTTGTGGAAATTTTCAGGTTTTTCTGGCGTGGCACCTAAGTCTCCGACCCGCAGTCCACCAGGTAAGTACTTCTATCCATCTGTGTGATTTATATTATGTTATGGAAGGGTAGAAAAAGGAATGGAACGTAGAATAGCATGATAGGAACTTGAACCCTAGGACTAGTCTACTCAAACACAAATACATAAGACTTAATACTTACTCAAACAAACCCATGACTAAGTCACTAAGTTAGGGTGCGGTAACACCTGTGCGCATGTCTAGGATTGGATCCAGGAAGAGCACGGTATTTAAGCGATCCTAGTGACTCACCTCCTCTTCGCAAGAATCCCGCTGCAGTGCGTAGCTTTGGTCACCCCCGACCAAGAAGAGGGCTCGGACATAAGCTAAACACAATAACTAAAACCTGAAAGGGAACTAGCTGTGTTTTTATAAAAACCCTAGTTTTAAAATTCTTAAAATTACCTTTTCAACTTGTGAGAACTATTTTTACAAAATTTTTCGAAAAATTTTTGATTTATGAAATTACAAAAATACCCTTGGTTTATGAAATTCCCAAAATACCCACAGTTCTTATCAAGATTTCATTACTTTATAAAATGTTCAAAAACTCTAATTTGCAAAATATCAAAAATACCTTGATTTTGGAAAATTACAAAATTGCCCCTAACTTACAAAATTACCAAAATGACCCTGATTTTAAAATTTTTTTGCGACATCACCGACTTGAAAAACAAATGCTCAAAAAAGAACCCTCAAAGTTTTGCAAATTTTGAAATACCCCTGAATTATTAAACTTTACAAATTTACCCTGGTTTGTAAAAAAAAAATTATCGAAATACCCCTGGAATTTCAAAATTACCGAAAGGCCCTGGGATTTCAAAATTACCAAAATAGCCTTATTGACAAAATCACCAAGGAACCTTATTTTGACAATTTACGAAAATACCCCTGTAGGACAAAATTACAAAAATACCCCTGGGTAGTGGAAAACAACAACAATGAAAACTACAACATTTCTCTGAATGAACGAAAGTTCATAATTGATTGATGGATGTATGAATGTAAAGACTGTGTGCATGTATGAATACGAAAGAACCACTCATAAAATTATTTCCATAAAACTTCTTCGCGGGTAATCAGTGGAATAAAGACTAATTCATAAAATTCTCTTAAATCAGATTAAATCGCGACGTTAGAAATAAGTTCTAGGGTACGTGAACTTAGAGATTGTGCCTAGAAAGTATGATGGTTCTATTAAGATCAGAGTGCGTGGCGTAAGCATAGTGCGGTGAGAAGGATGGCATTTGTTAGTAAGTAGTAAGTAATTCGAGGACAAAATTATTTTTAAGGGGATAGAAGCGTAACATCCTAGATTAGGGGTTATGCGTTTGTGCATAATTCATGAGTTAGTAGGTTTTGGCGGTGTTGGAAGTGTATTAAGGGTTTTTAGAATTTTAGGATGGAAGAAGAAAGCTTTGGAAAATTATTGGTTTTAAGTAAAAAGGGAGCTAGGTAAATGAGGCTTTAAAAGAAACTCTCGTGTGAAGCATGACACAAGGAACCATGTGGTAAAATGGCATGTTTTATGAATTATGAAAGTGTTATGTGAATTCTAGAAATAAGGAAATGTATGGAAATATATGGAAATGTATGGAAGTGTATGGAAATGTGTGGAAATGTGTGGAAATGTATGGAAATGTAAGGCAATGTAGGAAATATAAGAAAATGTAAGGAAATGTAAGGAAATGTATGGAAATGTAAGGAAATGTAAGGAAATGTGAGGAAATGTATGGAAATGTAAGGAAATGCAAGGAAATGTAAGGAAATGTCTTGTCTTGGAAATGTAGGGAAATGTCCTGAAAATGTAAAGGAATAAAGAGGAAAGTGAACATTTATGGAAACTAGGAAATGTAAGGAAATGATTCAAAAATGGAAAGTGAACATTTCGAAACTTGAAATGTAAGAAAATGGCAAGTTTACAGAGCCGATCGAAAATTTTAGGAAACTTAGAAATGACTTAGAAATGTCAAGTTTTAAAGTTTAAAATAGGGAATTAAGGCAAGGTGGCCTTAAAAGGAAAAGTTGGTGAAATTTGACACACAAACAGGCTTGGAAAAGTGGCCAGAAGATGTCACTTAGGGCCTATGGAAATGGCGCCATATGCAAGAGGAATGGGCCTGAGTTCGAGTCACTTGGGAAGCAAATAAAGAAAGTTTTATTTTTGTTTCGTAAGATCGAGGTGTACGGCACAAGCCTTCTAGAAAGGAGGTATTTTATTTTCATAAATATTCGATTAAAAAGGTGATAAATAAAGGATTTTTAAATTGGATTATTTAGAAGAGATAAATATTGGATTAAACTCTTTTATTTATGATAATTAAAGGATAAAGTTATCAAAATAGAAGAGTGGTGGCCAAGTAAAGGACTCTAGCTAGTAAATTTGGCTATAAAAGGAAGAGTAAGGCTATTCTTCATTCATTCTTTTCTCTTCAAGAAAACCTCTGCCGAAATTCTCTAAAATTTCTCCTATTCTCTCTGCCGAATTTTCTCTGCCATTATTCTCTTTTTCTCTTTTCTTTTCTTCTTCTTTTCTCTTCTACTGTCAAGCCAAAACCTCTTTGATTCCTGTTTAAGTCTCCATAGCCGAATCTCTGTGGCTTCAATCAAGGGTGCCGTCGACTGTGGTGATAAGGTAAGAATAATGGATTCTTGTTGTTTATTCTCTTTCAACCAAGATTTGGGAACTGATTCTTTTGGTTGTCTTTTGGCCGAATAGTAAAGGAGGAATTAGGGATTTTGGATCTAAGGATTTAAGGTAAGAAAAGCATGGTTTAGGCCAAAGGCCAATTGATTTAAGATTATTAAGTGATATGGAAATCGGATCTAACATATAATTATAGGGATTTCATGGACATACAAGGCAAGGAATATTTTTCAGAATTGGAAATTGCGGGTAAGTGTATAGATCTAATCGGCCAAGGGTTACTTTGGTATCTAAAAGTATTTTTTTGATCCAAAAATTAAACTGATGAAAATACATGTTTTTGGTGGCTAGCCAAATTTAAGGGAGGAATACCATAATTTCGGGATTTAATCAATTCGGCAACAAGGTAAGTAATACAAATCCTAGTTGTATTTGGAAAACTAGCCGAATGGTCTTTTAAAGGGATTAACTTATGTAGGATTTGAGATCTAAATCTATGGTCGATTCTCTTCGGGATTTCAAGGAACCTATTACGCGAATCAGGTGTGTACTCACACTAACTTTCAATATATATATTATGGCAATAACTGTTTTAATATATGAATGTGTATAAGAATGAGAATGTGGCTAAGTACCACATATGTGCCAAAAAAGTACCCAAGTACGTATTCCTACTCTTGGTAGGATTATGAATGTGTTATATTCTGAAAAGTGACATGAATGTGAATTTAAGTATGATATGAATGATATGTAATAATTGGGGCATTTGGGATATATGTGAAGGGAGAAAGTGAAGGTGATGACTACGGTCTCACCAACGAAGGTGCTGACTTCGGTCTCACAAACGAAATATGGTGGCTACGGTCCCATTAATTGAATATGGTAACTTCGGTTACATTATCTGAATATAGTGTCTAAAGACACAACGTATGTGGGCGATGAGCACGTCGACTGCAGCGACTGCCTTCGATGGTGTGTAGCGGATGGAGGGTCGACTTAGTAGTCCCCACGGTGTACAGGTTGGTACGGGTGGTGTGTAGCGGATGGATAAATAGGCTTGGGTTTGGGTTGCATCATCCTTTATTATGTATGAACATGAAATTGATATGACTTGTATGCCTGATTTGTTGAAAATTAGTATCTGTGTACACATTGAGTCTCATGGACTCACCCGTTTGGGAATTATTTTTCAGGTGATGAGCAGTAATGGACCGGGTCGGCAGGAGCTAAAGGTGGCCATGCATCACTTGAAGAATTTATTTAGAAATTTGGACTTTATATAATTTTAGTACTTTATTTTGGGTTTGAATGATGTAATAAGGCCATAAGGCCCAGTTGGATTTTCTTTATTTCTGTTTATTTTTATTTGATTATGATACAATTTATTTTTGATTAAAGTTAAGTAAAATTATTTATTTTAGAATAATAAACCCTAAAATTATTTTGTCACCTTATTTAAGTTGGATTTTCAAAATTTATTAAATGGGTTCCAATTTAAGCCCAACCCTAACAATGTTTTCTAAAATTCTCAATTTTTCTCTAAGTAACCAAGAATTTAAAAACCGGTTTACTTAAGGAACATACCAGATCCGGTTCAGGCTCGTGGGCCGGGTGTGGGGTGTTTTAGTTTGGTATCAGAGCCCAGTTTTAAACTCTCGGCCTGTGGGCTAAGGCCCAAAACATTTTCAAAATCTAGCCCAAAAGAAATTTGTGGAAATTTTCGAGTTTTTTCGGTGGCACCTAAGTCTCAGACCATGATCCACTGTAAGTAAGTACTTCTATCCATCTGTGTGATTTATATTATGTTATGGAAGGGTAGAAAAAGGAATGGAACGTAGAATAGCATTATAGGAACTTGAACCCTAAGACTAGTCTACTCAAACACAAATACATAAGACTTAATACTTACTCAAACAAACCCATGACTAAGTCACTAAGTTAGGGTGCGGTAACCCACTGTGCGCATGTTCAGGATTGGATCAGGAAGAGCACAGTATTTAAGCGATCCTAGTGACTCACCTCCTCTTCGTGAGGAATCCATGCAGTGCGTAGCTTTTCACCCCGACCAGAAGAGGGCTCGGACATAGGCTAAACATAATAACTAAAACACGAAGGGAACTAGTCGTGTTTTTATAAAAACCCTAGTTTTAAAATTCTTAAAATTACCTTTTCAATTTGTGAGAACTATTTTTACAAAATTTTTGAAAAATTTTTGATTTATGAAATTATAAAAATACCCTAGTGGTAAATTACAAAAATACCCTTGGTTTATGAAATTCCCAAAATACCCATGATTCTTATCAAGATTTCATTACTTTATAAAATGTTCAAAAACTCTAATTTGCAAAATATCAAAAATACCTTGATTTTGGAAAATTACAAAATTGCCCCTAACTTACAAAATTACCAAAATGACACGATTTTTAAAATTTTTTTTGCGACATCACCGACTTGAAAAACAAATGCACAAAAAAAAAGAACCTCAAAGTTTTGCAAATTTTGAAATACCCCTGAATTATTAAACTTGACAAATTTACCCTGGTTTGTAAAAAAAAAATTATCGAAATACCCCTGGAATTTCAAAATTACCGAAAGGCCCTAGGATTTCAAAATTACGAAAATACCTTTATTGACAAAATCACCAAGGAACCTTATTTTGACAAATTACGAAAATACCCCTGTATGACAAAATTACGAAAATACCCCTGGGTAGTGGAAAAACAACAACAATGAAAACTACAACATTTCTCTGAATGAACGAAAGTTCATAATTGATTGATGGATGTATGAATGTAAAGACTGTGTGCATGTATGAATACGAAAGAACCACTCATAAAATTCTTTCCATAAAACTTCTTCGCGGGTAATCAGTGGAATAAAGGCTAATTCATAAAATTGACTTAAATCAGATTAAATCGCGACGTTAGAAATAAGTTCTAGGGGACGTGAACTTAGAGATTTGCCTAGAAAGTATGATGGTTCTATTAAGATCAGTCTTGCAGCGTAAGCATAGTGCGCGTGAGAAGGATGGTACGACTGTTAGTAAGTAATTTCGAGGACGAAATTATTTTTAAGGAGGATAGAACTGTAACATCCTAGATTAGGGGTTATGCGTTTGTGCATAATTCATGAGTTAGTAGGTTTTGGCAGTGTTGGAAGTGTATTAAGGGTTTTTAGAATTTTAGGATGGAAGAAGAAAGCTTTGGAAAATTATTGGTTTTTAAGTAAAAAGGGGAGCTAGGTAAATGAGGCTTTAAAAGAAACTCCATGTGAAGCATGACACAAGGAACCATATGGTAAAATGGCATGTTTTATGAATTATGAATGTGTTATGTGAATTCTAGAAATAAGGAAATGTATGGAAATATATGGAAATGTATGGAAGTGTATGGAAATGTGTGGAAATGTGTGGAAATGTATGGAAATGTAAGGAAATGTAAGGAAATGTGAGGAAATGTATGGAAATGTAAGGAAATGCAAGGAAATGTAAGGAAATGTCTTGTCTTGGAAATGTAGGGAAATGTCCTGAAAATGTAAAGGAATAAAGAGGAAAGTGAACATTTATGGAAACTAGGAAATGTAAGGAAATGATTCAAAAATGGAAAGTGAACATTTCGAAACTTGGAAATGTAAGAAAATGGCAAGTTTCTGAATGATCGAAAATTTTAGGAAACTTAGAAATGACTTAGAAATGTCAAGTTTTAAAGTTTAAAATAGGGAATTAAGGCAAGGTGGCCTTAAAAGAAAAAGTTGGTGAAATTTGACACACAAACAGGCGAGGAAAAGTGGCCAGAAGATGTCATTTAGGGCCTATGGAAATGGCGCCATATGCAAGAGGAATGGGCCTGAGTTCGAGTCACTTGGGAAGCAAATAAAGAAAGTTTTATTTTTGTTTCTAGAAGACTGAGGTGGACGGCACAAGCCTTCTAGAAAGGAGGTGTTTTATTTTCATAAATATTCGATTAAAAAGGTGATAAATAAAGGATTTTTAAATTGGATTATTTAGAAGAGATAAATATTGGATTAAACTCTTTTATTTATGATAATTAAAGGATAAAGTTATCAAAATAGAAGAGTGGTGGCCAAGTAAAGGACTCTAGCTAGTAAATTTGGCTATAAAAGGAAGAGTAAGGCTATTCTTCATTCATTCTTTTCTCTTCAAGAAAACCTCTGCCGAAATTCTCTAAAATTTCTCCTATCTCTCTCTGCCGAATTTTCTCTGCCATTTTCTTTTTCTCTTTTCTTTTCTTCTTCTCTTTTTCTTCTTCTTTTCTCTTCTCTTGTCAAGCCGAAACCTCTTTAATTCTGTTTAAGTCTCCATAGCTGAATCTCTGTGGCTTCAATCAGGGTGCCGTTAATTTTGTGGTGATAAGGTAAGAATAATGGATTCTTGTTGTTTATTCTCTTTCAACCAAGATTTGGGAACCGATTCTTTTGGTTGTCTTTTGGCGAATAATAAAGGAGGGAATTCGGATTTTGAGATCTAAGGATTTAAGGTAAGAAAAGCATGGTTTAGGCCAAAGGCCAATTGATTTAAGATTATTAAGTGTTATGGAAATCGGATCTAACATATAATTATAGGGATTTCGGCTGGACATACAAGGCAAGGAATATTTTCAGAATTGGAAATTGCCGGGTAAGTGTATAGATCTAATCGGCCAAGGGTTACTTTGGTATCTAAAAGTATTTCCTTTTGATCCAAAAGTCGAAATCGATGAAAATACATGTTTTTGGTGGCTAGCCAAATTTAAGGGGAATACCACAATTTGGGATTTAATCAATTCGGCAACAAGGTAAGTAATACAAATCCTAGTTGTATTTGGAAAAGTAGCCGAATGGTCTTTTAAAGGATTAACTTATGTAGGATTTGAGATCTAAATCTATGGTCGATTCTCTTGGGATTTCAAGGAACCTATTACTTGAATCGGATGTGTACTCACACTAACTTTCAATATATATATTATGGCAATAAATTGTTTTAATATATGAATGTGTATAAGAATGAGAATGTGGCTAAGTACCACAGATGTGGCAAAAAAGTACCTAAAACGTATTCCTACTCTTGGTAGGATTATGAATGTGTTATATTCTCGAAAAGTGACATGAATGTGAATTTAAGTATGATATGAATGATATGTAATAATTGGGGCATTTGGGATATATGTGAAGGGAGAAAGTGAAGGTGATGACTACGGTCTCACCAACGAAGGTGTCTTGACCGGTCTCACCAACGAAATATGGTGGCTACGGTCCCATTAATTGAATATGGTAACTTCGGTTACATTATTCGAATATAGTGTCTAAAGACACAACGTAAGTGGGCGATGAGCACGTCGATCGCGCAATGATCGCTTCCGATGGTGTGTAACGGATAGAGGGTCGACTTAGTAGTCCCCACGGTTATACACAAAAGTGTACGTGGTGGTGTGTAGCGGGTGGACAAATAGGCTTGGGTTTGGGTTGCATCATCCTTTATTTTGTATGAACATGAAATTGATATGGCTTGTATGCACGATTTGTTGAAAATTAGTATTTGTGTACCCATTGAGTCTGTGGACTCACCCCGTTGGGAATTATTTTTCGGTGATGAGCGGTAATGGACCGGGCCTACAGGAGCTAAAGGTGGCCATGCATCACTTGAAGAATTTATTTAGAAATTTGGACTTTATATAATTTGATTACTTTATTTTGGGTTTGAATGATGTAATAAGGCCATAAGGCCCAGTTGGATTTTCTTTATTTACATTTATTTTTATTTGATTATGATACAATTTATTTTTGATTAAAGTTAAGTAAAATTATTTCTTTTAGAATAATAAACCCTAAAATTATTTTGTCACCTTATTTAAGTTGGATTTTCAAAATTTATTAAATGGGTTCCAATTTAAGCCCAACCCTAACAATGTTTTCCAAAATTCTCAATTTTTCTCTAAGTAACCAAGAATTTGAAAACCGGTTTACTTAAGGAACATACAGAGATCCGGCCTGAGCTCGTAAATTTGGGTGTGGGGTGTTTCAATTATAACCTTACCGAGAGATTTTTCACATATCGAGCTCATTAGGCATAAGTTCTACGTACATACCTGTACCAATTGGCAACACACCATGGCCTTTCGCAACGTTAACATTTTCGTTACATTTCCCGTTGAACCACTTGGAATACTAAAGGATACTAGGGAAATCTCACACACATAGTACCATACCAATGCCATATCCCAGATATGGTCTTACATGGGATCTCATATCGATGCCAATAGCCCAGCTATGGTCTTACATGAAATCCCATATCGATGCCATATTCCAGATATAGTCTTACACATAATATTAAATAACCCTAATGTCATGACATTTGTATCCTACCTATTCCTAAGGTTCAACCGGGATTTCTTGTTTGTCGAAATTTATCTATTTCACTCAAGAGCAAATCACAATTCATATAATAATAAATCAATTAAAGCATAAATAACATTGCATTATTTACATACAAACTTACCTCGGTGCAAAAATAGCGAAAATGGACCTAATCGTTAATAACCTTGTTTTTCCCCCGATCAAAGTCCGAACCCAGTCTTTCTTGATCTATAATAGCAATTTTAACTCATTTATTACTCACATTATTCAATTCAGTCCAAAAATCACATTATGACAAAATTACATTTTTGCCCATAAACATTGACATATTTCTACTTTTTCCTTTAGGCTCGAAAAATGAAATCCATTCAATTTTTTTTATTCCCAAGCCTAGCCGAGCCTCTTTTATACTTATAGCAATCCATATTTTTCATTTAATCGCACTTTTACACATATTTTATACTCTTTTTATAAAAAGGTTCTCTCTCATTTTCATCAAAAAACACCTAGCAAAAGTTGTTTATCACACATCAAAAATGCATAATCTACCATTAATATCCAAAATGGTTCAAACCCTAGACCTTAATCTTTTCTTAAATTAATGGTAGAAATAGGTAGATCGAGTGATAACAACTTCAAAAACATAAAGAGCATTAAAAACAGGGCTAGGATGTACTTACAATCAAGCTTGAAAGATGACAAAACTCTAGCTACGGTGCTCTCCCAAGTTTCGGCCAAGGTTGAAGAAAGATGAGCAAATTTTGGCTTTAAATTCCCTTTTTATTCTTTTATTTACCAAATGACCAAAATGCCCTTCACTTAAAACTTTGAAAATTTATCTCACCATGTCCATTTTTGTCCACTAACTTAACAAATGGTCTAATTACCATCAAAGGACCTTCAATTTAAAATTTCATAGAAGTTAGACACCTTTAGCATGTAGAACTCAACTTTTGCACTTTTTACAATTTAAACCTTTTTACTAAATTGAGTGCCCAAACGTCAAAATTTTCGAACGAAATTTTCGCAAAATCATTTCGTAAAATTGTAGACCATAGAAATGTAATAAAAATAATTTTTTCCATGTCAGATTTGTGGTCCCAGAACCATTGTTCTGACTAGCCCCAAAATCGGGCTATTACAACTCTCTCCCCTTAGGGATTTTCGTCCCCGAAAATATTACCAGAGAATAGGTTTGGGTACTGTTTTTGCATAGCTTCCTCAGGTTCCCATGTAGCCTCTTCGAATCTGTGTCGTTGCCATAAAACATTCACTAGGGCTGTACTCTTATTTCTCAACTATTTAATTTCCCGAGCAAAAATCTTTATCGATTTTTCACCATAAGTCATATCGGGTCAAATCTCGACTTCTGTCAGGGAAATCACATGTGAAGGGTCTGATGTGTAATGGCATAACATAACTCTATCGGCAAAGCTAACCGATATGCCACTGGCCTTGTTCTTTCAATAACTTCATACGGCCCAATGAAATATGGACTCAACCTGTCTTTACAGCCAAATCATAGAATCTTCTTCTACGGAGATAGTTTTAGAAAGAATTTGTCACCGACCTAAAATTCGATCTCTTTTCTTTTCAATTCTGCATACAAATTTTGTCGATCTACAGCGGCTTTCAAGCAATTCCAGATTACCTTTACTTTTTCTTCAATTTCCCTAACCAAGTCAACCTCGTGAATCTGTTTTTCACTACGCTCGGTCCAATGCAAAGGTGTTCGGCACTTGTGGCCACACAATGCCTCATAAGGCGCCATCTTTATACTCGACTAAAAACTATTGTTATATGCAAATTCAATCAACGGTAGATATTTCTCACAACTACCTTCAAATTCCAGAACACAGCATCTGAGCATGTCTTCAAGAATCTGAATTGCTCCCTCGGATTGATCGTTGGTTTGCGGGTGGAAAGCAGTACTCAAATTTAATTTTGTACCCAAAGTTTCTTGCAACTTCTTCCAAAATCACGAAGTGAACCTCAGATCTCTATTCGAAATAATTGAAGTAGGCACCCTGTGCAATCTTACAATCTCAGAAATGTACAACTCAGCTAGCTTATCAAGTGAATAACCAAAACGTACCAGAATAAAATGAGCCGATTTCATCAATCTATCGACAACAACCCGGACGACATCTTTTTTTTCGGAGTCAAAGGCAAACCCGTTACAAAATCCATCATAATTCTGTCCCATTTACATTCGGGTACCATCACTGGCTGAAGTAAACCCGAAGGTACTTGGTGTTCGGCTTTTACTTGTTGACAAATCATACATTTCAAAACAAACTCTGAAATATCTAGTTTCATACTTGGCCACCAGTAAAATGCCTTCAAAAACCGTTACACATTTTCGTACTACCCGGATGCATAGACAAGACACCATTATGTGCCTCATGGAGAATTTTCAGAATAAGTTCATCATTTTTCGGTACACATATTCTACCTCGGACCATCAAACAACCATCGAATCCGATATGAAAATCTGAATCACTGATTCACACTGAGCTCTCTTAGCTTGCAAATCACTGTCACATTTCTGAGCTTCACAAATTTGTTGAAGGAACAATGGTCTAACTCTCAACTCGGCTAGAATCGAACCATTATTGGACCAAGTCAACTGTGTATTCATCGCTCTCAAAGCGAACAAATATTTCCTACTTAAGGCGTCAGCGACCACATTCGATTTAACCGGGTGATAGTCAATCACCAACTCATAGTCTTTCAGTAACTCAAGCCATCATCGTTCTCATAAGTTCAAATATTTTTGAGTCATCAAGTAGTTCAAGCTCTTATGATCAGTAAAAACATGACATTTCTCACCGTACAGATGATGTCTCCAAATTTTCAAGGCAAACACAATAGCAGCTAGTTCCAAATCATGCGTCGAATAATTCTTTTCGTGCGGCTTCAATTGTCTCGAGGCATAGGCTATCACCTTACCTTCTTGCATCAACACACATCCTAATCCATTCAGTGATGCGTCGCTATAAATCACAAACTCCTTTCCCTGTTCAGGTTGCACTAAAACTGATGCCTCAATCAATAAAGCGTCTAACTTCTCAAAACTTTACTAACATTATTCGGACCATACAAATTTAAAATCTTTTTGCAACAACTTGGTCATTGGAGTAGCAATCATTGAAAATCCTTTGACAAAATGTTGGTAATAACCGAATAAGCCCAAAAAGCTTCTAACTTCAGATACATTCCTTGGCGGTTTCCAATCAACAATTGCCGAAATCTTACTTGGATCAACCCGAATACCATCACTTGTGACAATGCATCCTAAGAATCTGACTTCTCGAAGCCAAAGCTCACTTTTACTGATCTTAGCATACAACTTCTTATCTCTCAAAGTCTGCAAAACAATTCTCAAGTGTTCGGCATGCTCGGACTCATTACGAGAATAAATCAGTATGTCATCAATAAAAACAACTACAAACTTGTCCACATACGGTCTAAAGATTCGATTCATTAGGTCTATAAAAACTGCAGGAGCATTTGTTAACCCAAAAGGCATAACAAGGAATTCATAGTATCCGTACCTTGTTCTAAAAGTGGTTTTCAGCACATCTACCTCTTTTACTCTCAACTGATAGTAACCAGATCTCAAATCTATCTTCGAGAACACTGTCGCCCCTTTCAGTTGGTCAAATAAATCATCGATCCTCGGCAAATGATACTTGTTCTTAATGGTTACCTTATTGAGCTGTCGGTAACCTATACAAAGTCTCATAGACTTGTCTTTCTTCTTTACAAACAATATTGGAGCACCCAGGGAGAATAACTTGGTCTCGCAAAACACTTATCTGTCAACTCTTGCAACTGAGTCTTTAACTCTTTCAATTCGATCGGAGCCATTCTATACGGAGCAATAGATATCGGCGAGGTCCTTGGTACTAAGTCAATACCAAACTCAATTTCTCTAACTGGAGGTAACCCAGGTAACTCTTTCGGGAACACATCCGGATATTCACAAACTATCGGCATTGATTCAATTTTCAATCCAGACTCTTTTGTATCCAACACATAAGCAAGATAAGCTTCACAGCCTTTCCTTACATATCTTTGGGCAGACATCGAAGAAATTACAACGGGTAACTCACCCAGTTCATCTGAATCAGTCTGAAGAATTTCACCATTTTCATATTTCAATTCAATAATCTTTCTTTTACAGTTCACTACGGCATCATGCATTGTCAACCAATCCATGACCAAAATAACATTAAATTCATCAAATGGCAACAACATTAAATCTGCCAGAAAACAGTGACCTCCAATCATTAATGGTCAATTCTTACAAACTCTATCAACTAGTACATGTTTGCCTAAAAAGTTTGACACTCTAATCACAAACTAAGTAAATTCAACAGGCAAGTTCTTACTAGTTACCAACTTCACACAAACATAAGAATAAGTCGATCTAGGATCAGTCAATGCAATTACATTATTATTATAGAGAGAAAAAGTACCAGTGATAACACCTGTAGATGTCACTTCTTTGTGAGCACAGATGGCATAAGTTCTAGTAGGTGCTCAAGCTTCGGATCTCATAGTCGTATCTTTTGTCAAACTTTTACTGCTAGCTCCATTTCTGGTATTTCTCGGTGGCCTACCTCTTTTAGTAGTACAACTCGACCTCACACTCTGAAATTTTTCCTTCTCAGCCATTTTAGGACAATCTCGGATGAAGTGCTCTTAAGAGCCACACTTGAAACAAGCCCGGTCATTCATCCTACACTCACCGGGATGTCTTCTTCGACATTGTTGACATTCGGGTGTAACACCCCTAACCCGTATTCGTCGCCGGATCATATCACAAACATTTCACAAACATCAAATATTCACAAACATTCCATAGCAAAATATACACATATAGTCCCTTTAGAAGGTCTACAAGACCTTAAACATGCATTGGGAAGGGGTCGGGACTAAACTGAGCACATACAAATTTTTCTGAAACTTAAACATTTTTCAAAGTTACAGAGGTCACATGCCAGTGTGGGCAGGCCGTGTGCCTCACACAGATTAGACACCCCCGTGTGTCCGAGCTGTGGCAAAATAGGGCATGCATACTGACTTGTCCACACGGCCACAAGACACGCCCGTGTGCAAGGCTGTGTGAAAATTAGGGAGGCTACTAACTTGGCCACACGGTCTAGCACACGCCCGTGTGTGCGATTGTGCGCTCTGCCCAGGCTCACTTCGAAGTGGCCCTCGAGCAACATGGCAGAGACACATGCCCGTGTCCCTGCCCGTGTGGGCAGAAAATAGGCCATTTACAAGGCCAATTTTCCAACCTAATTTGGGTCCTTCATACAAGCATCAAACAAGCAACAAATATGCCACATTTCCAGCCAATTTCAAGTACAAAACATACACCATTTAAACCATCTCCTCATCAACCAATTTCTTGCTCAAAACCTAAATCAAAACATACCATAATCTCATGACAACTCATTAATTCATGCTTGATCATTGTCCCAAAATATCACTTCTATTTTCATACTAAAATCATACGAAATTCTCAACAAAGCTCATACCAAATTGACCATTTCTTTTGGCCATTTATAAACATCAAAACATACCATTACTTAGCATAAATCATGTACCAAATCCAAACCATATTTTCTTCCACAAGCAAGCCATATCACATGGCTATAAAATGCATATCTCAAAACATATCACACTAGTCCTAGCATATGCATACCATACTTTAAACATGAACACTTCCAAATGGTACCAAAATAGAGTTCGATAGTGTGATGATAATCCTCGATGATCCTCGAGCTCCTAGTAGCTTCGATAATCAATAAAATAATGCAAACACACACAAAGTAAGCTTTCAAAAGCTTAGTAAGACATATACAAATAAAGTTATCACATAGAACAATTATAAACCATTTCTTACATATGGTTCATGGCATAACACAATCACAAGTCATATTTCTCTTATATCTCAATTGATCATGTTCACTTGCTCATAATCACATATCATGTAATGTAGCTCACATATCAAATGATCATATACATACATACCTTTCATTGCCAAATTTCATATACATACATACGTATTAGAATTCAGATGCACATTCGTATACTCATTCATTTCTCAAAATGCCCGTTGAACCGTTCGAAATCAACTAGGATACTTGGATAGCTCAGAAAGCTCATACAATGCCAACGTCCCAGACGTGATCTTACATGTAATCAATATCGATGCCACTACCCCAGACAAGGTCTTACACGGAATCAAATACGACGCCGATGTCCCAGACATGGTCTTGCACGTAAATCACAAATTGATTCCAACATCCCAAACATGGTCTTACACGATAACACATATCGGAATCCTATGTCATGACATATTATCCTAACTATTTCCTAAGGTTCATACGGGACTTTTCGGACGTCATCACATTATCGGAACTTTTCCGGATTTCACATATTCAGCTCAAATTGCCATATATCACAATTCATTCACATATAAGCAATAATAATTCAATTTAAACACTTTTATTTGTATATCGACTTACCTCGTACGAATTCTAATGGAAATAAACGATTACTCGACCACTTTAGATTTCCTCCGATCTAATTTCATTTTCTTTGGTTCTTGATCTATACACATTCAAATTTAGCTTATTCATTCACCAAATCATTCAATTAAATCCATATACACATATTTAGGGCATTTTACAAATTAGCCCTCACATTTTCACATTTTGACATTTTAGTCCCTATTTCATAAAATCGAAAAATACACATAATTTAACAATATCGTAGCTTGGCCAAATATTCCTTTAGCTCATATAAGCCTACATATTTCTTTTATTTCACATTTTAGCCCCTCATTTTCACAATTTAGCCCAAAATACTCAAATTCATCAAAAAATTTGAATACAAAACATATTAATCCAACACATATCTTTCATAATTCATCAATTAACATCATTAAACTCACAAATTCATTAATTGCTTAACTCACAATCTTCATCAAAATTAGAAATTGAGGCATGGCTTAATAAAATGCTAAGCAACAATCAAAAAAACATAGAAATTGTCAAAAATGGATCAAAACACATACCTTAAACACAAAATATCAAAGTCGAACCCTAGCTTAGTCGTTTTCTTTTCTTTTCTTGTTACTTTCAGCCAAAGATGAACATAATGGCCTATTTTCATACTTTTGTTTTATTATTTTATCATTTAATTATCAATTTCCATTTTTAATCTTTATAATATCATTTAAAATCCACTATGTAATTGTAACGCCCCAAAAATGTAAGGGTTTGTAATTTTGCATGATTTGCCTTAAATTCCATGTGTGCTTCAAGGGATTAGTATTTGAGTGTATTTGGGGGTTTTTAGGAAGCCTGGGTTCGAGTCTGGGCCTTGGAATTTTTTTAGTTTTTGCTCTTAAATGAAATTGGCTATTAGCAGTTATGACTTATGTTTAAATGTGTGTGATTTTATGTAAAAAAAAAAAAGAGCATGTGGCTTGATGGTTGTGGCGTCACTAAGGTGGCAAGGGAATTGGGACTCGAATCCCATGGCATGCAAGTAGGGGGTTTTACTTTATGACTCTGTGGCGTGAGAGGTAGAGTTTGAATCAAACTCTATAGAGGAGGTTGGAGACTTGGTCATCAAATTTGAATGGATTTGAATGGGAGGCTGGGAGCAAATCAAGGAGAAATTGGTGGAGAGTCTAAAGGAGTTAGGATGTGAAGGAACCATAGCCGAATTTGGGAAAGGTTGAGTAAGGGAAATTCGGCCAAAGGTAGGGCATTTGGTGCATTTTTGGCTTTGTTAGAGTGTAGAGGTGTAGAATTCTTTCTTTGCAATTTCGGGATTTTTCTCATTTCCGTTTCAGGTTTACTTCTTTTTATCGCATCTCGTGTAGCATTTCTGACCATTCGGGTCTTTTTCTTTTCATCTTTATTCTCAATTGGTGCCCACTTTTTGTCGGAACATAAATATCAAGTGCCTAGTTCTGATCATTCTTTTGAAGTCTTTCTCTTATCTCTTCTCTAATCGTTTCTACTAGCCAACCCTCTTTTACTTCCATCTTTTCTTTTTTTTTTCAAACTTCATTTTTCTCTTCTCTGTTAGGCCGAATCTTTATACCCTCTCCCTCTCAAATCTCTTTGTTCTTCGTGGTAGGGTCAAATCTTCTTGACTGACTGCTGTCGAAATACGTTTGGTTATCAATATTGGTAAGGGGTTACTACAACCACTTTATTATTCCGTTCTCAGTAAAGATTTCTTTTAACTTTATTAACAAGCTTCGGCTTTCTCTTTTTATTTTCTCCTAGGGGCCGAATGTTTGGTTGTTTCTAACAACTTTTTTTATGCCAAATTATGTTAGGAGGGGGAAATCGCCCTTGATCAGCAGGGAGGCGCTAGTATCTATTAGTTCTAGCAAGGTGAGCGGTTGTGATTTAAGCAAATAAAGGTGGTGGATTAAGGGTATGCATTAACTGTGTGTTGTGTTGGTTATAGGTTGTGTGCTCCAGATTATTTGCACTCGTCGCTATTGCAATTAAGTGTGTAATCATATGCAGCATTCAATAATCGGCTGAAAATCTGAAAGTATGTAATGGTTACACTGCAAAGACTGTAGATAGGCTAAATGCCGAAAAGCCAGAAATATGGCATACGATGCCACACGAGCGTACGATTGTGCGTGTGGTAAACCGAGCCCATTAACATTGGCCCTAGACTGTAGAAGCCATCACGAGCGTTCTCATGGACTTAGGTCGTAATGGGCCTCGTTACGCCGAGATGGGTCATGTGTGCCCAATGGGCTCATGGGCCCCACATGGCTAAAATCCACGATAGTGACAAATAATGGATTGGGCTGTGAAGTTCGTATAGCCGTGACTAAAATTGGACTGAATGGGCCACATGAGCTTTGGGCCCACTTGGGCCAAATAGTGGGCTTTGCGCCCAATTACACAATGTTGGCCATATAAGTTATTCGAGTCGTTCGAGACTACGATAAGCCTTTGGAAAGGTCGTAAACTGTACCAAAATACCCTCCAAGGGTAGAATTACCGAAATACCCTCAAAGGGTAGAATTATCGAAATACCCTCGAAGGGTAGAGTTACCAAAATACCCTCGAAAGGTAGAATTACTAAAATACCCTTGAAGGGTAGAATTATCGAAATACCCTCAAAGGGTAGAATTACCAAAATACCCTCAAAAGGTAGAATTACCGGAATACCCTTGAAGGGTAGAATTATCGAAATACCCTTAAATGGTAGAATTACCGAAATACCCTTGAAGGGTAGAATTACCGAAATACCCTCGTAGGGTAGAATTACCAAAATACCCTCATAAGGTAGAATTACCGAAATACCCTTATATAGTAGAATTATAGAAATACCCCTGAGGGGTAAAAATTACCATTTTATCCCTAACCGAAAAAATAATAACTGTTTCCAAAGAAAATCACGCATTTTCAAATTTTAAAGTTTACATTTGGAAAAGCTTTCGCGATATTTAATCCTGATTAATAAACTTGTAATAAATGATATGACCAATAAGTGAATAACAAGATTTGATTTTACAACCCCAATGTTTTAAAGAGGGATTTAAAACTTTAGTCACGAATTTACATTGACAAAATCGGTTTTCAAATCAGCACTCTGATGTGACACGTTAGAGTCGGTTGTAACGTCTAGGCCGAGTTTGAGGTGTTACAGTAATGTCCAACTTTGTCATTTAATGCATTCAATGGTTAAATAACCATATAAGGACCTCCTCTTTATAAAGGCAAATCAATTCGACCATTATTCAAATAGAAGGACAATTTTGCATTTTCTGCGATTTAGTCTTTTTTGCAAATTAAGCACACAAACGATCAAATTAAATCACGAATATTTCATACATACCAATTCACATGCTATAGACTCAGAAAATAATATGAAAATATTTTTCAGACTCAGATTTGTGGTCCCGAAACCACTATTCTGACTAGGGTCTAAAGCAGGCTATTACAACTCTTCTCCCTTAGGGATTTTTTTCCTCAAAAATCTTACCATTGAACAGATTCAGATATTGCTATCTCATAGCATCTTTGGGCTCCCACGTAGCTTCTTCGACCCTATGTTGATGCAATAATACTTTTACTAACAGAATTTTCTTATTTCTCAATTCTTTAACCTCACGAGTTAAGATACAGATCGGTTCTTCTTCATAAGTCATATCAGACTGAATCTCTATCTCAGATGGAGAAATCACATGTAAGGGATTGATCTGTATCGTCGAATCATCGATACATGAAACACATTATGGATCATTTCTAACTCAGATGGTAGCAACAGTCTATAAGCAATCAACCCAATACGCTTGATAATCTCATACGACCCGATGAATCTCGGACTCAATTTGCCTTTTCTACCGAATCGGAGTATTTTTTCCACGGAGTCACTTTCAAAAATACTTTACCACCAATCTCAAATTCAATATCTTTTCGTTTCAAATTTGTATATGATTTTTGTCGATCAGATGCTGCTTTCAGACTATTTCATATCACTTTTACTTTATGTTTAGTCTCTTTAATCAAATCAACCTCGTGAATTTCCTACCATACAAGGCTTCGTATAGAGGTGTTCGGCATTTCCTACCATCACTATTTCATTAAGTTCAGACCAGTATAGAGGTGTTCGGCATTTCCTACCATACAAGGCTTTGTAGGTGCCATTTTAATGCTCAATTGAAAACTATTATTATATGCGACTTCAATCAATGGCAAATACTATTCCCACGTACCTTCAAACTCAAGAAAGCAACATCTCAACATATCCTCAAGTATCTGAATAATCTGCTCGGATTGACCATCCGTCTGTGGGTGAAAAGCAGTACTAAAGTGCAATTTCTCACCTAAAGCCTCTTACAGTTTCACCAGAATAAAATGAGCTGATTTTGTTAATCTATCAACTATAACCCAGATTGCATCTTTCTTTCTCGGAGTTAAAGGCAAACATGAAACAAAATCCATCGTCACTCTATCCTATTTCCACTCGAGAATCATAATCAGTTGTAACAAACTGAGTGGCACCTGATGTTTAGCTTTAACTTGCTGACAGATCAAACATTTCGAAATAAAATCAGAGATATCTTTTTTCATTCCAGGCCACTAGTAAAGTTGTTTCAAATCATTATACATCTTTATACTTCCTGGATGAACCGATAAGCGACAGCTATGAGCTTTTTTCAAAATTAACTAAATCAACGCTGGATTTCTTGGAACACAAATCTGATCTCGAAATATCAGACAATCATCATCATCAACTTGAAATTCTGAATCGAAGTTCAAATCACACTGAGCTCGTTTTGCTAGCATTTCATTGTCAACTTTTTGCACATCACAAATCTATTGTAAGAACAATGGTCTCGCTTTCAATTCGGCAAAAATAGAACCATCATTAGACAGAACTAAATGAGCATTCTTCACAAATAAGGTAAACAACTATTTTTGACTCAAAGCATCAGGAACAACATTTATTATCCCAAATAAGATAATCAATCACAAGCTCGTAGTCTTTTAACAGCTCTAACCATCTTCTCTGTTGTAGATTCAAGTCTTTCTAAGTCATCAAATATTTCAGACTTTTATGATCTAAAAATAGATGGCATTTCTCACCGAAAAGATAGTGGCGCCAAATTTTTAGCGCAAATATGATCGTAGCTAACTCAAGGTTGTGCGTCGAATAATTCTTTTCATGCGGTTTCAATTGTCTAGAGGCATAAGCTATAAGTTTTCCCTCCTGCATGAAGATGCAACCCAGACCGTTTAACGAAGCATCATTAAATGTCAGGAACTCTTTACCCGATTCTGGCTGAACGAAAACTGGAGCTTCAATCAAAAGGGCTTTCAACTGATCAAAGCTTTTTTGACACTTCTCAGACCATTCGAATTTCACATCTTTTTGAAGCAATCTCGTCAACAGACTTGCAATCATTGAAAATCCTTTTACTAACAGTCAGTAATAATCGTCAAGTCTAAGAAAACTGCAGACTTCAAAAACATTTCTCAGAGGCTTCCACTCTAAAATAGCTAAAATCTTACTTGGATCAACTCGTATACCGGATGCTGACACAATATGCCCCAAAAAGCCAACTTCACGCAACCAGAACTCACATTTACTATACTTTGCATACAATTGCTTATCACACAGAGTTTGTAGCACAATCCTCAAATGTTTGGAATGCTCAATTTCATCACGCGAATAAATCAAAATGCCGTCAATGAATATAATAACAAATCGATCTAATACGGTCTAAAAATTCTATTCATCAAGTCCATAAAAACAGGAGTAGCATTTGTTAGTCCGTAAGGCATAACTAAAAATTCATAATGCCCGTACCTTGTTCTGAAAGTAGTTTTCAGAATGTCCGAATCTTTTACTTGCAACTGATAGTATCCTAATCTCAGATCTATCTTTGAAAACAAAGTAGCTTCTTTCAGCTAATCAAACAAATCATTGATTCTAGGCAAAGGATATTTGTTCTTAATAGTCACTTTGTTTAACTGACGGTAATCAATGCACATTCTCATCGTGCCATCTTTCTCTTTCACAAACAGAACGGGAGTACCCCAAGGAGAAAAGCTCGATTGGGCAAAACCTCTGCCTATCAATTCTTGCCACTGAAACTTCAATTCTTTCAATTCTGTCAGAGCCATTCTATATGGAGCTATTGAGATAGGGGTTGTCCCCGCTACAAACTCAATGCTAAACTCAACTTCTCGTATCGAAGGTAATCCCAGTAATTCTTTAGGAAATACGTCAGGAAACTCACAAATAACTAGCACAGATTCAACTTTCTTTTCTGTCACTTTCGTATCAATCACATACGCAAGATAAACTTCACAACCCTTTTTCTCATAACTTAGAGCTTTCATCGAAGATATTACGGCCGGTAACCCATTTAAATCACTGGACTCAATCCATATTATTTTATCATTCTGGCATCTCAAATCAATAGTCTTCTATTTGCAATTTACAACAGCATCATGAAATGTTAGCCAATCCATACCCAGAATTATATCAAACTCATCAAAGGGTAATAACATTAGACCAGCCAGAAAAGAGATATCTCGAAACATCAATGGTCAATTCTTTCACACTTTGTCAATCAAAACACACTTGCCCAAGGGGTTCGATATTCTAATTACAAATTCAGTAGACTCTATAGGCAATGTCTTATTGGATACTAAGTTCATGCATATATATGAATGAGTAGACCCTAGATGTATCAATGCGATCATAGAAGTATCATAAAGAATAAAAGTACCAGTAATGACGTCTAGAGACGAAGCTTCTTCACGAGCGCGAATAGCATATGCTCTGGCAGGTGCTCTCGCCTCAGATCTCGCAACTGTATCTTTCATAGCTCTCTGGCTACCACTCACATTTCTGTGTTTCTGGGAGGTCTACCCCTAGCTGAAGCGTTATTCGACTTTGGATTCTGTACAATCTCTTGCTCAACAGACTCGGGACAGTGTCAGATAAAATAATCTAAAGATCCACATTTGAAACAAGCACGATCATTTAATCGACAATTGCCCGAATGTCTTTTACCATAATGTCTACACTCGAGTCGTCAGATCTAACATTTCCAACACTTGCAATTGAAGTAGTTGGAGTTCGGAAGCTCGAAAGTGATCTTGCACGATCTCTACTCGAATGTCCCACATTAGCCTTTGAACGGCTATAATCATCTCAAAATTCCTTTGATGCCAATTGATATGACTTACTCATTACTCATTTTCTCAGCTCTCTAGCTGCCGAATCAGCTTTTCTTTTCTCTTTCTCGAGTTCTTTAGCTTTACGCGCTCGGTCAACAAGCACAACGAATTCTTTTATTTCCAGAATTCCAACTAACAAATGGATATCTTCATTCAAGCCATCTTTGAACCTTTTACACATTATTGCCTCGGTAGAGACATATTCTCGTGCATACTAGCTCCGTCTCACAAATTCTCGCTCGTATTTTGTAACAGACATACTGCCCTGTTTCAATTCACGAAACTCTTTGCATTTCTGATCTATAAATCTCTCACTGATGTATTTCTTTCAGAATTTAGTCTGGAAGAAATTTCAGGTAATTCATTCTCTCGAAACAACAGAAGTCAGAGTTTTCCACCATTGGTAAGTTGTATCTCTAAACAAAGAAACGGCACATTTAACACATTCATCATGGGTACATGACAACTTATCAAATACCTGAATCATATTCTCAAGCCAGAACTCAGCTCTCTCAGCATCATCATCAGTAGTAGCACGGAATTCTTCAGCCCCATATTTTCTAATTTTATCAACTGGAGGTTTATTCAGACGAATCGGATCTATAACTTGGGGAGCTACATGAATTGAAGGGGTTGGAGGTTGAGGAACAGCTGGATTTGCTCTAACATACTAAGTGAGCCACTCATTCATCATTTGCAAGAAGGCTTGTTTAGCCTCTCCTTCCTGACCACTAATAATCGATTTAGAATTAGACGGCGCTGTCCCTTGAGTAGGAGCAGGCGCATTACTTTCAACATCGTCAGCTACGGCTCGTTTGGGATCCATTTACTATACGAAAAGCACATTTTGTAACACCCCAAACCCGGCCCAGAAGTTAGGCCCGAATCTGGCATGTCACATTAAAGTGTTTTTCGAAAACCATGTTTTCATTGAAAACCCTCTTTAATATGTAAAACCTAAAGGATTAGTTTGTGTTTGTTCTATTTCAAAATGTGGTTCATTGAAAAGTTAATCACTTTTCAAAAAGGTTATTAACTTCGTTAAAAATAGCTTTTAGTTGCGGAAGCTAATTTAAGGTAAAGAAGTTTAAAACGTAAGTTTTTAAAAATTGTAATTAGGTTGAAAACTCATCTATGTCTAACAGATATAAAACATAACAAAATCCCAGTTTCAGAATTAAATCCAGAGAGGCCTTATTATAGAAATTAAAAACCCAAAATGAAATTTAAAACATATATAAAGTCCAAAGCGTAACAGCCGCAGTCGTGTGGTCACCTCCGAGTCCCTCGCAGCACTGATCCTCCTAACGCTGGGGATTACTTGCACAATTAAAAACAGGGTGAGTTTATGAAAACTCAGTGTGTAATCCCCTTACTAGAGTAACAGTCAGTATACAAAAATAGAAATCAAAGCGATGCAGGCCAAAGCCCTTTATCGATAATAATGCAGTCCGATTCGAGCAGAGCATGCGTGGGCTAAAACCCACTACAATATCATTTTGGACACAGCCCATAACAGAATCAATTGGGCCCAGCCCAAACCAATACAGAACAAGTGGCCCTAAGCCCAGTACAATGACAAATCTCATAAGCAAATATGCAACAGTATGAGGATGCTTCCTACCCCGATCCAGCCAACACACCACCCGTACCAACAAACATATCATGTGGGGATAAAATCGACCCACCCAGCCAACACACCAAGCTTAACGTCGATTGCGGCACTAAGTCACCAGAACGGCTCGGCGCCGTGGACAGAACGGCCAAAAGCCATAAACAAAATGGCTATAAACCATAATCAGGACGGCACATAGCCATAATCAAGATGGCACAGAGCCATAATCAGGATGGCACAAATCTATCGGTAACTGTAATAAGTTTGGCACATAGCCATCAGTCGCGGTACTATAATCGGCACATAGCCATGGCTAATTATGATCGACACAGAGTCATCAGTATATATGTTAGGCACATAGCCACGGATCAAAATGATTGGCACAAAGCCATAACCAAGATGACACAGAGCCATATTTAGGTTGGCACAGAGCTAGAATCAGATTACGCGGCTTTAAGCCGTCAATCAGTCCACAGTCGTCTCATGCGACCCGTGCGACCTTAACAGACCAATATTGTATCCACAGTCGTATCATGCGACCCATGCGACCCTATCAAAACTTCCTCCGTATCAATGTCCCAACCCCATGCAATATGTCGTGTATGTCATGCCCAATCATTACACGTGTATGCAAAATGGCCATGCTCAGTAACAGTCATTTACACACATATTAAAAGCATATCAGTCACACGACCATAGTCAAGTCAGTTAAAACGCAATCATACGATCACAGTCAAATTAGTCAAGTTCATAGTCTAAGTTAGTCATTTACCCAGAAGGGCAAAATAGTCATTTACCCTATAGGGGCATTTAGGTAATTTTACAAACCGGGGGTATTTCGGTAATTTCATAAATAGGGGGTATTTCAATAATTTCACAAATTGGGGGTATTTTGGTAATTTCAAAAATCGAAGGTATTTCGATAATTTCACAAATTAGGGGTATTTCGATAATTTCACAAACCGGGGGTATTTTGATAATTTCACAAACTGAAGGTATTTTAGTAATTTCACAAATCAGGGTATTTCATTAATTTCACAAATTACGGGTATTTTGGTAATACCACAAATCGGGGGTATTTCGATAATTTCACAAATCAGGGGTATTTCGATAATATCACAAATTGAGGGTATTTCGATAATTTCACAAATTAGGGGTATTTCAGTAATTTTACAATATGAGGGTATTTCGATAATTTTACAAACTGGGGGTATTTCAGTAATTTTACAATCAAATAGTATTTCTGTAATTTTACAAATCAGGGTCTCAGCCACCCGACAGAAGGTCCACCGTCACCTCAAGCGGCTTAAGTAACCTAAACAATCCCAACGATGTAAATGGGCCTAAGGCCCATTATTCGGCCTAAGTGGGGCCACACGAGCAGCCCAGAAACAGCCACAGTTATGCAAACGTCACAGTCCAACCAACACTAACCACATCACATACATTTTATCCGTATGGGCCCACAAGCCTACTGGGCACACACAGCCCATTTCGACCCATCGAGGCCCAGAACAGCCCAAGACCATGGGAGCGCTCGTGGTGGCCTCTACAGACTAACGCCCATGTTCGTGGGCTCAGTTCACCACATGCATGATTGCACACTCGTGTGGCATCATACGCCATATTTCTGGCTTTTCGGCATTTTGCCGATCTACAGTCATAGCAGTGTAAACGACACATACTTTCGGCTTTTCAGCCGGTTAACAAACATAACATACAGTTACACACACTCCATCAGCTTTCCCACTGACTATCGAATACAGGGTACTGTTACACACCTGATCACGTAGAGTACTAAAAATTCATGATCGCCAAAACCTATATTCAAACATAACATTCAGTTAATCACTTATCAAATAGTGTTAGAAAAACTCTTACCAACCACTTAATCAAGAGGTCGACTACCACTTGCCTTGACTAGATCGGTCGACTGTAATTAGTGGACTCGAACCAGAGTTTAGTGCAGCCATCCTTTCGCATCCTGGCAGAAAGTCTCGAATACCCGACATCGCACGCCTCTTAAACTTGGAAGTAGAGGCTACACGCTCAAACTCAGCCGGTACCTTTGCCATCGCTTAATTACTAGTACCATCTTTACCCATCGGAAGTTCTAGAACCCGAAAGAACATACACATAGGAGAAAGGAGAAGAATCGGTTATAAGGGATCACACCATTTGGCTTAAACAGTAAAAGAGAGTACTAAAAGGAACATAGAGACTTACCGATTAACAGAGCTGTTGTAGAATTGAAACAGAGAGGGGGAGCTTTCAATCACAAACCGAAGAAGAGAAAGAATCCCAAGACTATGGTGGTAGGTTCGGCCAAAAGATTCAATAGGCAAGAAGGGAGTTGGTCGAAACTTGTAAAAAGAATAGAGAAGAAGAGAGGTTTTTGCAGATGTTGGTGCAAAAGAGGAATAAAGGAATTGGTCAATTGTCAGAGAAGAACAGCAGGTACCAAACAAAAAGATGTACGAGTGGTATTGCAGTTTCAGCACTCAGAGACAAAAGAAAGGAAACAGGAATTGGGAGTCCTAAAATCAGTGACAAAACTGATCAAAATGAGGAAAACCCCTCAGCAAGGAAATTCGGCACACCCAAAAAGTGCCTAAAACCAAACAAAAGCAGAGAAAACACTCAGAAACCCCCTCCTAGCCAAATTTGCATGCTCAGACTCCTTGTTCGGCTACAACACACCAATTTTGAATTTCCTTGATTCTCTCCACAATACTCTCCCTTAATCCCCTCCACAGTTTGCTCCTACAATCTCTCTATGACCAATTCAAACACCTCATCAGCAGTGTTTCAGTCTAACTCTTCCAACTTCCTAGCTCAAGCAGTAAAATAAACTCTCTAATGCTTATCCTAGGTGATCGTATGTCAGAGTCTTAAAAATTTATATAAAGAATGATCGAGACTAAAAACTAACTATGACAATGATTGAGGCAAGTGCACCTATCGAACAGTAGTATAGCTTAGTGGCAAGACCGGATTGTCGAACCCAAAGGAACCAAAAGTAATAATACTAACTTTCTTTTTATTTTTTAGCCTAAAAATTAAGGGAATTATTAATTAATCTAAAATTAACTAACTATTAAGCTAAAAATGCTAAGACAAAGAGAATGAATTGGGGAAACACTTGTGGGAAAAACCAATTGATTAAGACAATACCCGAGGAAGAATCCACCTAGACTTCACTTGTTATTTAACTTTGAATCAGACGATTTATTCACTTGACTTATCCGTAGGATTCCCTAAGTTATATAAATACCTCTCTCGAGGCTACTAACGTCTAACCCTAGGTTGATTAATTGAAATCTCTTTCTAATTAAAGCCCCCTAGAATTGCATTAACTCGATCTATGGACTCCCATATTAGGTTTGTCTCTAATCTGGTAGATTTTCGTCATCCTATCTCTAAGGTTACGATCAACTCCGCTTAATTATGCTAGATCTACTTTTAGACAGAGTCTATTCCTCCTCTGCCTAAGCACATCAATACTTGTATCAATATCCTGAAATATCAAAACAAGAATTAATAACACATAATTAAGAACAAATCAAGTATTTATCAAGTAGTTCAGAAAACAATAACAAGATCCGTTTTAGGTTTCATCCCCCTCAGGTATTTGAAGGTTTAGTTTATAATAATAAAATAATACATCTCAGAAGAAAATATAAAATAAAACATAAGAAAAACCCTAAAAGTCCCTGAAGGAATTGAAGAGAAAATCCTCTGTCTTGAGTATAACTCCGGCTTCTTGAGATGAATCAACTGGCTTTCTTCGAGTAAATTGCATAATTTTTGCCTCTCTGGCTCGGCTCTTCGGCCTAACTGGACGCCCCCCGAAGGTTGGCCTCTAGGGTGTTTATATAGGCTTTTGGAATGGCTTTCTTTGCCTTTAAGTACCCTAATAAGAATGAAATTCATCTTTGTCACGGCAGGGACACGCCCATGGTACACACCCGTGTGAATCGTGGCCAGGCTGTGTTTGAGTCTGTTAAGGTGGCACGACCGTGTGGCTTGGGCCCAAACCGTGTTGATTTCGTGATATGGCTCATTTACTCCGTTTTAAGCCCGTTTCTTGTTCTTTTCATCCTCTGGTGCTCTCCTAAGTATAAAACATGAAATTAAAGGATTAAGAGCACCAAATTCCACAATTCAAGGCTTAAATCATCCAAAAGTATGCTAAATGTGGGATTAAAATATGTTCATATTACGATTTATCAAATACCCCCACACTTAAGCATTTGGTTGTCCTCAAGCAAAATTCTCAACTCACAGTTAAAATGAACTTACTTGATTCCTAATATTCATCAATAGTGTTTCATCATAATTCAAAGATAATTCATACATTGATAATTTAAGTAAAGGATCTTAAAGATTCAGACAATCAAAGTCATAGTTTTTATAGCATAAAAACATAGATGTTTCCCCTTACCTAAATAATTACCTTTAATTCAAAATCTATAAGAACTGACATCCTCACTAAAGATTCACTCAAATCACTCAAAGTGTTTAAGGTTCAAAATTAAGCACTCAAAAGTCGAACATGAGAAGCTAGTCCCATAGGCTTGCATGAAAATCAAATCTCCACCACTGTAAAATGAGATGATACACAAATCAAAAGTCTTTAAAAAGGGTTGTAATAGGGCTAGGGTTAATGGTGTGGATAAAGGTTGAATTAGAGGGTTAGAATCGAGATTGAATTGATAATTTACCTAACTAGAAAAATGAACTAATCCTGAATAATTACATCGATTGAAAATTTTAAAACTAATAATACGAGCTTTTTCTTCAAGATGTGGAATTTAAACGTATAAGCTCATTTAAATATAGAGCTAATAATGAATACACTTCGTTTTTTTTTTAAGAACAAATCATTACAATAATAAGAAAGAACTTAAAAAAACTAAAAAATAGAACATAGTTAGGCAACCGCTCAAATAAAATCTCGACAAAAAGGGAGTCAAGGAATGGTAATAACAAATACAAGGTGGAATTTGGGGTGACATTAGTGGGTGAGTCAATAAAAAGGGTTGTTAGGATCAAAGGGGTTCACTAGGGGTTAATTGTGAAGGTAGGCTTTTTAGTGGAGTGAGTGGGTTAAATCCTAAGTGCCTTTATCATCTCAGTATATCAAATCAATAATGTGGTCTTGACATGTATAATCAAAGAAAGTTCTAGAATAATAAATCAATGTTGACACACTCATAATCAAAAAGTGAGCACAAAAAGAATGTATGCTCTAAATGACTCCAAATCTCACAAAAATAATGGGTTTTTGATATCAACCTTGTGAATTTCAAACTTCAAGGTAATAATTAGATTCAGGTAGACAACCTAACAAAATTTTAATTTTTGAAAATAGACTTATCATGCTTGATTCTCCAGTCTCCTAAAGTTTAAATCATCATTGCACAATTATCAATGACTTAATCCGAAAACATATCAATAAAAATCATAAATCAAAAGGAATTCATTCTAATCATAATATGAGAAAATTACTTAAGAACAAAGCATAATTCAAGGTATAATTCAAGGATTTAAGAATAAAGCAGAAAGTTAGGCACTTTCTCGAAATAAATATTCACCCCCTACACTTAAGATGTACATTACCCTCAATGTACAAAGATATATATGAAATTTAAGAGAAAGGGAGAGGTGAAACTTCCAGAATTTGGATGGCTTCCTTGAGTTTGGAGTGTCGTGGTGTGGTGGCCACCGACAATCTCTGAGCTCGATGAAAAAATTGGGAAGCTCGTGAAGAATTAGCCAAGAAATAATAATAATTCAAAATATACTAAATATATATTTAAAGACAAGAAAGATAAATAGAAAGAAAATAGAAAGTAAAATAAAATTAAAAGAAAAGATTAATGGACCAAAGAGTCCTTATTGTTAGATGGTGCCGTGGCTATGGTCATGGTGTGGTAATTCCCAAGTAGCCTTTAGAACCTAAATCAAAGAAAACGAAATAAAATAGAGTAACTAAGTAAAAGAAAAATAAAGAAAAGGAAAATAAAGGAAAAGTGAAAATGAAAAGAAAAGTTAAATGGACTCAAAGGTCCTTTTCCTGTCGAGTTAATGAAGCGACCGGTATGAACTTATGTAGATCGGTCTTACAAAGGGAGACTGTGCTAGGATCCTTCTGCTTCTTCGACATGGATGTGGTTAGATCTAGGGTTAGGGGGAGTGAAGAAGAATGAGAATGAAAAAGAATGGGAGGTGTAAAGGAATAAAAAGGGTGGGGAGTAGGTAAGAAGGGGAGAGGGTGGTTTAAATAGAAATTTCAGGTCTGGTACATCCCCACGCCCGTGTACCGTGGGCGTGTCGAGTCACACGACCATGTCGCACGGCCGTGTTATGCTTCGTTCGTTTCTCCCATGCCCATGCGTAGGTCGCCACGCCCGTGTTGCTAAACTAGTGTCGGCCACGGCTGCATCACACGACCGTGGTGTTCAGTTGAGGGCCCGTGGCTTGAAGATATTTTTCATCTTGTTTCGTACTATCTCTTCTATGTCAGTACGTACATCCGTACCATCCACACAGCCAAGGCCACGGCCGTGTGCATGGCCGTGTGGTATGGAAATTTGCACTTGGTTAGTTTATAGTTAGGTGCTAAAAAGAAAAATTACGAGTAAAAATAAAAAAATGTAACTATTAATGGGGTTAGTACTCGGGTTACCTCCCGAGAAGCGCTCGTTTATAGTCTTAAGCTAGACTTACCTCTCATTCGCACATTCATGGTGGTTTTAGGAGTTGAAAGTCCTTCATCATGCTATCAGTCCTTTTATCAGTATATAGCTCAAGTCGAGTAGCGTTTACTTTAAAAGTGCCGAATATAGGATTACTTACCTCGACTGTTCTATATGGGAAAACATTGGCTACTCTAAAGGTGATTCCTTTGTTTGTATTAGGGTCAGGAAGAGGTATTCGAGGGTTTGCTTTATTTAACAATACCTAATCTCTGATCTTAAATTCGTTTGTCCCACGGAATGGTGTTGGTTCTGCTTCGTGTATTCCTAATTTCTCCTTGAAGTGTGTCTTCCACTAGTCTAGCTCATTGATCTGAAGCCTTCGTTCCTCATGCGTTATTTCCTTGTTGGCATGAGGTCTAGGATCTGGCTCAGTTGTGTAGTTCTATGGTGCTTCCTGAAAAGAAGGTTTAACCGAATGGTTATTAATAGAATTTATGTTCTCGCCATGATTATTCGATGTCCTAGCTGAGTCAAGAGCCTGAAGACTGATTGATTCGTCACCTACACAAAGTATGAGTTCACCTGCGCTGACATCAATTTTAGTCCTAGCAGTTGCTAAAAAGGGCCTTCCTAAAATTAAGGGGATACTATTGTCCTTATCCATGTCTAAAATGACAAAGTCTACTGGGAATACAAATTTATAATTTTCACAAGAACATCTTCAATTATACCCCTAGAAATTCTAATAGTTTTATCAGCTAATTGAATGCTCACCCTAGTTTGTTTGGGTTTCCCTAGACCTAGTTGTTTAAACAATTTATAAGGCATAACATTAATGCTTGCCCCTAAATCAACTAATGCACTATCAACAGATAAACTACCAATTAAGTATGGAATTGTAAAACTCCCTGGATCTTTTAATTTTTATGGTAGTCTATTTTACAGCATTACTTAGCATACTGCATTTAATTCCACATGCGATTCCTTGTCTAACTTCCGCTTGTTTGTCAAAAGCTCTTTTAAAAATTTCCTTGAATCTAGCATCTCCGAAAGAGCTTTAAGAAACGGTAAGTTAATATGTAATTTCTTTAAAAGTTTAAGGAATTTACCTTATCTTTCTCTACCAAATTTTCTTGGCTTAATTTAGGCTCATCTAACCTTACAGTATCCTAAGCTGTTATGGCTTGAAGTTGCTCCTTTGGGTTAGTCTCAGTGTTGCTTGGCAAGCTGCCTTGTGGTCGTTCTGAGATCAGCTTAACGGGTTGCCCTAATTGGTTCTCGATCCCTTGAATCGATGCTTGTTGATTTTTAAGTGTTGTTTCAGTGTTTTGCAAACGTGTTTCCGACATCGCTATGAATTTTTTCAGCATCTCCTCAAGGTTCGGCTTCTTCTCCTGTGGGTAGGGCTGTTGTTGGAAGTTTGGAGAGGTTTGTTGTCTCTGATTTCCTTGACCACACCATGAAAAATTGGGGTGGTTCCTCCAACCTGGATTATAAGTATTACTATAAGGGTTATTATGAGATTTAAAATTGTTACCCATATAGTGAACTTGCTCGTTCTCAGTGCTCGGGTTGTAAGGTGGATAGTCTATGTTGTTCATCCCTCCTCCATTCATATCACACTGCATAACTGGATGTACCTGCAAAGAATCACATAAACCATCAAACTTTTTATTTAAAAATTCTACCTGATTTGATAGCATGGCTACTAGGTCGAGGTTGAAAACACTGGCTACTTTTGTTGGCTTTGTCCTTGTAACTTGCCACTGATAGTTATTCAGTGACATTTCTTCAATGAATTTGTAGTAGCCTCAGATGTTTTGTTATTCAGGGTTCCGCCGGCGGCTGAATCAATCAATTGTCTAGTTGAGGGGTTCACCGTTGTAAAAAGTTTGGACCTGTAGCCACAAGGGTAATCCATGGTGTGGCACCTTCTCAATAAATCTTTATATCTCTCCCATGCATCGTAAAGTGTTTCTAAATCCATCTCCACAAAAGAAGAGATATCATTCCTTAATTTGACCATTTTAGCCAGCGAAAAATATTTTAACAAAATATTTTCAGTCATTTGTTCCCATGTAGTGATTGATCCTCGTGGAAAAGAATTCAACCACTGTTTAGCTTTATTCCTCAAAGAAAAGGGAAATAACCGAAGATGAATGGCATCATCAGAAACGCCATTTATTTTGAAGGTATCGCAAAATTCTAGGAAATTTGCTAAGTGATTGTTTGGATCTTCATCCTGCAAACCTTCAAACTGAACAAATTATTGTATCATCTGAATAGTGTTAGGTTTCAGTTCAAAATTATTTGTAGCAATAGCAGGCCTAACAATACTTGACTCAGTTCCTGTTAAATTAGGTTTAGCATAATCATACATAGTTCGAGGAGCATGATTTTTGGCCACCTCTGGAGGTAGCGGATTATTCTCAGCCATCTCTTCAGTGGTATTGGTTTCGACTTCTTGCTCTTCTTCTATGTAATTTAAGCTTTGCCTTAACTCTCTGCAATTTCTGTGAACAGTACCTTCAATATCACTTTGGTAAATCATGGGTCTTGTCGGGTTCCTTCTAGTCATAAACTAGAGGTACCTGCTAAGAAATAAAAGGAGGAAAATTAGCAAAGTTAAAAGCAAAATAAAAATAAAAGTAAATTGCAAAAATAAAAAATGGCTCAAGTAATAAAAATTAAGCGTTCTTAATATTTTAGTTCCCCAGCAATGGTGCCAAAAACTTGATCGTGTGTCAGAGTCTTAAAAAATTATATAAAAAATGATCAAGCCTAAAATCTAACTATGACAACGATTGAGGCAAGTGCACCTATCGAACAGTAGTATAGCTTAGTGGCAAGACCGGATTGTCGAACCTAAAGGAACCAAAAGTACTAATACTAACTTCCTTTTTATTATTTAGCCTAAGAATTAAGGGAATTATTAATTAATCTAAAATTAACTAACTATTAAGCTAAAGATGCTAAGACAAAGAGAATGAATTGGGGAAATACTTGTGGGAAAAACCAATTGATTAAGACAATACCCGAGGAAGAATCCACCTAGACTTCACTTGTTATTTAACTTTGAACCAGACGTTTTATTCAATTGACTTGATCCATAGGATTCCCTAAGTTATATTAATACTGCTCTCGAGGCTACTAACGTCTAACCCTAGGTTGATTAATTGAAATCTCTTTCTAATTAAAACCCTTAGAATTGCATTAACTTGATCTATGGACTCCCATATTAGGTTTGACCCTAATCCGGCAGATTTTTGTCATCCTATCTCTAGGGTTGCGATCAACTCCGCTTAATTATGCTAGATCTACTTTTAGACAAGGTCTATTCCTCCTTTGCCTAAGGACATCAATACTTGAATCAATATCTTGAAATATCAAAACAAGAATAAGAACACATAATTAAGAACAAATCAAATATTTATCATATAGTTCAGAAAACAATAACAAGATTTGTCTTAGGTTTCATCTCCCTCAGGTATTTGAGGGTTTAGTTCATAATAATAAAAGAATACATCTCAGAAGAAAATATAAAACAAAACATAAGAAAAACCCTAAAACCCCTGGAAGGAATTGAAGAGAAAATCCTCTGTCTTGAGTATAACTCCGGCTTTTTGAGATGAATCAACTAGCTTTCTTAAAGCAAATTCCACAATTCTGGCCTCTCTGGCTCGGCTCTCCGGCCTAATTGGACGCCCCCCTAAGGTTGGCCTCTAGGGTGTTTATATAGGCTTTTGGAACAGCTTTATTTGCCTTTAAGTACCCTAATAAGAATGAAATTCCTCTTTGTCACGGCAGGGACACGCCCATGGCACACGCCCGTGTGAATCGTGGCCAAGCCGTGTTCGAGTCTGTTAAGGTGGCACGGCCGTGTGGCTTGGGCCCAGGCCATGTTGATTTCGTGATATGGCTCATTTACTCTGTTTTAGGTCCGTTTCTCGTTCTTTTCATCCTCTAGTGCCCTCCTAAGTTAAAACATGAAATTAAAGGATTAAGAGCACCCAATTCTGCAATTCAAGGTTTAAATCACCCAAATGTATACTAAATTGGGATTAAAATATGTTCATATTACGATTTATCACTAGGATTTGAACCTTAGACCTTATAGATACCCAACACTCCACTTGCCATTAGGCTACAAGCCCTTTTGTGTCACATTTTAACTTCAATTAACTAAAAAGCCAAAGTCCAGGTTCCTTTAAAAGAAAAACCAAAATAAATTGCAAGAGCCAAGACTTGAACCCAGGCTCCCTTGCAATCTTAATGACGCCACAACCACTAGACCATATGCTTCCTTGTGTCATTTTTTGACACAATAACTTAAAAGGCCTACATCCAAGCATCCAGGATTTTATCCACTTAAAACCAAAATTTTTGCTAACGCCCAGGTTTGAACCAAGGACTTCTCTAATACTTCTCAGGACCCTTAATCACCAAAGCAGACATACTTTTATGTTATTAACTTGCACAACTAAATTCCAATTTCTCTGATACGCAAAGCCCATTTCTTTAAGGCCCAAAATTTGGGGCATTACACATTTTATTTGTCAGGATTCGTGATACTACCACAGTTCGTATATATGGCATGTATAATAAGACTCTCACACGCTACATTAGTCATAGAATCGAAAAAACCATAGCTATGATACCAACAAATTGTACCACCCCAAACCCGTATCCGTCGTCAAACTAAGGTTAAAAGGCGTTACCAGACATATCGGATCATATCACAAACATTTCACTAACATCAAATATTCACAAACATTCCATAGCGAAATATACACATAGAGTCCCTTTAGAAGTTCTACAAGACCTTAAACATGCATTGGGAAGGGGTCGAGACTAAACCGAGCACATACAATGTTTTTTAAAACTTAAACATTTTTCAAAGTTACAGAGGTCACACACCCGTTTGGGCAGGCCGTGTGCCTCACACGGCCAGGCCGTGGCAAAACAAGGCATACGTACTGACTTGTCCACACGGCCACAAGACATGCCCATGTGCCAGACCGTGTGAAAATTAGACAGGCTACTGACTTGGCCACACGGCCTAGCACACGCCCATGTGTGTGACTGTGTGCTCTGCCTAGACTCACTTTGAAGTAGCCCTCGAGCAACATGCCAGAGACACACGCCCGTGTCCCTGCCCTGTGGGCACAAAATAGGCCATTTACAAGGCCAATTTGCCACCCAATTTGGGTCCTCCCTACAAGCATCAAACAAGCAAAAAATATGCCACATTTCCAGCCAACTTCAAGCACAAAACTTACACCATTTAAACCATCTCCTCATCAACCAATTTCATGCTCAAAACCTAAACCAAAACATACCAAAATCTCATAACAACTCATTAATTCATACATGATCAATGTCCCAAAAGATCACTTCCATTTTCATACTAAAATCATACCAAATTCTCAACAAATCACATACCAAATTAACAATGTCTTTTGGTCATTTATAAACATCAAAACTTACCATTACTTAGCAAAAATCATGCACCACATCCAAACCATATTTTCTTCCACAAGCAAGCCATATCACATGGCTATAAAATGCATATCTCAAAACATATCACACTAATTCTAGCCTATACATGCCATACTTTAAACATTTACATTTCTAAAATGTACCAAAATAGAGTTCAATAGTGTGGTGATGATCCTCGATGATCTCCGAGCTCCCAGTAGCTTTGGTAATCTATAAAACAATGCAAACACACAAAGTAAGCTTTCAAAAGCTTAGTAAGCCATATACAAATAAACTTATCACATAGAACAAAGATAAACCATTTCATACATATGGTTCATGACTTAACACAATCACAAATCATATTTCTCTTATATCTCAATTGATCATGTTCACTTGCTCATAATCAGATATCATGTAATGTAACTCACATATCGAATGACCATATACATGCATACCTTTCATTGCCAAATTTCATATACATACATACGTACCGGAATTAGGATGCACATTCGTATACTCATTCATTTCTCGGAATGCTTGTTGAACTGTTCGGAATCAAATAGGATACTCGAAAAGCTCGTATAAAGCCAACGTCCCAGACATCATCTTACATGTAATCAATATCGATGTCACTGTCCCAAACAAGGTCTTACACGAAATCAAATATGATGTTGATGTCCCAAACATGGTATTACACGTAAATCACAAATCGATGCCAACATCCCAGACGTGGTCTTACACGATAACACATATCGAAATCCTATGTCATGACATACGTATCCTAACTATTTCCTAAGGTTTGTACGGGACTTTTCGGACGTCATCACATTATCGGAACTTTCCCGGATTTCACATATTCAGCTCAAATAGCCATATATCACAATTCATTCACATATAAGCAATAATAATTCAATTCAAACACATTTATTTGTATATCGACTTACCTTGTACGGATTCGGATGGAAATAAACGATTACTCGACCACTTTAGATTTCCCCCGATCTAATTTCGTTTTCTTTGCTTTTTGATCTATACACATTCAAATTTAGCTTATTCATTCACCAAATCGTTCAATTCAATCCATATACACATATTTAGGGCATTTTACAAATTAGCCCTCACATTTTAACATTTTAGTTCCTATTTCATAACACATAATTTAACAATATCATAGCTTGGCCAAATTTCCTTTAGCTCATATAAGCCCACATATTTCATTTATTTTACATTTAAGCCCTTCAATTTCTCATTTTCACAATTTAGCCCAAAATACTCAAATTCATCAAAAAATCTCAATACAAAAAATATTAATCCAACACAAATCTTTCATAAATCATTAATTAACATCATTAAACTCACAAATTCATCAATGGCTTAACTCACAATCTTCATCAAAATCAGAAATTGAGGCATGGGCTTAATAAAATGATAAGCAACAATAAAAAAACATAAAAATTGTCAAAAATGGATCAAAATACATACCTTAATCACCAAATATCAAAGTTGAACCCTAGCTTAGTCTTTTTCTTTTATTTTCTTGTTATTTTCCGCCAAAGATGAAAATAATGGCCTATTTTCATACTTTTGTTTTATTATTTCATTATTTATTTATCAATTTCCATTTTAAACCTTTATAATATCTTTTAAATCCATTAAGTAATGTCAATGTTTGTCATTTAATGCATTCAATGGTTAAATAACCACATAAGGACCTCCTCTTTATAAAGACACATCAACTCGACCATTATTCGAATAGAAGGACAATTTTGCATTTTCTGCGTTTTAGTCCTTTTTGCAAATTAAGCACACAAACGATCAAATTAAACCACGAAAATTTCACACATACCAATTCACATGCTGTAGACTAAAAAAATAATATTAAAATATTTTTAGACTCATATATGTGGTCCCAAAACCACTATTCCAACTAGGGTCTAAACCAGGATGTTACATCGGGTCTGTTAAACTTTACATTGCCCACACTCGCCATTGAGGTGGCTTGAGATTTAAAACTCGAATGTTGATTCTCGTGATCTCTGCGTGAATACCCTGCTAAAAAATTCGAACAGGAATACATTTCTTTAGGATTCTTAGACTGAGATGGAAACGACTTACTCATCTGTCTTTTCTTTGAATCTCTAGCTTCGAGATTAGCTTTTCTTTTTTCTTTGTTCAACTCTTCGGCCTTACAACCCCGTTCAACCAATACCATAAATTCTTTCATCTTTAAAATCCCAACTAACACACGAATATCCTCATTCAATCCATCCACAAATCTCTTGCACATGATAGCCTCGGTGGAAACACACTCCCGAGCATATTTACGAAGTCTGAAGAATTCTCGCTCATACTCGATCACTGTTATACGACCTTGTTTCAGCTCAAGAAATTCCTTACGTTTCTAATCGATGAACCGTTGACTAATATATTTCTTTCGGAACTCTTCTTGAAAGAATTCCCATGTAACTCTTTCTCTCGGTACCACCGATAATAGTGTATTCCACCAGTGGTATACAGAATCTCTCAGAAGTGAGATAGCACACTTTAAACACTCATCCAGTGTGTAGGACAACTCACCGAATACCCTGATAGAGTTTTCAAGCCAAAACTCGGCTCTCCCGGGATCATCATCCACATTCGCTCTAAAATCTTCAGCCCCATGCTTTCGAATCTTATCAACCAAGGGCTTATTCATTCTTACAAAGTCCATACCTTGTGGGGCTATGGGAACCGATGTAACACCCATATCCCGTATCCTTTGCCGGACTAGGGTTAAAGGCGTTACCGGACAGATCGAAAACTTCTATAACATTCTATACATTTCATTCATCAATCATACACTCAATGTCCCTTAAATAGGTCAACGAGACCCTAAACATGCTTATAACTCGGGTCGGGACTAAATCGAAGGACATACAAAATTTCTTAGAAAATTAAAAACTTTTCTATGATAAAGGGGATACACACCCGTGGGGGGAAACCGTGTGCCCTCCACGACTGGTAGACACCCGTCGAAACTGACTTATTTTCCACAGCCACTAAGCACGCCCGTGTGCTCAGACTATGGTCGATTCTGCCAAATACCACATGGCTACCAGGCACGACCGTGTGCCTTGGCCGTGTACTCTTAAACTATATTCTGACTTACGCCACGGTCACTAGGCACGCCCGTGTGCCACGGTCGTGTGACATTATGGGTCATTTGTAAGACCAAAATGCCACCCAAATGGGTCTTACCTACAAGCAACATTTGCCATCACATTTCATACACATATGACCACCAAAGACATACCAAATGTAACGATTCAAACCATGCATTCAATACCAATTCCAACCATGACAATTTCAAAGGCTAAAACTCATATCATCACAAGCATAACTCATTCATTTGCTTACTTAAAACTTAACCATTTCATGTATCAACTAACCATGCTAAAACTTGCATCACATATCACATTCATTCAAAATAATTTCTCATCTCATAACTAACCAAATCACATGGCTAAGTTTGTATAACAACTTATACCAATACTAGCCTATACATGCCATAACTAGCTATATACATTTTCAAAGTGTACCAAAAAGAGTTTAGTAGTGTGATGACGATCCTTGACGGTCCCGAACCTTCAGTAGCTTTGACGACCTATAAAACAGAGAAAACACATACAGAGTAAGCTTTCCAAAAGCTTACTAAGTCAATATACAAACAAACTTAGCATGAAGTGCACATACCCAAATTAATAAGATGACCAATATGTTTCTCATGAAAAAAAAAATCACCTCATTCTTTCTTGAACTCATATGCTTAGCCATAACTTACCATATTTCCAAATCACATACCATATATGCATATAGTTCATCTAGTCAAAACTTTACATATCGTATTATCACATCCATATACATAACATCATAGTAAGATCACATAGATGCTTACCTTGTATACACAATTAGTGTACAATCAGCGTACTTGAAACGAATTCACAATCACATAATTGTTCATAGCTCGTATTTTGCAATTCGTAACACAGGCTTGCCCGTTGAACCAATAGGAATCTAATAGGATACTCAGAAAGCTCAGAATAGTCCTACAATGCCAACGTCCCAGACGAGGTCTTACATCCACTCAGATATCGATGCCACTGCCCCAGACAGGGTCTTACACGAATCATTACGATGCCGATGTCCCAGACATGGTCTTACCTATAAAGCTCATATCGATGCCAACGTCCCAGACGTGGTCTTACACTTAACACTCATATCGATGCCAACATCCCAGACGTGGTCTTACACGAAATCTCAAATCAACGCCAACATCCTAGACGTGGTCTTACATGATAAAACATAACAGATACCTATGTCATGACATAGCTAATCCTATCTATTCCTAGGTTCGTGGGAGACTTCTCGGATTTAGTCACTATATCGAACTTATCTCGAAATTCATATGCATAAACTCTCATAAGTATCCATTATCAACACTAGTCATATGAACAGTTATAATTTCATACAAGTACGTTTATTTGCATAGAGACTTACTTCGGATTCGATTTTACGGAAATGGAAACAATTACTTGTTTACTTTCACTTTCCCATGATCTAAGTCCGTTTTCCTCGGTTCTTGATCTAAACATATTCAGAATTAATCCTTTTATTCACTAATTCTTTCAATTCAATCCAAACACATATATTTAGGGCTATTTACAAATTAACCCTTGCATTTGCACAATATAACAATTTAGTCTATTTTTAATAAAACGTCAAATTCACAAAATTAACCCACACTCATGCTTAGCCGAATGTACACATATATAATACAAGCCCATATTTTCCATCAAATTAGCAATTTAGTCCCTCAACTTTCTATTTTCACAATTTAACCCTATTTAGCTAAATTCCTCAAAACTTTAAGAACAAAACATGTTCATCTAGCTCAAATCTTTCATTTAACAACTAAACTCATCTCAAAACTCAACATATCATCAATGGCATTTTTCACAAACATGATTAATACACAAAATTGAGACATGGGCTTGTTAGTAGACAAAGCAACAATTTCAAAAACGTAGAAATTATCAAAAACTGATCAAAAACACATACCCGATTTATGCTTGAACCGTGGCCGAATGAAACAAGCTTAACCCTTTCTTTTTCTTTTAACTTTCAACCAAAGAAGAGAAAAATAAAAGATGAACACTCATCTTTTTTTTGTTTCATTAATCTAAGGTTTAAAAAAAATTCAATTATTAATTGCCCATCCATTAAACATATAGGACAAATTAATACTAAGGTTATTAAGACATTCTATCATCCACTATCTCAATGATGGCTTATTTGCCATATAAGGCCTCCACCTTTACAAAGCCACAACACTTTGATACTTTAATAAAGAGCATACAACTTTCACATTTAATACAATTTCATCCTTTTGTCAAATTAAAGACACAGACGGACAAATTAACTTCGTGCCCAAAGATTCTTGTAATCTCTTCCAGAATCATGATGTGAATCTCGGATCTCTATCTGACATAATGGATAGCGGCACCCCGTGCAATCTCACAATCTCAAAAATATAAAGCTCAGCTAATCTGTCAAGTCAATAATCAGATCTTACTGGAATAAAATGGGCAGATTTCGTCAATCGATCAACCATGACCCAAATCGCATCTTTCTTTCTCGGGATCAGAGGCTATCCAGAAACAAAATCCATCGTCACTCTATCCCATTTCCATTCGGGAATCAGAATTGGTTGTAGCAAATCAGACGAAACTTGATGTTCAGCTTTCACTTGCTGACAAACTAAACATTTTAACACAAAATCATATATGTCTTGTTTCATACCAGACCACCAGTAGTGTTGCTTCAAATCATGTTACAATTTAGTACTTCTCGGATGAACAGATAGACTACTATTATGAGCTTCACTCAAAATCAGCTGAATCAACTCTGGATTTCTCGGAACATAGATGCGACCTCGAAATCTCAAGCAATCATCAACAATTTGAAATTCAGATTCAGAATTTGGTTCACACTAAGCCCGTTTCGTTAGTAATTCATTATCAGATTTCTGAGCATCACGTAACTACTATAAGAACAACGGTTTCGCTTTTAATTCCGCTATCACAAAACTATCATCAAACAAGTCCAACTGAGCTTTCAGAGCATGTAGTGCAAACAATGATTTCTGACTCAGTGCATCTGCAACAACATTTGCTTTACCCGGAGGATAATCTATCATAAGCTCGTAATCTTTCAACAACTCAAGCCATCTTCTCTGACGCAGGTTCAAATCTTTTTGAGTCCTCAAATATTTCAAACTTTTATGATCTGAAAACACGTGACATTTCTCACCGTACAGATAATGGCAGCAAATCTTAAGTACAAACACAATCGCAGCTAACTCAAGGTCGTGCGTCAGGTAATTCTTTTCATGCGGCTTCAATTGTCTTGAGGCATAAGCTACAACTTTGCCTTCTTGCATCAGAACACATCCCAAACTATTTAACGAAGCATCACTATAAATCACAAATTCTTTACCCGATTCTGGCTGTACTAACATTGAAGCTTCTGTTAACAGAGTTTTCAACTCATCGAAACTTTTCTGGCAATTATCCGACCATTGAAATCTAACATATTTCTGAAGTAATCTAGTTAACGGAGTAGCTATCACTGAAAATCCTTTCACGAATCAACGATAATAACTGGCTAGCCCCAGAAAACTACGGACTTCAGATACATTTCTTGGAGGTTTCCAACTCAGAATAGCAGAAATCTTGCTCGGATCAACACGAATTCCAGATGCTGACACAATATGTCCCAGAAACCTATCATGCAACCAGAATTCACATTTGTTGAATTTCGCATACAATTACTTTTCTCTCAGAGTTTGCAATACAATTCTCAAATGTTCAGCATGCTCATTTTCATCACGTGAATAAATTAGGATGTTATCTATAAATACCACAACAAATCGATCTAGGTACGATCTGAAAATTCTATTCATCAGATCCATAAAAACAGCAGGAGCATTGTTAGTCCAAATGGCATAACTAAAAACTCATAATGCTCGTACCTTGTTCTGAATGCAGTTTTCTGTATATCTGAATCTTTCACTCTCAACTGGTAATATCCTGATCTCAGATCAATCTTAGAAAATACGATAGCTCCTTTTAACTGATCAAATAAATCGTCTATTCGAGGCAACGGATATTTATTCTTTATTGTCACCTTATTCAACCAACGATAATCAATGCACATTCTCATCGTGCCAGCTTTCTTTTTCACAAATAGAACAAGAGCACCCCCAAGGCGAAAAACTCGGTTTAGCGAGCCCTCTATCAGTCAACTCTTGCAACTGTGACTTTAAATCTTTCAATTCTTTTGGTACTATTCTATATGGAGCTATCGAAATAAGTGTCATACCAGACAGCAATTCAATACCAAACTCAACTTCACGAATCGGAGGTAAGCCCGATAACTCTTTAGAAAACACATCAGAAAACTCACAGACAATAGGTACTGACTCAAATTTTTGTTTCAGACATTTACGAATCAATTACATAAGAAAAATATGACTCATATCCCTTTTTCACATAACTTTGAGCTTTCAAAATAGATATCACAATAGGCAATCCATTCATATCATTAGATTCAATTCATACTATCTCATCATTCGAACATATCAAATCTATAGTCTTTCTTTTGCAATTTACAATAGCATCATGCATATACAACCAATCCATACCTAGAATAATATCAAACTCATCAAATGGCAAAAGTATCAGATCAGCAGGGAAACAAATATCTCGAAACATTAACAGACAATTCTTGCACACTTTATCAACAATGACACTTTTACCTAAGGGGTTCAATAGTTTTATAGCAAACTCAGTAGACTCAACAGGCAAAGTCTTGCTGAATACTAAATTCATGCATATATATATGAATGCGTAGAACCAGGGTCTATCAATGCATCCACAAAAGTATCATAAAGAGTAAAAGTACCTGTTATAACATCTGGCGATGAAGCTTTCTCTCGAGCTCGGATAGCATACGCTATGGCAGGCGCTCTAGCTTCAAATCTGACAACATTATCTCTTGTAGTTCTCTGACTACCACTAACATTTCTTACATTCTTCGATGGTCTACCTCTCATAGGTGCATTATCAGATCTCAGATTCTAAACAGTCTCTAGCTCGACAGACTCAGGGCAATAACGGATAAAATGATCAAGCGATCCACATCTGAAGCAAGCTTTGTCATTTAATCTACAACTTCCCGAATGTCTTTTTCTACAATGTTTACATTTCGGGTATCTCAGATCGAGCATTTCCAACGCTAGCCACTAAAGTTGCTGGAGTTTTAGAACACATTTGCGGTCTAGATTGATTTCTGTTCGAATATCTCACATTATCTCTGAAATGACTTTGATTATCTCTAAATCTTTTCGGAGCAGACTAAAATGATTTACTCTGAAATCTCTTTCTCATATCTCAAGTTTCAGACTCTGCTTTTCTTTTATCTTTCTCGAGTGCCTCAGCTTTGCATGCTCGATCAACGAATACAATGAACTCTTTTATTTCTAAAATCCCAACTAACAAATGAATGTCTTCATTAATACCATTTATGAATCTTTTCCATATTATGGCTTCAGAAGATACACATTCCCAGGCATACTGAGTTAGTCTCACGAATTCTCGTTCATACTCAGAAATAGTCATTCGGCCCTGTTTAAGTTCCAAAAATTCCTTTCGAATCTCTCACTGATATATTTCTTCCAGAACCCGATCTGAAAGAAGTCCCATATAACTCGTTCTCTCAGAAAAATAGAAATTAAGGTTTTCCACCATTGATAGGCTGCATCTCGAAGTAACGATACAACACACTTTATGCATTCTTCCAGAGTCAGAGACATTTCATCGAATACCCGAATAGTATTTTCAATCCAAAACTTGGCCTTTTCAGCATCATCATCTTTAGTAGCCCGAAATTCTTTGGCCCCATACTTACGGATCTTGTTAACAGGAGGCTTATTCAATAGATTCGGATGCATAACTGGTGGCACAACTGTAGTCTAAGGGGGATTAACTGGGGGCGGGGGTTGTGAAACAATCGGGTTATTTCTTACAAATTGAGTGTAAGAAAGCTTGTTTAGCTTCTCCCTCTTGGCCGTTCATAGCCGGTCTTGAATCAGAGGACGCTGTCCCTTGCGCAGGAGCAGGTGCAATACCTTTTACGTCGTCAGCTACGACTCTTTCGGGATCTATTACTATGCGAAAATCACATTTTTGCACGTCAGGATTCATCACACTATCACAATTTAGATATATGGCATGTATAGCTAAACTCTGACACGCTACGTTGGTCTGAGAATCAGCTAAACCAAAGCTCTGATACCAACCAAATGTAACACCCCTATCCCGTATCTGTCATCGGACTAGGGATTACTATACGAAAATCACATTTTTGCATGTCAGGATTCATCACACTATCACAATTCAGATATATGGCATGTATAGCTAGACTCTGACACGCTACGTTGGTCCGAGAATCGGCTAAACCATAGCTTTGATACCAACCAAATGTAACACCCCTATCCCGTATCCGTGCCGGACTAGGGTTAAAGGCGTTACCGAATAGATCAGAAACTTCCGTAACATTATATACATTTCATTCATCAATCATACATACAATGTCCCTTAAATAGGTCAATGAGACCCTAAACATGCTTATAACCCAGGTCGGGACTAAATCGAAACACATACAAAATTTCTCAAAAAATTAAAAACTTTTCTATGATACAGGGGATACACGCCCGTGGGAGGAAACCGTGTGCCCTCCACAACTGGTAAACACCCCCTGTGTCCTCCCCGTGGTTGAAACTAACTTATTTTCCACGGCCACTAAGCACACCCGTGTGCTCAGACCGTGGTCGATTCTGCCAAATACCGCACGGCTACCAGGCATGACCGTGTGCCTTGGCCGTGTACTCTTAAACTAAATTCTGACTTACGCCACGGTCACTAGGCATACCCGTGTGCCATGGCCGTGTGACATTATGGGTCATTTGCAAGACTAAAATACCAACCAAATGGGTCTTACCTACAAGCAACATTTGCCATCACATTTCATACACATATGACCACCAAAGGCATACCAAATGTAACCATTCAAGCCATGCATTCAATACCAATTCCAACCATGACAATTTCAAAGACTAAAACTCATATCATCACAAGCATAATTCATTTATTTGCTTACTCAAAACTTAACCATTTCATGTATCAACTAACCATGCCAAAACTTAAATCACATATCACATTCATTCCAAAAAATTTCTCATCTCATAACTAACCAAATCACATGGCTAAATTCATATAACAACTTATACCAATACTAGCCTATACATGCCATATCTAGCTATATACATTTTCAAAGTGTACCAAAAAGAGTTTAGTAGTGTGATGACGATCCTTGACGGTCCCGAGCCTTCAGTAGCTTTGACGACCTATAAAACAGAGAAAACACACACACAGAGTAAACTTTCCACAAGCTTACTAAGTCAATATACAGACAAACTTAGTATGAAATGCACATAACCAAATTAATAAATTACCAATATGTTTCTCATGACAAAAAAATCACCTCATTCTTTCTTGAACTCATATGCTTAGCCATAACTTACCATATTTCCAAATCACATACCATATATGCATATAGTTCATCTAGTCAAAACTTTACATATCATATTATCACATCCATATACATAACATCATAGTAAGGTCACATAGATGCTTACCTTGTATACACAATTAGTGTATAATCAGCGTACTTGAAACGAATTCACAATCACATAATTGTTCATAGCTCGTATTTTGCAATTCGTAACACAGACTTGCCCGTTGAACTAATAGGAATCTAGTAGGATACTAAAAAAGCTCAGAATAGTCGTACAATGCCAACGTCACAGACGAGGCCTTACATGCACTCAGATATCGATGCCACTGCACCAGACAGGGTCTTACACGAATCCTTACGATGCTGATGTCCAGACATGGTCTTACACGTAAAGCTCATATCAGTGCGAACGTCCCAGACGTGGTCTTACACGTAACACTCATATCGATGCCAATGTCTCAGACATGGTCTTACACGAAATCTCAAATCAACACCAACGTCCCAGACGTGGTCTTACATGATAAAACATAACAGATACCTATGTCATAACATAGCTAATCCTATCTATTCCTAGGTTCGTATTGGACTTCTCGGATTTAGTCACTATATCGAACTTATCTCGAAATTCATATGCATAACCTCTCATAAGTATCCATTATCAACACTAGTCATATGAACAGTTATAATTTCATAAAAGTACGTTTATTTGCATAGTGACTTACCTCGGTCGATTTTACGGAAATGGAAACAATTGCTCGTTTACTTTCGTTTTTCCGCGATCTAAGTCCATTTTTCTCGGTTCTTGATCTAAACGTATTCAGAATTAATCCTTTTATTCACTAATTCTTTCAATTCAATCCAAACACATATATTTAGGGCTATTTACAAATTAACCCTTGCATTTGCATAATATAACAATTTAGTCCATTTTTAATAAAACATCATGCTTAGCCGAATGTACACATATATCATACAAGCCCATATTTTCCATCAAATTAGCAATTTAGTCCCTCAACTTTCTATTTTCACAATTTAGCCTTATTTAGCTAAATTCATCAAAACTTCAAGAACAAAACATGTTCATCTAGCTCAAATCTTTCATTTAAATACTAAACTCATCTCAAAACTCAACATATCATCAATGGCATTTTTCACAAACATCATTAATACACAAAATTGAGACATGGGCTTGTTAGTAGACAAAGCAACGATTTCAAAAATGTAGAAATTATCAAAAACCGATCAAAAATACATACCCGATTTATGCTTGAATCGTGGCCGAATGAAACAAGCTTAACGCTTTCTTTTTCTTTTAACTTTCGGCCAAAGAAGAGAAAAATAAAAGATGAACACTCATATTTTTTTTTTGTTTCATTAAGCTAAGGTTAAAAAAAATTCAATTTCTAAACTCCCCATCCATTAAACATATAGGACAGATTAATACTAAGGGTATTAAGACATTCTATCATCCACTTTCTCAATGATGGCTTATTTGCCATATAAGGCCTCCACCTTTACAAAGCCACAATACTTTGATACTTTAATAAATAGTATACAACTTTCACATTTATACAATTTCATCCTTTTGTCAAATTAAACACATAGACGGAAAAATTAACTTATGAAAATTTAGCACATGCTTAGTAGTATATCAACATCACAGAAAATAATATTAAAATATTATACAGACTCAGATTTGTGATCCCGAAACCACTGTTCCGACTAGGGTATAAACCAGACTGTTACAACCGATCCAAGAATAGGTTGGGGTGGAGGAGGTTGGGCATTCGGATTTGTTCAAACAAATTTCGTATACCACTCATTCATCATATGGAGAAAGGCTTCCCTATCTCCTTCTCCTTGACTAACCGTATGAGGTCTACTATCAGACGGCGCTGCCCCTTGAGCAGTAGTCGGTGCATTACATTCAACTTCATCAACCTCAACTCGATTGGTATCCATTACTATATGAAAAAATAATTTAAAGTTGTCAGGAGTAATCACACTATCACAGTTCATTTATGGCATGTATAGCTAGACTCTTACACACGCTATGTTAGTCTGAGAATCGACTAAATCGTAGCTCTGATACCACTAAATGTAACATCCCTTACACGTATCTAACGCCGGATAGGGTACTAGGCATTACAGGACATATTCATAAGCAAACATTCAAAACCCAGACCTAAATTTTTATTCAATTTTAAAAGCTTTCAAAAACTTTCATATCGTCCCTAAAATGAGCCTACGAGGCCCAAAACATGCAGCAGAAGTTGTTCGGGACTAAACTGAGAACTTTGGAAACTTTTGGAAAAGTTAGAAAAATTTTCATCAAAAAAGGGTCACATGCCCGTGTGGGTTCGGGACACGTTCGTGTGACCCTAAGACATGCTCGTGTTTCAGGCCATGTTCAAACTAGGGAGCTTTCTGTTTATGACGTTATCATCAAATTTAGATCACATAGTCAAGTCACACGCCCGAAAGAAATATATTAGTCAACGGTTCATCGATTAGAAACGTAAGGAATTTCTTGAGCTGAAATAAGGTCATATAACAGTGACCGAGTATGAGCGAGAATTCTTCAGACTTAGTAAATATGCTCGGGAGTGTGTTTCCACCGAGGCTATCATATGCAAGAGATTTGTGGATGGATTGAATGAGGATATTCATGTGTTAGTTGGGATTTTAGAGCTAAAAGAATTTATGGTATTGATTGAACGGGGTTGTAAGGCTGAAGAGTTGAACAAAGAGAAAAGAAAAGTTGATCTCAAAGCTAGAGATTCAAAGAAAGGACAGATGAGTAAGTCGTTTCCATCTCAGTCCAAGAAGTCTATAGAAATGTATTCCCGTTCAAATTTTTCAGCAGGGTATTCACGCAGAGATCACGAGAAGCAACATTCGAGTTTTAAATCTCAAGCCACCTCAATGGCAAGTGTGGGGAATGTAAAGTCTAACAGACCTGATGTAACAGCCTGATTTAGACCCTAGTCAGAATAGTGGTTTTGGGACCACATATCTGAGTCTAAAAAATATTTTAATATTACTTTTGAGTCTACAACATGTGAATTGGTATGTGTGAAATTTTCGTGATTTAATTTGATCGTTTGTGTGCTTAATTTGCAAAAAGGACTAAAACACAGAAAATGCAAAATTGTCCTTCTATTTGAATAATGGCCGAGTTGATGTGTCTTTATAAAGAGGAGGTCTTTATGTGGTTATTTAACCATTGAATGCATTAAATGACAAAGTTGGACATTACTTAATGGATTTAAAAGATATTATAAAGGTTTAAAATGGAAATTGATAAATAAATGATGAAATAATAAAACAAAAGTATGAAAATTGGCCATTATTTTCATCTTTGGCTGAAAATAACAAGAAAATAAAAGAAAAAGACTAAGCTAAGGTTCGGCTTTGATATTTGGTGATTAAGGTATGTGTTTTGATCCATTTTTGACAATTTCTAGGTTTTTTTTATTGTTGCTTATCATTTTATTAAGCCCATGCCTCAATTTCTGATTTTGATGAAGATTGTGATATTAATTAATGAATTATGAAAGATATGTGTTGGATTAATATTTTTTGTATTGAGATTTTTTGATGAATTTGAGTATTTTGGGCTAAATTATGAAAATGAGAAATTGAAGGGCTAAAATATGAAATAAATGAAATATGTGGGCTTATATGAGCTAAAGGAATATTCGACCAAGCTATGATATTGTTAAATTATGTGTATTTTGTGATTTTATGAAATAAGGACTAAAATGTCAAAATGTCAAAATGTGAGGGCTAATTTGTAAAATGCCCTAAATATGTGTATATGAATTGAATTGAATGATTTTGTGAATGAATAAGCTAAATTTGAATGTGTATAGATCAAGAACCAAAGAAAATGAAATTAGATCAGGGGAAATCTAAAGTGGTCGAGTAATCGTTTATTTCCATCCGAATCCGTACAAGGTAAGTCGATATACAAATAAATGTGTTTGAATTGAATTATTATTGCTTATATGTGCATGAATTGTGATATATGGCTATTTGAGCAGAATATGTGAAATCCAAGAAAGTTCCGATAATGTGATGACGTCCGAAAAGTCCTATACGAACCTTAGGAAATAGTTAGGATACGTATGTCATGACATAGGATTTCGATATGTGTTGTCGTGTAAGACCACATCTGGGATGTTGGCATCGATTTGTGATTTATGTGTAATACCATGTTTGGGACATCGGCATCGTATTTGATTTCGTGTAAGACCTTGTCTGGGACAATGGCATCGATATTGATTGTATGTAAGACGACATCTGGGACGTTGGCATTATACGAGCTTTTCAAGCTTTTCGAGTATCCTATTTGATTCCGAATGGTTCAACAAGCATTCCAAGAAATGAATGAGTATACGAATGTGCATCCAAATTCTGGTACGTATGTATGTATATGAAATTTGGCAATGAAAGGTATGTATGCATATGGTCATTTGATATGTGAGTTACATTACATGATATGTGATTATGAGCAAGTGAACATGATCAATTGAGATATAAGAGAAAAATGAAATATGATTGTGTTAAGTCATGAACCATATGTATGAAATGGTTTATCATTATTCTATGTGATAAGTTTATTTGTATATGGCTTACTAAGCTTTTGAAATCTTACTTTATGTGTTTGCATTGTTTTATAGATTACCGAAGCTACTGGGAGCTCAGAGATCGTCGAGGATCATCACCACACTATCGAACTCTATTTTGGTACCTTTTGGAAATGTAAATGTTTAAAGTATGGCATGCATAGGCTAGGATTAGTGTGATATGTTTTGAGATATGCATTTTATAGCCATGTGATATGTCTTGCTTGTGGAAGAAAATATGGTTTGGATGTGGTACATGATTTGTGCTAAGTAATGGTATGTTTTGATGTTTATAAATGACCAAAAGAAATGGTCAATTTGGTATGTGATTTCTTGAGAATTTGGTATGATTTTAGTATGAAAATGGAAGTGATATTTTGGGACATTGATCATGTATGAATTAATGAGTTGTTATGAGATTTTGGTATGTTTTAGTTTAGGTTTTGAGCATGTAATTGGTTGATGAGGAGATGGTTTAAATGGTGTATGTTTTGTGCTTGAAATTGGCTGGAACTGTGGCTTATTTTTTGCTTGTTTGATGCTTGTAGGGAGGACCCAAATTGGGTGGCAAATTGGCCTTGTAAATGGCCTATTTTGTGCCCACACGGGCGTGTGTCCGATCGTGTGAAATAAGTTAGTGTCGACCACGAGTGGAAGACACGGGTATGTCTTAGGGGCACACGAGCGTGTCCCTAGAACAACACTAGTGTGTGGCCCCGGTTTTGACGAAAAGTTTTCCAAGTTAGTAAAAGTTCCCGGTTAAATCCTAAAACCTCACGGAGGTATGTTTATGGCCTCGTAGGCCGAGAATGAGCAAGATTTGGGTTTAAATGAAATTTTATAGCCCAATGTGATATGTTTAAGTGAGATAAGTTAGGTAATACCTCAAACCCGACTCCGACTCTGAATACGGGTAAGCGGTGTTACAAGCTTTACCACCAGAACTTGATCGGATTCATAATGTTTTTCATGTGTCTATGCTACGACGGTACCGATCCGATCCTTCACATGTTATTTCTCCTACAGAGGTAGAAATTCAACCTGATATGACTTCTAGCGAAGAACCAATCAAAATCTTAGCTCAGGAAACAAAAGAGTTCAGAAATAAAAAGGTAGCACTAGTAAAAGTTCTTTGGCAATGACATGGTATAAAAGAGGCTACTTGGGAACTAGAGGATACTATAAGAAGGCAATATCTGAATCTTTTTACTTGTAAGATTTTCGAGGACGAAAATCCTTAAAGGGGAAGAGTTGTAAAAGCCCATTTTCAGTGAAATCGGAACAGTGGTTTCGGGACCACAAATCCAACCCAAAAATAAAATTTATTTTTTATTTTATTACATGGCTCGTAATATGTTAGAAATGTCATGTGAAAATTCTAATAAGAAAATCTTATCGATTATGTGTTTAATTACGAGAAGGACTAAATCGCATAAAAAATGCAAAAGTTGAATTCTATTAGCTATAAGGATTAAATAGCTATGGAATTCAAAACTAGAGGTCCTTATATGGTAATTAGACCATTAAAGAAAAGTAAGTAGATATTTGGTGACTCATCCATAGAAATTTAGAAAAAGGCAAAGGACTAAATTGGAAATTGGAATAATTAAATTAATTAAAAGATGATAATAGATATCATCTTTTTTTTTATGTCATCTTCACCTAAAATACATGGAAACCTTAGGAGAGAGAGAAGAAACTTTCATGGCTTAATTGGGTAAGTTTTATTGTCTCGTTTTTAGTAATTTTGATATTTTTGAAATCGGGATAGCTTAATCTATCTATTTGGGAGATCAATTTGAAGAGTTATCGAAGTATGAAATTTGGGTCATGGAAGAATAAGCTAAAAATTTGAAATGTATGGTACAAAATGAAAGGTTGTTGATAGATAAACAACTTTTATAAAGTGATTTTTGATGAAAACATGATTTAGGGACTAAAATGTAAAGTTGTGAAAATTGATGAAAATTCTAAAATTTATAGAAAATAGGTGCTTTAAATTCTACATTGAAATTTCGGTTAGGCTTGGAATAGGGAGTAGATTACATAAATTTCATTTTCCGAGCCTAAGGACAAAATTGGAATTTATGGAAAAGTTAAATTGAGTCCAAATGAGTATGAAATATGAGAAATTGATGATTAAAGCTATTTATATAGATTCGGACAACATAAATTTGAGGTTAGATCGAGGAAAAGAAAAGGTTTCGGATTAGTAGATTATATATGCGAACAAGTGTCGAGGTAAGTTCGTGTAACTTAATCGAGCATGTGAATATGTTTAATTGAATGTTGCATTTTATGTAATATGACTTATATTAATGTGAATTATTTGATTCGTATACTGAGAAATTGAATACATGCTTGAAATGGTGAAAAAGGGTTAAGTCCCGTTTGAATATTGAATCCCGATGAATATTGTAACGGCCCGGTTTAGACCCTAGTCGAAATAGTGGTTTCAAGACCACAAATATGAGGTAAAAAATATTTTAATATTATTTTTGGTGTTTACAATATGTGATTGAGTATGTGTGAAAGTTCTGTGTGAAAATTTTATCGATTGTGTGCTTAATTAGCAAAAAGAACTTAATTGCATAAAATGCAAAAGCTATGTGCTGATTGTTAAAGTGTTTAAATGGCATGGCTTATTAAATGAAAGGTCCTTATGTTGTTATTAAACCATTGAATGCTTTAAATGACAAGAATGGACATAGTTAGTGGAAATTTAAATGAAATAATAAAAGGGCAAAATGGTAAAAAGCCTATTACTGTGTATTAAATAAAACAAATGGATGAAATAATGCTCATCTTTAATTTTCTTCACCAAAAATAGAAAAGAAAAAGGGGGTTTGAAGCTCTTGAATATTCAGCTAACAACTAGGATGATTCAAGGTTAGTTTTTGTTTGATTTTTGATACTTTCTACGTTTTTGTGATCGTTACTTTATGTTCTATCAAACCCATGCTTTAATTTTAGAATTTGATGAAAATTTTGAGATGTGCCGTTGATTAATATGTGAGCTTTGTGTTGATAGTTGGTGGAATATAAAATTTTAATGCTGGGTTAAAATATTTTGTCTTTGAATTTTTGGTGAAATTGAGTAATTTGGACTAAATTGAGAAAATGAGAAATTGGAGGACTTAAATGTGAAATAAATGAAATATATGGGCTTGTATGAGCATAAGGAGAATTCGTCTAGGCATATGTGAAGTGACATTATATGAATTTAATGATTTTATGAAATAGGGACTAAAGTGTCGAAATGTGAAAATGTGAAGGCTATTTTGAAAAATGCCCTAAATATGTGTGTTTGGACTAAATTGAATGATTTGGTGATTGAATGAGTTAAATTTGAATATGTATAGATCAAAAAAAGAAGGATTTGGATTAAGGTTGAGACAAAGATAAAGTGCTCTATTAATTGACTCATTTTGTTATTTCGACGTCCGAGGTAAGTTCGGGTATAATACGAATTGTTAAATTCATATCTATGTATTACGAAATGAATGAATATGTGGTTAATGAATTAGAAATTCTATATGTGTGAAAGTGAGAAATGTGGCACTAAGTGTGTGAAATAAAATTGATACAATAGAGAATGGCACTGTGTGTGCGAAATAGAGAAAGTATCAACTACTTTTTTTGGCATTGTGTGTGTGATACCGAGCTAAATTCAGTTTAAAGTAAAGACACTAAGTGTGTGATGATATTAAAGCTTCGGCTATGAAATTGGCACTAAGTGTGCGATTGAATTGAAGGAATGACGAAGATTGATAGAAATATGGTATTGAGCATTGAGTAGCAAAATTGGTCGTTAACTAAGTGTTGGAAAAGGTATGTATTTAACCTATGTGGTTGATGAATTTGGAAATAGATGAATAGATTGTGAGTATTGGATATAGATGAGATTGTGTATTTTTGTGAATTAATCTATGTGATGTTTTATTTTGTATATTGATTTTGAATCATTGAGTTAGATGTATTATATTACGAACTTACTAAGCTTTTATGCTTACTGTGTGAAGTGTTTCTCTATTTTATAGTGTCTTTAAAGTTAGCTTGAATCCGGGGATCGTCAGCAACTCAATCACACTATCAGCTATCTATTTTGGTACTTTTGGAAATTGCATATATTTGGTATATGGCATGTACAGGCATGTGATTAGGACATGTTTTGAGTTGTATAGACGTGCCATGTGATATGGCTTGAACGTTGAATAATGTATATGTGTGGGTTATGTGAATGATGAAAATGATAGGTCTCATACTTAAATTGGTTGATGAGAATGATGGTTCAAGTGTGAATTGTGGTATGAATTTTATGATGCTTAACTTATATGATTTGGGATGTGAAAATTGGTATTTAGTTGAAATTGAGTATGGAAATAGATGGTGTTGTTGATGAATAATTGGTGCATATATTGGTATGTTTTGGTTTCCATTTGAGGTATAAATGCATATGGTTTGATGTTTGTAGGTGATCCTAAGTGTGGGTGGCAAGTTGTGTAACACCCCTTACCCGAGTTCTATGCCAGAACCGAGCCCGAGGCGTTACCGTAATAAAACCACTTGATCGCCACTTAGGCTCATCGTGACTACTCTCTTAAGTCACCTCAACAACCACAGTCTTGACATATGAGGCCTCACTTATACACACGAGAGCTCCCGAGACTATATCGGAACTTTTTCCAATCTTAAAAATTTTCTCTTTTATACGGGGTTAACACGCCCGTGCATAGATCCACACGCCCATGCTCCACAATCGTGGTGAATACTGACTACATACACACGGTCTTAAAGCCTAGTCACACGCCCGTGTGGCTAGCCCGTGGCCAACACTGACTAAACTTACACGGCCTATGCACACACCCGTGTGGCTAGTCCGTGGTCTATTGTGACTTAAAATGTTATCATGCAGGGGACACACGGCCAAGTCACACGCCCGTAGGCTGACCGTGTGTCACACATGGTCTAGACACACGCCCGTATGTCTATCCACATGGACAAAAACAAAGCTATGTGCTAAGTTCCTTTCACCCCTCTAGCATACACAATATGCATTCATTCAACACATCCATAATCAACTCAAATTGAAGTGCAATCTCACATAGATAACTACAATCTTTTCATAAAATAAGATAGCCAACTACTATGGTATTATACAAAATAGACTATCTATCTAAAGGCCAACACATCTTAGCCATTTACAGCAAAATTCACTAACTTGTCTAGCCTCTATACATGCCATATACAAAACATTGAGTCTCATGTACCAGAGTGTACTGATAATGTGGACGATCTTCCAATTGATCCTCGTATCTCAATTCAACACTTTTACTCTATAAGACAAGGGAAAAGAAAGGGAGTAAGCTTTGAGCTTAGTAAGTTTACACATAAACAATTAAGCATCATAGTATAAGCTAAACAACAATTAGCATCATACTAACATATAATGTACAAATATCCTTACTCTTTGTATCCCTTACCACATTTTCAACACATCATGAGTCACCTAATCATAATCATTGAAATGCATCCCTGCATTCAATATCATATTTACACAATATACAACATATCATTAATTCTCGGTAATACATCCACACAGCTAATCCACATAGCTAATCCACACAACTAATCTTATCCACATAGCTCCTTACTCAATAATGCAACCACACAGCTGATGTCTTGGTGGTTTCGCACTTAGCCCACCACAATCAATTAATAAGGTAGTATCGCACTTAGCCTACCACAAAGGTAAACACAGTGGTCTCGCACTTAGCCCACTAGACAAATATACTTAACGATAGCATCGCACACAGCCTAGCTCGTCGTCGTTAAGCATTAAGGTGGTATCGCACTTAGCCCACCATTTAGCATTATCACTACTCATACACGTAACTGTTTACTCATTCATTCATGATATCTACCACATTCACTTTACTTGAACCACATAGGTTCTCAATCATTCTCAATCATGCTACACACTAGCTAGTATTATCAAATTGTAAGTATGAATGCCTTGTTTATGCATAGACTTACCTCGATACTCAAAAGTATAGAAACGTGCAATTTAGTCCACCACCTTGCTTTTGCCTCAGTTTCGATCCGGGCTTCATTTTTCTTGATCTATAATGATAATTCAACTCATCAGTATACACATTGACTAAATTGACCCTTATCTCATACTTTGGCAAAATTACTCTTTTGCCCTTAATCTTTCTCATATTTACACTTTTGGCCCAATACTAGAAAAGTGATTTTTATTCAACTTTCTAGCCTTTCATGCTTAGCCGAATCACTTACTCAACTAAGGCAATCATCAATTCTCACTAAATCACACATGTATGACCAAACATAAAACTTTTACACTAGCATAAATACATGGCATAAACCTCAAAAAATCATTCATAACCCTCAGATTTGCGGTCTCGCACCACTATTCCGACTAGGCCTAAAATCGGGATGTTACAGGTTGGGTTTCAAAAACAAGTCAGTTTCAACCATCGACTGGACACACGGGCGTGTGACTGGCCGTGTGGTACAAGTCAGTGTCCACCGCGGGTGAGGCACACGGGCGTATCTCAGGCCATGTGATACGGGCACGCCTGGGGCACCCACCGAATTTTCAAGTCGACGAAGCTCGACACCAAATTTTAATTTTTATTGCTTTAAATAAAATCGAGTCTTTGAATTTCGTGAAAATTAAATTGCTGAATTTTAATTAAATGAATTAAACATCTTAATTTATTTAATTGATTTTCTATAGCAAATTAATTTGCCAAATAATTAGTATCATATTAATATGTCTAGTGTTTAAAATAGAGTATTTTAACTTTTGTTCAAGATAATTTTTATTCAAAATTAATGTTTGGTCTTGTGTTTTTATAGGCAAATACGCAAGGATGCATTTGGCCATGGACGACACACTCAATAGACAAACAAATTCAAAGTGGGTCAATAAAATAACAAGGCATGGAGGCTTGGTGTATGATAAATAAAATAGTAAAGAAGCATGGTGGATTTGACAAGATAAACATGCGGCAATATGGAGCTATGATGGAAATAAACAAATGGAAATTGGAGCAAGCACAATTGGATGACAAAGTATAGGGCATAGTGCAAGGGAATTTCATGCCATGCGTGAGAATATTCAAAGAAATAATTAAGCATGTGCTAGTATTAAAGAAATGGCTAGTGGGAATGAATAAAATACTTAGTGGGAGCTATAAATAAATAAATGAAATAAGACATGTGTTGATGAGCATTCCATTTGCATGAGGATATGGACGGCATTGGGAGAATAATGGGAGAAAGGCATGTTGGACGGCATTAATAAATAAAAGTGGGATTTGAATAAGCCATGTGCTTATGAAATTGAAGCATAAAATAATTAATTTGTCTTTTGTAAACAAAGGTGGACGGCAATGGGAGATTAATGGGAGAATAAAAAAATTGAATAGCAAGCATGGTTTTTCACGTGGAACATAGAGTTATAGGATGCAAATGCAAATTCAATGGGAGACAAGGTGGAAGATAATAAAGCACATGAAATATAAAAGCATATTATGGCATGGTGGAACAATATAAGATCATGATGGACGGCACAATTTTTTTAAATATCTATGTGCATGTTGGAGTGTGGTGTTTAGTGGAACAATCAATTAATGTGGACGGCAAGCTAATGTTTGAGGAGCTTGGAATTTAAAAATATTTTGCTAAATAAAAGGTACATGGATGGTAAGCATAAACGATGGTGGGAATAATGGTGGTGGTGGACAACATAAAGCTTAGGTGCTCAAAATCTTGGACGTCAACTTCATGAAGATAATGCAAATTGAAGGCACCCACAAGAATTCACTTTCAAACTTGTATTTTGGCCATTCGGCTAGTAGCTATAAATAGGATGTTTATTTTCATTTGCAAAAACAACTTGAATTTGAATGAAAGAAAATTTTCTTTTGGTGAGTATTCACTCTCCTAAATTCTCGAGGTTTGAATTGACTTATCTAGTTTTCTAGTGGCGTCGTTCTTTCCTTATTTGAACTTATCATCCTTTCGGGTGTGGCGTTCATCTACCTATACCGTTGGTTCCTATCTCGCTAGATAGTGGGTCTCGGTTTTATTTCGAAATATCATACCGTTGGTTCCTATCTCGCTAGATAGTGGGTCTCGATTTTATTTCGAAACTCATTCCATCAATTTGAAACTTATAAGATTCGGGTCTTTAATTTTTATTAAAGGTTCTTTCTTGTTTCAAATACGTATCCATTTCAATCCATCACCTATCTTTTCATTTCAAAGATATCATTTCCAATAAAATTATTCCTTTTGTTAGTTGAACGAGAAACTGTCTAATTTACGATCGGGCAACTTAAACGATTTGTCTCCTAACCCGGGACGGGCCGTTATCACCATGTGGACAAGTCAGTAGGTATGCCTTGTTTTGTCATGGCTTTGACACATGGGTGTGTCTGAGGCCCTGTGAGGCACACGGCCTACCCACACGGACGTGTGACCTCTGCAACTTTGAAAATTGTTTGATTTTTCTAAAAATTTTGTATGTGTTCAGTTTAGTCCTGACCCCTTTCTAACATGTGCTTATGGTCTCGTAGACCTCATCAAGGAACTATATGTTTATATTTTTATATGTTTGGATGATGATTGACTTTGTGTTGTAAAATAATTGTAAATGTTTTGAGTTATTCGGTAATGTTCCTAATCCCTAAATCAATGACAATTACGAGTTAAGGGTGTTACATTTTATTGGTATCAGAGCTACGATTTATTCAATTCTAGGACTAACGTAGCGCGTGTGAGTCTAACTATACATGCCATATATATAATTGCTATAGTGTGATGAATCCTAACAGTTAAAAATGTATTTTTATATAGTAAATGGATCCCGATCGAGCGGTTGCTGATAATGTAGATAGCAATGCGCCTGCTCCAGCTCAAGGGACAACGCCAGCCGAGTCTATGCCGATTGCTAGTAGCCACTAGGGAGAGGCTAAGCAAGCCTTCTTCAAAATGATGAGTGAGTGGTTTTTGGAGTTTGTTGGAACGAATCCAACTGCTCAACAACCTCCACCCTCGCAAGTACCTATTGTGCCACAAGTGAAATATCCGATCCGATTGACTAAGCCTCTTGTGGATAAAATCTAAAAGTATGGGGCCGAAGACTTTAGAGCCATAGTTGATGATGATGCCAAGTGAGATGAGTTTTGGCTCGAGAATACAATCCGAGTGTTTGATGAGATGCCATTGACTCCTGATGAATATTTGAAATGTGCTATTGCAATGTTGAAATATACGGTATATAATTGGTGGAAGACGTTGATATCTGTGGTTCTGAGAGAGAGAATCACCTGGGATTTCTTTCAAGTTGAATTCCAAAAGAAATATATCAGTCAACGATTCATAGATCAAAAACGTAAAAAATTCCTTGAGCCGAAACAGGGTCGTATGACTCTTACAGAATATGAGAGGGAGTTTGTGAGATTAAGTCAGTATGCATGGGAATGTGTTTCAATCGAGACTACTATGTGTAAATGCTTCATTGAAGGGCTGAATGAAGATATTAAACTTCTGGTTGGAATACTTGATTTGAATGAATTCGTGGTATTGGTTGAAACGGCTTGCAAAGCTGAAGAACTTAGCAAAGAAAAGAAGAAAGTAGATTCTAAAGCTAAAGATGAAAGAAAAAAATCAATGAATAAGTCGTATCAACCTTCGCCACAGAGATTCAGAGATGCAACTAATCGTTCAAATGTTTCATTTGGACATTCAAGTAGAGATCATGTGAAGCAAAGTGTTGGTCTTAAAACTCAAATTCCGATTGAATCAAGTGTTGGAAGTGTCAAAAGCAACAAGCTTAAGTGTAGATAGTGTGGGAGACGACATGTTGGAGAATGTTGGGGCAAGTACAATAATAGAGTTTGTTATAAATGTGGATCACGAGATCACTTCATTTGAGATTGCCCAGAGTTAGCTGAAAACGACAATGTTCAGAGTTCGAGGCCAAGTAACATGACAGCTAGGGGTAGACCACCCAGAAACACCGAAAATATGAGTGGAAGTCAAAGAGGGACTACCGATACAGCTGTGAGATCCTAGGCGAGAGCACCTGCTCGAGCCTATGCTATTCGCGCTCGAGATAAAGCGTCATCTCCAAATGTCATAACTAGTACTTTTACTCTATTTGATACTGATGTGATTGCATTGATAGATCCAGAATCTACTCATTCATATGTGTATGTGAATCTAGTATCTAGTAAGATTCTTCCTGTTGAGTCTACTGAATTTGCAATTAGAGTATCAAACCCCTTAGGCAAGTGTGTTCTAGTTGATAAAGTGTTTAAGAACTGTCCGTTGATGTTTCGAGATATTGATTTTCCAACTAATTTGATGCTGCTACCATTCGATGAATTTGATATAATTCTGGGTATGGATTGGCTCACTTTGCAAAATGCTATTGTGAATTGTAAATGGAAGAGTATTGATTTAAGAAGTTAGAATGGTGAGATAGATCGAATTGAATCCAGTGATTTGAATGGGCTACCAGCTGTTATATCATCGATGAAAGCGTGTGGTTAGGCCATGTGTCCCCTGCACTTAAATTTTGAGAAACAGAATGCTTATAATTCAGCACACGTGTAGAGACACGGGCGTATGGCTCAGCCGTGTGTGCTACACGGCTTAGAACACGGGCGTGTGTCTTGGCCGTGTGAAACCTGCACCTAATTTTGAAAGAATTTAATTAACCACACGGCCTAGCACACGGGCGTGTGGCATGGCCGTGTGTACAAGTCAGAGAGTTACACGGGGTCGAACACAGCCTGTAGCACGGGCGTGTCCTAGGGTCGCATAGGCGTGTCCCTCAGACCGCACGGGCGTGTGAGCCCTGCAACTTGGAATTTTTTTTGTAATTTCGTGAAAAATTCTTAGATTTTGCAATTAAGTCCCGACTCGACTCTAATGTTTGTATTGGGCGTCAAGGGTCCATCTAAGGGACGATACCAATAATCTTGGTTAATGAATAGTAATTTACATGAATTATTTGTAAATGTTCTAAAAGTTTTGGTAATGCTTCGTAACCTGTTTCGGCGACAGATACGGGTTAGGGGTGTTACAAAGATGTTTCTCATCATCATTATCATTTTTAGTTTCCATTCGAGCTAAAGTTTGACTAAATTTTTGTTGGACCACTTCATGATGAAGGACTTGAGCTTGCAATGTGGTGAACTTATTTTCCAAATGTTGTTGCACCTCTTTGAATTCTTGTTGAAGTTCGTTGAGCATTGCTGTAAGTTGGCCCATGGTAACCATGGACAAATCATGCTCCTCGTCCTTACTATGTGTACGTACCATTATCAGAGGCTGAAATAAAAAACACTCTGAAAAAATATTGATCAAAGAAAATTAAACATCACCGTTATACACTCATAATAGAAAAACTCTAAGAGACAAAGAAAAGAAATTAATATTCTCTCGCTTGTAACTTTTAAAGAGTAATCAAACTCAATAATATTCAAAAAGATGTGGGATCACTCTCTAACAAAGTTGACCTAAGGCTCTAAGAAGCCAAAGAAAAACTCGACTCCAAAGGAAGTAAGTTGTGCAAAGAAAGGAGAGGCAACTATTTTCGTACCTATTAACACAAGAAACAAAAAATGTGTTAGAATGCATAATAGAATAAAAAAAGCTAAAACAAAAGAAAACCTAATGCTAGAATCAAAACAAATAAACTACCCAACCGAAAACTTGAAACAATTGAAAACAACTTTAATTTTTTTCGTTTGAAGTGTTCCCGATTTCCAAAAATCACAAAATTTAAACTGGAGTCTCCTCAAATAATGTAGATATGATCTGGAAAATTTCGGCACAAAATTCAACCAACAGAATATTTTATTGTTTTTTCTTTTTTATATTTTTTTGTATTTTTTCAATCACTTTTTTTTGTGGGAAATATTTTTATACTCTAAAATAGTTCCAAAAAAATAGTATATAAAATTTCAGATAATTTGAAAATGTTTACCCACTAAAAAATATTTTTTTCGAAAATTTTCTAGGTAAAAGGAAAAAAAATGTTTTGAAATTTTTCGTTGGAAATCAGTTTATAAGAACACAAGGAACACCTAAAACACCTAAGAATGAAGGTAAAGGAAGTGGAAGAATGATCGAATTCAAGTTATTCGACTTGAAAAGGAAAGATTTGGATCTGATCTGAAAACAAGAAATAAATAAATTTAGTAACAAAGAAATCAAAAATAGTAAAAGAATAAATTTGAGAACAAAGAAAAAATAAAAATATATAAAAAATAGATGAAATTTAAAAGTGGAAGATGGATTGAATAAACTGATGGCTATGACGGATAGAAAGATAAATGTCCAATTGAACCTTTTGAGATATAATTCCCAACAAACTCAATTAATGTCTCTGATCGACCCTCCAAGAAATAATCCTTGGAAAATTGAAAAGTGAAGAAGGAATTCCCACGTCTCCTTGAAGAAAATCAAGAAGAAATCTACTTCTAAAAATCACAAGAAAGAAATCTTGCACAGATAACAAACTCCCAGAGTTGAAAATCTTATTAATGAAAACAATTATGTTCTTAATGAACACTAAAGAAGCATTTATATTGGCTAGCTACGTATATCCAAATAAAACTCTAAAGTATACTAAAACTGTAATTAATCTAAATAAGAAGTAGTTTTAAACAAAACTTTCTTGTTAACATAAAAATCCTAAATAACTTTAAATACTTAATAATTATAAAAAATTCGTAATAAAAAAATAATAAGAGATAATAAATACAATACTGGACTCATGTATAATAAAAATTAAGCCTAGGACCTGAACTCAATATAAAACGCCTAAGCTTGTGAGATTGATTAGGGTCCTTGAAATGAAACGCCTAAGCTTGTTAACATTCTCCACATGGGCTTATCATAATATATTGAGAGTTTAGGCCCACAAACAAAATTAATCCCTTTTAATTCATCCTCGCTTCGAAATCCCTTGTTTTGAAGCTTCCACTCTTCTTCTCAATTTTTTTGTGATAAAGTCTTGAACGAATAAGTTGATGTTTGACTTTAGCTGCTTGGATTTGGATCTCATGATTGGGCATTCAGGGAAACTAATCCTGTCTCTATTGAGGCCTTTAAATTGGACCGAGCTGCTCATGTCACAAGGTAAGATATTTCCTGCCGACTTTATGGAACTACCCTTCGAAGAATTCGACCTCAGTTTGGGAATAGACTGGTTGTGTAACATCCTGAAATTGGGCCTAGTAGGATTGGGCCCAATGGGCCTTGAGCGTAGTAGCATTTAAAATTTTTGGAGAACAAGAGATCGGTTTAAATGCAAGTTGGACCTATTAGGTAAGTGATTTTGGAATGTTAGGGGGCTTCTATGAAGTCCCAGGATCAAACTTTGGCTTTATGGAAATTTTTGTTTTAGGCGGGAAAAAAACCCTGGGAGTTAGTAGGTAGGCTTTAAGAATAAAATGTGGAGGAAAGTGACACAAGTGGAGTGTGTGGTGTAGTGGCAAAGTGACGCCGCATAAGATGCAAGGGGATGACGCCACAAGGAAGGAAGGAGGTCCAAGGTTCAAGTCTTGGCTCTTTCATTTTGGTTTTTTTTTTTTTAAATGGACTTTAGAATTTGGCTATAGATTTATATTTAGTTGCGCATGGTTTAAGACACAAGAGGAGCTTGTAGCCAAGTGGTTAGAGGCGTGGATTATGCTACAAGGGGGCCTGGGTTCGAATCTCATGAAAAGCAAGGAAGTATTTATTTTGCGAATTGGACGGCAAGAGTTTGAGTTGGATTTAAACTCTATTGACGAAGGGATCCCACATCGAAAAGATACAAAGGAGGAAGTGAGAAGCTAGCTATATATAGAGCATTCTAGGAGGAGAGTGAATACACCTTGGAGGGCGTTTGGGCACAGGAGTGGTCGGAGCGCGGATTAGCACTAGATTCCTATCAGGTGTGTATTCTCTCTACTCTAGTTGTAGCACGGCAAATGCCAAAGTGCCGGTCACGACAATAGTAGCCACACGAGCGTGCGAACGCACGTATGGGGGGTTCGGCGTGATAGTTGAGGCCATCAGTAGTTTTCTTGTGGGTTGAGGCTGCTTGGGCCACAATGGGCTGAAGTGGGCCCAATGGGCCCGTGGGCTGTAACAGTCCGAATTTGACCCTAGTCGGAACAGTGGTTTTGGGACCATGAATCCGAGTCTGATATATTTTTAAATTATTTATTCTATGTTTATGATATGTGAATTAATGTGTGTGAAAGTTTTGTATAAAAATTTAATCGTTTGTGTGCTTAATTCGATAAAAAGGACTTAATCGCGTAAGTTGCAAAAGTAGCAAACTATAGTGAAAAGTGCCTATTTGATGATGGCTTTTTAAAGTGGGGTATTAAAAGAGTAATTAGTCCATCTTTAGATGTAGTGGGTGGCATATGTCTAAACTACCCTTAAGTTATATGTTATGAAATTTTATATTATAAGGTTAAATAAGTAATAAACTAAATAACATGTTATATGTTAAAATAACATAAAAAAATAAGCTATCATCTTTTAATTCTCCCTTGGCCGAATGTTGAAGAAAGAAAGAAGCTTTGAATCCTTTTGATTTTCAGCATTTCTAGGCTAAAATTCAAGGTGAGTTTTTAGTCAGTTTTTGATAATTTTTACGTTTTTGAGATCGTTGCTTTGTATATTACCCGACCCATGTTAGAATTTTTGAGATTTATGTGTATATGAGGTTCAGCCATTGATGTGTTCATGTGGATTTTGGTGTTTGATGATTTTAAATTAAAGATGTGTTTAGGATTAGTATGTTTTGTATTAGAAATTTTAGTAAATTTGAGTATTTGGGCTAAATTGCAAAAATAAATTTTTAGAGGGGCTTATTTGCAAAATAAATGAAAGAAATGGACTTATATAGTCCCTATGCATATTCGTCCCTTGAATGTTGTAGTGAAATTTTGTGTATTTTGTGTTTGTGCAATTAGGACTAAACTGTAAAAATGTGAATCCTTAGGGGTAAAATGGTAATTTTTATATTTATGTGTTTTGGGACTAAATTGAAATGAAATGTACTTGAATGAGCTGAATTTTAATGTGTTTAGATCAAGAACAAAGAAAAATAGATTTGGATCGGGGAAAGACGAAGGTTCTCGAATAACCGGTTTACACGGTCCGTCGACAGTCGAGGTAAGTCCTTAAGCAAATATACGTTAAAGAATTATTTATGATTATGATGAATAATGAAACTTGAATATTTAAAGTATATTTATAGGTAATAGCCAAATGTAGAAGTATGGTATTGAACTGAACTTACTTTGTAAAACGAAAAGTGTATAAGTATGTTCGGGTTGGTATGTGAAGGTAATATGAGCTATATGAGTTGTTTGTATTGTTGGTATTATGAAATGAGTATTGAATTGATGATTATATCTATATCGGGCTGTAAGCCTAGCAAGCCTCGTGCCGGTGTTATTTATCGGGCTAAATGCCTAGCAGGCCTTGTGCCGGTGATGTAATTCGGGCTATGAGCTTAGTAGGCCTTGTGCCGGTGATGTATATCAGGCTTATTGCCTAGCAGGCTAAATGCCGGTGATCAAATTCAGACCTCGAGTCTACCAGGCTTAATGCCGGTGATGTATTATGAATCCTTTACAAGGTGGAATGTAAATACTTCAATAAACAAAATGCATATAAAGGTTTGTAGATGCAAGGAACAAGGTAAGTGATTATCTTTCCTTTCGAATTACATAAGTGGTAGAATGGTTAAGGTTTTTGGTAATGAGTTTTTATGATATGTGCATTTGATTTATTCATTAATGAGTGTGATATGTATATTGAAATATAAACTTGGTAAAATCTTTGAGATTCGGTCAAATGTACAAATGTTAAAGGTGAAAGTTATCGAAGATGCATATATGTATAGATGATTAATTGTATATAATTGAGATATATGTTATACTTGTTAATGGTGGAATATGCGAATACTTAAGGCTTAAAGTGCTTGGAGGGTTGTATACCTTCAATGAGGGAAATAATAGATGCTAAGTTACAGAAACGGCAGTTCGGCCATAATGAAGTTATTAGTCATGAATAATTTGATTTATATGTATATATATGTGCTAAATGTTGGAATGTTTGATTATTGTTTCGTAAATGCTTAAGACTTACTAAGCTAGTGAGCTTACTTGTGTGATATGTTCTTCTCTGTTTTATAGATTCGGTTAAGGCTACTAGTTCAAAAGGATCGTCAAGAAAGTCATCCACACTATCAACTTAAGTTGGTACTCTTAAATTTTGTTTTTTAGATAAAGGCATGTATAGAAAAGGCTATGATCTTGTTAAGTTGAAAACTTTGTTATGTTTATATAATAGCCATGCGAAAATGGCTTAATCCTTTGGTTAAGTATGCTTTCGATATAACTATTTGAAAATATTGCTAATGGATGTGTAAATTCGATCATAGTATGAATATATATATAAAGTGATAATATATATATGTTACCCTGTTTAGTTAGGTGAATTGGCAATATGGAAAAATGATGGATGTTTTGATAAGATATAGTATGCAATATATTAGTTAGATAAAATGATTGAAACATAATGTGCTTGAATAGGTCTTTCATATTGTAAAATCGGCTATATTGGATCAATGTTATATTTAAATGATTTTGGTTATATGATGTTTACATTTTTATAATGAAGCATGTATAAGACAGTTGGCTTAATAGGCTTGATTGCTATTGATAGGAAACGAATATGTTAAGTAAATGTTTAGGTATAAATTTTAATGGAAAGTAAATTAGCATGTTCGGTCATGATATAATGCTACTATGTTTGCATATGCATCTGATTATAAAATGGTATGAATAGTCGGTTGGCTTAGAATGCTCATGTATTGAATAATTCGAATGAAACCTAGCTCATGTTATATGTGATTTGATTTATATCCAATTTATGATATATTACGATACAAGTTGAGGTATTTTTTTTAGTGAATAAATTTCATGAAAGTTTAATTCATGTAGTTCGGACATTGACATTTATTAAGTATTTGTAAATAAACTCATTATACATTATTTAAATTAATAAGTTTTAATGTTATATGAAATAGAAATGATTGCATTGTTTATGCTTGAATTCGAATGAATGTCAATATGGAATTGAGTTTAATTCGGTAATGCCTCATAACCCTAGTCTGGCGACGGGTACGGGTTAGGGGTGTTACATGGGCCCAATTGAATAAAACGTATGATGGTGGAGTATATAGTGAACTAGAATAGGTGATTCTCATATACGTGGTTAGATTAGTGCTAGATGGGCCACACAAGCGTGTGGGCCCGAATGGGCCAAAATCGAGTTTTAGGCCCAACAGTCCGGTACAGACCGGAAATGGTAGCCGAGTCGCTCGGGACGACATTGTGCCTTCGAAAAGGCCATTGTAGGTGCGAAATTACTGAAATACCCCTAGTGGGAAAATAACCAAAATACCCCTAGAAGGTAATCATTAGATCGCGAATTTGGGAGCTGAGGCGGACTTGTGGTGGCCATGCAATGTTTTTCCGTAAACTCGTTTCTTTTATTTTGGACTTATTTTTATTTGGGTTTTTGTTATGTAATAAGGCTACTATAACTTTAATTTTGGTATTTTATTTGGTTTAGCTTTTAATTTGATTACTGCCTATTATTATTAAATGTTCAATTCGGGAATTTCCTAAACCCCTAATAACCGTTTTCCAAAATGTTAACAAAAGGATAACAAGCGAATAAATAATTAAACTCGAAATTTTTAACAAACGCACAGTTTTTATACAACCCTTTTATGTGACATGCCAGATTCGGCCATGACGTTTAGGCCGGGTTTGGGGTGTTACAGGTTGAGTGAACATCAAGTCAGCTTAGGCTGCAACAGTAAACGAGTTACATTGAGGACTTCTTCTGAGAATGAGATTATCGTTGCTGGGGAACTTTAGAATTATCTCACTAATGTGATGCCTTAGGAGTGGAGAAATTGGTCCATAAGGGATGTAACTCCTGTAACACCCCACACCCGGCCAAGACGTTATGTCTGGATCTAGCATGCCACATCAGGTGTTGTTTGAAAACTTTGTGTTTGTTGGAAAACTCATCCATGAATCAAAACTTCCTATCGTTAAAGAATCCCGATTTTGGTTGCTTAAGGCCAAAACAAGTTTTACTTGAAATCATTCCGTTTCAAAATGTTATTAAACATTTATTAATTTGTTTTTAAAACCTTATTCGTTACGAAAGTTTGGTTTAAACAGTTGCAGAAACGTGATATTTAAAAACAGTAATTATTATAAAAACTCATGTTTAATAAATTCGCAGGTTGTAAAGAAATACCAAATTAAGGTTAAAAAAATTCCAAAGGCCTTATTATAAAAATTATTAACCCAAAAAGTAAAGTAAAGTAAAGTAAAATGAAGTAGCTAAATTAACCCCAGAACATACAGGATGTGTGGCCACCTCTGAGTCCCTCGCAGCTTCAAATCCTCTAAGGCTAGGGATTACCTGCACAGTTAAAGAGAAAGGGTGAGTTACGAGAACTCAGTGTGTAATCCCCTTATTACACCCGCAGTTTGGGCCTAAACCCATATAGTATCAATATGGGCCTAAGCCCTATTCAGTAGCGATCTGGGCTGAAACCCTATTCAATAATAATCTGGGCCGTAGCCCTATTCAGTAATGGTTTGGGCCGAAGCCCTATTCAATAACAGTCTGGGTCGAAGCCCTATGATAAGCAAAACAAATATGTACCCAACCCAGTCCAACCAACACACCACCCGTACCAACCAACACACCTGTGGGGACCAAGTCAACCCACCCAACCAGCACACCAATAACACAAACTAGCTACTAATAATAGTATACGTGGTTGAGCCACTAAATCAGTATAACATGGTAGAGCCACCAGTACAGTGCAACCTCCAAATCCATAACCCAACCCATGCAATATGCCATTTCATAATTAAATCATGTAATTACTGCATCAACATCGACATCAATCATACAGTCACCATTCATACATCGATAATCCTACCACTAAGGGTAAAATAGTAATTTGGGGGTTCATCCTTGGAGGGTATTTCGGTAATTTACCCATCCAGGGTATTTCAGTAATTTGCACATCTATAGCCTTTTCGGAGGCCAACTGTTGCCTCGAGCGACACAGTTCCATTTCGGGTCAATACGGTGCAATTGGGCCTAAAAGTCCAATTTCGGCCCAAACGGGCCCACACGCACGTGTGGCCATTTAGCTCATTTTCATTCTCAGTTCTGCGGACTTCACAGTCTCATCAATCATCTGTCACTTCTCATTGTTTTCGCTCATGTGGGCCCGTTAACTCGTTGGGCCCATTTAGCCCGCTTCAGCTTAACAAGGCCCATTACGGCCTCAAATCCACGAAAGCGTTCGTGACACTTCCAACAGTGTATCGCCATCACTAGTGGCTCGTTTTATCTCCACGAGTACTCGCACGCTCGAGTGATCTAAGTTGTCAGTATTTCGGCTTTTCGGTATTTCAGCTTTTAGCCGATTCATAGATCACAGCAATAGCAGATTAAACAGAGGTGTGAGGTTACACACCTGCTTTGGATTGTCGAATGAAACACTCATCTTTGCCCCAATGATAACAATGACCATTAATTAATCTCAATGCCCTCGAAAATCCATAATATCAAAATATACTACACAACCAAATTCACTTACCACAAGACGTGACCTCCTACAGTGCAGCGGTAATCAGCCCTATTCATTGGCTACTGAAAGCGAGTCTCTAGCAAAGAAGATCAAGAAAGAGAGAGTTAGCCACCAACCAATATTTGGCCCCCATAGGGAAAAGAGGGAGACCGATGTTTATTCAACAAAAGAATCACAAGAATACCACTAGCAAAGAATTAAGAAGATACTTGAACTACTTCACCCTTACCAACACCAAAGTCGACGAAACACGCCAGTTATTTGTCAATCGAATCCAGCCCCAACCACCAAGGAATAAAAGATTTGGGGTAAAGAGATTAAGAAGGTTAGGCTTACTAAGTTTGGCCAGCAGAAAGAGAAAAAAAGTCTTCAGACGATTTGATGTTCGGCTAAAGGGAAATCAAATAGGAAGAAGTGTGGCTGTACAGCCCAAAGAGAAGAAAAGAAATGGACGAAATGTGAAGAGAGATGAGCAGAAGAAGATTCGGCCAACAAGTGTTTAGGCTATTAGCAAAAGAAAAGGAAAGAATGCACGGGAGGTAAGAGGGAGAAGAGAAGGAAAAATGCACGAAATACTTCCCAAGAGAAATCCCGAAAAGAACAAAAGAAGAAATCGCACTACACAAAGAGAGTTTCGATTTGCACTCACACTCAAGCTACCAAAAATGCTCCCTAATCCACCCTCTAGCTGAAATCTCCCCCTTAGGTACACTCCCAAATTCGGCCACTACTCCCTCACTCTTCAACTCCTTGATTTCCTCCACTTTCTTCTCCTTGAATCACACTTAGCCTCCCATTCAAAACTGTTGACCAGGTCTCCAAATCCCCTAGAAGAGTTTGGTCTGAACTCTGCTTCCTCCACTCTCAAGTCACAAAATAAAATCCTTCATTTGCAACCTGAGGGATTCGAACCCTTTCCCTCCTTGCTCTCCTACTTGACGCCACACCACTACACCACATGCTCAATTTGTGACTTTTAAATGCAGACAAATTTCTTTAAGCCCTACAACTGCCAACCCTCTTCACTTTAGGGTCAAAAACTAAAATATTTTCAAGGCTCAGACTCAAACCCAGGCCTCCCTAGAACCTCCAAATACCCCCAAATAACTAGCTGAGCAAGCACAACGTGAAATTATGCAAAAATTACAACCCCTAATTTTTGGGACGTTACAACACCTATCTCACATACTTATTGGACACGAATGTGGATAGTACGGCATTGCAGAATATTCATGTAGTGAAGGAGTTTCTTGACATCTTTCCTGAGGAGCTGCTAGTTTACCTCCTAAGCATGAGGTCGAGTTTGGTATTGAGTTACTGCCTAGGACAACATCGATGTCCATTGCACCCTATCATATGGCACCTAAAGAGCTCAAGGAGTTTAAGGCTAATTACAAGAGTTGTTGGATCGTTGCTTCATAAGGCCGAGCGTATCTCTATGGAGAGCTCCATTTTTTTGGTGAAGAAGAAAGGTGGGTCATGAGGTTGTACATTGATTATCGTCAACTGAACAAGTTGACCGTGAAAAATAAGTACCCGTTGCCAAGGATCAATGACCTATTTGACCAATCCATATGAGATACGATCTTCTCTAAGATAGATCTGAGGTCGAGATACTACCAGTTGCAAATGAAGGAGGTTAATGTGTTAAAGACTATTTTTTAGGACTCGGTATAGGCACTACGAGTTCTTAGTGATGCCCTTTGTTCTTACGAATTCTCCTTCTACATTCATGGACTTAACGAATAGAGTCTTTCATCCCTACCTTGATCAATCCATTGTAGTCTTTATTGACGACATCCTAATCTACTTCAAGTGTAAGTTGGGGCACGACAAGCACTTAAGGTTAGTCCTTCAAACCTTAAGTGAGAAAAAGTTGTATACGAAGCTCAGTAAATGCGGGTTTTGGCTCCAAGAAGTGATGTTTTTTAGACATGTAGTATCTGCTTGAGGTATTTGTATGGATCCAAAGAAAACCGATGCTATCTTGGATTAGAAGCAACCAAATAATATTAGTGAGATTCAGAATTTTCTCAAATTTGTTGGCTATTATAAGAGGTTTATGGAATGATTCTCATTAATTGTAGCTTCGATGACTAAGTTGTTGAGAAAGACTGCACCGTTTAAGTGGAATGGTGACTAGCAAGTTAGCTTTGAGAAGCTTAAGACAGTTTTGACTCAGGCACCTATGTTGTTCCAACCTGAGTCTTGAAAACATTATGTTGTCTATAGTGATGCATCCCATTCTGGTCTTGGTTATGTGTTGATGCAAGGCAAGAAGGTTATGACCTATGCTTCGAAGTAACTCAAGCCATATGAGTGTAATTATCCAATGCATGATTTGGAATTGGCTGCTATGGTATTCGCCCTTAAGATTTGGGGGCACTATCTTTATGGGGAAAAATGTGTCATCTATACAGATCATAAGAGTCTTAAGTATCTTATCACCCAAAAAGAGTGGAACTAAGATAGAGGCATTGGATTGAGCTTCTGAAAGATTATGACTGTACCATTGAGTACCATCCGGGTAAGGGTAATGTTGTGGTAGATGCGTTAAGTAGGAAGTCCATGTCAGAGTTGAGTGCATTGTTTGCTAGGTTGAGTGTAACTAATATTGGTGGTTTGCTTGCCGAGTTACAAGTGCGACCAACTTTAATTGAAGAGATCATGTTGAAATAGATTTTGGATTCGTCATTAAAAGCTTGTTAAGGAGGGTAAGACTTCCAATTTTGCTTATAATTCTAAATGAGTCTTGTGTTATCATGGAAGATTTTGTGTGCCTTCTGATTTTGAGTTGAGGCAATCTATACTTCGGGAAGCACATAATAGTCTCTATGCTATGCACCTTGGAGGTAGTAAGATGGATAGAGATCTTTGTGAGCAGTATTGATGGCCAAGACTAAAACGTGACATGACAGACTTTGTGGCAAGATGTTTGACGTGCCAACAAGTCAAGGTTGAACACCAATTTTCTTTGGGTTTACTTCAGCCTATTCAAGTTCCTCAGTGGAAGTGGGAGCGTATCACCATGGATTTTGTTAGTGGGCTACTTTTGACGTCGTCCAAGAAAGATTCTAGTTAGGTGATTGTAGATCGATTGATGAAATCTACCCATTTCTTACCAATGCGCATCGACTATTCATTGGCGAGGTTGTACATCGATGAGATTGTTAAACTTCATAGAGTACTAGTGTCTATCATTTCTGATAGAGATCCCCGTTTTACATCATGCTTTTGGAAGCATTTGCACGAAGCACTCAATATAAGATTGAATTTCAGTAATACTTATCATCCACAATCTAATGGAAAGTCTAAGAGAGTTATTCAAATTCTTAAGGATATGTTGTGAGGTTGTGTAATCGAATTCTTAGGTAATTGGGAAGAGCATTTACCACTTGCAGAGTTTGCATATAACAATAGTTTTTAGTCAAGTATTCAGATGGCTTTGTATGAGGCACTTTATGGGCGCAGGTGTAGGACACTTTTGTGTCAGACAGATTTGGGAGAAAAGAAAGTGTTTGAACTAGATTTAGTTCAAAAGACTAAGAACAATGTGAAGATTATTTAGGATTGATTGAAATATACATCAGATCGACAGATGTCCTACTCTGACTTGCAGAGAAGGGATATTGAGTATAATATGGGTGATGAAGTCTTCCTTAAGGTTGCACCTTGGAAGAAAATATTGAGATTTGGTCGTAAAGGGAAGTTAAGTCCAAGATTCATTGGACCTTACTGCATCATTAGAAGGGTTGGATCGATGGTTTATCAGTTGGAGTTACCTCCAGAGTTTGATTGTATTCACAATGTGTTTCATGTGTTGATGTTGCGACGTTATCAATTCGACCCTTCTTATGTGATTCCAATAGAGGATATTGAGGTCCATTCTGATTTGACATTTGAGGAAGAACCAATACAGATCATTGAAAATGATGTTAAAGTATTAAGAATGAAACAGGTTTCGCTTGTGAAAGTGTTGTGGAGAAATCATGGTTCAAGTGAGGCAACTTGGGAACTTGAAGATGCGATGCGGCAACAATTGTAACAGCCCATTTTTAGTCAAATTGGAACAGTGGTTTCGAGACCACAAATCCAAATTCAAAGTAATTATTTTATTATTATTTTAATGTCTACAGCATGATAATATGTTTATGTGAAAATTTCGTTAAGAAATTTTATAGTTTGATTGGTCAATTTGATAAAAAGGACTAAATTGCGTAAAGTGTAAAAGTGGAGTTCTATTAGCTAAAGGCATCTAATAGCTATGGAATCTTAAATTAGAGGTCCTTATGTTGTAATTAGACCATTTGAAATATGAGTGGACATATATGGACATATTATTAAGTGTTTTAATGGTTATTAATCAAGGTTAAAATAGTAAATTAGTTAATAAAGAGTAAATAAACAAAACAAAACAATTATAATCTTTTTAGTTATCATCTTCATCAACCGATTATTAGGGCTAAAAGAAGCCATTTGTATTCTCTTCATTCGGCTATGTTATTTTTGCTCATTAAGGTACGATTTTTATCCCGTTTTTAATGATTTCTATATTTTTGTGATCGTTGTAACTAGGTCTAGCTAGCCCAGAGACTATTTTGCAAAACTGTTAAAGATTTAGAAAGCTTCCATTGATAAATAAGCATGTGTTTTGATGATTGATGATAAATTATGAATGTTTGATGATATTTATACTGGTTTTGTTAAGTGATTTTTAGTGAAAATGCAAATTAGGGATTAAATTGTGAAATGTGGAAACTTTGTGGTTAAAATGTTAAAAAAAGAAAAATATGGACTGCTAGGGACTTATTTGTAATTCGGCTAGCATAGGTTAGTATTGAATTGCATGAATTTGTAATTTTATGAAATAAGGAGTAAGTTGTAAAAATGTGAAACATTAGGGGCAATTGTGTAAAAGTGCCTTAATGTGAGTTTTGGACTAAATTGAATAGAGAGATGATTGAATAAGTTAATTTTGATTACATATAGATCAAGAAAAGTGAAATTCAGATCTAGATCGGGGGAAAAACAAAGTACTCGACTAATCGACCTATTTTACTATTTTAGCGTTCGAGGCAAGTTCGTATGTAATAAGTTTCGTTATAAATGTATTTTAAATGCTTTGATATTGCATAAATTGTGACTATGAGACTACGGATATGTTCGACAATGATTTGACAACGATTTGGCATTGGAAATCCCAGTTGAACCTTGAGGGGTTATTGTGATTATGTGATCTGGGTACTGGTCTTGTACGTCCTACCGGTGGCTGAGTATACCGGCATGTGTTGCGGTTACTTGAAAGCTTGTGTGTTCAGCACCGTGTAGCTACGTCTTGACTGACAGCTTGTGTGAGCAGGCCCGTTGATAGCTCGAGGGTGAGCATATATGTGATATAAGATTGAGATAGCATTGGCTATGTATGTGGCACTTTGGTGCGAGTTTCCCGATGTATCCGATAGTATTCTGAATGGTTCAACGGGTAAATGAAAGATGTGGTTGAGTATGAGATTGATACGAGGTGGTACATGTGTGTACATGAATCATATAAGCTTTAAATCGAAGAGATTGTGAGGTTTGCATATATTCTTATGACTAAAAATGTATGAAAGGTTTGATAGTTATTGTGAGCTACATGTTGATATATTCAATTTGTTCAATAGTGTAATTACGATTACATTGAGTTTATTTCATATGAGCTTACTAAGCTATAAAGCTTACATTGTTTATTTTACTGTGTTTTATAGTGATTTCAAAGCTAGCTCAGATTCGGGGATCGTCGGAGACTTCATCACACTATCAAGCTATCATTTTGGTATTTTTGAATCTATGTTGTTGGAATTTATGGCATGTATAGGAACTTGAGTCATTTTGGTATATAAGTTGATGATGAGTTTAGCCATTTGAATTGGCTTGTAAAAGTCTATGGTTTGGTTTGTATATATAGCCATGAAATTTGGCTTAATGTGCTTGATGTGGTTATGTATATATTTGTGCAAATGGCTCTTGTTATGTGCTTGATTATGGATATGTGATGCTAGTTGATATTTGGTAATTAGAGGTACTAAATGGTTATAAATTGAGTTTGGTGTGTTTGTGATATTTGGCTAAATGATGCATGATTGAAATAATCATATTGATGATTTGAAATTATGAGTTTTTGGTGTAATTTGAATGGCACTTTGTGGTATTGATATGTTTGATATTGTTTATTATTGAAATGGTATAAATGAAGCTTGGTTGAGGTTGATTTGAATGCCTATTTATGTCTTGTTTTGGTGCCATTTGACTTGATGTAGGTGTATACAAATTTGGATGGCAAAATGGCTTGGTAAATAGCCTATTTTTATCCACACAGGCAGAGACACAGGCTTGTGTCTTAGTCGTGTGTGACACACTGTCATGTACAATGCCATGTGTCCCCTGATGTTGAATTAGAAACCAAGTCAGTATGATCCACACGGCCTCACACACGGGCGTGTGACTTGGTCGTGTGGCATAAGTTAGTATAGCCTATAGGTTTGGTACGGCCTAGCACACGGCCTGGCACACGGGCGTGTGTGTTGGCCATGTAACCTAAGTCAGGGAGTTACACTGGGTCAGACATGGGTTGGGACACGGCCATGTGCTCCCATTTCGAATGTCCACATGGCTTGTGACACGGGCGTGTCTTTGGCCGTGTGAGACACATGGTCGGGCCACACGGACGCTTGTCTCTGTATTTTGCAAAAATTTTCTAGGTGTTCAAAACGTTTTTAAAGTTATTGGTTTAGTCCCGAACCACCCCAAATGCATGTTTTGAGCCTCGTAAGCTCGTATTATGGACATTATGATTGATTTTGAATGATAGTTGCATGAAATATGAAAATGTATGTGAAATGAATGTTTAATTGATTCATAAGTCCAGTAATGCTCTGTAACCCTATTCTGGCGTTGAATACGGGTGAGGGGTGTTACAACAATATCCTTACCTATCCATCAGATAATTTCGAGGACAAAATTTCTTTTAAGGAGGGTAGAGTTGTCACATCCTATTTTCTTAATTAATTTTAATTTAGTAAAGACGGTGAAACTGCTAGCTCTTATGTCTTAAAATTATTCGTGCAATATTGAACACATGGAAGTGTAGTGGTCAAGTGGTTAAGTGCTCCTTAGCTATCCTTGAAGTCTCTAGCTCAAACCCTTATGTGCTCATTATTTTTATTTAATTTTTTCACTTTATTGTTTTTGTGCATTCAAGCCTTTGTCATCCACTTATGTTGCCATATAAGGAGGATTCCTTTCATTCATTAGCAAATCAAACTTACCTTTTTAAATGAAACACATCCCTCTTATTGCTCTTATGTTCCCTTACCTTTCCCATTCCTCACCTTTACCAAAAGTACAAGTGTCCACCACCAAAAACACCCTAGCCAGCCATACACCCTCATTTCCATCATTTTATTCTTTTTCTTTCTCCTCTCCACATTTCTTTTGTCTCTTTTGACAACCACCATCACCACCCTTTTTCTTTTCTCCACCATAAGCTTATTTTCACCACCACATCACCACCATCCACAACCAACCTCTACTTCCATTTTCCTTTCGCTCTCCCTCTCCTCTTCCACCGTGCGCCGCTGTGGCCGCCGCCGCAACCACCACGGGCCATCTCTTCCTCTATCATTTTCCTTTTTCTTCTCTCTTTTCCCTTTCTTTCAATTGAAAGTAATCGTACCCTCCTCCCTACTTGTATTTTCGCACCACCATCGGACCAATGCACCCCATTGACGAACCGCCACCGTCAGACCACCGTTGCCACTACCACTAATGACCAATTTTTTCCTTTTTGATTTCTCTTTCTTTTGCTGATTACTTTAGTGACTAAAATACATATTTTATTTTATTTTATTTTATTATTTTAGATTATCCAACCATCGATTTCGCTCCATTTCGTTCCTTCGATCATCTAGTAACGAAACAAGCATAAGTGAAGTTTTGGGATTGAAAATCCTTCGTCCTAGAATTATTGTGACATGGTCGAATGGTATAGGGCCTAGAAATTTCGTATTTAATTTTATTATTTTGAAACTCTTAAATACTAACATGATCTTGTGTCGACATGAAGGACTGAACAACAATCTTCCAAGAAACCAATAGTGTGACATCGTGAGAGTGACGAATCCGAGCATTCGAATCGAAGGTAAGTGTTGGTGATATTTCCACATTAGATCTCATATTAAAAGTTATGTTATTGGATTAAATCATGACTAAAATGGGTTAATCATGTGATTATATTTGCGATCGGGACTAGATCCAAATGAGACTTCTAAAAAAGGAGCGTACGATTTAGATCTGTTTAAGGTGTGGGATCTAACTCTTGTTTTAAATGACATATAATGTTATTTACTTTAATAAAATTTTATTTAATTAATTAATTTGTAAGTACATTAAGTACTCAAGTGGAGTTGAAAAACTTAATCAAAGAGGAATCCAAGTGTCCTAAAATATTTAGTGTTGTGAAAATCCATGATTTGTTATATGTGATATATGTTATGTTGATTTGAACCCTATGTTATGTGGTTTATAGCTAGATTGATATGTGATGATCTAAACATGTGATACATGTATGTGCATATTAAGATCCATGTTTTAATATAAATATGTATATTAAAGCATGCTCAAGTGAAAACTATGTGATATGTGAAAATGCGAGGATGATACATGCATGTGTAAAAATAAGAAATACGGGTTACGAGCATGAATATGCGAAAAATGTAAAAAGTGAAACATATGTCTTAAAATGGCCATATCACGTACATGGGGTGGGATTATGAAAGGAAGAAGTTATGTGGTAGTTTAATTGTGATTATGTGGCTGTTATTGGCAATTATGTGGTGCCTTATCCATGATGTGTTATGTGACCGTTTATCGATATCTATGTGGTGGCTTGTCCACAAATAGTGTATTATCGGATGGACGAGTTCTGGGGAACTCGATATTGCTGTGTATTGGAGATGGGTAGGAAATCCTCTGAAATGTGCATTAGTACATAAGCATAACTTATTATGTTCATTAAATCTGATGATATGTGAATTCTATGAAAGTTATATTTATGATGATTTGGATGTGTTATGCTACGTGTTGAAATACATGTTTATGATGATCTCACACTGAGCTTGTTAAAGCTCACCCATGTTATGTGTGTATCTCAGGTAATCCTCGTAATTGAGTCTCGGATTTGGATCTTCAGAGGGCTCTCGAATTAATGATCTTGGTCATGGGTTTTTTTTTTTTAATAATGTAGGGCTTTTATTAACTAAATGAGTTCATTTTGGATTTTTATTATGGACTTTAATTTGGGTTTGTCTTAATAGCTCTTTGGACTTTATTTTTAAATTATGAACTATGGCATGGGATTTCTATTTTGATATTTTGGGATAATATTCAATGAATTATTTTTATATGATTTTTAAACGAACAATAAACATTTTAGTAATTATTAGCCGCTGCAAATTTGTGATTTAAAAATTAAGTTATAGTACGAATATTTTTAATTAAAAAGGAACAAATAATTTTTTATTGAAAGAAACACGATGTTTTAAAAATGACATAATTTCAAGACAAGTGATTTTTTCCTATAAAAATGTTTCAGCCATCTATATGGCCCACGTAATTACTCAGATTGGGTCGTAGCGTCTAAGCCCGATGTGAGGGGTTACACAACTCGACCCGAACGCCCACCTGAAAAGTGGAAGGGTTTGGGTAAAAATATAGGCCCAAAAAATGGGCTTGGGTAAAAAAATAAGGCCCGTTTAGAAAACTAGCCTCGAGTAAGGCTTTTTTGGCCTGACCCGAATATGCAAAAAAAAATTGCTATTTTTTATTTTTTTATTGTTTTTTTTTTTACTGTTTTGTTGTTATTTTCTTATTGTTTTTTCATTATTTCGCTACAATTTCACTATTTTGTTACTACTATTTTGTTATTATTGTTTAAATATTGTATAAATATTATTTTATTATTAATTTCGTTACTATTTTAGAAGCATTTACTTGTCAAGTTGCACTTATTTTAGTGTTATTTAAGCATACTTATTTTTTTAAAATTTATTTTCAATTTGTTGAGAAACATTTATTTTAATGTTTTTGATGTATTATATATATATTTTTTAAAAAGTATATAAAAAATTAATAAGGGCGGGCCTAGTCGGACTCAAGTTTTTGTATTTTTATCCGGGGCAGGACTTGGAAAAAATTTTAGGCTCATTTTTCAAGTTGGGCCTGGGCCTAAAGTTTTGGTTGGGCCTGGACCTAAAGTTTTGGTTGGGCCTAACCTAGTCCGGCCCATGGACATCTCTACTTGTGGCTATTCTGTTCTTTTGTTGCTCTTTTGTCTTTTAAGTTACTTTTGCTTTATTTTCGGTGCCATGGAGAATTTTTATTATGAATTGTCACTTTTGGAGAGCTAAGCTGACTTAGACAGATTTAAAATAAAAAAAATCATCTAAAGTTACACGAATTATGAGACTAAAATTCTATCCTCGTGACACTAATCAATCTATAAATTTTAAAAATTTCCTATTGTTTTTTAGTGCAAATGTTTGGGATCAGGTTTGCTCAAAGGTTCTTCGTATTTTAAATGTGCGGGCACTTATGAATCCGAAGTACTTAAGTCTACCAATTATGGTTTGGGAGAAAGTAGTGTTTCTAGGGCCTTTGCAATAGAAAAAAAACGGAGAAAATCAAGCGTTGTTGTAATCGTTACTTATCTCAAGGGGATGTGAGGTTTTAATTAAGTCTATATTACTTGAGACTGCATTTTCATTATGTGATAAAAATGACTTCAATTATAAGCTTTTATTGGTGGCAGGGGCCTAACAAGCGTCCACTGGGTACAATGGCAACAATTGTGTGGAGGACTAGGTTTTTGTGGTCTAACAAAGTTCAATATATCCAGTTTTAAGGTTAAATATTTTTCTAATTGTGATTTTTTACGGAATAATCTGCCTTTATCTTGCCATCAGTTTCGGAGTGCAAAAGGATTATTGCAAAATGGTATTCGTTGGGTCTTTTCTAGTTATGTTACCATTGTTTGTTACATACAATCAGGAAGTCTTACTTGATTCATGCTCTTTTTTAACTATATCACTGAAAAATGATATGCATCAAGTAAATCTAACATAGGTTGCTATTCTTTTATTCAAGAAACGAAAAATATGTATGGTTCATAATACAGTTACAAACAAATCAGAGTTCAAGCTTCAGCATATTGTTCTTTCAAGTTTCAGCGAATTGTTCTTTCCAAACCTAGGCTATCAACCTGCGTTTCAACAACTGCATTAACCTTAAACCTTTATTTAATCTGGCAAAAGAATCAAATATATTAAAAAATTTTATCTAATTGTGGGAACCACTTGTTTGTTCCTCCTATTTTTGGGTCTCAATTAGAACCCCACAAGCTGTGTGTACTGAGAATATGCTTCTGACTGCATTGCGATTGGGGCCCTTAAAATATAAGGCGGAAGATCAAATGCATCTATAACTTCCCCGGCAATATTTCGAACTTGGAAACTCAAGTACTGTGTGAGCTTGTTGATTGCCTGCGTGGAGGAAAAAAAATGTAATGAAACCTCACAAAAATTGTATCTCTAGCAAGTCTAATAACTCGAATATACACAAATATTAGGACGTGTTATAACCGTGCATGAGATGTTTATAGTCATTCCTGTTCTCCGGGGATGGTAACAATATAAAAAGAGCCATTTTATATCTTATAAAGTCTAAACTGTTCTGAATAACACTATACCTTGGCTTTGTTTGGTGCAACATAATCAACATTACGGTATGTTCCTATGTCTTTCCAGATCCGATCCAGGGCATACAGATCGCACAAAAGTTTTAGAGCAGCTTGACTGCTTGCATCAGGACAGCTGAAAATTACATTCAAAACAATTAAGAAACTCAAATTTATATATGTGGCAAGTAGAAAGGAAAGGAATGAATTTGGTGGCTGAGTTTAGGAAGTACTTCTGAACAGCTTCAATAAACTTTGCGAGGATGACAGATTCAATATGAGACTCTGCAAGTGTGAGAAGGTGATTCAGACACCTATTCCAAGCACCAAAGCTGCCAAGAGTTTTGGTGTGCTTTTGAAGTCGTGCTGCTACACTTTGAAGAAGTCTTGACGTTCGGTACTGCATACCAAAATTGTAAAAGATTGTGTTACTTGCAGTTTAAACTGACAAAACACTGAATTACAATAATGAAGAAAACACTCACCCGGAAAGCATCCAACTGGAATTTAGGGTCTCGCAAGTGATCTTCACTTTCCCAACGGGCAGTTACAGGATTTGGCTGAGACAAGTATGTGTTCATGGATTCTCTCAAGTAGTTCCATGTGACAGAAAGAGCACCACCTTGGAACTTGTCCTTGTATTGCTTCAATAAATCTGCAGCTACCTACATCCCAGTAAAAGGTTCTTATGAAGTTTATCAATGTTAAGACCAGACTACAATACATATTAGGTTCCGATGAAGGAAAACAATCCAAAGGCCCTTGCATACAGAACTGATTACTAATGACTGATGAGAAGATTGGTGTCATCAGTTAAAAACAGTTGTTAACAAACTAAATGCCCCCCCCCCCGGCGGGAACCACATTTCCAGTCCCCAAAAAAAAGAATAAAACACTTCAGAATAACAAAGTCAACAAATTTCCCTATTGCCTTAAATAAACATGACAAAAAAAATCTAATCAGACCCAAGGAGTCCATGTAAATGGTTCAACAACAAGGTTAACTCATTTTAAAAAAATGCAGGTCATAACGACAAAAGAGCTTATATATGTCAGGAGAAGAAATGAAGATGAATCAAAGAAAGGATAAGTAGTGACCATATTTGAAGAATCATGATGAATGGATGTAGAAGGCATGAAAAGATTGGCAATCTAATTTCTAAGTGGTTCACAACTGAATAGAGATTTGAAGAAAAGCTCAGTTAGGCTGTGTACCTAAAGGCTTGGTGTAAAGATGACATTAAACACAAAAGCTATCTAAAGGGGTCACTACTGATCCTTTTATCTATTGTATATCTAACATATTTCTAGACACTTAATTCTTTATACCAAAACTAACATTGTAAATTCTCATGCAAGGTTGTAATATAAAGGGGTTTGGCTTATACCTGTTGCAGAAGTACTGTATTGTCTCCTTCAAATGTCTGGAAAATGTCATGATCATTCCTCAAGGTACCAAACCGGTTGACGGCAGCATACCCATGACCTCCACAGGCTTCCCTGCAGGTACTCAATGACTTTGCTGTAAATGATGTCACATAGGACTTCAGGCCTGCAGAAAGAGCATGCACATCTCCAACCAGTTGTTCATCATGTGTCTTCTTCATATCTGAATATTTCTCTACCAAATACTGAGTGGCAAAATGAAATGCATAAGTTGAAGCCAACATTGGCATGAGCTTGTGCTGCTGAGATTGATAATCAAGAATGCTGACTTCAGGCTGTTTTGGAGGACCAAACTGCTGACGTAGTAAGGAGTATCGTACCGCAATAGTGACAGCAATCTTGAGGATACCAACTGAAGAATGTGCAAGGCCAACCCTCCCACCTACAAGTTCACCAAGTGTAGCAGCAAAACGTTTGTTTATTGTAGGGAGACTACTTGTGTATTTTCCATCTCGGGTGACATCCCCAAATCGATTAAGAAGATTATCTCGGGGAATTCTAACTGAACGGAATCTCAGTGCTCCGTTATCCACCCCATTCAGGCCAATTTTGTGGCCACAATCATTTATTTCAATTCCGGGAAGTGACTGATGAGTTTTTAGATCCCTTATTGGCACAATGAAGGCATGGACTCCCATATCAGAAACTCCTTTAGAGTCATGAGTTGGTAAAACCAGCCTAGCAAAAACTGTTGCAAACTTGCCATGAACCGCAGCATTGCCAATCCACCATTTAATAGCCCCATCGTTTGGTGTGTCAATTATAAATTCATCTGTAATTGGATCAAATGTTGCAACGGTTTGGAGACCTTGAACATTTGAGCCTTTGAGCAAAAATTGGACAGTTTAGTTTGGCATGCAAGCTTGGCAGATTATGAACAAAAAAAAAAATCACTTAAGGCAAAAACATGGGTGCACTTTGCAATATTAGAATGATGCTCTAACATGAAAAGCACAGTAACCACACACACCATATCATCACAATTATTTTCTTCAGCATAAATTGTCTTCTTTAACTTACTTTATGCCTATAACATGAATTTATTAATAATATAATTACATATTTAATTCACACTCTGTTGCATGCCATGATGAGTTCTAGTGCAGAACAGTAGAAGGATAATGTCAAAGGAAGCACAACAATATACATCTAAGAAACAGAAGAGGGAAAATAATGTAAATAAATAAAGAACAGACGGCTCACCATGATGTAGTTCTGTCATAGCGAAGCAACCAAGATAATCCAAATTGTCAATACCATCAAAATACTTATCTCGGTGCTTTTTAGTGCCTAAGTTCAACACAGAGCCTCCCCAAAGACTGCATAATAAAGCATTCAACATCAACTAAAGATATAAATCTAGAAATTCTACAAGCTATATCACGTCGGTTAGCATCATGCATCTATATCAATGAATTTTCATCCATGATACACTTCATTCCATCATCACATTCAATACTTTAACTAACAGTATTTTACCAAGAATAAGCTCAGATGCAGTATTCAAATGGTCCACAAGAACAATAAAAACATTACCCAAAACAAACCCACCTCCCAAACTCAATCTCCAAGCATTTGTATCCAAAACCCACATTCCTAAAACTCAAAATTTAACCCCAACCCCCCACCCCCCAAAAGATTTCCAAGACTAAACCTTTAATGGCAAAAGAGACAGAAAAGCAACAACGTATTTACCTATATTGGACACCAAATTTGATACCAAGTGATATATCAATACTCCCAACCGCCTCAGAAATAGCAAAATACTTAGCAGGATCTTCAACAACATATCTAAAAGGCTTGATCTTCGCTTCTCTAACCAACCCCAAAAGCTGTCTCAAACAAAGCTCCCTATGTTCTTTCATTGAAATCTCAGTCGGGGTTTGCAAATCAGGCCTTGAGTTAAAAAAATCAAAAATCTTCTCTTGAATTTCCCTATGCTTCCCTCTCATGTAGCTTGAAAGGGAGGCTACGTCGACCTCCTGCTTATTGGCCTTGGCGCATGTCAGCATGTCGAGCTGAGGTGATCGTTGGAGGGGCGGAAGTGGGATCAGGTGAAGGGACAAGCGTTGGATACGACGGGTCACGGTGGCGATGGATGGTTGTGATTCATCCTCGATCGTCTGACCCGGTTCCATAATTTTCTTTAGACAAAAGAAAACTAAAAACAATGGGGAGGGAAAGCAAAGTGTTTTTTATTTTCCTTTTCTTTTCTTTTCTTTTCGCTTTTTCCGGGACGGAATGAGACTGGGAAGAGGGGGGAGATTGAGTAATTTAAAAGGAAAGGTGCTGATGACGTATCGTTTTGTCGGCTAGAACGTGGCAATCGACGATTGGATGAGTGGAAGGTAGTTACTTGGCTCGCTTTTCAATGTGGAGAATGGATAATTTGATAACGTGGATGATATGGGCAGATGATAGGGTATAATGTTGGTATACTATCCCCCACCTTTGAATGATTAATGGCTGCCAAATATAATATTACGTTTTCTTTAAAAAAAATTGGATAAGTGAGCATATAATAATATTGAAGATTATATAATACATTCAACGGTTGACATTTTGGAAAAAATAGGGTTGGGCGTGTATTAAAAATAGATATGATTTTTTTGTAAATTTAGTTATTAATTTTTATACTCTTTATAACTTTTTAAATTTGATTTTTATTTTTTTAGTTAAATATGGCCACCAACTTAAAAAAAAAAAGGTTAAATTTAACTATTAACTTTTTGAAATAATAGTCGATATTATTTTTTTTAATGAGAATGCTAATTAAACTGTTGATTTTTTAAACACAACAATCTACATGACAATCCATGTATACTCTATAGTTTTTTATTTGAATTTTTATGATCTTTTATATTTTTAAATTTTAATTTGATTTTTATTTAGATTTTTATAATTTTTAAATTATTTGTTGACGTGACATATAAAACAATTTATGTTATGTTAGCATAATGTGCATATAGATTGTCATGCGAGTTGTCACGTCAACTATAATAGCTCAATTTTTTTTGTTTCTAAAAAATAATAGAAAAATTAAGCATGTGAAAGGTGAATTAAGTATTTGAAAATGAAGTATGAATGGTGGGAAGTAGTAACAAAAAAATTGATTTTTTAAAAAGTTGGAAGAAAAAAAAAAGAAAAAGAGAGAAAAGAAAGGAATTTTTTTATGCATTTTTCTCAAGTTTTTTTCTTAAACCATAGCTAAATTTCATTTCCTAGAGTGCTATGGAAATATTTTCTACCATGAAAACTATTTAGTTGAAGAAGGAAGTGAAGGAAAATCTTTGGAAAGTGAAGAGAAAGTAAAAGTGAAGATTTTTCTTAAGGTTTTCATGTTTTTTCTAATATGAAATCATGAAAAGATTATGTTGGATGCAAGATAATGGTTATGTTTTGTAGATGTATGCATGGAGAGGAAGAGAAAAAGATGAAGGGAAGGTGATCAAAGTAAAGGAAAGCTTTGAATAGAAAAGATACATGTTAAGTTCAAGTGAAGAGAAAAGGTATACTTAATTGAATTTATGTTTGCTTACCTTAATTTAGATGTTTGAGTATTTAAGTTTAATATGAAATAACTAAGATATTAATTTGAAAGTATACTATGATTAATGAAGTTTAGAAATTATGTGATTAAGTTAAATTATTATAAGAATTATGTTTAAATAGAAGTAAGTCATGAATGCCAAATTTACAAGTGAGTAAGTATGATAATTGAATATATTTATGAAATAGAATATGATTATGATTATTGAGTATAGATATTGAATTTAATAGTGAATATATACACATATAAGCATGTTAGTAAAATAAGAGAGAAAAGAATTTACAGGTGCATGTGTATCAAAAGGAAAATAAATGAAAGTTAGTATAAGCTTTAAGAATTAATACAAGTTAAATAATAATTTGAATGATAACAAGTATGATATATGATATGTAAAATGCTTTTTGGTGTAATGAGGGGCCAAGGTTTGGTTGGGAAAAGGGTTGGCGGAACAGGGTATCAGCGGGTTGAAAGACTTCTAGAGTTTTGGCTTTGCTTATGTTTTTTAGAATATGGTGTGTTAGTTGGAATATGGAGTTCTTGTATCAGAGTTCCGTTAAGGTTAGGAATTCTATTTTGACATAAGACTCTAGGAGTTCTGTTATTGAAATTTTGATTATGATTATAATTTGTTAATGATACATGTAACATTTGTGAACATGTATGAAATTATATAATCAAATGATAGAAATGAATAATGAATTTAGTTAAATTATTTATGAATTGAATGGTGAAATATATGAATTAAGTAAGACAATGTTATTAGATAGTATAAGTAACTTGTAAAATTATTTTTACTGAAGTTATTTAATTATGTTTAAATGAATGGATGATAAGTTATTGAATTCAATTAGTTATTTACTAAGCTATTCAAGTAACTAAACACATTTGTTTTAAATGCATATGTTAAAAACAAAAGTAGTAAAGATTCTAAGATTTTTGAATCACATCACTTTTCAAGTTTGATGTTTAAGCCCATTGGTATTTAAATTTTGGGGCCTTAGTTTAGCATTTACTTAGACTTATTATTAATAGTGTGAATTATGTGTGTGATAATGTTTTGTGTCATAAGTTACCTCGATTGTAATGAAATATGAATAAGTTTAAGTGGTGAGTTTAGTACTTAAATATAGCATCTCTTACTCAACAGATCAGGTGAGGGAGCTTACACCAATAATATTAGAAATTAATGTTTTAATTATTATTTCTGTTAAAAAAATTATTTAACTCTTTTTTTAATGATTAAGATCAAATTTAGCTAGAAAATATAATGACCAAATTGAAAATAAATATAAATACTAAAGATTAAATTTATTATTATGCTTCTTCTTTTTTAACCTATAAATGTGATATTTCAACGATAACAAAAAGAGTTAGATTTGATGTCATATAAGAATCAACGTAACTAGATTAAAAATTGCAAACCCCGAGCAATTACAAAGTAAATTATTATAATGTAAACGAGTTAAAGAATGGAAATAGTCCAAAATGATATTAACTAATTGACTAATTAATTAAAATTTTCAAATCACATTAGCATAGGATGAGACTTAAAGATCTACATATATAATAATTTGGGTACTTAATACTAAAATCTTTATTTTTACTGATCGAGTTAAAATCAGAGGCATAGCTAGGGTGTTTGCAGAGGCCCCGACCCCCTTAAAATAAAAAAGAAAATTTCAATTAGACCCTTAAAATTTTTAAAATTTTAAATTAGTAAAGATAAGATTACACTTTAGCCCTCCTAAAAATGATAAATTTTGATTTAATCATTTAAAAACTATAAAGATATAGACTGTTAAAATGATAAAATTATATTTTTACTATCATAAAAATTATAAATTTAATTTCAGCCCCTAAAACTTTTTCTAACTTTCTCCCTTAGTTAAAACCTTATTCGCATGTAACATGGGTATATTAATTATCCCGTTAGTTGTTTTATCAGTTTGTGGCAAAACAATACATGTAATAATTTTTTTTTTTTTGATAAGAACATGTAATACAATTTGTAGTGGGCGAATTTAGCCCGGGGCCCCAATAAGACCCAAACCAAAAACGAAAAACTAAAGTCCAAAACAAAACCTAAACAAACCCATTACACTAGACCCAAACATTATAAACCCAAACCCAAACTAAATTATCCTAGCCCAATACGGCCCAACCTACCCGATCCCATACTAATCAGAAAAAACAAAAAAAAAAACAAACCCTAGGTGCACCACACCTAGGGCCTTCTGACCAGCTGCCTATCACGTCCACCGCCTCTGCCACCGCCACTGTCACCTCGCCACTTGCCGCTGTCGATGTTGACCTTTTGAACCTGCAAAAGAAGGTAAAAGCAGAAACAACAGCCCAAGCAGTTGAATAAAAAAAATGTAATCCATTTTCGACTATAAAAAGCCATTACAAATCAAATGTAAAGAGGGTTTTTTTTTTTTTTTTTACAATCAATCGAATAAAAAAAATCTACAAAAAACACAGCAAGCAAAAAAACATCCGAAAACGCATCAAGGTTATTTTTTTCTTCATATTTTTCTTTCTTACGAATCTATTATATACACATATTTTCTTTATTTTCCTTAAAAAATAGTTTATAAATATACAAGTATATAAAAATAAAAAAATAAAAAAATTACCTTTTTTGGGGTTTGGCCGCTGTGCACAGCGGCAGACAGCGGCGGACGGCACCAGAGTTCTTGCCGAAGCTCATAGGCTCTCGGGCCCTGCAGAGAAAATAGAGGGGGGCATTTTTATTTTTTTTGACAAAAGAGAGAAATGAAATCTTTTTCAAAAATTTTTGGCTTATATAGCCACTTAAAACGGTGCTGTTTTGGCCGGCGCTCTAAAGACCCAAAACAACGTCGTTTTGCCCTGGCCCGACCCAATCCGACTCGCTCCTGCCTAGGATCCGCGCGTTTTTTAATGGAAGGGCTAATTGCGCTTTTAGCCCTTCTGCTTTTTTATGGTTTTGCAATTCGGTTTATTTTATTTGTAATTTTTCCCCGTAATTTATTGCGGTTTTCAATTTGGCCCATATTTGAACGAAGTCGTTTTGGAGGACGGGGATTAATTTCCCTTTTTGTCCCTCCTTGTTATTCACGTGTTCAATGTGGTCCTTTTTTCTTTTTATTTATTTCGAATTTGCCTTGAACTTCTGTTTTAAATTCAATTTAGTCCCTTTTTAGTTATTTTGCAATTAATAATAATAATAATAATAATAATAATAATAATAATATTATTATTATTATTATTATTATTATTACTTTTATTATTTTTTTATTTCTTTTATATTTATTACTATTTCCACTATTATTGTTATTATTATCACTATTATTTATTTAATTTTTTACTATTATTATTCATTTATCATTATTATTATTATTATTTTATTTTTATTTTTACTATTATTATTTGTTTATTATTATTACTATTTATTATTACTATTATTATTATTTTTATTACTATTATTATTATTTTTATTACTATTATTTTTGCTATTATTTTTTTACTATTATAATCATATTTCATTTTCGTGTTTATTTACTTATTTTTCTTTTTCTTTTTCTACTTGTTTATTTTATTTTATTACCGTCCTTATTATTATTATTCACAGTAACGCATTTATTATTCTTTCGTTATGCATATTAGTTCCGTCATTCATTTTTTGTATTTTACTATAAAATCGTGTTACATTAATATTTATCCGATACAAAATTTTTTATTAAACAATTTTTTTTTTTGTAATTCGAGAATCAAGAAATCGTACCCTAACTTACTGGGTTTCGATTTTCCTCGTCGAGCCTAAAGAATCAATTATCTTTTTCTAAAAATCAAGCGTATAAGTTAAATAAAAACTTATTCTCGAGAATTCAAAAATATTGTGTCATAACTCACTGGATGTGACATTTTGTTATCTCGAGGTAAGGATTTCTAAAAACAAATGCAATATTCTGTATTTGGAATTTTGAGAAGTTGTGCCCTAACTTACTGGGGTCCAATTTTTCATTTGACCCAAATAGCCGAATATCCTTTTTAAATTTAAATGCACGAGTTTTAAAAGTCATAAGGCATACTTAGTTTCGAGGATTCGAAATATCGTATCCTAATTCACTGGGTGTGACGTTTTACTTCTTCGAAATAAGAGGGTCTTAGCATCCAATTTAATTTATTCAAGTTTTCTTCTAAACAAAGAGGATTGTATTTTAAAATCTCTTCAAATTTTCGACATCAAGACATTAATCAATCAATTCGGTACCAATTTTGGGCGTTACAAGGGTGCTAATCCTTCCTCGTGCGTAATTGACTCAGAACCCGTATTCTCGAATCTTGTAGGCCAAAGTCATTGTTTTAATAAATCAAAATAATTTAATGATCAATCTCAAGGTGATCCGATCACACCTCGAAAAAAGGATTGGTGGCGACTCCGTTTTCATTTTTAAAGTCGACCCAGTGTTTTCCAACAAAAAAATGGTTTTGACAAAAAAATGGTGAACGATGTCGTTTTGGAGGACGGGGATTAATTTCCCTTTTGGTTCCTCCTTGTTATTCGCGCGTTCAATGTGATCCTTTTTTCTTTTTATTTATTTCGAATTTGCCCTGAACTTCTGTTTTAAATTCAATTTAGTCCCTTTTTTATTATTTTGCAATTATTATTATTATAATTATTATTAATATTATTATTATCATTACTGTTACTATTTTTCTATTTCTTTTATATTTATTACTATTTTCACTATTATTATTATTATTATTATTATTATTATTATCACTATTATTTATTTAATTTTTTACTATTATTATTCATTTATCATTATTATTATTATTATTACTACTATTATTTATCTATTTTTATTTTTTTTATTTTTTTATTTTTACTATTATTATTTGTTTATTATTATTACTATTATTATTATTATTATTGTTATTACTATTATTATTGTTATTATTATTTTTTACTATTATAATCATATTTCCTTTTCATGTTTATTTACTTATTTTTCTTTTTATTTTTCTGCTTTTTTATTTTATTTTATTACCGTCATTATTATTCACAGTAACGCATTTATTATTCTTTCGTTATGCATATTAGTTCCGTCATTCATTTTTTGCATTTTACTATAAAATCGTGTTACATTAATATTTGTCCGATGCAAAATTTTTTATTAAACAATTTTTTTTTTTGTAATTCAAGACTCGAGAAATCGTACCCTAACTTACTGGGTTTCGATTTTCCTCGTCGAGCCTAAAGAAACAATTATCTTTTTCTAAAAATCAAGCGTATAAGTTAAATAAAAACTTATTCTCGAGAATTCAAAAATATTGTGTCCTAACTCACTGGATGTGACATTTTGTTATCTCGAGGTAAGGATTTCTAAAAACAAAGGCAATATTCTGTATTTGGAATTTTGAGGAATTGTGCCCTAACTTACTGGGTTCCGATTTTTCATTTGACCCAAATAGCCGAATATCCTTCTTAAATTTAAATGCACGAGTTTTAAAAGTCAAAAGACAAGCTTAGTTTCGAGGATTCGAAATGTCGTATATTAACTCATTGGGTGTGACGCTTTACTTCTTCGAAATAAGAGGGTCTTAGCACCCAATTTAATTTATTCAAGTTTTCTTCTAAACAAAGAGGATCATATTTTAAAATCTTTTCAAATTTTCGACATCAAGACGTTAATCAATCAATTCGGTACAAATTTTGGGCGTTACGAGGGTACTAATCCTTCCTTGTGCGTAACAGACTCCCGAACCTGTTTTCTCGAATCTTGTAGGCCAAAATCATTGTTTTAATAAATCAAAATAATTTAATGATCAATCTCAAGGTAATCCAATCACACCTCGAAAAAAGGATTCGTGGCGACTCCATTTTTGTTTTTAAAGTTGACCCAGTGTTTTCCAACAAAAAAATGGTTTCGACAGCTTAGCGGCTCCACTGGGGAATTTAAGGAGAGTCAAGCCGTAAAATTGATTATTTTCTGTCCTGTTGTCGAAAATTGAAAATTTGATTTGAAAAACTACGATCCTTTTATTGCATTTGTTTGTGTTATTTCATATGATTGTTGTAACATCCCTAACCCGTATCCATCGTCGGACTAGGGTTAAAGGTGTTATCGGATAGATCGGAAACATTTTTAGAATTTCATACATTTATCCATCAGTCTCAAATATAATGTCCCTTAATACGGTCAACGAGACCTAAAACATGCTTATAAACCGGGTCGGGACTAAACCGAAACACATACAAACATTCTCAAAAATTTAAAACTTTTCTAAGTTTCAAGGGTTACACGCCCGTGTGGGCAGGCCGTGTGCCTCCCACGGCTGCTAGACACACCCGTGTGTCCTCCCCGTGGTCGAAACTGACTTTTCTTCCATGACCACTAAGCACGCCAGTGTACTCTCCTGTCAAAAATCACATGGCTACTAGGTACATCCGTGTGCCAAGGCCGTGCACTCTTATGCTAGCTACTGACTTAGCCTCACGGTTAATAGGCACACCCGTGCGCCACAACTGTGTGACATTATAGGCCATTTTCAAGGCCAAAATGCCACCCACTTGGATCTTACCTACAAGCAATATTCACCAACACATATCATGCATACTAGAAAACCAAAATAACCATTTCAACCATACCAACTTCCAAGACCAAAACATATGAATATCAAGTATAATTCATCCAAATGCTTACACAAAAACTTGACAAATTCATATACTTCAACCATACCAAGGTATACTTCATATATCACATTCATTTAAACATAATACCAACATATAACTAGCCAAATCACATGGCTAAATTCACTTCATTTACAAATACAAAAGACTAGCCTATACATGCCATATCTAGCAAAATATATATCCAAAATGTACCATTAATATGTTGAATAGTGTGATGACGATCCTTGACAGTCTCGAGCCTTCAGTAGCTTTGACAAACTATAAAACAGAGAAAATGCACACACAGAATAAGCTTTCCAAAAGCTTAGTAAGTCATAATACAAACAAACTTAGCATAAAAGGCATATATACTCATAGATACATTGGCACATCTAAATCACTTAGCAAATTATCACATATATACTTTGGTCCATGTACTTGGCCATATTTGCCACATTCATCAATATTTAGGTAATAAGGCCCCATAGTTTTTATTCAATTAAGTAGTTTTAATATTTGCAACTTATGAAATATTGCCAGGGGTTTATTTATACCAAATAATAATAATACAAGGTTTCTTTTTAAATGTCACTTATTTACTCAAATATTGTCTAATTAACTTACGATTTCCAAAACCAACAAAGCAAAAGATTTTAATGTACAACCCGTAGTATACCAGATCTGGTCGAAACGTATGGGCCGAGTTTGGGGTGTTACACATATACTCGCAGATACTGCCTTGTCTTTCTATACTTAATTGCAGTTTTCACACTCTAGACGTTAGTACGTCCGGAGGCAGTTAAGTTGTTGGTGTCGTTGCCAGGGTGGCAAAGTCACTAGGTTAATTTTAATTTTTGTATGTAAAAGAATAATTAGGAAATTTCTCAGTTATAATACGATTTTATTTATTTTTACTAATCTCTTCTTTCTGAGTTAGTGTATGACTCGTAATAGGGGCATGCCTATTGTAGCAACCATAGATCTAGAGAGAATAATCCAAAGAAATCGCCGTTAGCAACAACAGTAGCAACAACATATGAAAGATCCACCACCACCTCCTAGAGGTAACGTACAATGAGAAAATCCACTATTCGGTGATGTTGACGATAATGTTTTAGGAAATCCACCAGCACCACAGTTACCTGCAAATGGACATATTGCTCGAACCGAGAGAACCCTAAGGGATTATGCCTTACCAAGCCTGGACATGGTTCAGGAAAGTATAGCAAGGTTGACAATTACAACTAATAATTTCAAGATAAAATTTGCAATGATTTAGATGATTCAGAATAATCTGCAGTTTAGGGACACTATGAGAGAGGATACTAATCCGCTTTTAAAATGAGTCTATGATACTTTTAAGTATAATGGGGTCACTGATGATGCTATCTATCTTCAATTGTTCCCCTTTTATTTAATTGATAATATCTTTTCTTGACTAGACTCGCTGGCACACGATATAAGATGAACTAGCTGGAAAGTTCTTGCAGAAGTTCTTACTAATTAGTAAAACAGTACAACTAAGAAGAGAGGTTGTTGTTTTTAGATAAATGGAGGGAGAAAGTTTCTATGAGGTCTGGGAACGTTTCAAAATGTTGATTCAAAAATGACCGCACCACGAATTTCCTGAGTGGATGCAACTGCAGGTATTTTATAATGGCTTAGATGCAAATGCATGATCTAGATTAGATAGAGCAGCAAGAGGAGCCCTTATGAACATAACGTATAAGGATGCATACAAAATCATTGAGAATATGAGACTCAACTCTTGTCAGTGACCAATTGAATGATTCACAAATGGTCAGAAACCCCCTACAGTAAAAGCTATCCAAGAAGATGACAAGTATCAATAGTTAGTGGATAAACTCAATATAACACCTCTAACCCGTATCCGTCGCCAGAACAGGGTTTCAGAGCGTTACCAGAACATTCAGAACATTTATTGATTAATTTAGGAAAGTTACTATTCATTCACCAAGGTCAGTCATAATGTCCCTTAAATAGACCCTCAAGGCCCAATACGAGCATTAGAATCAAGTTGGGACTAAATAGGGAACTCGAGGAATTTTTCACGAAATTCCAAAATTTTCCAAGGTATAGGGCTCAATGCCCGTGTGGTCTAAGGGACACGCCCGTGTGATCGTGGGACACACCCGTGCTGTAGGCTGTGTTCAAAACTAGGTAGCTCTCTAACTTGTGCCATACGACCATGCCACATGCGCGTGTGCTAGGCCGCGTGGTTAATTAATTCTATTCGAATTAGGTGCAGGTTTCACACGGCAAAGACACACGCTCGTGTTTAAGGCCATCTCACCCACATGGCTGAGACACACGCCCGTGTCTCTACTCGTGTGCTCAATTCTGAGCATTCTATTTCTCAAAATTAAGGTGCAGGGGACACACGGCCTAACCACATGCCCATGTTACCAGGCCATGTGTCATACACGGTCTAGACACACGCCCGTGTGTCTGCCCATCTGGACAAAATAAAGCCATTTCTAGCTTTATTTCTCACCCAAAATTTCACCCATGACCTGCACTTGAATCACACATACAAATACCAACCATTTCAAGCATTCAAGATGAGCAAACTCTATCATTCAACATGATATTTCATCACAAGCATTCATGTTTATAATCTTACTCTTTAATAAGCATACTTGTTTCCCCTTTCTTAATCAAACAATATATAGTACCTATGTTATCACCATAACATGAACTTAAATACATATATGTATGTACCAAAACATAATCATCACTAGCCATTCCAATGGCTAGATTACAAGTATCATTTACATTTACATGCCAATATGGCCAACATATCCTATACATGCCATTACAACCGTAATTGAATTACCATACTATACTGACATGGGCCGATGGATAGTGTGAGTGATCTCCTCCAAGCTTCCAATCTAACGAGCTTCCGATTTACTCTAAAATAGGGAAAAATAAAATAGGGTAAGCATTACATGCTTAGTAAGTTCGTATAACATGGTACTTAACTTACAATTCATCCTATTTTGAGGTAACTATGTAAGGCATATTCACTTAATTTGACCTCAAGCCCAACACACATCCTCATTGCCCTTGTTAGTCATATAATCCATGATAACATCAAGACATGTATAAGCTCAATCAACAAATAAGTTTCCTGCTTTTCACAACATGTATTCATTAAGCATGTATATATCATCTCTTATTATTACAAGTATAGCTTCATAGTAGATTGTTCCGAGTTCAGATTATGTCATGTCAGGACTTTACTCATTTTATTCGAGTATTAAGATCACCAAGTAGTAGTACACTTAAGGTGTACAAATATATAATCAAGGATGAACACTCTCATCAAATAATTTCGACGTACAATTATTATCTTTTCATATTTTCATACATCACTAGTCATAAATCATCATTTCCTTGTATTTCATGTAATATTCTTTTTCATGTCATATTTCATACCATATGTAACAGACTGATTTAGGGGCTAGTCGGAACAGTGATCTTAGGATCACTAATCCGGGATTAGAGAAAATACTTCTCTTGTCATTTGATGAGCTAGAGCATGATTCTATGTGTGCATGAAAATTTTGGTGCCTTAATTTTAGCAATTTCATGCTTAATCGCGAAAAAGGACTAAATCGCATAAAGTGCAAAAGTTCCATTTTATAAGCTAAAGGTGCCAAATAGCCATAGAATGTTAACTTGAGGACTTTAAAGGGCAATTACCCCCCTTTGTAAATGGCTGGCCGGCCATAGAAGATTATAGGAGACAAGAATTGACAAATTGGTCAAAGTTGGTAATAGTTGTTGACTAAATTGATAAATAGAATAAAATAAAGAAAATATGATATCCATCTTTTCTCTTTATCTTTCTCCACATAAAATAGCAAGCAAATAGGGGTTTTTGAAAGCTCAAAATTTTAGCAAGCTCTTCTCCATCCTAGTAAGTGATTTTAATGATGTTTCTTGAAGATAAGTTGTACTTTTAGAACCCCTAGAGCTTAAGCTTTCAAATGAGGGGACTAATTTGCAATATGGTGAAAAGTTTAGAGTTTTTCCATGAGAGATTTAATTTTTATTTGCTAAATTTTCATGGAAGAAATGGAGTCTTAGTTGTTAGATGAACAACTTTTGTAAAAGGTGTTGGCATGAAAACATCAAAAAGGACCTTGTTGAAAAGGTTATAAAGTTTGTAGTAAATGTGTGAAATGTTGGGTTTTGATGATAGTCATAAGAGAAATAAATTTTCACCTAGGCTTGATGAAAATAGAAATTTGATTAGAATTGGTTTCCGAGCCTAGTGGTAAAATGGTCATTTTGGCAAAGTCTAAGGGCAAAATAGTAATTTTGCCAAAGCATGATTATTAAAATAATTTTATTAATGTGATGATTAAAATGAGTTAAATTGCTATTATAAAGCAAGAAGAACCAAGAATCCACCTCGATCGGGGAAAGAATAAGCTCTCGGACTAGATCGACGATCTAGCTTATTTTGAAATCGAGGTAAGTTTGTATGTGATAAATTTAACATTTATGTTAGCACGTTTGAGAATGTTTGGTATTATATTGATCCATGATGTTCTATTAAAATGAGTATGTTGAGATGTTGAAGTCCTAGTCGACTATAATGAATATGAAAATGCTATCATCGAGACATGAATTGAATAATGTCCCGTATAAGACCATGTCCGGGTCATGGCCTCGGCACCGACCTGAGATTCCGTATAAGACCATATCTGGGATATGGCTTCAGTATTGAATATGAGAATAGTATAAGACCATATTTGGTATATGGCATTGATATTTGAAAAGAGATTCCATATAAGACCATATCCGGGATATGGCATCGGCACACTGAGGTGACCCCATGTAAGACCATATCTGGGATGTGGCATTGGCTTTATACTTATATTAATGCTGATGACTATGCATTCTTGAGTATCCCTAGTGATTAATGAGATAAATAGATGAGCTTGGAAATAGAAATGAGATTAGTACTAAAGTTATGTGAATGAATGAATACAGGTACTCGTGAATGATTCACAAAGAAATATTTACGACATGTGACATGGTATGTGCTAAATAAGGGCAAGTATGAGTAAGTATGGCAAGTAGCCTATAACCTTGCGTATGGTTAATTAATGTCATGGATGGATTTTATCATGAGCTTATTGTTGCTATTTATTTCCATGCAAACTTACTAAGCTTTATGCTTACCGCTTTTTATTGCCCTTTTTCCTTGTAGTACTGCCTAGATAACTCAAGGAACGTGGAACGTAGGAGTTTGGAAATCCCACTATCTACATCACTTTGGTATAACAATTTAGACTTATTTTGAGTATGGCATGTATAGGACCTAGGTATTTTGTTAGGTCATAATTGTTAGTCAAAGTGTTGGCTATGTATGATATTGAAGTCATTTTGTAAATGGTCATTGGAATTGGACAAACACTTGATAAGTTTGTATTCAATGATGATGAAATTATGAAGTTTATGCTTGTGTGAATGTTTTGAATTGAGTTCTTGGATGTGCCTTTAGGTTATGAGTTGTGTTGATATGAGTTGGAGTAAATATGTTTGCTATGCAAGGTGACATTTGGCTTGGAATATAGCCTTTCTAATGTCCACATGGGTGGACACACGGGGCGTGTGTCTAGGCCGTGTGAGACACACGGCCAGCCCCATAGGCTTCTTGATCAGCCGTGTGTCCCTTTGCGTACTAGGCTTCCAAGATAGTATGCTCAGTAGTAACCACATGGGCAGAGACACAGTCGTGTGTCTCAGCCATGTAGAAGGCACGACCATGGATATGGGTGTGTGCCCAGGTCGTGTGAAGTCTGCACTTTAATGTGGAATTTAACTCGACACACGGTCTAAGGATACAGGCATGTGCCTTGGCCGTGTGACCTTCGTGAGGTGATGATGTCATAAACAGAATGCCAAGGTTTTGGCACACGGGCTAAGACACGGGCGTGTCGAGGCCGTGTGAGGGACACGGGCCAAGGACATGGGCATGTGCCCGGCCGTGTGAAAACCCCTATAGGCTTGAAATGAAAGTAAATTCCACACAGGGTAGGGACATGAGCGTTTGTGACCACACGGCCTGCCCACATGGGCGTGTCCTATTTCATACGGGCGTGTGGTCCCTGTTTAGGCAAAATCTTTTAAGTGCACTAGAGTTTTCGGTTGGGTCCCTGATCCCTCTGTATGCATGTTTAAGGCCTCGGAAGTCCTTAATGGGAATGTTATGATGGTGAAAGAGATATGTTATAGACTAAAGTTGCATGATCAAGTGAGTTAAGTTATGTAATGCCTCAAATCTGGTTCTGGCTTCGACCACGGGTAAGGGGTGTTACATCATATATATTTCATTCCATGTCATTTTTTCTTAAATTCATATTTGCCCTTCCTAGAGCTTTACCCGTTGAATTTATTCCAAATATCGATGGATACACAGGTAGTACACTTGATGTGTACAAATTAGTATCTGTCAATTCATGTCCAATGGTACCCATATGGTACAATTTTAGAGAGTACACTCTCGAGCCACATATATGTAAACGACAGGATTACCAGTACAGGCTAAATCCTTTTTACGTCATATACACTAAAGATCTTGATTTGGGTTACCCGTCTGGGCTAAATCTAATCCATAAAATATGCTTGAGAGGGCTTATATCAAGATTACCCATGCAGGCTAAATCCTATTAGAATTGAGGTCAAAGGATTACTCATCCGAGCAAAATCCTATCTGCAACAAATGCAGGACCTCTTTCATTTTGGGAAATCACATATCCATCGGTCTTCCATTTATTCAATCGGGATTTAAACACTTTTCAATAATTATCGGGCATTTGATTATTTCATACCTTTGTAACATTTATGTAATTCGAGTAAAACACATTCAACATTCATGTCAAGTATAGAAGCAACATTTTATTCATTTACCATTTCATCGGGCATTTTCATTTATCGAGCATTATCAAGTAGGTGATCATTTCACATATTTATGACATTAATAAAATTCACAAACACAACATTTAAATCAAGCATAAAAACATATACAATTTGGTTACAAGAACTTACCTCGACAAATGTCCGTGTACATAAATCCACTAATCCGACATTTTCCTTATTCTAACTTTGAATTTGGTCTATCTGGATCTATACAAGTAAATTTAATGTCAATTTATCACATTTTACACTTATTTGGACTCAATTTTTATCCTAGGCAAAATTACCATTTTACCCCTAATTTTCCATAATTTACCATTTTGTCTCTAGGCTCAGAAAATGAAATTCATGAAATCCGACCCCCTACCCAAGCCTAGCCGAAATATACATGTAATTACAACACATATATTTCACAAATTTCAGCATTTTCCATGGATTTTCACCAATTTTCATTTTAGTCCCTAAATCAAGTTTTCATGAAAAATCACTTTGTAAAAGTGGTTTATCTATCATCAATCTTTCATTTTCTACCATCAATTTCAAATTTCCAGCATATACATCCTTGAACGAATTTTTATACTTTGATAACTTTTCAAATCAATCCCCCAAATAGATAGTTTAGGCTATCCCGATTCCAAAAATATCAAAATTACTAAAAACAAGACACGAAAACTTACCCAATTTGGCCATGATTATCTCTCTCCTATGGTTTCCATGTTTATTTTTTTGGGGAATAAGATGACATAAAATAAGATGTTATCTTTTATCGTCTTTTTTATTAATAAGTATTTTGCTATTTCCAATTTAGTCTTTGCCCTTTTTCTATGTTTCCATGGATGAGTCACCAAGAAAAATCTACATACTTTTCTTAATGGTCTAATTACCATATACGGACCTCTAGTTTTGAATTCCATAGCTATTTGATCATTCTAGCTACTAGAATCCAACTTTTGTATTTCATGTGATTTGGTCCTTCTCGTAATTAAGCACATAATCGATAAAATTTTCTTTTCAAAATTTTCACAAGACATTTCTAGTATACTATGGATCATATAATAAAATAAAAATAAATTTTATTTTTTGGCTCGGATTTGTGGTCCTGAGACCACTGTTCCGATTTCACCGAAATTGAGCTGTTACACTCAACCATATTGAATCTACTTCTACAATGTTTATGCATAGGGAAGACAATCTGCTCTTCCACTATATCAACAATCCTACAGAGGATGTAAATTACATTGGGAATGGGGTGGAATCGAATACATATAATCCCAACTAGAGAGATCACCGAATCTGAGATAAGGAGGGAATTAAGGAGTAGGTAATAATTCAAATTAGGCTAAAAACACTAATTACCAACCTTTTTATTTGTACAAACCCAAGGATAGGGCTAACCCAAATGACCATACTGCATGAGAGATGTAGTTAATGAGAACGGATGTCAACCAAGTGTAGTCTGAGTGCACCAATTCAACAAGAACATTGGCTAAACTCGAGGATTAAATGAGCCAATTGATGAGCATGATGGCTGACATCAAAAGGTAAATTGGCAGCAACACAGAAGATAATCCACGGAGAGAAGGTAAAGAGCACATGAAAGCAATTGCGCTCCGATCGGGCAAAGCACTGAGTAGCCCACAAGCCACTACTCCAGAAACAATTACGGAGAATAGTGACGATCCTCAAGAGGTATCCCTAGAAGCAAAAGATGACCCAGAATAAGAGGAGGTAATCACATCAGCAGCAGAGATAGAAAAGGAAATAACTAAAGATTCTGTTGGTGCAAAAATCCCATTCCTTTCAAGACTAGAGGAAAAACAAAAGCAGGATGGCGATAAATTTGTAAGTTTCGTAAACCTGTTTAAAGCATTACATGTTAACTTCCCTTTAATTGAGTTAATTGAAAAGGTTCCCAAGTACTCTAAATTTTTAAAAGAGGTGGTTGCTACGTAGGAAAATTAAGGTAGAAGAACAAGTTAATTTAAATGCTTCCTGTAGCGTGATTATTTAAAAATCGGTACCTTGGAAATTGAAGACCCCGAGAGCTTTACTATACCCATAGAGTTAGGGAGTATTCATTTTAATAGAGCTCTATGTCATTAAGGAGCTAGTATTATTTTAATGCCTCCATTAATTTTTAAAAAACTCGAGGTAGGGGATCTTAAAGCTACTTAGATAACATTACAGTTGGTGGACATGTCTTCAGTACATCCGAAAAGGGGTATTAGAAGATGTGTTAGTTAAGGTACGGAGTTTTATTATCACTACAGATTTTGTGGTGCTTGCTTTCGAAGAAGATCGTGAGATACTGATCTTATTAAGAAGACCCTTTTTGGCTACTTCTAGGTCTACCATTGATTTAGAAAAGAACGAATTAACCATGAAAATCAATGGTGAGACATAAATATTTAAATGCAACCATTAATTTAGTGAAGAGGAAAGTCAGAAAAAATTGGGAGAACAGTATAAAAAAGTATAGATTTCTAACGTTCTCGGATCAAGGGACACACTGATAGAATGGCAAGACGAAATATGGATTAATACTAATAGAATGAGAAAATCATCCATCTATGAACCGACAATACTGTTGGATAAATATGGTAGTAAAACTGAAAATCATTTGAATTGCTTACATTTTTTTGTAAATTATTGTATAACTAACCCCATAGTTTAGATTCTCACTTTTTGATACATGTTTATTGTTAGACCATAACATCCTCAAGATGGAAATTTGGGGTTGAAACAGAGTCGGTGTTGCAATATGTCAACCATAAGTCATGACACTACACGCATAATACGAAAATTGATGGAAAGCATATCGAAGTCACAACATGGCACCAACGTGTCGCGACATAGTAGACAATTTACCCAACATCTCCAAACTGACAGATGTGTCGTGACACAGAACCCTCATGTCGCTATCGCGTGTGAAACGAAATGCGAATTGTGCAAGTATATGTAATCGCCCGTTTTTGGGTCAAATCGAAACAGTGGGTTTGGGAGCACAAATATGAAGTCAAAATATTTATTTTATTATTATTTTAATGTCTACAACATGATAATATGTTTGTGTGAAAATTTCGTAAAGAAATTTTATCGTTTAAATGGTCAATTTGATAAAAAGGATTAAATCACGTAAAGTGTAAAAGTAGAGTTCCATTAGCTAAAGGTATCTAATAGCTATGAAATTTTAATTTAGAGGTCCTTATGTGGTAAATATACCACTAATAGCATGAGTGGACAATTTTGGAAAACCATTATGTGATTTTAATGGTTTAATATTAAGGTTAATTAGGTAAATATGCTAATAAACATTAAATAAATAAAATCAAAACAAAAGTTGTCATCTTTTATGGTTCTGTCAATCAAAAATGGAGACGAGGAAATGTCCATGGAAGCCATTAGGGTTCGACAACTTTGGAGCTTAATTGGTAAGTGATTTTGATTCGGTTTTTAATGATTTCTATGTTTTTGTGATCGTTGCTTCGTAATCTAGCTAGCCCGTATCTTTGATTTCAAAACTGTTGAAGTATTTGAATGTTGCCATTGTTGAATGCATGAGTGTTTTGTTAGTTGATGATGGAAAATAAATCATTGTTGTTAGATGTACAAGTTTTGTAAAGTGAATTTTGGTAAAAATGTCAATTTTGGATTAAATTGTGAAATATGAAAATTTAGTGGTTGAACTTTAAAATAGATGGAAAATATGGGCTGATATGAGAATGGGTAATATTCGGTCAGCATGAATTTGTATTAAATTGAATGAATTTTGATTTTATGTGATAAGGAATAAATTGCAAAAATGTGAAATAATAGGGGCAAAAATGTAATTTTGCCAAAATATGTAAATTGTGCTAATTTTAATGAAATGATGATTAAATAAGTAAATTTTGATATTATATAGATTGAGATAAATGAGATTTGGATCTAGAACGGGGGAAAACAAAGTATCGGATTAGTCGACATAATCCGTTGATATAGGGAACGAGGTAAGTTTGTATGTTATAAATTTATTTCAAATGTATTTTATTTGCTTCGATATAGCATGAATTGTGTTTATGTGATTACGTACGAGTTCAGAAATGATTCGATGAATATTTGAAGTTGAAATCTAGGTTGAACAGTGGGAATAGTTTAGGATGCTAGTGACATGTCATTAGGTATACTTGAGTTGGCTTCGGGCCATGATTTAGCATTGTATGTGCGAGGTAAACCGATTTGGCTTCGGGCCATGCATATCGGTTGATTTGGCTTCAGGCCATGATATCAGAATTTCGGATAAGTTACCTTGATTTGGCTACGAGCCATGGTATATGTACTTATTGAGTGAGACCTTGAGTATCCAACTTCAATTCTGAATGGTTCAACGGGTAAAAGAAGAATGTGGTTGATTTTGAGATTGGTACTAGAAGGTACAGGTACGTACGAAAATGAATTGAGTATTGAAAACTATGAAATTGATAAGTTTCTTGGTAAGCTATATGAATGATCATATGATGGCTTAAGATTTAATAGATTTGTTACACATTGTTTTCTATTATATAAATGATTTATAAATGATGATAATTACTTAATGTTAACATATGAGCTTATTAAGCTATATAGCTTACTTTGTGTATTTTTCCATATTTTATAGTGATTTTAAAGCTAGCTTGGATTTGGGGATCAATGGAGATCGCTTCACACTATCCACTTATATCTTAGAATCAATGAACTTTGGTAATTTGAGTATATAGCATGTGTAGGGACTTTGAGTCATGTTATTTATATTTTGGTAATGACTTTGGCAAAATGAATTGGCTTGTAAATGCTTATATTTTAGTTTGTATATATAGCCATGGGTAATGGCTTAATTTTGAAATGTTTGGTATGTTTGAATTATGTGCATATATATATGCTTATGTCTTGTGCTTATTTAGTTGGTTAAAATGATTAATGATAATAAGTACCATGAATGGTAAGTTAATGATTTGAGGAATTGGTAACATGCTTGTGAATGTAAATGTTTTGAGTTGTAAATATAGCCATGAGAGTTGGCTTAATTTGATGAATTTTGGTTATGTACATATATGTAAATATATGGTTGATATTAGATGTGAATTATTTTTGTGAATTGGTTCAAAATGATGTATGATTGGTAATAGTGTAGTTAGTTGAATTGGTATGCTTTGATGGAGTAAGGTTTGAGGTTATAAGCATGTTGAATGTTGGTACTGAAAATGGTATGGATTAGTCTTGATTATGGTTGAATTGAATGTTATTTATGTTATGATTTGGTACCGTTTGAGCTTGTTTAGGTATATGCAAAATGGGTGGCAAAATAGTTTGGTAAATAGCCTATTTTCATCCACACGGGCAGAACACACGGGCATGTGACTCAATCGTGTGTGACACACGGTCATAGTACACGACCATTTTTCCTCTGGTGTTGCAATTGAAAGCAAGCCAGTATGCTCCACACGACCTCACACACAGGCGTGTGATTGGTGGTGTGGCACAAGTCAGTATTGTAGCACCCCAAAAATATAGGGTCTTTAACTTTGTATGTCCTGACACAAAAAGCTTGTATGCTTTAATGGCTAAGTGATTTGGGTGTGTATGGGGGTGTGTGACAAGCCTGGGTTCAAGTCTTGACTCTTGCAAAATTTTTGTTTTTCCCTTAAATGAACCTGGACACTGGCACTTAGGCTTTATTAGTAATAATGTTGGTTTTGTGACACAAGAGGAGCTTGTGGCTGAGTGACAAGTGGCGTATGGTGTAACTGAGAGGTCTGAGGTTCAAGTCTTGGTTACGCATTGGGTGTTCTTTTTGCTACTTGTGCCATGTAGGTGGAGGAGTTAGACTGAAACTCTGTAAGATGAAATTTGAATTGGTCTTGGAAGGAATTGTGGAGCAAATCAAGGAGGAGATTGGTGGGTGTAACACCCCAAACACCATGACCGGATCTGGCATGTCACTAAGGAGATTTTAAAAGGTGTCGCAATTTCGAAAAATATTTTTCTTGATTTTAACATTTTATTCGGGAAACTAAAGGGTTGAATAATTTGTAAAAGATATACATTTTATATTAATGCCTTTATGAATTAAAAACCGAAATTTAGTACATGCCTTAACTTAATTAAATCGAAAAAAACTAAGTGTCTAGTAATAATAAAAGCCCAAAACAAACGAAAATATAAAGCAAGTGGCCCATGGCCTTATTACAACAAAATTTAAACCCACTAATTAAAAATATTAAAAAAATAATCTAGTAAATTCTTTTGTTGTATCAAAATAATCCCTCGCAAGGCCACCTTGCGCTCCTCTCCAGCCCGGTCTGATGCGCTAGGTGCTACCTGAAAGATGTTAAATAATGGGGTGAGTCGCGAGACTCAGGGTGCAACCCTCGTGCACCATCAGATTGGGCCTTAGCCCCACAGAACATATAACAGAGTATAATAAATTAGAAAATATGCAAAGCCCAACCCAATCCTAGGTTTCCATCTGCTACACACTACCCGTACCTGCCAATCACACCATTGGGGATTTCTACAATCAGCCCACACCGCTACACACCATCGATGGCAGTCATTCTGCTCATCGTCAGATCATGGCAATAGCCACTACAATAGATCATGGCATTAGCCACTACAACAGATCATGGCAAAAGCCACTACAACAGAGCACTTCCCCTTTCATCAATCACCCATCCCTATGCAATCATAAAATTCGGCATACATATAAAACATATCAAATCAACGGAAACATTCACTTTAGAATGACAAAGATCACTAACCTGGTAATTCGCCTTTACCCCTTTTCGGGTTTTAACAGCCATGCCGGTATTTCGACATTTAACAGAATATACAAAATATCACAGGTTTATAAGCATACTAATCAAGCAATCTAAATGGTGTGAGAGTGTTACAAACCTGATATTACGTAGTACTACACTCTTAGTCAATATCCTTGCTATCCGGATCTACATTCGGCCAAGGGTTAATAAATACCCGAATTTTCACGTTGAAACTAATAGATCTTCTTACCTTGAAATCCCGAAAGTAGTACGATTCGAGTGTTATCGAACTATGACTTAGAGATCTATGCGGTTGGCTCCTCTTCAGATCCAAAAATGCCAAAAATAAGAGAAAAACAATAGATTAGTCACTAAATAGCCATTCGGCTAGAGACTTTGGAAAAGCCAGAAAAGATTTGGATCCTACAAATCAATACTTACCTAAAATTCCCTCCAGATTTTGGCGTAAGCAGACACTTCAGAGTGATTTCGGCAATCGCAGGAGACGAGATCTCACGCTTTCGGCTTTTATGAAAATCCCAGAAAAGATGATGTGGTTTCGATTAAAAAGAAAAGTGAAAAGAAAACAAAGTGAGGCTTAAAGATTTCGGCTAAAGTATTTGAAAGAGATGAGGAAGAGATTGTCAGAGAGTTCGGCCAATAAGGGAAAAAGAAAAGAAAGAAAGTTGAGAGGGAGAATAGAGTAGATATTTCGACAGAGAAAAGAAAAGGATGAAGAGAACTTTACATCAAATTTCTGCACATACCTTTGCCTATACAAAACCGATTCCTCCCTTCTTCTGAGTTTGATTTTCGGCCAACTCTGCAACTAAGAGATCACCCTTCTCATTCTATCCCTTATCTTAATCTATTAACTCCTCAAAAATAGCCTTATTATCACCAACTCCTTCCGCCTTTATCTGTATATTATCCTCATAATTTAATCATTAAAATCTCCTAAATTATAGCCTTGTGCCGTCCCACCTAGCTCTCCTAGGCTGCCAAATTTTTGACCCAATTTCTTGGGCCCCGTGCGGCCAAATTTGGGCCTACTCATCAATTCAAGGCGCCACTGAAATAGCTTTCCTTGCTGCGCCCCTTGCTACTGGGCCACAAGCTCATTAGGCCAATTAAACTACCATCACTTAATTTCTAGTCCTAGAGTGCCTAGCAGAATATTTCATCAAGGCCTCAGCCCATTCTTGAGCCCAACTAAACCTCTAATTCTCAATTTAACATATTTATGCCTACATTACCCAAGATGCACAAGCCCATAAATTCAGGATGTTACAGTTCTACCCCCCTTAAAATAAATTTCGGCCTCGAAATTTACCTGGTCAAAAGAGATGGGGATACTGCTGTCGCATAACATCTTCTGGCTCACACGTCGCCTCTTCTGCGCCATGATTTTGCCACAAAACTTTGACTAAAGGGACAGACTTCCTTCTCAACACTTTTACGTCTCGATCCAAGATTTGCACTGGTTCCTCCTCAAATGATAAATCTGACCTTACTTCAAGCTCTTCCACCGGTACAATGTGCGATGGATCAGAACGATATCGTCTTAGCATCGAGACATGAAACACTTCATGTATCTGCTCCAACTCTGAAGGTAACTCCAAACGATAGGCCACTGGCCCCATGCATTCCAGTACCCGATAAGGCCCAATAAATCGAGGACTTAGCTTACCCTTCCGTCCAAACCTCATTACCTTCTTCCATGGAGACACCTTCAAAAATACTTGGTCTCCTACTGCAAATTCCATCTCCTTCTGCTTTAGATCTGCATAAGACTTCTACCGATCAGACGCTTCCTTCAACCGAGCCCGTATTAACTTAACTTTCTCCTCCATTTTTGAGACTAGCTCTGGCCCCAACACCTGACGTTCACCCAACTCCGTCCAACAAGTAGGGGTACAACATCTCCTTCCGTATAATGCTTTGTAAGGTGCCATCTGAATACTAGCTTGATAACTATTATTGTATGCAGACTCTGCCAAAGGTAAATACTCCTCCCAGCTTCCCCTAAAATCAATGATGCAACCCCTAACATATCCTCCAAAATCTGGATTACCCTCTCAGACTGACCATCAGTCTGCAGATGAAAAGCAGTACTAAAGTCTAACCTTGTTCCCATTGCTTGCTGAAGAGCCTTCCAGAAACGTGACATAAACCTAGGGTCCCTATCTGATATGATCGACACTGGTACACCATGTAGTCTCACGACCTCATCCACGTACAACTTAGCCAACTTTTGTAGAGAATAGTCAACACGAACCGGTATGAAGTGAGCAGACTTCGTAAGTTGATCCATAATCACCCAAATTGAATCCTTCTTAGTGGGCATAAGGGGTAACCCATTAACAAAATCCATCGTGATTCTCTCCCATTTCCACTACGGAAACTTCACCGGTTGCAACAACCCCGAAGGCACTTGATGTTTAGCTTTGACCTGCTGACACGTCAAACATTTACCCACAAATTTTGTTACTTCTCGCTTCAGACCTAGCCACAAAAATTGCTCTCGTAAGTCTCGATACATCTAAACTCTTCTAAGATGCATAGCATAAGGGCTACTATGTGATTCTCGAAGAATCAACTGCCTTAACTCCACATCTTTTGACATACAAATCTTTCCACAGAAACACAAAACTCCATCACCATTCAAATCCTCTCCTTCACCATTCTGCACCTGACGGATTTGAGTACTCAAGACATCATCCAGAAGTTGCTTTTCCCTGATTTGACTGGTCTACATGGGTCTTACTTGAAGTTCAGCTACCAGACTGCCATCCTCATACAGGCTAAGATGAGGGAACATCGCCCTTAAATCTGCTATCGCCTTATGACTCAATGCATCTGCCACCACGTTAGCCTTACCCAGGTGGTACTCAATCGAGCAGTCATAGTCCTTTAATAGCTCGATCCACCTTCTCTGTCTTAGGTTCAACTCCTTCTGGGTAAGGATATACCTTAGGCCAACTCTTTCTGGGTAAGGATATACCTCAGGCTCTTATGGTCCGTATAAATAACCGACTTCTCCCCATATAGGTAGTGCCTCTAAATCTTCAGAGCGAACACCACCGTCGCCAACTCCAGATCATGTGTAGGGTAGTTCAACTCATGTGGTCTTAACTGTCGGGACGCATATGCAACCACCTTTCCATCTTGCATCAACACACAACCTAAACCTATGTGTGACGCATCACAATAGACGGTAAATTCTTTTCCCGCCTCTGGCTGAATTAACACCGGTGCTTTTGTCAAAATCTTCTTCAGCATCTCAAAGCTCTCCTGCTTTTTGTCAGACCAAACAAATGGTGCTCCCTTCCTCAACAACATAGTTAAAGGTGCTGCAATTGAAGAGAACCCCTCAACAAACCTCCTGTAATACCCTGCCAACCCCAAGAAACTTCAAATTTTAGCCATAGACTTCGGCGGTCTCCAATCCAATACAGCTTCTACCTTCCGAGGGTCTACCCTAATTCCCTCTGCAGAAACTACATGCCCTAAGAAAGTTACTTCCTTCAGCCAGAACTCACACTTACTGAACTTTGCGTACAGCTGCTTCTCCCTCAGTATTTGCAACACCACACGAAGATGTGCATTATGCTCCTTCTCGAACTTGGAATAAACCAGAATATCGTCGATGAACACCACGACGAACCGATCCAGATATAGTTGGAACACTCGGTTCATCATATCCATGAATGCTACTGGCGCATTCGCTAACCTGAACGGCATCACTAAGAACTCATAATGACCGTATCGAGTTCGAAACGCTGTCTTATGGATGTCCACTTCCTTCACTTTTAACTGATGATAACCTGATCTTAAATCAATCTTAGAGAAAATTGAAGCTGCTTTGAGTTGGTCGAACAAATTATCAATTCTTGGCAGTGGGTACTTGTTCTTAATCGTTACCTTATTCAGTTGACAATTGTCCACACACATATGCATGGATCTGTCCTTCTTCACGAATAAGACCGGTGCTCCCTACAGAGACACACTTGGTGGAATGAAACCACGATCCAGCAGTTCCTGGATCTGAGCTTTGAGCTCCACCAGCTCCTTCAGCGCCATTCAATAATGAGCAATGGACACGGGAGCTGTACCCGGAAATAGCTCTATTCCAAACTCTATTTCGCGATCCAGGGGTAATCCTGGTAGTTCCTCAGGAAAAACATCTACGAAATATTTTATTATTCTTACCTCGTCAACAGTCACCTCTTTAGCGTCCAAAGCACTAATAAAAGTTAGAAACGCATTGCATCCTTTGCGAATCATCTTAACAGCCTTCAATCCAGATACCACGCTGGACAAATAATTCCTTCCTTCCCCTAACACAACCACCTCCCCGCCTTCCGGGGTACTCAACACCATACGCTTGGTCTTACAATCCAACTTAGCACGATGTTTAGTCAATCAATCCATTCCTAGGATAAGATCAAACTCTCCAAATGGTAATTCCATTAAGTCTGCCGGAAACACTACCCTTTGAGTTTCTAAGGGTACATCCTTAAATAGTTTATCCACTACTCTAGATTGTCCTAGAGGACTAACCACAGTCATCTTCCAAATAGTTGTTTCAGAATCTATACTTAGGGTCTCAGATACCAAACATGCAACATAGGAGTGGGTTGACCCAAAATCAATTAAGGAAAAAATAGGGTCACCAGCAATAAAAAACATATCAATTATGACGTCCGGTGCGTCACCCTCCTCCTGTCGACGAACTACATAAACTAAGCCTGGCTGCCTCGCGTCTACATTACCTGCACCTCTACCAGGTGCCCCACGACCTCGACCAACCCTATTTCCTCCTCTACATGGGCCACGACCCCTCTGTACTGGCTGACCACCTCTTCCAGCCTGATCAGGACCTCGTCCGACTGGCTGCAGCTGCTCCTTCTGTAGATAGTCCTTAATCATATGCTCCCTGGATCCACACCTGAAGCATCCACCGGTTCTTATTCTACACTACTCGGAATGTGCTTTCCTGCACCATTTACATGATCGATTCTGACCTGTCAGAGCACGAGCTGGCCCATCAACCCTAGGCCTTTTCTGAAAATTCCCAGATGCTCCTGACTGCCCAAAACTTCTCTTATTCCTTCCCTGCTCCTTATCTCTTTCCTGTCTTTCAGTCTGTTTTACCTCCTCAGCTATCTTAACTTTCTCAACAAGGACAGCAAAGTGCCTCTCTCGCTGCGGAGCTATCAATACCCTTAACTCATTTCGCAGTCCATCCTCGAACCGCACACAACGTTCATATTCAGTTGCTACCATTCCTCGAGCGTAGCGGCTCAAGCGCATCCGCCTTATATTCAGCCACAGATTTACTTCCCTGCACCAAATTTAGAAATGCCTTCCTCTGGCCGTCCACATAGCTAGCCCTAAGATACTTCCCTTGAAACGATTCCTTAAAATAATCCCAGTCAATCTGATCTATGGCAGTACCCTCCTTCACCGTGAGCCACCACTGATAAGCCTCGTCTCGAAGAAGAGACACGGCCCCCTTCAACTTCTCCTCTATCATGAAATCTAAGTCATCCATTATGCGCTCAGTCGCTTCCAACCAATACTCAACTGTGTTAGGGGCTACACCAGAAACACCCCTAAACATCTCTGCTCTGTTGGCTCGGAGTCATTCAGACGTAAATTTTCGAGCTCCTGAACCCGTACCTACCCTAGCAACTCTCTCAAGGACCCGCAACATCGCCTGAGATACCGCATCATCTCCGACTGCCTCATCCCAAAATTCTCCGTCTACGGCCAGCAGATCCGGCATCTCGTTTCCTGACCCGTGGCCAAACCTTACTGGCTCTGACACGGTCCTCCTACCCCTACCACGACCACGCGACGGACATCCTCGACCCCTTGTACTCATTCTTCTGATTGACGTTTATCTGATTAAAAATTTTATGAATCATTAATTTTCTTCCACTGATTATCCACGAATAGTCTTATGAATAGTAGTTTTAAGGGTAGTTCTTTCGAATTCGCAACTATAACTACAATTTAGTCTCAAGTTCACATCTCCTAGTTCTAGGAAGCACACATATTCAATCATCAACCACCACATACAAGTAGCATTCACGAACTTTCGCTTATCTTGTAGGAGTATTTTTGTCTTTTCACTACCCAGGGGTATTTTCGTAATTTATCCTATAGGGGTATTTTTGTAATTTTCCAAAGTAGGGTTTCTTGGTGATTTTGCGAAATAAGGATATTTCGGTAATTTTGTGAAGTAGGGGTATTTTGGGAATTTTTAAAATCGGGGGTGTTTTAGTCATTTTACAAATCAGGGGCAATTTGGTAATTTTACAAACCAGGGGTACTCTAGTCACTTTTGAAATCAGGGGTATTTTGGAAAATTTTTACAAATCACGGGGTTTCTTCAAAAATTTCACAGAACTAAGGGGTATTTTTTTTAAACAGGGGTATCTTAGAGAATTTGATTTTAAAAGAATAATAGTGGCGTTCAAGTGTTTGTGGTTTTTGATTGATGTTGTGTGTTGTATTTTTTTTCCTTTTAAAAACTATTGACTTTGTAAATTAGGGTATTTCTATAAATCTGGGGGTATATTTGCAAATCATAGGTATCTTGGTAATTTTCAAAATAAGGATATTTTAGCAATTTTGTGAAAATAGGGTGGCTGGTGCCTTTCGGGTTTTAGTTATGGATTTTGGCCCGTCAACAAATCCTCGCGGCTTGGGTGAACAGTCACTATGCACCAGGTAGGATTCCAGCGAAGAGGAGGTGAGTCACTAGGACTGCTTAAGTACCAAGCTCTTCCGGATCCAATTCTAGACATGCGCATGCCTGTTGCCACACCCTAATCCAGCGATTTGTTCATGAGTTTATTTGGATAGATTAAGTCTTATGAGATTTAAGAAGTTGTTTAAACTAAGCCTAAAGTCCATCAAGTTCTAATTAGGATAATCTACGTCCCCTAAAGCCCACATACTTATATAACACACAGTGAGTTCGGAATACTTACCTGGCGGACTTGGGCCTGAGACGCAGGTGCCATGCCGAGAAGACCCTCCTGTATGATTTAAAAATATACATGTTTCAAAAACCTATTTTTAGAAAATGTTTTGAGCCCAAAATCCCTAAAGCAAAGTTTTAAACCTGGCTCTGATACCAATTTGTAACACCCCAAACCCGGCCTAAACACCATGACCGGATCTGGCATGTCACTAAGGAAATTTTAAAAGGTGTCACAATTTTAGAAAATATTTTTCTTGATTTTAACATTTTATTTGGAAACTAAATGGTTGAATAATTTGTAAAAGATATACATTTTATATTAATGCCTTTATAAATTAAAAACCGAAATTTAGTACATGCCTTAACTTAATTAAATTAAAAAAAAACTAAGTGTCTAGTAATAATAAAAGCCCAAAACAAACGAAAATATAAAGCAAGTGGCCTATGGCCTTATTACAACGAAATTTAAACCCACTAATTAAAAATATTAAAAAAATAAATAATCTAGTAAAGTCTTTTGCTGAATCAAAATAATCCCTCGTATGGCCACCTTGCGCTCCTCTCCAGCCCGGTCCGATGCGCTAGGTGCTACCTGAAAGATGTTAAATAATTGGGTGAGTCGCGAGACTCAGTGTGCAACCCTCATGCACCATCAGATTGGGCCTTAACCCCACAGAACAGATAACAGAGTATAATAAATTAGAAAATATGCAAAGCCCAAGCCAATCCTAGGTTTTTATCCGCTACACACCACCCGTATCTGCCAATCACACCATTGGGGATTTCTATATTCAACCCACACCGCTACACACCATCGATGGAAGTCATGCTGCTCATCGTCAGATCATGTCAATAGCCACTACAACAGATCATGGCATTAGCCACTACAACAGATCATGGCAAAAGCCACTACAACAGATCATGGCAAAAGCCACTACAACAGATCATGGCAAAAGCCACTACAACAGAGCACTTCCCCTTTCATCAATCACCCATCCCCATGCAATCATAGAATTCGGCATACATATAAAACATATCAAATTAATGGAAACATTCACTTTAGAATGACAGAGATCACTAACCTGGTGATTCGCCTTTACCCCTTTTCGAGTTTTCAACAGCCATGCCAGTATTTCGACATATAACAGAATATATAGAATATCACAGGTTTATATGCGTACTAATCAAGCAATCTAAATGGTGTGAGAGTGTTACACACCTGATATTGCGTAGTACTACACTTTTAGTCAATATCCTTGCTATCTGGTTCTACAACCCTTAGTCTAAAACCTTACTCAAAAGCTAGAAGAATACGAAGATTTGGGCTCCCCTACATTTGGCCAAGGGTTAATAAATACCCAAATTTACACGTTGAAACTAATAGATCTTCTTTCCTTGAAATCCTGAAAGTAGCACGATTCGAGTGTTATCGATCTATGACTTAGAGATCTATGCGATTGGCTCTTCTTCAGATCCGGGAATGCCGAAAATAAGAGAAAAACAATTGATTAGTCACTAAATAGCCATTCGGCTAGAGAATTTGGAAAAGCCAGAAAAGATTTGGATCCCACAAATCAATACTTACCTAAAATTCCCTCCAGATTTCGGCACAAGGAGACACTCCAGAGTGATTTCGACAATCGCAGGAGACGAGATCTTACGCTTTCGGCTTTTATGAAAATCTTGAAAAAGATGAACTGATGTGGTTTCGATTTAAAAGTAAAGTGAAAAGAAAACAAAGAGCGGTTTAAAGATTTCAGCTAAAGTATTTGAAAGAGATGAGGAAGAGATTGTCAGAGAGTTCGGCAATAAGGGAAAAAGAAAAGAAAGAAAGTTGAGAGGGAGAATAGAGTAGATATTTCGACAGAGAAAAGAAAAGGATGAAGAGAACTTTACATCAAATTTCTGCACATACCTTTGCCTATACAAAACCGATTCTCTCCTTCTTCGAGTTTGATTTTTGGCCAACTCTGCAACTAAGAGATCACCCTTCTCATTCTATCCCTTATCTTAATCTATTAACTCCTCAAAAATAGCCTTATTATCACCAACTCCTTCCGCCTTTATCTGTATATTATCCTCATAATTTAATCATTAAAATCTCCTAAATTATAGCCTTGTGCCGTCCCACCTAGCTCTCTTAGGCTGCCAAATTTTTGACCCAATTTCTTGGGCCCCGTGCGGCCAAATTTGGGCCTACTCATCAATTCAAGGCGCCACTTAAACAGCTTTCCTTGTTGTGCCCCTTGCTACTGGGCCACAAGCCCATTAGGCCAATTAAACTACCATCACTTAATTTCAAGTCCTAGAGTGCCTAGCAGAATATTTCATTAAGGCCTCAGCCCATTCTTAAGCCCAACTGAACCTCTATTTCTCAATTTAAGATATTTATGCCTACATTACCTAAGATGCACAAGCCCATAAATTCAGGATGTTACAGTGGGAAAATCAAGGATTTTTGAAAGTGGGAGGTTGGTAGAGTGTAGGGCTGATTGGGAATCTAAGACTTAGTGGAATTCGTCTAAAGGGGGAAATAGGGAGCATTTTTGGCACTAAGCACTCCTTTGTTTCAGTTTTGTGGGATTTGAGAGTTGAATTGCCGATTTCTCTTGCTGACTGCTTAGTTTTCCTATTTGTTTTTTACATTTTGGGTTTTACGTTTAGCTATTGAAGTGACCAAAACTGCTTCTACTCTCTCCCTTTTTCCACAAACTGCCTAATAGGTATCTTTCATTGTGGTTTCTTTTTCCTTTCTTTGCCGATCCTCAACTCTCCTACCAGTGCACTTCTATTGTCTTCCCCTCCACTTTTCTATTTTTCTCTAAAGGCTTCCCTTTCCCTTTTTTAACTTCTGCTCACCCTTTAATTTAGGCTGGCCGAATATGGCAGTTGTTAACCCCTCTCTGCGTCGGTTTATTGCAACGGTTCTCACCATCGGTGAGTGTTCAAATCCATCTTTTGTTTTATTATTTAAAACCAAATGCACCTATGCTCTTCTATTCTTTTCCAAAATCGAATAACCCTACTGACCGATTGTTATTTCATTCTTCATGTACTACACTCATTACGATTCTAGGGTTTTCTTCAAGGAGTGGTGAAGTGTGAACGGCTTGGAGGAGTCACACTTTCGTTCTCAAAACATTCGGTAAGGTAATAAGGTTACCTCATATATTTTGGGGTTGGTTGAATATGCCCTATCACTTACTAATCGATTTTTGACTGTACCTTAGGAAATCAAGGAAGGCGTGTGATCGTTCTGAATAGCGTTCGTTGAGGGATTAAGGTCACCCTCATTCAAGCAAGGTAAGAAGGGTATTTTGGATTAAGTGTTATTAAGAGGGTATTATCCTAACAATTAAGGACTAACATTGGATCTCGATGAGTCTAGGTTGGGCACTCGTAGATCTTGGAACTACTCCGTAAAAAGGTGTGTAATCACACTATCTCCGATATGAATCGGCAAAAGCCGAAAAGCCGAAACTTTAGCATTTGAGGCCTCACGAGCATGCGATTGCTCGTGTAGAAAAACTGAGCCTACAATCAAAGGCAGTAGACTGAGGAGGCCACTACGAGTGTTCGCATGCACTTGGGCTGTTATGGGACTCGTTGGGTTGAAATGGGTCTTGTGGGCCCAATGGGCTCGTGGGCCCCACACAGATAAAATTTACGAAAAGTGGCAAATACTGAATTGGGCTATATAGATCACATAGCCGTGATTGAATTTGGGCCAAATGGGCCACATGAGCATGTGGGCCCATTTGGGTCGAATATTGGGCTTTGAGTTTATTTACACTATTTCGACCAAATGGATTATCTGTGTCGCTCGAGGCAACTGTAGGCATTCAGAAAGGTCGTTAACTGTATCGTGACCCCTAATGAGTAAAATGACTGAAATACCACTAATGAGTAAAATAACTGAAATACCCCTAATGAGTAAAATGACTGAAATACCCCTAGGGAGTAAAATGACTGAAATACCCCTACTGAGTAAAATGAACAAAATAACCTTAAAAGGTAAAATTACCGTTTTACCCTCATGTAATAAAAAATGACTATTTTACCCCTAGAGATAAATTGGCAGATGAAAATATGTACTGTATGACTATACTGAGTAGGACACGTTGCGTACACGAAATATTGATGATACTGGTGGCTCTGCGACACATACTGATACTGGTTGTAACAGCTCTAATGTGACCCTCATAGGAATGGTGGTTTCGGGACCATGATTTCGAGTTAAAAATATTTTAAATATTTTATTTGATAGCTAGATTATGCGTTCGAGTGTGTGTTAAAATATTTTGGAGTTATTTGTATGTTTGAGTAGTTAATTTAAGAAAAGGATTAAAATGGGTAAATGAGAAAGTAGCTATTGTAGAAATTAATGCTAAATTGATTGGATTTCTTTTCACATGGGATTTAAGTTGCAATTTAACCATATTTTTCCTCCTAGTGGACATCATTGACCATGAGTAGTGCATATATTATATATTATTATTAGTTAGTGGGGTGATAATTAATAAAGTATTATTTGGTTAAAGAAATAATAAGAAAAACATATTTTCTCCCTACTTACATTATCTTCCCCACGAAAACAAAGAGAAAAGAAGTGAAAAATTTAAGCTCCATAGTCGGTCCTTGCATGTCCTCTTAAGGTAAGTAATTAAGTTTCATTTTTTGTAAATTCTTACATGGTTGTGTTAGCTATCATGAATACTTTAAATACATATGGAAATTTTGGAGTTTGAAGCTTATTTTAGGTTCGGCCATGGATGAGTACATCGATTTAGTCATGTTGATAGAAGATTTTTAAGTATGAGCTAGACATAAACATGTTTGAGTAGGAATTTGGATAAGATGGATGAGTATAAATGCAAAAATAAATGGCCTATATAGACTTGAATAGGAATGAAGAAAATTCGATTATTAAGGGGCTAGTCCGAATTTCATGTAATTCTTGTGTTTTATGTTAGGGGACTAAATTGTGAGAAAACTAAAACTAGAGGGGTAAATTTGTAAATTGGTAAAATTACATGTTATGAATTATTTTAATGTATAAAGAGAATTAATTTATTTTGAGGAGTATTCAGCATTAACTTAAATGTGTATGAATTTTTTTATATATTTGAATGAATGAAAAAAATTGGTATTATATTGTAAGGATTTCAAAACTATGAATGATTAATTGAGAGAATAGTACAATGATGTGTTTCAAATTGAGATGAATGAAATTTATTTGAATAGGCTCTTTTCGAACTTTGTTTAGATCAAGGGAAGAAAGATTTGGAAAAGGATCAGGGGAAAGCTAAATTAGACGAGTAGTCGGGACATCCTTACCCTTCAACTATCATGGTAAGTTTTAAGCAATGGAATTAAATTGAAATAATATTTATTTACAACTTTAAGTTGAATGGTGATAGTTTATTTCAATGTATTGCTGAATATACATATATATATGAAATTGATAAGAGATGGTCGATGGTGATGGTACTTGGTTGTGGTAATTAAATGCATGAAATAAGAAATTTTAATAATGACATTATAATGAGATTCAAGCATACTAAATGGAGTTGATGATGGCTTGATATGGTATAGGCCGAATGCAATATAGTACTTGAGATATGGAATACTTTGATATATACATATATAAGTGTATGTTCTTGTGTGTAAAGTGAATGTGAATTATATATATAGTATGCGTATCGAATGAATAACAAGTTATGAGAAGCATAAGTTGGGTGAAATGGTTCAATGAGCACTATATGTGCAAATTTGTAAGTAACAGCTTTATGTGAACGATACATTACAATAAGCATGAAGTAACGGCTCTATGTGAGCGATACGTTACGATAAGCATGAAGTAACGGCTCTATGTGAGCGATATGTTACGATAGGAATGAAGTAACGACTCTATGTGAGCGATACGTTATGGGAAGTATTAAGGAATAACACTAAGTATGTGAGATGTTGCTAACCATATTGACAATGTGCAGGTGTGAGGTTCTTTTTAAAGACTTCTATTATAAATTCAAATAAGTATACAAGAATGATTGAGTATATTATCCTAAGTATATGCATGCATGACTAAGTTTGGGGTCGGTAAGTATACTAGAGGTAAGTATCATCTCTATAAATTTAAGAGTGATAGAGGTTGATGTGTAAGTTGAATACTTGTTAAATTATGTATTATGTATATAAATTATTTAGAATGTTGTTATATATTCAACTTTTGGAGTTTTGACTATTCGGTCTAATGGTGATAAATAAATTATTTATTTCATTTGTATAAATTCATGGGAATGGAAACTAATTGCTTAATTCTTACTAAGCTATGACAGCTTACTTTGTGGTTTGGTTATTTTCTAAATGCGTAGGTTACTTTCGGAAGCTCATTTTGTGCTCAGGAATCACTTCGAAAGCTCTCCATACTATCATCTCTTTTGGTAATCTTTTGAAGTAGTGAACTTTGACCATTATGGCATGTATAGGCTAAGATACTTTTGAATTGATTTCAAATAGTGTGTATGTGTAGTTATGCCATGCGAAAATGGCTAAATTATGGTAACTTAGTCTTGTGTGAATTCGGCCTTGATGTTTGTTTAAAATGAAAGCGCATTTTCTATGTGTTTGTGTTGGATGTATGAAAAGGTGGCTCGAATGATCATAAGGTTAAAAATCTTGATATTATGGATAATTGTGAGGTCGGTTATGGTATTAGCGATTATGGAAGTATATTACATGATGTATATATATATATATGCTTGTGGTTGGTGTTTTGGCATGATAATGATGTTATATATATGATGCATAATCGGTCAAGTGTTTGGTTCATTTTAGAGATATGCCATATAGCATATTATGAATGTTGTGAGAAGTTAAGTATGTTATTAATGTAAGTGTTCATTAAAGTAGATTATTGGAAATGCAATATCTTGTACATATTCGGCCTTGTTAGTTTCTTTAATAATTTGATTTAAATGTGCTCATGTACTCGGGTATGAGAGGTATTAAAATGACTAAGTAATTGTTTTGGTTGGTTACTTATGTTTTAGGTTATTTATAAGATATAATTGACTATGTTAATTATAAGAGATGGTCAATGAAATGGATGAATGCTTTCGACAATTAGTATTGAATTTTGGTGTACCTTAGATTCGGTTAAGCAAGGTTTTTGCCATATGTGTATATTTGGTTTTGGTATTTGATAACTTGAGTCGGTAAAGTGCATGTTTGGCTATTTGATCAAAATTACTTTTATGTGCAATTGGTGATATAGAATTGTGATATGTTCTTTAAGGTTTAAGCTTACTATGAAAGTATAAATTTATCCGTAGTACATTCGAATACAACTATTTAAATGATAGATTTCTATGTTAATATTGATTAATTAAATGATAGGTATATAATATTTATTTATGAATGCTTGTTTTGAGTTATGTTTTGATAGGTAACGCTCCGTAACCCTAATCCAGCGACGGATACAGGGTTAGGGGTATTACATTTAATATATAATATATAATATATAATATACGCACTACTCATGGTCAATGCTGTCCACTACGAGGAAAAATTTGGTTAGATTGCAACTTTAATCCCATGTGAAAAGATATCCAATCAATTTCGCCCTAATTTCTACAATAGCTACTTTCTCATTTACTCATTTTAATCCTTTTCTTAAATTAACTACTCAAACATACAAATAACTCCAAAATATTTTAACACACACTCTAATGCATAATCTAGCTATCAAATAAAATATTTAAAATATTTTTAACTCGAAATCATGGTCCCGAAACCACCATTTCGATGAGGGTCACATTAAGGCTGTTACACTGGTGACTCTGCCACAATTACTGTTACTGGTGGCTTTGCCACATATATTATACTGGCAACTCTGCTGTGTTAATATTACTGGTAGCTATGCTGCAATATTGGTGTGAGGGCTGGGTGGGTCCAATTTGTCCCCACATGGTTTGTTGGGTTGGTACAGGTGGTGTGCTGGCTAGATTGGGGTGGGTTGCATACTTGCACCATACTGATATTGCATCGGGCTTAGGCCCACATTGTTACTGTATTGGGCAAAGGCCCACACCCGCATCATTCATGAATACAGGCTCGAGCCTAGATCACATATCGCATGTATTACTAATTGAGTGATAGGGGATTACGCACTGAGTTCTCGTAACTCACCCTTTTCTTTTAACTGTATAGGTAATCCCCAGTCCTAGGCGATTTGGAGCTGCGAGGGACTCGGAGGGGGCCACACAATCGAGGATGTTTATTTAAACATACTCATTTAAATATTTTATATTGGGTTAGTATTTTTGTAATAAGGCCTCTGGTGATTTTCAATTTCTTTTAGTTGGGTTTTTAATTTCTTATTTTGAACTGCCAAATGGATACAAACGAGTTTTCAGAATTAATAATTGTTTTACAAGGCAAACACATATTTTCAACTTCAAGATAACTGGAAATAGAGTAGCTCTCGTGAATTTAAACCCACAGTAATAAACAAGGTAATTGTTTTACTAGGTGATGGTTTTTATAACTTACCAACTGTTTCCCCAGAAATAAGAACTAAATTGATTGTTACTCAAACGATTTCTCCCATCAACCTTGATTTTGAAAAACACTTCGATATGACACGTCAGATTCGTCTGTAACGTCTAGGCTGGATTTAGGGTGTTACAAGTATAACCCCCTAGTTGGCACATGGCCTAACACACGGGCGTCTGACTTGGCCGTGTTGCATAAGTCAGTATACCCTACATGTTTGACACGGCCTAACACACTACCTTGCACACAGACGTGTGTGGCAACTTCGAAGGGCACACGGGCTAGACATACGGGCGTGTGGTTGGCCGTGTGACCCAAGTCAGTATGCACCCCCTGTTTTCACATGGTCTGTGACACGGGTGTGTCTGGTGGCCGTGTGAGACCCACGGCCTGGCCACACTAGCGTGTGTGTAACACCCCTTACCCGTGGTCGATGCCGGAACAGGGTACGAGGCATTACCAAACTTAAACACAAGCATTCATACAAAATTGAGACATGAATTTCCATCCAAAATTTAAAACTTTGCATTCACATTCATATTGTCCCTATTACGGGCCTATGAGGCCCAAAACATACATTGGGAATAGTTCGGGACTAAACCGAGAACTTTAAAAACTTTCAAGAAACTTAGAAAATTTTCTTCATGAAACAGGTCCACACGTCCGTATGGGTGAAGGGACACGCTTGTGCGGCATATCACACGCCCGTGCTTTAGGCCGTTCCAAAATAGGGGACAATTTTTTATGACATCATCAACCAAATAAGGTCACATGGCCAAGACATACTCCTGTGTCCTTAGGCTGTGTAGCGAATTAAATTCCAAAAAGCAAGTGCAAACTTCACATGGCCTGGGCACATGCCCATGTCCTATGGCCTTGTCTTTCACACGGCCGAGACACACGGCCCTGTCTCGTGCCCATGCGTTTACTATTGGGCATTCTGTTTTGCATTAATTAGGGTGCAGGGGACACACGGGCATAACACACGCCTATAGGGCAAACCTATGTCTACCCATGTGGACAAATACAAGGCTAATTTCCAAGCCATTTTGTCACCCTTACTTGCACACATTCACACAACATCACATGGCACAAATCATATCATATAAATGCCTTCAGAAACAACTGCAATCAAGCAATAACGTATGTTTTCCTTACCATCATCTATCATGCATTATAACATTAGGCCTTGCCAAATCATTTCATGCTAAATTCACACTCAAAGGGCATTAACATATGAATAAACACCTAACCATCATATATCAAGCAAATATAAACCACATCAAAAAACATTGACATATGCATATACATACTTATATGGGCTTACAACCATCTAGCCAATATAAGCCAATTTGCATGGCTACACATTACATCCAACTTTTAACCATCACAAGCTAATTTCTAGTCAAATCATAATGATTCATACACCAAATGACTAAGTCTCTATACATGCCATAAACTCAAAGGGGTTTGCATTCACTTATACCCAACATGATAGCTTGATAGTGTGATAGCATCTCTGGCGATCTCCAACTCGAGCTAGCATAAAACCTATAAGATATGGGAAAGGAAGGGGAGTAAGCTACAAACCTTAGTAAGTTCGTATGCAAATAAAAAGCAACAATAGTAATACATTTGTCATACAACTAACATAACATAACACAACATAAACGTCATTAAATCTTCATAGACATAACTTACTCAATCATGATGCTTACCCCCTTCAATTTATAAGCATAATTTAATACATCTTTACATTTACCAAACATCCATAATCTCTCCAATATAACATACCATAATAGTTATTAACAAATCATTTCAAGCCTCATAGAAACATGTACATTAATTATGCGTATTCATATTTTCAAGCCCAGAGCTTAACATCTTTCAATGATTTAACTCTTAACTTGTCATACTTTCATAACCATTTTAATAGGCAATTATGCAAATCTTTCCTTTTTCACACATAACTAATAAATCACAATTCAAACGAAAAACATTTACTATCTCACCAATTGATTTGGCCCCAAAGCCTTACACATGTTCATCAACTGAATCTACCATGAATTTACACATCATAAACATAAACACTTAATCATAAGATTTCATAAATATTTTTAATAGATATTAATACCAATCTTTCCTTCATTTCATATTCATTGAGTCAAAATCAAGGAAATAAAACATTTCATATCTCAATTCCATTTGGCCTAAAAGCCCTTTTTCATAAGTTTCAATCAACTTTACCATGTATTTATTCATCAAACACATAAACCAATAACCACATGGTTAACTTAAAGTCACTTTCATAGTGATCATGAATTCGTAATATCATGAAGCCAATGCTTATAACCTTTACGTACATACCTGTACCAACTCGTAACATAATCATTTACTTTGTCATCTTTAGCATAATCTTTGAATTTCTCCATGAACCACTTGGAATACTAAAGGATACTCGGAAATAACATACATATAGGATCATACCAATGCCATATCCTAAATATGGTCTTACGTCTTACATGGGGTCACATAATAATACCGATAGCCTAGCTATGGTCTTACACGATTCTCATATCGATGCCATGTCCCAGACATGGTCTTACATGATTCTCATATCGATGCCATGTCTCAGACATGGTCTTACACGAAATCTCATATCGATGCCATATCCCAGATATGGTCTTACACGTAAACTCATAACGTTAATGTCATACATTTGTATCCTATCTATTCCTATGGTTCAACCAGGACTTCTTTATTATTTTGGCATTATCGAACTTGCTCATAATATCAATCATACAATTCATATAAAATTTTAAAGCAAATTAAAATATAAATATAGCATTGCATTATTCACATACAAACATACCTCGATACCAAAATGGTGAAAAGGACCTAATCATCAAATACCTAATTTTCCCTCGTTTTCCTTGATCTATAATATCAAATTTAGCTCACTTATTAGTCACGTTGTTCAATGTGACCCAAAAATCACATTTTGGCAAAATCATGTTTTTACCCCTAAAGTTTCACATTTTTATGAATTAGTCCCTAGGCTCGTAAAATGAAATGTGTCTATTTTCTTTATTACCCAAGCCTAGCCGAACCTAACACATGCTCATAACAGCTTAAATTTTCCTTCAAATTAGATTTTTACTACTCATTTTACAACTTTTACAAAAAGGTCCTTTTTAGGTGTTTTCATAAAAAATCACTTAGTAAAAGATGTTTATTACACATCAAACTTTCATAATCTACCATGAAACATCAAATCACATGCATGCCACACATGGGTAAATTTGTAAACATGAATCCTATCTTAAATAAATGGTAGAAATAACTAGATCGGTTGATAACAAATTCAAAAACATAAAGAGCATTAAAAATGGGGTAGGATGTACTTACTATCAAGCTTGAAAAGTGAAGAAACCCTAGCTATGGAGAGCTTCAAAGTTTCGGCCCTAGCTTGAAGAAGATGAGCAAATTTTGTTTCATTCTTTCCTTTTTAATCTTTTATTAACCAAATGACCAAAATGCCCTTTTTACTAAACTTTAAAATTTTACCTACTCATGCCTATTTTTGTACATAAAAATAGAAATTGAGAAAATTGATATTTAAGGACCTCTAATTAATAATCCAAAGCTATTTCATACTTAAAGCTTCTAGAACCTCATATTTCGCAACTTTTGCAATTTCGTCCAACACTTATTCACAAAGTTTCTTCATGAACACAATCATGCAAACATGTCATGGATCTCAAAAAAATCATAAAAAAAATTTCTACTTCAGATTTGTGGTCCCAGAACCACTATTCTGACTAGACCCAAAATCGGGCTGTTACAGTGTGTCCCCTGTTTGAAGCAAATTTTTTTCTAAGTTTCACAAAACCTTCCCGAGTTATCAGTTTAGTCCTGAACCATTTCTAATGCATGTTTAAGGCCTCGTAGGCTTGTTTAAGGGACACTATCATTGGTTGTGATTGAATTGTATGTGAAGTGATAAATTGTATATGAATGTGTGTTTTAAAGTGTTGTAAGTTTGGTAATGCTCTGTAACCCTATTTTGGCGTTGAATACGAGTGAAGGGTGTTACATTTATTGGTATCAGAGCTTCAGTTTAGTGATTCTAGGACTAATGTAGCATATGTGAGTCTAGCTATACATGCCATATAGAACCTGTGATAGTGTGATATCTCCCGACTCTGACAAAATTATTTTAATTAGATAGATATGATTTCCGACCGAGCTAATTCCAATAGCGCAGAAAGTAGTACTCAAATATTTTAGCGAAAATGTGTTTATGATGAGTTGTAATTCATAAAGGTATGAATAAAAGTTCATAATATTATGTTATTGATAAATGTTATGTGCATGTATATGTGAGAGTTAAATTTGAGGCTTTGCCACCCTCACCCCCTTATCAGTATAGTGTTACAATGAAATTCATAAGATTTAGATTGAATAAGCTCACAAGTATGGAATTACAGAGTTACGTGATTGAATGATTAATATTGTGGTCAGATAAGACTATTAGTCAACAATAAAGACAGTACTAGAAGAGACATCAGATTGTTTTGAAGGCTATTTGGATTATGCAAAGTCTCTATTAAAAAAGAAGTTGACTTTAGTGAAACAAAATATTATAGTATGATATCTAAAGAATGTATTAACTAGAAGTTCTATTTAATTGATCTCTGTTGATGATGGTATAAAGAGGAATCAATACTGACAGAATTAGATAGTGGGACTGTAACACCCCAAACTCGGCCTAGAAGTTAGGCCCAAATCCGAAATGTCACATTAAAGGCACACTTCAAATTGATTTACTAATTAACCATTTAAGGCCTAAAAGCCCAAAACCCTTGTATCTTTTTAAGTTAAGATAAAAAGCCCATATTTTAAGAAAACATTCATATGTTGAGTTATTTCGAAAACCATGAAAACATTCATATGTTGAGTTATTTCGAAAACCATGTCAACTTTAGAAATTTTCTTTAAGTTTATTGACTGGATAGTTAAAACAACAATAATAAACCCAAAACATAAAGTCTATTAGGAGATACATGGCCTTATTATAATTCAATAAAGAACAACGTATTTAAAATAAATTTATTTAAACAAATTAAAAACATTTGATCAGCTTGTAGTGTGGCCATCTCCGAGTCCTCTCCCATGTCGAGCCGTCTATTCAAGAGCACTTGGAACATTAAATAAAAGGGTATGAGTTTCGAAACTTAGTGTATACAACCCTTGGCAATAAAATCACATACAAATATTCACATTGGGCCTAAGCCCTATCAACATCGGTGGTCTTGGGTCTTAGCCCACAATGACCTCATATCATATCATATCGTATCATATATAAACAAGATAATGCAAAACCCATCCCAATAATCCATCCGCTACACACACCATTTTCATTCCAACCTTATACACACTTGTGGGGATTTCTAAATCGACCAACCCATCCTCTACACACCAAAGGTAGCCCGGTTGCGGATTATTTAACGTTTGGCAAAGAAAGTCGCTAATCATATAATGGGCTTAAAGCCATCAGTGGATCCATGGCCATACGACTATGTGATCCTCAAATCTTCCTCCGTACTATAATTCCCACCCATATGCATTCTAAGCAGAATATCTTATGAATGCATCACACACACGAGTAACATCCATAAAATCATAGTTGCCACAGAGGGGTATTTTCGTCATTTCCCTACCCAAGGGTATTTTCATAATTCTACCATACATGGGTATTTTTATAATTTGACAAAATAGGGGTATCTTGGTAATTTTGCAAAACAGGGGTATTTTGGTACTTGAACAAAATAGGGGTATTTTGGTAATTTACAAATATAAAGGTATTTTAGTAATTTTTCAAATATAAGGGTAATTTAGTAATTTTACAAATATAAGGGTATTTGGTCCCTCTCGGGTTTTAGTTATGAACTTTGGCCCATCAACAAGTCCTTGCGGCTAAAGTGAAAAGACACTACGCACCAGGTAGGATTTCAGAGAAGAGGTGGTGGGTCACTAGGACCGCTTAAGTACCAAGCTCTCCCTAGATCCAATCCTAGACATGTGTATGCCCGTTGCCACACCCTAACCTAGTGACTTGTTCACGGACATGTTTAATTAGATTAAGTCTTATGAAATTTCAGAGTTGTTTAAACTAGGCCTAAAGTCCATAAACCCTAGCATACTTGCCTACGTCCCCATAAAGCCCATCAAACCCAAATTACATCCTTATGGCCCACTAGGCCCAAATCACATCCTTATGGCCTGTTAGGCCCAAAATAATTCCAGATCATGTATTGTGCTTGACAAACTCAATTCATACACCAAACCAAACAAACTCATCAAACCTAGCCTTAGGGTCTACCGGGCCCATTTAGCCACTTTCGGCTTTTCGGCATTGCCGATATCGTGTGTGTAGTGTTTGTACACACCTGGTGTCCACGTGCGCTGCAAACCCTTAGTCACGAACCTACAATCGACATTACTAACGATTAACCAAGGCTTTAACACATACTTATCAAAAAATGAAACCTTATCGTACCTTTACTGTGTGCTTTACGTTCTAGTAGCCCTTCTTTTGCTACTATTGGCGATTATCCTCTAGATCTGCAACCAAACATCTATATCGTCAAAACCAAGTGATCCACATTGATCATAAATCATCCCTACGAGCCACATTAGATTCAGCCATTTACTAAACCATGACTGAGTCGAGAACACTTACCAAGTTGTTAGCAACCCTTACCTACCATGCTTGCGATTGTCAAGCCTTACCCTTGTTAATACAAGTTAACGACAATAATTGGGTTAGATATCCCTTCGGCTTTTAACAAAACTCGCTAAAAGATTAACTAAGCACTTACCAAAATTCTCCTTTGATCCTGCAGCTTAAGTCCTACTTTTGAGACTAGTAAGGTGACAGAGGCAATTCAACAACACCAGAGAGAATAAGAAAAGAGGTGATTCGACTAGAACCAAGTGGTGAACCAAAAAGGAAATTTGAGAAAGGAGAGTATGAAGGATTCGACAAAGAGGGATGATAGAATTTTCGGCAATGGAGGGAATTTGACTTAGCAAAATTTTGGCAAAAAGGGAGAAACTGTTTGAGGGGGAGAATAAAACTAGAGAATGCTCAAAGAACCATTTAGCATTCGACCCCTTCTCCTTTTAAAGCCATAGGCCGAACACTCCCTCCCTTAGAGTCCCATTCGGCACCATCACATCCTTACTCCCCATCTCCTAACTTTTCTCCCTTATCTTCACCTTAAATTTCTCTCCTGAAGACTCCCTTCTAGAGTCCCCTCCAACGCTAACTCCTTCTTTCCAGGCACAAAAATGAAACTCCTTAATTCTCCCCTTTTTAGGCCTCGAACCTTGGGCCTTCTTAGCTGAAAAACACGCCACTTCATAGCTCCTAAATGGTGCCACTTTTCACTGGACCACAAGCCCATTTGTGCCCTCTCTTCTCTTAATCTGCTTATGAGGCCTCATGCCTAGGGTCCACTAAGCAAGAAAAATGAATTTTTCCCTATGGTCACCCCTATCTCTAAGGCTTCAAATAATCCTGATACTACCTTAATATTATTATTCTAAGTGCTACACATACGTATTAACTTACATGCATAAAAATTAGGGTTAATGATTTTTATGGCATTACAGGGATAATGTTTGAATCGTAAAGATATTTGAGTACAGCAGTAAAGTTGAATAGCTTATAATGATCTCTTCTGGGTATTCTGCGTGATCCATTATTCTCATAGGTATATGTGGCTATTTATTTTCAAATGAAACTCTTATCGTATGTGAAAGCTAACTAAACATGCTGATAGAAAAAAGCATTGTTCGTATGTTTAGGTTATGGTCGACATTGCTTTATTTTTTCCTGGAATTCTATTCCATTGTGTTGATAGAAAAGTGACGGTAAAATCTGTATGATGTTAATATCTTGTTTCTACTTGTTATTGTTTTGTTGAATATACATGAAGATTATATTGCTTCTGTTTCAGTTGATTTCAGTGTTTATGAGTGATGTTTTCTTCTGGGATTTCTCTGGGATATCATTGAGATCTTTATCATTCTATATGGGTGGTAATGTTTACAAATTTTATATAGTTCAATACTTAGAGATTTTGCTACCTCAGTTTTATTATGATTCTGTGCGATCATCTGCAAGAGATATTCCTTTGATGGAGATGAATATATCTATTACGATTATAATTTCTGGTTTGATCATGGGAGTACAGTGGTATTGTCATCATATTTTTAAAGGTTATGTTTTTTCTTTTATTTCTATTGAAACCATATTTGATTTTCTTTTGTGTTCAAAATGTATTATTAATGGTTGGGATATTATCTATTTATAAGGTTGAGATGTCGGTCTTATTATGGCATTATGATTTTTTATCTGACAGAGGTGGCTTCAGTATAGTACAATGCTTCGATGATTAATGGTTGAGATAGCTTTATTATATAATACTTTTTAGTTTTCTTGAAATGGAATTGACATCGAAAAAAACATAGATGATAGAAGATCAAGTTCAAATCTGTATAATAGTTATCACTTCCAGGTAAATCTTGATATATGTCAATGAGTAAAGACGGAATGTTATGTCATATTCAAATTATGCAGTTTTTAAGAAGATCTTTGACTATTATCCTGAAGAAATTGTGATAAATTCTATGTCTGAGTTATCTTAACAATAAGAAGAAAGGTTTTCTTTGAAAAGTTATTGTTTGACAGCCAAGATCGATTCATTTTTTTTAGTTTGATTGGGTTATTTGTTTGAAAGGTTAATTGGGTTATATGTGTTTGACTTTATCCTTGGGTCCGGAAACAAATTTTGTGCGTTCACAGTAATTTGATGGATAGTTTGAATAAAGAATTCATATTTTAGAAGACATGATACATAATTATATCTATCGGGATAGTTCTATTTGAGAAATACTATTGTAAATTAAAGTTGTTTTGATTGTTGAAGTTTTCATTTGTGCGAAGTTGATTTGGCTTAATATATGTTAATAAAGTTATAAACTGTTGAAAACACTATTAACTGAAGCACCAATTTTGGTTTAGCCTGAATCGAGTAAAGAGTTTATTATTTTCAGTTATGCGTCATAGAATGGTTTGGAGTGTGTTTGAGTACAATAATGTATAGTGAGGGCTTATGCTTCCATATAGTTAAAGTTGCATGAAAAGATTATTCGACGCGCAAATTAGAGATGGTTGACATTGTAATTGCATTGAATAGTTGGTGACATTAATTGTTTGGTGAGTAATGTAACCTATTTGATGGTTGCAAGAGTTTAAAATATTTGATGTTACAGAGAGATCTGAATTTGGAACAGCAAAGATGGCTTGAACTGTCGAAAGATTTTGTGTCAATAATTGGTTATCATCCTGGAAAAATGATTATAGTCACAGATATTTTGAACAAGAAATCTTTGTGTGCTTTACAAGCGATGAATACGTGATTGATCTTAACGGATGATGGATAGATGTTAGTTGAGTTAAAAGCTAAATTGATGTTTATTCCGTGATTTTGTGAAGCTCAGAAATGTATCAGTGAATTGCAAGTTAAAAGAGTTCAATGTGAATTGACTTATAATTTAGAGCTTCAGATTGGAACCGATAATTATTTGGTATTTCGAGACAGAGTTCGTGGACCGAGAAATCCAGAGATTATACAAAAATTATTATATCTAACTCATAGTGGTAATTATCTGTTCATTCGGGAAATACTAAGATGTAAAATAATCTGAGACAGTTTTACTGGTGAATGAGTATGAAACGTGATACTTCTGACTTGTATCCAAATGTCTAATTTATCAACGGGTTAAAATTGAATATCAAGTATCTTCGGGACTATTATAATCTGTGTTATTATCTGAGTAGATATGAAATAGAATTTCGTTGGATTTTGTAAAAGGAAGATGTTATCTGAACTATTGTTAATTGTTATAGAAGTTTGTACATCTTATCTCAGTATGTATAATTTCTCTTTTGATAGAATAGCTAAGTTATACATTTATGAAATTGTTACTTTTTATGGAGTGCCAGTCTCCATTATATCGGATAAAAATCTAAGGTTTATATTGTGTTTCTAAAGAAAACTACTGTAAACTTTTGGTCTGAGGTTGTATTGTAACACCGCATTTCATTCTTCAACTAATGGATAATATGATAAAGTGATTCATATTCTCGAAGATACAATTTGTTACTGTATTTTAGAATGTCAAAGCAATTAAGAAAGACAATTACTGTTGGTTGAGTTTGAGCATATTAATAGTTATCATAGAGTATAAAGATGGTATTGTATAAAGTATTGTATAATTACAATTACTGAACTCCGTTATTATTGGATTGACCTTTGTGAGAAAAAGATTCACGAAATTGATTTCAATAGAGAAATTGAAGAGAAAGTGAAAATAATTCATAACAGTTAGAAAATAGTTTCAGATTGATAGAAAACATATGCAATCCTGATACATAAAAGCATTGAATTTCAGTTAGTGAACTGAGTGTTTGTGAAAGTATTGCTGTGAGAATAGAATTTCTCAAATTAGCTATAAAGAGAAGTTGAGTTCATGATTCATCGGGCCGTATGAGATTATTGAGAAAATAAAGCCTCAACTATAATTATTGTCAGAACATGTGAAGATCCATAATGTATTTCCTATATCTATGATGCAATGATTCATATAAGATCCTTTGAATATAATATCTCTTTCAGAAGTTGAAAGTCAGCTTGATATGACGTATAGCGAAGGATAGATTAGAATCTTAACTCGTGAGATTAAAGAGTTGAGAAATCTAAGACTATGTGAGAAATTGATAAGGTTATAAGAAAACAAATCTATAATTTATTCTCTGATAAGATTTTCGAGGACAAAAATCTCTAGGGGGAGAGTTGTAATAGCCTGTTTTTGGGTCAAATCAGAACAGTGGTTTCGGGACCACAAATTCAAAGTCAAAATATTTATTATGTTGTTATTTTAATGTCTACAACATGATAATATGTTTGTGTGAAAATTTCGTAAAGAAAATTTATCGTTTAAATGGTCAATTTGACAAAAAGGACCAAATCGCGTAAAGTGTAAAAGTAGAGTTCCATTAGCTAAAGGTATCTAATAGCTATAGAATTTTAATTTAGAGGTCCTTATATGGTAAATATATCATTAATAGCATGAGTGGACAATTTTGGACAACAATTATGTGATTTTAATGCTTTAATATTAAGGTTAATTAGGTAAATATGTTAATAAACATTAAATAAATAAAACCAAAATAAAAGTTATCATCTTTTATGGTTCTTTCAACCAAAAATGGAGAAGAGGAAATGTCCATGGAAGCCATTAGGGTTCGGCAAGTTTGGAGCTTAATTGGTAAGTGATTTTGACTCGGTTTTTAATGATTTCTATGTTTTCGTGATCGTTGCTTCGTAATCTAGCTAGCCCGTATCTCTGATTTCAAAACTGTTGAAGTATTTGAATGTTTCCATTTTTGAATGCATGAGTATTTTGTTATTTGATGATGGAAAATAAATCATTGTTGTTAGATGTACAAGTTTTGTAAAGTGAATTTTGGTAAAAATGTCAATTTTGGATTAAATTGTGAAATATGAAAATTTAGTGGTTAAATTTTAAAATAGATGGAAAATATGGGCTGATATGAGAATGGGTAATATTTGGTTGGCATGAATTTGTATTAAATTGAATGAATTGTGATTTTATGTGTTAAGTACTAAAATGCAAAAATGTGAAATAATAGGGGCAAAAATGTAATTTTGCCAAAATATGTAAATTGTGCTAAATTGAATGAAATGACGATTAAATAAGTAAAATTTGATATTATATAGATTAAGATAAAAAAGATTTGGATCTAGAAAAGGGGAAAACAAAGTATCAGATTAGTCGACCTAATCCGTTGATACAGCGAACGAGGTAAGTTTGTATGTTATAAATTCATTTCAAATGTATTTTATTTGCTTTGGTATAGAATGATTTTGTTTTTGTGATTACGTACAAGTTCAAAAATCATTCAATGATGATTTGACAGTTGAAATCTCAGTTTAACCTTAGGAATATTTTAGGATGCTAGTGACATGTCATTAGGTATACTTGAGTTGGCTTCGGGCCATGATTTAGCATTGTGTGTGTCAGATAAACCGATTTGGCTTCAGGCCATGCATATAAGCTAATTTGTCTTTGGGCCATGGTATCATAATTTCTGACAAGTTACCTTGATTTGGCTACGGGCCATGGTATAGGTACTTATCGAGTGAGACCTTGAGCATCCGACTTCTATTTTGAATGGTTCAACAGGTAAAAGAAGAATCTGGTTGATTATGAGATTGGTACGAGATGGTACAGGTACGTATGGAAATGAATTGAGTATTGAAAACTATGAGATTGATGAGTTTCTTGGTAAGCTATATGAATGATCATATGATGGCTTGTGGTTTAATAAATTTGTTACACATTGTTTTCTATTATATAAATGATTTATAAATGATGATAATTACTCAATGTTAATATACGAGCTTACTAAGCTATATAGATTACTTTGTGTCTTATAGTGATTTTAAGGCTAGCTCGGATTCGGGGATCATCAAAGATCGCTTCACACTATCCACTTATATCTTGGAATCAATGAAATTTGGTAATTTGAGTATATGGCATGTATAGGGACTTTGAGTCAAGTTATTTATATTTTGGTAATGACTTTGGCCAAATGAATTGGCTTGTAAATGTTTATATTTTGGTTTGTATATATATCCATGGTTAATGGCTTAATTTTGGTATGGTTGGTATGTTTGAATTATGTGCATTTATATACGCCTATGTCTTGTGCTTATTTAGTTGGTTAAAATGATTGATGATAATAAGTACCTTGAATGATAAGTTAATGATTTGAGGAATTGGTAACATGCTTGTGAATGTAAATATTTTGAGTTGTAAATATAGCCATGAGAGTTGGCTTAATTTGATGAATTTTTTTTATGTACATATATGTTAATATATGGTTGATATTAGATGTGAATTATGTTTGTGAATTGGTTTAAAATGATGTATGATTGGTAATAGTATTGTTAGTTGAATTGGTATGTTTTGATGGAGTAAGGATTGAGGTTATAAGCATGTTGAATATGGGTATTCAAAATGGTATGGATTAGTCTTGATTATGGCTAAATTGAATGTTATTTATGCTATGATTTGGTACCATTTGAGCTTGTTTAGGTATTTGCAAAATGGGTGGCAAAATGACTTGGTAAATAGTCTATTTTCGTCCACACGGGCAGAGCACACGGGTGTGTGACTCAACCATGTGTGACACATGGTCATAGTACAAGGCTATGTGTCCCCTGGTGTTGCAATTGGAAGCAAGTTAGTATGATCCACACAGCCTCACACACGAGCGTGTGATCGGCCATGTGGCACAAGTCAGTATACCCCCAAATTGTGACACGGCCTAGCACATGGGCGTGTGAGTTGGCCGTGTTGCTTAAGTCAGTATATCCTATAGGTTTGACACAGTCTAACACACGGCCTTGTACACAGGCGTGTGTGGCCACTTCGAAGGGCAAACGAGCTAGACACATGGATGTATGCACCCCTGCTTTCACATGGCTTGCGACACGAGCGTGTTTGGTGGCCGTGTGTCTGGCCACACGGGCATGTGTCCACTGTTTGAAGCAAAATTTTTTTAAGTTTTACAAAAATTTCCTGAGTTATCGATTTAGTCCCGAACCATTTCTAATGCATGTTTAAAGCCTCGTAGGCTCATTTAAGGGACACTAGCATTGGTTGTGATTGAATTGTATTTGAAGTGATAAATTGTATAAGAATGTGTGTTTTAAAGTGTTGTAAGTTCGGTAATGCTCTATAACCCTATTCAGGCATTGAATACGAGTGAGGGGTGTTACAATATACACGTCGAATCAACTAATAAAGTGATAAGTGAGATCATCTCCACAAGGATCAGATTAGGTATAAAAGAAGTTAAGTTATTATAATGAATTATGATTAATTTTATGGCAAAACCAAGTTAAGTACATAGTGGTAAATTAAAATAGTAAGGATATGTGCGAAATATATACTGACTACTATGATAATAATACGCGAGCGAATAAATAAATAACACAGAATTATATGGCAAAGATACTATGACAAAGGATTAAGCGTCTATGATACTGATTTGGATGGTTGAGATTACTAGGAATCTGCCCTTATTTTCAGTATGCCTTAGGAAAATTGCACTCAATCTACTGCTCAGAAGAGGCTTAAAGTGACCTACTTCTTTCGAGAGCAAAATCTCAAGTTACCTAGCCTATGTCTACAGGCCTTAGCACGGTAACCTACACTATTTTATCTTTATTCTATGGAAATGCTACTCTATGTCTAAAGTCTGCTGCAAGTGTTTGGTTGAATATCCGTTTGTATCATTCAATTTTAGTCCAACTAATCCAACCTTTTCAGAATTAGATTCATTTTATTGGCATGCTTCAAACTCATCTATGTCTAGAGAATGTATGCATACAATTGGGAAATAAAAATAATTAAATGAAATAGTAGATTAAATCAAGTATATGTTTCAACCATTAGAGAAAATAAAAGTCTCATCATGTAATCCCAACCCTATGAGATTTAGCTCATGGGTCGGTAATTAAAATTCAAGTTCATAATAACACCCAACATTGTTTCGATCAAATCAATTCACTGGAGAACAAAATAAGAAATACTGAAAGGACTTAGGAAGATGGTTGTCACCAAACCAATCCGTAATCCAACAACATATTATCCTATGATGGCGTAGAGGGACTGCCTTCGGATCCTTTTAGGGTTTTCTCTTGGATTTTTATAAGCTTTTCTTCTTAGGGTAACACCAGTAGCCCATGATATCTTCTCCTCTTTTCTAGGTAGACTTGTTTGGTACAAGTAGAGTTGGGCTGAAATTGGTATGCGTTGAGTGTTGACTTGGTCATCTTCCTGAATTTTCCACAGTATTCGTGTTGACAAACTGTCCAACCTCTTTCCACGACAAACCTTCATTCCTTTATTTCTTTCTCCACATCCTGCACATGCCAAACCACAAAACACAATCCTTCTGCACGAAATTAAAAGTATCTAGCATGAAAACACAGTTCAAGCTCCTAATGCAATGATAAAAATGCTAATGAAATGTCCTAAAATGCCACTAAATGTACACAAGTACAATCAATTATCTAGGTCTAAAGGCATAAAATATAACTCTTTTCAAGAGTTATCACACCCACAAACCTGAGTTATTGCTTGTCCTCAGGCAAATATGCACGAGTGCATGTATGTAGCAATATTGGTAGCATATATACCCATCTTGTACTGTCACTCTATTCGAAGACCCATCTATACATCAGTTCTCAACCATCTTCTTGCTACTAAAGCTTGTTCGAGTTTCAAAGGTTTAATTTAACAAAGGTAGTGCAGAAAATTGCTCTCAAAAAACAAGATTTTCTAAGTGCCATGTATGTTCTTGCCATAGAAAATATCTTCTAATGTACTCAGTTCATTTGTTACCTAAACTCAAGTTACTCTTGCCCTAAAACAACTTGAAATGTATAAACCATTTACATTTGTGTTTTTTTTATGTTAGTATATTAGGGGATTTAGCATGTCACAAAATTCTTTGACTTGATAATCACAATGGAGCATACACCGAACTACCTAGTACTTAATCATTTCATAATTTAAATAGAAATCACTCTTAAAGCTAAGGCTTTTAACATAGAAGATGGATGGAGCAAACAACTACCTCCTTAGCTATTGAGCCCATTACTACAGCGGAGTGCCCCTAATTTATTTATTTTCTATTACACACTCTTACTTAAACTCACCGTTCTGGTCCACATACGATGGAGCAAACAAAGTGGTGCTGACTTACTCCATAATTCTAAGCATTGGAGTGCCTACTATCCACTGTGCTTTATTTAATAATGCGAAGGCAATATGACTGAATTTGGCTTCAAAAGTCCCTAAGTTCATTAGAAGGTACTCACTGCAACTCGAAAAACTAGGTATTGAACATCTCATTTTTAGAAATTAATTTTCAAGCAACCAATCCTAAGCTAAATTCACCTAATCCACTGTTACATGTTCTATGTGTATTGAAGAATCTAAGCTCATCATTGAACATCCTTAGTATATATTGTACTCCTCATAGGCAAAAAATACTTAATAGTTACATTGCAATGGAAAAACAAATTTAACTATACTAAAATGATCATACATACTAAATATAAAAAGCAGCCTAAACGATCAACAAAGCCCCCAAACCTAATGGATGCATTGTCCTCAATACATAACCAGATATAGAATAAAACAAAAAATAGAGAAATTTGTACCACAAATTCCATGGCAAAAGAAATGGAATGCAAGAAGCATGAAAGAACGAAAAAACTTAGCTGGCTTGGTGTAACACCCCTAATCCGTAACCGTTGCCAGTTTAGGGAATAGGAGTATTACCAAACAATCCAGAACATTTACAATCATTTTACAACACAAAGTCAATCATCATCTAAACATACCAAAATATAAACATATAGTCCTTTAATGAGGTCTACGAGACCTTAAACACATGTTAGAAAAGGGTCAAGACTAAACCGAACACATACAAAATTTTTAGAAAAATCAAACATTTTTCAAAGCTGTAGAGGTCACATACCCGTGTGGGTAGGCCATGTGCCTCACACGGCCTCGGACACGCCCGTGTGTCCAAGCCGTGGCAAAATAGGGCATACATACTGACTTGTCAACATGGCCTGAGACATACCCGTGTGCCTCACCCGTGGTCAACACTGACTTGCACAACACGGCCAGTCAAACACTCGTGTGTCTGGCCCGTGTGCGAGCCTGACTTGTTTCAATTTTGCAAACTCGAAAGACACGGTCTAGCCACAAGCCCGTGTGCTCAACTGTGTGGGCAATTATAGGCCATTTTCAAGGCCATTCTCAAGGCCAAATTACCATCCATATTTTGGGATCGCCTACGAGCACCAAACCAATATCAAATCATGCCTCAAATGCAACCAAAACATACCAATATATGCACCAATTAATCATCAACCACACCATTTATTTCCATACTCAATGTAGGAACTAAGATCTAGAGCATTAAATCGGGATTCTTCGGGATTTCAGTGAACTCGTTAAGTATACCAGGTGTGTAGCCTTACCCTAAGTCTTAAGAAATTTATGGTATTGTTTTAATGCATGTGTTATTAAGAATGGGAAAGATATGGCTATGGTACCATGCAATGGTACAAAGTACTCAGGTACGTAAACCTACTCCTACTATGAGTATAATATGATAAATATCTGTTATGGCACATATGTGAAACTGTAAGAATGTGAATAAAGAATATGGCATGATATTTGCATGGTTTGCATGACATGGGGCATAAGGGTGATTTGGAAAGGGGAAGTGATCTGGTTGTTTATACCACAACATCTGAATGTGGTGACTTCGGTCACATAATCTGAATGTGGTGACTCATGTCACAAAATTTTATCTGGTGGCAATGCCACAATATATATAAGGGCGATGAGCACGTGCGTCGTAGCATGATCGCTTCGGCGATGTGTAGCGGATGGAGGGTTGACTTGGTCGGTCCTCCCACGGTGTGTGTGATGGTTGGTACGGGTGATGTGTAGCGGATGGTATCTAGGTTTGGGTTCGGGAATGCATCATTATTTGTAAATTGTGATATGTATATGTATGATCTGATATGCCTGAATCATTAGGAATTATAGTATGATTTGTATAAGGTTAGAATGGGAACGTAGATTAGTATGTGAAGTACTTAAACCCTAGGATTAGTTTACTTCAACATAGAAATTCATAAAACTTAAAGCCTAATGAAACAAACCTGTGACTAAGTCGCCGAGTGAGGGTGTGGCAACCATTGTGTGCATGTTTAGGATTGGATTCAAGAAGAGCCTGGTATTTAAGCCGTCCTCGTGACTCACCTCTTCTTCGCTCGAATCCTACCTGGTGCGTAGTAACGGTTCACCCTAACTAAGAGGATTACTCACGGACTAAACTCAGTAACTAAAACCAGAAAGGGACTAGCCATATTTTTATGAAAACCCTAGTTTTATAAATCAACAAACGACCCTTTTGAATTATGAAAATTATTTATTTTGAAAATTTTCCAAAATATTCCCAATTTACAAAATTACTTAAATACCCTAGTTGTAAAATTACTAAAATGCCCCTGGTTTGGAAAAAAACTTTTACCATACTACCCTCGACTTCTACTAGGATATTTTTTTCAAAATACCAGAAACTTTATTCCGCAATATATTAAGATACCCGATTTGGAAAATTTACTAAATTACCCCTGGATTACGAAATTACCAAAATAACCCCGATTTTCAAAATTTCCGCAATACCTTTGATTTGGGAAAAATTTATCTTTCAAAAATACCCATGAGAGTTTTTAAAATTTTGGAATGCCTTTTTAGATTTTTGGATTGACTTTGATTTGAAATTTACCAAAATACCCCTGTAGGACAAATTACGAAAATACCCCTAGGATAGGAACAGACAAAAATGTTCGAATGATGAATGTGTGTGGTAGATACCACTGAATGAGTGTATTTCTTTGAATTAGGGTAGAAAACTTGAAATAAGAACTCTGAATGATCGAAAGAACTACTATTAAACTCTTCTTCATAAAACTTTTTCGCGGATAATCAGTGGAACAAAATACTAATGCATAAAATTTCTTAAATCAGATTAAAGCGCGATCGTAGAAATGAGCTCTAGGGGATTAGTCATAATGTGCGAGGACGTGATAGAGGCAGGATGACCGTGTCGGAACCAGTTAGGTCGGGTCAAGGGTCCGAAAATAAGGTACCACTACTCCGACCACCAGCTGTTGGTGTTGAGCAATAAGATCAGACGGGGGATGATGCAGTATCGCAGGTAGTGCTACGAGTTCTTGAGATAGTGGCTGGAGCAGGTGGAAATATGGGAGCTCGAAAATCTGTACTCGAGCGACTCCGAGCCAATGGAGCTGAGGTGTTCCGTGGCGTATCTTGTGTGGCACCCAGTACGGCTAAGTATTGGTTGGAGGCGACAGAGCGAATTATGGATGAGCTGGATCTGACCGCTGAGGAGAAGCTAAAAGGAATAGTGTCGCTTCTTCTCGACGAAGCATATCAATGGTGGCTCACAGTTCGGGATGGCGCCACAGCTGAGGATCTCACTTGGGAGTATGTTAAGGCGGCGTATCAGAAGAAGTATATCGGCACACGTTACACTGATGCGCAGAGGAAGGAATTTCTTGGGCTGGTTCAAGGGAATAAGTCCGTAGCAGAGTACGAAGCTGAATTCCTAAGGTTGAGCCAGTATGCTCGAGGAGTAGTGGCTACGGAGCATGAGCGATGTGTTCGTTTTGAGGATGGACTAAGGGATGACCTGAGGTTGTTAATAGCTCCACACCAGGAGCGGGAGTTTTCTGTATTGGTAGAGAAGGCTAAAGTACCTGAAGGGATTAAGGACTCTCTGAGGCAAAACACGGATCGGAACAGGAAGAAAAGAGGTTTTAGATCGTCAGGATCGTCTGGAAATGTGCAGAAGAGGCCTAGAGTTGATGGGCCGCGAGGTCAGCAGGCTGTGACAGGAGGGCAGTATCTTATTTGTACTCAATGCGGGAAGATGCATCTAGGAGAGTGTTGGAAGAAGACGGGAGGATGTTTTAAGTGTGGATCTAAGGATCACATGATTAAGGACTGTCCTATTAAGGTAGACGGGAGTCGCCCAACAGGTCAGGGGGTTAATCAGGCTGGTAGAGGTGGATAGCAGCCTCAGAGAGGTCGTGGTCCTAATGGTAGGGGAAATGGTTCTGGAAGAGGACGTGGAACACTGGGTCGAGGTGTTGGTAATACTGAGGCTAGACAGCCAGGTCTGGTTTATGCAGTTCGTCGGAGGGAGGATGGAGACACGCCGGACATCATAACCGGTACGTTTCTTATAGCGAACAAGCCTTATTTTACTTTGATTGATGTGGGCTCGACCCATTCTTATGTTGCATGTAGTGTAGTGGAAACGTTAGGCATAGCCTCTGAACTTTCTGATAGGGAGATGACTGTAGTAAGCCCATTAGGCCAAACTATAGTGGTGAATAAGATCTTTCGGAGTGTACCTCTAGAGATTCAAGGAGTGATTTTCCCTGCCGATTTAATGGAACTACCCTTCGGAGAATTCGACCTTATACTAGGTATGGACTGGCTAGTGGAGCATCTGGCTATATTGGATTGTGCAGCTAAGTGAATAGAGTTAAGGACGCCTGAGGACGAGGCAATGATTATGATAGGAGAAAGAAGAAACTACTTATCTAATGTAGTACCTGCTTTAAAGGCTGATAAGATGGTTCGGAAGGGGTGCAAGGCATTTTTGGCCTTCGTTAGTGCGTTGGATGCAAAAGAAGGGGGAGTTGGTGGAGTTAGAACAGTAAGAGAATTTGAAGATGTGTTTCCAGAGGAGTTACCAGGAATACCCCCGAATAGGGAGGTGGAATTCAGAATTGACTTGCTACCGGGTACAGCTCCTGTGTCAATTGCCCCATATAGAATGGCACCAAAGGAGTTGGTTGAGCTCAAGGCTCAGATCCAAGAATTGCTTGATCGTGGGTTTATCCGACCCAGTGTGTCTCCATGGGGAGCACCGGTCTTGTTTGTAAAGAAGAAGGACGGAACTATGCGTATGTGCATAAATTATCGTCAGTTGAATAAGCTGACCATCAAGAACAAGTATCCGTTGCCAAGGACAGAAGACTTGTTCGATCAGCTGAAGGGGGCAGCAGTATTCTCGAAGATAGATCTAAGGTCTGGATATCATCAACTTAAGGTGAAGGAAGTAGATATCCATAAGACAGCTTTTCAGACAAGATACGGGCATTATGAGTTCTTAGTGATGCCGTTAGGATTGACAAACGCCCCAACCACGTTCATGGATATGATGAACCGGGTTTTTCAACCTTACTTGGATCGGTTCGTCGTTGTGTTCATAGACGACATCCTAGTGTATTCCAAATCTGAGGAGGAGCATGATGAGCATCTCCGGATTGTGTTGCAAGTGTTGACAGAGAAGAAGCTTTATGCCAAATTCAGCAAATGTGAATTTTGGCTTAAGGAGGTTGCATTCTTAGGGCATGTGGTGTCTACAGAAGGAATAAGGGTAGATCCTCGAAAGATTGCGGCAATGTTAGATTGGAAACCACCCAAGTCTGTGGCTGAGGTCCGAAGTTTCTTGGGATTGGCAGGCTACTACAAAAGGTTTGTGGAAGGGTTCTCATCGTTAGCCGCACCTTTGACGAAGTTGTTGAGAAAGAAGGTACCTTTCGTATGGACAGATAAACAACAGGAGAGCTTTGAGGTGCTTAAGAGGGTCTTGACTGAAGCTCCGGTTTTGATTCAGCCTGAGGTAGGGAAGGACTTTGTGGTATACTGTGATGCTTCTTATACAGGATTGGGATACGTATTGATACAAGATGGGAAAGTAGTCGCTTATGCGTCTCGGCAACTGAGGCCAAACGAGGTTAAACACCTGACACATGATTTGGAATTAGCGGCAGTGGTCTTTGCTCTGAAGGTGTAGAGGCACTATCTCTATGGAGAAAAGTCAGTAATCTACACGGACCACAAGAGCCTTAAGTATCTGTTGACTCAGAAGGAGTTGAACCTGAGACAGCGAAGGTGGGTGGAGTTATTGAAGGACTACGATTGTTCCATAGAGTATCACCCGGGCAAGGCGAATGTAGTGGCGGATGCCCTAAGTCAGAAAGTAGTGTCGGATCTGAGGGCGATGTTCGCACATCTGAGCTTGTATGACAATGGAAGTTTGCTGGCAGAATTGCAAGTTAAGCCAACGTGGTTGAATGAGGTAAAAGAGGGACAGTTGGCAGACGATGATTTAAATGCTAAGTTGCGGCAAGTGCAGAGTGGGGAGTTAGAGGATTATGGTGTTAACAGCGATGGAGTGCTGTGTTTTCATGGCAAGGTCTGTATGCCTAAGGATAAGGAGTTAAGGCGGAGAATTTTTCAGGAATCACATAGTAGCCCTTATACTATGCATCCTGGAGGTACTAAGTTGTATAGATATCTAAGGGAAAAGTTTTGGTGGCCTGGTCTAAAACGGAAAGTTACCGAATTTGTCGGCAAGTGCTTAACATGTCAGCAAGTCAAGGCTGAACACCAAGTTCCGTCAGGATTGCTTCAGCTGATAATGATTCCGCAGTGGAAGTGGGAGAGAATTACCATGGACTTCGTTAGTGGGTTTCCCCTTACGCCTACTAAGAAGGACTCGGTATAGGTGATAGTGGATCGGCTGACAAAGTCCGTGCATTTTATGCCAGTGCGGGTTGATTATTCTTTGCAGAAGTTGGTGAAATTATATGTGGTAGAAATTGTGAGATTGCGTGGAGTTCCGGTATCGATTATTTCGGATAGGGATCCAAGGTTTACGTCTCGGTTTTGGAAAGCTCTACATCAAGCTTTAGGCACCAGATTGGACTTCACTACGGTATTTCATCCACAATCGGGCGGTCAATCTGAACGAGTGATCCAAGTGTTAGAGGATATGTTGAGAGGCTGTGTAATAGACTTCAGAGGAAGTTGGGAAGAGTATTTGCCTTTGGCAGAATTTGCATACAACAATAGCTATCAAGCCAGTATTAGGATGGCACCGTACGAAGCACTGTATGGACGGAAGTGTCGCACTCCTACGTGTTGGACGGAATTAGGGGAGCGTCGAGGTTTGGGTCCAGAGATTGTGGCAGAATTCGAGGAGAAGGTCAAGGTAATTCGTGCACGGTTAAAGGAGGCATCTGATAGGAAAAAGTCGTATGCAGATCTTAGGCGAAAGGAGATAGAATTTGATGTGGGAGATCAAGCGTTCCTTAAAGTTTCGCCTTGGAAGAAGGTGATGAGATTTGGTCGCAAAGGGAAGCTAAGTCCCAGGTTTATAGGACCTTATCGGATATTGAAGCGAGTCGGACCAGTGGCCTACCAGTTAGAGTTGCCTCTAGAGTTGAAGCAGATGCACGACGTATTCCATGTTTCTATGCTACGTCGTTACCGATTGGATCCATCTCATTTAATACCAGTTGAAGAGGTGGAGCTAAGGCCAGATTTATCCTACGAGGAAGAGCCGATTCAGATCTTGGAACGAGATGTGAAAGTGTTACGGAGGAAATCAGTTCCTCTAGTCAAAGTGTTATGGCGTAACCATGGATCGGAAGAAGCTTCGTGGGAGCCGGAAGAAGCAATGCGACAGCAATACCCTCACTTATTTTAGCCAGGTAATTTCGAGGACGAAATTATTTTAAGGGGGTGGAACTGTAATATCCCGAATTTATGGCTTATGCATTAATGCTTAATTGTATGAAGTAGCATGTCTATGGGTGTTATGAATGTGTTTTATGAATTTTTAGAACCTTAGAATGTAGGAGAAATGCCTTAGAAAATATTAGGTTTTAAGCTTAAAAAAGGAAGCTAGGCAGAGGAGGCCTTAAGAAAATTAGTAGGGGAATTATGACACAAGAATGGGCTTGGTAAAATGGCTTGGAGGTGCCACTTAAAGCCTCTATAAGTGACGCCATATGTAGTGGGCAGGGCCTAGGTTCGAATCACGAGGGAAGCAAGTGGAAGAGTTTTATTTTGCTGCAAGGAGCAAGAGTGGTAGACGGCAATGGGGCACTGAGGGATGAGGTTAAGATGTGATTAAATTCCTTTGGAAATTTCGGCTAAAGTAAAAGATAAATAAGGATTTATTTTAAATTATTTTAAATGGGTAAAGAAGAGGAAGAAGGGGAGAAAAAGAAGGAATTGATAAGGGGAAAGGAGTTGGCCGAATATGGGGTATAGGAGGATGGCATTTTTGGCTTTGGTAATAGCAAGATAGGTGTGCCGAAATTTCTCTTCTTCTCCTCCTTTTCATTTGTGCCGAAAATTCCCAAGAAATCAACTTTTGTTCCTTTTCTTTTCTTCCTTTTTGCTACTTACTTTCTTAAGCCGAAACCCATCAAACCACATTCTCTTCTTCTTTTCATCAAAGGCCGAATATCCCTCTCCTACATTCCATCATAGCCGAATCTCAAAGGGGGCCTCACTCTCTCTTTGTCGCAAGTTTTAGAAGCCGAAACCTTTTCTCTTTTAGTCTCTTCAAGCAACGATTGGTGGTAAGTACTCCTCTTAGTAATTGGTTTAACTTTTCTCATTATTAGTGTGCCGAAATCAAGGGTTGGCCTTGGTGCTAGGGGTGGCCGAATATTCTTTATTGTCATAATATGTGCTTTTGTATGTAGCCAACATTAAGGAGCAATAGAAGGAGTCTTTCGGGATTTGTCTCTAGTCGACCACAAGGAGGAGACCATTCGGGATTGCAGATCTAAGGTAAGCAAGGGGTAAGATTAGGCCGAAGGCCATTTATTTGAATGTTAGAATGGGATCTAACATATGCATAGTGATTTCGATAGATACCCCAACCAAGTAGCACTTTTCGGGATTTAAGATTCACAAGGTAAGTGAATCTGATATTCGGCCAAGGCTATAAACAATGATTTAGATCTATACTTTATTTATTCAAAAGCCAAAAACTAACTAGTTCAGTGATTTAGTGTCTATCTGATTGCAAGAAGAGGCATCACAAAGTTTTCGGGATTTGATTAGTAGTCAAATCGGTAGCAATGTAAGAAGTTGGTTGCGTTAATCCTTCAGGATTTGGTTTTATAGCCGAATAGGCTTTTGTTAAAATAGTAAGTGTTGGCCGAATGTAGGGACTAAGATCTAGAGCATTAAATCGGGATTCTTCGGGATTTCAGTGAACTCGTTAAGTATACCAGGTGTGTAGCCCTACCCTAAGTCTTAATAGATTTATGGTATTGTTTTAATGCATGTGTTATTAAGAATGTGAAAGATATGGCTAAGGTACCATGCAATGGTACAAAGTACTCAGGTACGTAAACCTACTCCTACTATGAGTATAATATGATAAATATTTGTTATGGCACATATGTGAAACTGTAAGAATATGAATAAAGAATATGGCATGATATTTGCATGGTTTGCATGACATGGGGCATAAGGGTGATTTGGAAAGGGGAAGTGATCTTGTGGTTTATACAACAATATCTGAATGTGGTGACTTCGGTCACAGAATCTGAATGTGGTGACTCATGTCACAAAATTTTATCTGGTGGCAATGCCACAATATATATAAGGGCGATGAGCATGTCGTCTGCAGCGACTGCCTTCGATGATGTGTAGCGGATGGAGGGTTGACTTAGTAGTCCCCACGGTGTGATGGTTGGTACGGGTGATGTGTAGCGGATGGTATCTAGGTTTGGGTTCAGGAATGCATCATTATTTGTAAATTGTGATATGTATATGTACGATCTGATATGCCTGAATCATTAGGACTTAGTGTGGTTGTTATGCACTGAGTTTGTTTGACTCACCCCGTTGTGGGATATGTTTTCAGGTGACGCTCAGTAATGGACCAGGTCGACAGGAGCTTAGTGGTAGCCATGCTCAGCTCAGAGTTTATTTTTAATTTGGACTTCCTATTTTCTTTTACGTATTTAGATTTATTCGGGTTTTGTTTTTGATGTAATAAGGCCATAGTATGAACTGTTTACGCTTGCATTTTAATTATTTTGGTACGATACAAATTTTATTAAATTAACGCTCAAGTAATCTTTCTTAAAATAAACCTTCAAATGTTTCGACATCTAAATACAAATGATTTTCAAATTAAAGATAAATCTTTAACAAATTCGGCATGTCTTCTAATTTAAAAACAAGATTTTAATAAATTTCTGATTTAAAAAAAAATAACAATATTTTCAATTGAACTCAACACAAATTTTCTTCAAAACCTCTCGAATTTTTCCTAAATAAGAAACAAGTTTTGAACCGTTTACTCAAGGAACATACCAGATCCGGTCAAGGCTCGTGGGCCGGTTTGGGGTGTTTCACAGTAAGCTTAAAAGCTTAGTAAGTTCGTAATATAATACAGTTAGCTGAATGATTCAAAATCAATATATAAAATAAAACATCACATAGACTAATTCACAAAAATACATAATCTCATCTACATCTAATACTCACATAACCATCCATCCATCTATTTCCATATTCATCTACCACATAGGTTACGTAACACCCCTTACCCGTGTCCGGCGCTGGGACTGGATACGAGGCATTACCATGCTTAACCTTCCTTGAACATGAAATCTCGGGCTATAAAATTTCGTTCCAACTTAAAAAATTTCTTTCTTAATCATAACTTACATATCATGAACCTATGAGGCCTTAAACATACATCCGGAAGGTTTCGGGGTTCAACCGAGAACTTTTATACTCTTTGAAAATTTTTGCCTAAATAGGGGTCACACGCCCATGTGACTTGGGACATGCCCGTGTGGGCAGGCCGTGTGGTATCACACGCCCATGTCCCTAGCCCGTGTAGAATTTATTTTTATTTCGAACCTACAGGGGTTTTCACACGACCGTACACTCACCCGTGTCAATAGCCCGTGTCCTTCAGACGGCCTAGACACGCCCGTGTGCTAGCCCTTGTGACGAATTGAAGTCTCGCAATTAAATGCAGGGGACACATGGCCTATCAACACCCCATAGAGGTTGACCATGTGTCATACACGGCTTAGACACACGCCCGTGTGTTTACCCGTGTGGACACTTAGAGGCTATTTTCCAAGCCAATTGTCACCCTAAAACATCATCACACTTATACCAACTCAAGTAATACATAGCATGGCCTTTATAGACTATGAATAACCCTTGAAACACCACTTGTAGAATTCATAAAACTCATCATCAATAAGATATGAAACTTAAAAATTATTAGCCAATTTCTTTGGCTATATACAAAAAGGATAGCAACCTTAATAGCCAACACTTTGGCTCCCAACATGATATAACTCAAAATGACATAATCCCTATACATGCCATACTTAAAATAAAACAACTTGGCTATACCAAAATAATGATTGATAGTTGATCCGAGCTCCGACATCTATGATTCCCGAGCTAGCTTAGCTCCGACATATTTGCTCATAATCAATTCATCCATCATGAAACAAGAATACATAAATCTCAAGTGCTTGAGCTTACTTACTCATGCTTACTCTTACTCATCACATATTACATATTACTTTCAAACTCGTATTTTAATCATGGTACTTGTATCACTTAATCACATAGATTAGCGATTTCGCTAATGTAACATAAACTCAAATCTTCATCTTTCCTTAACTTAAATGAAGCTCTTTATCAACCTTGAATAATTTAACTTATTACTATCTTCACTTGCTTAGCTTTTATGTTACCTCTTTTATACTTGGCTATTTTGCTCGTGAATTACTCGGAATATCAGAGGATACTCAATCTCACTAAACATGTGTCTCGATGCCAATGCCATATCCCAGATATGGTCTTACATGGGATCACCTTATGATGCCGATGCCATATCCCAGATATGGTCTTACACGGCATCACTTAACTTAATGTCGATGCCATGTCCTAGACATGGTCTTACACAAGATCTTCCTTTAGTGCCGAAGCCATGTCCGAGACATGGTCTTACACTGGACCTTCCTTCTATGATATTGATGCCATGTCCCAAACATGGTCTTACACGAGACCTTCCTTATTCGATGCTAACGCCATGTCCCAGACATGGTCTTACACAGAATCTACGTTCGGTGTCGATGCCATGTCTTAGACATGGTCTTATACGAGACTTACATTTCTTGAGTGCCGATGCCATGTCCCACACAAGGTCTTACACTGGCTTTCCTTATCTCATGTAGTGACATAAGTATCCTCGTTATTTCGAATCTTCAACCGAGACTTCCACTTACTTGTTCTCATAGAATTTTTTATTAGGCATTGTAAATCAACTTCATGAAAATAATGTACATTATACAACATCGTAAGTAATTTAATCTTAAAAGTATATGTAGCCTTAAATTCATACAAACTTACCTCGATACTCCAAAATATGTGTAGATGTGCAATTTAGTCCTTGACTTTGTTCTTGCCTCGGGTTCGGTCCGGGCTTCGTGTTTCTTGATCTATAATAACAATTTAACTTGTTTAATTCTTACATTGACTAAATTGACTCATATTTCATACTTTGGCAAAAATTACATTTTTCCCCTAAACTTTATCATAATTGCACTTTTGCCCCTAGGCTCGAAAAATGATTTTCGCTCAACTTTCTTACATTTAAAGCCTAACCAAATCTCATTCTCAACTATAAAAACATTCAATTTCCACTATTTCACTCATGTATGACCATTTCCACAACTTTTACAATTTGGTCCTTTTATGCATTTTTCATGAAAATTACTTAGAAAAAGATGTTTATCATCCATTAATCTTTCATATTCTTCCATAAAACATCAAAATACATGCATGTCATACATGGATAAATTCTTGAGCATAAACCCTAGCTCAAAATATAGCTAGAAATAGCTAAACCAAGCTACAAGGATTTCAAAAATACAAAAAATATTAAAACGGGGCTAGAAGATACTTACGAAGAAACCATAGCTATGGAGGGCTTGTAAAATCGGCTATAGCAAGAAGAAGATGGACACAATTTTGATTTCTTTTTCCCTTTTAATTCATTTATTAACCAAATGACTAAAATGCCCTTAATGATCCTTTCTTGAGATTTTTCCTTCCCATGTCTACTTTTGTCCACCTTAATATATAATGGTCTAATTGCTAAATAAGGACCCCTAATAATTTTTTTAATTCTATTGCATACTTATATCTTCTAGAAACTCATATTTTCTAATCTTTACAATTTAGTCCTAATGGACAATTTATTCACTAATTAATAAAATTTCTTCATGGAAATTTCCCACAATCATGCAAGCACCTCATAAGCCTTATAAAAAATCATTTAATCATATATTTCTACTTTGGATCTGTGGTTCACACCACTTTTCCAACTAGGCCCTAAATCGGGCTGTTACAGGTTAAATACATACCTTTGCCAACACTTAGTTAACGACCAATTTTGCTACTCAATGCTAGATACCAAATTTCTATCAATCTTTGTTATTCCTTCGATTCAATCACACACTTACTGTCAATTTAATAGCCACAGTTTAAATATCATCGTACACTTAGTGCATTTACTTTAAACTAAATTTTAGCTTGGTATCGCACACACTTAGTCGATGCTTTCTCTATTTCGCACACACAGTGCCATTTTCTACTGTATCAATTCTATTTCGCACACTTAGTGCCACATTTCTCAATTTCACACATATAGCATTTCTAATCCAATAACCACATATTCATTCATTTCATAACACATAGATATGAATTTCACAATTCGTATTATACCCGAACTTACCTTGGACGTTGAAATAACAAAAAGATTCGATTAATCGAGCACTTTATCTTTGCTTCAATCTCAATCCAAATCCCTCTTTTCTTGATCTATACATATTCAAATTTAACTCATTCAATCACCAAAACATTCAATTTAGTCTAAACACACATATTTAGGGCATTTTACAAAATAGCCTCACATTTTAACATTTCGACACTTTAATCCCTATTTCATAAAATCATCAAATTCACATAATTTCACTTCACATATGCCTAGCTGAATTCTCCTTATGCAAATACAAGCCCATATATTTCATTTATTTCACATTTTAGTCCTCCAATTTCTCATTTTCACAATTTAGCCCAAATTACTAAATTTCATCAAAAATTCAAAGACAAAACATGTTAATCTTTCACATATCTTTCATATTTCACCAACTATCAACACAAAGCTCAAACATTCATGAATGAAATATCAAAAAATCATCATCAAATTCTAAAATTGAAGCATGGGGTAGCTAGAACACTAAGCAGCGATCACAAAAAAGTATAAATCATAAAAAACCGAGCTCAAAACATACCTTGATTGAGTAAATTTCTAGCCGAAAACTAACAAGCTTTCTTTCTTTCTTTTTCTTCCAATTTTGGCAAGAAAAGATGAGAATATGGCTTGTTTTTCTTATTTGTTTTATTAATACACATTATTAATCATTTTACCAATTTACCCTTTTATTAACTTATTTAAATTTCCACTAATTATGTACTTATATGTCTATCTCCACTATTTATGGTGTATTTACAAGATAAGGACCTTTCATTTATTAAGCCATGCCAATTTAAGCACTTTAACAATCAGCACACAACTTTTGTATTTTATGCGATTAAGTCCTTTTTGCAAATTAAACACACAAACATTAAAATTTTCACACATACTCAATCACATATTATAAACACGAAAAATAATATTAAAATATTTTTTTGACCTTGAATTTGTGGTCCCGAAACCACTGTTCTAACTAGGGTCTAATCCAAGCTATTACAACCCTCCCCCTTTAGGGATTTTTGTCCCGAAAATCTTACCAGTGAATAAGTTCGGATATTGCTCTCTCATAACATCTTCAGGCTCCCACGTAGCCTCTTCAAATCCGTGTTTGTGCCACAACACTTACACTAAAGGAATTTTCTTATTTCTCATCTCTTTGGTCTCACGTGCCAAAATTCGAATTAGTTCCTCACTATACGATAAATCTGATTGAATCTCAACCGCAGTAGGAGCAATCACATGCGATAGGTCAGATCTGTATTGTCAGAGCATCGATACGTGAAACACATTATGAATCTTTTCTAACCCAGGTAGAAACAACAACTTATAAGCAACTAGTCCAATCATTCGATGATCTCGTATGGCCCGATGAACCTCAGGCTCAATTTGCCTTTTCGGCCAAATCAAAGTATTTTCTTCCACAGAGACACTTTCAAAAACACTTTATCACCTATCTCAAATTTAATACTTTTTCGTTTCAAATATGCGCAAGATTATTGACGATCTGATGCTACTTTCAAACTATCACGAATCACTTTCACTTTCTGCTCAGTCTCTTTGATTATATCAATCCCGTAAATCTTATTCTCACTCAGCTCAGACCAATACAAAGGCGTTTGACATTTGCGTTCATACAATGCCTCATAAGGTGCCATTTTGATGCTCGACTGAAAACTATTATTGTACGCAAACTCAATCAATGGCAAATATTGCTCCCACGTACCATCAAACTGAAGAATGCAACATCTCAACATATCCTCGAGCATCTAAATGATCCGCTCGGATTGACCATCCATCTTCGGGTGAAAAGCTGCACTAAAATGCAATTTAGTACCCAAAGCCTCTTGCAGTTTCTTCCAAAATCGTGAAGTAAACCTCGGATCTCTGTCAAACACAAAAGATAGTGGTACTCCGTGAAATCCCAAAATATCAGAAATATATATCTCAGCTTATTTGTCAAGTGAGTAATCAGATCGTACCGGAATAAAATAAGATGTTTTCGTTAATTATCAACTACAACCCAAATTGCAAATTTCTTTCTCGGAGTCAAAGGAAACCTTGAAACAACATCCATCATTACTCTATCCCATTTCCATTCAGGAATCATAATCGGTTGTAACAAACCAGATGTCATTTGATGTCCAGCTTTAACTTGCTAAAAAATTAAACATTTCGATACAAAATCTGAGATATCCCGCTTTACACCAGGCCACTAAGAAAGTTGCTTCAAATCATGGTACATCTTTGTACTTCCCGGATGAACAGATAGGCGACCGTTATGTGCTTCTTTCAATATTGACTGAATCAACTCTGAATTTCTCAAAACACATAATCAATCTCAAAACCTCAAATAATCATAACATCATCTTGGAATTCAGAATCATAGTTCAAATCACACTGAGCTCGTTTCGCTAACATTTCAGTATCAACTTTTTGAGTTTCACATATTTGTTGTAAAAAGAACAGTTTCACTTTCAATTTAGCTAAAACTGAACCATCATCAGACAGATCTAAATTAGCATTCATTGCACATAATGCAAACAACGATTTTTGACTCAATGCATTAGCAACAACATTTGCTTTACTCGAATGATAATCTATCACAAGCTCATAGCCTTTCAACAATTCTAACTATCTTCTCTGTCGCAGATTCATGTATTTCTGAGTCATCAAATATTTCAAACTTTTATGATTTGAAAACACATAGCATTTTTCACCAAAGAGATAGTGACGCCAAATCTTTAATGTAAACACAATCGCAGCTAGCTTAAGATCGTGTGTCGGATAATTCTTTTCAGCAGTTTCAATTGTCTCGAGGCAAAACCTATAACTTTGCCTTCATGCATCAGAACACATCCCAGACCATTCTTGCTGCATCAGAACACATCCTAGACCATTCAACGAAGCATCACCATAAATCACGAACTCTTTACCCGATTTTGGCTGTACCAAAACTGGAGCTTCAGTCAAAAGGGCTTTCAATTGATAAAAGCTTTTCTGACATTAATCGGACCATTGAAATTTCACATCTTTTTGAAGCAATTTAGTCAGCGGATTAGCAATCATCGAAAAGCCTTTTACGAACCTTCGATAATAACCAGCAAGTCCTAGAAAACTATGAACTTCAGACACATTTTTCGGAGGCTTCCATTCCAAAATAGCTAAAATCTTGCTCGGATCAACCTGTATACTAGATGCAGACACAATATGACCCAAAAATCCAACTTCACACAACCAAAATTCACATTTACTAAAATTTGCATTCAATTGCATATCTTGCAGAGTTTGTAGCACAATTCTCAGATGTTCAGCATGCTCAATTTCATCACGCGAATAAATCAAAGTGTCATTAATGAATACAACAAAAAATCGATCTAAATACGGTCTAAAAATTCTGTTTATCAGATCCATAAAAATAACAGGAGCATTTGTTAGCCCGAAAGGCATAACTAAAAACTCATAATGTCCATACCTCGTTCTAAAAGCAGTTTTCGAAATATCTAAGTCTTTTACTCACAAATAATAATATCCCGATCTCTGGTCTATCTTTAAAACACGGTGGCTCCATTCAGCTGATCAAACAAATCATCAATTTTGGGCAGAGGATATTTGTTCTTTATAGTCACTTTGTTCAACTGACGGTAATCAATACACATTCTTATCGTACCATCTTTCTTTTCATAAATAGAATGGGAGCACCCAAAGGTAAGAAACTTGGTCGTGCAAATCCTCTATCTGTTAACTCTTGCAACTGTGACTTCAACTCTTTCAATTCTGTTGGTGCCATTCTATACATAGCTATAGAGATAGGTGTCGTTCTCGGTAATAGATCAATACCAAATTCAACTTCACGTATCGGAGGCAATCCTGGTAATTCTTTAGGAAATACGTTAGGGAATTCACAAAGTATAGGTACAGATTCAACTTTCTTTTTTGTCATTTTTGTATCTATCACATATGCAAGATAAGCTTCATAACCTTTTTTCACATAATTCAAAGCTTTCATCGATGATATAATAGCCGGTAACCCATTCAAATCACTGGATTCAATTTGAACTATCTCACCATTCTGACTTCTCAAATCGATACTCTTCTATTTACAATTCACAATAGCATTATGCAAAGTGAGCCAATCCATACCCAGAATTATATCAAATTTATCGAATGGTAATATCATCAAATTGGCCAGAAAACAAATATCCCAAAACATCAACGGATAGTTCTTGCATACTTTATCAACCAGAACACACTTGCTTAAGGAGTTTGATACTCTAATTACAAATTCAGTAGACTCAACTGGCAGAGTCTTACTAGATACTAGATTCACACACACATATGAATGTGTAGATCCTGGATCTATCAATGCAATCACATCAATATTGAATAAAGTAAAAGTACCAGTTATGACGCTGGAGATGGAGCTTCTTCACGAGCGCGAACTGCATAGGCTCGGGCAGGTGCTCTCGCCTCAGATCTCATAACTGTATCAATTGTCCCTCTTTTTCTTTTACTCATATTTTTGGTGTTTCTGTGTGGTCTACCCCTAACTGTCATATTACTCATCCTCGTATTCTGAACATTATCTTTCTCAGCTAATTCTGGGCAATCTCGAATAAAGTGATCTTGTGATCCATATTTATAGTAAACTCTATTATTGTATTTGCCCCAGCATTCTTCAACATGTCATCTTCCACACTGTCTACACTCAGGCTTGTTGCTTTTGACACTTCCAACACTCGATTCAATCAGAATTTGAGTTTTAGGACTATCATTCTGTTCCACTCGGTCTTTACTCGGATATCCAAACGAAACATTTGAACGATTAGTTGTATCTTTGAATCTCTTTGATGAAGATTGATACGACTTACTCATCAAACTTTTTCCTTCATCTCTAGCTTCGGAATCTGCTTTCTTCTTTAATTTGTTAAGCTCCTCAACTTTGCAGGCTCTTTCAAATAACACTACAAATTCATTCAAATCAAGTATTCCAACCAATAATTTAATATCTCCATTCAACCCTTCAATGAAACATTTACACATAGTAGTTTCGGTCAAAACACATTCCCGCGCGTATTGGCTCAATCTCACAAACTCCTGTTCATACTTAGTAACGGACATACAGCCCTATTTCAGCTCTAGGAACTCTTTACGTTTCTGATCTATGAGTCGTTGGCGATATATTTCTGCTAGAATTCAACTAGAAAGAAATCCAGGTGATTCTCTATCTAAGAACCACGGATATCAAAGCTTTCCACCAATTATACGTCGTATCTCTCAACAAGGAAACAACACAATTTATGCATTCATCCGGAGTCAATGACATCTTGTCAAACACTCGAATTGTATTCTTGAGCCAAATTTCAGCTAGCTCAGCATCATCATCAACGGTGGCTCTAAACTTTTCACCCTATACTTTCAAATTTTATCCACATATGGCTTATTTAATCGATTCAGATCTGAAACTTGTGGCACTACAGGCACTTGTGGGGGTAGAGGTTGTTGAGCAGTTGGATTCATTCGAACGAACTCCGAAAACCACTCACTCATCATTTGGAAGAAGGCTTTCTTAGCCTCTCCCTCGTGGCTACTAGCAATCAGCCTAGACTCGACCGACGCTGTCCCTTGAGTGGGAACAGGCGCATTACTCTTTACATCATCAACAACTGCTCGATCGGGATCCATTTACTATATAAAAACACATTTTTAACTGTCAGGATTCATCACACTATCGCAATTATATATATGGCATGTATAGCTAGACTCACACGCGATACATTAGTCCTAGAATTGACTAAACTATAGCTCTGATACCAATAAAATGTAATACGCCTAACCCGTAATCATCGCCGGTTTAGGGATTAGGAGGATTACCGAACAATCTAGAACATTTACAATCATTTTACAACACAAAGTCAACCATCATCTAAAAATATCAAAATATAAACATATAGTCCTTTAATGAGGTCTACGAGACCTTAAACACATGTTAGAAAGGGGTTGGGACTAAACCAAACACATACAAAATTTTAAGAAAAATTAAACATTTTTCAAAGTTACAAAGGTCACACGCCCGTGTGGGTAGGCCGTGTGCCTCACACGGCCCCGGACACACCCGTGTGTCCAAGCCGTGGTAAAACAGGGCATACATACTGACTTGTCCACACGGCCAGTCACACGCCCGTGTGTCTAGCCTGTGTATGAGCCTGACTTATTTCAATTTTGCAAAATCAAAAGACACGGTCGAGCCACAAACTCGTGTGCTCAACTGTGTGGGCAATTATAGGCCATTTTCAAGGCCTAATTACCATCCACATTTTGGGATCGCCTACAAGCACCAAACCAATATCAAATCATGCCTCAAATATAATCAAAACATACCAATATATGCACCAATTAATCATCAACCACGCTATTTATTTCCATACTCAATTTCTAGTCAAATAAGTTCATCTAAAATACCATTTTCACATCACAAATCATATAATTTAAGCATCATATAATTCATACCACAAGTTCACACTTAAACCATCATTCTCGTCAACCAATTTAAACATGAAACATACCATTTTCATCATTCACATAACCCACACATATATATACCTACATCATTCAACTTACAAGCCATATCACATGGCAAGACTATACAACTGAAAGCATGCCCTAATCACTAGCCTATACATGCCATATACCATATATATATAATTTCCAAAAGTACCAAAATAGATAGCCGATAGTGTGATTGAGTCACTAACGATCCCTGGATTTGATCTAGCTTTAAAGACACTGTAAAACAAAGAAAGATTTCACAAAGTAAGCTTAAAAGATTAGTAAGTTCGTAATATAATGCATTTAACAATATGATTCAAAATCAGTATACAAGATAAATCATCACATAGACTAATTCACAAGAATACACAATCTTATCTATATCCAATACTCACATAACCATCCATTCATCTATTTCCAAATTCATCAACCACATAGGTTAAATACATACCTTTGCCAACACTTAGTTAACGACCAATTTTTCTACTCAATGCTTGATACCACATTTCTATCAATCTTCGTTATTCCTTCGATTCAGTCACACACTTAGTGTCAATTTCATAGCCGAAGTTTAAATATCATTGCACACTTAGTGCCTTTACTTTAAACCGAACTTTAGCTCAGTATCGCACACACAGTACTAAACAAAGTGGTCGATACTTTCTCTATTTCACACACATAGTGCCATTTTCTACTGTATCAATTCTATTTCGCACACTTAGTGCCATATTTCTTAATTTCACACATATAGCATTTCTAATTCAATAATCACATATTCATTCATTTCATAACACATAGATATGAATTTATTAATTCGTATTATACCTGAACTTACCTTGGACGTCGCAATAACAAAATGAGTCAATTAATCAAGCACTTTATCTTTACCTCGATCTCGATCCAAATCCCTCTTTTCTTGATCTATACATATTCAAATTTAACTCATTCAATCACCAAATCATTCAATTTAGTCCAAACACACATATTTAGGGCATTTTACAAAATAGCCCTCACATTTTCACATTTCGACACTTTAATCCCTATTTCATAAAAGCATCAAATTCACATAATTTCATTTCACATATGCCTAGTCGAAGTCTCCTGATGCACATACATGCCCATATATTTCATTTATTTCACATTTTAGTCCTCCAATTTCTCATTTTCACAATTTAGCCCAAATTACTCAATTTCATCAAAAATTCAAAGACAAAACATGTTAATCTTTCACATATCTTTCATATTTCACCAACTATCAACTCAAAGCTCAAACATTCATGAATGACATATCTCAAAATCATCATCAAATCCTAAAATTGAAGCATGGGGTAGCTAGAACACTAAGCAACGATCACAAAAACGTAAAAATCATAAAAAATCGAGCTCAAAACATACCTTGATTGAGCAAATTTCTAGCCAAAACCTACCAACCTTTCTTTCTTTCCTTTTCTTCCAATTTCAGCAAGAAAAGATGAGAATATGGCTTGTTTTTCTTATTTTTGTTATTAATACACATTATTAATCATTTAACCAATTTACCTTTTTATTAACTCATTTAAATTTCCACTAACTATGTACTTATATGTCCATATCCACTATTTATAGTGTATTTATAAGATAAGGACCTTTCATTTAATAAGCCATGCCAATTTAAGCACTTTAGCAATCAGCACACAGCTTTTTCATTTTATGCGATTAAGTCCTTTTTGCAAATTAAACACACAAACATTAAAATTTTCACACATACTCAATCACATATTATAAATACCAAAAATAATATTAAAATATTTTTACGACCTCAGATTTGTGGTCCCAAAACCACTGTTCTGACTAGGGTCTAAACCACACTGTTATACTTGGACTAGCTTGTAGATACTTCATTTTGCCAGAAGAGTAGATTTTTGGGTACTAAGTTTATACCGCCACTTCTTCTTTTTGGGATCCATTTCTTCTCCCACCTTGTAAGTTTCCATTAACTCATCAATCAGATGATCAATGTCATGGTCCTGTGCAGTTACGGGGTCTGGTGGCGAAGGTAGAACAGGATCCTTACCTTTGGTGGTGGTAGTTTCATCTTTTTCTTCTCCATCATCCTTCTCAATATGTATGGATGCTATTTTTTGGGCTTTTTAGTTGTAATTTGAGTGGTCTCCTCGACAATAGCTTGAGTGGGCTCCTTAGCAGCATCAGAAAATACGAGCTAAATGGCGAGGAATACAGGAAATTTTGGCATTGACCTTGTAAAATTCTTTTCCATGGATCTCCTAAGAGCCAAACCCCTACTCCTCACATATGCCCAATATTCAGCTTACCACTGCTGGGCCTAGACTGTTTCCTCAGCCAGGTGAAACTGTTGGACTTCAAAGAGGGACATCCTCTACTCCAACTGCTTTAAGGAGTGTAATATTTACTATTCGAATGAGCTACGAGAAACTGAAGGTGTTGTCGTGGGAGAACGCGCAGTAGAGGAAGTGGTGGCATGACTATGTTGAGTGATAACTCTTAAAAAGAGTTATATTTCAGGCCTTGAAATTGAAGTATTTGCTTGTAATTAGGAAAACATGTTTGCATTTTAGACTTATTACTAGAGGATTACATACTAATGCTTGGATTGTGTTCTAATTGTAAATTTATGTTCCTTTTAATTGCTGGAAAGAGGTTTGGTAGTCTTTGGTAATAGGTACATGTAGGATGAAAGAGGCAAGAAGAAGGAAAAGAGGAATGGGAAAAGAGAATGAAAGAGGTGAAATATTGCCATAAAAAATGGTGGGATAGATTGCCAATAGAAATGTCATGGAAATTCCAGGAAGATAATGCAACACTCAATCCACGTCACTTTCAGCCAGCTGTACGTGTACCAAATAAATCAACATGTAGAAGAGGAGAAAAATACGTGTGCTGAGAGGGACATATCTACCCTATAGAAGGAGAAGAGAGAAGAGAAGAAGAACACACAGATTTTGAGGATAAAAGAAAAGAAAGAGAACAATTATTCCCCTCCAACAGAATCTTGTGGAGTAATTGCGTGAAAAATTTAGAAGAGAAGAAGATGGTGGTAGCTAAAAAGAGGAGATCATAGATGAGAAGAAGGTAAAGAGAAATCTACCCTAAATTTTGGGTAAAATCTTAAGAAGAAGTTGAGGTGTAGCGAGAACTTCCTGCATGTAACACCCCTTACCCGTATTCGACGCCAGAACCGGGTACGAGGCATTACCAGACCTAACACACTTAATCATACAAAATCGGGCCATAAATTTCATTCCAACTTAAAACTTTTTGTTCGTGTTCACAACGTCCCTATTATGGGCCTACGAGACCCAAAACATACATATAGAGTGGTTCGGTATTGAACTGGAAGCTTACGAACACTTAGAAAATTTTTGTTCAAAACACGGCCACACGCCCGTGTGGAAAAGAACACCCCCGTGTGGACAGGTTGTGTGGTCACACATGCCCATGTCCCTAGTCCGTGCAGATTTTATTTTTTTCATTTCAAACCTACAAGGGCTTTCACATGGCCTGGCACACGCCCGTGTCTATGGCCCATGTGTGAAAACCTTGACATTCTGTTTATGACGTCAGCACACCCATATGCTAAGCTGTGTGGCGAATTTAATTTGAGCAATTAATGTGTAGACTTCACACGGCTTGGGTACACGCCCATGTCTTGAGGCTGTATCCTTCACACGGCTGAGACACACGACCGTGTCTCTGCCCATGTGTTTACTACTGGGCATTCTATTTTGCTAAATTTGGATGCAGGGGGCACATGGCCTATCAACACGCCTACGGGGCTGACCGTGTGTCACACACGGCCTAGATACATGCCCATGTGTCTACCAATGTGGGCAAATATAAGGCTATTTACCAAGCCATTTGCCTCCCTGAATAGCAACCACACTTATACCATTTCTAGCAACACGTAGCTAACAATAATGCACCTCAAATATCCACAATCAAGACATCCATACCTTAGTTTCTATAACAGTCCAGTTTATACCCTAGTTGAAGTAGTGGTTCCGGGACCACAAATCCGAGTCACAAAAATATTTGAATATTATTTTTCGAGTCTAAGCATGTGAATTGGTATGTATGAAATTTTTGTGTTTTAATTTGATCGTTTGTGTGTTTAATTGGCAAAAAAGACTTAATTGCATTAAATACAAAAGTGACTTGCTATTGTTAAAGTGCTATATTGCTATGTTATTTTAATCAAGAGGCCTTAAAATGAAATTAGGCTATTATATGATGGTATGGACGGTAGTGGACAACCATTTTAAGCTTATTATATTATTTCATTAAGGGTAATATGGTAATTTATATATTTATATGATTTATAATAAAACAAAAGTATGAAAATGAGCATTATGTTCATCTTTGGCCGAAAATAACAAGAAAAAGAAAGAAAAGAAACCAAGCTAGGTTCGCCATGGTTTTTCTTTGATTAAGGCATGTTTTTGTTTCGGTTTTTGATAATTTCTACGTTTTTGTGATCATTGCTTCGTGTTCTCTTAAGCCCATGTCTCAATATTTGAATTTGATGAAGATTTTGAGTTATGCCATTGATGATTTTGTAAGCTTGTGTTGATAGTTGTTGAATTATGAAAGATATGTGATAGATTAATATGTTTTGCCTTTGAATTTTTGATAAATTTGACTATTTAGGACTAAATTGTGAAAATTAGAAATTGAAGGACTAAAATGTGAAATAAATGTAATATACGGTCTTATATGAAGTGTAGTAACATTCGGCCTAGCATGGGTAAAATGAAATTATGTGTATTATGTGATTTTGTGAAATAAGGACTTAAATGTCAAAATGTGAAAATGTAAGGACTAATTTTTAAAATGCCCTAAACGTGTGTATATGGATTGAAATGAATGAATTCTGTTATTAAATAGCTAAATTTGAATTTATATAGATCAAGAACAAAAGAAAACGAAATTATATCGGGGGAAATCGAAAGTAGTCGAATAGTCGTTTCCAACAGTTCGTATGCATACGAGGTAAGTCTATATACAAATAAATGTGTTTGAGTTGATTTATTCATGCTTTTATGAAATTTAATTGTGATGAATGACTATGGAAGATGCATATGTGAGATTTGAAAAGGTTTCAACAATGTGTCAATGTCTGAAAAGTCCCGTACGAACCTTAGGAATAGTTAGGATACATATGCCATGACATAGGATTTCGATATGTGTTTTTGTGTAAGACCACGTCTGCGACGTTGGTAGCGGTTCGAGATTTACGTGTAAGACATGTTTGGGACATTGGCATCGTATATGATTTCATGTAAGACCCTATATGGGACAGTGGCATCGATATTTGATTACATGTAAGACCACATCTGGGACGTTGACATTGTATGAGCTTTCAGAGATATCCGAGTTTCCTTATGGATTTCGAATGGTTCAACGGGCACTCCAAGAAATGAATGACTATGTGAAATGTATATCCATTGTAGGTACATTTGAAATGCAAACAAAGTTTGAGTATGAAGAGTAAGTATATATGGAAATGTGGAATTGAGATATATGTATGAGAACATTGTGATAAGATGTGTTATATACCAATGTGCTATGATCAAATGAGCAACATGGAATGTGATATCTTTGTAAGCAAATGGTAAAGAACAATTGAGCCAAATGAGAAGTATGAAAATTGCTATTGTGTTATGCAATAGTATATATGAATGAAATAGTTTATAAATGTTTTATGTGATGAGTTTATTTGTATATGGCTTATTAAGCTTTTGAAAGCTTACTTTTTGTCTGTTTACATTGTTTTAGAGATTGTCAAAGCTACTGGGAGTTCAAGGATCGTCGAAGATCATCACCACACTATCAAACTATATTTTCGTACTTTTTGAAAATGTACATATTGATGTATGGCACGTATAGGCTAGAAATGTTTAGATATATTTTGGGACATGTATATATAGCCATGTGATATGGCTTGTTAATGAATGTGAATATGTGTGGATGTAGTTCATGCTATGTGATGTAAATTTTGGTATGTTATAGCTACTTTTGTGTTATAATTTGATGCTTGTAGGTATGACCCATAATGGGTGACAATTTGGCCTTGCAAATGGCCTATAATTGCCCACACGGTTGAGCATACGGGCATGTGTCCTGACCATGTCCTTCACTGTCCCAATTGGAAGCAAGACAGATTTGCATACGGGCCAGACACATGGGAGTGTGACAGGCTGTGTGACACAAGTCAGCAATGCACACGTGCTGAGACATGGTCCAAGGCACGGCCATGTGAGGCACACAGCCTAGCCACACGGACGTGTGCCCTGTTCTGAAAGAAAATTTTCTAAGTTCTATAAAGTTTCTATACAAGATCAGTTTAGTCCCGAACATTACCTAAAGCATGTTTAAGGTCTCGTTGACCTTCTAAAGGGGCTTTAAGTGTATGAATCATTATGAAATAATGTTGTATAATTGATATTGTAAAATGTTAGTAAAGTGTTCCGATGTATTTGGCAATGCCTCTTAACCCTCGTCCGGCGACAGATACAGGTTAGGGGTGTTACAGTTTCATACTGCGTTCATCATGCATATACTTCACACATTACTCATTCAATTGCGCAAGCTTGCACTTCATGAATTTCATCATCATAGAATAGATATAACTTAACTAGTATTGGCCAATTCTAATGGCCATTTACAAAATGAAATAAGTAACATTAATAGCCAACACATTGGCTAACCAATATGACATATAAAAAAATGACCAAGTTCCTATACATGGCATACCCAAAATAATTAAACTTTACTATACCCAAAAGAATAGCTTGATAGTGTGAATCGAGCTCCGACGTCCTTCAATCCCAAGCTAGCTTTGCGATACTACAAGAAAAAAGAAAAGAGAGGGAGTAACCATAAAGCTTAGTAAGTTTGCATGTAATAGATAACAACATAAAATCTTGTAATAACATCCACATATTACATTATGAATTAACACAAAATTTTCAAGCAACATTTACATGGCTTACTCATGCTCACTCTTACCAACCATATATCACATACCGGACTCATTTCTCATGAGTTTCGTATATGTACCTGTATCACTCCATCACATAAATTTAGCCCTTTTTTCCATCTTTAACACAAACTTTAATTCTTTACCCCGTTGAACCACATGGAATATCGAAGGATACTCGGAAATTGTCATACATATAGTAAGATGCCAATGCCATATCCCAGATATGGCCTTACATGGGATCACATGTCGACGCCCATGCCATATCCCATATATGGTCTTATACGAGATCTCATATTGATGTTGACGCGATATCCCAGATATGGTCTTACACGAGATCGTATGTCGATGCAATGTCCCAGACATGGTTTTACAGGATTTCATACCGAAGCTAGGTCCCAAACGTGGTCTTACACGGAATCACTATTCGATGTCGATGTCATATCCCAGATATGGTCTTACACGAGATCTCAATTCAGTGTCAAGGTCATATCCCAGATACTGTATTATATGGGACCTTATTAACCTAATGTCGTGACAAGGGTATCCTTTCTATTCCTAAGGTTCAACCGGTACTTCGATATAGTAAAACTTCATCATTTTTTTCATCGAGACCTCATTAACCAATTTCATAAAAAGAATATACATTTCATGTAATATCAAGCATTTAAATAGATAATAACATAATGTTGATTTATTATACACAAACTTACCTCGGTACCAAAATATAGATAGTTGTTTAATTTAGTCCACCACCTTGTTCTTTCCTCAGTTTAGGTCCGAACTTCGTGTTTCTTGATCTATAATGACAAATTTCACTTATTTAATTATCACCTTGACTAAAACAACCCATGAATCATACTTTGGCAAAAATTATAAATTTCCCCCTAAACTTTCACATATTTACAAAATGGTCCCTAAGCTCATATGATGAAATGTACTCATTTTCTTGGTTACCCAAGCCTAGCCAAACCTATCTTTAGCTTATAATAGCTCACATTTTCCTTTAAAACTGATTTTTACTACACATTATTCCACTTTTACAAATATGTCCATTTTAAGTGTTTCCATAAAAAGTCACTTAGAGAAAGATGTTCATCACACATCAAACTTCTATATTACTCCATTAAACATCAAAATACATGCATATCATACATGGTTAAGTCTTTGAACATTAACTCTAGGTTAAAATATAGCTAGAAATAGATAAAACGAGCTACGAGGATCTAAAAAATGTAAAAAACATTAAAAACAGGGCTAGGATGCACTTACTTTGAACTTCAAAATGAACAAAACCCTAGTTATGACTTCTCTTCAATTTTTGGCACCTAGGGAAGAAGATGGACACCAATTTTGACTTCTTTTTCCCTTTTTATTAATTTATTAACTAAATGACCAAAATGCCCTTAAGGTCCTTCCTTGAGATTTTTCCCTTCTATGTCCATTTTTGTCCATCATGAGATATAATGGTCTAATTACTAAATAAGGACCCCTAATAAATTTTCTAATACTATCTCATACTTAAAACTTCTAGAATCTCATATTTTTCAATTTTGCAATTTAATCCTAAAAGATAAATTGATCACTAAATCATAAAATTTCTTTATGAAATTTTTACACAACCATGCAAACATGTCATAGACCTCATAAAAACCATAAAACATATATTTCTACTTCAGATTCGTGGTCTCCCAACCATTATTCCGACTAGGCCTTAAATCAGGTTGTTACAATTCTCCCCATTAGGGATTTTCGTCCCCGAAAATCTTACAGGTAAAAAGGTTTGGATATTGGTTTCTCATAGCCTCCTTAGGCTCCCATGTAGCCTCTTCTACCCTGTGTCTTTGCCACAATAATTTCACAAGAGCTATACTTTTATTTCTTAACTGTTTGACTTCTCGAGCCAAAATCTTAACTGGCTCTTCACCATAAGTCATGTTCGGTTGCATTTCAACCTCTGTCGGTAAAATCACATGTGAAGGGTCTAATCGGTAACGGCATAACATAGACACGTGGAACATATCGTGCATCTTTTCCAACTCAGATGGCAAAGCCCAACCGATATGCTACCGGCCTTATTCTTTCAGTAATCTTATACGGTCCAATAAAGCGTGGACTCAATTTGCCTTTCTGACCAAACCTCAAAACTTTCTTCCATGGAAATACTTTCAGGAATACCTTATCTTCGACCTAAAATTTAATCTCTTTTCGCTTCAAATCTATGTAGGATTTTTGTCTATCCGAAACAGCTTTCAAACAATCACGAATTACTTTTACTTTTTCTTCGATTTCTTTAACCAAATCAACCCCGTGAATCTGATTTTCTCTGAGTTTGGTCCATTACAAGGGTGTTATAATAGCCCGATTTAATCCCTAGTCAGAACAGTGGTTTCGAGACCACAAATCTGAGGTCAAAAAAATATTTTAAAAATATTTTTGATATTTATAATGTGCGATTGAGCCTGTGCGAAAGTTTCATGTGAAAATTTTATCGACTGTGTGTCAAATTATGAAAAATGATTTAATCCCATAAAATGCAAAAGCTATGTGCTGATTGTTAAGTGTTTAATTATTGATGTCTTTAAAATGTGAAGCCCTTAAAAGGAAATTAAGCCATTTTAAAGGATAGTGGATGGTAATGGACATTTATGACCATCCATTATGTAGTGTGTTATTTTTTTATTAATGGATATTTTGGTAAATCTATTAATAATATATGTTATAATTAAATAACATGAAAACAAAGTCACTATCATCACCTTTTCCACGAATTTTGAAAAGAAAGAAAGAGCTTGAGCTTTGCTTCATTCAGTCATGGTTTATGCTTAAATTGGGTATGTGTTTTGATTTGTTTTTGATAATTTCAACGTTTTTGTAATTGTTGCTTCATGCTCTAGCTAACCCATGCTTAAATTTTGTGAATTGGTGATGAATTTGAGATATGCCATTTATGAATACGTGAGCTTTGTGATGTTATTTGGTGAAATATGTAAACTTGGTGTTGGGTTCACATAGTTTGTATTTGGATTTTTGATAAAATTGAGTAATTTGGGTTAAATTGAGAAAAGTGTAAATTGAAGGACTAAAATGCAAAATAAATGAAATGTGTGGACTTGTATGAACATAGAGAGAATTCGGCTAGGCAGGGGTGAAATGATATTATGTGCATTTTGTGATTTTGTGAATTAGGGACTAAAGTGTCGAAATATGAAAATGTGAGGGCTATTTTGTAAAATGCCCTAAATAAGGATGGGAGGACTTAATTGAATGAATTGGTGAGTGAATGGATTGAATTTGAATGTGTATAGACCAAGAAATGAGAGGTTCAGATCGAGATCGAGGCAAAGACAAAGTGCTCGATTAATCAACCATTTTGGTATATCGAAGTCTGAGGTAAGTTCAGACAAAATATGTGTATTTAACTATGTTTAATGTTATGAGATGAATGGCATGACATTATTGAAATGTGAATGCTAGTGAGGGCTCGAGTTATGTGGCACTAAGTGTGCGTATTCAAAAATGTGACTGAGATGATTAGCACTGTGTGTGCGATACCGATTTAAGATCGATTTGATATGGATGCACTAAGTGTGCGATGTTAATTATGCTTCGGCTAACTATTTGGGCACTAAGTGTGCGATTGAACTGAAAAAGGGACGAAAGTTGATCGAAATGAAATAGTGAGTATTGAGTAGCATATGTAATCGACAACTAAGTGTTGGCTAAGGTACGTTCAGAACCTATGTGGTTGATGAAAGTATGATTGAGTTTATGGAAGGTTAATTGAACATATTAGCTTTGGATGGTATGATATATGTGATTGTGAAATAATCTATGTGATGGCTTGTTTTGGTATAACGTATTATGTTACGAACTTACTAAGCTTTTGAAAGCTTACTGTGTGATTGTTTCTCTATTTTACAGTGTCAGTAAAGCTAGCTCAGATCCAGGAAGGGCCAGCATCTCTATCACACTATCAACAAACCTATTGTGGTACTTTTGAAGATGTGTATATTTGAATATGGCATGTATAGGCTAGTTAATTGAAACATGTTGAGATGTGTAAATAACCATGTGATATGGCTAGACAAAATTTTGGTAATATGTATGAATGATTATGATATATGAAGTAGGTTTTGGTATGGTTTGATGGAAATGAAAATGTCTTAAGAATGGTGAGCTTAGTGATGGATTGATGCTAATATGATCAAGTGATATTGAGGATGAATCATGTTTGGAAATGTATGTATTCTAGTTGTGCAATTTGGTATATAAGTTGACATGATTAGAAATGAAATTGGATGGGATGATATGTTGATCATTTTACATGTATTTGGTTGCCAAATTGTGTGAGAAAATATGCTTAATTATGCTTGTAGGGTTGAACCTTGTATGGGTGGCAAATTGGCCTTGCAAATGGCCTATTTTGCATACATGGCCAAGGGACACGGCATGTGTCTCTACCGTGTGGCTCAAGAGCCATGTCGAAGCGTGCTTGGGCAGGTTACACGGCTGTGGTACACCGGCATGCCTGGTGGCCGTGTGATCAAGTCAGTAGCTAGCCTAATTTCACACGGCCATGGCACACGGGCGTGTCTAGTGGTCGTGGGGATAAGTCAGTATGTATGCTCTATTTTGGCACGGCATGGACATATGGGTGTGTTTGGTAGCCGTGCGAGGCACACGGCCTGACTGTACGGGCGTATGACCTCTGCTATGTTGAAAAATGTTTGAATTTCTGAAAATTTTCATAAGTTTTTGGTTTAGTCCCGACCTCTTTTTAACACATGTTTAAGGTCTCGTAGACTTAGATAAAGGACTATATGCTCGTATTTTGTGTATGATTGATTGACTTTGTGTCTTTAAATGAATGTGAAATGATTCGATGATTTGGTAACGCCTTTTAACCCTAGTCCAACGACAGTTACGGGTTTGGGGTGTTATATTTTATTGGTATCAGATCTATGATTTAGTCGATTCTCAGACTAACGTAGCGTGTGTGAATCTAACTATACATGTCATATATGAAATTGCAATAGTGTGATGAATCCTGACAGTTATAACTGTGTTTTCATATAGTAATGGATCCCGATCGAACAGTTGCTAATGATGTTGAGAGTAATGCGCCTGCTCCCGCTCAAGGGACAGCGCCGACCACATCTAAGCCAAATAATAGTAGTGAAGGAGAAGAGGCTAAGCAAGCTTTCTTCCAGATGATGAGTGAGTGGTTTTTAGAGTTCGTTCGAACGAATCTGGCTGCTCCACCACCTCCACCCTCACAAATACCTGTTGTGCCACAAGTGATAGATCCGATCCGACTGAATAAACCTCATGTGGATAAGATTCGTAAGTACGGGTCCAAAGAGTTTAGGGCCACAGTTGAAGATGATGTTGAGAGAGCCGAGTTTTGGCTCGAGAATACAATTTTGGTATTCGATGAGATGTCGTTGACCCCTAATGAATGCATTAAGTGTGCAGTTTCTTTATTGAGAGATACCGCGTATAACTGGTGGAAGACATTGATATCCGTGGTTCCGAGAGAGAATCACCTAGGATTTCTTTCAAACTAAATTCAGAAAGAAGTATATCAGTCAATAATTTATAGATAAAAAACGTAAAAGTTCCTTGAGCTGAAATAAGGCCGTTTGTCAGTTACAAAATACGAACGTGAATTTGTGAGACTGAGTCAATATGCGTGAGAATGTGTTTCAACTGAAGCTAGCATGTGTAAACGCTTCATAGAAGGGTTGAATGAGGACATTAAGTTGTTGGTTGGGATACTTTCCATAAATAAATTTGTTGTGTTAGTCAAAAGGGCCTGCAAAGCCATGGAGCTCAGCAAAGAAAAAAAGAAAGCCGATTTTGAAGCTCGAGATAAAAGAAAAAGATCAATGAGTAAGTTGTCTCAACCATCGACGAAGAGATATAGAGATGTAAGCAACAGATCAAATGTTTTGTTTGGACATCCGAGTAGAGATCGTGTGAGACAAAGCATCGTTTCACGAGATCAAATTCCAATTCAATCAAGTGTTGGTAGTGCCAAAAGCAACAAACCTGAGTGTGGACAGTATGAAAGACGACACGTGGGAGAATGTTAGGGCAAATATAATAATCGAACTTGTTACAAGTGTGGATCACGAGATCACTTTTTTAAAGATTGCTCCAAGCTAGCTGAAGAAGAGAATGTTCAGAACATGAGATCGAGCAATGTGATGGCAAGCGGTAGACCACCCAAAAACACCAGGAATGTGAGTGGAAGTCAAAGAGGGACTACCGATATAGCTGTGAGATCAAAGGCGAGAGCACCTGCCCGAGCCTATACTATACGTGCACGAGAAGAAGTATCAGGTCCATATATCATCACGGGTACTTTTACTCTATTTGATACTGATGTGATTACATTGATAGATCCAGGTTCTAGTCATTCTTATGTATGTGTGAATCTAGTATCAAGTAAGAATCTACCTGTTGATCTACTAAATTTGTGGTTAGAGTATCGAACCCCTTAGGCAAGTGCGTCTTGGTGGATAAAGTGTGCAAGAATTGGCCATTGATGTTTAGGGATATATGTTTTCCGGTTAATTTGATGTTGCTACCATTGGATATGTTCGATATAATTCTCGGTATGGATTGGCTCACTTTGCATAATGCTATTGTGAATTGTAAAAGAAAAAGTATTGAATTGAGAAGTCAGAACGGTGAGATAGTTCGAATTGAATCCAGTGATATAAAAGGGTTACCAGCTGTTGTATCTGCGATGAAAGCTTTGAACTATGTGAGAAAGGGTTTCGAAGCTTATTTTTCATATGTGATTGATACAAAAGTGACAGAAAAGAAAGTAGAATCTGTACCTGTGGCTTGTAAGTTTCCAGATGTGTTTCTTGAAGAACTACCGGGATTACCTCCGATTCGGGAAGTTGAATTTGGTATTGAATTAGTGCCGGGGACTACTCCTATTTCGATAGCTCCGTATAGAATGGCACCAACGGAATTGAAAGAGTTAGAGTCACAGTTGCAAGAGTTAACAGATAGGGGGTTTGCAAGACCGAGTTTATCGCCCTGGGGTGCTCCTGTGTTGTTTGTGAAAAAGAAAGACGACACTATGAGAATGTGTATTGATTATAGACAGTTGAATAAAATGACTATTAAAAATAAATATATGTTGCCTCGTATTGATGATTTGTTTGATCAGCTGAAAGGAGCTACAGTGTTTTCTAAGATAGATTTGAGATCGGGCTACTATCATTTGAGAGTTAAAGAATACGATGTGCCAAAAACTGCTTTCAGAACGAGGTACTGACATTATTAGTTCTTAGTGATGCCTTTCGGACTAACAAATGCTCTGCAGTGTTTATGGATCTGATGAATTAGATATTCAGATTGTATTTGGATCACTTTGTTGTGGTGTTCATTGATGATATTCTAATTTATTCCTGTGATGAGACGCAACATGCTGAACCTTTGAGAATTGTGCTACAGACTCTACGTGAGAAAAAATTTTATGCTAAGTTTAGCAAATGTGAATTTTGGTTGCATGAGGTTGGTTTTCGGGGCATATTATGTCAGCTGCGGGAATACGACTTGATCCGCATAAAATCTAAGCTATTTTGGAATGGAAGCCTTCGAGAAATGTGTTTGAAGTCTGTAGTTTTCTGGGACTAGCGGGATACTATAGATGGTTCGTGAAGGGCTTCTCGATGATTGCGACTCTGCTAGCGAAGTTGCTATAGAAAGATGTAAAATTCGAGTGGTCGAAAAAGTGCCAACAGAGTTTTGAGCAGTTGAAAGTATTGTTGACGGAAGCACCAGTGTTAGTTCAACTGGAATCGGGTAAAGAATTCTAGTTTATAGTGATGCATTGTTGAAAGGTTTGGGTTGTGTGCTGATGCAAGAAGGTAAAGTTATCGCATATGCTTCGAGGCAGTTAAAGCTGCATGAAAAGAACTACCTGATGCACGATCTTGAATTAGCCGTGATTGTGTTTGCATTGAAGATTTGGCGTCACTACTTATTTGGTGAGAAATGTCATATTTTTACGGATCACAAAAGTTTTAAGTACTTGATGTCTCAGAAAGAATTAAATTTGCCACAGAGAAGGTGGTTAGATTTGTTGAAAGATTATGAACTTGTGACTAATTATCATCTGGGCAAAGCTAACGCTGTTGCTGATGCTTTGAGTCGAAAGTCTCTATGTGCTTTGTGAGCTATGAATTCTTAGATAGATCTGTTTGATGATGGTTCAGTTTTGGCTAAGTTGAAAGTAAGACCGATGTTCGTACATCAAATTCGTGATGCCGAGAAAATTAATGATGAGATGATAGCAAAATGAGTTCAATGTGATTTGAATTTAGGTTTAGAATTTTGAGTGGATAGTGATGATTGTCTGAGTTTAGAGATCGGATTTGTGTTCTGAAGAAATCAGAGTTGATTCTGTTAATTTTGAGTGAAGCTCATAATAGTCATTTGACTGTTCATCCGGAGAGTACAAAAATGTATAACGATCTGAAACATTTTATTGGTGGCATGGTATAAAAAGAGATATCTCTGACTTTGTGTCGAAATGTTTAATATGTTAGCAAGTAAAAGCTGAACATCAAGTTCCATCTGGTTTGTTATAGCTGATCATGATCCTTAAGCGGAAATGGGAGAAAATTACGATGGACTTTGTTTCGAGACTACCTTTATCTCCAGGAAAGAAAGATGCAATCTGGGTGATAGTTGACGGATTGACAAAATCAGCTCATTTCGTTCCAATGAGAACAGATTATTCACTCGATAGATTGACTAAATTATATATTGTTGAGATTGTGAGATTGCACGGGGTGCCACTATCTATTATATTTGATAGAGATCAGAGATTTACCTCTCGATTTTGGAAGAAATTGCAGGAGGCTTTAGGTACAAATTTGCATTTTAGCACTGCATTTCATCCGCAGATGGATGGAAAATCCGAGTGGATCATTCAAGTCCTCGAAGATATGTTGAGTTGTTGTGTACTTGAGTTTGAGAATACGTGGGAAAAATATCTGCCGTTGATTGAATTCGCGTATAATAACAATTTTCAATCTAGCATTAAAATGTCACCATGTGAGGCTCTTTACGGTCGAAAATGTCGAACTCCATTGTATTGGACTGAGCTGAGTGAGAATAAGATTCACGGAGTTGATATTATAAAAGTGACTGAGCAGAAAGTGAAAGTAATTCATGACAGTTTGAAAGCAACTTCAAATAGTCAAAAGTCCTATGCAGATTTGAAATGAAATGATATTGAATTCGAAGTTGGTGATAAAGTGTTTTTGAAAATATATCCATGGAAGAAAATACTTCGATTTGGCCAAAAAGGCAAGTTGAGTCCGAGGTTCCTTGGACCGTGTGAAATCATCGAGAGAATTGGACCGGTTACTTATAGGTTGTTGCTGCCATATGAGTTAGAAAAGATTCATAGAGTGTTTCATGTGTCGATGCTTCGACGGTACCGATCTGACCCATCACATGTAATTATTCCTATTGAGGTTGAGATTCAGTCAGATTTATTGTATAGTGAAGAACCGATTCAAATCCTGGCACGAGAGATCACAGAGTTGAGAAATAAAAGAATTTCCTTAGTGAAAGCGTTATGGCACAAACATGGAGTAGAAGAGGCTACGTGGGAGCCTGAGGATGTTATAAGAGAGCAATATCCACACCTATTCATTGGTAAGATTTTCGATGACGAAAATCCCTAAGGGGGAGAGTTGTAACAGCTCGATTTAGACCTCAGTCGAAACAATTGTTTCGAGACTACAAATCCGAGGTTAGAAAATATTTTAAAATTATTTTTGATATTTATAATGTGTGATTGTGCTTGTGCGAAAGTTTTAAAGGATTTAATCACATAAAATGAAAAAGCTGTGTGCTGATTGTTAAGTGCTTAATTGTTGACGTCTTTATAATGTGAAGCCCTTAAAAGGTGATTAAGCCATTTTAAAGGATAGTGGATGGTAATGGACATTTATGAGAATCCATTATGTAGTGTGTTATATTTTTATTAATGGATATTTTGGTAAATCTATTAATAATATATGTTATAATAAAATAACATGAAAACAAAGCCACTATCATCATCTTTTCCACCGAATTTTAAAAGGAAAGACAGAGCTTGAGCTTTGCTTCATTCGTTCATGGTTTATGCTTAAATTTGGTATGTGTTTTGATTTGTTTTTGATAATTTCTACGTTTTTGTAATCGTTGTTTCGTGCTCTAGCTAACCCATGCTTAAATTTTGTGAATTGATGATGAATTTGGGATATACCATTGATGAATGTGTGAGCTTTGTGATGTTAGTTGGTGAAATATGTAAACTTGGTGTTGGGTTAACATAGTTTTTATTTGGATTTTTGATGAAATTGAGTAATTTAGGTTAAATTGAGAAAAGTGTAAATTGAAGCACCAAAATGTGAAATAAATGAAATGTGTGGACTTGTATGAACATAGATAGAATTCGGCTAGGCATGGGTGAAATGAAATTATGTGTATTTTGTGATTTTGTGAATTAGGGACTAAAGTGTCAAAATGTGAAAATGTGAGGGCTATTTTGTAAAATGCCCTAAATAAGTGTGTGAGGAGTTAATTGAATGAATTGGTGATTGAATTGATTGAATTTGAATGTGTATAGACCAAGAAATGAGAGGTTCGGATCGAGGTCGAGGCAAAGACAAAGTGCTCGATTAATCAACCGTTTCGATATTTCGACATCCAAGGTAAGTTTGGACATAATACGTGTATTTAACTATGTTTAATGTTATGAGATGAATGGTATGATATTACTGAAATGTGAATGCTATGTGAGGGCTCGAGTTATGTGATACCGATTTAAGATCGGTTTGATATGGATGCACTAAGTGTGCGATGTTAATTATGCGTCGGCTAACTATTTGGGCACTAAGTGTGCGATTGAACTGAAGAAGGGACGAAAGTTAATCGAAATGAAATAGTGAGTATTGAGTAGCATATGTAATTGACAACTAAGTGTTGGCTAAGTTACGTTCGGAACCTATGTTGTTGATGAAACTATGAATGAGTTTATGGAAGGTTAATTGAACATATTAGCTTTGGATGGTATGATATATGTGATTATGAAATAATCTATGTGATGGTTTGTTTTGGTATAATGTATTATGTTACAAACTTACTAAGCTTTTGAAAGTTTATGGTGTGATTGTTTCTCTGTTTTACAGTGTCAGTAAAGCTAGCTCGGATTCGGGAATCGTCATCATATCTATCACACTATCGACAAACCTATTGTGGTACTTTTGAAGATGTGTATATTTGAATATGGCATGTATAGGCTAGTTAATTGAAAGATGTTTTGGGATGTGTAAATAGCCATGTGATATGGCTAGACAAAATGTTGGTAATATGTATGAACGATTATGATATATGAAGTAGGTTTTGGTATGGTTTGATGGAAATGAAAATGTCTTAAGAATGGTAAGCTTAGTGATGGATTGATGCTAATATGATCTAGTGACATTGAGGACGAATCATGTTTGGTAATGTTTGTACTCTAGTTGTGCAATTTGGTATATAAGTTGACATGATTAGAAATGAAATTGGATGGGATGATATGTTGATCATTTGACATGTATTTGGTTGCCAAATTGTGTGAGAAAATATGCTTAATTGTGCTTGTAGGGTTGACCCTTGTATGGATGGCAAATAGGCCTTACAAATGGCCTATTTTGCATACATGGCCAAGGGACATGGGCGTGTGTCTCTACCGTGTGGCTCAAGAGCCATTTCGAAGTGTGCCTAGGCAGGTTACACGGCTGTGGTACACGGACATGTCTAGTGGCCGTGGGGATAAGTTAGTATGTATGCTCTTTTTGGCACGGCCTGGACACATGGGTGTGTCTGGTAGCCATGTGAGGCACACGACCTGACTGCATGGTCGTGTGACCTCTGTAGTGTTGAAAAATGTTTGAATTTCTGAAAACTTTCATAAGTGTTCGATTTAGTCCCGACCTTTTTCTAACACGTGTTTAAGGTCTCATAGACCTAAATAAGGGACTATATGCTCGTATTGGGAGTATGTTTGATTGACTTTGTGTCGTGAAATGAATGTGAAACGTTCCGATGATCCGGTAATGCCTCTTAACACTAGTCTGGTGACGGTTATGGGTGAGGGGTTTTATAGGTGTTCGGCATTTATACCCATACAATGCCTCATAAGGCGTCATTTTCAAACTCGACTGAAAGCTGTTGTTGTAAGAAAATTCCACCAATGGTAAATACTTTTCCCAACTACCTTGGAACTCAAGAACACAACACTGTAGCATATCTTCAAGAATCTGAATTACTCGTTCAGACTAACCATCAGTTTTCGTATGAAAAGTGATCGTTTTTTTGGCGATGTCAAAGTCTTAAAATTTATAAAAAGTATGATCAAACCTGGAAACTAACTATGACAATGATTTGAGGCAAGCGTACCTATCGAATAGTAGTATAGTTAAGGCAAGACCAGAATGTCGAACCCAAAGGAACCAAAAATACTAATACTAACTCTCGTTTTATTATTTAGCCTAAGAATTAAAGTAATTTTTATCTAATTTAAAATTAACTAATAACTAATTTAAAGACTCTAAGATAAAGAAGAAGGAAATTGGGAAAATAACTTGGAAGAAAAACCAATTGACTAAGACGACACCCAAGGAAGAATCCACCTAGACCTCACTTGTTATCTAACTCTGAACCAGATGATTTATTCATTTGACTTGATCCGTAAGATTCCCTAAGTTATATTAATCCCTCTCTCAAGGCGACTAACGTCTAACCCTAGGTTGATTAATTGAAATCTCTTTCTAATTAAAACACCTAGAATCGCATCAACTCGATCTATGGACTCCCATATTAGGTTTCACCCTAATCCGGCAAAATCTCGTCACCCTATCTCTAGGCACACGATCAACTCCGCTTAATTATGCTAGATCTACTCTTAGGCAGGGACTTCTGCTCCTCCACCTAAGCAGATCACACTTGAACTAATATCCCGGAAATATCAACACAAGAATTAAGAACACATAAGTAAGAACAAGTCAAATATTTATCATATAGTTCAGAAAACAATAACAAGATTCATCTTAGGTTTCATCCCCCTCAAGTATCTAAGGGTTTAGTTCATGAAAATAAAAGAAAACACCTCAGAAGAAAAGATAAAAGAAAACATAAGAAATCCCTAAAACCCCTTGAAGGATTTGAAGGAGAGATCCTCCGTCTTGAGTATGATTCTGGCTTCTTGTGATGAATCAACTGGATATCTTCAAGTAAATCTCCACAAATCTGCCCTCTTTAGCCTAGTCGGACGCCCCCTGACTAAAGCCTTGGGTTCCCCCTTTTCTAGTCATACTTAGGGTGTTTATATAGGCTTTTGAATATGTTCCTTTGCCCCTAAGTATCCAAATCTGAGTGAAACTCTTCTGTCCTACGAAAGGGACACGCCCATGGCACATACCCGTATAAGTCGTGGCCAGGTCGTGTTCGAACCTGGTGAATAAGGCACGACCGTGTGGCTTGGGCCTAGGTCGTGTCGATTTCGTGATATGGCCCATTTACTCTGTTTTGGGCTCGTTTTCCATTCTTTTCATCTTTGGGTGCTCTTCTGAGTATAAAACATGAAAACAAAGGATGAAGAGCACCAAATTACACAATTCAGGGCTTAAATCATCCAAAAGCATGCTAAATATGGGTTTAAAATATGTTACTTTTACTATAACAGTTCGAATTTGCCCCTAATGGGAACAGTGGTTTCGAGACCATAAATCCGGGTCTGAAAAATATTTAAATATTATTTTCAGTGATTAATTATGTGTGAATTAGCATGTGTGAAAGTTTCGTATAAAAAATTGATTGTTTGTGTGCTTAATTAGACAAAAAAGACTAAATCGCGTAAATGGTAAAAGTAGCCATTTATTAAATTAAGTGGCTAAATTGATTTGTCTTCATTTGTAAGTGTATTTAAGTTGCAAATTTACCTTTTTGCATGTAAGTGGGCGGCATAAGGTTAATTTCATGTTAATATGTTTTATTTTATATATTATATAAATATAAGTTAAAATGTTATAAAATATGTTAATAATATTATAATAAAAGACATGTGTTTCTCCACTAATTATTTCATTCTTTTTCACCGAAACTAAAGAAGAAAAAGAAAGAAAAACATAAGCAAAGGTTCGGCCATGGTTTTGGTCTAATTAAAGGTTAGTTTTCGATTCGTTTTTGATAATTTCTACGTTTTTGTAATCGTTGCTTTGAGAGCTTTAAAACCCATGTCTCAATTTCATGAATTGATGATGTTTGTGTAAAATGCCATTGATGCTATGTTGAGTTTTATGATGTTTTATGGTGTTAAATGATAGATATATAATTGATGAACATATTTTGTTCTTGAATTTTTGATAAATTTAGCTAAATAGGGCTAAATTGAGAAAATAAATTTTTGAGGGACTAAAATGCAAAATATATGAAATGTATGGATTTATATGACTATATTGAAGATTCGGCCTAACTATGTTGTTATGAGATTTTGTTTAAATTGTGTTTTGTGCAAATATGACTATATTGTAAAAGTGTAAAATATTAGGGGCAAAATGGTAATTTGCCCATTTAGGTGTTTTTGGATTAAATTGCAATGAAATGTGTTTGAATGAGCTTAAATTGGATATGTTCAGATCAAGAGCAGAGAAAAACAGACTTTGATCGGGGAAAAGCGAAAATTATCAAACAGCCGATTTTTGTCATCCGACGATATCCGAGGTAAGACTTTAAGCAATTTAACACCATTAATATCGGTTATGATCTTAATTACATGCTAAATTTTGAATTTATAAATGGGAATTTGGCCGAAGCCGAATGTGATAAGTGTTTTAATAATGAAATGTAGTTAAATTTAATTGAGTTTGATATGTGAAAGTGATATGAATTATGTGTGATAAATGTGAGACTGGTAATATGTAATGTGTATGAGATGGTTTAATAATATCGATATTCGGGCTTCGAGCCTAGCAGGCCTTGTGCCGGTGAATTATATCAGGCTTATTGCCTAGCAGGCTAAATGTCGGTGATTAAATTTCAGACCTCGGGTCTAGCAGGCATAGTGCTGGTGTGTGTTTCAGGCTTTGTTGCCTAGCAGGCTTAATGCGGTGATTTATTATGAATAGAGGGTTCATGGATTATTATCAATGTGGAATTTAATTATAGTAAATAAGCTAAATGTTCAGGTACGTATAAGCCTCATAGTTGCAAGGAATAAGGTAAGTTGATATATTACTATTCAATGCTAGAAATATGTGATAGTTGAGGTATATTTGTAAGATTTTAATGTGTGCATTCGGCTTTACAAATGATGAGTATAATATATTGGAATTTGATTTTGGTTGTGTCTTTGAGATTCGGCCATATGTGTAAATACAAAATGTGAGGATGAATGGATATATGTACATATGTGTATAATCGATTATATGTGGTCAATATGTATATTGCACTTACTTGATTTGGTTATATGTGGATACATATTAAATTTATGTGTATTCGGTGAGTTTGCACATTTAGGGTGAGATAAGGATATTTTGAGGTTGTCAAAGAAAAGGATATTAGCATTCGGCATTAGTAGATCATATAAGTACTAAGCTTTGAAAGTTTATGATATAAATTTTGGATTTGAAAATGCTTGAATGATTATTTGATTTAATACTTTTGCTTAAGACTTACTAAGCTAGTTAGCTTACTTTGTGTGGTATGTTTTCACTTTGTTTTATAGATTTTGGTCAAACTATGAGCTGCGAGGATCGTCATCGAAGTCATCCACGCAATCGACTTATTTTGGTACCTAAAAAGTTGAATTTTTTTAACTTAAGGCATGTATAGGCTAGCTTAATGTTCGACTGACATTTTTGTTGATGTATAATAGCCATGTGAAAATGGCTTGGTCATGATGCTAGTGTGATATATACATATTCGGTCATATTATATGCGCATTTTGGTAACTATGTTATATGGCATGTGAGTATAATATTTTGACTATATGGCTTGATTGGAAAATGATGTGAATAGTTTATGATTAGCTCATTTTTGATAATCTTAATGCTTGGTATGACTTGTCTTTGAGTATAGTTATAAATTCATTTAATAATGGGATAAAAATGAACATATATATTTGATTTTGTATTGATTGTTGATTTAGTTGTAAAGGCAATGTATGCACATATAATATGCTTAAAGGATTTGCTATTTAGGAACGGTTGGTGAATGTAAAATAATGAATAAGTCATATGATTATTTTTGGTTCGATTATGTGCATGCAAATGAATTAAGATCTACATTGGTTCGATTGAGTGCATTGAATTTATTTGAATTCGGTAAGAGCAATATACATGTAATCTCATATATGATTATTTAAATGCCATGATTTTTATCTAGTTTAAGAACTAATTATGGACATGTGAATATTCGGTTAAGGTGGCTTTAATTACTAAATGAATAGAACCTCTCGTAAATAGTTGCAATGACCCCTTTTTGGAGTATATACGTGAACAAACTTATAATAGATAAAATAGTTAGGCAAATGATAAAATCAAATCTCGACATAAGGGTAGTAAAAAAAGATGGTGATAACAAATACAAAGGGTTTTGGGTTAATATTAGTAGGTAAGTCAATAAAAAGGGTTGTCAGGATTAAACGAGGTTCACTAGGGGTTAATTATGAAGGTAGGCTGTTTAGTGGAGTCAGTGAGTTAAGACCTAGGTGCCTTTGTCATCTCGGTATATCAAATCATAGGTGTGGTCTCGACATGTATAATTGAAGCAAGTTCTAGAATAACAAATCAATGTTGACACACTCATAATCAATAAAGTGAGCAAGAAAAGAATATATCCTCTAAAAGGCTCAAAATCTCACAGAAAATTATGGGTTTTTGATGTCAACCTTGTAAATTTTAAATTTCAAGATATCATTCAAATTCAGGTAGACAACTGAGAAAATTTTTAATTTTGAAAAATAGAATTATCATGCTTGATTCTATAGTATTCTTCAAATTTAATCATCAATGCACACTTATCAATGACTTAATCCAAAACATATCAATAAAAATCATAAATCAAAGGAAATTTCATTCTAATCATAATATGATAAAATTACTTTAAGATAAGGCATAATTCAGGGATTTGAGAATAATGAAGAAAGTTAGGCACTTTCTTGAAATAATTATTCACCCCCCACACTTAAGATGTACATTGCCCTCAATGTACAAACATGTATATGCAATTTAAGAGAGAGGGAGAGGTGAGACTTCCTAAATTTGGATGGTTTCCCGGAGTTGGAAGTCGATAGGGGTGGTGGCTGCTACTGAGCTCTGCGCTAGATGAAGAAATTGGGAAGCTTGTAGAGAATTAGCTAGGAATTATTAAGACACATTTAAAATAAACTAAATATATAATTTAAGACAAGAAAGATAAAGAGAAAGGAAATAAAAATGTAAATAAAATTAAAATGAAAGATGAATGGACCAAATAGTCCTTATTGTTGGATGGTTCGCGAGGTGGGTGTGACCTCTAAGGCTGCGGAGGTGCTGGCGGTGGCGGAAGTGGCGTGATTCCCAAGCAGCCTTTAGAACTTCGAAGTCTGTATTAAGGCGGTGGTCATGGTTCCAGTGTGATTCCCTAGCAGCCTTTTGAACCTGACACTAAGAAACTAAAATAAAATAAACAAAATTAAGCATAAGATAGTCAAAGAGAAGGAAAATAAAAGAGAAGATAAAAGTAAAAGAAAAGATAAATGATCTCAAAGACCCTTGGCTTATCGATTGAATGAAGCGGCCGGCATGAACTTATGTAGATCAGTCTCTATGAAGGAGATTGTGCTGGATCCTTCCGCTTCTTCGACATTGAGTTTATGGGCATCGTAAATTGGGGGAGGATTGAAGAATATGGAAGGGGAGAATTCTGAACAATAGGAAGGAAGAAAGGGGATGGGGAGTGGTTGAGAAGAAGGAGGGAGGGTTGGTTTATATAGAGTTTCAAATTTGGTACGTCCCCATGCCCGTGTACCCTTGGCGTGTCGATTTACACGGCCATGTCTCACGGCCGTGGTGGGCTTTGTTCGTTTCTCCCACGCCCATGCTCAGATCGCCACGCCCGTGTGTAGTTTAACAGTGTCGACCACGGCCGCATCGCATGGTGCTCGTGGTGTGGTGGCCGGAGTCCGTGATTTGGAAAATTGATTCTCTTTGACTCGTACCATCTCTTCCATGTTAGTACAGAGATTATTTGTACCCACACGGACACGGCCACGGCCGTATGTAAGGCCGTGTGACCTGGAAATCTGCACTTGGTTAGTTTATAGTTAGGTGCTATAAGGAAAGAATAAAACAAATAAAATAAAAATGAAAAATATAGAAGTTAACGGGGTTAGTACTCGGGTTGCCTCCAGAGAAGCGCTCCTTTATAGTCTTAAGCTAGACTCTCATTTTATTTGTATATTCATGGTGGTTTGAGGAGTTGAAAGCCCTTCCTCGTGTTGGTAGTTCCATTATCATGATAGAGTGTAAGATGGGTAGCGTTTATTTTCAAAGAGCCTAACATGAGATTACTTACCTCGACTGTTCCGTATGGAAAAACCTGATCTCTGATTTTGAACCTGTCTGCCTCGTGAGGTGGTTTCGACTCTGCTTCATTTATCCCTAGTTCTTCTTTAAAATGCGTCTTCTCCTCTTCTAGTTCATCGATTTGAATCCTTTGTTCCTCGTGAGTTATTTCTTTGTTGACACAGGGTCTAGGACCGGACTCAGTTGTGTTCTTTTATGGTACTTCCTGAAAAGAAGGGTCAACTGAATGGTTATCAATAGAATTTACTTTCTCACCTTGGCTATTTGATGTTCTAGCTGAATCAAGGGCTTGAAGAGTGACTGTCTCGTCACCTACACAGACTATAAGTTCGCCTGCATCAACATCGATTTTAGTTCAGGAGTTGCTAAGAATGGTGTTCCTAAAATTAGGGGAATCGTGTTGTCCTCATCCATGTCTAAAACGAAAAAGTCTACTGGGAATACGAATTTGTCGATTTTCACGAGAAAATCTTCAATTATACCCCTAGGAACTCTAATAGTTTTATCAGCTAATTGAATGCTCATCCTAGTTTGTTTGGGTTTCCCTAGACCTAGTTGTCTAAACAATTTATAAGGCATGGCATTTATGCTCGCCCCTAAATCAGCTAACGCATTATCAATAGATAAACTACAAATCAAGCATGGAATTGTAAAACTCCCTGGATCTTTTAATTTCTGTGATAGTTTATTTTGCAACATTGCTGAGCACACTACGTTCAGTTCTACATGCGATTCCTTATTTATCTTCCCCTTATTTGTTAATAGTTTCTTTAAAAATTTCCTGGAATCTGGCATCTGTGAAAGTGCTTCAAGAAACGGTAAGTTAATATGTAATTTCTTTAGAAGTTTAAGAAACTTACCTAACTGTTCTTCTGTGTCGTCTTTCGTTATTGCTTGGGGATATGGTATGCAAGGGTTGTACTCTTTGATTACTGGTTTCTGCTTGTTGTTGACCTCAACCATATCTTCTTCTACCGTATTCTTTTGTTTTGAATTAGGCTCTTTTAACCCTTCACTATCTTGAGCTGTTATGGCTTGAACTTGCTCCCTTGGGTTAGTCTCGGTGTTGCTCGGTAGTCTTCCCTGTGGTCTCTCAGAAATCTGCTTAGCAAGTTGCCCGAATTGAATCTTGAACTCCTGTGACAATACTTCAAGTTTTGTTTCTACCTTTTGGACACGTGTTTCTGAGGTTTCTATGAAATTTGTTAACATCTCTTCAAGGTTCGGCTTCTTTTCCTATGGGTAGGGCTGTTGTTGGAAGTTTTGGAATGGTTGTTGCCTTTGATTTCTTTGACCGCCCCATGAGAAATTGGGGTAGTTCTTCCAACTTGGATTATAAGTATTACTATAAGGGTTATTGTTAGATCAGAAATTGTTACCTATATAGTTCATTTGTTCGCTCTCCACGCCCTGTCTGTAGGGTGGGTACTCAGCGTTCGCCACTCCTTCACTTGCGTCACACTGCATAACTGGATGTGCCTGTGAAGAACCATAGAAACTATCAAATTTTTTATGTAGCAATTCTACCTGATTTGATAGCACGGTTACTGCGTCAAGGTTAAAAACTTCGGTTGCTTTGGCTAGCCTTGTCCTTGTAACTTGCCAGTGATAGTTATTCAGTGACATCTCCAATATAAACTCGTAGGCCGCTTCAGGAGTTTTGTTGTTCAGGGTTCCACCGGCAGCTGAATCGATTAGTTGCCGTGTTGAAGGGTTCACACCATTGTAAAAAGTTTGGACTTGTAGCCACAATGGTAATCCATGGTGTGGGCACCTTCTCAATAAATCCTTGTATCTCTCCCATGCATTGTAAAGTGTCTCTAAATCTATCTGCACAAAAGAAGAGATATCATTCCTTAATTTGGCCGTTTTGGCCGGTGGAAAATATTTTAATAAAAATTTTTCGGTCATTTGGTCCCATGTAGTGATTGACCCTCGTGGAAGAGAATGCAACCACTGTTTGGCTTTATTTCCTAAAGAAAAAGGAAATAACCGAAGACGGATGGCATCATCAGAAATGCCATTTATCTTGAAGGTATCACAAAATTCTAGAAAATTTGCTAAGTGTGTGTTAGGATCCTCATCCTGCAAATCATCAAACTGAACAAACTGTTGTATCATCTGTATAGTGTTAGGTTTCAGTTCAAAATTATTTGCAACAATAGTAGGCCTAACAATACTTGACTCAGTTCCTGTTAAACTAGGTTTAGCATAATCATACATAGTACGTGGAGCATGATGTTCGGCCATCTCTGGAGGTGGCAGATTATTTTCAGCCATCTCTTCTGTGGTATTTATTTCGGCTTCTTGCTCTTTGTCTATGTAGTTTAAACTTCGCCTTATTTCTATGGGATCTCTACGAACGGTACCTTCAATATCACTGTCGTAAAGTAAGGGTCGTGTCGGGTTCCTTCTAGTCATAAACTAGAGGTACCTGAAAGGAACAAAAGGAAGAAAGAAAATTTAGAAAAATAAAAATAAAAATTGATTGCAAAAATAAAATAAAAATAAATATGGCTAAAGTAATAAAAATTAAGCTTTCTTAATATTTTAGTTCCCCGGCAACGGCGCCAAAAACTTGATCGTTGTTTTCGCGATGTCAAAGTCTTAAAATTTATAAAAAAAATGATCAAACCTGGAAACTAACTATGACAACGATTTGAGGTAACCGTACCTATCGAACAATAGTATAGTTAAGGCAAGACCGGAATGTCGAACCCAAAGGAACCAAAAGTACTAATACTAACTCTCTTTTTATTATTTAGCCTAAGAACTAAAGTCATTTTTATCTAATCTAAAATTAACTAATAACTAATCTAAAGACTCTAAGACAAAGAAGAATGAAATTGGGAAAATAACTTGGAAGAAAAACCAATTGATTAAGACGACACCCAAGGAAGAATCCACCTAGACTTCACTTGTTATCTAACTCTGAACCAGACGATTTATTCATTTGACTTGATCCGTAAGATTCCCTAGGTTATATTAATCCCTCTCTCGGGGTGACTAACGTCTAACCCTAGGTTGATTAATTGAAATCTCTTTCTAATTAAAACCCCTAGAATCGCATTAACTCGATCTATGGACTCCCATATTAGGTTTCACCCTAATCCGGCAAAATCTCGCCACCTTATCTCTAAGCGCGCGATCAACTCCACTTAAACATGCTACATCTACTCTTAGGCAGGGACTTTTCCTCCACCTAAGCAGACCACACTTGAATTAATATCCCAGAAATATCAACACAATAATTAAGAACACATAATTAAGAACAAGTCAAATATTTATCATATAGTTTAGAAAACAATAACAAGATTATCTTAGGTTTCATCCCCCTCAGGTATTTGAGGGTTTAGTTCATAACAATAAAAGAAAACACCTCAGAAGAAAAGATAAAACAAAACATAAGAAATCCATAAAACCCCCTGAAGGATTTGAAGGAGAGATCATCCGTCATGAGTATGATTCCGGCTTCCTGAGATGAATCAGCTAGCTATCTTCAAGTAAATCTCCACAAATCTTCCCTCTTTGGCCTAGTCGGATGCCCCCTGACTAAAGCCTTGGGTTCCCCCTTTTTTGGTTAGACTTAGGGTGTTTATATAGGCTTTTGAATATGTTACTTTGCCCTTAAGTATCCAAATCCGAGTGAAACTCTTCTTTCCTGCGACAGGGACACGCCCATGGCACACGCCCGTGTAAGTCGTGGCCAGGCTGTGTTCGAACTTGTTGAATTAGGCACGGTCATGTTGCTTGGGCCTAGGCCGTGTCGATTTCATGATATGGCCCATTTACTCCATTTTGGGCCCGTTTTCCGTTCTTTTCATCATTAGGTGCTCTCCTGAGTATAAAACATGAAAACAAAGGATTAAGAGCACCAAATGTGGGCTTAATTCATCCAAAAGCATGCTAAATGTGGGCTTAAAATATGTTACTTTTACGGTTATCAAAAAGTGGTACCTAAATTCAATTTCATACCCAACGCTTCTTGTAACTTTTTCCAAAACTACAATGTGAACCTTGGATCTCTATCCAATATAATCGACAAAGGCACTCCATGCAATCTCACAATTTCAAAAATATACAATTCGTCTAACTTATTAAGTGAGTAGTCAGTACGTACTGGAATAAAATGAGCTGATTTCGTAAGCCTATCAACCACAACCAAAATGGCATCCTTCTTTTTTGGTGTCAAAGGTAAACCCGTCACAAAATCCATAGTAATTCTGTCCCATTTCCATTCGGGAACCATCACCGATTGAAGTAAACCAGAAGGTACTTGATGTTCGGCTTTCACTTGCTAACAAACCAAACATCTCGATATAAACTCTGAAATGTCTTTTTTCATTCCCGACCACCAGTACATCTTCTTCAAGTCATTATACAGCTTTGTACTGCCTGGATGAACAGATAAACATCCACTATGTGCTTCGTGCAAAATTTTCAGAATAAGTTCATAATCTCTCGGTACACAAACCCTATCTCGGAACATCAAACATCCATCTAACTCCATACCTGATTCACATTGAACTCTTTTGGCTTGTAAATCACTGTCACCTTTTTGAGCTTCACAAGTCTCTTGGAGAAATATTGGTCTAGTTCTCAACTTAGCTAGAATAGAACCATCATCTGATAAAGCCAACCGTGTATTGTAAACAAAGATTTCCTACTCATGGCATCAGCAACCACGTTTGCCTTTCCCGGGTGGTAGTTAATCACTAGCTCGTAATCATTTATCAACTCTAACCATCTTCGTTGCCTTAGATTCAATTCCTTTAGAGTAATAAAGTATTTTAGACTTTTATGGTCAGTGAATACCTGACATTTCTCGCCATATAAATGGTGTCTACAGATCTTCAATACAAATACAATGGCGGCTAATTATAAATCATGGATTGGATAATTTTTCTCGTACGGCTTTAGCTGTCTAGAGGCATAAGCTATTACTTTGCCTTCTTGCATGAGTACACAACCTAATCCACTCAAGGATGCATCACTGTAAACCACAAATTCTTTTCCCGGTTCAGGTTGCACTAAAATAGGAGCTTCAGTCAACAATGTATTTAATTTCTCAAAACTCTATTGGCATTCTTCTGTCCACTCAAACTTAACATCTTTTTGTAACAACCTCATCATTGGAGTAGCTATCATGGAAAATCCTTTGACAAACCGTCTGTAATAACCAACTAAGCCTAGAAAACTCCTAACCTCTGATACATTCCTCAGCAGTTTCCAATCAATAATTGCTGAAATCTTACTCGGGTCAACTCGAATATCATCACCCTAAACAATGTACCCTAAAAATCTGACTTCTTTAAGCCAAAATTCACTTTTACTAAACTTGGCATATAACTGTTTATCCCATAAAATTTGTAAAATCAATATATTATGAATAAAGACTACAACAAATTTATCCAAAATATGGCCGAAAGATACGGTTCATTAGATCCATAAACACGGCAAGGGTGTTTGTTAAACCAAAAGGCATAAATAGAAATTCATAGTGACCATACCTTGTCCGGAATGCGGTTTTCGGCACATCTAAGTCTCTGACTCTTAACTGGTAATAACCAGACCTCAAGTCTATCTTGGAAACACAGTGGCTCCCTTCAATTGGTCAAACAAATCACCAATCCTTGGCAAGGGGTACTTGTTCTTTATAGTTACCTTATTAAGTCGCCGATAATCTATACATAACCTCATAGAACCATCCTTCTTTTTTCACAAATAATATGAGAGCACCCCACAGAGAATAACTCGGTCTTGCAAAACTTTTATCCATGAAATCTTGTAACTGGGTCTTCAATTCTTTCAACTCGGTCAGAGCCATCCTGTATGGAGCAGCCGAAATAGGCGTAGTACCAGGGGATAACTCAATACCAAATTTAATCTCTCTAACCGGAGGCAACTCGGGTAATTCTTCTGGAAATACATCTGGATACTCGCATACTATCTACACTGATTCAATTCCTAACTCAGTCTCTTTGGCATTCATCACAAAGGCAAGATAAGCTTCGTATCCCTTTCTTATGTATTTCTGAGCAGACATAAAAGAAATCACTACAGCCAATCTATCCTGTTCATCTAATTCAACCAGAAGAATATCCTCATTTTCACATTTCAATTCAATAAATTTCTTTCCACAATTTACTATCACATCATGAGTAGTTAACCAATCCATACCAATAATTACATTGAATTCATCAAACGGAAATAGCATAAGATTAGCCAGAAAATAATGACCTCTAATCATCAAAGGGCAGTCTCTGCATACCTTGTTAACTAATACACATTTGCCCAGGGGATTTGTCATCTTTATCACAAATTCTGTAGACTCTACAGGCATGTTCATACTAGATACTAATTTCATACAAACATACGAATGGGTAGATCCCAAATTAATTAATGCAACAACATGAGTATCATAGAGAGAAAATGTACCCGTAATCAAATCAAGGGATGACGCCTCTTCGCAGCACGAATGGTATAAGTCCTCGCAGGCACTCTACCCTCATATCTTGCAGTCTGTTATCTAGGTGTATTCTTACTACTCGTTCCATTTCCCAGTTTTTTTGTGGCCTCCTCTAGTAGTATTACCCGATCTTGCTGAAACACCCCAAACCCGGCCCACGAGCACGTAAACCTTGGATCCCTGTCTGAGATGATTGACACTGGCACTCCATGCAACCTCACAATTTTCGCCACATATAACTTTGCCAACCTCTACAAAGAATAGTCAACTCTCACCGGGATAAAGTGCGCGAACTTGGTCAAACGGTCCACTATTACCCATACCGAGTCCTTCTTAGTAGGCGTAAGGGGAAGCCCACTAACGAAGTCCATGGTAATTCTCTCCCACTTCCATTGCGGAATCTTGATTGGCTGAAGCAATCCTAATGGAACTTGGTGTTCAGCTTTAACTTGCTGACACGTCAAACACTTGCCAACGAATTCTGTAACTTCCTTCTTCAGACCCGGCCACCAAAACTGCTCCTTTAGATCTCTAAACAGCTTACTACCTCCGGGATGCATAGCATAAGGGCTACTATGCGCTTCCCGAAGAATCCTCTGTCTTAACTCCTCGTCCCTCGGCATACAGACTTTTCCCTTGAAGCACAATATTCCCTCATCATTAACACTATAATCCTCTAACTCTCCATTCTGTACTTGCTATAACTTAGCACTTAACTCATCATCAACCAACTATCCCTCTTTAACTTCATTCAACCACGTCGGCTTAACTTGCAGCTCTGCCAGCAGACTTCCATCATCATACAAGCTCAGATGTGCAAACATCGCCCTCAGATCCGACACAACCTTCTGACTTAGGGCATCCGCCACTACATTCGCCTTGCCCGGATGATACTTTATAGAACAGTTATAATCCTTCAGCAATTCCACCCACCTTCGCTGTCTCAAGTTCAACTCCTTCTATGTCAACAGATACTTGAGGCTTTTGTGGTCTGTGTAGATTATCGACTTTTCTCCATAAAGGTAGTGCCTCCAAACCTTAAGAGCTAAAACCATCGCTGCCAATTCCAAGTCATGGGTTGGGTAGTTAACCTCATGCGGCCTTAACTGTCGAGACGCATAAGTGACTGATTTGCCATCTTGCATTAGAACACAGCCTAATCTCGTGTGCGAAGCATCATAGTACACCACAAAATCTTTTCCTGCCACCGGCTGAATTAACACTGGAGCTTCAGTCAAAACCTTCATGAGCTTTTCAAAGCTCTCCTCTTGCTTATCCGTCCATACAAAGGGTACTTCATTCCTCAACAACTTTGTCAAAGGCGCGGCTATTAACAAGAACCCTTCTACGAACCTTCTGTAATAGCTTGCCAATCCTAAGAAACTACGGATCTCGGCCACGGACCTAGGTGGTTTCCAATCCAGCACTGCTTCGATCTTCCTAGGATCCACCCTTATTCCCTCTGCGGATACCACATGCCCTAAGAATGCCACCTCCTTAAGCCAAAATTCACACTTGCTGAATTTGGCATAGAGCTTCTTCTCCCTTAATAGTTGTAACACTATCCGTAGGTGCTCATCATGCTCTTCCTCTGACTTCGAGTATACTAAGATGTCGTCGATGAACACAACAACGAACCTATCCAAGTAAGGTTGAAAAACCCGGTTCATCATATCCATGAACGCAGCTGGGGTGTTCGTTAATCCAAACGGCATTACTACAAACTCATAATGGCCGTATCTTGTCCTAAAGGCTGTCTTATGGATATCTGCCTTCTTCACCTTCAACTGATGATATCCCGACCTTAAGTCAATCTTTGAAAATACCACGGCCCCCTTAAGCTGATCGAACAAGTCATCTATCCTTGGAAAAGGATACTTGTTCTTGATGGTCATCTTATTCAACTGACGATAGTCTATGCACATACGCATAGTTTCATCCTTCTTCTTCACAAACAGGACCGGTGCTCCCCACGGAGACACACTGGGTCGGATAAACCCACGGTCAAGCAACTCTTGGATTTGAGCCTTGAGCTCAACTAACCCCTTTGGCGCCATTCGGTATGGAGCGATTGACACAGGATCTGTTCCCGGTAGCAAGTCTATTCCAAATTCCACCTCCCTCTCTGGGGTATTCCTGGTAGCTCCTCTAGAAAAACATCCACGAAGTCCCTTACCATTCTAACTCCACTAATTCCCCCTTCTTTTGCGTCCACAGCACTAACGAAGGCCAGAAATGCCTTGCACCCTTTCCGAACCATCTTCTCAGCCTTCAACACCGAAACTACATTAGACAGGTAGTTTCTTCTTTCTCCTATCATAACCACTACTTTATCCTCCGGGGTAACTCCATTCGCTTAGCCACACAATCCAACACGGCCCGGTGCTCTACCAACCAATCCATACCAAGTATGAGTTTGAACTCCCCGAAGGGTAGTTCCATTAAGTCAGCCCGGAAGTTCACTCCCTGAATCTCTAGAGGTACACTCCGAAAGGTCTTATTCACCGCTACAGTTTGACCTAATGGGCTTACTATAATCATCTGCTTATCAAAAAGTTTAGAGTCTAGGCCTAGTGTCTCGACTACACTACATGCAACATAAGAATGGGTCGAGCCCATATCAATCAGAGCAAAATAGGGCTTGCAATAAATAAGGAACGTACTGGTTATGACGTCTGGCGCGTCTCCATCCTCCCTCCGGCGAACCGTATAAACTTAACCCGGTTGCCTTGCCTCAGTATTAGCAACACCTCGGCCCGGTGTTCCACATCCTCTGCCAGCACCATTACCTCTACCATTCGGACCATGGCCTCGTTGAGGCTGCTGTCCACCTCTACCAACCTGATTAACATTCTGAGCTGCTGGTCGATTCCCATCAGGTTTCCTCGGACAGTCCTTGGTTATATGGTCCTTGGACCCACACTTAAAGCATCCTCCCATCTTTTTCCAACACTCCCCTAAGTGCTTCTTCCCTGCACCGATCACAAGTGCACGATCATCGTCCTCTGTGGCGGCCTTGCGGCCTCGCGACCCATCAACTCTAGTCCACTTATTCCCAGATGATCCTGACGATCCAAAACCTCTTTTTGGCATATTCCGATCCATATTCTGCTTCACAGAATCCTTAATCCCTTCAGCTACCCTAGCTTTCTCTACTAAAGCAGAAAACTCCCGTTCCTGATGTGGAGCTATTAACAATCTCAGATCATCCCTTAATCCGTCCTCAAATCGGATACATCGCTCATGCTCCGTAGCTACTACTCCTCAAGCATACCGGCTTAACCTCAGAAATTCAGCTTCATACTCCGCTACGGACTTGTTCCCTTGAACCAGCCCTAGAAAAGCCTTCCTTTACTCATCCGTATACCGTGTACCAACATATTTCTTTTGATATGCTGCCTTAACATACTCCCAGGTCAGATTCTCCGCCATGGCACCATCCCGAACTGTTAACCACCATTGATACGCTTCATCGCGTAACAGCGCCACCATTCCTTTCAACTTCTCCTCAGGGGTTAGATCGAGCTCATCCATAATCCGCTCGGTTGCCTCTAACCAATATTCAGTGGTACTGGGTGCTACACCCGATACTCCACCGAACACCTCAGCTCCATTAGCTCGGAGTCGCTTGGGTATAGATTTTTGAGCTCCCATATTTCCTCCAGCACCACCCACCATATTCAGAACTCGCAGCACCACCTGCGATACAGCATCATCTCCCGCCTGATCTTGCTGTTCCCCACCAACAGCTGGTGGTGGTGGCGGCGGTGATACCTCATTATCAGATCCCTAACCCGACCTAACGGGTTCAGATATGGTCATCCTACCCCTACCGTGTCCTCGAACGTTACAACCACGTCCCCTAGAGCTCATTCTTACAATCGTACCTTAATCTGATTAGGAAATTTTATGTATTAGTATATGTTCCACTGATTATCCGAGAAGAAATTTTATGAAACGAGAATTAATAGGGGTTCTTTCGGTCAATCAAAGGTTCAAGTTCTCTATCCTAGTTCAGAGAAGCACATTCATCCAACCATTCATTTGGTAGTATCTACCATACACATTCATTATTTCTATAGTTTTGTCTATTCCTATCCCAGGGGTATTTTCGTAATTTGTCCTATAGGGGTATTTTCGTAATTTTTCAAAATAAGGTTCCTTGGTGATTTTGTCAATATGGGTACTTTTGGTAATTTTGCATTCCCGGAGTATTTTGGAAAGTTTGAAATCTGGGGGTACTTCGGTAATTTTGTAACTCAAAGGTATTTCGGTAATAAACCAGGGTAAATTTGTAAAGTTTTAATAATTCCGGGGTATTTCAAAATTTGCAAAACTTGAGGGTTCTTTTTGAGAATTTGTTTTCCAAAACGGTGATGTTGCAAAAATTTTGGAAATTAGGGTCATTTTGGTAATTTGCAAGTTAGGGGCAATTTCGTAATTTTCCAAAATCAAGGTATTTCAATATTTCGCAATTTAGGATTTTTAGACTTGTTATAAAGTAAGGAAATTTTGATAAAACTATGGGTAGTTTGGTCATTTTATAAACCAAGGGCATTTTTATAATTTTACCACTAAGGGTATTTAGGTAATTTTTATAAATCAGAAATTTTTTTTTGAAAAATTTTGTAAAAATAGTTCTCACAAATTAAAAGGGTAATTTTAAGAGTTTTAAAACTAAGGTTTTTATAAAAATACGGCTAGTTCCCTTTCGGGTTTTAGTTATTGGGTTTAGGCCATGCATAAGTCCTCATGGTTAGGGTGAACCGAAGCTACGCACCAGGTAGGATTCCAGCGAAGAGGAGGTGAGTCACTAGGACTGCTTAAGTACCAGGCTCTTCCGGATCCAATCCTAGACATGCGTACATGGGTTGCCACACCCTAACTCGGCGACTTAGCCATAGGTTTGTTTAATTAGGCATTTAAATCTTATGTATTTGTTGGGGTACACTAGTCCTAGGGTTCAAGTACCTATCATACTATTTCTACGTTCCATTCCTACCCTTCTACAGATCATACAATAAATCACACAATGGATAGGGGTACTTACCTGGTGGACTGCGGGTCGGCCATGCCAGAAAACCTGCTTAAAAACTTTCTCAAAATTCATGTGGGCCTTAATTTAAAATATTGTGGGCTTTAAACCACAGGCCGAGGGTTTAAAACTGGGCTCTGATACCAAACTGAAACACCCTAAACCTGACCCACGAGCCTTGACTGGATCTGGTATGTTCCTTGATGTAAACCTGTTCAAATTCTTTTGTTATTTTGGAAAACAGTGTGTTTTGAAAGAAAGATTGTTTTTTTTGGGTTGGGCTCGAGTTGAAAACAAGTTTATCTTATATTGGAACCCTTATGTTTTAGGTGACAAAACATTTAGAGTTTATTAAAAATAAATTTACTTAATCTTTAATAAATAAAATTTCGTAACATAATAAATAAAACAGCAATAAAATAGTTCCCTATGGCCTTATTATATCAAATTAAAACCCAAAATAAAATTCAAGATACTTAGAAATAAAAAGTCCAAATAAACTAAATTCTTGATGAGCATGGCCACCACTAAGCTCCTGCCGACCAGGTCCATCACTTTGTTCATCACACGAAAAATGTTCCCACAACGGGGTGAGTCAAACAGACTCAATGTGTAACCAACACTAAAATTTAACAATCCAGGCATACATTATCATATCACATACGTATTTATATAATAGATAGAAAAGATGATGCAACCCGAACCCAAACCTAGATAGCCATCCGCTACACGTCACCCGTACCAACCTGTACACCGTGGGGACTACTAAGCCAACCCTCCATCCGCTACACACCATCGAAGGCAGTCGCTGCAGTCGACGAGCTCATCGCCCTTATATAATTTGTGGCTTTGCCACCAGATAATATTTGTGTCATGTGACACCACATTCAGATAACCGAAGTCACCACATTCACTTCCCCTTTTTCATATGACCCGAATGCCCCATATCATACACATCATGCATATAATGCCTAAATTCACATTCTTATCACATTTCACATGTTAAATATAACATATATCCATAATCCTAGTAGGAGTAGGAAACGTACCTGAGTACTTTGTACCATAGCATGGTACCTTAGCCTTATTTACATTCTTATCAACATGCTCATATTAAATATTGCCATAAATCTTATTAAAGATAGTGTGGGGTACACACCTGATATTCTTATCGATTCACTAATTTTTCGAAAACCCGATCTAACGCTTTAGATCCTAAATTCTTTGCTGCCGATTTGATTATTAGTCAAATCCCAGAAATCTGCGTCCTTCCTTGTGAATCCTAATTCCCGAAACACCACTTGACTATGGAGATGTCGACAGCCCTATACACATATGTTAGATTTAATCTAACACTAAAACATAATAGAATGGCCTATGGCCGAATTTCACTTGTAGCTTACCTTGGGTTCTTAAGATCCCGAAGACCTCCTACTGTAGTCGACTTAGCAGAAAACCCGAAAATCCTCCTTCAAAGTTCGGCCAAAGATCATTAAGGAATTAGTTTTGAACTTTCGGCTTAATTAAAAAATAATGACAAGAGAATTCTTACCCTCAAGAATGAAATCGGCAAATCCCTTTTTCTTGAATCCACACACTATTCGTCTATAAGAAAACAATGATAGAGGGGTTTTGGCTTTTGTGACATGCGGCAAGGAGAAGAGAATATAGCCCCTTGATATTCGGCTATGGCTTCAAAGAGAATAGAAATAGATTTGGTGTTGAAATAATGAGGAGAAGAGTAGGGGAAAGTAGAAGAAATTTTGGCAGTGGTAACAAAGGGGAATTCGGCTTCAATTTTACAAAGAAGAAAAAGAGAGAATTTACTCAAAGTTTCGGCGGCAAGATAAACACCTTTACTAACTAAAATTCTGCACTTATGCCTTCCCCCATAACCGAATATGCAAGCCCCTAGAGTCCAACAAACGGCCACCACTTCCCCACTTATTAAACTCCTATTTTAACTCTTTATCACTTTATCAAATAAAATAAAATAAACCCTCACATTATCCCTTATCTTCCTAAGATAAAATAAATAAAATAAAATCCCATTATCCTACTCTTAGCTAAATTTTAAACAAAATAACAAAGCTTATCCTCCTCCAATTGAAAGTCCCATGTGCCGTCCACTGCTCCTTCTCCCAAACGCCAGAATACAAAAATAAAAATACTCCCCTTGCTGCCCACCAGACTCGAACCCTAGCCCTCTTCCCATAGCTTAAGGCGTCACTTGCCCAAACCACTTTGCCAAGGCGTTTTTTGTGACATGACTCACCCAGAATTTCTTTTAAGACCTTCTTAGCCCAGCGCCTTCTTGACGCAAAAAATAAACGCTCCTTCCTGCTTCCTTCGCAACTCGAACCAAGGCCCTCACCCCCTGCACCTGGCGTCTTTCACCAAGCCTTTAAGTGGTGCCTCCAAGCCACTTTCACAAGCTAATTCTTGTGTCTATTTTCACATACATTCTCTCTTAAGACCCTATCAACTTAGCTCTCTTATTAAAACTTAAAACTTAATATTTCCCGAGGCTCTCACCTATTTTTTAAGGTTCACAAATTTCATTATACACATTCACAACATACTCAAGCATGCTATTTCATATAATTAAGCATAAATGCATAAGCCCATTTTCAGGATATTACACTTGCACTTTGAAATTTCTCCTTTTCAACCATCCCGGGGCAGTCTCTAATGAAGTGAACTTGGGAACTACACTTGAAACAAGCTTTCTCATTAGCTCGACACTCACTGGGGTGATGTCTACCACACTGTGAACATTCAAGTCTACTTGGTCGAGCATTACCAACACTAGCAATCGAAGTGGTCTAAGCTTTAGAAACCGAGTACTGTTTACCTTTACTTCTGTTTGAGAACCCAATTGAAGTGGCTGATCCAGTAGTGAACTCTCTTGATTTCTTGGATGAGGATTGAAATAACTTACCCAACTATCTCTTCCTCGAGCCACGGGACTCAATTTCAACCTTTCTTTTCTCTTTGGACAATTCCTCAACCTTGCAAGCTCTCTTTACTAGCACAAAAAGTTCCTTTAGTTTTAGAATACCAACAAACAATCAGATGTCCTCATTTAATCCGTCCTCAGACCTCTTACACATGATGGCTTCAGTCGATATGCACTCTAGAGCATATTTACTGAGCCTTACAAACTCACGTTCATATTCGGTTACCGTCATTCGACCTTGTTTTAGCTCAAAAAATTCCTTTCTTTTCTGATTGATAAACCCTTGACTAATATAATTCTTTTGAAACTCTTCTTGGAAAAATTCCCAATTAACTCTCTCCCTTGGTACAACCGACACAAGGGTGTTCCATAACATATTTCATACACTCTTCGGGTGTGCAAGACAATTCATCAAATACCCTGATGGTATCTTCAAGCCAAAATTCTGCTCTTCCCGAGCCGTCATGTTTATTAGCTCGAAACTCCTCAGCTCCTTATGTTTGGATTCTATCAACCGAGGGCTTTTCTCTTCTTACCATTTCTACAACTTGGGGAGTTACAAGGATAGGCTGAGGGTTTGGAGGGGGTGAAGCTTGTTGTTGAGCAGCCGGGTTCGTTCGAATGAACTCCATATACCAGCGTTAATCATATAGAGAAAGGCTTCCCTAGCCTCTTCTCCTTTCAACTAGCGCTGCCCCTTGAGCAGGAGCCAGTGCATTACTTTGTACATCATCCGCCACTACTCTGTTGGGATCCATTTGCTATATGAAAACATATTTTAAATCATCAGGAGTCGTCACACTATCATTATGTATATACACATACGTATGGCATGTATAGATAGACTCTCACACATGCTACGGCAATCCGAGAAATAAATAAAACCATAGCTCTGATACCACTAAATGTAACACTCCTTACCCGTATTCAACGCTAAAACTGGGTACGAGGCATTACCAGACTTAACATACTTAATCATACAAAATCAAGCCATATATTTATTTCCAACTTAAAACTTTTCATTCGTGTTTATAGCATCCATATTATGGGCATACGAAACCCGAAACATACATATAGAGTGGTTCGGGACTGAACTAGAAGCTTACGAACACTTAAATTTTTTTTGCTCAAAACAGGGCCACCTGCCCGTATGGAATGGACAACGCTCGTATGGGCAGGTCATGTGGTCACACACGCTGATGTCTCTAGTCAATGCGAATTTTATTTTTCATTTCAAACCTACAGGGGTTTTCACAAGGCCTGGCACATGCCCGTGTCTATGGCCTGTGTCCCTCACACGGCCATGACATGCATGTGTCTTAGCCGTGTGTTAAAACCTTGACATTCTATTTCTAACGTCAGCAGACATTTAGGGTCATAGAGCTGAGTCACACGCCTCTGTGCTAGTCCGTGTGGCGAATTTAATTCTCACAATTAATGTGCAAACTTCACACGACTTAGGCACATGCCCATGTCCTGAGGTCGTGTCCTTCACACAGCTGAGGCACACCGTCGTGTCTCTGCCTGTGTGTTTACTACTAGGCATTCTAATTTTGCTAAATTTGGATGCATAGGACACACGACTTGTCAACACGCCCACGGGGCTAATCGTGTGTCACACACGACCTAGACACTCGCCCGTGTGTCCACCCGTGTGGACAAATATAAGGCTATTTATCAAGCCATTTGCCACCCTGAAAAGCAACCACACTTATACCATTTCCAGCAACACATAGATAACAATAATGCACCTCTAATATCCACAATCAAGACATCCACTCCTTAATTTCACACTGCATTCATCATTTCACACATTAGTTATTCAATTGCACAAGCTTGCACTTCATGAATTTCATCATCATTGAATAGATATAACTTAACTAGTATTGGCCAATTCCAATGGCCATTTACCAAATGAAATAAGTAACATTAATAGCCAACACATTGGCTAACCAATATGATATATAACAAAATAACCAAGTTCCTATACATGCCATACCCAAAATAATCAAACTTTACTATACCGAAAAGAATAGCTTGATAGTGTGAATCGAGCTCTGACGTCCTTCGATCCCTAAGCTAGCTTGGTGATACTACAAGAAAAAGTAAAAGAGTGGGAGTAAACTTAAAGCTTAGTAATTTCGCATGTAATAGATAACAACATAAAATCTTGTAATAACATCCACATATTACATTATGAATTAACACAAAATTCTCAAGCACCATTGACATGGCTTACTTATGCTCACTCTTACGAACAACATATCACATACCAGCCTCACTTCTCGTGAGTTTCGCATATGTACCTGTATCACTCCATCACATAACTTTATCCATTTTTTCCATCTTTAACATAAACTTTAATTCTTTACCCCGTCGAACCACTTGGAATATCAAAGGATACTAAAAAAATGTCCTACACGTAGTAAGATGCCAATGCCATATCCCAAATATGGTCTTACATGGGATCACATGTCGATCCCTTTGCCATATCCCAGATATGGTTTTATACATGATCTCATATTGATGTCGAGGCTATATACTAGATATGGTCTTACATGAGATCGTATGTCGATGTAATGTCCCAAACATGGTCTTACATGATTTAATACCGAAGCCAGGTCCCAGACGTAGTCTTATGCGGAATCACTATTCGATACCGATGCCATATCCCAGATATGGTCTTACACGGGATCTCAATTCGGTGCTGAGGCCATATCCCGGATACAATCTTATACGAGACCTTATTAATCTAATGTCGTGACAAGGGTATCCTTTCTATTCCTAAGGTTCAACCAGGACTTCGATATAGTAAAACTTTATCATTTTTTTCATCGAGACCTCATTAACCAATTTCATAAAAAGAATATACATTTCATGTAATACCAAGCATTTAAATACATAATAACATAATGTTGATTTATTACACACAAACTTACCTCGGTACCAAAATATATATAATTGTTCAATTTAGGCCCCCACCTTGTTCTTTCCTCGATTTAGGTCCGAACTTTGTGTTTCTTGATCTATTTTCAATTATTTAATTATCACATTGACTAAAACAGCCCATAAATCACACATTGGAAAAAATTATAAATTTTCCCCTAAACTTTCACATATTTACAAAATGGTCCCTAGGCTCGTATGATGAAATGTACTCATTTCCTTCAAAACTGATTTTTACTACACATTTTACCACTTCTACAAATAGGTCCTTTTTAGGTCTTTCCATGAAAAATCACTTAGAGAAAGATGTTCATAACAATCAAACTTCCATATTCCTCCATTTAACAATAGAATACATGCATGTCATACATGAGTAAGTCTTTGAACATGAACTCTAGCTTAAAATATAGCTAGAAATAGCTAAATCGAGCTACGCATACCAAAAATGTAAAGAACATTAAAATCGGGGCTAGGATGCACTTGCTTTGAGCTTGAAAATGAACAAAACCCTAGCTATGACTTCTCTTCAATTTTCAGCACTTAGGGAAGAATTTGGAAACCAATTTTGACTTATTTTTCCCTTTTTATTAATTTATTAACTAAATGACGAAAACGCCCTTAAGGCCCTTCATTGAGATTTTTCCCTTCCATGTTTATTTTTGTCCATCATGAGATATAATGGTCTAATTACTAAATAAGGACCCCTAATAAATTTTTTAATGCTATCTCATACTTAAAACTTCTATAATATCATACTTTGCAATTTTGCAATTTAGTCCTAAAAGATAAATTGATCACTAAATCCTAAAATTTCTCCATGAAATTTTTACACAGCCATGCAAACATGTCATAAACCTCATAAAAGCCATAAAACATATATTTCTACTTCAGATTCGTAGTCTCCCAACCACTATTCCAACTAGGCCCTAAATCAGGCTATTAGACTAAAGTTATGCCTTTGTTTTATTTTTCTTGTTTTTAATTTCTATGATTCATAAAACTTGAAGAATGTTGGTGAATGATTTAATTTTAGATTTCATTACCCAACCTATGAGCTAATTATTTGTAATAGTCAAATTTAGGGCCTAGTCGGAATAGTGGTGCAAAACCATAGATCAAAAGTAGAAATGTATGTTTTAAGGGTTTTTATAAGGCTTATGAAATGCTTGCATGATTGTGTGAAAATTTCATGAGGAAACTTTATTACTTAGTGAATAAATTGTCCATTAGGACGAAATTGCAAAGATGAGAAAATATGAGATTTAGAAGATTTAAGTATGAAATAGAATTATAAAAATTACTAGAGGTCCTTATTTAGCAATTAGACCATTATATGTTAATATGGACAAAAAAGGACATGGGAAGGAAAAAATCTAAAAAAAGGATCATTAAGGGCATTTTTGTCATTTGGTTAATAAAAGAGTTAAAAAGGGAAAATAAGTAAAAAATGGTGCCCGTCTTCCTCCCCCTTAGCCAAAAATCACAAGGAAGACATAGCTAGGGTTTCTTCAACTTTCAAGCTTGATAGTAAGTGCATCCTAGCCCCGTTTTTAATAATCTTTGTATTTTTGAGATCCTCGTAGCTTGATTTAGCTATTTCTAGCTATATTTTGAGCTAGGGTTTATGTTCACAAATTTACCCATGTATGACATGCATGTATTTTGATATTTTATGTAAGAATATGAAAGTTTGTTGTATGATAAAAGTTGTAGAAGTTAAATGGTCATACATCAGTGATATACTAGAAATTCAATGTTGTTATAGTTGAGAATATGATTCGACTAGGCTTGAAATGCAAGGAAGTTGAATGAAAATTATTTTACGAGCCTAGGGGCAAAAGTGTAATTATGATAAAGTTTAGGGGCAAAAATGTAATTTTTGGCAAAGTATGAAATATGAGTCAATTTAGTCAATGTAAGTATTAAACAAGTTAAATTGTTATTATAGATCAAGAAACACGAAGCCCGGACCGAAATCGAGGCCAGAACAAAGTTGTGGACTAAATTGCACCTCTACACAAATTTCGGAGTAACGAGGTAAATTTGTATGAATTTAAGGCTACATATACTTTTATGATTAAATTACTTACTATATTGTATAATGTACATTATTATCATGAAGTTGATTAACAATGCCTAAAAAGAAATTCAGTGAGAACTAGTAAGTGGAAGTCCCGGTTGAAGATTCGAAATAACGAGGATACCTATATCACAACATGAGATAAGGAAAGCCCGTGTAAGACCATGTCTAGGACATGGCATCGGCACTCAAGGAATGTAGGTCCCATATAAGACTATGTCTGGGATATGGCAACGGCACTAAACGTAGATCCTGTATAAGACCATGTCTGGGACATGGCATCAACATCGAATAAGGAAGGTCTCGTGTAAGACTATGTCTGGGACATTTAAGGAAGGTCTCGTATAAGACCAAGTTTGAAACATGGCATCGACACCATACAAGGAAGATCTCATGTAAGACCATGTCTGGGACATGGCATCGACATCAAGCTAAGAGATCCCGTTTGAGACCATATCTGGGATATGGCATCGACACCATGAGGTGATTCCATGTAAGACCATATATGGGATATGGCATTGGCATTGAGATACATGTTTGATAAGATTGAGTATCATCTGATATTCCGAGTAATTCAATGGGCAAAAGAGTCAACCATGAAAGAAGTAACAAAAGAGCTAAGTAAGCAAAATAGTAACAAGCTAAGTTATTCAAGAATGTTAAAGAGTTAAACCTAAGTTAAGGAAGATAGTGATTTGAGTTTATGTTATATTAGCAAAACTGCTAATCTATGTGACTAAGCGATACAGGTACCCTGACTAGATTACCAGTATGAAATTATAATGTGATATGTGATGAGTAAAAGTAAGTATGAGTCAGTAAGTTCAAGCACTTTATATTTATGTTGCTTTAGTTTCATGATGTATGAGTTTAATTACAAGCTATTATGTTGCTATGTAAAATTTCATGCAAACTTACTAAGCTATATTCTTACCCCTCTCTTTTCCTTTGTCCTTGTAGTATCGCTAAGTTAATTCGGGGATCAAAGAACGTCAGAGCTCGGATCACACTATCAACCACTATTTTTGTATTGCAAAGTTGATTTGGATTGATTATGACATGTATAGGAGTTTGATCATTTTAAGTTATTCCATATTGTGAGTTAAAGGCTTGCCTATTAGGATTATTCATTCTTTTTGTATATAGCCAAAGGAATTGGCTAATATTTGTTAAGTTCCATATCTTATTGATGATGAGTTTTATGAATTCTACAAGTGATGTTTCGAGGGTTATTCATAGTGTATATAGGCCATGTTATGTATTGCTTGAGTTGGTATAAGTGTGTTGATGTTTCAGGGTGACAATTGGCATGGAAAATAGCCTCTAAGTGTCCATACGGGTAGACACACAGGTGTGTGTCTAGGCCGTACGTGACACACGGTCAACCCCTATGGGTGTGTTGATAGGCCGTGTGTCCCTTGTATTTAATTGTGAGAATTTGATTCGTCACACGAGCCAACACACGGGCACGTGCTTAGGCCGTGTGCTCCTTAAGGGGTTGTTGACGTCATAAATAGAATACCCCTAGTTTTCACACACGGGTAAGGACATGGGCGTCTTTAGGCCGTGTGAAGGACACTAGCCTTTGACACGGGCGTGTGTCCGACCTTGTGAAAACCCCTGTAGGTTCACAATAGAAATAAATTCTACACGAGCTAGGGACATGGGCGTGTGTGACCACACGGCCTGCCCACACGGGCGTGTCCCAAGTCACACGGGCGTGTGACCTCTATTTAGGCAAAAATTTTCAAAGAGTGTAAAAGTTTTCGGTTGAACTTCGGAACCTTTCGGATGTATGTTTAAGGCCTTGTAGGCCCATGTTATGTATGTTATGATTAAGTAGGAGAAGTTTTACGTTGGAAGGAAATTTATAGCCCAATACTTCATGTTCAAGTAAGGTTTAGTACAGTAATGTCTCGTATCCTATCTCGGCGTCGGGCACGGGTAAGGGGTGTTACATTTAGTGTTATTAGAGCTACGATTTAGTCGACTCTTAGACTAACGTTACGTAAGTTTAAGTCTAGCTATATATGCCATAAATAAGAGTATTTATATAATGATAGTGTGACGACTCCTGACAATTTGAAGTGTGTTTTCATATAGTGAATAGATCCCGAAAGAGTTGTGACAGATGATGTAGAACGTAATGCATTGACTCCCAATGAGGGAACGTTGCCGAATGAAAATGAGAATAGACCCATGACAGTAAGTCAGAGATGAGGAGAAGAGGCTAGGGAAGCTTTTCTCCATTATGATGAATGCTTGATATACGGAGTTCATTCGCACGAACCCGAAGGCACCACCCCCTCCACCCCCGCCTATTCCTTAACCTACCTTGTAGCCCCTCAAGTTGTAGAACTGGTAAGAAGAGAAAAGCCTCCAGTAGATAGAACTCAGAAGCAAGGAGCTGTGGAATTCTGGGCTAGTAAAGATGATGATCCAAAAATAGCCGAGTTCTGGCTTAAAAATACCATCAGGGTATTTGATGAATTATCGTGCACACTTGAAGAGTGCATGAAATGTGTAGTTTCTCTTCTGAGAGATTTTGCTTATCAGTGGTGGAACACCCTTGTGTCAGTTGTACCAAGGGAAAGGATCACGTAGGAGTTTTTCCAGGAATAATTCAGGAAAAAGTACATAAGTCAAAGATTTATTGATTAGAAAAGAAAGGAATTCTTAGAATTGAAGCAAGGTAAGATGATAGTAACTGAGTATGGGCGTGAGTTTGTAAGGCTCAGCAAATACGCTCGAGAGTGTGTATCCACTGAGGCTATTATGTGTAAGAGATTTGAGGAGGGACTAAATGAAGATATCAAGTTGTTTGTTGGTGTCCTCGAGTTTAAGGAATTTGTTGTGCTACTGGACCAGGCTTGTAAAGCTGAAGAATTAGTTAAAGAGAAAAGAAAAGCTGAGATGGAGTCTCGTGACTCAAGAAAGAGACAACGGTGTAAGTCGTTTCAATCCTCGTCCAAGAATTAGAGAGATTTTCTTACCCGATTAGCTACTTCAGCCGGGTTTTTAGGTAGAAGCAAGAGTAATCAGTACTTTGGTAATAAGGCTCAAACAACCTCAGTCTCTAGTGTTGGGAATATCGATCTAATAGACTGGAATGCCCACAGTGCGACAGACGTCACCCAGGTGAGTGTCATGCACATGAGAATGCTTGTTTTAAGTGCAGTTCCCAATATCACTTCATCAGAGAATGTCTCAAAATGGCTGAGAAAGACAAGGTTCAGAGTGTAAGATCAGGAAGAACTAATATAGAAAGACAATAAAGGAACCTGGAAAGTGGGGCAAGTAGTAAGGGTACTCCCCAAGAGTAGGCTGCAAGATCCGGGGGTAAAGCGCCTGCAAGGACTAACACCATTCGCGATCGCGAAGAGGCATCATCTTCCGATGTAATTACGAGTACATTTTCTCTTCATGGAACTAATATTGTTGCTTTAATTGATCCGGGGTCTATCCATTCATATATTTGCATGAAATTAGCATATAGCATAAGCATACTTGTTGAGTTTACGGAGTTTGTGATAAAAGTGTCTAATCTATTAGGGAAAAATGTATTAGTAGATATAGTATGCAAAGATTTCCCATTGATGATTAGAGGTCATTATTTTAAGGAAATCTTATGTTATTACCATTTGATGAAGTCGACATTATTCTTGGTATCGAATAGTTAACCACTCATGATGTGACAGTAAATTGTAGAAAGAAATATATTGAGTTGAGATGTGAAAATGGGGACACTCTTCGTGTTGAACTAGATGAACAAGACAGGTCGCTAGTAGTGATCTCTCACATGTCGGCTCAGAGGTATGTAAGAAAAGTGTATGAGGCGTATCTTGCCTATGTGATGAATGCCAACGAAGCCGAGTTAAAAATTGAATTAGTACCGATAGTATGTGAGTACCCAGATGTTTTTCCCGAGGAATTGCCATGATTGCCTCCGGTTAGAGAGGTTGAATTTGGTATTGAGTTAGCTCCCGGTATTGTTCCGATATCGATTGCTCCTTACAAGATGGCCCCAACTGAGTTGAAGGAATTGAAGGCACAGTTGCAAGAGTTGACAAAAAAAAGGTTTTGCTAGACCGAGTTATTCTCCATGGGGTGCTCCGGTAATATTTGTGAAAGAGAAAGATGGCTATATGAGATTGTGCATAGATTACCGATAACTTAATAAGGTAACAGTGAAGAACAAGTACCCATTTCCAAGGATCAGCGATTTGTATGATCAATTGAAGGGAGCCACTGTGTTTTCCAATATAGACTTGAGGTCGGGATACTACCAGTTGAGACTAAAAGACTCAAACGTTCCTAAAACTACATTTCGGATGAGGTATGGGCATTATGAATTCTTAGTCATGCCTTTTGGTTTAACTAATGCCCTTGTTGTGTTTATGGATTTAATGAATTGTATTTTTTGGCCATACTTCGACAAGTTTGTTGTGGTTTTTATTGATGACATAATGATATATTCTCGTGATGAGCATGAGCATGTTGAGCACTTGAGAACCGTTTTATAGATTTTACGAGATAATCAGTTGTATGCCAAGTTCAGCAAAAGTGAATTTTGGCTCAAGGAAGTTGGATTTGTAAGACATATTATCTCGGGAGAGGGAGTCCGAGTTGACCCAAGTAAGATTTCAGCTATTGTTGATTGGAAACTGCCAAAAAATGTATCTGAGGTTAGAAGTTTTCTGGGCCTAGCCTACTATTATAGGTGATTCATTAAGGGGTTTTCTATGATGGTGACTACAATGACAAGATTGTTATAGAAAGATGTAAAGTTCGAATGGACAGAAAAATGCCAACAAAGTTTTGAGAAACTAAAGGCAATGTTGACAGAGGCTCCAGTTCTAGTACAACCTGAATTAGGAAAAGAATTTGTGATTTACAGTGATGCATCCTTAAATAGATTGGGCTGTGTACTTATGCAGGAAGGAAAAGTGATAGCATATCCCTCCAGACAATTAAAGCCCCACGAGAAGAACTATCCAACGCATGATTTAGAGTTGGTTGCCATTGTTTTTGGATTGAAGATTTGGAGACACCATTTGTATGGTGAAAGATGTCAGATTTTCACCGATCACAGAAGTTTAAAGTACTTGATAACACAAAAGGAATTGAACTTAAGGCAACGAAGATGGTTAGAGTTGATAAAAGATTATAAATTAGTTATTAACTACCACCCAGGAAAGGCGAATGTAGTCACCGATGCCTTGAGTGGGAAATCCCTATTTGCCTTGAGGGCTATGAATACACGGGTGAGTTTGTTCGATAATGGTTCTATTCTAGCTAAGTTGAGGGCTAGGCCGATGTTCCTCCAATAGATTTATGAGGTACAGAAAGATGACAGCGAATTGCAAGCCAAAAGAGTTCAATGTGAGTCGGGTGTTGAGTCTGATTTCTGGATTGATTCAGATGGGTGTTTGATGTTTAGAGGTAGAGTTTGTGTACCAAGAAATGGTGAGCTCATTCGTAGAGTTTTGCATGAGGCACATAATGGATGCTTATCTGTACATCCGGGTAGCAACAAGATGTATAATGATTTGAAGAAACGGCATTGGTGGCTAAGTATGGAGAAAGATATTTCTGAGTTTGTTTCAAGATGTTTGATTTGACAGCAAGTAAAGGCTGAACACCAAGTACCCTTGGGTTTGCTTCAACTTATTATGGTACCCGAGTTGAAGTGGGATCGTGTTACATGGATTTTGTAATGGGTTTGCCGTTGACATCGAGCAAGAAAGATGCTGTATGGGTTGTAGTCGATAGACTTATGAAGTCAGCCCACTTTATACCTGTACGTGTCGACTACTCACTTGACAAGTTGGCAAACTTGTATATCTCAGAGATTGTGAGACTTCATGGAGTAGCATTATCCATTATATCAGATAGAGATTCGAGATTTATGTCCAGATTTTGGAAAAAGTTGAAAGAGGCCTTGGGTACAAAGTTGAGTTTTAGTACGTCTTTTCATCCCCAAACCGATGATCAGTCGGAGAGGTTAATACAAGTACTTCAAGATATGCTTCGCTGTTGTGTTCTAGAGTTTCAGGGCAGTTGGGAATAATACTTACCATTGGTGGAATTTGCCTACAATAATTGTTTTCAGTCAAGTTTGAAAATAGAGCCTTATGAGGTTTTGTATGGGCATAAGTACCAAACGCCTTTATATTGGACTGAACTTAAGGAAAACCAGATCCATGAGGTTGATTTGGTTAGAGAAACCGAAGAGAAGGTAAAGGTGATTCGAGATTGTTTAAAGGCTGTTTCTGACAGAAAAAAATCTTACTCGGATTTGAAAAGGAAAGAGATTGAGTATCAAGTCGGTGATAGAGTTATTCTTAAAAGTGTCACCATGGAAGAAAGTTCTTAGATTTGGCCAGAAAGGCAAATTGAGTCAGCGTTTTATCGGACCATATGAGATCACCGAGAGGATTGGGCCGGTAGCCTATCGCTTGGCTTTGTTGTCTGAGTTAGAGAAGATTCATGATGTGTTTCACGTTTCTATGTTGCGACGCTACTGATCAGACCCTTCGCATGTGATTACACCAACAGAGGTTGAAATTCAACCCGACATGACTTATGGTGAAGAACTGGTTAAGATTTTAGCTCAGGAAGTTAAGCAGCTAAGGAATAAAAGTATAGCCCTTGTGAAAGTTTTATGGAAAAGACATGGGTTAGAAGAGGCTACATGGGAACTTGAGGAGACCATGAGAAACCAATATCCAAACCTTTTTGCTGGTAAGATTTTTCGGGGACGAAAATCCCTAAGGGGGAGAATTGTAACAGCCCGATTTTTATTGATCTTTGTATTTTTGAGATCCTCATAGCTCGATTTAGCTATTTCTAGCTATATTTTGAGCTAGGGTTTATGTTAAAAAATTTACCCATGTATGACATGCACGTATTTTGATGTTTTATGGAAGAATATGAAAGTTTGTTATATGATAAACATCTTTTTCTAAGTGATTTTCATGAAAAAAATGCAAAAAAGGACCAAATTGTAAGAGTTGTAGAAATAGTCATACATGCAACAGTCCGGTTTATACCCTAGTTGGAACAGTGGTTTCGGGACCATGAATCCGAGTCGATTTTTTTAAATATTATATTCTGTGCTAATTATATGTGATTTTTTTTATTTGTGAAAGTTTCGTATAAAAATTTAATCGTTTGTGTGCTTAATTTGACAAAAATGACTTAATCACGTAAAGTGCAAAAGTTGCATACTATAGTGAAAAGTGCTAAAATGATAGTGGCTTGTTAATATGAGGTATTAAAAGGGCAAATAGCCCATTATTAAGGTGAGTGGACGGCATATGTCTAAAATAACCTTATATATACATGATAATTTTATAATAATGAAAGGTAATTTTTGTACTTTAGTAATTAAGTTAATAATAATAAAAACAAAGCTTAAAATAAGCCATGTTAATCATCTTCCTATCACCAAAAATAAGAAAAAAAGAAAAGGGTGTGAGCTTGTTACATTCAGCCATATTTCAAGCTTAAATCGGGTATGTGTTCTTAGTCGGTTTTCTATAATTTTTACGTTCTTGTAATCGTTGCTTCGTCTACTATCAAACCCATGTTTCAATTTTGTGTATTGGTGATGTTTGTAAGTTATACCATTGATGCTATGTTGAGCTTTGTGATGCTTTAAGGTGTTAAATGATAGATTGGTGGTAGATGAACATGTTTTGTTCTTGAAGTTTTGATGAATTTTGCTAAATAGGGCGAAATTGAGAAAATGATAATTTGAGGGACTAAACTGTGAATTTGATGAAAAATGTGGGCTTGTATGTAATGTGTATATATTCAGCCGAGCTTGTGTACAAGTGGATTTTGTGAATTTGATGTTTTGAGAAAAATGGACTAAATTGATTAAGTGTGCAAATGTGAGGGCTAATTTGCAAATTGCCCTATATGCGTGTCCTTGGATTGAATTGAATGAATTATTGAATAAAAGGGTTAATTCTGAATATGTTTAGATCAAGAACCGAGGAAAACGAATTTAGATCGTGGGAAAATGAAAGTTATCGAGTAGTCATTTTCTATTCCGATAAACCGAATTCGAGGTAAGTCACTATACAAATAAATGAATGTCTATGCATTTGTAACTGTTCATATGTTTTATAATGATAATGAATGCTTATGAGAAATTCTGTAATTGAATTCCCAGATAAGTTCGGTATATTGACTAAGTCTGAGAAGCCTCATACGAACCTTGACATAGGTATCTGTTCTGTTTTATTATGTAAGACCACGTCTGGGACGTTAGCATTGATTCGAGATTCGTGTAAGACCCTGTTCGGGACAGTGGCTTCAATATTTGATTATGTGTAAGACCACGTCTGGGACGTTGGCATCAATATAAACTTTATGTATAAGACCACGTCTGGGACATTGGCATCACTATGGCACTTACGTGTAAGACCATGTCTAGGACATCGGCATCGTTTTGATTCGTATAAGACCCTGTCTGGGACAGTGCATCGATATCCGAGTGCATGTAAGACCTCGTCTGGGACGTTCGCATTGTATGATTATTCTGAGCTTTCTGACTATCCTATTAGATTTACTACGGTTCAACGGGGAAGTCTATGATACTATTTGCAAATCCGAGCTATGAACAAATATGTGGTTGTAATTCCAATTCAGGTAAGTTGATTATACACTAATTATGTATACAAGGTAAGCATCAATATGATCTTACTATGATGCTATGAAGATGGAATTGATGATATGTTGTATAAAGTTTTGGTGAAATGAGATATGTGTTTATATGATCTTTGAATTTTGATTATGGCTAATGTGGTCAAAAGTGTATAAACCAAAGCAAATATATGCATTTTATGCTAAGTTGTTGTATATTGACTTACTAAGCTTTTGGAAAGCTTACTCTGTGTGTGTTTAATATGTTTTATAGGTCGTCAAAGCTACTGAAGGCTCGGGACCGTCTTGGACCGTCATCACACTATAGAACTTATTTTGGTACATTTTGATATTGTACATAGCTAGATATGGCATGTATAGGCTAGTATTTTGGTATAAATAGTTGTGTGATCTTAGCCATGTGATTTGGCTATTTAAGAATCCAAATGAATGTGTTATAGAATGTATTTTTTGGTATGATGAAAGAATGTGAAATGGCCAAGTTTGAATAAGCAAATGTATGAATTAGTTTTGTAATGATATGAGTTTTAATCCTTGAGATTGCCATAGTTGGGATTGGTTTTGAATGTAAGGTTTGAAAGGTTATTTTGGTATGCTTTTGATTTGTTTTATGTGCCTGAAATATCTTGTTGAATGTGGCTTGTAGGTATGACCCTTTGTGGATGGCATTTTGGCCTTGTAAATGCCCTATAATGTCACACGGTTCTGGTACACGGGCGTGCCTAACGACCATGGGTAAATTGTGGGATGTAGTTTACCATCACACGGCATCGACACGAGCGTGTCATCTAGTCGTGGTGTGCAATTCAGTAGCTAACATAAAAATACACGGCCTTAACACGGGCGTGCTTGGTGGCTGTGGTAGGGAAGCCAGCATATGACCTAAAAGTACATGGCCATGGCACACGGGCGGGCCTAATGACCGTGTTGGTATAGTCAGTATAAACACGGATGGTTAGACGGGGGTGTATAGAAGCCGTGGAGGGCACACAGTCTCCTCCCACGGGCGTGTCTCCCCTGTATTTTAGAAAAGTTTCAAATTTTCATGGAATTTCATATGTGTTTCAATTTAGTCTCGACTCGATTTATAAATATAATTAAGGTCTCGAGGACCCGATTAAGGGACATTATGTCTAAGAATGATGTTTGAATATACGGTTTTGTTTGTGAATGTTTCCGATCTGTTCGGTAACGCTCCTAACCTTAATCTGGCAACGGACTCGGGATAGGGGTGTTACATTTGATTGGTATGAAAGCTACAATTTAGCCGATTCTTAGACTAACGTAGCCTGTTAGAGCCTACCTATACAGGCCATATATCTGAACTGTGATAGTGTGATGAATCCTAACGTATAAATGTGATTTTCGTATAGTAATGGATCCCAAAAGAGCCGTGCCGCCGCGGCAGAGAAAGTAATGTGCTCGCTCTGCGCAGGGCGGCGCTTTACGAATCGAGACCGGCTACAAGTGGTCAAGAGGGAGAAGGTAAACAAGCTTTCTTCCAGATGATGAGTGAGTGGTTCACTCAGTTTGTAAAGAATAACCCGACCGTTTCACAACCCCCGCCCTCGGTTAATCCCCCTTAGACTGCAGTTGTGCCACCAGTTATACATCCGAATCTGTTGAATAAGCCTCCTATTGACAAGATCCGTAAGTATGGGGCAGAAGAATTCCGAGCTACTAAAGATGATGATGCTGAAAAGGCCGGGTTCTAGATTGAAAATACTATCCAGATATTCGATGAAATGTCTCTGACTCCAGAAGAATGTATAAAATGTGTTGTATCATTACTTCGAGATGCAGCATATCAATGGTGGAAAACTCTGATTTCTGTTGTTCTGAGAGAACGAGTCACATGGGATTTCTTTCAAATCGAGTTTCAGAAGAAATATATCAGTGAGAGATTTGTTGATCAGAAATGAAAGGAATTTCTAGAACTAAAGTAGGGCCGTATGTCTGTTTCAGAATACGAACGAGAATTTGTGAGACTGAGTCAGTATGCTCGAGAATGTATATCATCTGAAGCTATAATGTGCAAAAGGTTTGAAAATGGCCTTAATGAAAACATTCGTCTGTTAGTCGGGATTTTGGAAATAAAAGAGTTTGTTGTATTCGTTGACAGAGCTTGTAATGCTGAGGCACTCGGGAAAGATAAGAGAAAAGCTGAATCTGAAGCCCGTGATATGAGAAAAAGATTTCCAAGCAAATCATTTCAGTCATCTTCGAAGAAATTCAGAGATAACCAGAGTCATTCCAGAGATAATGTGGGACATGCAAATAGAAATCAATCTACACCGTAAATGAGTTCTAAAACTCCAGCAACTTCAGTGGCCAGTGTTGGTAATGTTCGACCCGAGAGAACTGAATGTAAACATTATGGAAAAAGGAACCCGAGAAGCTGTAGATTAAATGACAGAGCTTGCTTTAGATGTGGATCACTTGATCATTTTATACGTGATTGCCCTGAGTCTGTCGAACCAGAGACTGTTCAGAATTTGAGATCTAATAATGCACCTGTGAGAGGTAGGCCATCGAAAAATGTTAGAAATATTAGTTGTAGTCAGAGAACTACGAGAGACAACGTTGTCAGCTCCGAAGTAGAGTGCCAGCCAGAGCATATGCTATTCGAGCTCGAGAAGAAGCTTCGTCACCAGATGTTATAACGGGTACTTTTACTCTTTATGATACTTCTGTAATTGCTTTGATAGACCCTGGTTCTACACATTCATATATATATATATATGTATGAATTTAGCATTCAGTAAGACTTTGCCTGTAGAGTCTACTGAGGTTGCTATAAAAGTATCGAACCCCTTAGGTAAAAGTGTCCTTGTTAAAAAAGTATGCAATAAATGTCTGTTAATGTTTCGAGATATTTATTTCCCTGCTGGTCTGATGCTCTTGCCATTTGATGAATTCGATATTATTCTAGGAATGGATTGGTTGTTTATGCATGATGCTGTTGTAAACTATAAAAGAAAGATTATAGATTTGAGATGTCCAAATGATGAGATTGTATGATTTGAATCTAATGATTTGAATGGATTGCCTGCTGTGATATCTATTTTGAAAGCTCAGAGTTGTTTGAATAAGGGATATGAGGCATATTTCGCTTATGTGATTGATTCAGAATTGTCTGAAAGGAAGATTGAGTCAGTGCCTATTGTCTGTGAGTTCTCTGATGTGTTTCCTGAAGAGGTACCTGGTTTACCTCTGATTTGAGAAGTTGAGTTTGGTATTGAATTGTTGCCTGGTACTACACCTATTTCGATAGCTCCGTATAGAATGGCACCAACAAAGTCACAGTTGCAAGAATTGACTTAGAGAGGGTTTGCTAGACCAAGTTTCTCGCCTTGGGGTGCTCTGGTTTTGTTTGTGAAAAAGAAAGATGGCACGATGAGGATGTGTATCGATTATCGTCAGTTGAATAAAGTGACAATAAAGTATAAATACCCGTTGCCTAGAATTGATAATTTGTTTCCAAGATTGATCTAAGATCGAGATATTACCAGTTGAGAGTTAAAGATTCAGATATTTCGAAGACTGCACTCAGAACGAGGTATGGGTATTACGAATTTTTAGTTATGCCATTTGGACTAACCAATGCTCCTGCTGTTTTTATGGATCTGATGAACAGAATTTTTAGACCGTACCTAGATCAATTTGTTGTGGTATTCATAGATGACATTTTGATTTATTCTCGTGATGAGGCTGAGCATACGGAACATTTGAAAGTTGTTTTGCAAACTTTGAGAGAAAAGCAATTGTATGCGAAATTCAGCAAATGTAAATTCTGTTTGCACGAGGTTAGTTTTTTGGGACATACTGTGTCGGCATCTGGGATTCGAGTTGATCCGAGCAAGATTTCTACTATTTTGAATTGGAAACCTCCGAGAAATGTGTCTGAAGTCAGCAGTTTTCTGGGTTTGGCTGGTTATTACCGTAGATTTTTGAAAGGCTTTTCGACAATAGCTACTCCGTTGACTAGTCTACTTCAGAAAGATGTAAAATTTGAATGGTCAGATAAATGCCAAAACAGTTTTGATCAGTTGAAAACTCTGTTAACAGAAGCTCTAGTGTTAGTACAGTCAGAATCGGGTAAAGAAGTTGTTGTATACAGTGATGCTTCGTTAAATGGTCTGGATTGTGTTTTGATGCAGTAAGGCAAAGTGGTAGCTTATGCCTCGAGACAGTTGAAGCCTCATGAAAAGAATTAACCGACGCACGACCTTAAGTTAGCTGCGATTGTGTTTGCGCTAAAGATTTGGTGTCATTATCTGAACGCTGAGAAATGTCACGTGTTTTTAGATCATAAAAGTCTAAAATATCTAATGACTCAGAAAGATTTGAACCCGCGTCAAAGAAGATGGTTAAAGCTGCTAAAAGATTATGAGCTTGTGATAGATTATCATCCGAGTAAAGTGAATGCTAATGCTGATGCTTTGAGTAGAAATTTATTGTTTGCATTATGTGCTTTGAATGCTCAGTTAGATTTGTCTAATAGTAGTTCTGTGTTAGCTGAATTAAAAGCCAAACCATTGTTCTTACAACAGATATGTGATGCTCAGAAATCTGATAATGAATTGCTAGCAAAACGAGCTCAGTGTGAGGTGAATTCCGAATCTGAATTTCAAATTGTTGATGATTGTTTGAGATTCCGGGATCGTATCTGTGTTCCGAGAAATCAAGAGTTGGTTCAATTGATCTTGAATGAAGCTCATAACAGTGGTCTATCTGTTCATCTGGGAAGCACGAAAATGTATCAAGATTTGGAACGACACTACTGGTGGTCTGGTATGAAATGGGACATTTCTGACTTTGTTTCAAAATGTTTAGTTTGCCAGCAAGTGAAAGCCGAACATCAAGTTCTGTCTGGGTTGTTGCAACCAATTCTGATTCCTGTGTGGAAATGGGATAAAGTAACCATGGACTTTGTGTCTGATTTACCTCAGACTCCGAGAAAGAAAGATGCGATATGGGTCGTGGTTGATATATTAACGAAATCTTCCCATTTTATTCCAGTAAGATCTGATTTATCACTTGACAGGTTAGCCGAGCTCTATATTTCTGAGATTGTGAAATTGCACGGAGTGCCACTGTCTATTGTATCCGATAGAGATCCAAGGTTTACGTTGAGATTCTGGAAGAAATTGCAAGAGGCTTTAGGCACGAAACTCCATTTCAGTGCAGCTTTTTATCCACAGACCGATGGCCAATCTGAGCGGATTATTCAGATTCTTCAAGACATGTTAAGATGCTGTATACTAGAGTTTAATGGTTCATGGGAATAGTATCTGCCCTTGATTGAATTTGCATACAATAATAGTTTTCAGTCGAGTATCAAAATGGCACCGTATGAAGCTTTGTACAGACGAAAATGTCGTACACCTTTGTATTGGACTGAACTCAGTGAGAATAAGCTACATGGAGTTGATTTGATAAAAGATTCAGAGCAGAAAATGAAATTGATCTGAGATTGTTTGAAAGCAGTATCTGATCATCAGAAGTCTTATGCAGACTTGAAACGTAAAGATATAGAATTTGAAATTGGCGATAAAGTATTTCTGAAAGTGTCTCCATGGGAGAAAGAGCTTCGATTTGGACGTAAAGGCTAATTAAGTCCGAGGTTCATCGGACCGCATGAGATCATTGAACGTGTCGGGCCTGTTGCATATAAATTGAAGTTACCTTCTGAATTAGAAAAGATACACAACGTATTTCATGTTTCAATGCTCCTTAAATACCGATCCGATCCGTCACATGTGATTACCCCATCTGAAATTGAAATCTGATCTTATATGACATACGAAGAGGAACCGATCCGTATCCTAGCTCGTGAAGTGAAAGAGTTGAGAAACAAAGGAATTCCGTTAGTGAAAGCACTGTGGAATCGACACGGAATAGAAGATGCTACATGGGAGCCTGAAGATTCAGTGAGACAACAATATCCGAATCTGTTTAACGGCAAGATTTTCGGGGATGAAAATCCCTAAAAAGGGGAGAATTGTAATAGTTAGGTTTATACCCTATTTGGAACAGTGGTTTCGTAACCATGAATCCGAGTCCAAATTTTTTTTTTAAATATTACATTCTGTGCTAATTATATGCGATTTTTTTTATGTGTGAAAGTTTCGTATAAAATTTTGATCGTTTGTGTGCTTAATTTGACAAAAAGGACTTAATTGCTAAAGTGCAAAAGTTGCATACTATAGTGAAAGGTGCTAAAATGATAGTGGCTGGTTAATATGAGGTATTAAAAGGGCAAATAGTCCATTACTAAGGTGAGTGGACGGCATATGTCTAAAATAACCTTATATATACATGATAATTTTATTATAATGAAAGGTTATTTTTGTTCTTTAGTAATTAAGTTAATTATAATAAAAACAAAGCTTAAAATAAGCCATGTTCATCATCTTCCTATCACCGAAAATAAGAAAGAAAGAAAAGGGAGTGAGCTTGTTACATTCGGCCATATTTCAAACTTAAATCGGGTATGTGTTCTTAGTCGGTTTTCTATAATTTTTACATTTTTGTAATCGTTGCTTCCTCTACTATCAAATCCATGTTTCAATTTTGTGTATTACTGATGTTTGTAAGTTATACCATTGATGTTATGTTGAGCTTTGTGATGCTTTAAGGTGTTAAATGATAGATTGGTGGTAGAAGAACATGTTTTGTTCTTGAAGTTTTGATGAATTTAGCTAAATAAGGCTTAATTAAGAAAATGATAATTTGAGGGACTAAATTGTAAATTTGATGAAAAATGTGGGCTTGTATGTAATGTATATATATTCAGCCAAGCTTGTGTATAAGTGGATTTTGTGAATTTGATGTTTTGAGAAAAATGGACTAAATTGATTAAGTGTGCAAATGTAAGGGCTAATTTGCAAATTGCCTAAATGAGTGTCCTTGGATTGAATTGAATGAATTATTGAATAAAAGGGTTACTTCTGAATATGTTTAGATCAAGAACCGAGGAAAACGGATGTAGATCGCGGGAAAGCAAAAGTTATCGAGTAGTCGTTTTCTATTTCGATAAACTGAATTCGAGGTAAGTCACTATACAAATAAATGAATGTGTATGCATTTGTAATTGTTCATATGTTTAATGATGATAATGAATGCTTATGAGAAATTCTGTAATTGAATTCCCAGATAAGTTCGGTATATTGACTAAGTCTGAGAAGCCTCGTACGAACCTTGACATAGGTATCTGTTCTATTTTATTATGTAAGACCACGTCTGGGACGTTGGCATTGATTCGAGATTCGTGTAAGACCTTGTTCGAGACAGTGGCTTCGATATTTGATTATGTGTAAGACCACGTCTGGGACGTTGGCATCAATATAAACTTTACGTATAAGACCACGTCTGGGACGTTGGCATCACTATAGCACTTACGTGTAAGACCATGTCTAGGACATCGGCATCATTTGATTCGTATAAAACCCTGTCTGGGACAGTGGCATCGATATCCGAGTGCATGTAAGACCTCGTCTGGGACGTTGGCATTGTACGATTATTCTGAGCTTTCTGAGTATCCTATTAGATTTACTACGGTTCAACGGGCAAGTCTATGATACTATTTGCAAATCTGAGCTATGAACAAATATGTGGTTGTAATTCCAATTCAGGTATGTTGATTATACACTAATTGTGTATACAAGGTAAGTATCAATATGATCTTACTATGATGCTATGAAGATAGAATTGATGATATGTTGTATAAAGTTTTGGTGAAATGAGATATGTGTTTATATGATCTTTGAATTTTGATTATGGCTAATGTGGTCAAAAGTGTATGAATTTTATGCTAAGTTGTTGTATATTGACTTACTAAGCTGTTGGAAAGCTTACTCTGTGTGTGTTTAATATGTTTTATAGGTCGTCAAAGCTACTGAAGGCTCGAGACCGTCTTGACCCGTCATCACACTATAGAACTTATTTTGGTACATTTTGATATTGTACAAAGCTAGATATGGCATGTATAGGCTAGTATTTTGGTATAAATAGTTATGTGATCTTAGCCATGTGATTTGGCTATTTAAGAGTTGAAATTTTGTCCAAATGAATGTGTTATAGAATGCATTTTTTGGTATGATGAAAGAATGGGAAATGGCCAAGTTTGAATGAGCAAATGTATGAATTAGTTTTGTAATGATATGAGTTTTAATCCTTGAGATTGCCATAGTTGGGATTGGTTTTGAATGTAAGGTTTGAATGGTTATTTTGGTATGCTTTTGATGGTTTTATGTGTACGAAATATCTTGTTGAATGTGGCTTGTAGGTATGACCCTTTGTGGGTGGCATTTTGGCCTTGGAAATGGCCTATAATGTCACACAGTTCTGGCACACGGGCTGCCTAATGACCGTGGGTAAATTGTGGGATTTAGTTTACCATCACATGGCCTCGACACGGGCATGTCATCTGGCCGTGGTGTGCAAGTCAGTAGCTAACATAAAAATACACGGCCTCGACACGGGCGTGCTTGGTGGCCATGGTGGGGAAGTCAGTAAATGACCTAAAAGTACACGGCCATGGCACACGGGCGTGCCTAATGACCGTGTTGGTATAGTCAGTATAAACACGGATCGTTATACGGGGGCGTATAGAAGCCGTGGAGGGCACACGGTCTTCTTCCACGGGCGTGTCTCCCCTGTATTTTAGAAAAGTTTCAAATTTTCATGGAATTTCAAATGTGTTTCAGTTTAGTCCCGACTCGATTTCTAAGTATGATTAAGGTCTCGAGGACTCGATTAAGGGACATTATGTCTGAGAATGATGTTTGAATATACGGTTTTGTTTATGAATGTTTCCGATCTGTCCGGTAACGCTCCTAACCTTAATCCAGCAACAGACTCGGGATAGGGGTGTTACTATACATGAGAGATATAGTGGAAATTGAATGTTCTTATAGTTGAAAATATGATTCGGCTATGCTTGAAATGAAAGAAAGTTGAATAAAAATCATTTTACGAGCCTAGGGGAAAAAGTGTAATTATGATAAAGTTTAGGGGCAAAAATGTTATTTTTTCCAAAGTATGAAATATGAGTCAATTTAATCAATGTAAGTATTAAACAAGTTCAATTGTTATTATAGATCAAGAAACACGAAGCCTGAACCGAAACCGAGGCAAGAACAAAGTTGTGGTCTAAATTGCACCTCTATACATATTTTGGAGTACCGAGGTAAGTTTGTATGAATTTAAGACTACATATACTTTTATGATTAAATTACTTACTATGTTGTATAATGTACATTATTTTCATGAAGTTGATTAACAATGCCTAATAAGAAATTCAATGAGAACAAGTAAGTGGAAGTCCCGGTTGAAGATTCAAAATAACGAGGATACCTATATCATAACATAAGATAAGGAAAGCCCGTGTAAGACCGTGTCTGGGAAATGGCATCGGCACTCAAGGAATATAGGTCCCGTATAATACCATGTCTGGGATATGGCATCGGCACCAAACGTAGATCCTGTATAAGACCATGTCTGGGACATGGCATCAGCATTGAATAAAGAATGTCTCGTGTAAGACTATGTCTGGGACATGGCATCGACACCATATAAGGAAGGTCTCGTATAAGACCATGTCTTAGACAGGGCATCGATGCCATACAAGAAAGATTTTATGTTAGACCATGTTTTGGACATGGCATCGACATCGAGCTAAGAGATCCCGTGTGAGACTATATCTGGGATATGGTATCGACACCATGAGGAGATCCCATGTAAGCCCATATCTGGGATATGGCATTGGCATCGAGATACATGTTTGATGAGATTGAGTATCCTCTGATATTCCGAGTAATTCAACGGGCAAAAGAGTCAAGCATGAAAGAAGTAATAAAAGAGCTAAGTAAGCAAAATAGTAACAAGCTAAGTAATTCAAGAACAATAAAGAGTTAAACCTAAGTTAAGGAAGATAGTTATTTGAGTTTATGTTATATTAGCAAAAGTGCTAATCTATGTGACTAAGTGATACAGGTACCCTGATTAGATTACAAGTATGAAATTATAATGTGATATGTGAAGAGTAAGAGTAAGTATGAATAAGTAAGTTCAAGCACTTTAGATTTATGCTGCTTTAGTTTCATGATGTATGGGTTTCATTACAAGTATTATGTTGCTATGTAAAATTTCATGCAAACTTACTAAGCTATATTCTTACCCCTCTCTTTTCCTTTGTCCTTGTAGTATCGCTAAGCTAATTCAGGGATCAAAGAACGTCAGAGCTCGGATCACACTATCAACCACTATTTTTGTATTGCAAAGTTGATTTGGATTGATTATGACATGTATAGGAGTTTGATCATTTTGAGTTATGTCATATTGTGAGTTAAAGGCTTGGCTATTAGGATTATGCATTCTTTTTGTATATAGCCAAAGGAATTGCCTAATATTTGTTAAGTTCCATATCTTATTGATGATGAGTTTTATGAATTCTACAAGTGATGTTTCGAAGGTGATTCATAGTGTATATAGGCCATGTTATGTATTGCTTGAGTTGGTATAAGTGTGTTGATGTTTCTGAGTGACAATTGGCTTGGAAAATAGCCTCTAAGTGTCCACACGGGTAGACACACGGGCGTGTGTCTAGGACATGCGTGACACATGGTCAACTCTTATGGGTGTGTTGATAGGCCGTGTGTCCCCCTGCATTTAATTACGAGAATTTGATTTGTCACACGGGCCAGCACACGGGCATGTGCTTAGGCCGTGTGCTCATTAAGGGGTTACTGATGTCATAAACAAAATACCCCTAGTTTTCACACGTGAGTGAGGACAATGGCGTGTCTAGGCTGTGTGAAGGACATGGGCCATTGACACGAGCGTGTGTCTGACCGTGTGAATACCTCTGTAGGTTCGAAATAAAAATAAATTCTACACGGGCTAGGGACATGAGCGTGTGTGACCACATGGCCTGCCCACATGGGCGTGTCCCAAGTCACACGAGCGTGTGACCCCTGTTTAGGTAAAAATTTTCAAAGAGTGTAAAAGTTTCCGATTGAACTCCGAAACCTTCCGGATGTATGTTTAAGGCCTCGTAGGCCCATGATATGTATGTTATGATTAAAAAGGAAAAGTTGCAAGTTGCAAGGAAATTTATAGCCCAATACTTCATGTTCAAGTAAGGTTCAGTACGGTAATGCCTCGTATCCTGTCCCGGCGTCAGACATGGGTAAGGGGTGTTACATTATCTTTGGGTTGGAATTGTTTTGGTGAATACTAAATTAACTTTAAAGCCCGTGATATGAGTTTGATTAAAATTACTATTTCATTAGATTTATGCTTATTTTGAATGCATGCATGCAACCTCTAGACATAGTTAACCGTATGTTATGTTCTTAGATGGGTTTCAATCTGAAAGGATTAAATCCATCAGATTATTAGTTAAATTTATAGTAATACGTTACCAACTATAATCAAATTTTGATCCCTGTGGAGATGATACTCACTTATCATACTTGAATTGACGTGTACACTTGCACATTTGCATTACATATTTACATGCAATAAATTTTTGGCGCCTTTGACGGGGATCGGCAACATTGGTGAAAATTGGTTTTTTATTATCTATTTAATTTCCGTTAGTTTAGTTTAATTAGTTGTTTTGATTTTTCTTTTTCAATTTTGTGCTAGTGCATGCATAGAAATATTTTGGAGAATACAAAATGCTATTTTGATCCAGAGATGCCATGTAACTGAAGTTATTCCTTTACTTACTGCGAGATCGTGCTAGAGCATGGTTAAATGCATTGTTGTTAGGTACGGTGGCATCGTGGAATGAACTGTGTTAAAGATTTTTGTGAAGATATAATCCTCCTAACATGAATGCCAAGTTGAGGAATGACATTACATCGTTTAGACAATATGAGGATGAAACATTATATGAAGCATGAGAGCAATTCAAAGAGCTATTAAGAAAATGCCCGATGCATGGTTTTTAGCATTGGATGCAACTGGAAATGTTTTACAATGGATTGAGTGCTCATAGAAGAATGGTCATCAACGCATCTGCCAATGGGACTTTACTTGATAAATCATACAACGAGGCTTATAAAATTCTTGAAAGGACCGCAAATAACGACTATCAATACCCCCTACCAGAGTTGGAATTGGCGGAAGAATTGCAGGAGCAATAGAGCTTGATGCAATTACATCTCTAACTGTTCAGGTATCATCTTTAACAAATATGATTAAAACACTGAAAAGGCCATATGTAGTGCAGGAAATGAAAGTAGTAGAGTTAGTATGTGTTTACTATGGAAAAGATAATGTCTTTGATGAATGCCCATCGAATCTAGCCTCATTTTATTACATGGGGAAAAACAACCCATACTCCAACACATACAATCTGGGTGGAAACAACTTCCTAGTTTTGGTTGGAGTAATCAAGGGGTGGGAAATGTCAGTAATGCCATTCGAGAATGCTGTGAGTGTACAACTTGGGTACACTTAATCTTTGCCACGATAAAATGCCCAACAAAATTTAGCTTCAAGTTCTTCATCTATGGTAGTTTTATTGAAAAGGTATATAGCCAAGAATGATGTTGTCATTCAGAGCCAGACTGCATCTTTAAGAGCTTTGGAAAACCAAGTAGGGTAAATTGCCACTGTATTGAATTCCAAACAGTAAGGAACATTGCCGAGTGACACTGAGAGTTCTCAATCTCCAGAGAAGGAAGAGTGCAAAGCCATTACACTTCAAAGTGGTACTCAACTACTAGGAGTTGTGAATAACACCATTACTAAAGAAATAATTTCAACTTTTGCAAATGAAAATAATTTCGAATCAGTATGGGAGCAAGCTATAAAGGAAAAAAGCAACCAGGAAAATGTTGAAGTAGATTCAACTTGAACTGTTGATAAAAATGCCATTGGAAGGAAGATAGATGGAAGGCAAAACAATTTAGACAAATGGATGGAAGGCCACCACCATCCTTTCCTTAGCGGTTCCAAAAATCCAAGCAAGATGTTCAACTTAAGAAATTTCTAGAGGTCTTGAAACACTTACATATTAATATACCATTGGTGGAAGCATTGGAGAAAATGCCTAACTACGTGAAGTTCATGAAAGATATTTTATTAAAGAAGCGAAGGCTAGGTGAATTTGAAATTGTTGCTCTCGCTGAAGGGTGCGCAACAATGTTTAAAAACAAATTGCCACCAAAACTGAAGGATCCAGGGAGTTTTAATATACCTTTCTCTATTTTCAATCACTATGTAGGCAAAGCATTATGTGATTTTGGTGCAAGCATAAACCTAATGCCTATTTTGTTTTCAGGAAGCTTGCAATAGGAAAGGCGAGACCCACAACTGTCACATTGTAGTTAGCTGATAGATCCTATGCACATCAAGAAGGTAAAATCGAAGACGTGTTGGTAAGAGTTGATAAATTTATTTTTCTAGTATATTTTATTATTCTGGAATGTGAGGCTGATAAAGAGGTAACAATCTTACTTGGGAGACCTTTTCTAGCAATGGGTATACCATTAATTGATGTCCAAAAAGGTGAGTTAACTATGAGAGTCAATGATTAACAGTTAACTTTAATGTCTTTGATGCTATGAAGTGCACAGATACTAATGAAGAATGCCATGCTATTAAGATTATTGATATAGCAATATAAGAAAAAATTGAAGATTTTTGTTCTAACAATTCAGAAAATGGTACATGATTATAGATATTAATAAACTGATGGAAGTTCAGCAAATTGGAAATCGATCAAGGAGAAGTTTTGAATCATTAAATCTGTCTGATCGTTCTTGCAAACCTCCTCGACCAATCATAGAGGACCCTCCTAGGCTAGAATTGAAGCCCTTGCCAATGCATTTGATGTACGTGTATCTAGGAGGTAGCAACACATAGCCAGTAGTTACCTCTATCAAGGTAACAACATATCATAAGGCTCAATTATTGGAAATTTCAAGGAAATCTAAGAAAGCCTTGGGGTGGTCAATTGCATATATCAAGGGAATCAGTCCAACAATTTGCATGCACAAGATAATACTAGAGGATTGCCATGGAAAATCTATTGAGTAGCAGAGGAGACTGAATCCCATCATAAAGAAAGTTGTAAAAAAGGGGATTGTCAAATGGTTGGATGTTGGAATCATATACCCAATTCTTGATAGTTCTTGGGTCAGCATTGTTCAGTGTGTACCTAAAAAAGGGGTGTCACTGTGGTAAGCAATGGTAGCATGAACTTATTCCCACCTGTACTGTCACGAGATGAAGGGTTTGCATGGATTATCAAAAACTTAACAAAGCAACAAGAAAGGATCATTTCCTTCTGCCATTTATCTATCAAATGTTGGATAGACTAGTAGGGAAAGCCTTCTATTGCTTTTTGGATGGATACTTAGGGTACAATCAAATTGCCATAGCTCATGCTGATTAAGAGAAGACCACATTCACATGTCCATATGGAACTTTTGCATTTCGAAGAATGCCATTTGGATTATGCAAAGCCCCTGCAACTTTTTAGCGTCGGATGATGGCAATATTTTCAAACATAGTGGAGAAAATCTTGAAGTTTTTGTAGATGACTTCTCGGTGTTTGGAGATACATTTGAAGACTATTTGCAAAATTTGGAGTTATTTCTTTGTCGATGTCAAGAAACTAATCTTGTGCTGAATTAGGAAAACTGTCACTTCATGGTCTATGTGGGAATTGTTCTGGGACATAAGATTTCACAGTAAGGAAATGCCATTGACAAAGAAAAAATTTAGGTTATTGAGAAATTGCCACCACCCACTTCAGTAAAAGGTATCCAAAGCTTCCTCGGTCACGTAGGATTTTATCGTCGATTTATCAAAGACTATCCCAAAATATCCAAACCTCTTTGCACATTATTGGAACAAAATAGATCTTTTAATTTTTATTGGCCATGCTTGCAAGCATTTGAGGAATTGAAAAAGTGATTGATCACAACACCGATAGTCACTGCACCAAATTGGATTTACCGTTTAGACTGATGTGTGATGCAAGTGAATTTGCCATGGGAGCGATCCTGGGACAAAGAAAAGCGAAGGTATTTCATGCTATGTACTATGCCAACCATACATTGACAGATTAATAGCTCAATTGCATCACAACTAAAAAAGAGCTATCAGCTATAGTATTTTCCTTCAACAAATTCAGAGCTTATCTCGTGGGCACTAAAGTCACGGTGTATACGAAACACTCTGCTATTAAGTGCTTGGTGATCAAAAAAGATGCCACACGCAGATTAATTCAATGGATATTGCTGCTGCAGAAATTTGATCTAGAGATTAGAGATAGGAAAGGTAGAGAAATCAAGTGGTTGATATTTATCATGCCTGAAAGTAGGGAATAAAGACGGTAATATTCAAATGATTCAAGATGAATTCCCAGATGAGTAGTTGCTGGTTGCCATGAAATTACCATGGTATGCTGATATTGTTAATTTTCTGGTCAGTGGATTGCTGTCACTGGAGCTCTCTAGTTAAGGAACAAGGAACTTCCTCTACAATGTTAAGCAGTACTATTGGGATGAGCAATTCTTATTCAAGTAGTGTGTAGACCAAATCATTTGAAGATGTATTTCAGATGATGAAATTTAGAGCATTTTGTACCACTGTAATGCAACGCCATATGGAGGCCACTTTGAGGGTATGCGAACTGTTGCAAGAGTTCTCCAGTCTGGTTTTTACTGGCCAAAAATTTTTAAAGACTCTCATGAATTTTGTAACGCCTGTGATTGCTATCAAAGAATTTGATATCTATCCAGGAGATATGAAATGCCCCTGCAAAATATTTTAGAAGTGGAACTATTTGATGTTTGGGGAATTGATTTTATGAGGCCATTTCCACCCTCTTGGGGCAATATCTATATAATGGTCGCTATTGATTACGTCTCCAAGTGGGTTGAAGTTGATGCTCTACAAACAAATGATGCCAAATCGGTACTAAAATTTCTTTATAAAAATAATTTTACACGGTTTGGTACCCCTCGTGCTCTAATCACTGACGAATGTTCAAACTTTGATTGCAAGTTAGTTTCAAATGCTCTTAACATATATGGGGTGTGACATAAAATTGCCACGGCATATCATCCTTAGACGAATGAACAAGCAGAAATCTCTAATAAAGAGATTAAAAAAATTCTAGAGAAGGTAGTCAATCCCAACCGAAAAGATTGGTCAGCAAGACTGGATGAAGTTTTTTGGGCATAACAAATAGCTTTCAAGATACCAATGGGTTTGTCACCTTGTTCATGGTATGAAGCTTGTTTATGGTAAACCACGCCACTTGCCTATTGAACTGGAAACAAGACATTTTGGGCAATCATGAAACTGCATATGGATTGGAAATATACTAGAAATAATTACTTATTGGAGTTGAATGAGATGGACATATTTTGAACTCAGGCCTATGAAAATGGCAAGCTGTACAAAGAAAAGACCAAACGATGACATGACAACAAAATTTTTCCACGACAATTGTTTCCTAGACAGCAAGTCTTGCTTTTTAATTCTAGGCTTAAATTGTTTCCTGGCAAATTAAAGCCTCAGTGGTCGGGTTCATTCGAAGTTGTTCAGGTATATCCTCGTGGAGCTGTAGATGTCAAAGAAAAATAAAATGAGTCTACTTTCAAAGTCAATGATCAACGGTTAAAGCATTACTTTGGAGCTCCTATAATTCGTGCTAAAACTTCCATCAATTTTCAAACTAATTAATATTTCTCTCCTGCCTGTTTATTCAATTATTTTATTTTAAATTTCTTTGTTTCAGTTGAAGCAATAATTTTATTTAAATTTTATTTTCTTTTATTTGTAGGTACCTGGCGGCCCAAGTTTGTAGGCCTCAACCCGCTCATTCTATTAATCACTTTTAGTTTAATAAATTTACTTAGTATTTCATTTTTCCCACTTAAATGTTTATTGTTACTTATATTAGACCATGATTAAGGCCCAATCTTATCATCCATGTCACGAATTCTTTCCCCTCAAGTTTTTACCCTAGCCAATTAAGTTTCCTATTCACCGTTACCTTCACTTTATTTCTAGGTTATTTTGCTCTCTGTTTTCATCCCAAACTTTTAAAGGTTTCATCTTTTTCACTCTTACAGTTACCATCTTTTTGGCAATGGCTTGTCAAACACCATCTACTTCTACTACTGCACAACTACGTACATTCTTCAGTGAGACAACAAAAACCAAATACCACGAAAACATCTCCAAATGCCCTCTGTGCATGGAAAAAGGATTCCTTTTTCAAGATGCGCCTTTTGTGGGTTATACTGAAGCCATTTCCTTAGTCGTGGAGCAACATGGATGGCAGATTTTCTGTCTCCATCGTGACAGTGTTTTCCCTAAAGTAGTAAAGGAGTTCTATGCTCACCTTAATTACCCTAAAAATTATTTTAGTTATGTGCGGGGTGCTTCGGTATTGTCCGATGCTGACTCGATAAATGGACAATATGGGTTGTCTGATGGTCCCGGTGAACATGCTGAGTTTTTCAACACAATGACAGGAGAAAGATTAAACCATGTGCATACTAATGTCTTTGTCGAGGGCACAAAATGGATGGTCTCAAGGAATGATTGCTACACCATTGACAGGGTAACTTTGAAGCCCCACTACGGGGTTTGGTATCATTTCCTAAAAAATCGTCTACCATTGACAGGGTAACTTTGAAGCCCCACTATGGGGTTTGGTATCATTTCCTAAAAAATCGTCTTATTCCATCCACCCACAATTCTACAATCTTGAAGGATCATATGGTACAACTCTATTTGGTTATTTTGGGATGAAAGATATATTTTGGGAACATTATCTTTCGAAAGGTCCACCACTATGCTTACAAAAATACTGGTACCTTGAACATTCTATACCTTATCACTGCGCTTTGTCAGAAGGTCAACATTCCTCTTGAAGCTAATGAAGACCGAATCCCTAACAATTGTGATATCACTAAGTACATTGCTCTAAAATTTTTTGGCCAGGAACTACCATGACATTTGGATCCTTCCCCGACATCTTCTCCACTTCAATGATGCTGCTCCATCAACCACTAAGAATGCATTTGAGCAAAAGGTGGTCGAGACTTTAGAGGTCTTACAGCAACAATTTTAGAAATTGGAGAAACACCAAGAAAGGTGGGCCACTAATTTTGGCCATGCTCAAGAGGAAATGGCTATCTTTTGGGGGTATATCCGGTGAAGAGATAAGGCCCTTAATAAATTTCTTCAGAAGAACTGTACAAGACCCATGCCCCCGTTCCCTTGTTTTCCTAAGGAGTTGTTACTGGAGCCTGAGGAGGATGATGATGAAAGTGAAGATCTTACTGTGGAAAAACAGACCACCGACCAGGAAAGAGAAGCAGAGAAAATCGAATTTGTCCTTGTTGAATCTGAGAAGGAAGATGATGATGTGACTCAAGCTACTGCACCTGTAGACACTACCACTGCCACCACACTAAGATTGAAAGCACCTATGATCGCACAAGAACGCTCAGTTCATCAACTAATTGATGAACTCATGAAATCAAATTCTGATGATGAATAAAAGGTGCCTATTAATCAGCTTAAAAGGAAACATTACAAGAAAGCTATTGGAAAAGCAGTTCAAGCTCATAGTGGTGAAACAAAGAGGCAATAGCGTTACAAACATGCAGCCAAGAAGTCAACCAAACCAAACTAAGAGTAACAAATATTCTGTCAAAGCTTTTATTTCTAATTCATGCATTTTTTTGTCTGTCATTGCATTTCCATATTTGTAAATATGTGTTTTGTTTTCTGACATTGTTCATTTTTTTATGCATTGAGGGCAATGCATCCCTTAGGTTTGGGGGCCTGTTGTGCATATAGGTTGCATTAGATATGTATGTTAATATTTTTTTTGTCATTTATTTTTCCATGACATACAATTGCCAAATAATTGCCAGACTTTGCTAAGTATATTTTTGTCCATGACAATGAGGATAATAACTCTTTAATAAATTTAGAAAATTGTTCAGGTATTTAGGTCTGTTTAGCTTAGGATTGCTGTTTGATAATTGATTCCTAAAAGTAGAACAACTTAAGTATCAATGCAATTTAGTATGTAGTAGGATTCTTTTAATGCATCTAGAATTTCTTAATCCTAAATTCAATAATTTAGTTATGAATGATAAGGAATACCTTAGCAATAGTTTTACACTCCAATGTTTGAAATTGTTGAGTAGGTCAATAATTCTTTGTTCGCTCCTTCGTATTATTGATAAAAAAAATGAGTTCAAATAACAGTGATGAAAAAAAAAATGTAAGGACACTCCACTGTAGTGTTAGGCTGAGTAGCTAAGGAGGTAGTAGTCTGTTCCATCCATCTTTTTAGTTAAAAGCCTTAGCTCATGAGTGAATTCCATTCAAATTGTGGCATGATGTAATATATGGCAATATAGTGTTTGCTCCATTAAGGTTTTCAGGTACAAAAATCATGTGACAAGATGAATTCCCTAGAAAAAAATTTAAAATATGCAATGACAGAATAATTATGAGAAGTGAAATTGAGTTTAGAGGAAAGATATTTTAAATATATTTGGAGAGGTATGCTATAGCCAGGATTACATAATTATTTAGGAACTTTTATTTTTAGGAACCATTTTCTGCACTCAATTACCTAAACATACCTATCGAAACCATCTTTTTTTTTGAAAAAACGGGAATCGAACTTGGGTTTTGAGAATAGAACGGGAGTCGCCACCGATCCTTTTTGTTGAGGTGTGATCGGGTCACCTTTAAAAGTGGTTGCTTTAAATAAACCATTTAATTTATCAAAACAATGATTTTGGTCCACGAAGCTCAAAGAAATAGGTTCGGGAGTCGGTTACGCACGAGTGGTACCTAATTGATTACCTAATGTCTTGATGTCGAAAATTGAAAATTTTAAAGGAATTTAAAAATTCGACCTCTTTTGGAAATATTTGCATTTTCTTGAGTTAAATCAAGATCTTCTCGTTTCGAAGGAATAAAATATCACATCCAATACTTTAGGACACGATGGTTTAAATCCTTGAGCCCAAGATCACCTCATAGTTTTCCCGAATTGCAAATCGGGACTTTCTCGTTCCAAAGGGATTGAAATATCACATCCAATTCTTTAGGACACGATAATTTAAATCCTCAAATTTGAGATCATCCCATGGTTTTTTCAATTGAAAATCAAGATCTTCTTGTTCCAAAAGAATAAAATACCACATCCAATACTTTAGGACACGATATTTTAAATCTTCGAATCCAAAATTATCCCATAGTTTTCTCGAATTGAAAATCAAGACTTTCTCGTTCCAAAGGAATTAAAATATCACTCCAATATTTTGGACACGATAATTCAAATCCTCGAATTCAAGATCATCTCATAATTTCCCCGAATCGAATATCAAGACTTTCTCGTTCCGAAGGAATGAAATATCACATCCAATACTTTAGGACACGACATTTCGAATTTCTGAGAATAAGCTTTTTGTTTAAAAATGCAATTGTCTTAAAAGGATATTCAGTTATTTAGATTAAACGAGAAAATTGCAACCCAATACTTTAGGGCCCGACCGCTCGTATTTCTAAATAAGGAATATCACCTTTATGAAAAGAAGTAATTTTGTGTCGAGCAAAATCAATACAACACAAGTTTATAATAAAATGGAAAAACCAATTACAATACAGATATGCATAACAACATGGAAATCAATGCGTTGGTACGAACGGCAACATAAAGGACGGAGATAAAATTAAATAAAAACAAACAAGTCAAGATGACGATGAAAAATAAAAATAAGAATAATGAATAATAATAAAATTATTATAAGTATAAATACGAAAAGAAAATATAATTATGATAGTAATAGTAATAATAATAATAAGGGAATAAGAATATAATAATGGAGGTAATAATAAAATGATAAAAATATATAATAAACATAACAAAAGAAAATGAGTTAGCAAGGATAATTACGGAAAAAGAAAATAACGATGATATGCTAATGATATAATAGTAACGAAAATAATAAAAATAATAGTAGTGATAGTAACAATAAATGATAAATATAATAATATATACAAAAAGACAAATATGATGTAATAAAGATATAGAGTAAGTAATGATGGTGAGTATAATAATAAAAAAGACAAAAATAAATATGATAGATAACAGGATAGTAAAAATAATGTTAAGAATGAGATTTAAAATAATTATTAAACATAATATAATAACATAAAAATAAAATTGGTACAAATTAAAAATAATATCAATAATAATAAATATAATAGTAATAACATTAGTGATAGTACATATAAATAAAAATAATAGTATTAAAAGTAATAAATAATGTAAAATAATCAAAATAATAAAAAAAGGGACCAAAATCGAACTAAAAACGGATTATTGAGGTAAATCTGAAATAAAATAAAGAGGGGAGGGCCTATTTGAAACGTGCGGATTACATAGGGGACTAAAAAGGACAATAACCCTTTCCTCCTAAAACGCGCAACATAGGCAGGGACTTAATCGAAAATTGAATGGACATTTAGTGCCAAATTAAAAGAACACGAAAACTTGATTGCAGAAGCCTGGAGATGAGAAGGGACTGTGCGCATAAATTCCCCATTGAAGATGAAAAGGCGCATATCCAGCTATCAATCGTCAATGTGCTCGCCTCTACTATCCTTAATTACACCATTTAAAATATTTTAATAATCTTTATTATACTCTTTTTTTTAGGCTAACAAGTTCTTTTTTTTTTTTAAAAACAAAAAAAAAAAAAGCAAACCCCTCATTCTTTTCTTCTTTTCTTCTACTAGGGTTTTTGAACAACCCATCATCGCATAGCGCCGAGCCGCCGTGGCTCCACTGTGGGCGGTGGTTGGTCGCGCAAAGGCCAGATTCGGGTAAGTTTCCTTCTTTTCATTTTGCTATTATTATTTATTTTTGTATTAGGTTTTGAAAACAATAAGTAAAAAAATAAAAAATAAAAGGAGTAGAAGAAACAGAGAATAAAATAGAGAGAATTGAAAAGAACAACCTTTTGATCCGTTTTCTTTAATTTTTTATGATTTTTATTGCTGAAATTTCGTAAAAACGGAAGAAAATACAAACGAGTTTTGTTTCGGTTTTTATAACCAAAACACAGATTTCATTTTTGTTCTCTTTCATCTGTTTCTGTTGTTTTTCCTTGTCGTTCGCGTGGTCTACTCCTCTTGCAGGGCATGGGCGAGGCATGCGGATGATGGTGGCACAGGCGTCTGGGGAGCCGCGGTTGTCAGGAGGCATGGGCGTGGACTGATGCGGATGGGAAGGGGTGCTGGTGGAGAGGCGGCACGACAAGAAGGAACCTTAGGGTTCAGAAAATTTTTTTTAGGTTTTTGGGCCATTGGGCTGGCTAGATTTTTGGGCTAGGCTATTGCCCTTTGGGTCTGGTTGTATTTAATGGACAATTATTTTGGACTGATTTTATTGGGCTTTTTCATTTCTGTTTTTGTTTTACTACTTGATGGGCCCAGGCAAAATTTGGGTCTTACAGCTGCCCCTCTTTGCTCATTGTCGTGAAACGAGAATAGAGCAAAGACAATAGAAGAACCAATTTTGCCCGGTCTTAGCCAAGCCTTGACTTCTTGGTCCTCGTCTTCTTCAAGTATCTTCAAACTTTACTATAACTCCTTGCTTTGATCCATTCTACTGGAGGTTTGGGGTGATAAGAATTCAGAAAGAAGAGATCCGTAACTTTGATCTTCTCGCTGAAACTTCTCGAAAATAGGAGGTGATAAGAATTCAGAAAGAAGAGATCCGCAACTTTGATCTTCTCGCTGAAACTTCTCGAAAATAGGGGGTGATAAGAATTCAGAAAGAAGAGATTCGTAATTTTGATCTTTTGACTCAAACTTCTCGAAATTTTGAGTTTGATCCTCAATACACTCGAGGAGGAGGGATTCGTAGCTTTGACCTACTCCGTTGGAACGTCGAGGTGATAGGAATTCAGAGAGAAGAGATCCGTAACTTTGATCTTCTCACAGAAACTTCTCGAAAAGGTTGACCCCCAATATACTCAAGGAGGAGGGATTAGTAGTTTTGACCTGCCCCCTTGAGACTTCGAGGAGATAAGTCTGAACTTCTCAATTTGCTTCCCTACTATATTCAGGAAGACATCAATCTTTAGACCGCTCCGCTGGAGCAAAATCTGAACTTTGATATTGTTGTACCCTTTTTTTTTTTTTTTGAGGAACCTATCCTGTAGAGTATGCTTAAGTTTATGCAAATGATGAGGATGTTATGATCGAGATGACTCAAATGCTCCTAACTATATGTGCTATGGGTGACATTTACATGAATGTTGAAATGTCATGGGAATGACGATTTTTCAGTGTAAAAATGACTTAGGGTGTAATGATCGCCATAAATCAAATGCTCCTAACTGGATGCGCATGAATGCATGAGAAAGACCCCTTTTATGGTTTGGGTTGCCATTGCTCACAGTTCAGCAAGGTTCTATCACTGATGCACTACGATTTGTTTCTTGTTCAGCAGATATCTTTGACAGAAAACCTAAAGAAACGATCATATTCTGTTAGCAAGTTTGCTCCGCTGTAATTTCATTGTCCCTTCTAATGTACCCTCTGAAACGTAAAGTTCGTACCTCTTACCCCAACCTCAGGAGGGTAACATTTGTTTTCTTCTAACCCTCTTGTTGTGACTCTGAGGTGTAGGATCAATCACTGTTTACTGGATATAATGGTATCACGACTTCATTATGTACCTGGATCGACATTGCTCGTTATTTATCAAGGTCGTATCGCCGACGAGGTGTCTGGTCTTTGTTCAAATAGATGATCATGTTTTTTTTTTCCAACATTTCTAAGCCTTAGGTGGAATGAATTTTGAACAATAGTCATGTTTCAGGTCCTTGTATTATTCAGAGGCTTTCAGAATAATATATAGAACTCCTTTTACGAAAGTACTATTAGTTCCGTAATCATTATTTCAATGTAAAATGCCCAGAAAGGATTGTAAGGAGGAAATTGATTGGGAGTATAGCTCGAAACAAAAAAGGTTAATCCAAACTGGCTAATGCAATCAAGAAAGAAATTCACTGAATAAGATAATCACAAATTACAAATTTAAAATGGGTAAAATAGAAATTAGGTGCCCCAGATATCGCAGCCTAAGCTTTTCTGCCTGAGCATTTGGAAGACCATTTCGAGTTCGACACACGCTTAGGAGATCTTAAGTTTTTGTTGATGTGCCGAGACGCAACATACCCCTTCTTTGTCCATTCGAGTGAAGCGGGATTTTTCCCATCACAATTTGAGCCACCTTTTTCGGTTTTCGACCCAAACCCCTTTTGGTCTCAAAGCGCCCTTCGCGGGTTTTCACCTTGGCCTCTCCCTTTTTTTTGTTTTTTTTTAAGATCAAGGCGTCCCTGGCGGGTTTTTACCTTGGCCTATTCAAGCAAAGTATTTTTTGACTGAATCTGAATTTACGGGGTTGGGCAAGCTTTTCCCATCCATTTCTGCTAGGATCAATGCACCTCCAGAGAAAGCCTTCTTTACCACGTACGGTCTTTCCCAATTCGGCATCCATTTTCCTCTGAAATCCTTTTGTATAGGAAGGATCCTTTTTAGTACTAGGTTTCCCTCATGAAACTCTCTTGGACGAACTTTCTTGTCATAGGCTCGCATCATACGCTTTTGATACATCTGGCCGTGACGAATAGCCCTTAGCCTCTTTTCTTCGATTAGGTTCAATTGATCATATTGAGCCTGAATCCATTCGGCTTCATCCAGCTTTACTTCTGTCTAAACCCGAAGAGAAGGTATTTCCACTTCAATGGGTAGGACTGCGTCCATCCCGTAGACCAGTGAGAAAGGCGTTGCCCCGGTAGAGGTTTTGACAGATGTTCGATAAGCATAAAGTGCAAATGGTAATTTCTCATGCCAATCCTTGTAAGTCTCTGTCATCTTCCCCACTATCTTCTTGATGTTCTTATTCGTTGCTTCCACTGCCCCATTCATTTTTAGACGGTACGGAGATGAGTTATGATGTTTAATGCTGAATTGACGACAAACATCTGCTATCGTGCTGTTGTTCAAATTCAACACATTGTCTGATATGATCCTTTCAGGCATTCTATATCAGCAAATGATCTCCTTCTTTAGAAATCGACTAACCGCTGATTTTGTGATGTTAGCATATGAAGCAGCTTCTATCCATTTCGTGAAGTAGTCAATGACCACGAAGATAAATTAATGACTGTTTGAAGCTTTTAGCGAGATTGGTCTGATGACGTCCATGCCCCACATAGAGAATGGCCATGAGGAAGTCATAACATGTAACGGCGAAGGGGGGACGTGAGTTTTGTCTCCGTATATCTGGCATTTTTGACATGTCTTAGCATACTTGATGCAATCCCCTCCATAGTAGACCAATAATATCCAAATCTCATGATTTGTCTAGCCATTGTGAAACCATTTGCATGTGTTCTGCATACACCCTCGTGGACTTCTTCCAAAATTTTCTTAGCTTCTACTGCGTCGACACATCTCAACAGTACTTGATCTTTCTTTCTTTTGTACAGGACCTCCCCGTCCAGAACATAATCACAGGCTAACCTTCTCAAGGTCCTCTTTTCATTTTCAGTTGCTTGTTTGGGGTATTCGCGATTTCTCACATATCGCAATATATCTTGGTACCAGGGGTGATCATCCCTTTCTTCTTCTTCTACATTGCAACAATAAGCTGGGGCCTCATAAACACTCATTTGAATGGGCTTTACATCTTCTTTCTTGCTCGTCTTAATCATGGAAGCTAAAGTAGCCAAAGCATCCGCCATCTGGTTTTCTTCCTGTGGGAGATAACTAAAAGTGATATCGTCAAACTCCTCAACTAACCTCATGACTACCCTTCGATAGTTGATCAATTTGGTGTCTCTTGTCTCCCATTCGCCCCTTAGTTGGTAGATCACTAATGCGAAATCTCCATATACTTCTAGTGCTTTAACTCTACATTCTATAGCAGCACAGAGTCCCATGATACAGGCTTCGTATTCTGCCATATTGTTTGTAGAATCAAAATCCAACTTGCTTGTGAACGGGTAGTGATCTACATTTAGGGATACCAAGACCGCCCCAATCCTATTTCCAATAGCATTTAATGCTCCATCGAAATTCAATTTCCAAAGGCAATCCTTTACAGTGTCCTCTTCCGTGGCTGCCACATACATTAGATCCTCATTGGGGAAATCAAAGTTCAACAGCTTATAATCTTCTAAAGCTCTGCTAGCTAGGAAGTCAGCTATTGCGCTCCCTTTTATAGCTTTCTGACTCACATATATAATATCAAATTCAGACAGTAGAATTTGCCATCTAGCCATCCTTCCATTCAAAGTGGTTGCCTCCATTATATACTTTAGGGGGTCTCATTTTGAGATTAGCCAGGTCGTTTGATACAGCATGTATTGTCTCAATATCTGAGTCGTCCAAATCAACGCACAACACAGTTTTTCAATTGGCGAATATCTCATTTCGCACTCAGTAAATTTCTTACTGAGGTAGTATATCGCCTTTTCTTTTCTTCCTGAATCATCATGTTGACCTAGCACACATCCCATATAGTGACTAAGCACCGGCAGATATAGGATTAATGGCTTGTCTGGGCGTGGAGGCGACAGTACTGGAGGGTTTGACAAGTACTGTTTGACCTTATCGAAAGCTTCTTGACATTCATCGTTCCATACGCCTGGGTTATGTTTCTTCAAAAGATGAAATATGGGATCGCATTTCTCAGTAAACTGTGAAATAAACCGAGCAATGTAATTTAGTCTTCCTAGGAAACCTCGAACTTCTTTTTGAGTGCACGGCGGAGGCAATTCTTGTATAGCTCAGACCTTGTCTGAGTCGATCTCGATCCCCTTCTTACTGACTATGAAGCCCAACAGTTTGCCAGACCTATCTCCAAAGGTGCATTTAGTGGGATTAAGTCTCAATTGGAATTTTCTTAACCTCAGAAACAACTTCTACAGAACTTGGATATGTTCTTCTTCTATTCTAGACTTTGCAATCATGTCATCCACGTAAACCTCGATCTCCTTATGCAGCATATCGTGGAACAAGGTCACCATGGCCCTTTGGTATGTAGCTCCCGTATTTTTCAACCCAAATGGCATTACTTTATAACAGAATGTTCCCCACAATGTTATAAAGGTAGTCTTTCCTATATCTTTAGGGTGCATCTTTATCTGTATCTGGAGAAGCCATCCATGAAGGAAAATAGTGAAAAGTCTGCTGTATTGTCTACTAGAGTATCAATATGAGGCAAAGGAAAGTTATCCTTTGGGCTAGCCTTATTTAGGTCTCTATAATCCACACACATTCGTACCTTCTCGTCTTTTTTAGGGGTAGGCACGATATTGGCTACCCATTCTGAATATTTGATCTCCTGCAAGAATCCAGCATCGAACTACTTTTGGACCTCTTCCTTAATTTTCAGCACAATATCCGGTCTCATCCTTCGGAGCTTCTGCTGAACTGGCTTGTAATCCCTCCTTATAAGTAAGCGGTGTACTGCTATATCGGTGCTTAAACTGCGCATATCTTCATAAGACCATTCGAAGACATCCTTGAATTCCTGCAATAGTTTGATAAGATTCTGCCTTGTTTCCTCGGCTATTCCTGTTCCAATATTTACCACTTTCCCTTCTTCCAACGTCACAGTCTCTACTGCTTCCTTATGAGCCCGAATTTGTCTCTCCTCCTACTCTACCATTCTTAACAGATCAGGAGACAGGTCATCGTCTGTGTCATCTTCAAAATTCTATAATTTTTCTAAGCATATGTCTTGCTCAAAAGGATATTTCGAATCCAAGGCGGCGTTGCTCAAGTCATTGATATCCAGGGGCCTGTTGCAGTTTAAGAAAATACGGGCAGAATGAATGAATTTGTAAACGGACAATTGTATGTATGATAATGATGAAAGAATGATCGGAAGACAAAGAAAGGAAATGTTTGCTTCAAAAGATGATGAACATGTATTTTATTGATATAACGATACTTGAACATACGCCTATTTCACAAAAGAAATCTTGTTGCTCTTAGGCTTAAAGCAACAAGTGTGTCCTGGACATTACTCTAAATCAGCCCTAAATACTACAGGGATTTCTTCCGCAGTCCAATTGTTCAAGATGCTTCCCGATTCATAAGGCTGAATATTTGACAAGATTCCTCCTTCAACCGCCTCCTCAGATATGGCACTAATGTAGACATTGCCTAACATTGCTGGGATGTCCTCTCCCTTCAGTGTCTTTAGCTCAGAGTGGATTACCCCTCCCGATACAAAGGTTTTGGATATGTGCAGGATTATCATGGGTTCCCACTTGGTTTCCTTCCCACTCAAACGAGCGCGTCTTCTTTCTTGCTTCCTTTCTAGCTTCTTTTTCTTTTGTCTTGCATCTGGTCTGAATTCCAGGCCAAAGCGATCTTATTTTTCTCTCAACATGGGGGCCGCCATTCTCCCCTGAAGGTACTTTCCAAGCCCTCTTCCCGGTAAAGCGCCTTTCCTCACGGTCATTTTCAATCCCATCCTTGTAGTCTTGGAGATTTTTGGTTTCAAAATTTTGTTTCCTTCCAAAATAAACGTTGCGTTCACGAACTCGAGAGATCGAAAAGAACATTCGGTTACCTCGTCGTTTGTCTCCAAGTAGGGCATATCACTGGTCACGGTTGCAATAACGTCCTCCTCAGCTTTTATCATTACCAGTCGGCCATCAGCTATTAACTTCACCTTCTGATGTAACGATGAAGGTACTGCCCCGGACGAATGTATCCATGGTCTCCCCAATAGGCAGTTGTAGGAAGGCTCGATGTCCATCACTAGAAAACGTATTTCGTAAGTGGTTGGGCCGATTAGTAAGGGTACCTCAATTCTCCTCATGACCCTTCTTTGGGTGCCATCAAAGGCCTTTACCACGCTCTGGCATTCCTTCATGTGCGAACTGTCCACCGGTAATCTGTTGAGGGTGGACAAGGGCAACACATTTAATGCCGACCCGTTGTCTATCAAGACCCCTGGTAGTATGTGCCCTTTGCATCTAGCGGTAACATGCAAAGCCTTGGTGGATCCTCTACCACCTGGTGGTATTTCATCATCATTAAAATGAATGAAGTTGTCTTCACTTATGTGGCTGATCAATCGATCCAACTTATTAACCGAGATGTCACTAGCGATGTAGGTTTCGTTAAAGCTTTCATTAGCTTTCCTTTCTCTTGTTCTACCATTGGAGCTTTCCCCTTTATTAAGTCGTAGCGTCTCCCGCTTCGAGTATGGAAGCCTTCATCTGAATCCTCCTTCGTCACGTTAGTCGAGCTCTTTGTGACTACTACATTACACTCATAGTTCCATGAAACTTTCTTACTATCTTTGTAAGCGAAGGCAGTGGGCCTCCGTATTATTACTTTCGGTGTTACCCGTATTCCCGCCTCATTGCTAACTGAATTCTCCTTTTCGGGGATGGCTACATCACACCCATCATTCCGAGGAGCCTCCCTATTATCTTCAACGACAGTGGGCCTCCGTATTACCACTCTCGGCGCTACTTACGTCCCTGCTTTATCACTTTTGGAACGTGAAATAATGATCATCGGAAGGCTAACTTTCGAACTTTTTACTATTGACTCTAACGCGCATATGCTCCTATCTTCTGTGTCTTCATCATAAAATTCGACTTCTTTATTGTTCATTAAGTTTTGCACCAGAGTTCTGAATTCTCCACAAGTTCGAATCTCATGTCCCAACTCCTAATGGTGCTCACAATAATTTGTTAGCTCTCCTTGACTTTTTTCTGCAATAATTAGTCCATGTTTGACCATTTCTTTCCAGACCCATCTCAAGGGAGTCATGACCTCCGTAACATTTGTTTTGATCCTTTTTTCTGAACTTTCACTAATTGCATTGACTCCGCCTTTAGCATGATTGGGTAAAAGATTTGTTACGTTTGGCATGTCATCCAACTCGACCACACCCATATCGATAAATTTCTCCACCAATTTCTTAAAAGCCAGGCAATTCTCTATTGAGTGTCCCGCGATTCCCGCGTGGTATTCACACTGTGCGTTCGAGTCATACCACTTGGGATACGAAGGTTGCATTGGTTTTAGGTGATAAGGGGACACAATATGCGCGTTGAGTACATCTCCTTGTACGTCATCAGAATCGGTGTGAATTGAGGTTTCTCGTTTTTTTTGTCTTGAGGTGCCAGGTTCTTTCTTGGGTAACCCCTGCTGCCCTATGGCCGTTGCTTTTGGCTGAGTAATGGTGAGTGACTTCGGGTGTCCTATGCTCGCGTTATTCACCTCACTTTATTTCTTCCTTGGGGGCATTCTTTTGGCACTTTCCCCCGTCTCGATCCCTCCGCTTTTTATTATGTTCTCGATCATTTCTCCGGTCGTTACGATGTCCGAAAAGCTCCAGGTTGCACTTCTTATCATATGAATGAGGAATGGGGCTTTCAGTGTGCGGATGAAGAGCATTGTGGTCTCTTTCTCTAGAAGTGGTGGCTAGACTTGGATGGCAACCTCCCTCCACCTCTGTGCATATTGCCTAAAGCTTTCGTTCCCTTTCTTTTCCATGTTTTGAAGAGTGATCCTATCGGGAGTCATGTCTGTTACGTGACTGTATTGCTCTAATGCTTGAGCCAAATCATTCCATGAGCCAATTTTGGCACGACTCAACTGATTGTACCATCTGGCTGCAGCTCCCATCAGGCTATCTTGGAAACAATGGATCAGCAGTGGGTCATTATTAGTGTAGCCCGTCATCCTTCTACAAAATATAGTAATATGGGCATCTGGGCAGCTTGTCCCATTGTACTTTTCGAACTCAGGCATCTGATAATTATACGGGAGCACCAAGTCGGGGACCAAGCTTAAGTCATTGGCATTTATTCCCCGACGTTTATCGGCATTTTCCATAGCTTTGAATTTCTCCTCCAACCACTTATATTTATCCTCTAGCTGCTTTGGTAGTTCTAATTTTGCCTTTTCAGCCATCTCATCTAAGTCAGAGACGTTGGGATTGATCGAAATTTCTCCTGGGTTGATACCCAAACCCGTTGGGAGGTGTGTCGGTATTGCGGTATCAGCCTGATATTGTGACCTGATAGTGACAGATGCCCTTTGGGGATACGTATCTAGTGGCGTTTGGGTATTCAGTGGGGTAAGAAAAGGGTTATCACTATTGTTCCCTGAGCTAGTGGCAATGCCCTTCTTATTCTCACGTTCTTTAGACATCAATTGCGTTAGCTGGTTCATCATGTTATTCTAGGATTCTTGCATCCGCTCCATCATGTCTTGCTGGATTTTGGCCAGTTGCTCTTGTAATTGCGCTTGTCCTTTCATTTGATCCTGGATTTCTTTTTGCATCTGTTCTAGTCTTTCCATTCTTTGATCCATTATTCTTGTTTTGCCTCTTGTACCATAGTGATGTTCCAGGGTAACTGTCATAATTTTAGGGTCCTTTTGTGAGATTCAATGCGTATGATGCAATGTAATGCTGATGTATGAGATGTATGCAAAAATGTTGATTCCAATTCAACTTCCATTAGAATAGCTTTTTCTAGAAAACAAGTTTCTTCACATAAAATGGATTACATATAAGGCCTGGCCCTAATACTTAACGCCTTGACTTCCTCAAGAAGCCAAGCTAACTCTCGACCCTTCTCTGACTCTGACTCGTACATCAAACCTAATACATCAGCTAGAACTGCCAAAGTTTGCAAGTGGTCCGCCACCCCTCGTATTTGAGCCACGGCTTCTCCCATAACATAATCCCGGCTTCTGACTTGGCTTTGAGAGTGATGCAGTTGTTGCTTCCATCGCTCCTCATTGGCTTCAAAAAGTTCTTCCCGTAGCTCATAGCCATGTAAGGCAGACTCTAGCTCTTCAATTCTTGCTTTCATTTCTTCAATTTTGCTCAGACTAGCCTTTAGTTCGGCTATGGAATTGCGGCTACGATACCGATACATTGATCTTTCCAATTCTGACACCCGCATTCTTAATTTCTCTTTCTAATTTTGACTTTCCATCAAATTCCTTTTTAGGGCATCTTCTCGCTCATAGGTATCTCGGAGTTCCTTTTCCCACTGACTCGCTTTGTTCTTCTCTTCTTTAATTTCTTGACGCTATTACTCTGACGTTTTTCCAAGTCCCGCAGTTCTCATCGACCTTCGTAGCTTCTTGTAGTCAGTCTTCAAACCATTCAAATCTTCTTCAGCTTTAGTCTTCCCTTTCCTCCACTTCTCGGCTTCTAGTTTTTGGATATCGACATCCAAACCTAGCTACATTTTCTCTTCCTCTAGCTGTTCTATCCTTTTCCTTAATTCCCGGTTCCTTTCTTTGAAGTCTTGTTTGATGATTTCAAGCTCGGAAGGGATCACTCGTAACTGCTCTTCTAGTGATCGGTTGTCTTCTTGGTCTGATATGGGGATGTTATCATTGATTCTTCGACTTCGCCATCGGTCATACTCAGGGGTCTTCATCAGATTGGCAGCGAACCTTTTCATTCTATGAATTCCGCTCCAGGCATTTGATATCTCGCGAACTCTCTTTTTGTAATTTTCTCCTTTATATTCAAACTCGCACTGGGCTAACCCTTGTGTTGGCGGTGTAAATTGTCTCGACCTATACTGTCTTAACACGATGAGAGGAGCGTACCCAGTAGCTCCCCATATTCCGAGCATGGGAACATGATCAAGGTCTCCACACTTGTATAAGATTTCGTCAGGAATCATCCATGGAGCTCTCCACTCTATATCTTCTTCTTGTAGGCTTTGTAATATCATCATCTAGCTTTCTTTCGTGACATCATCTCGTCTAGGCGTTGTTACCATATTTATTAGCAGAGAATAGTCCTCGGTGAAGATTAGACATGATACCTTTTTCGTTTTCCAAAAATGACCGTGAAACCATGCTAGTAAGAGTTGGGCGCAACCGATGAATCTCTCTTCGCCCGCTCTTCGGCATGCGCTTAGGGACCTAAAAGTTTTAATGAGAATCGCAGGAATAGGAGTGATCCCTCTGTCTAATTTGGCAAATAGATCAGACACCGCCTCATCCACATATCCTAGAGCTTTGGGGATGATGACCAATCCATAAATGCTCAAAGCTAAAACATCAACCCTCTTTTTTTCCTCAGGATGTGCTATAATCAAAACCCTCAGATTTCTCCAAGGTATGCACTTGCAATCTCCCTTTTGTTTCGTCCGGGCCGTAACCCACTGCTCGCTCATCCCTGTTATGTTCATCAGCTTTTTTGTGAACGTAGGGACATTAACGGCTCTCAAATAAGCCTTATCAATTTGGATTCTTGGGCAGCGGATCAGGGCTGTGTACTCCTCTATGGTAGGAACCAAATCCACTTTCTCGAAAGTGAAGCAACCGTACGCAGGATTCCAAAACTGGGCCATTGCTCGAAACAAGTGCTGGTCTACCTTGATGTCAAGTAGATAAGGCAAATCCCCATAATGATAGTAGAATAACTACTTGATCCTATCGTCCCACTGACTCCAGATTTCCCTCATTTCTTGAAGATTATTTTGGGTTACGCTGATGCGTGTGTAATCCGACAACTCTGATATGTACCCCTCGATAAGGTCAACATTCTGTACCTTGGACATTCTGAACCTTATCACTGCGCTTTGTCAGAAGGTCAACGTTCCTCTTGAAGCTAATGAAGACCGAATCCCTAACAAAGGTGATATCACTAAGCACATTGCTCTAAAATTTTTGGCCAGGAACTACCATGACAATTGGATCCTTCCCCAACATCTTCTCCACTTCAATGATGCTGCTCCATCAACCACTAAGAATGCATTTGAGCAAAAGGTGGTCGAGACTTTAGAAGTCTTACAGAAACAACTTTAGAAATTGGAGAAACACCAAGAAAGGTGGGCCACTAATTTTGGCCATGCTCAATAGGAAATGGCTATCTTTTTGGGGTATATCCGGTGAAGAGATAAGGCCATTAATAAATCTCTTCAAAAGAACTGTACAAGACCCATGCCCTCGTTCCCTAGTTTTCCTAAGGAGTTGTTACTGGAGCCTGAGGAGGATGATGATGAAAGTGAAGATCTTACTATGGAAAAATAGACCACCGAACAAGAAAGAGAAGCAGAGAAAATCGAATTTGTCCTTGTTGAATCTGAGAAGGAAGATGGTGATGTGACTAAAGCTACTGCACCTGTAGACACTACCACTGCCACCACACCAAGATTGAAAGCACTTATGATCGCACAAGAACGCTCAGTTCATCAACTTATTGATGAACTCATGAAATCAAATTCTGATGATGAATAAAAGGTGCCTATTAATCAGCTTAAAAGGAAACATTACAAGAAAGCTATTGGAAAAGCAGTTCAAGCTCATACTGGTGAAACAAAGAGGCAGCAGCGTTGCAAACATGCAGCCAAGAAGTCAACCAAACCAAACTAAGAGTAACAAATATTCTGTCAAAGCTTTTATTTCTAACTCATGCATTTTTTTGTCTGTCATTGCATTTCCATATTTGTAAATATGTGTTTTGTTTTCTGACATTGTTCATTATGCATTAAGGGCAATGCATCCTTTAGGTTTGGGGGTCTGTTGTGCACATAGGTTGCATTAGATATGTATGTTAATATATTTTTTTTGTCATTTATTTTTCCATGACATACAATTGCCAAATAATTGCTAGACTTTGCTAAGTACATTTTGTCCATGACAATGAGGATAATAACTCTTTAATAAATTTAGAAAATTGTTCGAGTATTTAGGTCTCTTTAGCTTTTACACTCCAATGTTTGAAATTGTTGAGTAGGTCAATAATTCTTTGTTTGCTCCATCGTATTATTGATCAAAAAAATGAGTTCAAATAAGAGTGATGAAAAAAAAAATGTAAGGACACTCCACTGTAGTGTTAGGCTGAGTAGCTAAGGAGGTAGTAGTCTGTTCCATCCATCTTTTTAGTTAAAAGCCTTAGCTCATGAGTGAATTCCATTCAAATTGTGGCATGATGTAATATATGGCAATATAGTGTTTGCTCCATTAAGGTTTTCAGGTACAAAAATCATGTGACAAGATGAATTTCCTAGAAAAAAATTTAAAATATGCAATGACAGAATAATTATGAGAAGTGAAATTGAGTTTAGAGGAAAGATATTTTAAATATATTTGGAGAGGTATGCTATAGCCAGAATTGCATAATTATTTAGGAACTTTTATTTTTAGGAAACATTTTCTGCACTTAATTACCTAAACATACCTGTCGAAACCATATTTTTTTTAAAAAAACGGGAATCGAACTTGGCTTTTGAGAATAGAACGGGAGTCGCCACCGATCCTTTTTGTTGAGGTGTGATCAGGTCACCTTGAAATGTGGTTGCTTTAAATAAACCATTTAATTTATCAAAACAATGATTTTGGTCCACGAAGCTCAAAGAAATAGGTTCGGGAGTCGGTTACGCACGAGGAAGGGTTAGCACCCTCGCTACGCCCAAGAATTGGTACCTAATTGATTACCTAATGACTTGATGTCAAAAATTGAAAATTTTAAAGGAATTTAAAAATTCGACCTTTTTTGGAAATATCTGCATTTTCTTGAGTTAAATCAAGATCTTCTCATTTCGGAGGAATGAAATATCACATCCAATACTTTAGGACACGATGGTTTAAATCCTCGAGCCCAAGATCACCTCATAGTTTTCCCGAATTACAAATCGGGACTTTCTCGTTCCAAAGGGATTGAAATATCACATCCAATTCTTTAGGACACGATAATTTAAATCCTCGAATTCGAGATCATCCCATGGTTTTTTGAATTGAAAATCAAGATCTTCTTCTTCCAAAAGAATAAAATACCACATCCAATACTTTAGGACACGATATTTTAAATCTTCGAATCCAAGATTATCCCATAGTTTTCTCGAATTGAAAATCAAGACTTTCTCATTCCAAAGGAATTAAAATATCACATCCAATACTTTAGGACACGATAATTCAAATCCTCGAATTCAAGATCATCTCATAATTTCCCCGAATCGAATATCAAGACTTTCTCGTTCTGAAGAAATGAAATATCACATCCAATACTTTAGGACACGACATTTCAAATTTCCAAGAATAAGCTTTTTGTTTAAAAATGCAATTGTCTTAAAAGGATATTCAGTTATTTAGATTAAACGAGAAAATTGCAACCCAATACTTTAGGGCACGACCGCTCAAATTTCTAAATAAGGAATATCACCTTTATGAAAAGAAGTAATTTTGTGTAGAGCAAAATCAATACAACACAAGTTTATAATAAAATGTAAAAACCAATTACAATACAGATATACGTAACAACATGGAAATCAATGTGTTGGTACGAACGACAACATAAAGGACGGAGATAAAATTAAATAAAAACAAACAAGTCAAGATGACGATAAAAAATAAAAATAAGAATTATGAATAATAATAAAATTATTATAAGTATAAATACGAAAAGAAAATATAATTATGATAGTAATAGTTATAATAATAGTAAGGGAATAAGAATATAATAATGGAGGTAATAATAAAATGATAAAAGTATATAATAAACATAACAAAAAGAAAATGAGTTAGCAAGGATAATTACGGAAAAAGAAAATAACGATGATATGCTAATGATATAATAGTAACGAAAATAATAAAAATAATAGTAGTGATAGTAATAATAAATGATAAATATAATAATAATATATACAAAAAGACAAATATGTTGTAATAAAGATATAGAGTAAGTAATGATGGTGAGTATAATAATAACAAAGACAAAAATAAATATGATAGATAACAGGATAGTAAAAATAATGTTAAGAATGAGATTTAAAACAATTATTAAACATAATATAATAACATAAAAAATAAAATTGGTACAAATTAAAAATAATATCAATAATAATAAATATAATAGTAATAACATTAGTGATAGTACATATAAATAAAAATAATAGTATTAAAAGTAATAAATAATGTAAAATAATAAAAATAATAAAAAATGGACCAAAATCAAACTAAAAACGGATTATTGAGGTAAATCTGAAATAAAATAAAGAGGGGAGGGCCTATTTGAAACATACGGATTACATAGGGGACTAAAAAGGACAATAACCCTTTCCTCCCAAAACGCGCAACATAGGCAGGGACTTAATCGAAAATCAAATGGACATTTAGGGCCAAATTAAAAGAACACGAAAACTTGATTGCAGAAGCCTGGAGATGAGAAGGGACTGTGCGCATAAATTCCCCATTGAAGATGAAGAGGCGCATATCCAGCTATCAATCGTCAATGTGCTGGCCTCCACTATCCTTAATTACACCATTTAAAATATTTTAATAATCTTTATTATACTCTTTTTTTTTAAGCTAACAAGTTCTTCTTCTTTTTTTTTTTTAAAAAAAAAAGGAAACCCCTCATCCTTTTCTTCTTTTCTTCTGCTAGGGTTTTTGAACAACCCATCATCGCATGGCGCCGAGCCGTCGTGGCTCCACCGTGGGTGGTGGTTGGTCGCGCAAAGGCCAAATTCGGGTAAGTTTCCTTCTTTTCATTTTGCTATTATTATTTATTTTTGTATTAGGTTTTGAAAACAATAAGTAAAAAAAAATAAAAAATAAAAGGAGTAGAAGAAACAGAGAATAAAATAGAGAAAATTGAAAAGAACAACATTTTGATCCGTTTTCTTTTATTTCTGATGATTTTTATTGCTGAAATTTCGTAAAAACGGAAGAAAATACAAACGGGTTTTATTTCGGTTTTTATAACCAAAACACAGATTTCATTTTTGTTCTCTTTCATCTATTTCTGTTGTTTTTCCTTGTCGTTTGCATGGTTTGCTCCTCTTGCAGGGCATGGGCGATGCATGCGGATGATGGTGGCACAGGCGTCTGGGGAGCCGCGGTTGTCAGGAGGCATGGGCGTGGACTGATGCGGGTGGGAAGGGGTGCTGGTGGAGAGGCGGCACGACAAAAAGGAACCTTAGGGTTCAGAATTTTTTTTTTTTAGGTTTTTGGGCCATTGGGCTAGCTAGATTTTTGGGCTAGGCTATTGGGCTTTGGGTCTGGTTGTATTTAATGGACTATTATTTTGGACTGATTTTATTGGGCTTTTTCATTTCTGTTTTTGTTTTTCTACTTGATGGGCCCGGGCAAAATTTGGTTCTTACATACCTATAAAATTTGAACCAATTATCTGAGTACAAGATTGCTGAGAATGAAGGTATAAAATATATTTAAGATAGTCTAGTGATATATTAGGTAATTGTAATATTTTGGCAAACTCATGCATTCCTGCATTCATGCATACTCATGTATATTTGCTTGACGACAAGTAATAATTCAGGTTTGGGGGTGTGATAACTCTTGAAAAGAGTTATATTTCAGGCCTCTAAACTGAAGTACTTTCTTGTAATTAGGAAAAAATGTTTGCATTTTAGACTTATTACTAGAGCATTACAAACTAAAGCTTGGATTGTGTTCTAACTGTAAATTTATGTTACTTTTAATTGCTGGAAAGAGGTTTGGTAGTCTTTGGTAGTAGGTGCAGGTAGAATGAAAGAGGTAAGAAGAAGGAAAAGAGAATGAAGGAGGTGAAATATTTCCACAACAAATGGTGTGATAGTTTGCCAATAGAAATGTCATGGCAATTCCAGGAAGATGACACAACACTCAATCCATGGCACTCTCAACTAGCTATACGTGTACCAGATAAATCACCCTGAAAAAGAGGAGAAAAATATGTGTGCTAAGAGGGACATATTGTAACAGCCCGTTTTTGAAAAAGATTCACAGGGTTGATTTGATTAGAGAGACTAAAGAGAAAGTCAAAGTAATTCGCGACAGTTTGAAAGCAGCTTCTGATCGACAGAAATCGTATGCAGATTTCAAACGCAAAGGCATTGAATTTCAATTCGACGACAAAGTATGTTTGAAAGTATCTTCGTGGAAGAATATTCTTCGATTTTCAAATCGGTGACAAAGTATATTTGAAAGTATCTCCATGGAAGAATATTCTTCGATTTGGTCGCAAAGGCAAATTGAGTCCGCGATTTATCGGGCCGTTTGAAATTATCGAGAGAATAGGGCCAGTGGCATATCGACTAGCTTTAGCTTCAAAATTAGAAAAGATTCACAATGTATTTCATGTTTTGATGTTGTGTCGATATAGATCAGATTCATCACACGTAATTTCTCTGACAGAGATTGAAATTCAACCTAATATGACGTATAACGAAGAACCGATTAGAATTCTGGCTCAAGAAATTGAAGAGTTGAGAAAATAAAAGCATAGCTTTAGTGAAAGTACTTTGGCAATGGCACAGTGTCGTAGAAGCTATGTGGGAACCTGAGGAATCTATGAGAAAATAGTACCCTAACCTAATTTCTGGTAAGATTTTCTGGGACAAAAATTCCTAAAGAGGGAGAGCTGTAATTGCTCGTTTTTAGTCAAATCAGAACAGTGGTTTCGGGACCACAAATCCGAGGTTAAAATAATTATTTTATTATCATTTTGAGGTCTACAGTATGATAGTATGATTGTATAAAAATTTGTTAAGAAATTTTATCAATTGATTGCTCAATTTGATAAAATGGACTAAATCGTGTAAAGTGTAAAACATGTGTTCTATTAGCTAAAGGTGTCTAATAGCTATAGAACTTTAAACTGGAGGTCCTTATGTGGTAATTAGACCATTGCTAATGTTAGTGGACAAATATGGACATCTTTCAAGTGTTTTTATTGGTTTATAATAAAGGTTAAATTGGTAAATGAATAAAACAATATAAATTAAAAAACAAAAGAAAGATACCATCTTTCTTCTCCATTTTACGACCGAAATTTAGGGTTGAGAAAGCCATTTTTATGCTTCAACTTTCGGCCCATTTTTAATGATTTCTATGTTTTTAAGATCGTTGCAACTTAACCTAGCTAGCCCAGGGACTAATTTGAAAAATTATTAATGGTTTAGGGTTTTGTCATTGATGAACATAGGTGTATTTTGATGTTTGATGATAGAAAATATATGGTTGTTGTTAGATAAACAACATTTACAAAGTGATTTTTGGTAAAATTGTCAATTAGGGATTAAATTGAGAAATATAGAAATTTTGTGGTAGAAATGTGAAATTGTAACACCCCAAACCCGACCTAGAAGTTAGGCCCAAATCCGGCATGTCACATTGAAGTGTTTTTGCGAAAACCTTGTTTTCATTGAAAACCCTTCTAGAGAAAAGTTAAGGAAAATCCATTTTGCTTTCGAAACGAGGTGTAGCCAAAAACCATTTCCTTGTTACTATTTAAAAAATTCCTTTAACAGCGGAAGCTCGTTCTTAAAACACAATTATTTTCAAAAAAACTTAAAATATGCTTAAAAGAAATAAATCTAGGTTTCGTTTCAAAATTGCAATGCATAGTGGAAGTAATGGGATAATAGCTAGAGGGAAACCTTGTTAAGAAAAACAAGTCTAATCGTCTTGCGAGTTGACCACCTCTGAGTCCCTCCATCAGTCGAACCGCCTACTAAGGATCACCTGCGAAAAATAAAATAGGGAGTGAGTTGTTGAAAACTCAGTGTGTATGACCCTCGTTAAAAAATAGCATACATATCATATTATTAACATAATAATATCATACATGCAATGTAGTGCAAACCCCCCCAAATAATCCATCCGGTACACATCGTCCCCGTCCAGCCGAAACACATCTATGGGGATTTCTAAATCGACCCACTCATCCGATACACATCAAGGGTAGCCCGGTTGTGGTACTACCTAACGTTGCAGCAAAGCTGCTAATCATATAATGGGCTTAAAAAGCCATTGGTGGATCCACAGTTGTCAAGCAACCATGCATCCTCATATACTTCCTCCGTTCCATAATTCCCACCCCATATGCAACATAAACAGAATATCATATGAATGCAACAAATGTACATGTAACATCCATAAATTTTACATTCAACACATGGGGGTATTTTAGTCATTTCACAAATCAAGGGTATTTCGATAACCCTACCCTAAAGGGGTATTTCAGTAAATCTACAGTATGGGTCTTAATAACGAACCTTGGCCTGTCAACAGTCCTTGCAGATAAAGTGAACAGACACTACGCACCAGGTAGGATTCCAGAGAAGAGGAGGTGGGTCACTAGGACCGCTTAAGTACTAAGCTCTCCCTAGATCCAATCCTAGACATGCATATGTCCATTGCTACACTCTACCCTAGCGACTTGTTCACAGACATGTTTGATTATTAAATTAAGTTTTATGATGTTTAAGAATTCATCAGAACTAAGCCTAGAGTCCATTAAAACCCTAACATGCATTTCTAAAATCCCATAAGGCCCACTAAGCCCAATCATGTCCATATAGCCCATTAAGCCCAATCGTGTCCATATAGCCCATTAATCACAATCATGTATATGTAGCCCATTAGGCCCGATCATAATCAAATCATACAACCATACATATCAATCCATCATTCAATTTCACATATCAACTCTTGCCGATTTGGGCCTACGAGCTCGGTAGGCCCATTTAGCCCATTCTGGCCCGACTCGCCATACAGTGGCCCGAGACCATGAGATAGCTCTCTAGGTCATGCAATGTTCCCAAACGAATGTTCGCATGCTCGTGTGGTTTTCGGCGCCAACCTTTTGGCTTTTCAGCTTTTCAGCATTCTGGTTTTTTTTCGGTATTTCGGGTTTTGCCGATTTGTCGTGTGTAACGTGTATGTACACACCTGGTAAATGAGACGTGCTACACTATCCTCAGCCTTGAACCTACAACCAATACCAACCTCCAATCAATAACACACTTAACCACAATATTTACCAAAATCGAAGCCTTACCTTAACTTTACCATGTGCCACCAGTCCTAATAGCCCTTCCTCAGCTACTACTCACGAATATCCCCTAGGTCTGCATCAATTTTAATTGTTAAAGACAAAATAATAGGTGACTTGTATCCACTTAAGTCACCCTTTCCCTTACTATAGACTATTCGGCCAACTTATCCCAAAATCAAGAACACTTACCAAAAAGTCAAAACGTATAGATAGCTTTTCTGCAGAGACTTATAGATCCAAGCTTGATTCCAATTTTTCCAAGATCTAATCCACCAAAAATCAAAGGAATAATGACAGCACGACAGAGATTTGATCAGTAGAGTATTCAGCATAAGGTTCGGGGCGTTGAAGAAATCGGCTCCAAGAACAAAGGTTTTCGGTTTTTAAAGTCACGAATATTCGATCCCCAACAATTGAGATGAAGGTGGGACGGCACAAGCAATGGAGAAAAAATAGAATGATATTCAATTTAAGGCTTTAGGAGAGAAGAAAAGAAAACACAAAAGGAAGAGGCGAGGTTTAGAACAAAAAAAGTGAAGGGAAATTCGACAGAGCACTACAGTTGCTGAAATAGTATGGAGGGAATTCAGCACCCCCTATTTAGACACAAAACCGAAACTCTGCCTACCCCTCCAAAGTCCCAATCGGCTCCAACTCTTCCCCATCTCATCTCCTCGCTTTTCTTCCTAATAACTCCCCATTCCTTTTCCTAAATTTTCTCTTCTGATCACTCTCCTTAGAGTCCATCATCACACCACTTCCAACCTTCTAGAAGGCCAAAATTAAACTTCTAAAAATGAAAATACTAAGCTAGGATTCAAACCTAAGATCTCCTTGCTAGACCATAACGCCACCTTCTTATACCCTAAGTGGTGTCATTTAGCCACTCCACCACAAGGCTCTTTGATGACATTTTTCCCTATTTCTATTTAAAAGCCCAATACTCACTGCCCTGGTTCGTTTAATAATTAATTAAAAATTCCTTCTCCTCAAAGTTCGAACCTAGCACTTCTCCAACACCTCTAGACACTCCAAGTTTATTAAACCCTTAAAGCAAACATGTCATTTGTCATTTTCTTGCTTTAAAAAAATTATGAGACCCAAAGCCCAAAGCCTAATTCATCTAGGCCCAAATTTGGGGCGTTACAGAAATAAATGAAAATTGTGGGCTTCTAGGGACTTGATTGATATTCAGCTGTGATGGTCCAATGCCGATGATCCGGCCCGAGCACTTCCTCGGCCTCTATCGCGGCCCTGTGTACCCCTTCCACGAGTACCTCTTATGCTCATTTTGATATGCGCTTTATCTGATTAAAAAGTCTTATGTATCATATTAAAATTTCAGTAATTATTAGCCAATATATTATAAAAAATTATCATTAGGGGTTTGTTTTCGCGGATCAAGGGTTCACTACAATTGACAGTCTCCTATAGTCTTAGTTTCCTCTATATAGAGTTTCACAATATAGTAGTAATCAGAATTAGAGAACTTACAGATTTGGTGCCGGTGACTCGGTGTGCCACACTTGTACATCTTTCAAAAACATTTCAACTCTTTAAAATCTACTTTCAAAAAAGCTTTTCAAACCCATTCCATAGCCGAGTTTTGCAACCTGCCTCTTATACCACTAAAAGAAACACCTCAAACCAGGCCTAGATGTTACGACCGAATTTGACATGTCACACCGGAGTGTTTTTTGAAATTAAACTTGTTGAGAGAAATTCGTTTTTAAACGATAGCCATGTACTGTTGGTAATCGCCTATCATGCAGTAACAGTCTGGGACTGAGCCCTATTCAGTAACAGTACAGTGTGGACCTTAGCCCAATATAATGTCAGTATGGTGCAAGTATGCAAACCCACCCCAATCCAGCCAGCACACCACCCGTACTAACCCAACACACCACGTGAGGACAAAGTCGACCCACCCAGCCCACAGACCAATATTGCAGCATAGCTGCTAGTAATAATAATGCAGTAGAGCTGCCAGTAACAGTATATATGGTAAAGGCACAAGTAACAGTAATTGTGGCAGAGCCACCAGTTTCAGTATGTGTGACAGAGCCACCAGTAACAGTACTTCCTCCATACAGAATCCCAACCCCATGCAGTATGCCATGTCATCAATATTTCCTGTATGCAACAAGTCCTACTCAATGCAGTCATACAGTACATACTTTCATCTGTCAATCTACCTCTAAGGGTAAAATACTCATTTTCAAGTATTAAAGGTAAAACGGTAATTTTGCCCTTTAGGGGTATTTTGGTCATTTTACTCATTAAGGGTCTCGATATAGTTAATGATCTTTTCGAAGCCCTACAGTCGCCTCGAGCGACATAGATAATCCGTTTGGTCGAAATAGTGTAAATAGGCTAAAAGCCCAATATTGGGCCCAAATGGGCCCACAAGCTCGTGTGGCCCATTTGGCCCAAATTCAGTCAAGGCTATGTGATCTACATAGCCCAATCCAGTTTCTACCACTTTTCATAATTTTTTTGTGTGGGGCCCACGAGCCCATTGGTCCCACATGACCCATTTTGGCCCAATGAGGCCTATAATGGCCTAAATGCAGAGAACACTCGTAGTGGCCTCTTTAATCTACCTCCCACAGTTGTGTGCTCAATTTTTCCACACGAGCGATTGCACCCTCGTGAGGCGTCAAATGCCGAAGTTTCGGCTTTTTGACTTTTTCCTTGTTCTCTGAAGAAAGTTAAAACACATTCGAACTTTTCGACTTGAGAGCACTATAAAAGGCGTCATCCGAGTGAATGCCGGAGAAAGCCAGGAGCATGCCTCAGATATGGATCTAAGGAGCATCGAGTTCGAGTTTGCCCAGTCCCTTTTAAGTAAGGTGTGTTTTGTTTAGATATAGGAATTATATGCATGTGTGATAAATATTTGCATGCTTCTGTGGTTAAATGTTTTGGATGTGTGTAAGAGGTTTCAAGATTAAGTTAAATCGGTATTAGTATTATTGGGATTAGAGTACACAGCGGTAGCATAGTGGTGTAGTAGTTACACAACTACCCTGTTAATTGGAAATTTGGAGGACAAAATTTCTTTGAGGGGTGAATTGTAATGCCCTAAATTCGGGCCTAGAAGGAATGGGCCTTGAGTGTGGGATCAGCTAGGAGACTACACATAAATATTTATGTGTGCAAGAAAATGACACAAATTTCTTGTTTGCTTTAATGGGTAAGTGGTTTGGGTGAGTATCGGAGTGTTTGAGAAGCCAGGGTTTTAGTCTTGGGCCTTGCAGAATTTTTAGTTTTTTTTTTCTCTTAAATGAACCTGGACACTAGAACTTAGGCCTTATTAGTAATAATGTTTGTTTTATGACACAAAAAGAGCCTGTGGTATAATGGCAAGGTGACATGTAGTATAACTAAGAGGTCTGAGGTTCAAGTCCTGGGTTACACAGTAGAATGTTTATTTTGCTGCTTGAGCTGTGGAGGTAGAAGAGTTGGACTGAAACACTGTTGAGAGGAGTTTGAATTGGTCCTGGATGGAGTTGTGGAGAGGATTATGGAGAGAGTTGGGGAGAGAATCAAGGAATTTTTTAATGGGAGGTTGGTAGGGTGTTGTGGTCGATTGGGACTCTAAGGCTCTAGGGGATTTCAGCTAGGGGAAATAGGGAGCAATTTCGGCTGTAGGCATATTCTTTATTTTGGTTTTGTTGAGCTTGAAAGGAGAGGCCCGAATTTCCTTTGTGATTTTTGCCATTTGGGATTTCTTTCGAGTTTTGCGTTTTATCAAATGTGGTTATCAAAAGTGCCATTATTTTCTCCTTTTCTTCGATTGCTAATTAGGTAATATTCTTCTGAGGTCTCACTTCTCTTTTTCTACCTGTTTTTCTATTTTTTTACTCTCCTAGCAGTGTCGAATGCACTTCTCTTCTCTCCCCCTTCATTCTTCTATTTTTTCTCTCAAAACCGAACCTACTTTTCTCTCCCTCTCTCACCCTAGGCTGATTGTGGTCCTTTCTTTTTAGGTTTTCGTTAGTGATCGTCCCCTCTTGTATATCTTCCACCCTCGTTCTGCTATGACGATTTTTTATAGCCTACTGATTGGGGATCTATTGTTAGTGCCGATTGCTACTATCATTTGTCCACTGTGCCGAACCTAAGCTGCTGCATTCTTTGTTCTTCTGATTCTTGTGATTTCTTCGTTTCACGATATCGGTAAGCGTGTTTGTTAAGGATCAATTGTTTCATGGTTATATATATATAAACGCGGTGATTCTTTTTGGGTGTAAATACTAATCAAAGAATGGGTAATAACTTTTGATCAATGGTTAGTTGTTGGAGAGCACGGGGGCTAGTTTACTTGTTATCACGAACATGTGTGTAATCATACTATCTCTGCTGTGAATCGCCAAAAGCTGAAAAGTTGAAACTTCGACATTCGAGGCCTCACGAGCGTGTGATCACTCGTGTGGTAAACCGAGCCCACAAATCATGGGCGATAGATTGTAGAGGCCACTACGAGGGTTCTCATGATCTTGGGCCTCGTTTGGTTGAAATATATCGTGTGGGCCCAATGGGCTCGTGGGCCCTACACGGATAAAATCCACGTTAAGTGGCAAATCTGGACTGGGCTATGTAGTTCGCATAGCCATGACAGAATTTAGGCTAAATGGGCCACACGAGCATGTGGGCCTACATGGGCCGAGTATTGGGCCTTGAACCTATTTACACCGTATTGACAATACCCTTCTAGGGTAAAATGACCGTAATGACCGTAATACCCCTATAAGGTAAAATGACCATAATGTCCGTAATACCTCTGTAGCGTAAAATGACTGTAATGATTGTAATACCCTTGTAGGGTAAAATGATCGTAATGATCGTAATACCCTGTAGGGTAAAATGACCGTAATGCCCCTGTAGGGTAAAATGACTATAATACCCCTGTAGGGTAAAATGACTATTGTTCCCCTCCGGGGTAAATGACTGTATTGTGCTATGATTTGACTGATTTGATTGTAATTGTATAACTATGCTTTGATTGACTTAACTGTAAATGATATGATGATTTGTGGGCTAGACATTCTGCATACATTACATACTACACGGGGTTGGGATATTGGTTATGGAGGAAGTACTGTTCTGATAGGATTGCACGGGTCGCACGAGACGATTTTGGACCCAGTAATGATTTGTTAAGGTGGCACGGGTCGCACGAGACGAATGTGGATCTACCGATGGCTTTAAGCCAGTTAATTTGAATATGGCTTTGTGCCAACCTAATTATGGCTCTATGCCGTCTTGATTATGACTTTGTGTCGATCATATTTATCCATGGCCATGTGCCGATAATAATCATTGATGACTTTGTGTCGATCATACTTACCCATGGCTGTGTGCCGGTATATTAACGTAGCTGATGGCTATATGCCAATTATGAGACTGTTACTGAAGGCTTAAAGCTGCATATATACTAGCAGCTTTGCTGCGATTTCGGTTAGTGCTGCAACCGGTGCTAACACTATAAGTGTAGGGATGGCGTGGGTGGTTTATTCCCCATAGGTAGTGCAGGGTTGGACGGAGGCAAGTGCAGGGTTGGATAGGTTTGCATGCATCATGCATCATTCATACTGAGGCTGTTACTGTGATGGGCTAGGCCCAATTGATTCTGTTTTGAGCTGTGACCCAAATGACATTGTTTTGGGCTTTGGCCCACATATTCTCCGGATCGAATCGCATCGTTATCGTTAAAGCGGTCGAGGCCTGCATCGAATCGTTTCAGATATCGACTTATTTCTTTAATAAGGGGATTACATACTGAGTTTTCATAAACTCGGACCATTTTTAACCTTTCAGGGAATCCCCAGCGTTAGACGGTTTGGAGCTGTGAGGGGAAAAGGGCCACACAACTGGACATGTTTTATTTTATTTTTCTCATTTACTTAAGCACTTTGATTTTCATTCAGGTTGTAATAAGGCCTCTATAATTTCTAGATATTTAATTTGGGAATTTATTGATTTGTGATTTATATCTGCTAGAAGTAGAACACGGTTTTCCAAAACAATAACATTTTCAACACTACGCTTCCGCAACTTAATTTTTAAATATCACGTTTTCGTAAATCATTTATTTTAAATTAAGCTTCCGCAAAAAAAATAAGGTTTTAAAGGTAATAACATTTTAAAAGGGAATAACTTTTTAATAAACCACGATTGAAAATAAACAAACACAAACTGTGGTTTTGTACATGTTTTAAATGGCAAGAAGTTTTAAATTTCAAGAAGGGTTTTCAATGAAAGCATGGTTTTTGAAAAACAATTCAATGTGACACGTCAGATTTGGCCATAACGTCTAGGCCGGGTTTGGGGTGTTACAGTAATGCATAAATGAAAGTGACCATTTAAGTGATTTGAGAATGTGAAATTGGCATGAATTGAATAGCATATTGTGGTATTTATGTGCCTTGTATTTGATGGTATTGAAATGGCATGACTTATGCTTGGTTGAGATTGATTTGAATGTCAATTGATGCTATGCTATATGCCAATTGATGTTTTTAGGTGGTTGCATTTTGGGTGAGAAAGATGGCTTGGTAAATAGCCTATTTTTGTCCACACGGGCAGAGACACGAGTGTGTGTCTCAACTGTGTGTGACACACCGTCAGGTGACACGGTTATGTGTCCCCTTGTGTTCAATTAGAAATCGAGTTAGTATGCTCCACACGGCCCAGCATACGGGCATGTGAGTTGGCCGTGTTGCATAAGTAATATACCCTACAGGTTTGGCACGGCCTAGCACACGGCCTGGAACACGGGCGTGTGCGGCCATTTCGAGGGCACACGGGCTGGTCACACGGGCGTGTGGTTGGCCGTGTGGTTGGTCGTGTGACCCAAGTTAAGGAGTTACATGGGGTCAGACACGGGCTGGGACACGGCCATGTGATCCCATTTCGAATGTCCACACGAGCGTGTCTTTGCCCGTGTGAGACACACGGTTGGGCCACACGAGCGTGTGTCCCCTGTATTTTGAAAAATTTTCTAAGTTTTCGAAAAGTTTCTTAAGTTATCGGTTTAGTCTCGAACCACTCCTAATGCATGTATTGGGCATTGTAGTCTCGTATTAGGGACAATGTGATTGATTACGAATGATGTTTGTTTGGAAATGGAAAATGTATGTGAAATGTATGTTTATTTATGAAATCAGTCCAGTAATGCTCCATAACCCTATTTTGGCGTTGAATATGGGTGAGGTGTGTTACAGATATCTACCCTATAAAAGGAGGAGAGAGAAGAGAGGAAGAACACACAAATTGTGAGGAGAAAATAAAAGAAAGAGAGGAGTTACTCTCTCTACAATAGAATCTTGTTGAGTAATTGCATGAAAAATTTAAAAGAGAAAGAGAAGGTAACAGCTAAAAAGAGGAGATCACAGACGCGAAGAAGGGGAATAGAAATTTGCCCTGAGTTTTGCGTAAAATCTTGAGAAGAAGCTGGAGTGTAGCAAGAACTTCCTGCAGTTCTGCATTTGTTCTATTTTTCTTGGTTTTAATTTCTGTGATTCGTAAAACTTGAAGAATGCTGATGAATGATTTAAATTTGGATTTCATTGCCTAACCCATGAGCTAATTATCTTTTGGTTGGAATTATTTGGGTAAATATTGAACCGCTGTAATCCCTATGATATGATTTTGATTGAAATCACTGTTTCATTCTATTTATGCTTAGTTTTGATGCATGCATGGAAGCTCTAGACATACTTGACTGTATGTTATGTTATTAGATGGATTTGAAACTAAAAGGATTAAATACATTAGATTATTAATCGATTGGTACATGCAAGTATTCGAAAGAATAGTTGCAACACTCTAGAGATAGAAGTTGTGATCTATAAAGGTGAAGAACGTTAGTGTGGTTACCATTCGTGAGTCTTGTAGACATAAACAGTATCAAGATAATAACTAACGTCTTAATTTCAAAAGAAGTAGACTGCAGTAGAAATTCTCTGGGCAGTAGTTAGTCAAAAATTTTCCATGGCATTATTATGTTATGAAAATATTCCCATAGTAATTCCAACCTTTCTCATTCAACAACAAAAATACTATCTACTTATTCTTTGTTAATTGCCAAGACATTTAGATTGCTTTGTCACTTTTTTAGTTATAATTGATATTATTAGTTCATTCATTTATTCCCTTTACCAATTTAGACTCTGTTACTTTTGCACAGTTTAATTAGTTAAATATGCAGTAATACTTTAACAATTGTAATCAAATTTTGATCCCTGTGAAGACGATACTCACTCATCATTACATTACTTGAATCGATGTGTATACTTTCACATTTTCATTACATATTTACACGCAACACTTAGTTGCCTTGGCAGCATCAGTGCCTTGGATGTTGGCAGAAATGGTCCTGGTCAGTCCACCCTTGTTAGGGGGTGATATCCTCATCCGTATTGAGAGGGACTTTGGCTATTCGACATAGAAATATAATAAGTGAGGGAAATTTTAAGCTATCGGCATTCTTCTCAGCACATCGGTGTACTTCCTAAAAATTGATCCTACCGACATTAATTATTCTCTCTTTTATGATCGAGTGTAGTAAAAGCATTCTCTCTTTTGAAACAATTGTATTGTGCGTAGACAGCATAAGTCGGCCCCTCAAAAAATGATGCCATACTTTTCCAATAGGCTTCAACGAATCCCTATCAATAATATAACACTATTGACTGGACACAATCCATTGTGTTCCTTCGATACATAAATCATCCAATACCTGGGCTAAACCTTAGCAATGATACTTTCAGCAAATGATGTGTGTTCGTCCTGTAACACCCCTAACCCGAAACTATCACCGGAATAGGGTTAAGAGGCATTACTGAACAATCGAAACATTTCACATCCATCTACCAACAGCAAGTCAATAACCAATCAGTTATATACAAATACGAGCATATAGTCCCTTATTGAGGTCTACGAGACCTTACACATATATTAGAGAGAGATCGGGACTAAACCAAACACTTATGAAAATTTTTAGAAATTTAAACGTTTTTCAACACTGCAAAGTTCACACGCCTGTCCAGTCAGGCCGTGTGCCTCACACAACTACCAGACACACCCATGTGTCCAGGCCATGCCAAAACAAGGCATACATTCTGACTTGCCTACATGCCACCAGACACACCCGTGTGCCATGGCCGTGTGAAATTAGGCTAGCTACTGACTTAATCACACGACCACCAGACACACCTCGTATGGCAGAGACACACGCCTGTTTCCCTTGGTCGTGTATGCAAAATAGGCCATTTGAAAGGCCAATTTGCCACCCACACAAGGGTCATAACTACAAGCACATGCAAGCCTATTCTCACATACAATTTGGCAACCAATTACATGTCAAATGATCAGCATATCATCCCATCCAATCTTATTTTTCATCATGTCAACTTATATACCAAATTTCACAACTAATATACATGCATTACCAAGCATGATTCATCCGCAATATCACTAGATCATAATAGCATCAATTCATCACTAAGCTTACCATTCATAAGACATTTTCATTACCATCAATCTATACCATAATATGCATCATATACCAAATCCACACATGCATATTGCCAACATTTATCTAGCCACATCACATGGCTATTACACATTTCAAACATATTTCAAAACAACTAGCCTATACATGCCATATTCACATGTACACTTCTTCAAGGGTACCAAATTAGATTGCCGAGATGCTGCCGATCCCCAGATCCGTGCTAGCTTTACTAACACTGTAAAATAGAGAAACAAATCACACAGTAAGCTTTTAAAAGCTTAGTAAGTTCGAAATATAATACATACTACTCAATAATACCACATCAATACATAATTAAACCATCACATAGAATAATACACAATTAGGCTCATCATTAGTCTCAACCAGATGCTCAAGTATCTATTTATTCAAAATTTAAGGCTATCATCAACCACATAGGTTCAAACGTACCTTGATCAACACATAGTTACTTACCATTCATGCTAATCAATTGCTTGATATTACTTCTCGTTCAACCTTTGCTATTCCTTTGAGTTATTCACACACTTAGTGCCCAATTACATAACGAAAACATAATTAGTGCCAATAAGTTAAACCAAACTTATATCGGTATATCACACATAGTGCCAATATGATAAGCCGAAGCTTCTATCTTTTTGCACACATAGTGCTAATCATCTCTGTCTCGTTTCTAATTTCACACACTTAGAGCCATCTAATTCAATTCCACACATAGCATTCCTAATCTCTTATTTATATATAATATCATTCAATTCACATCACATACACATAATTTAACAACTAGTATTATATCTGAACTTACCTCGGACGTCGAAATACCGAAACGGTCGATTAATGGAGCACTTTGTCTTTGCCTCAATCTCGATCCGAACTTCTCCTTTCTTGGTCTATGCATATTCAAAATTAACTCATTCAATCACCAATTCATTAAATTTAGTCAACACACACATATTTAGGGCATTTTGCAAAATAGCCCTCACATTTTCACATTTCGATACTTTAGTCCCTATTTCATAAATTCATCAAATACACACAATTTCATATCACCCATGCTTAGCTGAATATTCACGATAATCAAACAAGTCCACACATTTCATTTTTTTCACATTTTAATCCCTCAATTAACACTTTTCTCAATTTAGCCCAAAATACTCAATTTCTCCAAAAATTCAAAGAAAAATTATGTTAACCCAACACTAAGCTTTCATATTTCACCAACTAAAATCACATAGATCACATATTCATCAATGGCATAACTCAAAAACATCATCAATGCACAAAATTGAAACATAGGTTTTGTAGAGTACGAAGCAACGATTACAGAAACATAGAAATTATCAAAAACTGACTCAAAACCATACCTTAATCAAAGAAGACAAGAGCCGAAACTTCAAAACACTTTTCTTCTTTTCTTTCCTTGCTAAAGTTGGCCAAATAGGATGATAAAAATCTAATTTTCATATTTTTTTTTGTTATAAATTCTTTAATAAACAATTTTCCAATTTTAACCTTTAATGAAATAAAACAAAACATATATGCATAAGGTCATTAAAGATTTTTGTCCACTTACTCCTCTTATGGCCAAATTGCCATATAAATCCTCCACTTTTAAAAGCCACATAGAATAGGTATGTTTTCATGAAGCATGCAAACATTGCATTTAATGCAATTTAATCATTTTCTCAATTTAAACACACAGACGAACAAATTAACTCACAAAACTTTAGTACATGCTTAATCACACACAATAAACACAGAAAATAATATTAAAATATTATTTCAACCTCGAATTTGTGGTTTCAAAACCACTATTTCGACTAGGGTTTAAATCAGGCTGTTACACCTGCAAGGCCAAACTGTGCATTAATATGGTCTTCGCAAAAAGAACAGAAGTGCCCCATACATAGATAAAATGGGAATCTGGAGAATTGACATGGGCATAAAATTCTCGAACAATTTTATCTAGAATGTGCTCTCGGGGTGCAAATAGAAAAATATTTCACCCATGCTTTTCTACTATATAGGAAACAAATTCATAGTATCCCATGTATGGTACATCTTTAAACAAGAACTCTTACTTAAAGCAGAAAGGGCGCTTTGCGATGTTGTGATTGTATCTCGTGGCGGCGACACTGTTAAAGAATGTCTTTGACCAAGTAGCACCAGCCCTTGATGGTTCAGCAGTTTTGGAGGCAGTTTTGATGCTAGTCATTAGGGAAAATTGTAGAAATATTGGAGAATGTAGTGGAAGAAAAGATAAGATAGATTAAAGAGAAAGACTAAGAAAAATGAAAACTTTATGGGAAACTTAAGAGACGTGAGCAGTTGAGAAGAGGAAAATAAGAGAGATAGTGATGATAGTTTAGCAAAAATGAAACGTGCTAGGGAAGTTGCGTGAGATGGAGGAGGGAAGAAGGAAATTAAGAGGATTTTGTTTGTTTTTTTTTTTGGAGGGGAATGTGAAGTGCCCTAATACTTAAACAAAAAGTTTAACTTGTCTTCCAGGGGATTGCCAAGTAACAAGATTGACCCAGTTAAAAAAATGCATCTCTCCTCTTGGATTTATCTGCCTAGTCATCCACAATGTTATAGCAAACTCCTCTTAATATCACAACTGCTCAGTTCACATTCTTTATTCTATCTCTAGAAATCATAAAAAAAATATTCAAAAATAAAAATAGAAATGAAAACAGTATTAAATAAGTACTAAAAATAAAATTAAAATAAAGAAATTAAAGAAAAAAAAGATAAAAGAAATTGTTAGCTCAAACATCTCGGAAGTTAATGGAGTGCTTGTCTCGATCCACATGGGCAGCCCAACAGTGCTTTAAGCATTGCTCATTAACTTTAAATGTGACCCCTATTTTCAAGTCTTTGATATTAATAACTCTATGAGGATACACTTGGGCTACTTCAAAAGGACTTGACCAGCGAGATTTTAATTTACTAGGAAACAATTTGAGCCTAGAGTTGATTAACAACACCTATTGTCCTGGTTCAAATTGTCGAGACATGATTCTTTTATCGTGCCAATGCATGGTCTTTTCCTTGTACAGCTTAGCATTCTCATATGCTTGTGCTCAGAACTCCTCCATTTCAATCAAATTTAACAACCTCTTATGGCCAGCAGCGCCTCAATCCATTATCATCTTCTTAATAGCCCAAAATGCTTTGTGCTCAAGTTCAAGAGGAAGGTGACATGGCTTGCCATAGACAAGCTTAAAGGGTGACATCCCCAACGGATTTTTGTATGCGATATGATACACACATAAAGCTTCATCCAATCTGGTAGACCAGTCCTTAGGAGTAGGGTTCCCCACTTTTTCTAAATTTTTTTTCTCTATTAGAAATTTTAGCTTGTCCATTTGTTTAGGAATGATATGTTGTGGCAATCTTATGTTTCACCTCATATCGATGCAAAGCATTTGCTACCAACTTGCAATCAAAATAAGACCCCTCATAACTAATAATGGCTCTAAGTGTACTATAACGGCCCATTTTTGAATGGTGTCGGAAACAATAGTTTTGGGGCCACCAAATCTGACAAGTAAGTTTGTAAATATTATATTCAATATTTATGATTTAATTGTGAATATAAAAAGGTTTCTGATATTGTGATTTTTGTTTTATAAGCGATTTATTAAGTTCGAGTGGTATGACCCTAAGGTCAAGTGGTTTTAGAAATTGTGGTATTGGGACCTCATTTTTTATAAATCAAGCCGTAGATATTTTTATAAATATTTATAGAGTGAAATTAAGGTTGTATTAAAGTTTTGCTGGAAAATTTTATCGTTTCGATAGTTGATTAAGCAAAAAGGACTAAATCATAAAAGCCTAAAAGGTCAATTGCTATTAGTTTAAAAGTGATAATTGAGTAAATAATATTAATTAGGTGGCCTTATTGTGTAAATTAGCCATCCTAAAGTTAGTGGGGTGGTTGGATGCTTTGATTTCTTTAATTATAAAGTTTTATATGTTATTTTATTAATAAATAAAATAAAAGATTAAAAAATAAAAACATAAAAGACAAAAGGGTGTTTTCTTATCTACCATGGAATTTCACCATGGAAATGGAAATTTAAAACCTCCAAGCTTCGGTTCTTCTTTGGGATGATGCATGGTAAGCCATTTCTCATCTATTTTTAATAATTTTATGTTTTTGAGATCGTTGCAACTAGGTCCAGCTAGCCCATACCTTCGATTTTGAAACTGTTAAAGATTTTGAGTGTTGCCATTGATGAATCGTGTGATTTTTGATGTTAGATGATGAATCTAGAATATTGATTTATAGTTAAAAGTTCGATTAGGGACTAATTTGTTAAATTAATAAAAATGCAAGGAATTAATGTAAAATTATTGCATAAATAGGATTTTTTGGATACCATGAACATTCGGCTAAGCTCAATTTTGGGTAAAAATGGTTAATTTGCATGTTTTGGGTTTAGGGACTAAATTGAATAATAGTAAAACTTTAGGGACAATTTTGTAAAAATGTCAAAAATGACCAAATTGTATGAAATGAATTTTATTGTATAAATTAATATATTGAATGAAATTATTAATTTAGATCAAGATCGGGTGGAAAATCATGGAAAATGGAAAATTACAAAAATGCCCCTAAACTTTGGTATTTCTAAAATTTAGCCAGGTAAGTTCGTATGAACTATACCATATATATTATTGATTAAATTGAATGTTATTATTTGAAATTTTATTGAAAATGAATTGATATATATATGTTATTATACAATTTGGCTTATAATGAAACGAGGGAAATTCAATAGCCCATGACGACCATCGAGTCCCATTTGAACCTTAGGAATATTTAGGATAGAAATGGCATGTCATTAGAGGTTACCATGTTTTGATTGCTGGTCTCGTACGTTCTACTGGTGGCATAGTTTTTCGGCATGTGTTGCGGTTACTCGTCAGCTTGTGTGAGCAGCACTGTGTAGTTACATCTTGACCGTCAGCTTGTGTGAGCAAACCCAGTGATAGCTTGAGAGTGAGCATTTATATGAGATATGAGATAGAGATGATTTTGAACATGTGTTGGCACAAAGTGTGCGAGATTTCCCGCGTATCTGATATTATTCTAAGTGGTTCAACAGGAAATACGTTGTTACGAGATGATATGAGTTTGATACGAACTAATACATGTATATACATGAAATGCATGGAAATGATGGTACATGATATATTGATATATTAAAATGGATGATATATGTATATAATGAAACAGTAAGATAATGATATGTTGATACATGGTAATTATGTAAGCTGACACGAGTAATGAACTCAAGTGTGACATGTTGAGAAAATAAGGTTATCAATGTTGAATTTATTGAAATATTTTCAAGTACAATAACATGTGTTGTTATTTACTGCTTAGTGAAGTGCCAAGCTGTTGGTTGAATGGTATTATGTTTACTTATAAGTCGTATTGAAATGGTAAGTGCTTAAATGAAAATATTCTTGTACTCATGAAAAGTGGTACGGTTTAAATTATGCAAATTCTTATGAAATGGTTTATCATGTGATTAATTCTAAAAGAGCTATGTTTAAATGCACTAGCATATGGCTATGGTTGATGATATGCTTGTGTCTTTTGTACTATGCATATTAAATGAGTGATGAAAAAGGGAATGATGAGTTGAATTGATGATGTTAATTAAGCTAAATAAAGTAAATGTAATGGAAAGTAATGACATACAAACAAAAGGAAGAAAATTGAAAGAGACTTAAAGTTTTTATAAAATCCTACTTTGTTAGGGATGATAGGTATAAGAAATGCCGTGGAATTATTCAAATTGTGAATTGTTGAATTTGGTTTCATAAATCGTGTGGTATCAGTATATGATATTATTGAATTGTATAAATTTCATATTTTAAATGGATAGATATGATTAAAGTTTATACGAGCTTACTAAGCATTCATTGCTTACATAGTTATTTTTCTTTACTTTTTAGACTATTGAAAGCTCGATCGGGTTGGAAGCTCATTGGAGATTTATCACACTATCCAGTGATTATATCAGTAGTTGTTGGTGTCTTGGTTAAGGTTATAATGACTTGTATAGGTATTTTGGCTAATGTTAGCTCATGTGATTTTTTTTTTTTGTAGAAATGACCATTTGGTTAGTTTGCATTTTGGTCTTGTGTTGGTAAAATGATATATGCATTAAGGTGTATATAAGTAGCCTTATAATGGTTGATATATGACTTGTTATGGTTGAATGATGATTGATAGAAAAGTAGTTGAATGTGCATATTAGATATGACATATAACTTGTTGTGAATTGGTGTTTTGTCATAGTAAGCACATATGTATTTGGATGCTAATGATTATGTGGTGTAGTTGGTACCAAATGGTATGTTTTGGTAAGTGATTTAAATGTTGTGTAATGATGCAAACTTAGTTAAGAGTTAATCTATTATTTTGGCCAAATTGAGTACATGGTTATACATATTTTAATGTCGTCATTTGAGGTGCCTTTGAGCATATTGGTTGGATGTTATTATACCATATGTGTTTGGCTTGATTATGCATGATTTTGGTGCCTTTTGAGGGCTTATGTATATGTGCAAAAGGAATTATAGGTACATGTTGAAAAAGGTAAGAAAAATGGCCTATTTTAGTCCACACGGGCAGAGACACGACTGTGTGTCTCAGTAGTATGTTACACATGGCCCTGTGTCCCCTGTAGTTTTCAAAGGGTTCTAAGTCAGGTTTTACACTACTTGGCACACGGGTGTGTCATTTGGCAATGTGACCCAAGTCAGTGAGTTACATGGGTACAGACACGGGCTGGGACTTGGCCGCGTGTCCCTATTTCAAATGCCTACACGGCCTAAAACACGAGCGTGTCTCTTGACCGTGTGAGTCACGCGGTCTGGCCACACAGCTGTGTGACCCCTACAGTTGATAAATTTTCGTCTTTTCCCTAAAATTTCTTTATGTTTTTGATTTAGCCCCGATTTGTTTCTAATGTGTTTTAAGGCCTCGAGGGCTCGTATAAGGAACAATATGCATGTTATTGATTGGTTTTGCTGTAATTGATGATATGAATTAAATGTTTTAAATTTTTTCATAGCTCTAAAATGTAAACTCCAGTAATGCTCTATAACCCTATTTCGATGACGGATACGGGTTAGGAGTATTACATGTATCGAATCTTGTAAAAATGTTCTTGTGTAAAAACTTTATCAATGACCTTGCATCATTAGTAGGGAGGGCAACAACCTTGACCCACTTAGAAACATAGTCCACTGCTAACAGTATGTACAATTTTCCTACTGACGGTGGAATTGGACCCATAAAGTATATTTCTCATACATCAAACAACTCAATCTCTAGTATCCTTTGCGAGGGCATTTCATGTCTCCTAGATAGATTTCCTGTTCTCTAAAAACATTCACATGACTGATAGAATTCATGAGCATCATTGAATAGACTTCCCTAATAAAATCCTAACTGAAGTACTTTGGCAATAGTTTTCATCCCGGCAAAATGTCCTCCATACGGATCTGAATGATAGTGCTGCAGAATGCTATGTATTACATCATCAGGAGAACATATCCTAATTATTTATAGCACAATGTTTTAACAAGAAAGTTTCATCTTAATAATAGTACTTGGCATTACGAAGAAATGTCCACTCAAGGAGCTATTACAATTGGTACAGCCACCAGTCATTTTTTTAACTCATCGAAAGCTAACATGCAAGGTTCATCAAAGATGAAAGGTTTATTCTGCTCTAACAAAGCACACAAGGGTTTAGATATCTTTAAGAAGTCCTTAATGAATATTCTATAAAAAGTTTCATGGCCTAAAAATCTTTTATTGCCCTTCACACTAGCAGGAGGCGACAATATTCCTATCACATTAAAATTTTCCTTGTCAACTTCAATTCCTTCCTGTGATACCTTATGCTTTAGAACAATGCCTTCACAGATTGCTCCAAATTGGTTACCTCAGCAACTTTTGCTGGTCTCGCTCCATCTCACTCCAAATTATCCACGTTTGCAGCCACAGACTCGTGTGCGGTGACAATGTTCACAACAAAATCTTCCACTTCATTTCCTTTTCAACTTCAGTAACTTCTTTTTCTTCAGCAATAACTTCCTCTTCTGCAGTAGCAACTTCTTTCTCAACAATAGTGCCCTATTGATCAGCAAAAATACCATCCTCGAACAAGCTTTCAATATTTTGCAAGCATTCTTCAATGTCGCTGGATTCCTCTTCTTTATCATTATTAGAGACCTGCACATTGGGAGGGGATGCAACCTATCTATCTCAGTCTTCTAAGTCATCCTTTGCGAATGAGAGTTCATAATTTTGAATGATTGGTGGAAACACTGGGAATTCCGGTAGTGGGTGTAACATCCCGAATTAGGGCCTAGTCGGAACAGTGGTTTCGAGGTCACAAATCCGACGAGGAAAATTTTATATTTATTATATTTCTATGGTCTACAAATTTGTAGAAAGATTTCGTAAAAATTTCGTTTCAAAAAATTTTGACATTTGAGCACTCAATTTAGTCAAAAGGACTAAATTGTAAAAAGTGCAAAAGTTGAGTTCTATATATTAGAGGTGTCAATTTGCTATGAGTTTTAAATTAGAGGTCCTTAATAGGTAATTAGACCATTGGATAACTTGATAGACAAAAAATGGGCATGAATAGGACAAAATTGAAAGAAAAGCCTTAAGGTATTTTAGTCATTCAGTGTTTTTAATGAATAAAAAGACAAAATACAAGAAAACAAAATCTGCTCATCTTCTTCAAGTTGCTGCCGAAAACTTTTAGACTCCATGGCTAAGGGTTTCAAGCTTTTCAAGCTTCATAGTAAGTGTTTTTGAGCCCCGTTTTTAATGTTCATCGTATTTTTGAAATCTCGGTAACTTAGTTTAGCTATTTCTACCATTATTTTGAGCTAGAGTTGAATTTTAAAAATTGACCCATGTTGAATAATTGTGTATTTTGATGAATTTTGGTAGATTATGCATGTTTATGATTAGAGAAACGAGTTTTATTAGATGATTTTCGATGAAATCGTATAAAAGGGGTTAAATTGTAAAAGCTATAAATTGGTCATAAGTGTGTGAATTAGTGAGAAATTGAAGTTGCCATAGAAGAGAAAAATGATCAGCATATTATTAAATATAAGAATAAGGGCTGAAGATTAATTTACGAGCATTGGGGCAAAAGTGCAAATATGTGAAAGTTTAGGGGTCAAAGTGCAATTTGTAAAAAAATATGATTTTTGGACCCATATGAATAATGTGACTAATTAGTAGGCTAAATGTGATATAGCTCAAGGAAATCGAGATTCAGGCTTAAATCAGGAAAATACAAGCTTATAGATTAAAATGGTAAATTGCCGTTTTTAGACCCGAGGTAAGTTCGTGTGTTAGTAATAATGCAATAATGTCGTAATGTAGGTTTGAAACCTAAATTGTAGTATTAAATTGATATTACTGAATTACATGTTTAGTATATTATGTTGGTGAATTGATTTAGTAATATGTTTATGATAAAAGATGACATAGGTGACATGGAAAATGGGTTGAAATGTTGTGATTCAAAGTGTTTTCTATGACTATGGTTATTATGTGAAATGGAAAGTTTATATGTAAATAATGCATTTATTTTACTTGTTCAATAATTATTTTGCTAGATGTTATGGAAATCATTGGGTGATAACTATGATATGAAAATGTTTGGAATGTGAAATTCTCGATTGAACCTTCAGAAAACCGAGAGATACGGACAATATGTAGCTAGGTTACACGAGTGATAAGGGACCTTCACCGTGTGCACAAGAAAGCTACGAGATGACAAAATTTGATATGTAGCTAGGCCACATGGATGATAAGGGACTTTTACCATGTGTGCAAGAAAGCTACGGGTTATGAGTAGTTAGGTCGCATGAGTGGTTCCTAGTGTTGGATTCCATGTAGACAAGAAAGCTACGAGATGGAATGGCTAGGTCACATGGGTGATAAGGGACCTTCACCATGTGTACAAGAAAGCTGAATTATGTGTAGGTGGAGCTCTGTGTTGAGACCACCAAGTATCGAGCGTTTTCCGAAGGGGTTCAACGGGATAACTTACTAATGATGATTGGTGCGATCATATTATGAATAAGTGCAGGTGTGGATGTGACCAATTGAGAAATGTGGCAAATGTACGTGTGAGCAAGTGTTTGTGTGAACGAGGGTGCATGTGGCCATGTGTGTATGAGCATAATGTGTTTGATATGTGTTACGTGACTGAAATTGTGGTAAGGCTGATATGGTGTAAGCGCAATTAAGAGTACTCGTAAATATTGGTGATGATTATTCATTTGCATGGCTAGTATTGAACATGTTTGGTGTTATGTGTGCATATATGGAAGTAATATAAAGAAAACATGGGAGAGTAAAATTTTGAGTAAAATAGATTGAAACAACAGCAGTTACGTGATTTTGAAAAATCACCAAAAATAGTGGAAATTGAATTATAAGTTTGATGAGACATTGATTTAAATCGTATTGAGTCTATTTTCATATAAAAGAATCAGAGCAAACAAAGGATTTGTATTTTTTGAGATATTTAAATTTTTGTGAGACTGGTTAAGAATGATTACGTTATCCTCTGTCCTTCCTTGGAAAATCATTAAAAATTGCAAAAAAGAAAAATTATGGGATATAATTTATATGCCTGAAATCCTGAATGAGTCTATTTTCAAATGAATGAAATAAGAAGGTCATATGAACTCTGTACAAGGAGAAAATTGATTCATAGTGAAGAGAGATCAGAATAGTCAAACAGCGAAATAGGTGAGACTTTAAAGAATAAACTGTACTAATTGGCTGAATCAAAAATTCATAAAATTTTATGGTAAAAAGGTATGTGAGTATAGTTTTGGGGAAAATTAACGGATCTTAATTTGGATTTCCGTAAATCCAGATATAATGTAACACCCCAAACCCGACCCATACGCCACGGCCAAATTTAGAATGCCACTGCAAAAAACGTTTGAAAAATATTTTGACTTAGAGTGAAAACATAAAAATTTATTGTCTTCACTAAAACATTGTATAATTAAAATTCTAAATAAAATTAAGTTGTTACAAAATTTCCGACTTGAAAATTTTAATATAGATTTTTAAAACATAAGTTGCTAAAAATAAAACATTTTCAAATAATAATATAATCGACAATCCAACTTAAAACATAATAAAAATCTTTAAATACTTAAAGTGGCCCTTATTACAATAAATAACCTTTCATAAATAAAATGTGTAAAACAAATAAAATATCTTCTGCCTGGGCCACCTCGTATCCACTCCAACCCGGTCCAAGCTTTATGCATCACCTGTAAGGTTTGAGAAAAATTGGGTGAGTCACACAGACTCAGTGCATAGTTATTTCACATGTCCCCACATATGGGCTTGGCCCATATCCACACAGTCCACATACAAAATTATGCAATTATGAAGCCCAGCCCAACCTAGTGTCCATCCATTACACCTACCTCGGCACAGCTGCTGCCCAAGGCCGTGGCTAAGCCATCGATCACATAAGTGATCCCACATATCAATTAATCCACGGTGATGCACACAGCTATCAACCGCCGAGATGGGCACCTAGCCAACACCTCCCTTGATGAAGCACATAGCTAATATCAAGCGCTAATGTAGCACAAGGCTAACATTAGACCACGTACATAAACATGTACACCCTTTCCTTCGATTTTCACATCCCAAGTCCCATGCATATATGTGTACCATGTCAGATTAACATTTAGAGTAAATATTCATCACATGCTTACCACAAATATCACACATATATCATAGGCAAAATAGAGCACTGACCTGATTAATTGATTACCCACTACGGGTATCCACTTTCTTAGCCATTATTTTCGGCTATCACACACACACACACACATACACACACACACACACACACACATATATATATATATATATGTATATATATATCAATATACATAAATAACAGGAGAATAGTGCGATAACAATGCACCTGGTTTGGCACAATCAATCAAATCCCGAAACCCACGTCTAACGATTTGCACTCCTACGATTGTTGAACTCCTTCCTACACAACCTAAGTTAGAATCGGCTTTAAGTAATAATCCATAAGAATGGCCCTTGGCTGAATTGAAACACCCCAAACCCGGCCCACGAGCACAGGCAGGAGGATCCGTATGTTCCTTAAGTAAACCGGTTTCAAAGTTCTTTTGTACTTTGGGAAAAATAGTGTGTTTTGAAAGAATTATTGTTTTGGGTTGGCTTGAGTTAAAAAAAAAAAAAACCCATTTATCTTATTTTAAAATCCAATTAATTAAGGTGACAAAACAATTAGGGTTTATTTTTAAAGAATAAATTTTACTTAACTTTAATTGAAAATAATTCGTAACATAGTAATTAAAAATAAAAGTAAAGAAATGTAACTTATGGCCTTATTACCTCAAGTAAAACCCCAAAATAAAATTCTAAAATACTTAAATAAAATTAAATTTTCATATTGAATAAAACTTCAAGCTGAGCATGGCCATCCCTAAGCTTCTGCCGAACCCGTCCATTATTGATCGTCCCCTGAAAAATAGTCCCACAATGGGGTGAGTCAATAGACTCAATGTGCACACAACACTAAAATTCAATAGATCAGGCATGCATTTTCATATCAAATACTTATTCATATAACAGATAAAAATGATGATGCAACCCAAACCCAAACCTAATTGTCCATCCGCTACACACCCCCGTACCTGCCAGTCACACCGTGGGGACTACTAAGTCAACCCTCCATCCGCTACACACCGTCGAAGGCAGTCACTGCAGTCGACGTGCTCATAGCCCATATAAAATTTGTGGCATAGCCACCAGATAATTGTGTCATGAGACACCACATTCAGATAATGTAACCGAAGTTACCACATTCAGATAATGTGACCAAGTCACCACATTGAGATAATGTGACCAAGTCACCACATTCGGATAGTGAGACCAAGTCACCACATTCACTTCCCTTTCTCATATAACTTGAATGCCCCATATTATTCATATTATGCATATCATACTTAAATTCACATTCATGTCACTTTTCACATGTTAAATATAACATATTTTGTAATCCTAGTAGGAGTAGGAAACGTACCTGAGTACTTTGTACCATAACATGGTACATTAGCCACATTCTTATATTTTCATATTAAAACATATAACAAGTTTAAGCCATACATCGTATTAAAAGATAGTGTGGGGTACACACCTGATTCGCTTAGCAAATTCTTTGAGATCTCGAAATCTGATCTACCGCTTAGATCCTTAATCCCTACATTTGATTAATCACTTTAAAAAGCCATTCAGCCATAAATCCAAATCCTAGTAGAATTAGTATACTTAAACTTACCTTGTTTGCCGATTTGATTAATAATCAAATCCCGAAATTTGTAGTATTCCTTCCTTAAAAATCGGCTAGCCACCAAATCATTTAACTAGGTCAGTTTCCGGCTTTTGAATAAATAGGAAATAATTCTAAATACCAAAAATAAGCCTTGGCCAAATACTTCATATGCTTACCTTGTGGATTTTAAATCCCGAAACTCACCGAATAACTAGGGAACACGTGGCCTATGGTGTACCTTCGGGAAAAGAACTTCTCCTTCCTTGTAGTCGACACTTAGTAAATCCCGAAAGATCTCTTCAAAGTTTCGGCAACAAGATATTAATGGGGTTAGTCCTAGATTTCGGCAAATCTTAAAAGAAAAAGGATGAAACCGAATGAGATCTTACCCTTACTTGAAGAAATCAATTGCACCTTCACTTCAATCTTCAGAGATTCGGCTATGGCTAGATGTTGATCTCACAACTTTAGGCTTTTGGAGGGACTAGAGAAGGAAGAATAAAGATGGAGGATTCGGCTAGAACAAAAGGTATTTCGGCTTGGCAAAAATAAAAGAAGAAGAAGATTTGGTGAAGAGAATTCGGCAGAGGCTTTCAAAGAACAGAAAATAATGCAGAATGGCCTCTCTTTTCCTTTTATAGCTGAAATTACTAAGCTAGAGTCCCTTACTTGGCCACCACTCTTCTATTTTGATAGCTTTATCCCTTTAATTATCATAAATAAAAGAGTTTAATCCAACATTTATCTCTTCAAAATAATCCAATTTAAAAATCCTTTATTTCTCACCTTTTTAATCGAATATTTATGAAAATAAAACACCTCCTTTCTAGAAGCATGTGCCGTCCACCTCAGTCTTCTGGAAGCAAAAATAAAACCTCCTTTATTTGCTTCCCAAGTGACTCGAACTCAGGCCCATTCCTCTTGCATATGGCGCCATTTCCATAGGCCCTAAGTGGCATCCTCAAGCCACTTTTCCAAGCCTGTTTGTGTGTCAAATTTCACAAACTTTTTCTTTTAAGGCCACCTTTCCTTAATTTCCCCTTTTAAACCTTAAAACTCGTCATTTCTAGGTCATTTCTAAGTTTCCAAAAATTTTCAATCGGCTCTGTAAACTTGACATTTCCTTACATTTCCAAGTTTCCAGAAATGTTCACTTTCCTCTTTTGAATCATTTCTTTACATTTCCTAGTTTCCAAAAATGTTCACTTTCCATTTTTAAACTTAACATTTCCATACATTTCCAGATTTCTAAAATGTTCACTTTCCTCTCTTGAAACTTAACATTTCTAAATCATTTCCTTACATTTCCAAGTCATTTCCCTACATTTCCAAGACATTTCCTTTCATTTCCAACATTTCTAAAAATGCACTTTCCTTACATTTCCAAGGTTTCTAGAATTCACATAACACATTCATATCACAATAGACATGCTATTTCATAAAATTAAGCAAGAATGCACAAGCCCATTTTCATGTCCATAAACTCCTAAAAATTTTCCTTAAGGCCTCCTTCACCTAAGTTATCCTTTAAAAATAAAATTCCAATACTTTTCCAAGACTTCCTCCTACATCCTTGGATTCTCAAAACCCTTAAAACATGCTCAACTACACTTAAAGCCTACTAACACTTGAGTTACGCATAACCCCTAATCTAGGATGTTACACGAATGCTACACTTACTTACCTTGAAGAATCGAATCCAAAAGACCCATCTATGCAAGCACTTCACACTTTAAAACAAAACTAAGAGCAAGAGATCAATGGTATCACCCTCAGAGAATCGACTTCAAGTCCCAAAGAGAAAGATTTCAGAACTTGAATGGTGAAGGGAGAGAGATCACGCCAAAGTGGAGGGAGTTGAATGCTAAGAGATTCGGCTATGGTGTTTCTTAAAATTTCAAGCAAAGACAAGAGAGAAAGAGGCTATAAGGTTTGGCCAAGCCTTATCAATGGTGATGACATACTCGACTATCAAAAGGAAAAGAAGGAGTTTGGGAAAGGAGATAGATTCGGCCAAACTAGCAAATAGAGAGAAGAAGAAAACGCTAGTGGCCTTAATGATCTTTGAAGTTTCGAACACAAAACAAAGAGAAAGGAAACCGAAACTAAATGGCTTATGCACAAAAACGGCACTTTGATGGCATTAGGATTTCGGCACCACACTAGAGAAAGAAGAATAAACCCAAAAAGAAAACACCTAAACTCCTTAAGAGAAATTCGGCTACTCCCCTCTACTCACAAAACCGAAATGGTCATCAAAGAAATCCCCCTTGGCCATCCAACTCACATATCCATCACAAATCCCACAATTTCCTCTTTATTCCCTCCTAATCCTATTCCTTCCAAAAATTCGGCCAACTCCCCCCTAGTCCATGAAACCATCCATGTTCATGGACAAAATGCCATAGAAGAGTTTTGAAAACAACACTCCATAATCCATGCCTTTTGTCCCCTCATTATACCATAATTCCTTGATACCATACCATAAATAAGTACTTGCCTTATTCCTTAGTCTACTATCCATAAATAACAAAGTCCATCCTTACCATAAGTAAAATTTGACCAATACATGCCATACAAAAATTAAAAGTCACCTTAATGTCATCCATGGGATTCGAACCTAAGACCATTAATACACTCCACACTCCACTTGCCACTTTACCAATTGACTCATTGTGATTAAAACCTCAAACTAATTTTCTTAAGGCCAATTTTGCTTAGCTCCCCTTCTAAGAATAAAAATCTAATATTTTTCTAAGGCATTCCCTTACATTCTAAAATTCTAAAAACCCTTAAAACAGATCCAAACACACACTAAGCCCACTATCACTTGAATTATGCATAAACGCATAACCCCTAAATCTAGGATATTACATATAAATAATTTAATGTCTGTGACTCGAGAAAATAGCTTAACTGGAATTTGAATAAATAGAAAGAACATAAAAATAGCATGTTATCACATTGCTTATTATTTTCATGCCAGATTTCTAAACTTTACCATTTCTTTTAGTTTTGTCAGGTTAGCTCAGGGTTGGAGATCGTCGAAGGCAGCATCACACTATCGAGCCATTATCCTTGGAGTATTGGCATATGTATGTTAAATGTTTTCAAGTGAGTGGCATGTATAAGGACTAAATTTTCTATGATGGATGTTGTTGTGATTAGTCAAATGTATTGGCTTATATTGATTTGTTGATTATAGCCATGAGATATGGCTTATGATGATTTTGGCTTGTAAGCCTATTTGTCCATGGTATGTGTTACTGTCATATTATGTGATATAAGTTATTAAACAGATGATAAGGTCAAATGTATGTGTGTGCATGTAAAGATGACAAAAAGGTTTGTAAGTTAGCCTAAGTCTTGACCACACGGGTAGAGACACGGCCGTGTGTCTCAGCCGTGTGGAGGACACGGCCTCCAGCCATGGACGTGTGCCTTGGCCATGTGCCCTTAAACGGTTGCTGACGTCAAAATCAGAGAGTTACAACGGTGTGTAACTCTCCAAAGCAGGAAAATTGGTTAAGTTGCCCAAAAATTTTCAAAGTTCTCAGTTTAGTCCCGAACCACCCCAATGTATGTTATAGGCTTCGAAGGCCTATATAAGGGACGATATGCATGTGTTTAAAAAATTTTAATTTTGGGCGAAATTTGGTAACCAGATTTTGTATGATTGTAAATGTTTAAGTCCAGTAACTCCTCGAACCCTATTCCAGAGTTGGACACGGGTGAGGGGTGTTACAGTGGGTATGGGCTTAGTTGGATTAATGCGACTACAATAGAACTATTCCACGCTTAGGTATAAGCATAAAACAATTTTTGGGATTTCTCCATATCCTTTATTGTAGCGACAAGCCTGATCTACCTATTGTTGATGGAATTGACTATTTTTTGACATATTTCATTTTGCTCTATAATGAGGTCTCTGCATTCAGGTTTGTTCCTTTGCTATTGGCTTTGGGTTTTCCCTTCCTTGTCTTGCTTATTTCTACCTCTTTCAGTATCAGCGTATCTTTGCCATGATTCATTCTTTCTATAGAGGCTTCATTGATCGGTCCCTTATTTTCTAGGACTTCCTCACCATCACGGGGCACGATTCCTCTTTGACGGCACAATAACATCACCAATGATGGGAAAACCAAGATTCCAGTTTGCCTTGCGACACAGTTAGCAATTTCTTAGTGGAGTAATGCACCAACATCAATCTTTCTAGCCGTAACAATGGAATGAGTAGAGGACTTTACCCCACAGTTGACAGAATGAAACCAGATATTGCTTTGTAGCGTTAGGAAGCGACGGTGCATCATATAATTCTTTTGATAGGAACCCATCCACAATGCTCCTTTGACACACAAGTCTTTCACGAATAGGTCTCATTTTTTATTTGTGATAACCTCAATGAACTCAGAGTGTTCATCTACATCCACCTTGGCGTTGTACTGTAACACACGTAACCCGTGTCCATCGCTGCAACAGGATTACAGAGTATTATCGGAACATTCAGACCATTTCTAGATAAATCATGTCAATCACTATTCATTAACCGAGATCATTTGTAATGTCCCGTAGATGAACCCTTGAGGCCCAATACGAGCATTAGAATCGAATCGAAAATAAATCGAAAACTATAAGAATCTTTCGTGACATTTCAAAAATTTTCCAAGGTGTAGGGCTCACACGCCCGTGTGGTCCAAGGGACACGCTCGTGCCTCAGGCCGTGTTCAATTTAGGTAGCTCTCTGAATTGCACCATACAGCCAAGACATACGCCCGTGTTCAAGGCCGTGTCTCCCACACAGCTGAGACACACGCTTGTGTCTCTGCCCGTTTGGACAAAATAAAGCCATATTCTACCCTCGTTTGTTACCCAAATTTACCATTTTCCTGCACCAAAACATACCAAGTACAATCCAACCATTCCAAGCATTCAAATAAGTAAATTTCATCATTCAACATGGCATATCATTGCATGCATACATGTTTACTATCTTACCTTGGTTCAATTCATGTGTTAATCATAATTTAATCAACTACTTAACATATATATATAACTACCATAGCATGACATCACAAGCATATCAAAACAGTCGTTACTAGCCATTCCAATGGCTAGATTACAAGCATCATTTACATTTACATGCCAATATGTCCAATATAACCTATACATGCCATAATTACTTTACCATATTGTACCGACATGATCGATGGATAGTGTGAGTGATCTCCGCCAAACTTTCAATCCAACGAGCTTTCGATTTACTCTAAAATAGCGGAAAATAAAATGGGGTAAGCTTTAATAATCTTGGTAAGAATGGTCTTCCTAAAATTAGGGGGATCGTGTTGTCCTCATCCATGTCTAAAATGACAAAGTCTACTGGGAATACGAATTTATCAATTTTCACAAGTTCATCTTCAATTATACCCCTAGGAACTCTAATAGTTTTATCAGCTAATTGAATGCTCATCCTAGTTTGTTTGGGTTTCCCTAGACCTAGTTGTTTAAACAATTTATAAGGCATGACATTTATGCTTGCCCCTAAATAAGCTAAGGCATTATCAATAGATAAACTACCAATCAAGCATGGAATTGTAAAACTCCCTGGATCTTTTAATTTCTGAGGTAGTTTATTTTGCAACATTGTTGAGCACACTACGTTCAGTTCCACATGCGATTCCTCGTCTATCTTCCACTTATTTGTTGATAGTTTCTTTAAAAATTTCCTAGAATCTAGCATCTACGAAAGAGCTGCAAGAAATGGTAAGTTAATATGTAATTTCTTTAGAAGTTTAAGAAACTTACCGAACTATTCCTTTGTATTGTTTTTCATTATTGCTTGGGGATATGGTATGCGAGGTTTGTACTCTTTGATTACTGGTTTCGGCTTGTTATTGACCTCAACCATATCTTCTTCTACCGTATTCTTTCGTTTTGAATTAGGCTTGTCTAACCCTTCACTTTCTTGAGCTGTTATGGCTTGAACTTGCTCCCTTGGGTTAGTCTCGGTGTTGCTCGGTAGTCTTCCCTGTGGTTTCTCAGAAATCTGCTTAGCAAGTTGCCCGAATTGATCCTTGAACTCCTGTGACAATACTTCAAGTTTTGTTTATACCTTTTAAAAATATGTTTCTGAGGCTGCTATGAAATTTGTTAGCATCTCTTCAAGGTTCAGCTTCTTTTCCTGTGGGTAGGGCTGTTGTTGGAAGTTTTGGGATGGTTGTTGCCTTTGATTTCTTTGACTGCCCCATGAGAAATTGGGGTGGTTCTTCCAACTTGGATTATAAGTATTACTATAAGGGTTATTGCTAGATCGGAAATTGTTACCCGTATAGTTCATTTGTTCGCTCTCCATGCCCTGTCCGTAGGGCGGGTGCTCAGGATTCACCACTCCTTCACTTTCGTCGCACTGCATAACTAGATCTGAAACACCACAAACCCGGCCCACGAGCTTTGACCGGATCTGGTATGTTCCTCAAGTAAACCGGTTTCAAATTCTTTTGTTACTTAGAGAAAATTTGTGCAATTTTTAAAAAAATTATTGTTTGGGTTGGGCTTTTATTGAAAACCAATTTATCTTACATTGAAATCCATTTATTTAAGGTGATAAACATTTAGGGTTTATTTCAAAATAAATTTACTTGAATCCATAAATAATAATTTGTAAACATAATAAATAAGAGTAAAAGAATTAAAGAAAACCAACTATGGCCTTATGGCCTTATTACATCAAATAATTCCCCAAACTTTAAGTTTAAGTACTTGATAAAAATAAAAATCCACATTAATTAAATTCCTTGCTGTGCATGGCCATCCCTAAGCTTCTGCCGAGCCCGGTCCATTACTGATCATCACCTGAAAATAGTCCCACAACGAGGTGAGTCAAACAGACTCAATATGTACACGACACTAAATCATAATAGAATTAGGCATACAAGAGTTACACATTCAAAACATAAAATACAAGTTACGATGCATTCCCAAACCCAAACCTAATTGTCCATCCGCTACACACCCCCGTACCTGCCAAACACACCGTGGGGACTACTAAGTCGACCATCCTTCTGCTACACACCAATTTGCGGGCTCAAGGCTCCGCATCTGTGGTCTTAGGAAACCACTTTTCAGATTACTGTGGTTTTAAGTCACCACTTTTCACTTCCCCTTTCAATATACAACCATATGCCCCATAAATATATTAATATGCATAATATACCAGAGTTCACATTCTTATCATATTCTCATGTTACGAATAACATTTTTCACATTCCTAGTAGAAGTAGGAAATGTACCTGAGTACTTAGTACCATAACATGGTACTTTAGCCATGCTCATATTTCTATTAGCACATATTTTAATACATGCGACCATAATTCATATTACAAAGTACTGTGGAATACACACCTGATTCGCTTAATGAAGTCCTTGAATTCCCGAAGAAAACCGATTTACAGACTTAGATCTCAAATCCTTGTTGCCGATTGACTTAATAACCAAGTCCCGAAACTTTGTATCCTTCTTCCTTGTATTCGGCCAACTCTAGATCCCTTTAACATATTAGTTTTTGGCTTTTAAGATAATAAAAGACAGATCCAAACACTAAAATAAGCCTTGGCCGAATGCTATACACACTTACCTTGTGGATTTTAAATCCTGAAATTCACCGAATAACTAGGAACACATGACCTATGGTGTACCTTCGGAAAAGAACTTCTCCTTCCTTGTAGTCTACACATAGTAAGTCCCGAAAGATCTCTTCAAAGTTTCGGCAACCATGAACATTAATGGAATTAGCCCTAGATTTTGATAAGTCTAAAGTATAAAAGAATGGAAACCAAACTTGGATCTTACCCTTATTTGAAGAAATCGATTGCACCTTCACTTCAACCTTCAGAGATTCGGCCATGGCCTTGATTTTAGCAAGCTTTCGGCTTTTGGAATATTAAGAGGAGAAGAATGAAGAAGAAAAGAATAGGGGTTGCCGAGAAAATTCGGCAGAGGTTATCAAGGAAGAGTAAATAATACTGAATGGCCTCTCTTTTCCTTTTATAGCCAAATTTACTAGGCTAGAGTCCCTTACTTGGCCACCACTCTTCTATTTTGATAACTTTATCCTTTAATTATCATAAATAAAAGAGTTTAATGCAACATTTATCTCTTCAAAATAATCCAATTTAAAAATCCTTTATTTATCACCTTTTTAATCGAATATTTATGAAAATAAAACACCTGCTTTCTAGAAGCATGTGCCGTCCATCTCAGTCTTCTGGAAGCAAAAATAAAACCTCCCTTATTTGCTTCCCAAGTGACTCGAACCCAGGCCCATTCCTCTTGCATATGGCGCCATTTCCATAGGCCCTAAGTGGCATCCTCAGGCCACTTTTCCAAGCCTGTTTGTGTGTCAAATTTCACAAACTTTTTCTTTTAAGGCTACCTTGCCGTAATTTCCCCTTTTAAACATTAAAACTCGTCATTTCTGGGTCATTTCTAAGTTTCCTAAAATTTTCGTTCGGCTCTGTAAACTTGACATTTCCTTACATTTCCAAGTTTCCAGAAATGTTCACTTTCCTTTTTTGAATCATTTCTAAATCATTTTCCTAGTTTCCATAAATGTTCACTTTCCTCTTTATTCCTTTACATTTTCAGGACATTTCCCTTCATTTCCAAGACAAGACATTTCCTTGCATTTCCTTACATTTCCATACATTTCCTCACATTTCCTTACATTTCCATACATTTCCATACATTTCCATATATTTCCATACATTTCCTTATTTCTAGAATTCACATAACACATTCATAATTCATAAAACATGCCATTTTACCACATGGTTCCTTGTGTCATGCTTTCACACTGAGTTTCTTTTAAAGCCTCATTTACCTAACTCCCTTTTTACTTAAAACCAATAATTTTCGAAAGCTTTCTTCTTCCATCCTAGAATTCTAAAAACCCTTAATACACTTCCAACACTGCCAAAACCTTCTAACTCATGAATTAGGCACGAACGCATAACCCCTAATCTAGGATGTTACAAAGATGTGCCTGCGAAAAACCATAGAAGCCATCAAATTTTTTATGTAGCAACTCTACCTGATTTGATAGCGCGGTCACTGCATCAATGTTGAAAACTCCGGCTGCTTTGGCTAGCCTTATCCTTGTGACTTGCCTCTGATAGTTATCCAGTGACAGCTCCTCTATAAACTCGTAGGCTGCTTCAGGAGTTTTGTTGTTTAGGGTTCCGCCGGTGGCTGAATCGATTAGTTGTCTTGTTGAGGGGTTCACACCATTGTAAAAAGTTTGGACCTATAGCCACAATGGTAATCCATGGTGTGGACACCTTCTCAACAAATCCTTGTATCTATCCCATGAATCATAAAGTGTCTCTGAATCTATCTGCACAAAAGAAGAGATATCATTACTTAATTTGGCCGTTTTGGCCGGTGGAAAATATTTTAATAAAAAATTTTCGGTCATTTGGTCCCATGTAGTGATTGACCCTCGTGGAAGAGAATGCAACAATTGTTGGGCTTTATTTCTTAAAGAAAAGGGAAATAACTGAAGACGGATTGCATCATCAGAAAAGCCATTTATCTTGAAGGTATCACAGAATTCTAAAAAATTTGCTAAGTGTGTGTTAGGACCCTCATCCTGCAAACCATCAAACTGAACAAACTGCTGTATCATCTGTATAGTGTTAGGTTTCAGTTCAAAATTATTTGCAACAATAGTAGGCCTAACAATACTAGACTCAGTTCTTGTTAAACTAGGTTTAGCATAATCATACATAGTGCGTGGATCATGATGTTCGGCCATCTCTGGAGGTGGCAAATTATTTTTAGCCATCTCTTATGTGGTATTTATTTCGGCTTCTTGGTCTTCTTCTATGTAGTTTAAGCTTCGCCTTATTTCTCTGCGATTTCCACGAACGGTAACCTCAATATCACTGTCGTAGAGTAGGGGTCCTGTCGGGTTCCTTCTAATCATAAACTAGAGGTACCTGAAAGGAACAAAAGAAAGAAAGAAACTTTAGAAAAATAAAAATAATATTTAATTGCAAAAAAAAAAATAAAAATAAATATGGCTAAAGTAATAAAAATTAAGCTTTCTTAATATTTTAGTTCCCCGACAACGGCGCCAAAAACTTGATCGTTGTTTTCACGATGTCAAAGTCTTAAAATTTATAAAAAGAACGATAAAACCTAGAAACTAAGCATGACAACGATTTGAGGCAAGCGTACCTATCGAACAGTAGTCTAGTTAAGATAAGACCGGAATGTCGAACCCAAAGGAACCAAAAGTAGTAATACTAACTCTCTTTTTATTATCTAGCCTAAGAATTAAAGTGAATTTTATCTAGTCTAAAATTAACTAACAACTAATCTAAAGACTCTAAGGCAAAGAAGAACGAATTTGGGAAAATAACTTGGAAGAAAAAGCAATTTATTAAGATGACACCCAAGGAAGAATCCACCTAGATGTCCCTTATTATCTAACTCTGAACCAGACGATTTATTCATTTGACTTGATCCGTAAGATTCCCTAAGTTATATTAATCCCTCTCTCGAGGCCACTAACGTCTAACCCTAGGTTGATTAATTGAAATCTCTTTCTAATTAAAACCCCTAGAATCGCATTAACTCGATCTATGGACTCCCATATTAGGTTTCACCCTAATCCAGAAAAATCTCGTCACCCTATCTCTAGGTGCGCGATCAACTCCGCTTACTTATTCTAGATCTACTCTTAGGCAATAAGAACATCACACTTGAATTAATATCCCGGAAATATTAACACAAGAATTAAGAACACATAATTAAAAACAAGTCAAATATTTATCATATAGTTTAGAAAACAATAACAAGATTCATCTTAGGTTTCATCCCCCTCAGGTATCTGAGGGTTTAGTCAATAACAATAAAAGAAAACATCTCAAAAGAAAAAGATAAAACAAAACATAAGAAATCCCTAAAACCCTCTGAAGGAATTGAAAGAGAGATCCTCCGTCTTGAGACTTCTTGAGATGGATCAACTGGCTCTCTTCGAGTAAATCTCTACAAATCTGCCTTCTCTGGCCTAGTCGGACGCCCCCTGACTAAAGCCTTGGGTTCCCCCTTTTCTAGTCATACTTAGGGTGTTTATATAGGCTTTTGAATATGTTTCTTTGCCCCTAAGTATCCAAATCCGAGTGAAACTCTTCTTTCCTGCGACAGGGACACGCCCATGGTACATGCCCATATAAGTCGTTGCCAGGCCGTGTTCGAACCTGTTGAATGGGGTACAACCGTGTGGTCTTGGGCCAGGCCGTGTGGATTTCGTGATATGGCCCATTTACTCCGTTTTGGGCCCGTTTTCCGTTCCTTTCGTCCTCTGGTGCTCTCCTAAGTATAAATCATGAAAACAAAGAATTAAGAGCACCAAATTACATAATTTAAGGCTTAAATCATCCAAAAGCATGCTAAATGTGGGCTTAAAATATGTTACTTTTACAGTTTATCAAGTACCTTCAGAACTATTATAGCTAGTAATGATACCAGAGTGGAAATGGGATAGAGTTACGATGGATTTCGTATCGGGTTTACCTCTATCTCAGAAAAAGAAAGATGCTATCTGGGTTATTGTTGATCGTTTGACAAAATCTTCATATTTTATTCCTTTACGTATAGACTTTTCACTTGATGGATTAGTTGAATTGTACATTTTAGAGGTTGTCAGATTGCATGGAGTACAGGTCTCCATCATTTTAGATAGAGATCCGTTGTTTACATCATAATTTTGGAAGAAATCATAAGAGGCTTTAGGTACACGGTTGCATTTTAGTACTGTATTTCATCCTCAAACCAATGGTCAATCCGAGAGAGTGATTCAGATTCTCGAAGATATGCTTAGTTGTTGTGTTTTAGAGTTTGAAGGCAACTGGGAAAAATATTTATTGTTGGTTGAGTTTGCATAAAATAATAGTTTTCAATTGAGCATAAAGATGGCACTGTATGAAGCTTTATATGGTCATAAATGCTGAACTCCTTAGTACTGGACTGAGCTTAGTGAGAAAAAGATTCACGGGGTTGATTTGATCAAAGAGACTGAAGAGAAAATAAAAGTGATTCATGATAGTTTGAAAGCAGCTTTAGATCGGTAAAAATCATATGCGGATTTGAAACGTAAAGATATTGAATTTCAAATCGATGACAGAGTGTTCTGAAGGTATCATCGTGGAAGAAGATTCTTCGATTTAGTCGCAAAGGAAAGTTAAGTTCGCGATTTATTAGGTTGTATGAGATTATTGAGAAGATAAGACCAGTGGCATATCGTCTAGCTTCACCGTCAGAACTAGAAAAGATCAATAATGTATTTCATGTATCCATGTTACGATTTTATCAGTCAGATCCATCGCACATAATTTCTCCGACAAAGGTTGAAATTTAGCCCGACATGTCGTATAACAAAGAACCAATCAGAATTTTGGCCTGAGATTAAAGAGTTAAGAAACAAAACCATAGCTCTAGTGAAGGTTCTTTGGCAACGTCAAGGTGTTGAAGAGGCTACATGGGAACCCGAGGAAGCTATGATGAAACAGTACCCTAACCTATTTTTTGGTAAGATTTTTGGGGACGAAAATTCCTAAGGTTTGTAACAACCCGTTTTAAGTGAAATCAAAACAGTAGTTTTGAGACCACAAATCCGAAGTCAAAATATTTATTTTATTATTATAGTGTCTATAGCATGTTAATAGTCATATGAAAATTTTATTAAGAAATTTTATTATTTGCATACTCAATTAGGTAAAAATGATTAAATCGCAAAAGGTGTGTAACAATCCGGTTTAGACCCTAGTCGAAATAGTGGTTTCAAGACCAAAAATCTGAGTCAAAAAAATATTTTAATATTATTTTCCGAGTCTACAGTATATGAATTGGTATGTGTGAAATTTTTGTGATTTAATTTGATCATTTGTGTGTTCAAATTGAGAAAAAGACTAAATCGCATAAACTGTAAAAGTGACCTTCTAATTGATTAAGTATTAAATTGATGTGTCTTTATAAAGATGGGGTCTTTCTGTGGAAAATTGGCCATTGATTAATGGCATGGTCGGTTTTAGGCTTGAATTATGTGGTTTTATAATTGATTTGTAAAGGTTATTATGGTAAAATGTGTATTAATATGATTATAATAAAACAAAACAATAAACAAAGCATTATGTTCATCTTTTTGGTGCCAAATATAAGAAAAGAAAAGAGGTTTGAGCTCTTCAAACATTCGGCCATTGATATCTTTGATTTAAGATCAATAACAGAAGAAAACAGATTTAGATTGTGGAAAGTCAAAAGTGATCGAATAGTCGAGTCCGTACATTTATCTGAATCCGAGGTAAGTCTATATACAAATAAATGTATTTAAAATTGAATTATGTATATTTGTATGAAATTGGATTATAATGAATGGATACAAATGATAAGCTTATGAGATCCGAGATATTATCGACAAGGTGTCAAAGTCCGAAAAGTCCCGTGCGAACCTAGGAATAGATAGGATTTTATATATGTCATGACACATGTTTCTTATATGTGATATCGTGTAAGAACATGTCTGGGACATTGGCGTCATTTGAGATTTACGTGTAAGACCATGTCTAGGACATTGGCATCGTATTTGATTTCGTGTAACTCCCTGTCTGGGACAGTGGCATCAATATTTGAGTACATGTAAGACCACGTCTAGAACATTGGCATTGTACGACTACTCTGAATATTCCGAATATCCTATTTGATTCCAAATGGTTCAACGGGCAATTTCGAGAAAACGAAAGGCTATGTGAAATGTATAAACGAATCAGGTACGTTTGAAAAAATACAATAAGCATGTGTATGGAAGGGAAGTATAAATGTGAACTTACCTAATTGAGATATGTGCATAGATTGTGGATACAAAATGTGATATATGTATGAAAAATTTATGATCTATGATGTATATGGAGATGAGTTGGCTAGTAAGATATGGCTATACAAATGAGCCAAGATGGAATTAAGAATTTGCAATTGTCATATATGAATGATCTTGTGTTTGATATGATATTAAATGTTTATATGTTAATTTTATTTGTATATGACTTACTAAGCTTTTGAAAGCTTACTTTGTGTGTGTTTGCTTTTTTTTGTAGATCGTCAAAGCTACTTAGGGCTTGGGGATAGTCGAGATTGTCATCACACTACTCAAATCACATTTTGGTACCTTATGAATATGTATATATTAAGTACAGCATCTATAGTCTAGTTGATATGGTTATGCTTGAAAGGGTGTGTAGTTAGCCATGTGATATGGCTAGATAATGACATTATATGAATAAATTTTCATGTCTTATGATGCTTTGTTTGGTATGGTTAATGGCTACTGAAAAGGTCAAAATAATGGTAAGTTTATTGATGCAAAGTAAGAATATAGTTGATGAATGGTTGTTATAATGAAATGGTAAGTGTGTGGATAGATATTATCTAGAAACATTGTGAGTGGATAGAGTTATATGGCATATAAGTTGGTGTGATTGTTGAGCTCATAAGTGGTTAGAAATAATGAACATTTTGGTATGTATTGGCTGTCTTTGATGCTTGAATTGATGCTTAATTGTGCTTGTAGGGATGACCCAAAGTGTAGGTGGCATTTTGGCCTTGCAAATGGCCTATAATTACCCACACGGTTGAGCACACGGGCGTGTGGCTCAATCGTTTCCCTCGTGGTTGTATTTCAAAAAAAGTCAGACTCGACCACGGGCTAAACACACGGGCGTGTGACTGGTTGTGTGGTGCAAGTCAGTAGTGACTACGGGTGAGGCACACGGGCTCTCCACGGGCGTGTGGACAAGTCAATATGTATGCCCTGTTTTGACATGGGTTAGACACACGGGCGTGTTTGAGGCTGTGGTAGGCACACGGCTTGCCTACACGGACGTGTGACCTCTCTAATTTAGAAAATTTATAAATTTTTGAGAATTTTTGTATGTGTTCGGTTTAATCCCGGCCCTATCCTAAAACATGTTTAAGGTGTCATTGACCTATTCCAGGGACACTTTGATTTGATTTGTTGAATAATATTTTGAAATATCTGTAAAAGGTTCCGTTATGCCTTTAACCATAGACTGGCGATGGTTACGGGTTAGGGGTGTTACATTTGATTGATATCAGAGCTACATTTTGTCGATTCTCGGACTAACATAGTGTACGTGAGTCTAGCTATACATGCCATATATACGAAATGTGAGAGTGTGATGAATCTTGACGTGTAAAATGTGTTTTTCGTATAGTAATGGATCCCAAAAGAGTCGTAGTTGGCGATGTTGAAAGTAATACGCCTGTTCCTGTTCAAGGGACAACACCATCTGATTTGAGACCGGCTACTAGCGGTCAAGAGGGAGAGGCTAAACAAGCCTTCTTCCAAATGATGAACGAGTGGTTCACTCAGTACATAAGAACTAATCAGGTTGTTTCACCACTCCGCCCCCTTCTAATCCTCCTCAGACTTTTGTTATACCTCCGATTATGAATTTGAATCTGTTGAATAAACCTCCGGTTGACAAAATCCGTACATATGGGGCTGAAGAGTTCAGGGCCACTAGTGATGATGATGCTGAGAAATTTGAGTTTTGGCTAGAGAGCACTATCCGAGTATTTGATGAAATGTCGTTGACTCCTGAAGAATGCATAAAATGTGTTGTATCTTTGCTACGAGATGCATCTTACCAATGGTGGAAAACTTTGATTTCTGTTGTTCCTAAAGAACGAGTTACATGGGATTTCTTTGTTGTTCCTAAAGAACGAGTTACATGGGATTTCTTTCAGTCTGAGTTCCGGAAGAAATATATTAGTCAGAGATTTATTGATCAGACATGAAAAGAATTCCTGGAATTGAAACAGGATCGCATGTCTGTCATCGAGTATGAACGAGAGTTCATGAGACTAAGTCAATATGCTCGAGAATATGTTTCAACTTAAGCAATAATGTGTAAATGATTTGAAGACGGTCTAAATGAAGATATCCGTTTCTTAGTCAGAGTTCTAGAAATAAAAGAGTTTGTTGTACTTGTTGATCGAGCGTGCAAAGCTGAAGCACTCAGGAAAGATAAAAGAAAAGCTGATTCTGAAGATAGAGAAGTGAGAAAGAGATTTCCGAGTAAAACATATCAGTTTGCTTCAAGGAGATTCAGAAATGAACAAAGTCGTTCAAAGGTTAATGTGGGACATTCGAATAGAGATCGAGCTAAATCACAGTTGAATTCCAAATCTCTAGCAACTTCGATGGCTAGTGTTGGAAATGTTTGATCTGAAAGACCTGAATGTAAACATTATGGTAAAAGACATCAGGGAAGTTGTAGGTTGAATGATCAAACTTGCTTTAGATGTAGATCATTAGACCATTTTATCCGAGACTGCCCAGAGTCTGTTGAGCAAGAGATTGTTCAGAATCTGAGATCTAATAATGTTTCAGCTAGAGGTAGACCTTCTCGGAATACAAGAAATGTCAGTAGTAGTCAGAGAGCTACGAAAGACTTAGTTGCGAGATCTGAAGCTAGAGCGCCTGCCAGAGCGTATGTCATCCGAGCCTGTGAAGAAGCTTCGTCTCCAGATGTTATTACGGGAACATTTACTATTTATGATACTTCTGTGATTGCATTGATAGATCCAGGATCTACTCATTTGTATGTATGCATGAACTTAGTATCCAGTAAGACTTTGCCTGTAGAGTGTACTAAATTTGTTATTAGAGTATCGAACCCCTTATGTAAAAGTGTCCGAGTTGACAAAGTATGCAAGAACTATCCACTGATGTTTAAAGATGTTTGTTTTCCTGCTGATCTGATGTATTACCCTTTGATGAGTTCGATATAATTTTGGCTATGGACTGGTTGACATTGCATGATGCTGTTGTGAATTGCAAAAGAAAGACTATTGATTTGAGATGCCAGAATGATAATATAGTTCAGATTTAGTCTAATGAATTGAATGGGTTACTTGCAGTGATATCAGTGATGAAAGCTCTGAATTATGTGAAAAAAGGGTTATGCAGCTTATTTTTCTTATGTGATTGACTCAAAAATAACCAAAAAGAAAGTTGAATCAGTGCCAGTTGTCTATGAATTCCCTGACGTATTTCCTGAAGAATTACCGGGATTGCCTCCGATACGCAAAGTTGAATTTGGTATTGATATGTTTCCTTGTACGACTCCTATTTTGATAGCTCCGTATAGAATGGCACCGACAGAATTGAAAGAGTTGAAGTCACAGTTGCAAGAGTTGACTGATAGAGGATTTGCAAGACTGAGTTTCTCGCCTTGGGGTGCTTCGGTTTTGTTTGTGAAAAAAAAAAGATGGCACGATGAGAATGTGCATTGATTACCGTCAGTTGAACAAAGTGACTATAAAGAATAAATATCCTTTGCTTGGAATTGATGATTTGTTTGATCAGCTTAAAGGAGCTACTGTGTTTTAAAAGATAGATATGAGATCGGGTTATTATCAGTTACGGGTAAAAGATTCAGATATTCCAAAAACTAATTTCAGAACGAGGTACGGGCGTTATGAGTTTTTAGTTATGCCTTTCGGACTAACAAATACTCCTATTGTTTTTATGGATCTGATGAATAGAATTTTCAGACCGTATTTAGATCAATTTCTTGTTGTACCCATTGACGACATTTTGATTTATTCACATGATGAGATTGAGCATGCTGAACATCTAAGAACTGTGTTGCAAACTCTGTGTGATAAGTAATTGTATACAAAATTCAGTAAATATGAATTCTAGTTGCAAGAAATGGGTTTTCTAGGAAATATTGTATCAGCCTTTAGAATATGAGTTGATCCGAGTAAGATTTCTGCTATTCTGGAATGGAAACCTCTGAAAAATGTGTCTGAAGTCTGTAGTTTTTTTAGACTTGCTGGTTATTATCGAAGGTTCATAAAAGGCTTTTCGATGATTGCTACTCCATTGACTGGATTGCTTCAGAAAGATGTAAAATTTGAATGGTCCGATAAATGTCAGAAAAGTTTTGATCAGTTGAAAACTTTGTTGACTGAAGCTCCAGTTTTGGTACAACCAGAATCAAGTAAAGAATTCATGATTTATAGTTATGCTTCATTAAATGGTCTGGGATGTGTCTTGATGCAGGAAGGTAAAGTTATAGATTATGCCTCATGACAACTAAAGCCTCATGAAAAGAATTATCCAACACACGATCTTGAGCTAGCTGCAATTGTGTTTGCATTAAAGATTTGGTGCCATTATCTTTTTGGTGAGAAATGCCATGTGTTTTCAAATCATAAAAGTTTGAAGTACCTGATGACTCAGAAAGACTTGAATCTGTGACAGAGAAGATGGTTAGAGCTTTTGAAAGACTATGAGCTTGCGATAGATTATCATCCAGGTAAAGAAAAGTTTGAAGTACAATGAATGATCATTTAGACTTGTTTGATGATGGTTCAGTTTTAGCTGAATTGAAAGAGAAACCGTTGTTCTTACAACAAAAATGTGATGCTCAGAAAGTTGATAATGAAATGCTAGTGAAACGAGCTTAGTGTGATTTGAACTCTGATTCTGAATTTAGAATTGATGATGATGATTGTTTGAGATTTCGAGATCGAATTTGTGTTCCAAGAAATCCAGAGTTATTACAGCTACTTTTGAATGAAACTCATAATAGTCGCCTACCAGTTCATCTGGGAAGTACAAAGATGTACCATGATTTGAAGCAACACTATTATTGGTATGGTATGAAAAGAGATATTTCTGATTTTGTTTCTAAATGTTTAGTCTGTCAGCAAGTTAAAGCTGGACACTAGGTTCCATCTAGTTTGTTACAACCGATTTTGATTCCTGGGTGGAATTGGGACAGAGTAACGATAGATTTTGTTTCAGGATTACCTTTGACTCCGAGAAAGAAAGATGCAATTTGGGTCGTAGTTGACAGATTGACAAAATCAGCTCATTTTATTCCGGTACGATCTGATTACTCACTTGATAAGTTAGTTGAGCTTTACATTTATGATATTGCGAAATTGCACGGGGTGCCACTATCTATTGTTTCTGACAAAGATCTGAGACTTACATCACGATTTTAGAAGAAATTGCAAGAAGCTTTAAGTACTAAAGTGCATTTCAGTACAACGTTTCACCCACAGATGGATGGTCAATCTGAACGGATCATTCAGATTCTCGAGGATATGTTGAGATGTTGGATTATTGAGTTTGACGGTACGTGGGAATAGTTCTTGCCATTAATTGAATTTGCTTATATAATAGTTTTTAATCAAGCATCAAAATGGCACCTTATGAGGCTTTGTACGGACGTAAATGTCGAAAACCTCTGTATTGGTCAAAACTCAACGAGAATAAGATACACGAAGTTGATTTGATCAAAAAAACTGAATAGAAAGTGAAAGTAATTCGTGATAGTCTGAAAGCCACATCAGATCGTCAGAAATCCTATGCAGATTTGAAAAGAAAAGATATTGAGTTTGATATCATTGAAAAAGTGTTCTTGAAAGTATCTCTATGGAAGAAATTACTCCAATTTGGACGAAAAGGCAAATTAAGTCCAAGGTTCATCGGACCATATGAGATCATTGAGCGTATTAGACCTGTTGCTTATAGATTGTTATTGCCACTAGAACTAGCAAAGATTCATAATATATTTCACATGTCAATGCTTAGACAATACAGATCAGATCCATCACATGTGATTACTCCGTCTGAGATTGAAATCTGATCCGATATAACTTATGAAGAGGAACCGATCCGTATCTTAGATCGTGCAGTGAAAGAATTACGAAATAAGAAAATCTCATTAGTAAAAGTACTGCGGCATCGACATGGAGTTCAAGAGGCTAAGTGGGAGCCTGAAGATTCTATGAGACAACAATATTTGAATTTGTTTAACGGTAACATTTTTGGGGACGAAAACCGCTAAGGGGGGAGAAATGTAATAGTCCGATTTAGACCCTAGTCAGAATAGTGGTTTTGGGACCACAAATCTGAGTCAAAAAATAGTTTAATATTATTTTCCAAGTCTACAGTATATGAATTGGTATATGTGAAATTTCTGTGATTTAATTTGATCATTGTGTCCTTAAATTGAGAGAAGGACTAAATCGCATAAAATGTAGAAGTAACCTTCTAATTGATTAAGTATTAAATTGATGTGACTTTATAAAGATGGGGTCTTTATGTGGAAAATTGGCCGTTGATTAATGGCATGGCCGGTTTTAGGCTTGAATTATGTGGTTTTATAATTGATTTGTAAAGGTTATTATGGTAAAATGTGTATTAATATGATTATAATAAAACAAAACAATAAACAAAGTATTATGTTCATCTTTTTGGTGAAGAAAGTAAGAAAAGAAAATAGGTTTGAGCTCTTCAAACATTCTTCCATTGATGTCTTTGATTTAAGATTAAGAACCGAAGAAAACAAATTTAGATCGCGGAAAGTCGAAAGTGATCGAATAGTCAAGTCCGTACGTTCATCCGAATACGAGGTAAGTCTATATACAAATAAATATATTTAAAATTGAATTATGTATATTTGTATGAAATTGGATTATAATGAATGCATACGAATGATAAGCTTTTGACATCCGAGATATTATCGGTAAGGTGTCAAAGTCTGAAAAGTCCCCTACGGACCTAGGAACAGATAGGATTTTATATATGTCATGACATATGTTTCTGATATGTGATATCGTGGAAGACCACATCTGGGACGGGGCATCGATTTGAGATTTACATGTAAGACCATGTCTAGGACATCGGCATCATATTTGATTTCATGTAAGACCTTGTCTGGGACAGTGGCATCAATATTTGAGTACATGTAAGACCACGTCTGAGACATTGGCATTGTACGACTACTCTGAGTATTCCGAATATCCTATTTAGTTTCGAATAGTTCAAAACAAAAGGCTATGTGAAATGTATAAATGAATCAGGTACGTTTGAAAAGTACAATAACTATGTGTATGGAAGGTAAGAATAAATGTGAACTTACCTAATTGAGATATATGCATAGATTGTGGATACAAAATGTGATATATGTATGAAAAATTTATGATCTATGATTTATATGAAGATGAGTTGGCTAGTAAGATATGGCTATACAAATAAGCCAAGATGGAATTAAGAATTTGCAATTGTCATATATGAATGATCTTGTGTTTGATATGATACTAAATGTTTATATGTTAAGTTTATTTGTATATGACATACTAAGCTTTTGAAAGCTTACTTTTTGTGTGTTTGCTTTATTTTATAGATTGTCAAAGCTACTAAGGGCTCGGGGATAGTCGAGGATTGTCATCACACTACTCGAATCATATTTTGGTACCTTATGAATATGTATATATTAAGAATGGCATGTATAGTCTAGTTGATATGGTTATGCTTGAAAGGGTGTGTAGTTAGCCATGTGATATGGCTAGATAATGACATTATATGAATAAATAGTCATGTCTTATGATGCTTTGTTTGGTATGGTTAATGGCTAGTGAAAAGGTCAAAATAATGGTAAGTTTATTGATGCAAAGCAAGCATATAGTTGATGAATGGTTGTTATAATGAAATGGTAAGTGTGAGGATAGATATTATGTAGAAATGTTATGATTGGAGTTATATGGCATATAAGTTGGTGTGATTGTTGAGCTCATAAGTGGTTAGAAATAATGAACATTTTGGTATGTATTGGTTATCTTTGATGCTTGGATTGACGCTTAATTGTGCTTGTAGGGATGACCCAAAGAAAGGGTAGCATTTTGGCCTTGCAAATGGCCTATAATTTCCCACACGGTTGAGCACACAGGCGTGTGGCTCGACCGTGTCCCTCGTGGTTGTATTTCAAAACAAGTCAGACGAGCATGTGACTGGTCGTGTGGTGCAAGTCAGTAGCGACCACGGGTGTGGCACACGGGCGTGCCCACTGCCGTGTTGACAAGTCAGTATGTATGCCCTATTTTGACACGGCTTAGACACACGGGCGTGTCTGAGGCCGTGGGAGGCACACGGGCGTGTGACCTCCATAACTTAGAAATTTTTTAAATTTTTGAGAAGATTCGTATGTGTTCGATTTAATCCCGGCCTTATTCTAAAACATGTTTAAGGTCTCGTTGACCTATTGTAACACCCCAAACCCAACCTAGAAGTTAGGCCCGAATCTGGCGTGCCACATGAAAGTGATTTTCAAAACCATCTTTGCAATTGTTAAAAACTTGTTTAAGAATTACAGCCTCTTTGTTAAAACCCAAAACACTTAAGCAATTGTGTCTACGTGAAAACATAATTATCTTTAATAAACCTTTTCGGTTGCGAATGCATATTTGAAATAAACGATTTACGAAAATGTGACGTTTGAAATAGAGTTGCAAAATGCATTTTGAAACATTGCGGAAACGTAGATAAAATACAAGTATTTTTGAGAGATTGATTGATGAATCACAAATCAAGGAATTGAACTTTAAATCAGTGACTTTTGAAAATGTCGTTAATAATTTGAAAGAAAGTTCGAGTTAAATCATATTTGTAAAAGTTTAGTTTGAAATCCATTTGTTAATCAATTTCGGAAAACTTTATTTACGTTTTTAAAAAAATTCTCGTTTTAAGCAATTTAAGAAAAATAATAAAAACATCCCAACCATAAAGCAAAAATAAAAATAGTTCAGAGGCCTCAATACAACTTAAACCAAAATAGCAAAATAATAAAATAAACAGAAATAGAAATTTAAAATTCAATGACACCATTTCTGAAGTATGGCCTCCACCGAGTCATCCATGGGCCCAAGTCCTCACTACGGAACATTACCTACAAGGGTTAAGAAAGAAAGGGGTGAGTTACAAGAACTCAGTGTGTAACCCATTTACCGTTGTCCACTGGGCCAAAATCCATTAGGCCATTATTTGGGCCAAAGCCCATTTACAATAATATGAATGCATCATATATATATATATAATGTGCAAATGATATGCAATTCCCAAACCAAACCTAGTTTTCCATCCGTTACACACCACCCATACCAACCAACACACCTGTGGGAGATCTTTTGTCATCCCACCTCGCCAACACACCAAACGTAGGCATTAAGCCATTTATATCAAATTTGTGGACAAGCCACCAGATTAACAGAATATACATGGCATTGCCATTTTTTCAGATTTGTGGCAGAGCCACCAGATTTATGTAGCAGAGCTACCAAAACTTCTCTTCATCATTATCCCATCCCATGCAAAACATGTATATAATGCATAATAATTTACAATAATGTATCCAAATATTTCTTACAAAATCGATGGCCCATTATAACAAATTACCAATCGGCCCATATAGTAAATATCAATCGGCCCATATAGCAAATTATCAATCGGCCCATATAGCAAATATCAATCGGCCCATATAGCAAATATCAAACGGCCCATATAGCAAATTATCATTTGGCCCACATAGGGTATTTTCGTAATTTTCGTAATTTTACCCACTAAGGGTAATTCAGTAATCTCGCAACCGAGGGGTATTTCGATAATTTTCCCTCTAAAGGTATTATGGTAATTTCGCAGCCTAGGCTTAACTACTAATTTGGGGCATAAAATCGAAACTGTCCATCTGCGTCATACTGACTAAATTGACCATAACTCGAGTTAGAAAACTCAAAATCTAAATCCATAAATTTTTCTTGAAACTGGACTCATATATCTTTCTTCTATAATTTTTCTAGAATTTTTAGCTTAACCATTTACTACAGTTTATTCCTTAAAGTTTCCTTTGTTTCACTATCCAAAGATTCTGACCTCTCTTACCTATCAATGATTGGGTAGATCGAGCAATTTAATCCCTATAAATAATATCAATTAATCACCACCATCTTAACGAATAAAGAATGATTTATAGAATCCTTCAAAAACACTTACGTTAAAGATTTTAGAACCGATTTCTAGCGATTATATGATGACTTCGGAAAAATCCAAGTTCCGGCCTTCCACACGAGGAAGAAAATGATTTCGAATGAGAGAAAGTAAGGTGATGGTCTCGGTCAAAATGACCATCTAAAAACCAAAGTATAGATTCGGTCATAAGAGAAAGAAAATAAAACATTGGAAAGAATACTTACCGATTGATTAAGGAATGAGAAAGAAAGAATGATGAAAAGGTTTCGGTTATGGAGAAGAATGAACAATGATATTCGGCTATCAAGGAAGGTGGAAAGAAAATGAGTATGTGACCAAACAAGAGAGAAAAGCAATGCACTATTGTGCTAATATATTTCAGCAATGAGGGTTGCAAAATTGGGAGAAATGACACAACGTTGCCAAAGGGAATTTTTGCCAAAACACTACTAAGTCTTTACCAAATGCAAAAATAAAAAAATTCAGCTACCTATTCTCCCCAAAACCACCCACATGCATCCCCCCTAGGATAAGAGTTTGGCCACCCAAGCTTTCCAAAACATCACCCATGAAATAAGCCTCATGTCCCCCTTTCTTTCCTATTTCTCTTGATTCCTTTCCCCAACTTCAACCTTGCCTTATTCTTATAGCCACCTTACCAAAAATAAAGAATTCCACTTAAATACCTCTTGGCCGACACTTAAGGAAAGAGTGCAAAAATAAAAGTAAAAAATGCACGTAAAGGGATTCGAACCTCTTCCCTCAAGGTCCATCACTTGATGCCATATCCTCTTTACTAATTGCTCATTTATGCTAACAAATTACTCGTCTATTTCCATAAGCCTTGATGCCACTTACTATCTCTCCATAATAGGCTTAATCACAAAATTTTACTAAGGCCCAACTCGAACCCGGAACTTCATAAAACCTCGTAACTTTCTAAAATCACCTTCCTATTATGTCCAAGTTGAAATAATGTTGTTCCCTTGTTCTCAAAAATTTTAAACACTCCTACACCCAAGGCCATTGGGCCCAATCCTACTAGGCCCAATTTCAGGATGTTACACCTATTCTAGGGACACTTTGATTTGATTCGTTGAATAATATTATGAAATGTCCGTAAAAGGTTCCATTTTATCCGGTAATGCCTTTAACCCTAGACCGGCGATGGTTACTGGTTAGGGGTGTTACAAGGTGTGAAACTTTAGTTCTATTAAATAGCTATAGAATCAATGTGTAAGAGTCCTTATGTGGTAATTAAGCCATTTAATTTGCGAGTGGACATTCTTGGGCATGTATTAAATAATTTTGTAAATTTATAATTAAGTTTAAAATAGTAAATTAATAAAATCAACTTAAAATTAAAGTGTAGAAAGATTGTATCATCTTTTTCAAGCTTTATTTCCATCGAAAATCAAAGAAAATAAAGCCATGGGAGTTTGAAGTATTGGCAAACAATTTACCTTGCATTGGTATGATATTTTGTCTCTTTTTTAATGATTTTTATGTTTTTAGAGTCATTGTAACTTAATCTAGCTAGCCCAGGGACTAATTTGTGAAACTGTTAATGTATTAGGGTTTTACCATTGATGAATGTGTATATGTTTTGATGTTTGATGGTAGAAAACGAATGATTGTTGTTAGATAAACAACATCTGTTAAGTGATTTTGAATGAAATTGCAAATTAGTGGGTTAAATTGAGAAAAATGAAAATTTTGTTGTAAATGTGTGAAATAATGAAAAATATGAGTTGCTATGGACTTAAGTGAATTTCGGCTGGCATGGGTATAAGTTAAATTGCATGGATTTACATTTTTATGAGCTAGGGACTAAATTGTAAAGAAGTCAAATGTTTAGGGAAAATAGTAATTTTTACATAATATGAATTTTGGGTTAAATTGAATAGAATGATATTTAAATAAGTTAATTTTCTTTATGTATAGATCAAGAAAAGCTACGTTCAGAATTAGATCGGGGCAAAAACAAAATGGTGGATTGATCGCTCGATTTTCTCTGTATTAATTCGAGGTAAGTTCGTATATTAATTAGCATTAAATAATCTTGTGTTAAATGCTTTAATATTGCATTCTTAATAAATACAACTTCAAGGAAATACTCGACGAAGATTTGGCAACATATGAGATCCCGGTTGAACCCTAGGAATAGATAGGATAAAAATGACATGTCATTTGGGGTTACCATGTTTTGGATGTTGGTCCTATATATTTTATCGATGGCTGAGTTTTTCGGCATGTGTTGTTGAAACACCCCAAACCCGGCCCACAAGCCCCGACCGGATCTGGCATGCTCCTTCAGTAAAACTCGTTTTTATCATCTTGGAAAATATGTTAATTTCGAAGAAAATATATTTGAATTATGATCCTGTTGAAAATCGTGTCATTATGTAAGTTTGTATTAAAATGTTACCTTCATGTTTCAAAAATTATAAGTTAAGAGAAATGCCGAATTTTAGAGCTTATTATTGTGCTAAAAACCATAGGTGTTCAGGTGTCAAAACAATTGAAGTTGTTTTAAAAAAAATATTTAATCATCAGTTTGATGTTGATTGTATCGGAACAAAAATTAAAACGCATAAATAAATCAGCTAATAGTGGCCTTATTACAATAAAACATAACCCAAAATAAATCCCGAAATAATAAAAGAAAGCGTGATAAGTTTAATTAAAAGAAAACCCGAAATGCTGAGTTGAGCATGGCCACCACACAGTTCTCGCTGACCCTATCCATATCACTAAGTATCACCTGCAAAAGTTACCCCATGAAGGGTGAGTCAACAAACTCAATGTGTAACAGTTACACTAAAACCCAATCGATCATAGCCTTAATCATAACCTTTCGGCAAAGCCCATTTTAATCATACTTGGCCATAAGCCCATAACATAGCATATCGAATCATGACATATTAAATCACATGTACATATAAAATGAAATGCAATCCCGAGCCCACCTAGATATCCATCCCCTACACACCACCCGTACCTGCCAATCACACCGTGGGGATTACTAAATCGACCCTCCATCTGCTACACACCCTCAAAGGCAGTCGCTGCAGTCAAGTGCACATCACCCTTATAATCGTGGCATGGCCACCAGATAATGTGACAGAGTCACCAGATTCATAATATGTGACATCAGTCACCGGATACATAATATGTGACATAAGTCACCGGATATTGTGGTAAAAACCACTGGAACACTTCCCCTTTATCATTGTCACCCATATGCCCATGCAAAATACATATCGTTCAAATGTCATGCAACACACCTTACCCCAAATCATAACAATATCACATATGTCCCATATCAAAGGTTAATACGCAGTGTGAAGGGATAACGTGCCTGAATACCATGTACCACTGAATGGTACCCGCAGCCATAATCATACATATTTCTTAGTAACACATGCTAACATTAATACTACCAACCTATCGGGAGTTTAGTGTAGGGCTACACACCTGATAATAGTGAGTACGATACTATCGATACCAACACTCTCGCTAGCAGGGATAACAATGAACTGCTTATCCCTTTTCGATGGTGGCCCACACCCCTGTGGCCAATCACGAACAGCAGAAACCGAGCCTTTCTTGAATTTAGGGGTAGGAACTACCCCTTTCACTCCTCCACTGGTACTCGCATCCATTGAAGAACGCTTAATCAAAACCCGATTAATTAATATGCAAGATCTAAACACAACACAATCTATAACTTAAACACCCTTACTGAAATGGATCAGAATCCCGAGACTTCTCCTTATTTCTGTCGAACTACCCCTAAAAGACCATAGTCAGAATCGGTCATCACTTAAAATAATAATATGGCCTTTGGCCGAATATCTATACCCCCTTACCTTGCTCATCTAAATCCCGAAAATCGTCACTTGCCTATGGAGTTTGTCAAAATCCCTATATAACATATGTTAGAGTCGGCTTTTAATGCATAAGACCTATAAGAATGGCCCTTGGCCGAATGTTACCTTGGATCTCAAAACTCGAAAGATCACCTCCTATCGTCGGCTACAATCCCGAAAATCCACCTTCATGGTTTCGGCCAAAAGAGAATAATAGATTAGAGTCTCAGATCTTCGACAGTCCAAAAAGAAATAGAATAGGAAATCAACCTAAAAGTGATCCTTACCGAAAAGATTGACCACAACGCAACTGGTCCACTGGCTCTAGAAGTCGACAAGAGGAGAAAGTTGTTCGGCTTTTATGACAATGATCAAATCGGCTAAAGTAAAAGGTTTCCTCAGCTTTTGAATGAATCGTGAGAAGAAGAAGAATGATGGTGTGGTTCGGCTTAATGATAGGTGAGCAATCGAATATGGAGAAGTATGGGATGGAGAAGAAAGATGAAAAAGGGTTGGTGATCCCACTTGTGGCACAAAAGAAAACAAAATAAGGGAAAAGATGTTTGGGATCTTTGAGAGTTGCAGCAATGGGGAAGATAAAATAGAAGAGAGGTTCGGCCTAAGCAAAATAAAGAGAAGAGAAGAGAAGAAAAGAGAACTAGATTCGGCTTACCAATCAAACAAGTAGGAAAAAGAAAGAAAAAGCAAATGACCCTAATGGTCTTTGGATGATTCAGCCAAGGTCTAACAAGTGAGGAAAAGGGTCAATTTTGGTGTAGTTTGATTATGAAAGAAAAGGGTGAGAGTTTATGAGAAAATGAAGCTAATTTTCGGGAAAAGAAAGTGACCGAATGGCACTTTGATGGCATTAAAATTTTGGCACCAAAGCCTTCCTCCAACCGAATGTACCCCACCTCCTTACTCCTCTATTAATTTCGGCTGACACTCAAACTCTAGCTCCTCCTTGTTTTTCTCCTAAATCTTCTCTTCTTCACTCATTCAAAAGAATTTGAATAAGTCAACACCTATTTCCTCCCTTAGCCGAATTTTCAAATGGATTTGACTAAACCAATTGCTTATCCATTTAATGTCCTAGTGCCGTCCAACTCCCCTCTTGCCTGACGCAAAAAGCAGCTCCAAAAATGCTCCCCTTGCTGCTCGAACCTAAGCCCCTTCTCACCCCCCTGAGGCGTCACTCTCCTTAGCTCCAAGTGGCTCCTCCCTTGCCACTTTGCCAGCTGGTTACTTGTGTCTTAACTCACACACAAATTTTCTTAAGGCCTAGCTTGCTTAGCTCCACTTTCCATGCTTAAAGTCAAATATTTTTCTATGACTCCTACCTACATCTCAGGGTTCAGGAAGCCCCCAAAACACTCACAATCACACACAAGCATGCTACCATATACATCCAAGTGAAAATGTGCAACCCCTAAATCCCGGATATTACAGTTCTACCCCCCTTAAAATAATTTCGGCCTCGAAATTACCTAACTAGAATAGGTGAGGGTATTGCTATCGCATTGCCTCCTCCGGCTCCCACGAAGCTTCTTCTGATCCATGGTTGTGCCATAACACTTTGACTAGAGGAACTGATTTCCTCCGTAACACCTTCACATCTTGTTCCAGAATATTAATCGGCTCTTCCTCGTAGGACAAATCTGGTCTTAGCTCCACCTCCTCAACTGGCACTACATGAGATGGATCCGACAGGTAACGACGTAACATGGAAACATGAAACACATCGTGCATCTGCTTCAATTCCGAAGGCAACTCTAACTGGTATGCCACTGGTCCAACTCGCTTCAAAATCCGATAAGGTCCTATAAACCTGGGACTTAACTTTCCCTTGAGACCAAATCTCATCACCTTCTTCCACGGTGAAACTTTTAGAAACACCTGATCTCCCACAGCAAACTCTATTTCCCTTCGTTTGAGATCTGCATATGACTTTTTCCTGTCAGATGCCTCCTTCAATCGTGCCCGAATTTCCTTAACCTTTTCTTTGGATTCTACCTCAATCTCCGGACCTAAAACATGACGTTCCCCCAATTCTGTCCAACACATAGGAGTGCGACACTATCGTCAATACAGCGCTTCGTACGATGCCATTTGAATACTTGCTTGATAACTGTTGTTGTATGCAAATTCTGCCAAAGGTAAGAACTCCTCTCAGCTTTCGCTGAAGTCTATCACGCAACCTCTGAACATATCCTCTAACACTTGAATTACCCACTCAGATTGGCCGTCCGACAGCGGATGAAATGCCGTACTGAAGTCTAATCTGGTGCCCAAAGCCTGATGTAATGCTTTCCAAAACCGAGACGTAAACCTCGGAACCCTATCCAAAATAATTGACACCGGCACTCCATGCAGCCTCACAATTTCTGCTACATACAATTTTGCTAACCTCTGCAGAGAATAGTCAACCCACACTGGTATGAAATGTGTAGACTTCGTCAATCAATCCACTATCACCTACACTGAGTCCTTCTTAGTAGGCGTAAGAGGAAGCCCACTAACGAAGTCCATAGTAATTCTCTCCCACTTCCATTGTGGAATCTTTATTGGCTGAAGCAATCCCGAAGGTACTTGGTGTTCAGCTTTGACCTGCTGACATGTTAAGCACTTCCCTACAAATTCTGTAACTTCCCGCTTAAGACCAGGCCACCAAAGCTGATCCCGTAGATCCTTGTATAACTTACTTCCTCCAGGATGCATAGCATAAGGGCTACTATGCGATTCCTGAAGAATTCTCTGCCTTAATTCCACATCCTTCGGCATACAGACCTTGCCCTGAAAACATAGCACTCCATCACTGTTCACACCATAGTTTTCCAATTCCCCATTCTGTACTTGCCGTAGCTTAGCACTTAGATCATCATCTGCCAACTGACTCTCTTTCACCTGACTCAACCATGTCGGCTTTACTTGCAACTCTACTAACAAACTTCTGTCATCATAAAGACTAAAATATGCAAACATCGCCCTCAGATCCGACACTACTTTTCGACTTAGGGCATGTGCCACTACATTTGCCTTGCCCAGGTGATACTCTATGGAACAATCGTAGTCTTTCAACAACTCCACCCACCTTCGCATTCTCAAATTCAGCTCCATCTGAGTCAGCAGATACTTCAGACTCTTGTGATCCGTGTAAATTACCGACTTTTCTCCATATAAATAATGCCTCTACACCTTAAGAGCAAAGGCTACCACTGCCAACTTCAAGTCATGCATCGGATAATTAACCTCATGTGGCCTTAATTACCGAGACGCATAAGCGACCACCTTCCCATCTTGCATTAGAACACATCCGAATCCTGTGTGTGAAGCATCACAATACACCACGAAATCTTTTCCTGCCTCAGGCTGAATTAAAACCGGAGCTTCCGTCAAAACCTTCTTAAGCCTCTTGAAACTCTCTTGTTGCTTATCTGCCCATACGAAAGGTACCTTCTTTTGTCAACAATTTTGTCAGAGGTGCCGCTATTGATGAGAACCCTTCGACAAATCTTCTGTAGTAGCCTGCTAACCCCAAGAAACTGCGAACCTCAGCCACAGATTTAGGTGGTTTCTAATCTAACACTGCCTCAATCTTCCGAGGATCAACCCTTATCCCTTCTGCAGACATCACATACCCTAAGAACGCAACTTCCCTCAGCCAAAATTCACACTTGCTGTCTTTTCCCTCAACACTTGTAATACTACCCGGAGATGCTCATCATGTTCTTCCTCAGACGTGAAATACACTAGGATATCGTTTATGAACACAACGACAAATTGATCCAAGTAGGGTTGGAAAACCCGATTCATTATATCCATGAACGCAGATGGGGCATTCGTCAATCCGAACGGTATTACTAAGAACTCATAATGCCCGTATCTTGTCCAGAAAGCTGTCTTATGAATATCCGCTTCCTTCACCTTAAGCTGATGATACCCTGACCTTAGATCTATCTTTGAAAATACCGCGGCCCCCCTAAGCTGATCGAACAAGTCGTCTATCCTCGGCAAAGGGTACTTGTTCTTGATGGTCAGCTTATTCAACTGTCGGTAATCTATCCACATACGCATAGTCCCGTCCTTCTTCTTCACAAACAGGACTGGTGCTCCCCATGGAGACACACTGGGTCGGATAAACCCACGATCAAGCAACTCTTGAATCTGAGCCTTAAGCTCAACCAACTCCTTTGGTGCCATTCTGTACGGAGCGATAGATACTGGCGCTGTACCAGGCAACAAATCAATCCCAAACTCCACCTCACGATCCGGGGGCAACCCTCGAAGTTCTTCTAGAAAGACATCCACAAATTCATTTAACGTCCTGACCCCTTCTACAGCTTCTTCCTTAGCCTCCAAGGCACTAACAATTATCAGAAAAGCTACACATCCCTTTCTTACCATCTTCTCTGCCTTAAGGGCAGATACTACATTCGACAAGTAATTTCGTCTCTCGCCCATGACCACAACTTCATTGTCGTCTGAAGTCCTCAATGACATACGCTTAGCAGCACAATCCACATTCACATAGTACTTCACCAACCAGTCCATGCCTAAGATTAGGTCAAATTCCCCGAATGGCAACTCCATTAAGTCAGCCTGAAGTTCTAAAGGCACTTCCTTAAAGAGTTTGTCTACCACTACTGATTGCCCTAAAAGACTAAGTACAGTCATCATCCTAGGTACAGTCTCAGAGTTCACATGCAGAGTTCCAGATACTTCACTAGCAATGTATGAATGAGTTGACCCTATATCTATCAGAGCAATAAAGGGTAACCAAGAAATAAGGAACGTACCCGTTATGACATCAGGTGCGTCACCATCTTCCCTCTGACGAATCGCATATACCAGACCCGGCTGTCTCGCCTTTGTGTTACCACCTCCTCTGCCTGGTGTTCCGCGACCTCTACCAAAACCATTACTTCTACCTTCCGCACCACGACCCCTCAATGGCTGCTGTCCACCTCTGCCAGCCTGATTAAAACCCTGACCTGCTGATCGATTCCTATCTGTATCTCCCGGACAATCCCTAATCATATGATCTTTAGATCCACACTTAAAACATCCCCTTGTCTTTTCCCAACATTCTCCCGAGTGCATCTTTCCACATTGGTTACAAGCACTGTACTGTCCTCCCACAACAACCTGCTGACTTCGCTGCCCATCAACTCTAGGTCTCTTTTGAAAATTCTCGGATGATCCTGAAAACCCATAATTCCTCTTATTCCTACCCTGACCTCTATCCCGGTTCTGTCTCTCCATTCGCTTAACTTCTTCAGCTATCCGAGCCTTATCCACTAAGACTGCAAAGACTCTTTCCCGCTGCGGGGCAATCAACACTCACAGCTCATCTTTCAGTCCATCCTTGAATCTGACACATCGCTCGTAATCAGCAGCCATAACTCCCCTAGCGTACTGGCTTAACCGCAGAAACTCCGCTTCATACTCTGCTACCGACTTACTTCCTTCCACTAGATTTAGAAACGCCTTTCTCTGCGAGTCTATGTAGCTAGCTCTGACGTATTTCCCCTCAAACTTAGTCTTAAAATACCCCCAATCCACTCGATCTGTAGGGGTACCCTCTCTGACAGTGAGCCACCACTGGTAGGCCTCATCCCGAAGCAGAGAAATAGCACCTTTCAGTTTCTCCTCAGTAGTGCAGTCCAGATCATCCATGATCCTCTCGACTACCTCTAGCCAATACTCCACTACATTCGGAGCTACCCCAGATACTCCTCTAAAAACCTCAGCTCCATTCGACCTAAGTCTCTCAGATACTCACTTTCGAGCCCCATTTCCCATACTAGCTCCTGCCACTCACTCTAAAACTTACAGCATAGCCTGCGATATCGCGTCATCTCCTCCTATCTGCTCTTGAAATTTTGCCCCTACAGCCGGTGGCGGTGCCTTATTTTTAGAACCCTGACCAGACCCAACTGGTTCCGACACAGTTATTCTGCCTCTGCCGCGTCAACGAGTATTGCGACCACGTCCCCTAGAACTCATGCCTACATTGCGTCCTATCTATTTTATGAAATTTTTATGCATTAGAGTCTTTTCACTTCTTGTTTAAGGAGAGTTTTATGCAACATAGATTTAATCAGTGGTTTTTCCGTAGGAGTACACACATATACCTAGGGTCCGTGTCTCTAGAGAATAGTTTCCTAGGCCTATTAACTAAAGGATCATACGTCAGCATACTGAAATCAATTCATCAAAAAAAGAACTTACCTAGTAGACCTGGGCCGAGAACTTAGGTGCCATGCTTCCATAAAATCATTTTAACCCAAAAATTTTCAAAAACCCATTTTGGCTCAAATTTTGAAAACTTTGTGGGCTTCAAAACCCAAGGCCGAGTATTTAAAATTGGGCTCTGATACCAAGTTGAGACATCCCAAACCCGTCCCACAAGCCCCGACCGGATCTGGCATGCTCCTTGAGTAAAACTCGTTTTTGTCATCTTGGAAAATATGTTAATTTCGAAGAAAATAGATTTGAATTATGATCCTGTTGAAAACCGTGTCGTTATGTAAGTTTGCATTAAAATGTTACCTTCATGTTTCAAAAATTTTAAGTTAAGAGAAATGCCGAATTTTAGAGCTTATTATTGTGCTAAAAACCGTAGGTGTAGGGCTACACACCTGATAATAGTGAGTACAATACTGTGATACCAACACTCTCGCTAACAGGGATAACGATGAACCGCTTATCCCTTTCCGATGCTGTCCCACACCCCGATGGCCAATCACGAACAGCAGCAACCGAGCCTTTCTTGAATTTAGGGGTAGGAACTACCCCTTTCACTCCTCCACTGGTACTCGCATCCATTGAAGAACACTTAATCAAAACCCGATTAATTAATATGCAAGATCTAAACATAACACAATTTATAACTTAAACACCCTTATCGAAATGGATCAGAATCCCGAGACTTTTCCTTATTTCTGTCGAACTGCCCCTAAAAGACCATAGTCAGAATCGGTCATCACTTTAAATAATAATATGGCCTTTGGCCGAATATCTATACCCCTTTACCTTGCCCGTCTAAATCCCAAAAACCCTCACTTGCCTATGGAGTTTGTCGAAATCCCTATATAACATATGTTAGAGTCGGCTTTTAATGCATAAGACCTATAAGAATGGCCCTTGGCCAAATATTACCTTGGATCTCAAAACCCGAAATATCACCTCCTATCGTCGGCTACAATTGAATCCCGAAAATCTACCTTCATGGTTTCGGCCAAAAGAGAATAAGAGATTAGAGTCTCAGATCTTCGGCAGTCCAAAAAGAAATAGAATAGGAAATCAACCTAAAAGAGATCCTTACCGAAAAGGTTGACCACAACGCAACTGGTCCATTGGCTCTAGAAGTCGACAAGAGGAGAAAGATGTTCGGCTTTTATGACCAATGATCAAATCGGCTAAAGTAAAAGGTTTCCTCAGCTTTTGAATGAATCGTGAGAAGAAGAAGAATGATGGTGTGGTTCGGCGTAATGATAGGTGAGCAATCAGATATGGAGAAGTATGGGATGGAGAAGAAAGATAAAAAAGGGTTGGTGATTCCACTTGCGGCACAAAAGAAAACAAAAAAGGGAAAAGATGTTTGGGATCTTTGAGAATTGTGGCAATGGGGAAGATAAAATGGAAGAGAGGTTCGGCCGAAGCAAAATAAAGAGAAGAGAAGAGAAGAAAAGAGAACTAGATTCGGCTTATCAATCAAACAAGTAGGAAAAAGAAAGAAAAAGCAAATGACCCTAATAGTCTTTGGATGATTCGACCAAGGTCTAACAAGTGAGGAAAAGGGTCAATTTTGGTGTAGTTTGATTATGAAAGAAAAGGGTGAGAGTTTATGAGAAAATGAAGCTAATTTTTGGCAAAAGAAAGTGACTGAATGGCACTTTGATGGCATTAAAATTTTGGCACCAAAGCCTTCCTCCAACCGAATGTACCCCACCTCCTTACTCCTCTCTTAATTTCGGCTGACACTCAAACTCTAGCTCCTCCTTGTTTTTCTCCTAAATCTTCTCTTCTTCAATCATTCAAAAAAATTTGAATGAGTCAACACCTATTTCCTCTCTTAGCTGATTTTTCAAATGGATTTGACTAAATCAATTACTCATCCAATTAGTGTCCCAGTGCCGTCCAACTCCCCTCTTGCCTGACGCAAAAAGTAGCTCCAAAAATGCTCCCCTTGCTGCTCGAACCTAAGCCCCTTCTCACCCCCCTGAGGTGCCACTTTGCCAGCTGGTTACTTGTGTCTTAACTCACACACAAATTTTCTTAAGGCCTAGCTTGCTTAGCTCCACTTTCCATGCCTAAAATCAAATATTTTTCTATGACTCCTACCTACATCTCAAGGCTCCCGAAGCCCCCAAAAACACTTACAATCGCACACAAGCATGCTACCATATACATCCAAGTGAAAATGCACAACCTCTAAATCTCGAATATTACACCTATTTTTTTCCACACGGATAGAGTGTTTGTCTCAGCCGCGTGTGACACGCTATCATGTTACACGGGTCGTGTGTCCTCTGGTGTTGAAATTGTATTAAAGTTAGTATGCTCCACACGATCTCACATACGGGCGTGTGACTGGCCGTGTGGTACATGTCAGTATACCCCTCTAATTAGCACATGGCCTAGCACACAGGAGTGTGACTTGGCCGTGTTGCATAAGTTAGCAAACCTTACAGGTTTGGCATGGCCTAGCACACGGCCTGGCACACGACCTAGATACACGGGTGTATGGTTGGCCGTGTGACCCAAGTCAATATGTATGCCCTGTTTCCACACGGGCGTGTTTGAAGCCGTGTGAGGCACACGGCCTATTCACATGGGTGTGTGACCCCTATATGGTTGAAATTTTTCTTCCAAAAATTTTTGTATGTTATCGGTTTAGTCCCAAACCACTTCTAAAGCATGTTTAAGGCCTCGTAGGCCCTTAGAAGGGATAATGTGTTTGTGATTAAATGGTATTTGAGGATGAATGCATAAATGTATGAGTTATGTATGTTAAATGATGTGTATTGATCGGTAATACCTTGTAACCCTACTCTAGTGACAGATACAGGTTAGGGGTGTTACATTTTATTGGTATCAGAGATATGGTTTAGTCGATTCTAGGACTAATGTAACCTGTACGAAAGTCTAGCTATACATGCCATATATACTTTGCAATAGTGTGATGATTCCTGACAGCTTAAATTGTGTTTTCGTATAGTAATGGATTCCGAAAGAGCTGTACCTGATGAAATGCGCCCGCTCCTGCTCAAGGGGCAGTGCCATCTAATTCTAGGCCTGTAACGAGTAACCACGAGGGAAAGGCTAAACAGGCCGTTTTTCTATATAATGAACGAGTGGTTCACAAAGTTCGTTCGAACTAATCCGGCTACTCAACAACCTCCATGCCCACCTATTCCTCAACAAATCCTTGTTGTTCCTCAAGTTATAGATCCGTTATGATTGAACAAGCTGCCAATAGATTAGATCCGTAAATATAGGGTTGAAGAGTTTCGGGCTACAGCTGATGATGATGCTGAGAGAGTTGTGTTCTAGCTCAAAAATACGATTCCAGTATTTGATGAATTGTTTTGTACTCCTCACGAATGTAATAAATCTGTTGTATATTTGCTGAGAGACACTGCGTATCAATGGTGGAACACGTTGATGTCTGTGGTTCCGAAAGAACGGGTTACTTGGGAGCTCATTCAATCCAAATTCTGAAAGAAATACACCAGTCAAAGATTTCTCGATCAAAAGCATAAAGAGTATCTAGAATTAAGACAAGGTCGAATGACTGTAACCGAGTATGAAAGAGAATTTGTACGGTTGAGTAAGTATGCCAGGGAGTATGTTGCTACTAAAGAGATTATGTGTAAGTGGTTCATTGACGGGTTGAACGAAGATATAAAACTACTAGTTGGAATTCTAGAGTTAAAAGAATTTGTCCTTCTAGTTGAAAGGGCTTGTAAAGCCGATGATCTTAGTAAAGAAAAGAGAAAAGTAGATTCAGAAGCTAGAGACTCAACAAAAAGATCGATGAGTATATCAATCTTCATCAAAGAAATCTAGAGATTCAAACGCTCACCCAAATGATTCAAACGAATATTCGAACAAAGATCGTAGAAAACAATACTAAGGTTCTAAAGCTTAAGCTACATTAGTATCGAGTGTTGGCAGTGTGAGAGACAACAAGCCCGAGTGTCAATAGTGTGGGAGACGACATTTTGGATAATGCTGGAATAAAAATAATAAAGTTTGTTACAAATGTGGTTTGCTAGATCACTTTATCCAAGATTGTCCTGAGCTAGATGAGAAAGATAAAGTTCAAAATGTGAGACCAAGTAACACGTCGAATAGAGGTAGACCACCTAGAATTGCCAGAAATGTAAGTGGTAGTAGAAGGGCGACAAAGGATTCATGTAACACCCCTTACCTGTGACCAACGCTGGGACAGGATATGAGGCATTACCGTACTGAACCTTACAGGAACATGAAGTATTGGGCTACAAATTTCCTTCCAACTTAAAACTTCTCTTTCATAATCATAATATACATATCATGGGCCTACGAGGCCTTAAACATACATCCGAAAGGTCTCGGAGTTCAGCCGAAAACTTTTACACTCTTTGAAAATTTTTGCCTAAACATGGGCCACACGCCCGTGTGACATGGGACACGCCCGTGTGGTCACACACGCCCATGTCCCTAGCCGGTGTAGAATTTATTTTTATTTGGAACCTACAGGGGTATTCATACAGGGGTTTCCGTCATAAACAGACACGTCTGTGTCCCCACATGTGTGTGAAAACTAGGGGTATTCTGTTTACGACGTCATCAACCCCTTAAGGAGCTCACAGCCTAAGCACACGCCTGTGTGCTGGCCCGTGTAAGGAATCAAATTCTTGCAATTAAATGCAGGGGACACACGGCCTATCAACACACCTATAGGGGTTGTCCGTGTGTCACCCACGGCCTAGACATACGCCCATGTGTCTACCCGTGTAAACACTTAGAGTCTATTTTCCAAGCCAATTGTCACCTTGAATTAGCTTGGCGATACTACAAAGAAAAAGGAAAAGAGAGGGATAAGCATATAGCTTACTAAGTTTGCATGAAATTTTACATAGCAACATAATAGCTTGTAATTAAACTCATACATCATGAAACTAAAGCAACATAAATCTAAAGTGCTTGAACTTACTTACTCATACTTACTCTTACTCATCACATATCATATTATAATTTCATACTTGTAATCTAAACCGGGTACCTGTATCACTTAGTCAAATAGATTAGCACTTTTGTTAATATAACATAAACTCAAATCACTATCTTCCTTAACTTAGGTTTAACTCTTTATCATTCTTGAATAACTTAGCTTGTTACTATTTTGCATACTTAGCTCTTTTGTTACTTCTTTCATGTTTGACTCTTTTGCGCGCTGAATTACTCAGAATATCAGAGGATACTCAATCTCATCAAACATGTATCTCGATGCCAATGCCATATCCCAGATATGATCTTACATGGGATCGCCTCATGGCACCGTTGCCATATCCCAGATATGGTCTCACACGGGATCTCTTAGCTCGATGTTAATGCCATGTCCTAGACATGGTCTTACACGAGATCTTCCTTGAATGGTGTCGATGCCATGTCCCAAACATGGTCTTATACTATACCTTCTTTAAATGGTGTCAGTGCCATGTCCTAGACATGGTCTTACATGAGACCTTCCTTATTCGATGCTGATGCCATGTCCCAGACATGGTCTTATACAGGATCTACATTCGGTGCTGATGCCATATCCTAGACATTGTCTTATACGGGACCTACATTCCTTCAGTGTTGATGCCATGTCCCAGACATTGTCTTACACGGGCTTTCCTTATCTCATTTTGTGACATAGATATCCTCGTTATTTCGAATCTTCAACCGGGACTTCCACTTACTTTTTCTCATTCAATTTCTTATTAGGCATTGTTAGTCAACTTCATGAAAATAATGTACATTATACAACATAGTAAGTAACTTAATCATAAAAGTATATGTAGCCTTAAATTCATACAAACTTACCTCGGTACTCCAAAATATGTGTAGAGGTGCAATTTAGTCCACAACTTTGTTCTTGCCTCAGTTTTGGTCTGGGCTTCGTGTTTCTTAATCTATAATAACAATTTAACTTGTTTAATTCTTAAATTGACTCATATTTCATACTTTGGAAAAAAATTACATTTTTCCCCTAAACTTTATCATGATTACACATTCAACTTTCTTGCATTTCAAGCCTAGCCGAATCATATTCTCAACTATAACAACATTCAATTTCCACTATATCGCTCATGTATGACCATTTCTACTACTTTTACAATTTGTTCATTTTATGCATTTTTTTATGAAAATCACTTAGAAAAAGATGTTTATCATACAAAAAACTTTCATATTCTTCTATAAAACATCAAAATGCATTCGTGTCATACATGGGTAAATTTTTGAACATAAACCCTAGCGCAAAATATAGCTAGAAATAGCTAAACCGAGCTACGAGGATCTCAAAAATACAAATATCATTAAAAACGAGGCTAGGATACACTTACTATCAAGCTTGAAAGTTGAAGAAACCCTAGCTATCTCTTCCTTGTCATTTTCGACCAAGGGGGAGGAAGATGGACACCATTTTTGACTTATTCTCCCTTTTTAATTCTTTTATTAACCAAATGACAAAAATGCCCTTAATGATCCTTTCTTGAGATTTTTCCTTCCCATGTCCATTTTTGTCCATCTTAACATATAATGGTTTAATTGCTAAATAAGGACCTCTAGTAACTTTTAAAAATCTATTTCATACTTAAATCTTCTAGAATCTCATATTTTCAAACCATTGCAATTTAGTCCTAATGGACAATTTATTTACTAAGTAATAAAATTTCTTCATGAAATTTTCACACAATCATGCTAGTATCTCATTAGCCTTATAAAAATCATGAAAACATATATTTCTACTTCGAATCTGTGGTCTCGCACCACAATTCTAACTAGGCCCTAAATCGGGCTATTACAATTCTCCCCTTAAGGATTTTCCTATCCGAAAAATCTTACCAACAAAAAGGTTTGGATACTGGTTTCTCATGGTCTCTTCAAGTTCCCATGTAGCCTCTTCTACCCCATGGCTTTGCCATAATACTTTCACAAGGCCTATACTTTTATTCCTTAGCTGCATGACTTCCTGAGCTAGAATCTTAACCCGTTCTTCACCATAAGTCATCTTGGGTTGAATTCCAACCTCTATTGGTGTAATCACATGCAAAGGGTCTGATTGATAGCATCGCAACATAGACACTTGAAACACATCATGAATCTTCTCTAACTCAGATGGTAAAGCCAACCGATAGGCTACTGGCCCAATCCTCTCAGTGATCTCATATGGTCTGATAAAACGCGAACTCAATTTGCCTTTTCGGCCAAATCTAAGAACTTTCTTACATGGTGACACTTTTAAGAATACTCAATCACCGACTTGATGCTTGATCTCTTTCCTTTTCAAATCTGAGTAAGATTTCTTTCTGTCAGAAGCAGCCTTTAAACAATATCGAATCACTTTTACCTTCTCTTCGGTTTCTCTAACCAAATCAACCCCGTGGATCTAGTTTTCCTTAAGTTCAGTGCAATATAAAGGCGTTCGGCACTTACAACCATACAAAGCCTCACAAGGCGCCATTTTCAAACTTGACTGAAAACTATTAATGTAGGCAAATTCCACCAATGGTAAGTATTTTTCCCAGCTACCCTGAAACTTTAAAATACAACATGGAAGCATATCTTCGAGTACTTGTATTGTCCTCTCCGGTTAATAGTCGGTTTGGGGGTGAAAAGCCGTACTAAAACTCAACTTTGTACCTAAGGCCTCTTGCAACTTTTTCCAAAATCTGGACATAAATCTCAGATCTCTATCTGATATAATGGATAATGGTACTCCATGAAGTCTCACAATCAAACATCTTGAAACAAACTCAAAAATATCTTTCTCCATACTCGGCCACCAACACCGTTTCTTCAAATCATTATACATCTCGTTGCTACCTGGATATACAGATAAGCATCCATTATGTGCCTCATGCAAAACTTTACGAATGAGCTCACCATTTTTTGGTATACAGACTCTGTCTCTGAACATCAAACACCTATCTAAATCAATTCGGAAATTAGACTCAACACCCGACTCACATTGAACTCTTTTGGCTTGTAATTCACTGTGCCTCATAAATCTGTTGGAGGAACATCGGTCTAGCCCTCAACTCAGCTTGAATAGCCCTCAACTCATAAATCTCAAATCAACGCGAACGTCCCAGTCGTAGTCTTACATGATCTCACATATCGGAAACCTATGTACATAACAATGTCGATACTATCTCGAATTCCATGTACATAACACCTCAAGCATATTCAACACAAGTTAAATTTTATATATGCACAATTAACTTAATTCAAATGCATTTATTTGTATATCGACTTTCCTCGGACTTGGATATCGGAAACGGACTCGGCTACTCAATTACTTTCGATTACCCTCGATCTAAGCCCGTTTTCTCCGGTTCTTGATCTATACGTATTCAAATTTAACTCATTTATTCATTAACTTATTCAATTCAATCCAAAAACACATATTTAGGGCCATTTAGAAATTAGCCCTTACATTTTCATATTTTGACATTTTAGTCTTCATTTCACAAAATCACAAAATACACATAATTTGCTTGTATCATGCTTAGGCCGAATATCACCCATGCTCATACAAGTCCCCACATTTCATTTATTTAACAATTTAGTACCTCAAAATATTATTTTCTCAATTAAGTCTAAATTACTCAAAATCACAAAAACTACAAAGACAAACTATGTTAATCTAACACATATCTTTCATAATTCATCTTTAAACATCACAAAACTCATATGTTCATCAATGGCACATTTCAAAATATTCATCAATTCCCAAAAATGAAGCATGGGTTTTGAAGAATACTAAGTTACAAAAACATAGAAATTATCAAAAACTGAATCAAAATCATACCTTAATCATAGAGCTTTATGGCTGAATGCCCTAACTTCATATTTTCTTTTTCTTTTCTTTGTTTTTCGGTGGAAGAACACATAAAAATCCACCATATTTTAGCTTTGTTTTTATTATAATAACTTTATTAATATATTTACTAAATTAGCATTGGAAATTTAATTAGTAAACCTTATAATATGTGCCCTTAACAGTCCGTCTTATAGTTCAATGGCATATTTGCAACATAAAATCCTCACATTAAAAGAACAACCATTATTTAGCCCTTTTAAAAATAACTAGTAGGTTTTCATGTTATGAGATTTAATCCTTTTCTCAAATTAAGCACACAAATGATCAAATTAAATCACAGAAATTTCACACATACTAATTCACAAGCTATAGACTCAGAAAATAATATTAAAACATTTTTTTGACTTAGATTTGTGGTCTCGAAACCACTATTCTGACTAGGGTCTAAACCAGACTGTTACAGCTCTTCCCCTTAGGGATTTTCGTCCCCGAAAATCTTACCATTAAACAGATTTGGATATTGTCGTTTCATTGAATCTTCTGGCTCCCATATAGCCTCTTCAACTCCATGTCGATGCCACATTACTTTATCTAACAAAATTTTCTTGTTTCGCAATTCTTTCACTTCACGAGTTAAGATACGAATCGATTCCTCATTATAAGTCATATCAGATTTGATTTCAATCTTAGACGGAGAAATCACATGAGAGGGATCGGATCTGTATCGTCTAAGCATTGACACGTGAAATACATTATGTATCCTTTCCAACTCTGGTCGCAATAACAATCTATACGCAATAGGTCCAACACGCTCTATAATCTCATACGGTCCGATGAATCTCAGACTCAACTTGCCTTTACGTCTGAATCGTAGTAATTTCTTCCACAAATACTTTTAAAAATACTTTATCACCGATTTCAATTTCAATGTCTTTTCTTTTCAAGTCTGCATAGGACTTTTGATGATCAGATGCTGCTTTCAGATTATCGCGGATTACTTTCACTTTTTGTTCAGTGTCTTTTACCAAATCAACTCGGTGTATCTTACTTTCACCGAGCACAGTCTAATACAGAGGTGTACGACATTTATGTCTGTACAAAGCTTCATAGGGTGCCATTTTGATGCTCGAATGAAAACTATTTTTATATGCAAATTCAATCAATGGCAAATATTGTTCCCACATACCATTAAACTCAAAAATGCAACATCTTAACATATTCTCAAGTATATAGATGATTCGTTCAGATTGACCATCAGTCTGCGGATGAAAAGATGTACTGAAATGCAATTTCATGCCTAAAAATTCTTGGAATTTCTTCCAGAATCGTGACGTGAACCTCGGATCTTTATCTGACAAAATAGACAATGGCACTCCATGCAATCTCACAATATCATAAATGTAAAGCTCAGCTAACTTATCGAGTGAGTAGTCAGATCGTACCAGAATAAAATGGGCAGATTTCATCAATAGATAAACCACGAACCAAATTGTATCTTAATTTCTCGGAGTCAAAGGTAACCCTGAAACAAAGTCCATCGTTACTCTATCCCATTTCCTCTCGGGAATCAGAATCGGTTGTAGTAAACCAGATGGAACCTGATTTCCAGCTTTAACTCACTAACAAACTAAACATTTCGATGCAAAATTAGATATATCTCTTTTCATACCAGACCACCAATAGTGTTGCTTCAGATCATGATTCATCTTTGTACTACCCGGATGAACAGATCAGCGACTATGATGAGCTTCATTCAAAATTTAACTATGTTAACTCCGGATTTCTCGAAACATAAATTCTATCGCGAAATCTTAAACAATCATCATCAACAACTCGAAATTTAGAATCAGAATTCGAATCACACTGAGCTCTTTTCGCTAGCATTTTGTTATCAATTTTCTGAGCATCACATATTTGTTGTAGAAACAACAGTTTCGCTTTCAATTCTGCCAAAACTGAACCATCACTAGACAAGTCTAAATGAGCATTTATAGCACGCAATGCAAATTATGATTTCCGGCTCAATGCATCAGCAACAACAATTGCCTTACCCGGATGATAATCTATCACAAGCTCGTAATCTTTCAACAGCTCTAACCATCTTCTCTATCATAGATTTAAGTCTTTCTAAGTCATCAGATACTTCAAACATTTATAATCTGAAAACACGTGGCACTTCTCACCGAAAAGATTATGATACCAAATCTTCAATGCGAACACAACTACAGCTAGCTCAAGATCATGTGTCAGGTAGTTCTTTTCATGCATCTTCAATTGTCTCGAGGCATAAGCTATAACTTTGCCTTCTTGCTTAAAAACATATCCCAGACCATTCAAGGAAGCAACACTGTAAATAAAAAATTCTTTACCCGATTCTGGTTGTACCAAAACTGGAGCTTTAGTTAATAAAGTTTTCAACTGATCAAAGTTTTTTTGACATTTATCGGACCATTCAAATCACACATCTTTCTAAAGTAACCTAGTCAACGGAGTAGCAATCATCGAAAAGCCTTTTACGAACCTTCGATAATAACTAGCAAGACCCAGAAAACTGCGAACTTTAGACACATTCTTCAGAGGTTTCCGTTCCAAAATAGCAAAAATCTTACTCGAATCAACTCGAATACCAGATGCTGACACAATATGTCCCAGAAAACCAACTTCATGCAACCAGAATTCACATTTACTGAACTTTACATGCAATTGCTTATCACGCAGAGTTTGCAAAACAATTCTTAGATGCTCAGCATGCTCAATCTCATCACGTGAATAAATTAAAATGTCATCAATGAACACAACAACAAATCGATCAAAGTACAGTCTGAAAATCCTGTTCATCAAATCCGTAAAAACAACAGGAGCATTTTTTAGTTCGAAAGGCATAACTAAAAACTCATAATGCCCGTACCTCGTCCTGAAAGTAGTTTTCAGAATATTTGAATCTTTTACTCACAACTGATAGTACCTCGATCTCAGATCTATTTTTGAAAACACGGTGGCTCCTTTCAATTGATCAAATAAATCATCAATTCTGGGCAGTGAATATTTGTTCTTTATAGTCACTTTGTTCAACTGACGATAATCAATGCACATTCTCATCATGCCATCTTTTTTTTTTCACAAACAGAACAAGAGCACCACAAGTGAGAAACTCAGTCTTGCAAATCCTCTATCTGTCAACTCTTGCAACTGTGGCTGTAACTCTTTCAACTATGTTGGTGCCATTCTATATAGAGGTATCGAAATAGGAGTTGTTCCTGGAAATAAATTAATACCAAATTCAACTTCACGCATCGGAGGTAATCCCAGTAACTCTTCAGGAAATACATCAAGGAATTCACAGACAACTGACACTAATTCAGCTTTCCTTTTAGTTACTTTCGAGTCAATCACATAAGCAAAATAAGCTTCATAACCCTTTCTCAAATAATTCTGAGCTTTCAACACAGGTATCACAGGAGATAACCCAGTCATATCATTAGACTCAACCGGAACTATTTCATCATTCTGACATCTCAAATCAATAGTCATTCTTTTGCAATTCATGACAGCATCATGCAACGCCAACCAGTGTAAGAGTATGCCCAAAGATCAATCATGAGATGGTTGTAATAATATACTTTATTTACCATATTTATTAATATAAAGCGTTGTCATTATTATTTCAGTTTTTCTATCTGTGTATACAAATAAACTGTTTTATAATAATGTCCTGAGAATAATATGATTATTTTTAAAAGATCCTTAGTCGAGTATTATTGTTGACTAGGACAACAGTAATACATTAAGACTAACATGTAGTTGATTGATGATAAAGAGTTGTCATTGATGTGGATTGTCAAAATCAATGCATGAATATGTGTGTTAAAGAACAACATAATGGATTGACCCGTTATGAGTATGTTTATTGGATTATTATGTAATTGTCACAACATTACTCATAGTGATTAATATGTATATGATCCTCAGACTTGAGATAATTATTAATCTCAACATCGTGAGTTGTATATTTTGATCTACCAAACGTATAATCAGAATGGTTGTTCTATAAAGGATGATGTTAGATATACCACAATCTATGTAGAGGGATATGGTTGATCAATATAGGATAAGTCCCTCCTACATAATGGGAGTAATATCTTAGGCCACTTGATTGAGTGAGACTGGAAATGCATGGCCATGCTCAAATAAGTTGACATGAGATGTCATACTAATTTGTATATCATAGTCTACTCAAGATATCAAGAAACATGGGACGGACTATACAAGTGTGACTATTCCATGACTTGTGTCCATTCCGGAGATAAAGGACTTAAGGATTAATGCATGAAAGGTTAATCACAAAAAGTTATGTGGAATCATGACTTCTTGTAACTTAGGTAGCAATGATGCATTGCTAGATGCCACTCATTGTTTGTGACATTAGAATCATTCTATTATTACTGCTAACGTTGCAAGAAACTACAGGGTCACACCATATGGTTTAAATGAACGGAATAAAATATAATCGGTATTATTTTTTGGTTGTCACATGAATTAAATTAATTAAAGAATTAATTTAATTGGGCAATCAAATATTGAACATATTATATGTACAAGGATGTTGTACACATAATGACAACATAATTCTATTAATATATGAATTTGATTCATATATAAATTTAAATAAATATAGTTTACCGAAATCCTTATTATAATTAATGTAATTATAATTTTCAGATATAATTAATGTAATTATAATTTTAGGTTAAAAACTTTATTGTATTTATTTAACATTCAAGAGATACCAATTATAAAAGGGTATTAAAAGGATACCAAATAATGGGCCCAATGAAAAAGATACCCATTATAAAAGGCCCAGTTAAAAGGATACCCAATATAAAAGGTATTTAAAAGAGACAAAGCTTAAGAAAAAAACCCTAATAGATTGCTTGTTAGGTCTAGCAGCCGTCAAGCAAATAAACCTCTAAAATTGATTTGGAGATTTCTTCCGTTCATAGTCTAACCGGGTGGATCACGTAGAGGCCGACATCGGAAAAAGTTGTGGCTTGATTCGACAGTAGATCAAAACTCTTGTTGCCAAGGCGTCGCCGTCTACTCAGATTTAAGTTTTGGTAATTTTGAAACCTCGATTCGTTCCTCACACATGGATTCTTGATTTGGATCGCCGGATCTAATTTTATTCTGCTGCGCCATGGGTTCCGGCGTTCCAACAACCAGTCCATACCCAAAATTATATCAAACTCATCAAAAGTTAATAGCATCAGATCAGCTGGAAAACAAACATCACTAAACATTAATGGACAGTTCTTACATACTTTTCCAACCAGGACACTTTTACCTAAGGGGTTTGATACTCTAATAACAAATTCAGTAGACTCTACAGGTAAAGTCTTACTGGATACTAAGTTCATGCATATATACAAATGTGTAGAACCGGGGTCTATCAATGCAATCACAGAAGTATCATAAAGAGTAAATGTACCCGTTATAACATCCGGAGATGAAGGTTCCTAATGAGCTCGGATGGCATATGCTCTGGTAGGCGCTCTAGCTTCAGATCTCGCAATAGTATCTTTCATAGTTCTCTGACTACCACTGACATTTCTTACATTCCGAGAAGGTCTACCGTTAGCTGAAACATTTTCTGACTTCGAGTTCTGAACAATCTTTTGCTCAACAGACTCTGGGTAGTCTCGGATGAAATGGTCTAGTGATCCACATCTGAAACAAGCTCAGTCATTCAACCTACAACTTTCCAGATGTCTTTTACCACAACATTTACAAGCAGGTCACTCAGATCGGACATTTCCCACGCTAGCTATGGACGTAGCTGGAGCTTTAGAATTCGACTGTGATCTAGCTCGGTCTCTCGGATTTGAATGTCCCACATTAATTCTGGAACAGCTATGCTCATGTCTGAATTGCTTTGAAGTAGACTGAACAATTTGCTCAAAAATCTCTTTCTCGTCTCTGACTTCAAACTGAGCTTTTCTTTTATCTTTCCCGAGTGCCTCAGCTTTGCACGCTCGATCAATAGGCACAACAAACTCTTTTATTTCCAGAATCCCAACTAACAGACAGATACCTTCATTAAGGCCATCTTCAAATCTTTTACACATTATTGCCTCGGTGGATACACATTCCCGAGCATACTGACTTAATCTCACAAATTCTCTTTCATACTCAGTGACAGACATGCGACCTTGTTTCAATTCCAGGAATTCCTTCTGTTTTTGATCAATAAATCTCTGACTGATATATTTCTTTTGGAACTTAGAGTGAAAGAAATCCCAAGTGACCCATTCTTTCGAAACAACTGAAATCAAGGTCTTCCACCACTGGTAGGCTGCATCTCGTAACAAAGAAATAACACACTTTATACATTCTTCAGGAGTCAATGACATCTCATCAAATACTCGGATAGTGTTCACCGGATAGCTTTCTCGGCATCATCATCACTGGTGGCTCTGAACTCTTTAGCTCCATACTTGCGAATCTTATCAATAGGAGGTTTGCTCAACAAATTCAAGTTCACAATTAGAGGCACAACTGAAGTCTGAGGGGGATTAGACGGGGGCGGAGGTTGTGAAATAGCTGGATTAATTCTTACAAACTGAGAGAATCACTCATTCATCATTTGGAAGAAAACTTGTTTAGCTTCTCCTTCTTGATCGCTAGTAGCAGGTCTCAAATCAGATGGCGCTGTCCTTTAAGCGAGAGCAGGCGCGTTACTTTGTACATCGTCAGCTACGGCTCTTTTGGGATTCATTACTATACAATAAACACATTTTACATGTCAGGATTCATCACATTATCACAATTCGAATATATGGCATGTATAGCTAGACTCTCACACACTACGTTAGTCCGAGAATCGACTAAATCGTAGCTCTGATACCAATGAAATGTAACACTCATAACCCGTATCCTTCACCAGATTAGGGTTAAGAGGCTTTACCAGACAAACAGAATCTTTTAAGGACAATTCATAGCATAATTCAACCAATAGGATCAAATTCTCCCTTAAATAGGTCTTTCAGACCTTAAACATGTTTTAGAATAGGGCCGGGACTAAACCAAACACATACAGAAATTCTCAAAAATTTAAAAATTTTTCAAAGTTACAGAGGTCACACGCCTGTGTGGGCAGGCCGTGTGCCTCACACAGCCTCAGACACGCCCGTATGTCTAAGCCGTGTGAAAACAGGGCATACATACTGACTTGTCCACACGACCGTGGACACACCCATGTGCCTCTCACATGGTCGCTATTAACTTGTACCACACGGCAAGTCACACGCTCGTGTGTCCAGCCGGTGGTCGCTACTGACTTGATCCACACGACCAGTAACACACCCGTGTGTCTTGCCCGTGATCGAGTCTAACTTGTTTTGAATTGCAACCTCGAAGGACACAGTCGAGCCACACTCCCGTGTGCTCAACCGTGTGGGCAAATATAGGCTATTTATAAGGCTAAAATGCCACCCACACTTGAGGCCAAAATGCCACCCACACTTGGGTCATTCTTTCATGCACTTACAAGCATCAACCTATACACATTTGGCAACCCAAAACACATTTGTGCAAAATTTTTACTCAATTATGAGCTTAATATTTACACCAACAAATGAAACATTTGGTTCAATATAATCACAAGCACATCAAAGCATAATCCATCAGAAATTTACCAAAACAAAATGATAAATATACAACATTAAGCTTAGCATTTATATAATCAATTCATTTGCTATCAAACCATATCAAAACTAGGTTCATAGGACATAACTAGTCATTCATAACTCAAGCATATATCTAGCCATCTCACATGACCATTCATATCTCAAACATATTCCAAAACAGATAGCCTATACATGCCATATTTAACTATATTCACATTCAAAAGTACCAAAATAGAGTTTAATAGTGTGGTGATTATCCTCGACAATTCCCGAGCCTTTTGTAGCTTTGACGATCTGTAAAACAGAGTAAACACACACAAAGTAAGCTTTCCAAAAGCTTAGTAAGCCATATACAAATAAATTTAGCATAAAATGCACTTAACCACATTTGATACAATGACATTATTAATTCTCACTTGCAAATTTCATAACTTGAACTTTGGCTCATGTATCTAGCCATTACTTTCCACATTTCATAGCTCAAATATATATAACATTTGCTCATATCACCTTCAAGCATTTGTCACATTTTATCACATCCAATATATATACACACATATTCATCTTGATAAATTCATATTTATATACTCACCTTTTTGTACACATACATGATGTACTTTCCAAACATACCTGAATCATTATACATTTTGCGTAGCCTTTCACATCTCGGTTTTGCCCATTGAACCATTCGAAATCTAATAGGATACTCAGAGTGCTTTGAATAGTCGTACAATGCCAACGTCCCAGACGAGGTCTTACATATACTCAGTGTAACATCCTAAATTAATGGGTCTATGCGTTTAGTATAGGAATATGTTTAATATGTTAACTTAGGTAAAAGGGGTCTAAATTTGGGCTTAGAATTAGGCAAAGGCCCAGATTAAATTATTTTAAGGTGGCATCATTAACAATTAAAAAGGAACAAGTTTTGGGTCGCAAGGAGCCCATGTTTTTAGGCCAATTTTAGCACTTTTAATGAAGATAAAGGTGACGCCACACACAAGGAATTATGGGCCCAAATATTAAGTTTAATTAGGCCCAAATCATTTAATTTAAGTGAGTTAAATTTCGGCACTAGGGTTAGTAGAGGTTGACGGCTGCAAGGCTCAAAAATAGGAGAAATTATGTGGATTTTATAAGTGATAATATCATAGATAAAAAGGAGAAAAGTTAGGAGCTTATCTTCAAGGGAAGTGTTGGCTGAAAATCCACCGCCTAGAGGAGTGTAAAATTTGGCTACTGCATGGCAAAGAGGGTGCCAAATTTCCCCTCTCTTTTAGCTTGAATTTTAAGGGTGTTTTCGATTTTTAGCAGTAGGTGCCGAAATATCTATAAATAGGGGGGCTAGCTCCTTTATTCTGACACTGGAAACCCTAAATTCCTCTCCCATTTTGCCGAAATTACCTAGCCTCTCGCTCTCTAATTTTTTTGTCCAAATTTCTTCAAAAGCCGAAACTCTTCTCCACTTTTTCCTCCTTGTGTCGATTTTTCTAAAAAGCCGAAGCATCCATAGTCTTTTCTTCTATTCATCCAATTTGAGCATTAGTTCTACACTTCTGGCATTTAAATCTTCCATTGGTATTGCTGAATCCTCTCTCTAGTGCTAGCCGAATCTCCTATGCTAAGGTAAGTGTCGATTTTTATTACTTTTCATGATCTATTCCTAGTTTTTGAAAAGCAAAAGCCGAAAGCTAATAGTTTAATGGTTTTATGATGGGCGGCAATTCGAGATTTGAAGGAAGCTTGGTCAATTAGATCTAAAAGCCAAAAATAGCTAGTCTCCACTTTCGGGATTTTTAAGGTAAGAAGATTTTCCTAGATTTCTATTAGATTTCATCATTATATACAAGATCTTAAAGTTATAATGAGGATTAACGATTTAATATTGTGATAGTAGTTCTGATAAGGACTTGTGATGGAATTAAATATGGATCAGGCAAAGGAGAAAATCCCTAAGTTTAAGAAAAAAGCAGTATCTGCCATTCGAGATTGGCCACTTGGTTGTGGCCCAGCTTCTGAACAACACCTTAGGCAAATAGTAGTTGTGTCGTCTAAGGATAGTGTCGATATAGAAAGCATCGTTTTATCGGTAATCAAGTGTGTAGATCTCTAACACAATACTAATAAACCTGTATGTATGATTATTTTTAAATGTTATAGGCTAAAAAGCCGGAATGAGGCTGTATAGACAGTTGAATGGAACCCTAAAAGGGTTAGGCAAGGATGCTAGGTACGTAAACATAGAACTCCCTATGTGTGTCGAAAAATATATAAGTCTGCATGATGTTTTCTTTATGTATGTATGCATGGGGTGGGAATGATGATATTGAAGGGGAAGTGTATGATAGGTCACTTGGTGATCGGTGGTAGAAAACCCACATAATTTAATTGTAAGGTCACATAGTGATTGGTGGCTAAGCCACGTTTAATGATTCCTGAATAACAGGAATAGGCAGTTCGGATGTCGTTATGGTGTGTAGCGGATAGAGGGTTGATTGTAGAAATCCCCACGATGTGATGGTTGGTACGGGTTGGTGTGTAAAGGATGGAACCCTAGGATGGGATGTGATACGAGCTCACCTACGATGCCTGTGACGGACGTCAACCATGACCCGATGAGACTACCTAATGGGCCAATTACACGATCCCGAACCAAACAATTCAAAGATGCCGCAATGGTGTTGGTGGCACAAATTTGGGATGACCATAAAAGAGAGCCCACAAACATGCTGAACCCATACAACTTATTTGAAGTTGAATATACTAGCTAGTCCGACTGCTAGTTTATTTAACACTTTAAATTACGCATGTTTTATTTTCAATAATAGCTTTATTTTCTTATTTCATATTTGTTTGTTTAGATAGTACAAGTTTTTTTATTTAGTATTTGTCGAAGTGATTATTAGTATGTCTAAGTTCTAATTGTGCTATTTTATTGTGCTAAATTAAGGAGTTAATGTAGTGATTAATTTGCTGCAGGATTAAAATACCATGGACGACACACTTGGGAAGCACAAAAAAATAAACAAAGGCTAATGGAACTTAAAGGGAATAGAAGCCACGGCTATAATGGAGAGGAAGCCATAAACAAATAAAATAAAGGATTCAAACTTGTGGTATATTAGGCATGGACGGCTTGGTGGAATTTAGCTAGTTGGGAATTAATTAATACTTGCTAGTGGAATATTTAGTGAATTAATTAGAACATGTGGCGCATAGTGGGAAAATAAAAAGAAAAGCATGATACAAATGGAGCTTGAATTGGACGGCATTAATAAATAAAAGTGGGAATTGAAGAAGCCATGTGCTTATGAAATTGAAGCATAAAATAATTAATTTGTCTTTTATGAACAAAGGTGGACGGCAATGGGAGATTAATGGGAGAATAAATAATTGGAATAATGGAGCATTTTAACAAGGATGATACAAGCTTCATGTGAAATAAAACCATGATCTTTCAAAAGTGGATGAATGGTGCTATATGGACGGCAATGCTTAAAAAAAAATGGGATTTGTTTATTAAAATGGGATGGCACGCACAAATTTTAGTCAACTTATGACAAATGAAAGTGGCAGCAAACTTTGATGGAGATTAGGTAAATGCCGTATTTTAATTTCAAGTTGGCTATCATTGAAAAGGCTATAAATACTTTGCAACTTCATTTTGTAACAACAACTTGAATTTGAATGAAAGAAAATTTTCTTTTGGTGAGTATTCACTCTCCTAATTCTCGAGGTTTGAATTGACTTATCTAGTTTTCTAGTGGCGTCGTTCTTTCCTTATTTTGAACTTATCATCCTTTCGGGTGTGGCGTTCATCTACCTATACCATTGGTTCCTATCTCGCTAGATAGTGGGTCTCGGTTTTCATTCCAAAACTCATTCCAACAATTTGAAACTTATAAGATTTGGGTCTTTAATTTTTATTAAAGATTCTTTCTTGTTTCAAATACGTATCTATCACCTATCTTGTATTTCAGAGATTTTATTTCTAATAAAATTATCCCTTTGTTAATTAAACGAGAAACTGTCTAATTTACGATCGGGCAACATTTACGATTCGCCTCCTAACCCGAGACGGGCCGTTATCAGGATGGGTTATTAATCATTTATTATTTTTATGTATGATTATGATTGATGCCTTATGGGCCAGGGCCCATAATGTGTTTGTGGGCTCAGGTCGTTGTGTGCTTTGAGATTTATACACTGAGTCTTGGTGACTCACGCTTTCCTTTTCTCTACTCTCTAGATGAGCAGTAGATCGTGGACATGGGAGCCGGGACGGACTCGAGGGGCCATCAAGTTCTATTTCTACAAATTATAATTTCTTTAGGACTTCTTTAAGTTTGTTTTATTGTTATTTGAGGAACAGTTATGTAATAAGGCCCCTAGCTTTTATTCAACTTAGGAGTTTTCTATGTTATGCAACTTATGAATACACCACAAGGTTTATTTACATTTATTAATAAAAATACAAAGAGGTATATTTTCAAGAAAATCTCTCCTTTATTGAAATTTAATTAATTTAACCCGTGTTTTCAAAATGTGATAAAGTGTTATGTGTCCGATAACATGCCGGATCTTGTAACATCTTGAAAAGGGCCTATGCATTTTCAGTTTAATTGTACGAAATGACAGGTCTTATGTGTTATGAATATATTTTTAACATTTTTGGTAACCTGGAAATGTATGGAAATGTTAGGAAAGTGAACATTTTTGGAAATGTATGGAAATGTTAGGTTTAAAAGAGGAAAGTGAACATTTCTAGAAACTAGGAAATGTAAGGAAATGATTTAGAAATGATTCAAAAGAGGAAAGTGAACATTTTTGGAAACTTGGAAATGAAAGGAAATGTCATAGAAACGTTAAGTTTTAAAGTTTAAAAAGGGGAAACTAAAGCAAGGTGGTCTTAAAAGAAAATGTATGTGAAATATGACATACAAATAGCCTTGGTAAAATCGCTACAAGGCATCACTTAGGACCCCTGGAAATGGCACCACATACAAGGGTATTGGGCCTAAGTTCGAGTCACATGGGAAGCACATAAAAGAAATTTTATTTTGCTACAAGGAGCAGAGAGGTGGACGGCACATGGCTATAATTTAGTGGTTTTTATTCTTTTATTTTTTAAGAGATAAATAAGGGATAAATAAGGGATTTATTTATCATTATTTTCAAGAGATAATTGTGGGATTAAATTCTTTTAATTTGAATAAAGTGATAATTAAAGGGATAAAGCTATCAAAATAGAAGAGTGGTGGCCAAGTAAGGGACTTTAAGTTGATAATTTCGGCCAAACTAGGAAAGGGGTAGCCGAATTTTCCTTGGCCAAGTAGCCTCCCTTTTCGTTGATTCATTTCCTCTTCCAAAGTCCCTCTTTTCTTCTCTTCTCTTCTATTTGTCAAAGCCAAAAGTTTGCTTATGTTCTAGCCGATTACTCCAGTAAACCCAAAAGCCGAAGTTGATCCACAACAAGCTAGTCTCCATAGCCGAATATTGCTAAAGGTTTAAGCAAGGATTGCCGATTTCGAAAATAAGGGTAAGATCAAAGTTTGATTTCTATTCTTTCCTTTAAGGACTTGCTGAAATTTCAAAGGCTAATTCTTATTTTATTCATTGACCGAAATATTAAGGAGAGATTTTGGGATCTGTGCTAGTGTCAACTTTTAAGGGAGATAGTTCGAGATCTAGCCAACCAAGGTAAGTACATATTCGGCCAAGGGCTAGGTAAAGGTGATTTAAATGTTAGAAGTGGATCTAACAGATACCCTGTAGGTTTCGACATCGCCATAACCAAGGGATATTTTCGAGATTTGGAAATCACAAGGTAAGTGCCTAAATACAATCGGCTAAGGCCATGTTTGGTATTCTAGATCTATTTCTTATATGTTTGAAAAGCCGAAAACTAACTAGTTAGGAGTTTTGGCTACTAGCCGATTACAAGGGTGTGCATCATAAAGTTTCGGGACTCGATTCGTAAGTCAATCGGCAGCAAGGTAGGTTTTAAGTGTACTAATCCTATTAGGATTTGGTCTTATAGCCGAATAGGCTTTTTGCTAACATTTTAAGGTTGGCTAAATGTAGGGATTTAAGATCTAAAGCCTTAGATCAAGCTTTTTGGGATTTAAGTGAACCGCTAAGTTAATCAGGTGTGTACGTTACACTACTTCTTAATATATTTATGGCAATATTTAATATATATGTGATTATAAGTATGTATAAGAATGTGAATGTGGCTAAGGTACCATATTGTGGTACAAAGTACCCAGGTACGTTTCCTACTCCTACTAGGATTATGAAATATGTTATTTTAACATGTGAAAAGTTATAAGAATGTGAAAATTTGCATATTAACGCAAAATATATGATTTGGGGCATATAGGTTATTTAAAAGGGGAAGTGAATGTGGTGGCCTAAGACCACTGTATCTGAACGTGGTGACCTAAGACCACGATAATCTGAATGTGGTGACCTAAGACTACGATATCTCGAGTGTGGTGACCTAAGACCATGAATACTCATAAGAGGCGATGAGCACGCCGATCGCAAATGACTACCTTCGATGGTGTGTAGCGGATGGAGGGTTGACTTAGTAGTCCCCACGGTGTGCAGGTTGGTACGGGGATGTGTAGCGGATGGCTTTTAGGTTTGGGTTTGGGATTGCATCATTATTTTGATCTGTTATAAGAATTGTTATGTGACATGATTATGTATGCCTAAGTTGTTAAGATTTAGTGTTGTAGTGCACATTGAGTCTGTTGACTCACCCCATTGTGCGAACATGTTTCAGGTGATGAACAGTGATAGACCGGGACGGCAGATCTTGTGGTGGCCATGCTCATCTTGAAGTTTTATTTAAATTGGATCTTTTATTTCTTTTAAGTACTTTATAATTTTATTTTGGGATTTTACTTGATGTAATAAGGCCATAGTGAATTATGTTATTTTCTGCTTTAATTACTATGTTACAAAGTTTTATTTATTAGAGACTAAGTAAATTTTAATTTAAAATAAACTTTAAAATATTTTGTCATATGAAATTAAATGGGTTTCAATACAAAATAAATTTGTTTTCAACTCGAGCCCAATCCATCAGCAAACTATCCTCAAAACCCACAGATTTCCAAAGTAATAAAAAGATTTTTAACCGGTTTTCTTCAAGGAACATGCCAAATCCGGTTAAGGCTCGTGGGCCGGGTTTGGAGTGTTTCAGTTTGGTATCAGAGCCCAGTTTTAAACTCTCGGCCTGTGGGCTAAGGCCCAAAATGTTTTCGAATCGAGCCCAAATAAGTTTTCTAAAAATATGTTATGAAATCAGCAGGTTTTCTGGCATGGCACCTAAGTATCCGACCCGCAGTCCACCAGGTAAGTACCTCTAACCATCTGTGTGCTTTATTGATTGTAGAAGGGTAGGAATGAAATGGAACGTAGAATAGTATGCTAGGTACTTGAACCGTAGGACTAGTCTACTCAAACACAAATACATAAGACTTAAATGCCTAACTAAATAAACCTATGGCTAAGTCACCGAGTTAGGGTGTGGTAACCCCTGTGCGCATGTCTAGGATTGGATCCGGAAGAGCCTGGTATTTAAGCAGTCCTAGTGACTCACCTCCTCTTTGCAGGAATCCTACTTGGTGCGTAGCTTCGGTTCACCCTAACCCAGAGGACTTAGTGGGTGTGGCAACCTCTGTGCTCATGTCTAGGAATGGTTTCAGTGGGAGCTTGGTACTTAAGCAGTTCGCGTGACTCACCTCCTCTCTATTCGAATCCTACCTGGTGCGTAGCTTTGGTTCACCCCACTCAAGAGGACTTGGTCATAGGCTAAACACAATAACTAAACCTGAAAAGAGAATTAGCCGTGTTTTTCTTAAAAACCCTAGTTTTAAAACTCCTAAAATTACCTTTTAATTTGTGAGAGCTATTTTTACAAACTTGTTCCGAAAAAAAAATTTTGGTTTGTAAAATTACAAAAATATCCCTTGTGGTAAAATTACAAAAATGCCATTGGTTTATGAAATTCCCAAAATACCCACAGTTCGTATCAAAATTTCCTTACTTCATAACAAGTCCAAAAACCCTAATTTACAAATTATAAAAAATACCTTGATTTTGGAAAATTATGAAATTGCCCTTAACTTGCAAAATTACCAAAATGACCGTAATTTCCAAAATTGTTGCAATTCACCGAAATAGGAAGCAAATTCACAAAAAGAACCCTCAAAGGTTTGCAAAATTTCAAATACCCCAGAATTATTAAACTTTATGAATTTACCCTGGTTTATCACCAAAATACCCCCGAGATTCAAAATTACCGAAATGCCCTCGGATTTCAAAATTTTCCAAAATACCCTGGGAATTTAAAAATTCCAAAATACTTTTTGACAATATCACCAAGGAACTTTTTCTTTAGAAAAATTATGAAAATACCCCCTGTAGGACAAATTACGAAAATACCCCTAGGTAGTGGAAAAACGACAACAATGAAAACTACAACATTTCTCTGAATGAACGAAAGTTCATAATTGATTGATGGATGTATGAATGAAAAGACTGTGTGCATGTATGAATACGAAAGAACCACTCCTAAAATTCTTCTCATAAAACTTCTTCGCGGGTAATCAAGTGAAACAAGGACTAATTCATAAAACTTCTTAATCAGATCACGACGTTAGAAATGAGCTTTAGAGGACGTGGACGTAACATGCGAGGACACGGTAGAGGTAGGATGACCGTGTCGGAACCGGTGAGGTCAGGTCAAGGGTCTGACAATGAGGTACCACCGCCACCACCACCCCCAGCTGTTGGTGTTGAGCAGCAAGCTCAGACGGGGGATGATGCTGTGTCGCAGGCTGTGCTGCGAGTTCTTGAGTTGGTGGCAGGTGCAGGAGGAAATTTGGGATCTCGGAAGTTGGTACCTGAGCGACTTCGTGCCAATGGAGATGAGGTGTTCCGTGGAGTGTCAAGAGTGGCACCCAATACCGCTGAGTATTGGTTGGAATCAACTGAGCGGATTATGGATGAACTAGATCTAACTCCTGAGGAGAAGCTGAAAGGAATGGTGGCATTCCTATACGATGAAGCATATCAATGGTGGCTCACAGTTCGTGATGGCGCCACAGCTGAGGATCTGACATGGGACTATGTTAAGACGGCTTATCAGAAGAAGTATGTCGGTACCTGGTATACTGATGAGCAAAGGAAAGCATTTATGGGACTGGTTCAAGGGAACAAATCCGTGGCAGAGTATGAAGCTGAGTTTCTGAGGCTGAGCCGTTATGCTCGAGGTGTGGTGGTTACGGAGAATGAATGGTGTGTCCGATTTGAGGACGGTTTGAGGGATGATCTAAGGTTGCTGATAGCCCCACATCAAGAACATGAATTTTCCGCGTTAGTGGAAAAGGCTAAGGTAGCCGAGGGAATCAAGGACTCGGTTAAGCAGAGCTCTGATAGGAATAGGCCCAATAGGGGTTATGGGTCATCAGGATCGTCTGGGAGTGGGCAGAAAAGGCCCAGAGTAGGCCGCGAGGTCAGCAAGTTGGTGCAGGAGGACAGTATCGTCCTTGTGATCTGTGTGGAAAGAGACACTTAGCAGAGTGTTGGAAAAGGACAGGAGGATGTTTCAGGTGTGGGTCCAAGGATCACATGATTAAGGATTGTCCAAAGAAACCGGAGGAGAATCGGCCAGCAGCTCAGAATGTTAGTCAGGCTGATAGAGGCAGACAGCAGCCTCAAAGAGGTCGTGGTTCGAATAACAGAGGTAATGGTGCTGGCAGAGGACATGGAACTCAGGGCAGAGGTGCTGTCAATGCTGAGGCAAGGCAACCGGGTTTGGTTTATGCGGTTCGCCAGAGGGAGGATGGAGACGCGTCGGACGTCATAACCGGTACGTTCCTTATTCATGGCAAGCCCTATTTTGCTCTTATTGATGTGGGCTCGACCCATTCATATGTTGCATGTAGTATAGTGGAAACACTAGGCCTAGACTCTGAACTTTCTGATAGGCAGATGACTGTAGTAAGCCCATTAGGCCAAAGTGTAGTGGTGGATAAGATCTTTCGGAGTGTACCCCTAGAAATTTAGGGAGTGAACTTGCGGGCTGACTTAATGGAGTTACCCTTCAGAGAATTTGACCTCATACTTGGTATGGATTTGTTAGTGGAGCACCAAGCCGTGTTGGACTGTGCGGCTAAACGAATGGAACAAAAGACTCCGAAGGATGAAGTAGTAGTTATGATCGGAGAAAGGAGGAACTACCTGTCTAACGTAGTTTCAACATTGAAGGCTGAGAAAATGATTAGGAAGGGGTACAAGGCGTTCTTAGCCTTCGTAAGTGCGTTGGGTGAAAAGGAAGAAGGTGTCAGTGGAGTTAAAACTGTAAGGGATTTTGAAGATGTGTTTCTAGAGGAATTACCAGGAATACCCCCAGATAGGGAGGTGGAATTTGGAATAGACTTACTGCGGGAACAGCTCCTGTGTCAATTGCTTCATACCGGATGGCGCCGAAGGAGTTAGTTGAGCTCAAGGCTCAAATCCAAGAATTGCTGGATTGTGGGTTCATTCGACCTAGTGTGTCTCCATGGGGAGCACCGGTCCTGTTTGTGAAGAAGAAGGACGGAACTATGCGTATGTGCATAGATTACCGTCAGTTGAACAAGCTGACCATTAAGAACAAGTATCCTTTGCCAAGGATCGATGACTTGTTCGATCAGCTGAAGGGGTCGCAGTATTCTCGAAGATAGACTTAAGGTCGGGATATCATCAGTTAAAGGTGAAGGAGGCAGATATCCATAAGACCGCTTTTAGGACAAGATACGGCCATTTTGAGTTTGTAGTAATGCCGTTTGGATTGACGAACGCAACAGCCACATTCATGGATATGATGAACCGAGTTTTTCAACCCTACTTAGATAGGTTCGTCATTGTATTCATCGACGATATCTTGGTGTACTCCAAGTCTGAAGTGGAGCATGATAAGCACCTACGGGTTGTGTTGGAAGTATTAAGGGAAAAGAAGCTTTATGCCAAATTCAGCAAGTGTGAATTTTGGCTTAAGGAGGTGGCATTCTTAGGACATGTGGTATCCGCAGAGGGAATAAGAGTGGATCCTAGGAAGATCGAAGCAATGTTGGATTGGAAACCACCTAAGTCTGTGGCTGAGATCCAAAATTTCTTAGGATTGGCAGGCTATTATAGAAGGTTCTTGGAAGGGTTCTCGTCAATAGCCGCGCCTTTGACAAAGTTACTAAGGAAGGAAGTACCCTTTGAATGGACTGATAAGCAACAGGAGAGCTTTGAAAAGCTTAAGAAGGTGTTGACAGAAGCCCCAGTGTTAATTCAGCCGGAGGCAGGGAAGGATTTTGTGGTATACTTTGACGCTTCGTATACGGGATTAGGATGTGTTCTAATGTAAGATGGAAAAGTAGTCGCGTATGCGTCTCGACAACTAAGGCCTCATGAGGTTAACTACCCAACCCATGACTTGGAAATAGCAGCAGTGGTTTTCGCCCTTAAGGTGTGGAGGCACTATCTCTATGGAGAAAGGTCAGTGATCTACACATACCACAAGAGCCTTAAGTATCTGTTGACTCAGAAGGAGTTGAACTTGAGGCAGCGAAGGTGGGTGGAATTATTGAAGGATTATGATTGCTCGATAGAGTACCACCCGGGCAAGGCGAATGTGGTAGCTGATGCTCTAAGTCGGAAGGCTGTGTCAGATCTAAGGGCTATGTTTGCTCACATAAGTTTGTATGATGATGGAAGCCTGTTGGCAGAGTTGCAAGTCAAGCCCACATGGCTGAATGAGGTGAAAAGGGGATAGTTGGCTGATAAGGACCTAAGTGCTAAGTTGCAGCAAGTATAGAACGGAATATTAGAGGATTATGGTGTTAATGATGAAGGAGTATTGTGCTACAAAGGAAAGGTCTGTATGCCAAAGGACGAGGAGTTAAGACAAAGGATTCTTCGGGAGGCGCATAGTAGCCCTTATGCTATGCATCCTAGAGGCATTAAGTTGTACAGAGATTTAAGGGAACAGTTTTGGTGGCCTGATCTTAAACGGGAAGTTACTGAATTCGTGGGAAAATGCCTGACGTGTCAGCAAGTTAAGGCTGAACACCAAGTCCCATCGGGATTGTTTCAGCCAATCGAGATTCCGCAGTGGAAGTGGGAGAGAATTACCATGGACTTCGTTAGTAGGCTTCCCCTTACACCTACTAAGAAGGACTCGGTATGGGTAAGAGTGGATTATTCTCTTCAAAAGTTGGCCAAGTTATATGTGGCAGAAATTGTGCGGTTACACGGAGTGCCGGTATCGATCATCTCCGATAGAGACCCAAGGTTTACGTCTCGATTTTGGAGGGCACTTCATCAAGCTTTAGGCACTAAGTTAGACTTCACTACGACTTTTCATCCACAATCAGACGGGCAGTTTGAACGGGTTATACAAGTGTTGGAGGATATGTTGAGAGGCTGTGTGATGGATTTCCAAGGAAGTTGGGAAGATTACTTGCCTTTAGCAGAGTTCGCCTACAACAACAGCTATCAGGCTAGCATCCGAATGGCACCATATGAAGCATTGTATGGTCGGAAGTGTGGAACTCCTACTTGTTGGACTAAGTTAGGAGAACGTCGAGTTTTGGGTCCCGAGTTAGTGGCAGAAACTGAAGAGAAGGTTGAGATGATCCGAGCACAGTTGAAGGAAGCCTCTGATAGGCAGAAGTCGTACGCTGACCTTAAGCGGAAGGAAATAGACTTTGAAGTGGGAGACCAAGTGTTTCTGAAAGTCTCGCCTTGGAAGAAGGTGATGAGGTTTGTTCGCAAAGGGAAGTTAAGCCCAAGGTTTATAGGGCCCTATCGAGTGTTGAAGCGAGCTGGACCAGTGGCATATCAATTAGAGTTTCCATCAGAGTTGTAGCAGATGCACGACGTATTCCATGTATCCATGCTACGTCGTTACCGATCGGACCCATCTCATGTAGTACCAGTGGAAGAAGTGGAGCTAAGGCCAGACTTATCCTACGAGGAAGAGTCGATTCAGATATTGGAACGTGATGTGAAAGTGCTACGGAGGAAGTCAGTTCCTCTAGTCAAAGTATTATGGTACAATCATGGATCGGAAGAAGCTTCGTGAGAGCCAGAAGAGGCAATGCGACAGCAATACCCTCAATTATTTTAGCTAGGAAATTTCGAGGACGAAATTATTTTAAGGGGGTAGAACTGTAACATCCTGAAAAGGGCCTATGCATTTTCGGTTTAATTGTACGAAATGACAGGTCTTATGTGTTATGAATATATTTTGAACTTTTTTGGAAACCTGGAAATGTATGTAAACGTTAGGAAAGTGAACATTTTTGGAAATGTATGGAAATGTTAGGTTTAAAAGAGGAAAGTGAACATTTTTGGAAACTAGGAAATGTAAGGAAATGATTTAGAAATGATTCAAAAGAGGAAAGTGAACATTTTTGGAAACTTGGAAATGTAAGGAAATGTCAAGTTTAAAAAGGCAAACGAAAATTTTTGGAAACTTGGAAATGAAAGGAAATGTCATAGAAACGTTAAGTTTTAAAGTTTAAAAAGGGGAAACTAAGGCAAGGTGGTCTTAAAAGAAAATGTATGTGAAATATGACATACAAATAGCCTTGGTAAAATGGCTACAAGGCATCACTTAGGGCCCCTGGAAATGGCGCCACATACAAGGGTATTGGGCCTAAGTTCGAGTCACATGGGAAGCAAATAAAAGAAATTTTATTTTGCTACAAGGAGCAGAGGGGTGGACGGCACATGGCTATAATTTAGTAGTTTTTATTCTTTTATTTTTTAAGAGATAAATAAGGGATAAATAAGGGATTTATTTATCATTATTTTCAAAAGATAATTGTGGGATTAAATTCTTTTAATATGAATAAAGTGATAATTAAAGGGATAAAGCTATCAAAATAGAAGAGTGGTGGCCAAGTAAGGGACTTTAAGTTGATAATTTCGGCCAAACTATTAAAGGGGTAGCCGAATTTTCCATGGCCAAGTAGCCTCCCTTTTCGTTGATTCATTTCCTCTTCCAAAGTCCCTCTTTTCTTCTCTTCTCTTCTATTTGTCAAAGCTGAAAGTTTGCTTGTGTTCTAGCCGATTACTCCATTAAACCCAAAAGCCGAAGTTGATCCACAACAAGCTAGTCTCTATAGCCGAATATTGCTAAAGGTTCAAGCAAGGATTGCCGATTTCTAAAATAAGGGTAAGATCAAAGTTTGATTTCTATTCTTTCCTTTAAGGACTTGCCGAAATTTCAAAGGCTAATTCTTATTTTATTCATTGACCGAAATATTAAGGAGAGATTTTGGGATCTGTGCTAGTGTCAACTTTTAAGGGAGATAGTTCGAGATCTAGCCAACCAAGGTAAGTACATATTCGGCCAAGGGCTAGGTAAAGGTGATTTAAATGTTAGAAGTGGATCTAACAGATACCCTGTAGGTTTCGACATCGCCATAACCAAGGGATATTTTCGAGATTTGGAAATCACAAGGTAAGTGCCTAAATACAATCGGCTAAGGCCATGTTTGGTATTCTAGATCTATTTCTTATATGTTTGAAAAGCCGAAAACTAACTAGTTAGGAGTTTTGGCTACTAGCCGATTACAAGGGTGTGCATCACAAAGTTTCGGGACTCGATTTGTAAGTCAATCGGCAGCAAGGTAGGTTTTAAGTGTACTAATCCTATTAGGATTTGGTCTTATAGCCGAATAGGCTTTTTGCTAACATTTTAAGGTTGGCTAAATGTAGGGATTTAAGATCTAAAGCATTAGATCAAGCTTTTTGGGACTTAAGTGAACCGCTAAGTTAATCAGGTGTGTACGTCACACTACTTCTTAATATATTTATGGCAATATTTAATATATATGTGATTATAAGTATGTATAAGAATGTGAATGTGGCTAAGGTACCATATTGTGGTACAAAGTACCCAGGTACGTTTCCTACTCATACTAGGATTATGAAATATGTTATTTTAACATGTGAAAAGTTATAAGAATGTGAAAATTTGCATATTAACGCATAATATATGATTTGGGGCATATAGGTTATTTAAAAGGGGAAGTGAATGTGGTGGCCTAAGACCACTGTATCTGAACGTGGTGACCTAAGACCACGATAATCTGAATGTGGTGACCTAAGACCACGATATCTGAGTGTGGTGACCTAAGACCATGAATACTCATAAGGGCGATGAGCACGTCGATTGCAGCGACTACCTTCGATGGTGTGTAGCGGATGGAGGGTTGACTTAGTAGTCCCCACGGTGTGCAGGTTGGTACGGGGATGTGTAGTGGATGGCTTTTAGGTTTGGGTTCCGGATTGCATCAATTTTGATCTGTTATAAGAATTGTTATGTGACATGATTATGTATGCCTAAGTTGTTAAGATTTAGTGTTGTAGTGCACATTGAGTCTGTTGACTCACCCCGTTGTGGGAACATGTTTCAGGTGATGAACAGTGATGGACCGGGACGGTAGATCTTGTGGTGGCCATGCTCATCTTGAAGTTTTATTTAAATTGGATCTTTTATTTCTTTTTAAGTACTTTATAATTTTATTTTGGGATTTTACTTGATGTAATAAGGCCATAGTGAATTATGTTATTTTCTGCTTTAATTGCTATGTTAAAAAGTTTTATTTATTAGAGACTAAGTAAATTTTAATTTGAAATAAACTTTAAAATATTTTGTCATATGAAATTAAATGGGTTTCAATACAAAATAAATTTGTTTTCAACTCGAGCCCAATCCATCAGCAAACTATCCTCAAAACCCACAGATTTCCAAAGTAATAAAAAGATTTTTTACTAGTTTTCTTCGAGGAACATACCAAATCCGGTCAAGGCTCGTGGGCCGTGTTTGGGGTGTTTCAGATCTGGTCGAAACGCATGGGTCAGGTTTGGGGTGTTACACTCAGATATCGATGCCATTGTCCCAGGCGAGGTCTTGCATGTACTCAGATATCGATGCCACTATCTTAGACAGGGTCTTACACGAATCAAATACGATGCCAATGTCATAGACATGGTCTTACACGTAAATCTCATATCAATGTCAACGTCCCAGACGTGGTCTTACACGAAATCTCGAATCAACGCCAACGTCCCATACGTGGTCTTACATGATCTCACATATCAGAAACCTATGTCATGTCATATGTAACCCTATCTATTCCTAGGTTCATATGGGACTTCTCGGACTTAGATACAATGTTGATACTATATCGAATTCCATGTATATAACATCTCAAGCATATTAAACACAAATTAAATTTCATAATGCACAATTAAGTCAATTAACTCGGAAATCAAAAACGGACTCGACTACTCTGTTACTTTCGATTTCCCACGATCTAAGTCCGTTTTCTTCGGTTCTTGATCTATACATATTCAAATTTAACTTATTTATTCATTAACGCATTCAATTCAATCCAAAAACACATATTTAGGGCAATTTAGAAATTAGCCGTTACATTTTCACATTTTGACATTTTAGTCCTCATTTCACAAAATCACAAAATACACATAATTTGGTTGCACCATGCTTAGGCCGAATATCACCCATGCTCATAAAAATCCTCACATTCATTTATTTCACAATTTAGTCCCTCAAAATATTATTTTCTCAATTAAGTCAAAATTACTCAAAATCACAAAAACTGCAAAGACAAACTATGTTAATCTAACACATATCTTTCATAATTCATCTTTAAACATCACAAAACCCATATGTTCATCAATGGAACATTTCAAAATATTCATCAATTCACAAAACTGAAGCATGGGTTTTGAAGAATACTAAGCAACGATTACAAAAACATAGAAATTATCAAAAACTGAATCAAATCATACCTTAATCATAGAGCTTTATGGCCGAATGCCCTAGCTTCATATTTTATTTTTTTTCTTTGTTTTTGATGAAAGAACACATAAAAATCCACCATCTTTTAGCTTTGTTTTTATTATAAAAATCCACCATCTTTTAGCTTTGTTTTTATTATAATAACTTTATTAATATATTTACTAAATTAACGTTGGAAATTTAATTAGTAAACATTATAATATGTGCCCTTAACCGTCCGTCCTATAGTTCAATGGCATATTTGCAACATAAAACCCTCACATTAAAAGAACAACCACTATTCAACCCTTTTAAAAATAACCACTAGGTTTTCATGTTATGCGATTTAATTCTTTTCTCAAATTAAGCACACAAATCATCAAATTAAATCACAAAAATTTTACACATACTAATTCACATGCTACAGACAAAGAAAATAATATTAAAATATTTTTTGACTCAGATTTGTGGTCGCAAAACAACTATTTCGACTAGGGTCTAAACCGGTCAATTACAGTACTCCCCCCTTAGGGATTTTTGTCTCCGAAAATCTTACCGTTGGATAGATTTGGATATTCTCGTCTCATTGCATCTTTAGGCTCCCATGTAGCCTCCTCAACTCCATGTCGATGCCGCATTACTTTAACTAACGAAATTTTCTTGTTTCAAAATTCTTTCACTTCACGAGCTAAGATACGGATCAGTCCTACTTTATAAGTCATATCAGATCGGATTTCAATCTCAGATGGAGAAATCACATGAGAGGGATCGGACCGATATCATCTCAGCATTCACACGTGAAATACATTATGCATCTTTTCCAACTGTGGTGGCAATAACAATCTATACGCAACAGGTCCAACAAGCTCTATAATCTCGAACTCAACTTGCTTTTACGTCCGAATCGTAGTACTTTCTTCCACAGAGATACTTTTAAAAAATACTTTATCACCAATTTCAAATTCAATGTCTTTTCTTTTCAAGTCTACATAGGACTTTTGACGATTAGATGCTACTTTTAGATTATCGTGGATAACTTTCACTTTCTGTTCAGTGTCATTTCTGAAATCAACCCCGTGTATCTTACTTTCACCGAGCTCATTCCAATACAGAGGTGTACGACATTTACGTCTGTACAAAGCTTCATAGGGTGCCATTTTAATGCTCGACTGAAAACTATTATTACATGAAAATGCAATAACTTAAGAATGCAACATCTCAACATATCCTCAAGTATTTGGATGATTTGCTCGGATTGACCATCAGTCTGCGGATGAAAAGCTGTATTGAAATGTAATTTGGTGCGTAAAGCTTCTTGCAATTTCTTCCAGAATCATGACGGGAACCACAGATCTCTATCTGACATAATAGACAATGGTACTCCGTGCAATCTCACAATATCAGAAATGTAAAGTTCAACTAACTTATTTAGTGAGTAGTCAAATCGTATCGGAATAAAATGGGCTGATTTCATCAATCGATCAACCACGACCCAAATTGTATCTTTCTTTCTCATGGTCAAAGGTAACCCTGAAACAAAGTCCATCGTTACTCTATCCCATTTCCATTCGAGAATCAAAATCGGTTGTAGCAACCAGATGGAACCTGATGTTCGGCTTTAACTTGCTGACAAACTAAACATTTTGACACAAAATCAGGGATATCTCTTTTAATACAAGACCACTAATAGTGTTGCTTCAGATCATGATACATCTTTGTACTACTCGGATGAACAAATATCTAAGTCCGTTTTCTTTGGTTCTTGATCTATACATATTCAAATTTAACTCATTTATTCATTAACTCATTCAATTCAATCCAAAAACACATATTTAGGGTAATTTAGAAATTAGCCCTTACATTTTCACATTTTGACATTTTAGTCCTTATTTCACAAATTCACAAAATACACATAATTTGCTTGTACCATGCTTAGGTCGAATATCACCCATGCTCATACAAGTCTTCACATTTCATTTATTTCACAATTTAGTACCTCAAAATATTATTTTCTCAATTAAGTCTAAATTACTCAAAATCACAAAAACTCTAAAGACAAACTATGTTAATCTAGCACATATCTTTCATAATTCATCTTTAAACATCACAAAACTCATATGTTCATCAATGGCACATTTCAAAATATTCATCAATTCACAAAATTGAAACATGGGCTTTGAAGAATACTAAGCAACGATTACAAAAACATAGAAATTATCAAAAACCGAATTAAAATCATACCTTAATCATAGAGCTTTATGGCCGAATGCCCTAGCTTCATATTTTATTTTTTTTCTTTGTTTTTGATGAAAGAACACATAAAAATCCACCATCTTTTAGCTTTGTTTTTATTATAAAAGTCCACCATCTTTTAGTTTTGTTTTTATTATAATAACTTTATTAATATATTTACTAAATTAGCATTGGAAATTTAATTAGTAAACATTATAATATGTGCCCTTAACCGTCCGTCCTATAGTTCAATGGCATATTTGCAACATAAAACCCTCACATTAAAAGAACAACCATTATTCAACCCTTTTAAAAATAACCACTAGGTTTTCATGTTATGCGATTTAATCCTTTTTTCAACTTAAGCACACAAATGATCAAATTAAATCACAAAAATTTTACACATACTAATTCACATGCTACAGACTAAGAAAATAATATTAAAATATTTTTTGACTCAGATTTGTGGTCGCAAAACAACTATTTCGACTAGGGTCGAAACCGGTCTATTACAGTACTCCCCCCTTAGGGATTTTTGTCTCCAAAAATCTTACCGTTGCACATATTTGGATATTCTCGTCTCATTGCATCTTCAGGCTCCGATGTAGCCTCTTCAACTCCATGTCGATGCCGCATTACTTTAACTAACGAAATTTTCTTGTTTCGAAATTCTTTCACTTCACGAGCTAAGATACGGATCAGTCCCACTTTATAAGTCATATCAGATCGGATTTCAATCACAGATGGAGAAATCACATGAGAGGGATCGGACCGGTATCGTCTAAGCATTCACACGTGAAATACATTATGCATCTTTTCCAACTATGGTGGCAATAACAATCTATACGCAACAGGTCCAACAAGCTCTATAATCTCGAACTCAGCTTGCTTTTATGTCCGAATCGTAGTACTTTCTTCCACAGAGATACTTTTAAAAAATACTTTATCACCAATTTCAAATTCAATGTCTTTTCTTTTCAAGTCTGCATAGGACTTTTGACGATTAGATGCTACTTTCAGATTATCGTGGATAACTTTCACTTTCTGTTCAGTGTCATTTCTGAAATCAACCCCGTGTATCTTACTTTCACCGAGCTCAGTCCAATACAGAGGTGTACGACATTTACGTCTGTACAAAGCTTCATAGGGTGTCATTTTGATGCTCGACTGAAAACTATTATTACATGAAAATGCAATAACTTAAGAATGCAACATCTCAACATATCCTCAAGTATCTGGATGATTCGCTCGGATTGACCATCAGTCTGCGGATGAAAAGCTGTATTGAAATGTAATTTGGTGCGTAAAGCTTCTTGCGATTTCTTCCAGAATCATGACGGGAACCACGGATCTCTATCTGACATAATAGACAATGGTACTCCGTGCAATCTCACAATATCAGAAATGTAAAGTTCAACTAACTTATTTAGTGAGTAGTCAAATCGTATCGGAATAAAATGGGTTGATTTCGTCAATCGATCAACCACGACCCAAATTGTATCTTTCTTTCTCAGAGTCAAAGGTAACCCTGAAACAAAGTCCATTGTCACTCTATCACATTTCCTTTCGAGAATCAAAATCCGTTGTAGCAACCAGATGGAACCTGATGTTCAGCTTTAACTTACTGACAAACTAAACATTTTGACACAAAATCAGGGATATCTCTTTTAATACAAGACCACTAATAGTGTTGCTTCAGATCATGATACATCTTTGTACTACCCAGATGAACAAATATCTAAGTCCGTTTTCTTTGGTTCTTGATCTATACATATTCAAATTTAACTCATTTATTCATTAACTCATTCAATTCAATCCAAAAACACATATTTAGGGTAATTTAGAAATTAGCCCTTACATTTTCACATTTTGACATTTTAGTCCTTATTTCACAAATTCACAAAATACACATAATTTGCTTGTACCATGCTTAGGTCGAATATCACCCATGCTCATACAAGTCTTCACATTTCATTTATTTCACAATTTAGTACCTCAAAATGTTATTTTCTCAATTAAGTCTAAATTACTCAAAATCACAAAAACTCTAAAGACAAACTATGTTAATCTAGCACATATCTTTCATAATTCATCTTTAAACATCACAAAACTCATATGTTCATCAATGGCACATTTCAAAATATTCATCAATTCACAAAATTGAAGCATGGGTTTTGAAGAATACTAAGCAACGATTACAAAAACATAGAAATTATCAAAAACCGAATCAAAATCATACCTTGATTTTAGAGCTTTATGGCCGAATGCCCTAGCTTCATATTTTATTTTTTTCTTTGTTTTTGATGAAAGAACACATAAAAATCCACCATCTTTAGCTTTGTTTTTATTATAAAAATCCACCAGCTTTTAGTTTTGTTTTTATTATAATAACTTTATTAATATATTTACTAAATTAGCGTTGGAAATTTAATTAGTAAACATTATAATATGTGCCCTTAACCGTCCATCCTATAGTTCAATGGCATATTTGCAACATAAAACCCTCACATTAAAAGAACAACCATTATTCAACCCTTTTAAAAATAACCACTAGGTTTTCATGTTATGCGATTTAATCCTTTTTTCAAATTAAGCACACAAATGATCAACTTAAATCACAAAAATTTTACACATACTAATTCACATGCTACAGACTAAGAAAATAATATTAAAATATTTTTTGACTCAGATTTGTGGTCATGAAAACAACTATTTCGACTAGGTCTAAACCGGTCTATTACAATACTCCCCCCTTAGGGATTTTTGTCTCCGAAAATCTTACCGTTGCACATATTTGGATATTCTCGTCTCATTGCATCTTCAGGCTCCCATGTAGCCTCTTCAACTCCATGTCGATGCCGCATTACTTTAACTAACAAAATTTTCTTGTTTCGAAATTCTTTCACTTCACGAGCTATGATATGGATCAGTCCCACTTTATAAGTCATATCAGATCAGATTTCAATCTCAGATGGAGAAATCACATGAGAGGGATCGGACCGGTATCGTCTAAGCATTCACACATGAAATACATTATGCATCTTTTCCAACTATGGTGGCAATAACAATCTATACGCAACAGGTCCAACAAGCTCTATAATCTCGAACTCAACTTGCTTTTATGTCTGAATCGTAGTACTTTCTTCCATAGAGATACTATTAAAAAATACTTTATCACCAATTTCAAATTCAATGTCTTTTCTTTTCAAGTCTGTATAGGACTTTTGACGATTAGATGCTACTTTCAGATTATCGTGGATAACTTTCACTTTCTATTCAGTGTCATTTCTGAAATCAACCCCGTGTATCTTACTTTCACCGAGCTCAGTCCAATACAGAGGTGTACAACATTTACGTCTGTACAAAGCTTCATAGGGTGTCATTTTGATGCTCGGCTGAAAACTATTATTACATGAAAATGCAATAACTTAAGAATGCAACATCTCAACATATCCTAAAGTATCTGGATGATTCGCTCTGATCGACATCATCACCATGGATGAAAAGCTGTATTGAAATGTAATTTGGTGCGTAAAGCTTCTTGCGATTTCTTCCAGAATCATGACGGGAACCACGGATCTCTATCTGTACTTCGTGCAATCTCACAATATCAGAAATGTAAAGTTCAACTAACTTATTTAGTGAGTAGTCAAATCGTATCGGAATAAAATGGGCTGATTTCGTCAATCAATCAACCACGACCCAAATTGTATCTTTCTTTCTCAGAGTCAAAGGTAACCCTGAAACAAAGTCCATCGTTACTCTATCCCATTTCCATTCGAGAATCAAAATCGGTTGTAGCAACCAGATGGAACCTGATGTTCAGCTTTAACTTGCTGACAAACTAAACATTTTGACACAAAATTAGAGATATCTCTTTTAATACAAGACCACTAATAGTGTTGCTTCAGATCATGATACATCTTTGTACTACCCGGATGAACAAATATCTAAGTCCGTTTTCTTTGGTTCTTGATCTATACATATTCAAATTTAACTCATTTATTCATTAACTCATTCAATTCAATCCAAAAACACATATTTATGGTAATTTAGAAATTAGCCCTTACATTTTCACATTTTGACATTTTAGTCCTTATTTCACAAATTCACAAAATACACATAATTTGCTTGTACCATGCTTAGATCGAATATCACCCATGCTCATACAAGTCTTCACATTTCATTTATTTCACAATTTAGTACCTCAAAATATTATTTTCTCAATTAAGTCTAAATTACTCAAAATCACAAAAACTCTAAAGACAAACTATGTTAATCTAGCACATATCTTTCATAATTCAGCTTTAAACATCACAAAACTCATATGTTCATCAATGGCACATTTCAAAATATTCATCAATTCACAAAATTGAAGATGGGTTTTGAAGAATACTAAGCAACGATTACAAAAACATAGAAATTATCAAAAACCGAATCAAAATCATACCTTAATCAAAGAGCTTTATGGCCAAATGCCCTAGATTCAAATTTTATTTTTCTTTTCTTTGTTTTTCGGTGGAAGAACACATAAAAATCCACCATATTTTAGCTTTGTTTTTATTATAATAACTTTATTAATATATTTAATAAATTGGCCTTGTAAATTTAATTAGTAAACCTTATAATATATGCCATTACCCGTCCATCCTATAGTTCAATGGCATATTTGTTAAATCCATAAACACCACAGGGGCATTTGTTAAGCCAAAAGGCATGACTAAAAATTTGTAGTGTCCATACCTCATCTGAAATGCAGTCTTTGGCACATCTGAGTCTTTTACTCTCAATTGATAATATCCCGACCTCAAGTCTATCTTGGAAAACATAGTGGCTCCCTTCAATTGATCGAACAAATCATCAATCCTTGGCAATGGATACTTGGTCTATGCATAACCTCATGGATCCATCTTTCTTTTTCACAAATAATACTAGAGCACCCCATGGAAAATAACTTGGTCTTGCAAAACCTTTGTCCGTCAACTCTTGCAACTGTGCCTTCAATTCCTTCAACTTAGTCGGAGCCATTCTGTATGGAGCAATCGATATAGGTGTCGTACCGGGAGCTAACTTGATGCAAAATTCAACCTCTCTAACCGGAGGCAATCGTAACAATTCTTCTAGGAATACATCTGGGTACTCACATTCTATTGGTACTGATTCAATCTTTAACTCAGTTTCTTTGGCATTCATCACAAAAGAAAGGTACGCCTCATACCCTTTTTTTACATACTTCTGAGTAGACATGTGAGAGATCACTACCGGCGACCTGTCTTGCTCATTTGATTCAACACGAAGAGTGGCCCCATTTTCACCTCTCAACTCAATATATTTCTTTTCATAATTTACTATCACATCATGAGTGGCTAACCAGTCCATACCAAGAATTATTTCAAATTCATCAAATGGCAATAGCATGAGATTCTCATTAAAATAATGACCTCTAATCATCAATGGGCAATTTTTGCATACTCTATCAACTAATACACTTTTGCCAAAAGGATTAGACACTTTTATCACAAACTCCATAGGCTCAACAAGTATGCTCATGCTAATGTATGAATAGATAGACCCCGTATCAATTAAAGCAACAACATTAGTATCATAGAGTGAAAATGTACCCGTAATTACATCAGGGGATGACGCCTCTTCGCGAGCGCGAATGGCATAAGTCCTCGCAGGTGCTCTACCCCCAGATCTTGTAGCCTGCTCTCGGGTGTACGTTTACTACTCACCCCACTTTCCGGGTTCCTTTGTTGTCTTCCTCTATTAGTGCTTCCTGATTTTGCACTCTAAACCTTGTCTTTCTCAACCATTTCGGGACATTCTCTGATGAAGTGATCTTGGGAACCGCACTGAAAACAAGTACTCTCATGTGCATGACACTCACCGGGGTGACGTCTACCGCACCGTGGGCATTTCGGTCTATTAGATCAAATATTTGCAACACTAGCGACTAAGGTGGTTTGAGCCTTATTCCCAGTGTACTCTTTACTCTTGCTTCTGCATAAAAACCCTGCTGAAGTAGCTGATCTGATAAGAAAATCTTTCATGAGGATTGAAACGACTTACTCCACTGTCTCTTTCTTGAGTCACGAGACTCCATCTCAGCTTTTCTTTTCTCTTCAACTAATTCTTCGGCTTTACAATCCCAGTCCACTAGCACAACAAATTCTTTCAATTCGGGGACACCAACAAAAAACTTAATATCTTCATTTAGTCCATCCTCAAATCTCTTACACATAATAGCCTCAATGGATACACACTCTCGAGCGTATTTACTGAGCCTTACAAACTCACACTTGTACTCAGTTACTGTCATCTTACCTTGCTTCAATTCTAAGAATTCTTTTCTTTTCTGATCAATAAATCTTTGACTTATGTACTTCTTCCTAAATTCTTCCTGGAAAAACTCCCACGTGATCTTTTCCCTTGGTACAACCGACATAAGGGTGTTCCATCACTGATAAGTAGAATCTCTTAGAAAAGAAACTACACATTTCATGCACTCCTCAGGTGCACACAATAATTCGTCAAATAGCCTGATGGTATTTTCAAGCCAGAACTCGGATCTTTCAAGATCATCATCTTTACTAGCCCAGAATTCCTCAGCACCTTGCTTCCGAATTCTATCTACCGGAGGCTTTTCTCTTCTTATCACTTCTACCACTTGAGGGGCTACAAGGGTAGGTTGAGGAATAGGCAAGGGTGGAGGGGGTGGTGCTTTTGGGTTCGTGCGGACGAACTCCGTATACCAAGCATTCATAATGTAGAGAAAGGCTTCCCTAGCCTCTTCTCCTTCTCTCTGACTTATTATCGTAGGTTAGTTTCATTTTCACTCGGCATCGTCCCTTCGGCGGGAGCTAACGCATTACTTTCTACATCATCTGAGCTCTTTGAGGATCTATTTACTATATCAAAACACACTTTAAATTGTCAAGAGTTGTCACACTACCATTATATAAATACTCTTAAGTATGGTATGTATAGCTAGACTCAAACTTACGCCACGTTAGTTCGAGAACCAGCTAAATCGTAGCTCTGGTACCACTAAATGTAACACCCCTTACCCGTGTCCGACGCCGGAACAAGATACGAGGCATCACCGTACTAAACCTTACTTGAACATGAAATATTGTGCTACAAATTTTCCTCCAACTTAAAACTTCTCCTTCTTAATCATAACATACATATCATGGGCCTACAAGGCCTTAAACATACATCTAGAAGGTTTCGGAGTTCAACCAAAAACTTTTACACTCTTTGAAATTTTTGCCTAAACAGAGGTCACACGCCTATGTGACTTTGGACACACCCGTGTGGGCAGGCCGTGTGGTCACACACGCCCATGTCCCTAGCCCTTGTAGAATTTTTTTTTTATTTCGAACCTATATGGGATTTCACATGGCCGGACACATGCCCGTGTCAATGGCCCGTGTCCTTCACACGGCCTAGACACGCCCGTGTCCTCACCCGTGTGTGAAAACTAGGGGTATTTTGTTTATGATGTCAGCAACCCCTTATGGAGCACACAGCCTAAGCACACGCCTGTGTGCTGGCCTGTATGATAAATCGAATTCTCGCAATAAAATGCAGGGGACACACGGCCTATCAACACAGCCATAGAGGTTGACCGTGTGTCACGTACGGCCTAGACACATGCCCCTGTATTTACTCGTGTGGACATTTAGAGGTTATTTTTCAAGCCAATTGTCACCCTAAAACATCAACGCACTTATACCAACTCAAGCGATACATAACATGGCCTATATACACTATGAATAATCCTCGAAACATAACTTGTAGAATTCATAAAACTCATCATCGATAAGATATGGAACTTAACAAATATTAGCCAATTTCTTCGTCTATATACAAAAAGAATGCATAATCCTAATAAACAAGCCTTTGACTCACAATATGACATAACTGAAAATGATCAAACTCCTATACATGCCATACTCAATCTAAATCAACTTTGCAATACCAAAATAGTGGTTGATCGAGTGATCCGAGCTCTGACGTTCTTTGATCCCTGAATTAGCTTGGCAATGTTACAAGGAAAAAGGAAAGGAGAGGGGTAAGCATATAGCTTAGTAAGTTTGCATGAAATTTTACATAGCAATATAATAGCTTGTAATTAAACTCATACATCATGAAACTAAAGCAACATAAATCTAAAGTGCTTGAACTTACTTACTCATATTTACTTTTACTCATCACATATTACATTATAATTTCATACTTGTAATCTAATCAGGGTACCTGTATCACTTAGTCACATAGATTAGCACTGTTGCTAATATAACATAAACTCAAATCACTGTATTCCTTAACTTAGCTTTAACTCTTTATCATTCTTGAATAACTTAGCTTGTTACTATTTTGCTTACTTAGCTCTTTTGTTACTTATTTCATGCTTGACTCTTTCGCCCATTGAATTAATCAGAATATTAGAGGATACTCAATCTCATCAAACATGTATCTCGATGCCAATGCCATGTCCCAGATATTGTCTTACATGGGATCGCCTCATGGTGTCGATGCCATATGATCGCTGTAAAATCAGAGTTTTAAAATTTATAAAAGAATGATCAAATCTGGAAACTAACTCTGACAACGATTAAACGCAAGTGTACCTATCGAACAGTAGTATAACTTAGGCAAGACCGGATATCGAACCCAAAGGAACTAAAAGTATTAATACTCACTTTCTTTTTATTATTTAACCTAACTAAGATAAAGGTTACTTTTAAACTAAATTGACGACAACTAAACTAAGGAAATAAAGACAAAAAGATGAATTTGGGGATAACTTGAAAAAGACTCAGTTGATTTTTATGATACCTTCGGAAAGAATCCACCTAGACTTCTCTTATTATCTAATCTTAAATTATATGATTTCTTTTACTTAGCTTGATCCGTGAGACTCCCTAACCTTTATTAAACCCTCTCTCGAAATGAATAACATCTAATCCTAGGTTAATTAGTGGAACTCTCGTTAGCTTATAATAACCCCCTAGGAAATCAGTAAATCGATCAATGGATTCCCATATTAGGTTTCACCCTAATCTGGCAAAATCTTATAACCCTATCTCTAGGCGCCCGATCAACTCCGCTTAATTATGTTAGATCTACTCTTAGGCAGGGTCTATTCCTCCTCCACCTAAACACATTTAATTTGGATTAAACAACATTATTAAGAACAATAGCACATTTAATTTGGATTAAGCAACATTATTAAGAACAAACTAAGTAATTTATCATATAACTTAAAAATCAAATAATAAAATCTGTCTAGGTTTCATCCCCCTTCAGGTATCTGAAGGATTTAGTTCATAATGTAAAAAGAAAACATCACAAGAGAAAAGATAAAACAAAACATAAGAAAAATCCTAAAACTCCCTGATGGGATTGAAGGAGAATTCTGCCGTCTTGAGTATAATTCTGGCTTCTTGGGATGAATCAACCGGCTATCCTCACGTTACTCCCTAACTCTGACCTTCTCGGCTTGGCTCCTTGGCCTAGATTTTGCCCCCTTCCAAAGGTGGTACTTGGGGTGTATTTATAGGCTCTTAGAATGCGATTCTTTCTCCCGAAGTATCCTTTTCCAACTGAAATTGCTCTTTCTAGCGACAGATGCACGGCCATGTCACAAGACCGTGCAAATCGAGACCTGACTATGTTTGGATTTTACTAATGGCACGACCGTGTGTGGCGGTGAGGAGGCCATGCTCGGACTTCTTTAATGAAGTACGGCCCTGTAAATTGGGATTAGGCCGTGTTCTAGATGTTCGTCGAGACACGGCCGTGTGGTCCTTGGCCCAGGCTGTGTCGATTTCGTGGAAAGGACCATTTGCTTCGTTTTAGGCCTATTTTGTGTTCTTTTCATCCTCGGGTGCTTTCCTGGGTATAAGACATGAAAAGAAAGGATTAAGAGCACCTTTTTAAACAAATCAAGGGATAACTCATCCAAAAGTATATTAAATGTGGGCTTAAAATATGTTACTTTTACGGTTTATCAAATACCCCCACACTTAAGCTTTTGTTTGTCATCAAGCAAAATTCTCAACTTACAATTGAATGAACTTTCCATGATTCATAATTCCTATCAACAATGCCTTATCCTAATTCATAGATAATTTATACATGGATAATTCAACTCAAAGATTCCTAAAAATTTATACCGCTTGTTAATAACGAAACGGATTCTTCATTTCTATTCCTTCCGACCTGAGGGTTTGCGGTATCGTAGGCTAGAATTCTTCTTCCATCAGTCCAGAACTCGTAACTGTTTTGTTGGAGTAGGAACTGAGCTTCTGCCATTAAATTAATTCCGGCTTGGATTTGATAATGGGGAAAATTCTTATAACACTCGTCAATGATTTTTGACAAATGTTCTTGATCTTCCTGGGCTGCCAAGAGGGATCTTCCTCCAAGCATTTTATGAATGCTCCATATTTGATATGGCTGATGAAAATTTTCTTCTTCAGCAATACCAATGAGACTGTTTATCTCAATATAGAAATAATAGACAAAATCGTCTATGTTTATAAAATTTGATAGCCGGGATTTAACTATCGCTGGAAAATCTTTTAATAAATCAAAAGAGAGATTTTGGACTATTATTTCTTTAACAGATCCCCATTCAATACTTGTTATATCGAACGGCTCATAATTTAAACGAAATTTGATAGTAGGAATTTTTTCTCCTATATCAATTATAAAAACATAAGCTTGCGAAAAATATCTAGAAAAAGTTTCCAAAAATAGAGCTTGCTGTTTGCAAATGGCTCCTTTTATTTTTGAAAATATTTCTGAAGGTAAAATTTGTCTACATTTGTTATATAGACATTTTCTAAACATCTTATTAATAATAGGAGTGTTTCTCCCTTTATCAATAAAATATTGAAATGTATCAAGAAGATTGTCATAAATTTGTAGCACGAAAAACATAGGTGTTTCCCTTCATCTAAATAATTACCTTTAATTCAAAATCGACAAGGATTGATATCCTCACAAAAGATTCACTCAAATCACTCAAAAAGTGTTTAAGGGTCAAAATTAAGCACTCATAAGTCGAACTTGAAAAGTTAAACCCATAGGCTTGCCTGAAAATCAAATCTCCACCACTGTAAAATGATATGATAAACAGATTAAAAGGTCTTTGTTAGGGTTATAACGGGGCTAGGGTTAAAGGTGTGGATAAAGGCTGAAATTAGAAGGTTAGAATCGAGATTGAATTGATAAGTTACCTATCTAAAAATTTCTAAGATAATAATTACATCAACTGAAAATAATAAAAATCCTACTAATACGAGCACTTTCTTTTGGAAAATAGTCTTTGATTGTGGAAGCTCACTTTCCATAGTGCTAATATTGAAAACTTGAATTTTCTTTTTTTTTTTAGAACAAACTAAATACAAGATAAATTTAACTACCAGAATAATAAACTTAGATAACTGGCTCAAATTAAATCTCAATTAAAGGGTAGTCAAAATAAAGGGTGATAATAAATACAAAGGGTTTTGGGTTAAAATTAGAGGACAAGTCAATAAAAGGGGTTGTTAGGCTCAAACGGGTTCACTAAGGGTTAATTATAAGGGTAGGCTATTTAGTAGAGTAAGTGGGTTAAAACCTAAGTGCCTTTATCATCTCGGTATATCAAATCATAAATGTGGTCTTGACATGTATAATCGAGGCAAGTTCTAGAATAACAATTCATAGTCGACACACTCATAATCAAGAAGTGAGCATGAAAAAGAATGTATGCTCTGTACTGCTCAAATTCTCACAAAAATTATGGGTGTTTTTGACATTAACCTTGTAAATCTCAAATTTCAAGATAATATTCAAATTCCGGTTGACAACCTAAAATTTTAATTTTTAGAAAATTTGACTTATCATGCTTGATTCCCTAGTATTCTTCAAATTTAATTATCAATGCACAATTAACTATGACTTATTCCAAAACATATCAAAAAAAATCACAAATCATTAGAAATTTCATCTTAATTAGTAATAGGAGAAAATTACTTTAAAACAAGATTAAATTCAGGGATTTGAGAACAAAGCAGAATACCTATTCACCCCCCACACTTAAGATGTACATTGCCCTTAATGTACAAAGATGGATAATGACAATTTAAAGATAAATCAAAAGAGAAGGAGGAAAAAGTTTTACTTCCTGTATATTCGGACGAGTTCCTTGAGGATGTGGATAGTGTGTGGCATCAGGTGACATTTCGCATATCGCCTATTTGTGCTGTTGTGTAGATGGAATATATATGTTTTATTCTGCAAAGTCACTTGTTAGTGATCTTTTCGATGAAAAAGTTTGTCAAGGACGCTTTGCAGAATTGAATAGCCAATGATAAAAAATTGTAATAAAAGTTTAATTTAAACAGATAAAATAAAATAAAATCTTAAAAATGAAGAAGTCTAAAAAGAAAAACTCAGAGGCCCTCATCATTAGTTACATCCGGTGGCGGTGCTGATGACGAAATGTGGAGTTACTGACATATTTGTTGGAGCGTTGCCTCTATTCCGTCAAAGCGCCGGGCGTTTTCAGCAAAATGCATTTTGAATCGATCAAGTTGAGCAGAGATGTCTGATAATGATGTGGCCGCACAGTGTGGATACTGGCTCAGATTCGTTGCCTCCTCTAGTGGTGGTGGGACATCATCAGGAATGTCCTCGTCCTCTTCCTCCGTGGATGGTGACTTTAGTATGTACTGCAGAGGATTGGTCCCTTGACGTTGTTTTATCATCCTCATGTGTAGCATGGTTTGGATGCCTTGAGGAACCATGTTCCCCATCAGTGTGAGGGAGGAGATCTGCTCGTCGGAGTTGAGGAGGTTGAAGTGCTGAGCTAACCTCATAATGTGTGGTCCCATTGACAGAATTCCCTTCTTATGAACTTCGGTTTGATGCTCCATCATGCATGCAATGAAGTATGCCAAGTTAAACACCTGTCCTTCAGACATGCAGGACAGGAAGTAAATGTCGTGTTTGTTGATGACGCTGGTGCTCTCCTTTCGACCTGTGATGGTATGTGCGAGTATGGCGTGAATGTATCGTAAGGCGGGAGGAAGGGCTGTTGCTTTAGATTTACTGGGGCTGTAAATGGCCGTCGTTGGGTTGAGGGTGAGCCAGCATTCGTACGGGAGTTTGTGAGGTTCTCGGTTTAGACCTGCTAGGTTTTCTGCGATGAATTCTGCTATGTATAGACCAAGGGCTACTCCAAATTAGGGTACGCTCAATTGACGTACCTCACCCCCGAGACGAAATTGTATGGTGCCAGAGTCGTCGAATTGAGCCATCACCATTTGTAACGTGAAAGTGGAGCAGAACTCGAGTGTAAGCTCGAGGTATGTAGGCTCATTAATTTCGAAGAAGGTTTCCCATGGATCAGTCGACAGTAGTGCTTGGATATCAGTAGCGAGTCCTACTTGTCTGAAGGCCTCCCAATCAATTTGGCGACCAGTGCCTATTGCCCTATCCCTTATGGCTTTGTATCGGTCCTCCTGAGCGTCTTGTGGAAAACGGAGAAACGGGTGTCAAAGTTCGGGACTTGCAGAAGAGGATCCGGGTCCTTTACATTTCTTGCTTGGGGCGGCTCTTTTAATTCGTGACGATGACATATTCCTGTAAATCAAATGCAAAATTTTCTAGTTCAACCAATATTTTGCAAAATTTCCCAATTGCATTTTATCAATATCAAAGCATTAATTCTAACTATTCTAACATGCATTAATAAAAAGATGAATCAAACATTGAAAATTTTGCAATTTACATAAGCTAATTGACTAAACAAAGAATATTAATCAAATTTCTGTGAACTAAACAGAGAATTTCTGTAAACTAAACAAGAAATTGACTAAACTAAACAATATTAATCAAATTTCTAAACACAAAATGGCATAAAGGAGAAATATGAAAAAATGGGAGGAAGACTTTAAGAAATAATGAACCAGCAGTGGTGGTGAATAATGAACACGGGCGGCACGCACAGTGGTGTTACTGGGATTGTGGCAAGGGCACAGCTGTGTTGTGGCCGTGTGGGTGGTTAGACTAAGATTTTTGCGGAGAAATAGTGGTGGTAATGGGGTAGACTGGTTGAGCGGTCGGATTTTGAGGTTTGAGGGTGAAAATTTTAATTTTAGGGCTTGTGTTTGGGGAAGATGACAGTTAGTTTATATTTATAGGGATGGGGACACGGTCTGTTGGCACGCCCGTGTCATTTTGAATTCGCCCATGTTTTTTGCTTTTTTCAGGAGTAGGCGCCTTCAAAATTCGTGGCATGGTCGTGTATATATTGGGCACGCCCGTGCTTGGTAAGGTAAATTGTAGGCACGACAAGGTCCCACGGCCGTGTTTAGCCCGTGTATAACAAGTCAGTAACCTCAGAAATTTTACACGGTTGTGTGGCACGACCGTGTGGTTCCCATGTGTTAAAAGTCAGTAGCTTGAATAATTTCACATAGTCAAGGAGCACGGCCGTGTTCAGGAGGTGCAGCCTGTGTTATTGAGGAAAAAATTCTACCCCTTTTAGGCATGGTGTGTGGCACGCCCGTGTGCCTTCCCCTATTTTCTACACGGCTCATGTCACGGCCGTGTTCAAGGGCGTGTGTACGATCCTGCATTTTAATGCGATGTTAGGAAAATAAAAAAAAACAATGTTAGTATGTTAGTGCACGGGTTGCCTCCCGAGAAGCGCTTGTTTATAGTCTTAAGCTAGACTCTCCCTGTTTTCGGTTCTAAAAGTTGGCTCATGGAGCGTAAGCTCCTCTCTTTTATCTCCAACATCTGTGCCATTATAAAGTTTCAATATGTGACCATTTACCTTGAATGTGCCTTTAGTTGGATGGGTTACCTCGATAGTGCCATATGAAAAAATTGTTTTGATCATGAATGGGCCCGACCACCTTGACTTTAATTTTCTCGGGAATAATTTAAGCCTTGAATAGTATAATAGAACCAGATCTCCTACTTTGAATTGTCTCGATCTTTTGAGACGAGCATCATGGTGTCGCTTCGTTGCTTCCTTGTACAGTTTTGAGTTCTCATAAGCTTCTGTTCTCCATTCATCCAGCTCGTTCATCTGCATCATTCTTCTCTTTCCTGCAATTTTGATATTAGTATTCAAAAATTTTATTGCCCAAAAAGCTTTGTGTTCTAATTCAAACGGTAAATGACAGCTTTTCCCATATACAAGCTTGTATGGGGATGTCCTTAAAGGTGTTTTAAAAGCTGTTCTATAAGCCCATAATGCGTCATCTAATTTTAATGCCCAGTCTTTTCTATTTGTTTCAATGGTTTTTTCCAGAATACGCTTAAGTTCTGGTTTACCACCTCAACTTGCCCACTGTTTTGAGGATGATATGGGGTTGCTGTCTTGTGATATACTCCATATTTTTTAGAACTTTTTCAATTTGAGTATTGCAGAAGTGCGTACCCCTATCGCTAATGATTGCTCTCAGTGTGCCAAATCGAGAAAAGAGTTTTTTGAGAAATTTGACTACTACCCTAGCATCATTGGTAGGTAAAGCTTCAGCTTCTACCCATTTTGACACGTAATCGACTGCTACTAGGATGTACTTATTTCTGAATGAATTAGGGAATGGTCCCATGAAATCAATACCCCATACATCAAATATTTCACATGATAGCATATATGTCTGGGGCATTTCGTCACGTTTAGAGATATTACCTATTCGTTGGCATCTATCACATGAGGTAATGTACCTGTTGGCATTTTTAAATAGAGTGGGCCAGAAGAAACCTGATTCAAGTATTTTGTGTGCCGTCTTGATACCACTATAGTGTCCCCCTGATGGTCTCGAATGACAATGTTCCAAGATCTTGTTTGCTTCTATCTTTGTAACGCATCTTCGAATGACTTGATCTGCACAAATGCGAAAAAGAAAGGGATCTTCCAAAAAATAATTTTTCACATCAGCAAAGAATCGCTTCCTTTGGTGATGTGTTAATTTTCTTGGCAAGATGTTAGCTGCTAAATAATTCGTAATATTTGCAAACCATGGTATTTCAGAATGTGTTATAGAAAAGAGTTGTTCCTCGGGGAATGAGTCATTTATTTCACCTTCGTTGAGCTCTTTGGTGTGTGGATTTTCAAGTATAGAAAGGTGATCTGCTGCAAGATTTTCAGCTCCCCTCTTATCTTGTATTTCCAAGTCAAATTCCTGTAAGAGTAAAATCCATCGTATGAGCCTGGGTTTAGCATCAGGTTTGTTTAGAAGATAACGAAGGGCTGAGTGATCAGTGTAAACGAAAACTTTGGACATTATTAGATACTGTCTAAATTTATCAAAAGCAAAAACTATAACTAACAGTTCTTTTTCTGTGGTGGTGTAATTTTCTTGTGCGGGTGTTAGTGTTCTGCTAGCGTAGTAAATTGGCTGAAAGTGCTTGTCTCTTCGTTGTCCCAAAACTGCACCTACTACAAAAGCACTTGCATCACACATTAATTCAAATGGTAAGTTCCACTCAGGTGCAATAATAATTGGCACATTTATTAGTTTATCTTTAAGGATATTAAATGCAACTAAACATTCATGATTGAAATTAAAAGGAACATCTTTTTCTAATAATTTTGTCAAAGGCTTAGCTATTTTAGAAAAATATTTAATATATCTTCTATAAAACCCTGCATGTCCTAAAAAGCTTCGGATAGCCTTGACAGAACTAGGGGGTAGTTTTTCTATAGCTTCGACCTTTACTTTATCTACCTCGATCCCTTTACTATAAATTTTGTGTCCGAACACAATCCCTTCTCTCACCATAAAGTGACATTCTTCCTAGTTTAAAACGAGGTTTGTTTCCTCACATCTCATTAACACTTGTTTTAAATTTTTAAGGCAAAGATGGAAAGAATTACCGAATACTGAGAAGTCATCCATTAATACCTCCATGATGTCTCCCACGAGTTCATCAAAGATTGCTAACATGCAAAGCTAAAACGTAGCAAGAGCATTACATAATCCAAAAGGCATTCTACGATAAGCAAACATAATGTATGGGCATGTGAATGTTGTCTTTTCTTGATCTTCAGGAGCTATGGGGATTTGAAAGTAGCCGGAGAGTCCGTCCAAAAAGCAGTAGTACATATGCCCTGATAATCTTTCCAACATTTGATCTATGAAAGGTAGAGGGAAGTGATCTTTTCTGGTGGCATCATTCAACTTTCTATAATCTATTCAAACTCTCCAACCCGTGACTGTCCTTGTAGGAATCAACTCATTCTTTTCATTGGGCACTACCGTCATTCCCCTTTTCTTTGGAACTACCTGTACAGGACTTACCCAAGTACTGTCAGAGATAGGATAAATTATTCCTGCATCTAGGAGTTTTATGACCTCAGCTTTGACCACTTCCTTCATGTTGGATTTAGCCGCCTCTGAGGTTGCTCACAAGGCTTGTATTCTTCTTCCATTAGAATTTTGTGGGTGCAGAACGCGGGGCTTATTCCCTTGATGTCAGAAATTTTCCATGCTATGGCTTTTTTGTGCTCCTTTAGTACCTTTATCAGCTCCTCTTTTTCCTTAGGTTCTAGTTCTGCAGATATGATTACTGGTAATGTAAAATTGTCTCCGAGGAATGCGTATTCTAAATGTTTTGGTAACTGTTTCAATTCTAATTTGGGTGGCTCTTCGATGGAGGGCTTCTGTCTTGTTTCGTCATCATTGTCAATGATTTCTTCCTTCATTTGTTTGGATGATGAAGTTTTCCAATTCAGCTCATCATCTTCATCTTCTTCCCCTTCTTCTTGAGTTAGACACAGGCCCATCGTGTCATCATGTATGATTTCCTGTAACGAATTTTGAATGATATGATCAATAGTATCAACAAAATAACAGGAATCATCTTGCTCTTTAGAATATCACATGGCATCATAAATTTGGAAAATAATTTCTTCATCTCCTATCCTTAATGCGAGCTTACCATCTCCTACATCAATAACAGCCCTAACAGTGGCTAAAAAAGGACACCCTAATATTAAGGGAACATTAATGTCTTCATCCATGTCTAATACAATGAAGTCAACAGGGAAAATAAATTTATCAATTTTGACCAAAACTTCTTCGATGACTCCTCTAAGATATTTAATGGATCTGTCTACTAACTGAATACTCGTCCTAATGGGTGTTGGTTCCCCAAGATCTAGTTATTTAAACATTTTATAAGGCATTAAATTTATATTGGCGCCTAGATCATCTAATGCTTTCTTAACATTTAAACTACCAAATAGACAAGCGATAGTAAAACTTCCTGGGTCTTTTAACTTGGTTGGTAGCTTGTTTTGGAGGATGGCTGTGCATTCTTCATTAAGTTCCACTGTTGACACCTCTTCAAATTTTCATTTATTAAATCAGAGTTCCTTTAAGAATTTTGCGTGATTTTCGCATCCGTGAAATAGCTTAAACAAAAGGTAAGTTAATATGTATTTGCTTAAAAAGTTCAAGAAACTTATCGAATTGTGCATCTATTCGTTCTTTCTTTAACTTTGCCGGGTATGGGAGTGATGGCTTGTTTTCATCACATAATGGAGTCATATCCTCAATTCCCTTGTCGCTTACTTTGTTACTGTCTGTTAGGGAGTGTTTCTTCAGTTCGCTCAATTCTCTTCCACTTCTTAGTGTGACTGCTTTTACCTATTCTGTCCCCTTAGGAAAATTTTCTGTACGTGGTTCAATAATTTTGGTAAGCATTCCAACCGTCTTAGTAAATTCCCAAAATGTCTCGGTGAATATTTCAATTGATGTTTGTTGATCTTTAAGGGTTCTCTCAATATCTTGCAGGCGTTTGTATGTGATTGCTAATTCCCTTTCATGTATTGGTTTCTCCTCTTGTGGATGAGGAGGTTGTTGACTTTGATTTCCTTGATTGCCTTGTCCTCCCCATGAAAAATTTGGGTGGTTCCTCCAACCTGGATTGTAAGTGTTACTATAAGGATTATTATAAGATCAGAAATTATTACCTATATAGTTCATCTGTTCATCTTCTGCTCCTGGTTGGTAGGGTGGGTACTCACGATTCACTACAGTTCCACTAGCGTCGCACTGCATGACTGGATGTATCTGTGAAGAACACAAACTATCAAGCTTTTTATTCATCATCTCTAGCTGCTTTGATAGCATGGTCATGGTGTCGACGTTGAAAACTCCTGCCATTTCATTGGTTCAGTTCTCGAAGCTTGCCATTGATAATTGTTTATCGACATCTCCTTAATGAACTCGTAGGCTGCTTCAGGAGTTTCGTTGTTCAATGTTCCACCGGCGGCGGAATGTATCAGTTGCCTCGTTAAGGGGTTTACTCCGTTGTAGAAAGTTTGGACTTGTAGCCGTAGGGGTAAACCATGGTGTGGACACCTCCTCAAGAGATCTTTGAACCTCTCCCATGCGTCGTATAGTGTCTCTATATCCATCTCCACAAAAGAAGAGATATCGTTACGTAATTTGGCCGTTTTGGCCGGTGGGAAATATTTCATTAAAAACTTTTTGGTCATCTGCTCCCATGTAATGATTGACCCTCGTTGTAACGAGTTTAACCACTATTTGGCTTTATTTCTCAATGAAAAAAGGAATAACTAAAAACGAATGGCATCATCAGAAGCGCCATTTATTTTGAAAGTATCACAGAACTCCAAAAAATTAGCTATATGCATGTTTGGATCTTCGTCCTGCAAACCATCAAATCGAACAAACTGTTGAATCATTTGTATTGTGTTATGCTTTAATTCAAAATTGTTAGCAGATATAGTAGGCCTCACAATACTAGATTCTGTTCCTGTTAAATGCGGTTTCGCATAATCAAACATTGTACGTGGAGCATTGTGATCTCCCACATCGTGTAGTGGTGGGTTGTTTTCGCCCATCCCTTCAGTAGGATTGGATCTATTCTCTTCCTCTCTTTCTATGTAATCTAGGGCTTGCCTGGTTTCCCTGCGATTCCTACGAGCGGTTGCTTCGATATCACTATCGTATACCAAAGGTCTTATCGGATTCCTTCTAGTCATAAACTAGAGGTACCTAAAAAAGAGAAAGAAAATAAAAAATTAAAATTAAAATTAGAAAAATTAAAATCCTAAGAAAACAAAAGAAATAAATTGTGAATAAAATAATGACTAAAGTAATAAAAATAAAGCTTTCTTAATAGTGTAGTTCCCCGGCAATGGCGCCAAAAACTTGATCGCTGTAAAATTTGAGTTTTAAAATTTATAAAAGAATGATCAAACCTGGAAACTAACTCTGACAAGGATTAAAGGCAAGTGTACCTATCGAACAGTAGTATAGTTTAGGCAAGACCGGATATCGAACCCAAAGGAACTAAAAGTATTAATACTCACTTTCTTTTTATTATTTAACCTAACTAAGATAAAGGTTGCTTTTAAACTAAATTGACGACAACCATACTGAGGAAACAAACACAAAAAGATGAATTTAGGGATAACTTGAAAAACACTCAGTTGATTTTTATGATATCTTCGGGAAGAATCCACCTAGACTTCTCTTATTATCTAACCTTAAATTATATGATTTCTTTTACTTAGCTTGATCCGTGAGACTCCCTAACCTATGTTAAACCCTTTCTCGAAGCGAATAATGTCTAATCCTAGGTTAATTAGTGGAACTCTCGTTCGCTTATAATAACCCCCTAGGAAAGCAGTAAATCGATCAATGGATTCCCATATTAGGTTTCACCCTAATCGGGCAAAATCTCGTAACCCTATCTCTAGGCACCCGATCAGCTCCGCTTAATTATGTTAGATCTACTCTTAGGCAGGGTCTATTTCTCCTCCACCTAAGCACATTTAATTTGGATTAAACAACATTATTAAGAACAATAGCACATTTAATTTGGATTAAGCAACATTATTAAGAACAAACTAAGTAATTTATCACATAACTTAAAAATCAAATAATAAAATCTGTCTAGGTTTCATCCCTCTTCAGTATCTGAAGGATTTAGTTCATAATGTAAAAAGAAAACATCACAAGAGAAAAGATAAAACAAAACATAAGAAAAATCCTAAAAATCCCTGATGGAATTGAAGGAGAATTCTGCCGTCTTGAGTATAATTCCAGCTTATTGGGATGAATCAACTGGCTATCCTCGCGTTACTCCCGAAGTATCCGTTTCCGACTTGGCTCTTTGGCCTAGCTTTCGCCCCCTTTCAAAGGTGGTACTTGGGGTATATTTATAGGCTATTGGAATGCGATTCTTTCTCCCGAAGTATCCTTTTCCGACTGAAATTACTCTTTCCAGCGATAGATGCACGGCCATGTCACGCCCGTGCAAATCGAGACCTGACCGTGTTCAGATTTTACTAATGGCATGGTCGTGTGTGGTGGTGAGGAGGAAGTGCTCGGACTTCTCTAATGAAGCACGACCGTGTAAATCGGGATTATGCCGTGTTCTAGATGTTCGTCGAGACACGACCGTGTGGTCCTTGGCCCAGGCCATGTCGATTTCGTAGAAAGACCCATTTGCTTCGTTTTAAGCCTATTTTGTGTTTTTTTTTTCATCCTCGGGTGCTTTCCTGGGTATAAGACATGAAAAGAAATGATTAAGAGCACCTTTTTACACAAATTAAGGGATAACTCATCCAAAAGCATATTAAATGTGGGCTTAAAATATGTTACTTTTACGGTTTATCACCATATCCTGAATATGGTCTCACACGGGATCCCATAACTCGATGTCGATGCCATATCCTAGACATGGTCTTACACGAGATCTTCCTTGTATGGCGTCGATGCCATGTCCCAGACATGGTCTTATATGAGACCTTTCTTAAATGGTGTCGATGCCATGTCCCAAATATGGTCTCACACGAGACCTTCCTTATTAGATGCTTATGCCATGTCCCAGACATGGTCTTATGCAGGATCTACGTTCGGTGTTGATGCCATATCCCAGACATGGTCTTATACAGGACCTACATTCCTTGAGTGTCGATGCCATGTCCCAGACATGATCTTACACGGGCTTTCCTTATCTCATGTTGTGACATAGATATCCTCATTATTCTGAATCTTCAACCGGGACTTCCACTTACTTGTTCTCATTGAATTTCTTATTAGTCATTGTTAATCAACTTCATGAAAATAATGTGCATTATACAACATAGTAAGTAATTTAATCATAAAAGTATATGTAGCCTTAAATTCATATAAACTTACCTCGGTACTCCAAAATATGTGTAGAGGTGCAATTTAGTCCACAACTTTGTTCTTGCCTCGGTTTCGGTCCAGGCTTCATGTTTCTTGATCTATAATCACAATTTAAGTTGTATAATTCTTACATTGTGTAAATTGACTCATATTTCATACTTTGGCAAAAATTACATTTTTGCCCCTAAACTTTAACATAATTAGACTTTTGCCCCTAGGCTCATAAAATGATTTTCATTCAACTTTCTTCCATTTCAAGCCTAGCCGAATCATATTCCCAACTATAACAACATTCAATTTCCACTATATCGCTCATGTATGACCATTTCTGCAACTTTTAAAATTTGGTCTTTTTATGCATTTTTCATGAAAATCACTTAGAAAAGGATGTTTATCATAGAACAAACTTTCATATTCTTCCATAAAACATCAAAATACATGCATTACATACATGGGTAAATTTTTGAACATAAACCCTAGCTCAAAATATAGCTAGAAATAGCTAAATCGGGCTACGAGGATCTCAAAAATACAAAGATCATTAAAAACGGGGCTAGGATGCACTTACTATCAAGCTTGAAAGTTTAAGAAACCCTAGCTATGTCTTCCTTGTGATTTTCAGCCAAGGGAGAGGAAGATGGACACCATTTTTTACTTATTCTCCCTTTTTAATTCTTTTATTAACCAAATGACAAAAATGCCCTTAATAATCCTTTCTTGAAATTTTTCCTTACCATGTCCATTTTTCTCCATCTTAACATATAATGGTCTAATTGCTAAATAAAGACATTTAGTAATTTTTATAATTCTATTTCATACTTAAATTTTCTAGAATCTCATATTTTCAAATCTTTCCAATTTAGTCCTAATGGACAATTTATTCACTAAGTAATAAAATTTCTTCATAAAATTTTCACACAATCATCCAAGCATCTCATAAGCCTTATAAAAATCATTAAAACATATATTTCTACTTCAGATCTGTGGTCTCACACCACTATTTTGACTAGGCCCTAAATCAGGTTGTTACAATTCAGCTGTAAGATCCGAGGTCAGAGCACCTGCTAGAGCCTACGCTATTCGCGCTCGCAAAAAAGCGTCATCTCCAGATGTTATCACCGGTACTTTCACTCTCTATGATTCTAATGTGATTGCATTGATAGATCCAGGATCAACTCATTCTTATATTTGTATAAATTTAGTATCTAGTAAGACTTTGACTATAGAGTCTACTAAATTTGTGATTAGAGTATCGAACCCCTTAGGCAAATGTGTTTTGGTTGACAAAGTCTGCAAGAATTGTCTGTTAATGAATCAGGATTTCTATTTTTCGGCTAATCTGATGTTGTTTCAATTCGATGAATTTGATGTGATTTTGGGAATGGATTGGCTAACGATGCATGATGCTATAGTGAATTGTAGATGAACGGCAATTGAACTGAAATGTTAGAATAATTGAGACCATTAGAATTGAATATGATGATCTGAATAGTTTTCAAATTATGATCTCGTCTATGTTAGCTCAGAGATTTGTGAGAAAAGGGTGTGAAGCTTATCATGCCTATGTACTTGATACAAAAGTGATAGAAACAAAGATTGAATTAGTACCAGTTGTGTGCAAGTATCCAGATGTATTTCCCAAAGAGTTATCGGGTTTAACACCTACCAGAGAGGTTGAGTTTGGTATTGAATTAGTACCGGGAACAACATTGATATCGATAGCTCCATATAGAATGGCTCCGACTGAGTTAAAAGAATTGTAAGCTTAGTTCCAAGAGTTGACAGATAAAGGTTTTCCTAGACCGAGTTTCTCTCCCTAGGGTGCACCGGTGTTATTTGTAAAAAAGAAAGATGGCACGATGAGAATGTGTATAGACTATTGATAGCTCAATAAAGTGACGATCAAGAATAAATACCCTTTGCCACAAATAGATGATTTGTTTGATCAGTTAAAAGGGGCAACAGTGTTTTCAAAATTTGATTTGAGATCGGGTTATTACCAGTTGCGAGTTAAAGACTTAGATGTGCCAAAGACTGCATTTAAAACAAGGTACGGACACTATGAATTTCTTGTTATGCCTTTCGGACTAACAAATGTAGCTGCTGTTTTTATGGACTTGATGAACTGGATTTTCAAGCTGTACTTAGACTGATTTATAGTTATGTTTGTTGATAACATTTTGATTTACTCTCGTGATGAATCCGAGCATGTCGAGCATTTGAGAATCATGCTACAAAATTTGAGAGATAAACGGTTGTTTGTAAAGTTTAGCAAATGTGAGTTTTGGCTACGATAGGTTAGTTTTCTAGGACATATAGTTTTAGCCACGGGTATCCGAGTTGACCCGAGCAAAATTTCTGCGAATATAGATTAGAAGCCTCTGAGAAATGTATCCAAAGTCCGTAGTTTTTTGGGACTAGCCGGCTATGATAGACGATTTGTGAAAGGCTTCTCGATAATTGCGACTCTGGTGACACGATTACTTCAAAAAGATGTTAAATTTGATTGGTCAGAAAAGTGTCAGCAGAGCTTCGAGCTGTTGAAAGCATTATTGGCGTCATTACTTGTTTAATGAGAAATGCCATATTTATGCCGACCACAAAAGCTTGAAATATTTGATGACTCAGAAAGATTTAAATTTCTGATAGCGGAGATGGCTAGAATTGCTAAAAGACTAAGAATTAGTGATTGATTATCATCCAGGGAAAGCGAACGTAGTTGCTGATGCTTTGAGCCGAAATTCCTTATTTGCTTTATGTACTTTGAACATACAATTAGCTTTGTCTGACGATGGTTTCATAGTAGCCAAGTTGAAAGCGAGACCATTATTTCTACAATAGATTTGTAAGGCTCAAAATTTTAATAATGGATTGCAAGCAAAACGAGCTCAGTGTGAGTCGACTTCTGATTCAGAGTTTCAAATAGGGCCTGATGACTGTGTGATATTTCGTGATAGAATATGTGTACCAAGAAATTTTGAGCTCATTCGAAAGATTCTAAACGAAGAACATAGTAGTTGTTTATTAGTACATCCGGAAAGAACAAAAATGTATAATGATTTGAAACAGCTTTATTGGTGGCACAACATGAAACGAGATATCTCAGAATTTGTTTCAAAATGTTTGAATTGTAAGCAAGTCAAAGCTAAGCATCAAGTGACATCAGGTTTATTACAGCCTATTATGATTCATGAGTGGAAGTGGGATAGAGTAATAATGAATTTCATATCAGGTTTGCCCTTATCTCCGTAAAAGAAAGATGCGATCTGGGTTGTTGTTTACAGATTGATGAAATCAGCTCATTTCATTCCGGTACGTACAGATTTCTCGCTTGATAAATTAGCTGAGTTTTATATTTCCAAAATTGTGAGATTACATAGTGTTCCCCTATCATTGTTTCGAATAGAGATCCAAGATTTACTTTGCAATTTTGGAAGAAATTACAAGAAGCTTTGGGTTGAAAATTACATTTTAGCGCTGCATTGCACCTGCAAACGGATGGTAAATCCAAACGAGTTATTCAGATACTTGAGGATATGTTGCGCTGTTGCATTCTTGAGTTTGAAGGTAGCTGGGAGAAATATCTACTGCTGATTTAATTTCCTTACAGTAATAGCTTCCAATCGAGTATAAAGATGTCACCAAACGAAGCTCTGTACGGTCGTAAATGTAGAACATAGTTTTACTGGATAGAGCTTAGCAAAAATAAGATTCACGGGGTTGATCTGATCAGAAAGACTAAAGAAAAAGTGAAAGTAATTCGCAATAGTTTGAAAGCAGCTTCAGATCGACAAAAATCGTACGCAGACTTGAAACGAAAAGATATTGAGTTTCATATCAGGGATAAAGTGTTTTTGAAAGTGTGGCTGTGGAAAGAGATATTGCGGTTTGGTCGGAAAGGGAAATTGAGTCCGCGATTCATCAGACCGTATGAGATTACTGAGTGAGTTGGGCCAGTGGCATATCGGCTGTCCTCACTGTGTGAGTTAGAAAAGATACATAATGTGTTTCATGTATCGATGCTATGAAGATATCAATCCGACCCTTCGCACATTATTTTTCCAACTGAAGTTAAGATACAGTCAAGTTTATCATACGGTGAAGAACCGAATTGAATTTTAGCTCACGAGATCAATGAGCTGAGAAATAAGAGAATCGAATTAGTAAAAGTATTATGGCATCGACACGGGGTTGAAAAAGATACATGGGAACTCGAGGATGCTATGAGAAAATAATACCCGAACCTATTCACTTGTAAGATTTTTGGGGACGAAAATCCCTAAAGGGGGGAGTTGTAATAGCCCATTTTTGGTTAAACCAGAACAGTGGTTTTGGGAGCACAAATCTAAAGTCAAATTTATTATTTTATTATTATTTTTATTTTTACAGTATGATAGCTTGCATGTGTGAAAATTTCGTGAATTAATTTTCTTGTTTAAATTGCCAATTTGATAAAAAGGACTAAATCGCGTAAAGTGAAAAACTTGAGTTCTATTAGCTAAAGATATCTAATAGATATAGAACCTTAAAGTGAATGTCCTCATGTGGCAAATAGCCCATTGGCATATTCGAAATTTTGAATTAGTAATAAGGTTATTTTTTTCATTTAGTAATTAAATTATTAAATAAGTAAAATAAAGCCAATTTTTGTTAATTTTCTTCATCCTAGCCGAATTTGAGATGAAGAAAACATCCATGAAAGGCCATTTTGGGTTTGGTTATTTCCTAGCTTAATTGATAAGTGTTTTGAGCTCGATTTTTAATGATTTATATGTTTTTGAAATCGCTGCAACTTAATCTAGCTAGCCCGTACCTTTAATTTTGAAACTGTTAAAGATTTTGAGAATTGCCATTGTTGAATCTATGTGTTCTTTGATGTTTAATGTTGAAATATGAAAGCTTGATGATAGTTTTACATGTTTTGTTAAGTGATTTTTGATGAAAATGCATAATAGGGATTAAATTGTGAAAAGTGCAAATTGAGTGGTTGAAATGTGAAATAAATGGAATTTTGGGCTACTAGGGACTTATAAATAATTCGGCCAAGCTTGGGTTTATTGAATTTATGTGAATTTTGTGTTTTGTGAAATAAGGACTAAATTGTAAAAGTTGTGAAATACTTGGGGCAAAAGTGTAAAAGTGCTTTAAAGTGTGATATGGACTAAATTGAAAGAATATGGGATTGAATAAGTTAATTTTCAATTCATATAGATTAAGACAGGAAGAAATCGGATTTAGATCAGGGGAAAAGTAAGGTTATGGAGTAGTCTAACCGATTCTTCAATTTTGGATACGAGGTAAGTTCGTATGTGATGATTACATTATAAATGTACGTTAAAATGCTTTAATATTGCATAAATTCTTAAAACTGGATTATGGATAATGTATGAATTGTGAAAACAACTTTACAAATGCATTCGATGATAGAAACGAAAAGTGTGAAAGCCCGGTTGAACCTTAGGAATAGTTTTGGATACTATTGACATGTCAGTAAGTGATATGTTAAGTTGGCTTTGGGCCATGCATATCGGATGATATGGCTTCTGGCCATGATAATAGTTCTTCGGATAAGTTACCTTGATTTTGCTACGGGCCATGGTATAGGTACTTATCTTACGAGACTCCTTGAATAACGGCAATACTCTAAGAAATAGCTTGTTTATGTTGCTTGAGAATATGGACCAATTTCTCTTCTTGAGTTACATCTAGTGTTGTGGAGATAATAATTGGGAGAGTATTGTAATCACCAAGAAAGACATATTTAAGAAGAGGAGGTAGTGGTTTCAATTCTAGAGTAGGAGATTCTTCAATAGATGGTTTGAAAATTGAGGTCGTTGTGTTGGCTAGGTATAAGGATTCAATCTGCCATCCATGCTTGAGTTCAAGATTATTAGCTTCAACCATGCTGTCATAATCGTCTAAAGACCTGGCATTGGATGTCACTGCAAACTCTTCAAAAAGTACTATGATTTGTTCATTGAATTCTTCCTCAATTAGATCATCTAGCACATCGACAGTATGACATTCTTTTTTGTCCTTGCATTGAATAGATTCAAAAACACTAAAGGTGACTTGCTCATCATTAAGTTGCATGGTTAGTTCACCTTTTTAAACATTAATAAGAGTTCTGCCAATGGCTAAAACTGGTCATCCCAAGATTATTGGAACCTCTTTGTCTGCCTCGTAGTCAAGTATGATAAAATCAGCAAAAAAAAATTTATCCACACAAACTAAGACATCTTTGATTTACCCTTCACGTCGAGTCAAGGATCAATCGACAAGTTGTAATGTCACTCTAGTAGATTTCATGTGACCAATTCCCAACTTTCTGAAAGTAGATAGTGGCATTAGGTTAAAGCTAGCTCTCAAGTCGCATAAAGCCTTGCCCAATTAATGATTGCCAATTGAACATGGAATGGTAAAGCTCTCAGGATCCTTTAATTTTGGGGGCAACTTGTTTGTCAAAACAGCACTACAGCCTTCTGATCGTTGTTTTCATGATGTCAAAGTCTTAAAATTTATATAAAGAATGATCAAACCTGGAAACTAACTATGACAATGACTTGGGGCAAGCGTACCTATCGAATAGTAGTATAGTTAAGGTAAGACCGGAATGTCGAACCCAAAGGAACCAAAAGTACTAATACTAACTCTCTTTTTATTATTTAGCCTAAGAATTGAACGAATTGTTTATCTAATCTAAATTAACTAACTATTAAACTAAAGACTCTAAGACAAAGAAGAATAAATTTGGGAAAATAACTTGGAAGAAAAACCAATTGATTAAGACAACACCCAAGGAAGAATCCACCTAGACTTCACTTGTTATGTAACTCTGAACCAGACAATTTATTCATTTCACTTGATCCGTAAGATTCCCTAAGTTATATTAATCCCTCTCTCGAGGCGACTAACGTCTAACCCTAGGTTGATTAATTGAAATCTTTTTCTAATTAAAACCCCTAGAATCACATTAACTCGATCTATGGACTCCTATATTAGGTTTCACCCTAATCCTGCAAAATCTCGTCACCCTATCTCTAGGCGCGCGATCAACTCCGTTTAATTATGCTAGATCTACTCTTAGGCAGGGACTTTTGCTCCTCCACCTAAGCACATCACACTTTAATTAATATCCCGAAATTATCAACACAACAATTAAGAACACATAATTAAGAACAAGTCAAATATTTATCATATAGTTCAGGAAACAATAACAAGATTCATCTTAGGTTTCATCCCCCTCAGGTATCTGAGGGTTTAGTTCATAACAATAAAAGAAAACATCTCAAAAGAAAAGATAAAACAAAACATAAGAAATCCCTAAAACCCCTAGAAGGAATTGAAGGAGAGATCCTCCATCTTGAGTATAATTTTAGCTTCTTGAGATGGATCAACTGGCTCTCTTCGAGTAAATCACCACAAATCTGCCTTCTCTGGCCTAGTCGGACGCCCCCTGACTAAAGCCTTTGGTTCCCCATCTCTTATGTGATACTTAGGTTGTTTATATAGGCTTTTGAATATATTTCTTTGCCCCTAAGGATCCTATTCTGAGTGAAAGCCTTCTTTCCTGCGACAGGGACACGCCCATTGCACACGCCCATGTAAGTCGTGGCCAGGCTGTGTTTGAACCTATTGAATGGGGCACGACCGTGTGGTCTTGGACCCAGGCCGTGTGGATTTTGTGATTTGGCCCATTTACTCTGTTTTGGGCCGGTTTTCTGTTTTTTTCGTCATCCGGTGCTCTTCTGAGTATAAAACATGAAAATAAAGGATTAAGAGCACCAAATTACACTATTCAAGGCTTAAATCATCCAAAAGCATGCTAAATGTGGGATTAAAATATGTTACTTTTACGGTTTATCAAATACCCCCACACTTAAGCTTTTGCTTGTCCTTAAGCAAAATCCTCGACTTACGGTTAAAATGAACTTCCTTGTTTCATAATATTCATCAATAATGTTTCATCATAATTCAAAGATAATTCATACATGGATAATTCAACTCAAAGATTCCTAAAGATTCAAACAATCAAAGTCATAGTTTTTATAGTACGAAAACATAGGCGTTTCCCCTTACCTAAATAATTACCTCTGATTCAAAATCGACAAGAGTTGACATCCTCACTAAAGATTCACTCAAATCACTCAAAGTGTTTAAGGTTCAAAATTAAGCACTCAAGAGTCGAACATGAAAAGTTAATCCCATAGGCTTGCATGAAAATCAAATCTCCACCACTATAAGATGAGATGATACACAAATCAAAAGGTTTTTAACGGGGTTTTAACGGGGCTTAGGTTAAAGGTGTGGATAAAGGCCGAATTAGAAGGTTAGAATCGAGATTGACTTGACAAATTACCTAACTAGAAACACGAACTAATAATAAATAATTACATCAAATAAAAATTTGTACTACTAATACAAATGACACGAGCTTATTCTTCAACAATTGGAAATTAAACGTATAAGCTCATTTAATCGCATAACTCATAATGAAGATACTTCAGTTTTTTTTTAAGAACAAGTCAAATACATAATAAAGGATAGATTGAAATAGATAAAATAGTCAGGCAACTTATCAAATAAAATCTCGACATAAGGGTTGTGAAAAATAATGGTGATAACAAATACAAAGGGTTGTGAGGGAATATTACTGGGTGAGTCAATAAAAATAGTTGTTAGCATCGACGTGGTTCACTAGGGGTTAGTTATGAAGGTAGGCTTTTTAGTGGAGTAAGTGCGTTAAATCCTAGGTGCCTTTATTATCTCTGTATGTCAAATCATCAGTGTGGTCTCGACATGTATAATTAATGCAAGTTCTAGAATAACAAATCAATGTTGACACACTCATAATCAATAAAGTGAGCAAGAAAAAGAATATATACTCTAAAAGGCTCAAAATCTCACAAAAATTATGGGTATTTGATGTCAACCTTGTAAATTTCAAATTTCAAGGTCATTTTAATCATAATATGAGAAACTTACTTTAAGACAATATATAATACAGGGATTTTCAAATAATACTATAGTTAATCCCCCCACACTTACGATGTACATTGCCCTCAATGTACAAAGATAGCTAATAGCATATAGTAAGAAAATCAAAAGAGAGGGAGAGAAGTGAAACTTCATGAATTTTGGATGGAGTTAAAGAAGAGAAACGTAGGGGGTGCCTCGAGTAGGTTGAACTTGAATCCTCAAAGTAGCTAGTCTGTTTTTATTGTATCCTAAGCTAAATATAAATGTCATGGAGAAAAAGAAGAAAATAATTAAAATAAAAATAAAAATAAAAGTGAATAATGGAAAATGAAAGCAGAAAGATAACGAGAAAAGAAAAAGGACGAAGGGGGTTTAAATAGAGATGCATCCCACGCCTGTATTCCTTCCTATGGTGCCCACACAGCCACGGCCACAGCCGTGTGGGTATAGAAACCTACGCCTAAATATAAAATGAAACTAGTTAGTAGCGTTAGTGCTCGGGTTGCCTCCCGAGAAGCGCTCGTTTGAAGTCTTGAGCTAGACTTACCTCTCATTTGCATAATCATGGTGGTTTGAGGAGGTGAAAATCCTTTCTCATGCGATTAATTTGGTTATTGATATAAAATTTAAGTCAAGTAGTGTTTACCTTACAGGTGCTGATTTTAGGACTAGTTACCTCGACTGTTCCGTTTGGGAAGATTTTGAGTACCTGATCTCCTATTTTAAGCTGGGTTGTCCCATCATTAAGTTCGTCTTGGAGTTGCCTCGTTTTTGCTTCATTTGTTTTTAGTTTCTCTTTGAAGTGTGTCTTCCACTCATCTAGTTCATCGATCCACAGCCTTCGTTCCTCATTAATTTCTTCTTTATCGACACGAGGTCTAGGAGCTGGCATCTGCGAAAGAGCTTTAAGAAACTGCAAGTTAATAAGAAACTTCTATGGAGGTTTAAGAAACTTACTGAATTGTTCCTCTGTATGGTCTTTCTTTATCGCATCGGGGTATGGTACAGGGGATTGGTACTCTGTATTTACCGGGTTTGGTAAATAATGGCTTACCTCAACCTTATCTTCACTTACCACAGGCTCTTGTCTTGGGTCAGATTCCACTAACCTTTCACTGTCATGAGCTGTTACAGCTTGAATTTGCTCTTTTGGGTTAGGTTTAGTGTTGCTTGGCAAGCTTTCTTATAGTTGTTTTGAGATCAGCTTAGTAAGCTGACCAAACTGATCCTTGATCTCCTGTGTTGATGCCTCAAGTATCATTTCTATCTTTTGGAAACGTGTTTCTGTATCTTGGAAATGTTATTCTGAGGCTGCTATAAATTTTGTCAGCATCTCCTCGAGGTTCAACTCCTCTTCCTATTGGTGAGGTGGTTGTGGAAAATCTGGAGGAAGTTCCGATTTTTGGCTACTTTGATCATCCCACGAGAAATTGGGATGGTACGTCCAACCTGCATTATAAGTGTTATCATAAAAATTATTTTGAGGTCTAGAATAGTTACCCATATAGTGGACTTGTTCGTTCTCCACGCCATATTCGAAGGGTGGGTACTCAGGATTCGCCACGCCTCCTAGATTCGAGTCATATTGCATTATTGGGTGTACCTGCGAGAGACTATAAAAACCATCAAACTTTTTATTCAGCATCTCTAGTAGGTTAGATAACCTGGTGACCACGTCGAGGTTGAAGACACTGGCTACTTTAGTAGGAATTGTTCTCATGACATGCCACTGATAATTATTCAGTGCCATCTTCTCTATAAACTAAAATTATCTGCCAAAAGCAAATAGAGGAAAAATTAGCAAAGTAAAAAAATAAAAATAAAAAATAATAATGAAAATAAATTGCAATAAAAAAATGGCTAAAGTAATAAAAATTAAGCGTTCTTAATATCTCAGTTCCCCGGCAATGATGCCAAAAACTTGATTGTTGTTTTCGCGACGTCAAAGTCTTTAAATTTATATAAAGAATGTTCAAACCTGGAAACTAACTATGACAACGATTTGAGGCAAGCGTACCTATCGAACAATAGTATAGTTAAGGCAAGACCGGAATGTCGAACCCAAAAGAACCAAAAGTACTAATACTAACTCTCTTTTTATTATTTAGCCTAAGAATTGAATAAATTGTTTATCTAATCTAAATTAACTAACTATTAAACTAAAGACTCTAAGACAAAGAAGAATGAATTTGGTAAAATAACCTAGAAGAAAAACCAATTGATTAAGACGACATACAAGGAAGAATCCACCTAGACTTCACTTGTTATATTAATCCCTCTCTCACGGTGACTAATGTCTAACCCTAGGTTGATTAATTAAAATCTCTTTCTAATTAAAACCCCTAGAATCACATTAACTCGATCTATGAATTCCCATATTAGGTTTCACCCTAATCCGGCAAAATCTCGTCACCCTATCTCTAGGCGCGCGATCAACTCCGCTTAATTATGCTAGATCTACTCCTAGGCAGGGACTTTTGCTCCTCCACCTAAGCACATCACACTTTAATTAACATCTCAAAAATATCAACACAAGAATTAAGAACACATAATTAAGAACAAGTCAAATATTTATCATACAGTTCAAAAAACAATAACAAGATTCATCTTAGGTTTCATCCCCCTCAGGTATCTGAGGGTTTAGTTCATAACAATAAAAGAAAACATCTCAAAAGAAAAGAGAAAACAAAAAATAAGAAATCCCTAAAACCCCCTAAATGAATTGAAGGAGAGATATTCTGTCTTGAGTGTAATTCCAACTTCTTGAGATGGATCAACTGCCTCTCTTCGAGTAGATCTCCACAAATCTGCCTTCTCTGGCCTAGTCAGATGCCCCCTAACTAAAGCCTTGGGTTCCCCCTCTCTTATGTGATACTTAGTGTGTTTATATAGGCTTTTGAATATGTTTCTTTGCCCCTAAGCATCCTAATCCGAGTGAAACTCTTCTTTCCTGCGACAGGGACACGCCTATGGCACACGCCTGTGTAAGTCATGGCCAGGCCGTGTTCGAATCTGTTGAATGGGGCACGGCCGTGTGGTCTTGGGCCCACGCTGTGTGGATTTCGTGATATGGCCCATTTACTCCGTTTTGGCCCATTTTCCATTCTTTTTGTCATCCAGTGCTCTCCTAAGTATAAAACATGAAAATAAAGGATTAAGAGCACCAAATTACACTATTCAAGGCTTAAATCATCCAAAAGCATGCTAAATGTGGGATTAAAATATGTTACTTTTACGGTTTATCACCTTCTGTGAGTGAAATAGTTTCAATATCAGTAAACTTCTTCTTCTTGGACAAGATGTCTTTCATAAATTTCCCATAACTCAAAACTTGTACCAGGGCATCTACTAAAGGGATGTTCATCTACAGTTGCTTCAGTGTGTCCAGGAACTGCTGATACTGCTTGTCATGCTCATTCTTCATGAGTCTCTATGGAAAAGTTAAATATAGAGATATATCTACTTGCACTGACACCTTTGATTGCGTCGAAAGTATTGAAGGTTAGACATTAGGCTTATGAGCGACAATTTGTGGAACTTCTTTGTCTGATGCATCGAGAAACGCTTCAGATTTAACCTTCTCACGAGTGATCACTCCATCCGTATCTTGAGGTGCTATAGTAGAGTCTATAAATGGTTCGTCAGTTTGTTTACCACTCCTAAGAGTTATAGCCTTACAATGTTCTTCCTCCATCAGACTGGGATTTTTTGTTTCACTAGGTAATGAGCTTAGTGGTCGAGTATTCAGATTTGAAGCAAGTTGTCCTAATTGTGCCTCGAATGCTCAAATGGAAGATGAATTCCCTTGTATGATAGCTTCTGTGCGAGTGATATGCTCTCGCATTAACACCTCAAGAGTTGCTAACAGGTCAGAAGTAGAATCTTGAGTGTATGGTTGCTATCGATGTCCTTGAACATCCTAATTCGATATTGAAGAGTGTTGTGGCTGCATTAGATTTTGGTGTGGATGTGTTTGGCATTGTTGTGGATGCATCTGAGTGTGCTGATTTTTGTTCTGCTATTGTTGACTGTAATTCCCTTGTCTTAGATTATAATTTCCTTAAGTAGATGTATTTCCATATCTGAATGTCGCAACATTTTTTCCAGCATTCTGAGTTCCCAAAACGGTTGGTTGCGAGTAGAGTTGTTGTAAGAGTTACCATAAGAACTGTTGCAGATGTTACTAATATAACATGCATTCTCTGCATGTAGTGGATAATCTTCATAGTTGTGGTTGTCACTACAAATCTCACAACAAAAAATAGGAACATCAACTAGCTAAGCGACTTGTATAGGTGCAACGCCATTAGTCCCTTGCATATTTTTTATCATATTTGTGAGAGAAGAAACTTGAACACTTAGTGCGATTATTGCATCAAATTCAATAACTCCTAGAGATAGGGTATTGATAATCATTCTGAGCAATTCTCTCAAGAATTATCACAACATCATTATAAGTACAATCCAACAGAGGTCCATATGCTGATGGCTTGACAAGATTCCTTGTATGTGAATTCAGCCCATTATAAAAAATCTAAATTTGTGTTTCTGGTTGAATGTCAAGCATGGGACAACATCAAAGTAAAGATTTATAATGTTCCCATGTGGTGTGAAGATTTTCATCATCTAGCTAATGATAAGCAGTAATATCATTTCGAAGATGAGCATTCATTGTTGGTGGGTTAAATCGCAAAATAAATTGTGTTGCTAGTGTCTTCCAAGAAGTAATTGATCTCGTAGGTAGCCTAAAAAACCAAGTACGGGCTCTTACCTATAAGGAATAAGGAAATAATTGCATCTTCAAGGCAATATTAGGAACGCCTTGTTGACTAAATGAAGTACAGAACAATAAAAAGGGGTTTAAGATATTTTCTCACATTTTCATGTGGCAATACAACATATTGTCCATTAGAATTCAACATTTGAGACATTACTTGCTTGAGTTCAAAATTCCCAGCTTAGATTACTGGCCTAACAACTCTCGGTTGTAAATCATCTAAGACAAGTACTACAAAGTCTCATATAGTCCTATTTCGTTTGTGAGCATCTTGCAGCAACAATGGGTTATTAACATTTTGCTGTTGCATTGGGGGTATATCTATATTGTCCCCTTGTAGAGCCATATTTCTTTGTTCTCTAAGTCTACTCTGAACAGTCCTTTCAATTTTTGGATCAAAATCGGTAAGAAAATCTGACTTACTTCTGGTCATAAAACACCTAAAATTAAGTTGAAGAAATAGCAGCAAAGAAAAACCAGTTACTGAATACTATATATTATATAAGGAAAATAAAGTGCAAAAACACACAAAAACAAAAATAAACATTGAACAAACACCATCCCCGACAACGGCGCCAAAAACTTGATCTGTTGTTTAACGTCACAGCAAGAATGTGCAAGCGTACACTATCGATGCAACTATAGTAGACAGATGTGAGTCAGTCGGATATTGATCCCACAGGAATGGTTGTCTTTTGTTTATTTGTAACAGCCCGTTTTCAAAAAAATCAGAATAGTTGTTTCGGAACCACAAATTCGAGTCAGAAATAAAATTTATTTTAAAATCATTGCATGGCCTGCATTATGATAGGAATGTTATATGAATATTATGAAAAGAAAATTGTACCGATTATGTGTTTAATTAGGGAAAGGACCAAATTGCATAAAATGAAAAAGTTGAGTTCTAGTAGCTAGAAAGATCAAACAGCTATAGAATTCAAAACTTGATGTCCTTATATCATATTATTTTCATGATCTTCCCCAAAATATACATGGAAACCCTACGAAAGAGAAAGCAAGCTTTCTTGGGTAAGTATTTGTCCCGTTTTTAGTAATTTTTATATTTTTGAGATCGAAATAACTTAATCTATCTATTTTAGGGATTAATTTGTAAAGATATCAAAGTATAGAAATTTTGTCATGGATGAATATGATGAAAATTTGAAATTTATGGTAGAAAATGAAATGTTTTTGATAGATAAACAACTTTTGTAAAGATGTAAAATTCATGGAAAATTTCTAATTTTTATGAAATATATGTACTGTAAATTTTATATGTAAAAATCAGTTAGACTTGGAATAAGGAATAAATTGCATGAATTTCATTTTTTGAGCATGGTAACGAAATCGTCATTAATGAAAAGTATAGGGTCAAAATGGTAATTTTGTCTAGGATGTGAATTGAATTAAATTGAGTATGAAATGGATTAAATTGATGTTAAATTCATTTATATAGATTTGGAAAACTCAAATATGAAGTTAGATCGAGGAAAAGAAAAAGTGCTGGATTAGTAGATTTCTGTATACGAACAAGTGTTGAGGTAAGTTCGTATAACTACATTGTATATATTTATATGCTTGAATTAAATGTTGTGTATGTGAATTGTATAAATGCCAAATATATGAAATTGGTTACATATCCGACAAAGCCCGATAAATATTAAATCTCGTTTGAATAATGGAATTCGATGGATACAAGATTTCCCGATTGGTTGTGGTCTTGCATATCTTGTAGACACACCATAGCTCAAAGGAGCATCCCATATTAGCCCTCTCGAGCTTCCCATTATAAGGTTCTTGTAAGCTTCCCATTATAGCTCTTCATAGCATCCCGATAGGTTGTGATTCTACATTTGTTGTGGACACACCTTAGCTCTTATGAGCATCCCAATTATAGGCTCTTCATAAGCTTCCTGTCAGATTGGCTCTTAGTGAGCTTCCCGATAGTGCTCGCTTGAACTTTCTGATATTGGCTATCTGGAGCTTCCCGTTGTAATGCGTAGGTTTGTGCAAGTGTACACAGTCGTTATCAAGTAATAAGTATCGAGTTATCGTCTCTATAGGGATTGTATTTTTGCTAAGTCACTTAATTTGTAAAATTATATTAACAATTTGGTAAATAAAAACACAATATGATTGAGAAGTGATGATTAAAATTAGGTATATTAAACTAAATTCAATGATCCCTAGCATTCGTGTGAGGTAACAAAGACGTGTTAGGTTTGAAACAGTTTAATCACACAAACCTAAAAACTATGCAGATAACATAGTTTGGTTAGAGTTGTTATGCAACCTAGAATTTAATTGGGTTAGGTTCTAAATTGAGCATGCACATTTCAATTATGTGTCCACTAGACGTCGTCTAGTTAGGATCGCTTAGCTAATTCAGGTGCATTTCAATCACGTATGAATGAAATACAGACTTGATTTTAATTAAAAACATGATCGATTGAGGCACAAACATTATAAGCATGAATCAAATAAATATTATTTAATCAAAGCAATCATCCTAGCTTAAATAAAATTAAGCTAACATTGTTGTAAACAAGAACAAAGAAAACATAGCAAACATCTTTCGATTAAATTAATGAAAGGAAAGATTAAACCCAAATCAAAGTGGCTCCACCCAAGACTCTGACTGACTAGGCTCCTTCGCTCCTTTGCTGATGGCTCTCCAAGGTGGCTTTAGGAGGCTTAATTGCTAAAATAACTATGAAGAGATGATGCTAGTTGTGGGGAATAAAGAATGCCAAAGAGAGTTGTGAGAAAAGAGAGAATGATGAAGGATGAAGGATGATGAATGAGGGAATGAAGGGGTCTTATTTATAGGTGAAGAGAGGTGGGTAGTTTGCTAAAAATAGTTAGGTTAATTCTCTTTCAACTTCTTCCATGAGTGGTCGGCCACAATTAGTAGAATTCGAGCTGATTTTTGTTTGATTTTTAAGCAATTTAAATGCCATAATAACTTAGGACTGAGACTCGGTCCAATGTAAATTTTTGAGCAAATCTCTAATTTCTTCAACAAAGCAAGGACCTTGTGTAATTAAAACAAAAAGTGGTTTAAATGGATAGCCATGTGTAGCAAAATTTGGGTTGACTTGGTCTTCAAGTTGGACGGTTTTTGCAATCCCACAAAGCTATCAGACCTATCCAAAATAAATCAATAAGTTAGAGGACCAAGGAATAAAAATTATCCAATTTAAATAATTAATTACAACCCAAATTATTAGTGAAATATTTAAAATGATTTATAAAATAATTTTATATTTTATTATTTAATTTAATAATGCATGACCCATTTTATGTCTTAAAAATGTAATATGTTCAAATCAATATAAAATAAGCCATTTTATGCATGAAAACTATATAATAAAGCATAAAATCACATTTTAATAATTTCTGTGTCCAAATTTAATATTTTCACATATTTCATTAATTTATTAAACAATTACTTAGTTTTAACAATGAATTTAAGTAAAAAGGTTATAAATTACATAGAAAAAATCCTATATATTTTTCAGTTTACACACTCCCAAACATAAATCATTGTTCGTCCCGAGTAATGTTTATGCACATGAAACAGGTCTTGCTATGGCAAAATTTCTAACTATGTAAGCAGCATCAATCTTTGCCCTATAATCATGCGTTAATAACTTCATGTTCATAGATCTTCTTTATTAACAAGTAATTCATATGCAAACATTTATAGAATTTTATACTAAGTTTCAAAATATGCCAAAATAAATCATAGTTTGTATGTATGTCACAGCCATAGATAACATAATTTCTTATCAATCAAGAAAACAATCCTAAGGCTTATTTATGATCTTCATATGTTGAACTTAGTACTTCCTCTCCAGTAATGTAGGTGACATAATCATCAGACCAATAGGTCTTTTATAAAGTTGTAATGGGGCTCGGTTAAAGGTAAGGATTTTAGGAGATAAGAGATTTTGGTTTCAAAATCTTAACCTTTAACTTTGTCTTGGATTTCTCAAAATACAACCTTTTTCTTTACGTGAACCTTTGGAACTCCACAATCTTATTTTGAACTCTAGCTCATACATTTTTCTTTTTGGAGACTGAGCAAACTTTTTGTAAGGCCCCAAAAATCCCGAAACTTTAATTTTTGCGCATTGAAGTTAGTATGTATGTGTAACGCTTAGAATATTAATTTGAAGGCATTATCGGGATTATTTGAGGCCTTAGAGATAGGGAAGACCATAGGGAAAAAATTATTTTCTTGCTTTAGTGGACCCTAGTCTCAGGCATTAAGCCTCTTAAGTAGATTAAGAGAACATAAGACACAAATGGGCTTGTGGCCCAGTGGAAGTGGCGTCACTTCGGAGCTATGAGGTGGCGTGTGTGAAAGCTGAAGAGATCCAAGGTTCCAGCATGAGGAGTGTATTTCAGAGTGTTTTATTTTGCATAGGTGGGTGGCAAGAGTTGTGTTGGTTTTGTACTCTTGCCGTGGAGAGTTTGAAGTAAGCAGGACTGATGGATGTGGAGGAGATTTCGGATAAGATTAAGGTATTATCAGAGAGAAAAGATAGAAGATGAGGAGGGTAAAGTGTTATAGAAGATGAGGAGGGTAAAGTGTTGGGGCCGAATAGGACTGTGGATGGAAGGTAGGATTTGGCCTTGGTTATAAAAAGGGGTTACCGAATTCCAGTGAAGGGTTTCTGAGTTTTCATAATTTCATTTTCTTTATTCTCCCCAAACAGTTTCTCCCTTTTTGCCGAAATTTCACAAAGCCAATTTCCTCCATTGCCAAAATTACTATAATCCTTCTGTGCTGAATTTCTACTCTTGTCGAACCTTTGCTATTGTTCTTCCACTTCAATCATTTGTTATCTACTCCTAGTCTCAAAAGCCGAATTTAAGCCGCAGGATCAAAGGAGAATTTTGGTAAGTGCTTTGTTGATTCTTTAGCTAGTTTTGTTAAAAGTCGAAGGGCTATCTAACCCTCATTGTCATTAACTTGTATTAACAAGGGTAAGGCTCAACAATCGCAAGCGTGGTAGGTAAGGATTGCTAACAAGGTGGTAAGTGTTCTAGACTCTATCATGGTTTAGTAAATGGCCGAATCTAATTTGGCTCATAGGGGTGACTTATGTTCAATATGGGTCACTTGGTTTTGACGGTATAGGTTTTTGGGTACAGATCTAGAGGATAATCGCAAATAATAGCAAAGGAAGGGCTATTAGAACGTGAGGCACACGGTAAGGGTATGGTGAGGTTTTGATTTTTGATAAGTATGTGTTAAAGCCTTGGTTAACCATTAGTAATGTCGATTGTAGGTTCGTGACTAAGGGGTTTGCAATGCATGTAGATACCAGGTGTGTACAAACGCTACACATACGATATCAGCAATGCTGAAAAGTCGAAAAGCCGAAAGTGGATAAATGGGCCCAGTGGGCCTTAAGGATAGGTTTGATGAGTTTATTTGGTTTGGTGTATGAATTGAGTCTGTCAAGCATAATACATGATCTGGAATTGTTTTGGGCCAAACAGGCCATAAGGATGTGATTTGGGCCTAATGGGCCGTAAGGATGTGATTTGATTGCCTTTATGGGGACGTAGACAAGTATCCTAGGGTTAATGGACTTAAGGCCTAGGTTGAACAAATCTTAAAATTTCATAAGACTTAATCTAATTAAACATGTCCGTGAACAAGTCGCTGGGATAGAGTGTGGCAACGGACATACGCGTTTCTAGGATTGGATCTAGGGGGAGCTTAGTACTTAAGCGGCCGACCTCCTCTTCTCTGGAATCCTACCTGGTGCGTAGTGTCTGTTTACTTTAGCCGCGAGGATTTGTTGATGGGCCAAAGTTCATAACTAAAACCCAAAAGGGACCAAATACCCTTAGATTTGTAAAATTACTAAGATACCCTTAGATTTGTAAAATTTACTAAAATACTCCTATTTTGGAAAAGTACCAGAATACCCCTATATTGCAAATTACCAAAACACCCTTGTTTTACAAAATTACCAAGATACCCCTATCTTGCCAAATTACTAAAATACCCTTGTAGGGTAGAGTTACAAAAATACCCTTGGGTAGTGAAATGACAAAATACCCCTATGTGACGAATGTGAGTTTGTGGATGTTACTCTTGTGTTTGATGCATTCATATGATATTCTGCTTAGGATGCATAGGGGTGGGAATTATGGTACGGAGGAAGATTTGAGGATCGCATAGTCGCTTGACGACCATGGATCCACCGAAGGCTTTATGCCCATCATATGATTAGCAGCTTTGCTGCAACGTTAGGTAGTACCACAATCGGGCTACCTTTGGTGTGTAGAGGATGGGTGGGTTGATTTAGAAATCCCCACAAGTGTATAATGGTTGGAAGGGGAATGGTGTGTGTAGTGGATGGATTTTCGGGGATGGTTTTGCATTATCTTGTTTGTATATGATACGATATGATATGATATGAGGTCATTGTGGGCTAACGTCCAAGACCACCAATTTTGATAGGGCTTAGGCCCAATGGGAATATTTGTTTGTGATTTGATTGCCAAGGGTTGTACACACTGAGTTTCAAAACTCATACCCTTTTATTTAATGTTTCAGGTGATCCTGAATAGACGGCTCGACGTGGGAGAGGACTCGAAGATGGCCACACTACAAGCTGATCAAATGTTTTATTTTGTTCAAATGAATTTATTTTAAATACCTTGTTTTTTTTTTCATTGGATTGTAATAAGGCCATGTATTTCCTAATTGACTTTAGATTTTAGGTTTTATTATTATTATTTCAACTATCCGCTTAATAAATTTCATAAAATTTCTAAAGTTAACATGGTGTTCTAAATAACTTAACTTATTAATGTTTTCTGAAATATGGGCTTTTCAACATAACTTAACAAGATACAAGGGTTTTGGGCTTTTGGGCGTTAAATTGATAAATTGTAAAATCGTTTTGAACTGTGCCTTTAATGTGACATTTCGGACTCGGGCCTAACTTCTAGGCTGGGTTTGGGGTGTTACATTTAGTGGTATCAGAGCCCGGTTGCAAAGCTCGAGCTGTGAAATGGGCCTTAGATTTTGGGTTTTAAAAATTTTTTGTAGGATTCTTGAAGTGTGGTTCAACGAGCCTCGACGTCAAAGAAAGTAAGTTTTCTGTACTACATTTGCTTAAGTTACTGAAACTGTATAGATAATGGGCTACTTAAAAAAATAGGATTCTAGAGACTAATTTAAGCCTGTAGTGGATTCTCAACCGCGAAATAACTTGAAAAAGTAGTTACTTACATAAGACATGCACTTAAAATAGTGGAAATTATGAACTAATTTCATAAAATTCTTAATTCAAAAATACGCAACGATGAGGCTAGAAGAGGTGGAAGAGGCCGCGGTAGAGGCCGTGGAAGTGCTAGGGCTGGGTCGTTAGTGTTGGGCCATGTGCCCAACGTTGGAGTAAGGGAGGCGCTAGCCTCTCCAATAGCTGAAACGGGACTGTATGAACGGGTTGCCAATGATGCCGTATCACAGGCCATGTTAAGAATCTTGGAAAGGGTCATCGGGCCCAATAATGGTACGGGGAGTGCTGGCTCGATCGTGGAGCGACTCCGAGCTAATGGGGCTGAGATTTTCAAAGGAGTAGCGGGGGTGGCCCCAAATGTGGCAGAGTATTGGTTAGAAGCCACTGAAAGAATAATGAATGACCTGGATTACATGGCTGAACAAAAGTTGAAAGGAGCAATATCCCTACTTAGGGAAGAAGCCTATCAGTGGTGGTTGACTATAAAGGAGGGCAACCAATCGGAGCAGATCACTTGGAAGTTCTTCAAATCGGCATTCCAGGGGAAATACATTGGAGTCGCCTATGTGGATGCCCGACGGAAGGAGTTTTTGAGTCTGACTCAAAGAGATAAGCTAGTAACAGAATACGAGGCTGAGTTTCTGCGCCTCAGTCGATATGCCAAAGGGATAGTAGCAACAGAGTATGAAAGATGCGTACGATTCGAGGATAGATTAAGGGATAGCCTTAGGGTACTAATAGCTCCACAAAGGAAGCGAGATTTTGCGATTTTGGTGGAGAAAGCAAAAATAGTAGAGGAGGTAAAGAGCACAAAGCGCTGCAAACGAGAGAAAGAGAAGGGAAAGAACAAGTGGAATATGGAACCTATGGGAGCCGGACAAAGGCCCATGAGGAGGGCCAGAGTGAATGGGCCAGTTAGAGATGTGGCCCCTGTTGCTGCTGTTAATAACGGAATACCACTTTGTGCCGAGTGTAGGAGAAGGCATCCGGGAAAATGTTGGAGGAGGATGAGAGCATGTTTGGTCTGTGGATTGATGGAGCATAAGGTTAGGCAATGACCGAGAAGGCTAGATCAGGAGCGAGGCGATGGTAGAGGTAATTTCTAGCCTCAGAGGGGAGGTCAACAACCACCAAGGGGCCGTGATCAAGCTAGAGGTGGCAATGGAGCAGGACGAGGACGTGCAACACCGTGTAGAGGTGCAGGTGAGGCAGAGGCAAGACAACCAGTGTTGGTTTATGCTGCTCGTCGTAGACAGAAAGATGATGCACCGGATGTGATAATGGGTAATTCCTTATTTGTGAGCTACCTTATATTGCGCTAATTGATGTGGGGTCAGCACACTCGTACATTGCATGTAATAGGACTGAAACTGTAGGGGTTGAGTTTGAAATAATTGAGAATGAAATGACTGTGTTAAGTCCTTTAGGGAAGTTGATGAAAGTTAGTAAACTGTTTAGGAATGTGCCATTGGTGGTTCAAGAGTTATTTTCCTAGCGGATTTGATGGAATTGTCGTTTGGTGAGTTTGACCTCATCTTATGCATGGATTGGTTGACGGGGCGCCAAGTAACTCTAGATTGTGCCAATAAGTGGATGGTGTTAAGAACGGTGGAAGGTGATGAAGTGGCAGTGATTGGAGAACGACGTGATTATTTGTTGAATGTGATTTCAGCTTTAAGGGTAGAAAAGTTGGTAAGGAAGGCTGTGAAGCTTACTTAGCCTATATTAGTGATTTGGAATCGAAGAGTTCTACTGTCAAGAATTTGGAAACGGTAAAAGAATTCCCTAATGTTTTTTCGGAGGAGTTGCCTGGATTACCTCCCAATAGAGAAATGGAGTTTGGAATAGAATTGTTATCGGGTACAACTCCAGTGTCCATTGCACCTTGTAGGATAGCATCGAAGGAACTAGTGGAGTTGAAGGCCCAGATTCAGGAGTTATTGGACCGCAGATTCATTAGACCAAGTGTGTCTCCATGAGGAGCACCGGTATTATTTGTAAAGAAGAAATATGGGTTCATGAGAATGTGCGTTAATTATAGGCAGTTGAACAAGTTAACCATTAAGAATAAGTACACTTTGCTTAGGATAGATGATCTTTTCGATCAACTTAGGGGAGCCTCAGTTTTCTCGAAGATTGGTTTGCATTCGGGATATCATCAACTGAGGGTTAAGAAAGCCGATGGGTATAAGACAACTTTCAGAACTTGCTATGGACATTACGAGTTCTTAGTAATGTCGTTTGGGCTAACAAACGCACTTGCTGCTTTTATGGATCTCATGACTGGGTTTTTCAACCGTATCTAGACCAGTTCGTAGTAGTATTCTTAGATGACATCCTAGTATATTCGAGAATGGAGGCTAATCATGATGCACACTTAAGGATTGTGTTGCAAGTTCTAAGGGAGAAGCAACTTTATGCTATGTTTAGCAAGTGTGAATTCTGGCTAAGGGAAGTCACTTTCTTAGGACATGTGGTTTTCGCTAGGGGAATTAGAGTTGACCCTCAGAAGGTGGAAGTAGTGTTGGATTGGAAACGACTTAAGACGGTGTCGGAAATTCAGAGTTTTATAAGCCTGGAAGGGTATTGAAGGCGATTTGTCGAAGGTTTTTCCCTAATCGCGGCACCTTTGACCAAGCTGCTACGGTAGGGGGTGTCATTTGTCTGGATGGATAAATAGTAAGAGAGCTTTAAGAAGCTTAAGAAGGTCTTAACAGAGGTTCCTGTGTTGATTCAGCCAGAGTCCAAAAAGGAGTTTACGGTTTATAGCGATGCGTCACACGTGGGCTTAGGCTGTGTATTGATGCAGGAGGGGAAGATGGTTGCTTATGCGTCGCGCCAGCATAAGACACATGAGGGGAATTACCCAACCCACGATATGGAATTGGCAGTAGTAGTTTTTGAACTCAATATTTGGAGGCATCACTTGTATGGAGAGAAGTGCACCATTTATACAGATCATAAGAGTCTGAAGTACCTCTTGACTCAGAAGGAGTTGAACTTGAGGCAGCGCAGATGGATTGAGCTATTAAAGGATTATGATTGCATGATAGAATATCACCCGGGCAAAGCAAATGTGGTGGCTAATGCGCTAAGCCATAGTACTATGTTGAATTTGAGGTCAATGTTTACTTGGTTGAGTCTGTATGACGACGAGAGTTTGTTAGCCGAATTGCAAGTGAGGCCACTGTGGGTTGAGCAGATTAAAGCTACACAATGATTGGATGAAACTCTAAGTTCTCGAATCAAGCAAGTGGAGAATGGGGAGACGGCTGATTTTGGGATGAATGGTGATGGGTTATTGTGTTTCTGTGGTAGAATTTATGTACCAAGGGATGAGGAGCTAAGGAAGTCTATACTATGGGAAGCGCATAGTAGTTCCTATGCCATGCACCCCAGAGGTAACAAGATGTACCGAGATTTAGAAGAGCTTTATTGATAGCCGAGATTGAAACGCGAGGTTATGGAGTTTGTGGGCAAATGTTTGGTATGTCAACAAGTGAAAGCGGAACATCAGTTGTCAGTCGATTAAGATCCCACAATGGAAGTGGGAGCGGGTTACTATGGATTTTGTTAGTGGGTTACCCTTGACGCCTGCTAAGAAGGACTCTGTGTGGGTTATTGTGGATCGGTTAACTAGGTCGACCCATTTTATACCGGTCCACACTAACTACTCACTACAGAAATTGGCAAGGTTGTATGTGGCAGAGATTGTGAGGTTGCATGGAGTTCCGGTCTCGATCATATCTGATAGAGATCCTCGTTTTACATCTCGCTTTTGGAAGAAGCTAAATGAAGCGCTAGGTATGAGGTTGGATTTCAGTACAGCATTTCACCCTCAGACTGATGGTCAGTCGGAAAGGGTAATTCAAGTTTTGAAGGATATGCTAAGAGGGTATGTAATTGAGTTTCGAGGGAGTTGGGAGGACTACTTGCCATTAGCTGAATTTGCGTATAACAATAGTTATCAAGCAAGTATTGGAATGGCACCATATGAAGCACTGTATGGACAAAGATGCCGTACTCCGTCTTGTTGGACTGAGTTGGGTGAGCGACAAGTTTTGGGTCCGGAGTTGGTAGCAGACACCGAAGATAAGGTGAAATTGATTCAGGATCAGTTGAAGGAGGTGATGGATAGGTAGAAGTCGTATGCTGACCTCAAACGAAGAGAGATCGAATATGCTGTGGGGGACATGGTTTTTCTCAAGGTTTCCCCTTGGAAGAAGGTGTTAAGGTTTGGTCGGAAAGGCAAGTTAAGCCTAAGGTTCATTTGGCCTTATCGAGTATTGTAGTGAATTGGGCCGATTGCCTACCAGCTGGAGTTGCCTTCTAAATTGAGTCAAATACACGATGTGTTCCATGTGTCAATGCTAAGACGTTATCGCTCAGACCCTTCTAACATCGTGTCAGTCGAGGAGATCGAGGCTAGACCAGATCTAACTTTTGAAGAGGAGACGGTTCAGATAATTGATGAAGATGTCAAGGTATTAAGAAGAAAGTCTGTTGCTTTAGTCAAAGTACTTTGGCGTAACCTTAATGCTGAGTAGGCTACCTGGGAACCTGAGGAGGCAATGTGTCGACAATACCCTCACTTGTTTCAAGCAGGTAAATTTCGAGGCCGAAATTTTTTTGAAGAGGGGTAGAGTTGGAACGCCCCAAAAATCTCGAAACTTTAATTTCTGCGCATTGAAGTTAGTATGTATGTGTAACCTTAGAATATTAATTTTCACGTATTATTGGGATTATTTGAGGCCTTAGAGATAGGGAAGACCATAGGGAAAAAAATATTTTCTTACTTTAGTGAACCTTAGTCTCAGGCATTAAGCCTCTTAAGTAAATTAAGAGAAAATAAGACACAAATGGGCTTGTACCCCAGTGAAAGTGGCATCAGTTGGGAGCTATGAGGTGGAATGTGCGAAAGCTGAAGAGGTCCATGGTTCGAGCAGGAGGAGTGTATTTTGGAGTGTTTTATTTTGCATAGGTTGACGGCAAGAGTTGTGTTGGTTTTGTACTCTTGCCATGGATAGTTTGAAGTAAGCAAGACTAATGGATGTGGAGGAGATTTTGGATAAGATTAAGGTATTATCAGAGAGAAAAGATAGGAGATGATGAGGGTAAAGTGTTGGGGATGAATAGGATTGTGGAGGGAAGGCAGGATTCGGCCTTGGTTATAAAAAAGGGTTGCCAAATTCCAATGAGGGGTTCCTGAGCTTTCGTAATTTCTTTTTCTTTTTTCTCCCCAAACGGTTACTCCCTTTTTGCCAAATTTTCACAAAGCCAATTTTTCACCATTGCCGAAATTACTATCATCCTTCTTTGCCGAATCTCTACTCTTGTCGAACTTTTGCTGTTATTCCTCCACCTCAATCATTTGTTATCTACTCCTAGTCTCAAAAGCCAGATTTAAGCCGCAGGATCAAAGAAGAATTTTGGTAAGTGCTTAGTTGATTCTTTCGCGACTTTTGTTAAAGGCCGAAGGGCTATCTAACCCTCATTGTCGTTAACTTGTATTAACAAGGGTAAGGCTAAGGCTCAATAATCGCAAGCGTGGTAGGTAAGGATTGCTAACAATATGGTAAGTGTTCTCGACTCTGTCATGGTTTTGTAAGTGGCCGAATCTAATGTGGCTCATGGTGGTGACTTATGTTTAATATGGGTCACTTGGTTTTGACGATATAGGTGTTTGGGGGCAGATCTAGAGGATAATTGCTAATAGTAGCAAAGGAAGGGCTACTAGAACATGAGGCACACGGTAATGGTATGGTGAGGTTTCGATTTTCGATAAGTATGTGTTAAAGCCTTGGTTAATCATTAGTAATGTCGATTGTAGGTTCGTGACTAAGGGGTTTGCAGCGCACGTGGATACCAGGTGTGTACAAATGCTATACACACGATATCGGCAATGCCGAAAACCCGAAAAGCCAAAACTGGCTAAATGGGCCCAGTGGTCCCTAAGTATAGGTTTGATGAGTTTATTTGGTTTGGTGTAAGAATTGAGTCTGTCAAGCAGAATACATGATCAGGATTTCTTTTGGGCCGAACAGGCCATAAGGATGTGATTTAGGCCTAATGGGTCGTAAGGATGTAATTTGGGTTTGATGGGCTTTATGGGGACGTAGACAAGTATACTAGGGTTTATGGACTAAAGGCCTAGGTTGAATAACTCTTAAATTTTCATAAGACTTAATCTAATTAAACATGTTCATGAACAAGTCGCTGGGTTAGAGTGTGGCAACAGACATACGCGTGTCTAGGATTGTATCTAGGGAGAGCTTGGTACTTAAGCGGCCCTAGCAGCCCACCTTCTCTTCTCCGGAATCCTACCTGGTGCGTAGTGTCTGTTCACTTTAGCCGCGAGGACTTGTTGATCGGCCAAAGTTCATAACTAAAACCTGAAAGGGACCAAATACCCCTAGATTTGGAAAATTACTAAGATACCCTTAATTTTTAAAATTTACTAAAATACCCCTATTTTACAAAAGTACCAGAATACCCCTGTTTGGCAAATTACCAAAATAGCCTTGTTTTACAAAATTACCAAGATACCCCTGTCTTGCCAAATTACCAAAATACCTATGTAGGGTAGAGTTACGAAAGTACCCCTGGGTAGTGAAATGATGAAAATACCCATATGTGACGAATATGAGTTTGTAGATGTTACTCTTGTGTTTGATGCATTCATATGATATTCTGCTTAGGATGCATATGGGTAGGAATTATGGTACGGGGGAAGATTTGAGGATCGCATTGTCGCTTGACGACCATGGATCCACTTGAGGCTTTAAAACCATTATATGATAAGCAATTTTGCTGCAACGTTAGGTAGTACCGCAACTGGGCTGCCTTTGGTGTGTAGAGGATGGGTGGGTTGATTTAGAAATCCGCACAGGTGTGTAATGGTTGGAAGGGGAGTGGTGTGTGTAGCGGATGGATTTTTGGGGAGGGTTTTGCATTATCTTGTTTGTATATGATACGATATGATATGATATGAGGTCATTGTTGGCTAAGGCCCAAGACCACCTATTTAGATAGGGCTTAGGCCCAATGTGAATATTTGTCTCTGATTTGATTGCCAAGGGTTGTACACACTAAGTTTCGAAACTCACACCCTTTTATTTAATGTTTTAGGTGATCCTGAATAGACGGCTCGACGTGGGAGAGGACTCGAGATGGCCACACTACAAGCTGATCAAATGTTTTATTTTGTTCAAATGAATTTATTTTAAATACCTTGTTTTTTTTATTGGATTATAATAAGGCCATGTAACTCCTAATTGACTTTAGATTTTGGGTTTTATTATTAATGTTTCAACAATCCGCTTAATAAATTTCATAAAATTTCTAATTTAACATGTTTTCGAAATAACTTAACCTATGAATGTTTTTTTGAAATATGGGCTTTTCAACATAACTTAACAAGATACAAGGTTTTGGTCTTTTGGGCCTTAAATTGATAAATGGTAAAATCGTTTTGAAGTGTGCCTTTAATGTGACATTCTGCACTCGGGCCTAACTTCTAGGTCGGGTTTGGGGTGTTACACTTGTCTTCTCTCTTTCTTCGTCTCTCTCTTTTTTTTAAGCCTGAGCACATACATCTTTTTTCAAAATTTCCTCAAATGTTGATTACCAAGACAACTTTAGTTAAGATGGGTGCATAAAATTAGGATAACTTAAAATGATGGTAATGTGGTTTATAATGTAGGTTCATTGCAATAAACATGCCTTTAAGCTCAAAATTATAGTTTCATGGTCTAATATCATAAGGTTGGCTTGAAAAGGCTCGAACGATCCAAAGAAATAGTGCCTATATCATTTTAGATTCTTATGTCTCCTAGGATTTTGCCTCAAGAAAGTTACTAAGTAAATTCTAAAGATATAAACCTTCATGCATGTCTAATCTCAAGAGAAACTAAGTTTTCATGGCAAACATTACTAAGACTAAGATCATGCAAGCATTCCATTCTTCATGATAACATACTTTCACTCAGATAAAATTATCATTCATACTTATGTACAAACTATCTCATTAACAAAAAAAAAAAATACTTATGAAAGAAATTATTGAAACATACTTGAAAATTTTTTTAAAAATTTAAGCAATTTATTTACCTTACCCCTTTAAAAAGAAGCAATGTCCTCATTGCAAGAACAAAGTAATGAATGAAAACTGAACACTAGGTAGGGTTGTAAAGAAAGAGACGTGAGTCATTAAGAATGCTTAAATACCAAGTCTTTCTTAATAACCCAATCCTAGACATGTTCATTCCCATTACCACATTACTTAGTCTTTTTCTTTCTAAAGAAGTGTTAAGTTTATTCATGCTTGCTATGTTTTATTCTGCAGAAATTAAATCCTAATTATGAAAGAAATAAGTTCCTAAAGACCTAAAAATAATAAACGACAAGAATTCCCCCTTTTATTTTTCTGACTTATTCCCCTTGTCTTTTTCAGCTCCATCTTCGCTCACACAATCAGTATCTTCCGTCCATGTCTCAAAGATAACATTTGGGAACTCAGGAACAAAAGTATTAGAGATATTCTTAAAAGTATTTCGAATTAAGTCGTCTCTAATTTTTGCATATTTCCAGTAAGTTTGTTGTTGATTGTGAATGAACTTGCATATATCCATCAAAATTGACAACTCTGATTTCTTTGAAGCACTTGCAAACTCAGCATAGGAGTTGCAAATTTAGGTTCAAAACTTAGCTTGACTGGTTCTTCTTTTGGCTCAACCCTTGGTTCAGGGGTTGTAGATCCTTTAACTAGTTGAGGACTATTCGGTTACTTGTCAGATTCTTCTTCTTATTCAGTGTCTTTAACTGAATTAGCTTCACTTTCAGTTTCCTTTGTTGACTCCTCGGTATGTGGCTCAGTTGGCTCTTTTTTCTCACCTTGATTCAGCTCATGCACCCTCTCTACTAACCTTTCAAGATCATGATTTGTAATGCACCCTTGAACATATTGCCTCTTCAGGTTTGCCTGTGTTTTAACATGGGCCTTTAAGCAAAATGAAGTGATTAATGATGGGAAATAAGCACTTCCTGTCTTCTTTTAGCACAATCATGAATCTCCTTGAGAATAATTTTCCCAACATTAATGAACTGTTCTGTCGAAATTGCATATAACAAGAGCATCTGTTCCATTGAGATGGTGGAACTATGTGAGATAGGCATAAAATTGTAGCGAACGAAATAAAACAATACATTTGCTACTGGTTTTAGGTATTTCCTTCGGCAAGAATGGCTCCATTACTTTCTTATAATCCATTGGGATCCCAGATTTGTCACAACATCAAGCACTTGTTGAAGAAAATCATAATTGATATTGTTCATCATAGGTTAGTACTCATCTTCTACAACATCAGGTAAGTTAAAGAAATCATTGATGGACTTAGAAGTAAGAGGTACCTTTTTCTTTCGATCGATGACCTCATTAGCATATTGCATAGTCAAACTAGCATAGAATTCTTGAACTAGTTCATCATCAGGAACTAAACGAGCACCACAAAATCGTTCCAACTTGAGAGCATTGATTTTCTTTCTAATCTGTATAGGAACAATCATCAAATTATTACTCTTCAAGTCAAAACCTTTTTCCGGCATCATAAGTTGATGCTTGAAGATTGAATCAAATCACTTGATCAAAATCGAGTTTTTAGGAGTAGTCTTTGAAGATTAAGTTCTTTTGTGAGACATGGTATCTTTTCTTGAGAATTTGGTAAAGTTTTTGCACAAGGTGGAAAAGCGAAATCGGCAAGGTGAGTAAGGACTTGCTATGACAAAATTCTTGTGACGGCAAGAATGGTGCAGTGGTGATAACAGCGTGTGACAGTAATGGCAGTTTGCAGCGGTGACAACGACAATTTTGCAGTAGCAACGATGGTGCTTCAGCAATCTTCTTGCGGCGGGAGTAGATGGTTTCAGAAAAAAAGAAAGAGAACTAGAGTTTCTTTCGGAATGTGAGGTTGACGGCAAAAAGGAGAGATTTAAGGATTTTTTTAGGGGTTAAGCAATTTGCTTGAGGGATATGAAAAATAGTAGAATGAAGAGGATTTTATATAGGGAAGAATTAGGGCAACATGTAGCAAAAATTTAGCTACATTAGGGTTACATGGGCGGCAAGTAATGGGAGTGGCGGCAAAGTATGGATTTTTCCCTTCTTTTTGATGTCGTGGGCCTCAAACTTAGACTATATTTACAAACTTACTCAAGAACAAAAAACTGATTACTACTTGGGCCAAATTTGACCCCCTTTATTAACATAAAATTTAAACAAAAACAAAAACAATTGAAACTTAAAAATTTTAAATCTTAATTAGAAAATTTCTTTTTAACAAATCACATTAAATTAATTCCCAGGAAAGGTTGGAGGGATCACAACAGTCTCGCTTAAGTTCCAATCTCCTTAGACATAATTAATTAAATGTAATAAGTTAAGAAAATAAGTTCTAATTATTTCATTATTTACAAAATGAGTTCATGAAAAATAAAGGGTCTATTAATTTGAACGAGGATTCAACTCGCTTAACCTCACCATCCCAGTAGTGTTTGAGAAGTTGACCATTAACTTTAAGTGTACCTCTGTAATTATCGTATAATTCAATAGCTCCATAAGGATAAACTCAGTAGATGGTATAGGGTTCTTTCCATTGGTATTTAAGCTTCCTAAGAAATAAGTTCAACTTTGAATTAAACAACAAAACCTTCTAACCTTGTTTAAACTCGTGAGGTTGTATATGACTATCACGCCATCTTTTTGATCTTTCTTTACACATTTTGGCATTCTCATAGGAAAACAACCTCAACTCTTCCAACTCATCAAGTTGTAACATCATTCTCTCACCGGCTTGCTTAGATCAAAGTTCAACTGCTTCAAAGCCCAATGAGCTCTATTCTCCAACTCTAATGGCAAATGACATGCCTTTCCAAAGCCTAACTGATAAGGAGTCATTCCTAACGGTGCCTTAAATGTTGCTTGATATGCCCACAATGTATCATCAAGCCTTCAAGACCAATCTTTTTTGCTAGGGCGTACTACCTTTTCAAGGATACCTTTGATTTCATGGTTCACTCTTTCAACTTGCCGATTGGACTGGGGGTGATAGGCAGTAGGAATCTACCACTTAAGCCATTTGTTCACAAAGTGAGAACCTTCATCACTAATAATAGCTCTTGGTGTCCCAAATCGTGTAAACACATGCTTATGTAGGAATCGCGTGTCTACCTTAGCATCATTTGTAGGGTATGATTCAGCTTCAACCCACTTGGATACATAGTCCAAAGCAACTAAGATGTATTTGTTCATATTTAAAGAAGGAAATGACCCTAAGAAGTCAATGCCCCATCATCGAATAATTCAATCTCCAAAATGTTTGTCAAGGGCATCGCATTCCTCTTTGATATATTTCCGGTCCTTTTGGCATTTATCACAGTTCTTCACATAAGCATAAGCATCTTTAAATAGTGTAGGCCAAAAGAAACATGCTTGCAAAATCTTTGCTGCAGTACGTAAACCACCAAAGTGTCCCCCACTTGGAGATGAATGGCAATGATATCAGATCTCAGCAATCTCACTTTCAGCTACACACTTCCGGATTATATTATATGCACACTGTTTAAACAAAAATGGATCTCCCAAAAATAATACCAACTATCATGAATGAATTTTTTCCTTTGTTGGTATGTCATTTCTGGAGGAATTATTCCACATGCAAGATAATTCGCAAAATCAGGAAACCAATGTGTTTCATGAATTCGACTTACCTTAAATAAGTGTTCATCTGGGAAATTCTCGTTGATAGGCACACATAATCGAGTTACCTAATCTTTCTCTAACCTCGACAGATGATTAGCTATTTGATTTTCGACAACTTTTCTGTCTTGGATCTCGAGGTCAAATTCTTGGAGTAAAAGTACCCAACGAATTAGCCTCAGTTTCGCATATTTCTTGGTGAGCAAGTATTTAATGGCCGCATGGTCAGTAAATATTTTAACTTTGGTACCTATAAGATATGAGCGAAATTTGTCAAAAGCAAAAAACTATAGCAAAGAGTTCCTTTTTGATTATCGTATAATTGAATTGGGCTTTCGTCAAAGTTCTACTTGCATAGTAAATAGGGTGAAACACTTTGTTTCTTTTTTGACCTATCACAACTCCAACGACATAATCATTTGCATCAAAAGCTTATATTAACCCCTTTTTTTTATCTTCAAAAGCTTCCAAACATGCTTTGTCGAAATCAAACACTGTATCTTTTTCTAACAACAAACACAACTATTTAGAAATCTTCGAGAAATTTTTGGTAAACATTCGATAAAAATTTGCATGGCTTAAGAAACTTATGACTCCTTTCAATTTAATTGGGGTCGATAATCTTTCAATTACATCCACCTTTGCTTTATCGACTTCAATTCCTCTCTTTGAGATTTTATGCCACCAGACAATCCCTTCCTTAACCATTAAATGGCATTTTTCCCAGTTAAGGACAAGATTTGTCTGTTCGCATCTCTTCAGGACCTTAGCCAAATTACTTAAACAAATATCATAAGTGTTACCAAAAACAAAAAAAATCATCCATGAAAACATCAATAAAATTTTCAACCATATCAGTGAATATTGCCATCATGCATCGTTGAAATGCTGCAGTTGCCTTGCATGGCATTCGCCTAAAAGAAAACGTACCATATGGACAAGTAAAGGTTATTTTATGTTGTTCCTCTGGAGCTACAACTATTTGGTAATATCCCGAATAGCCATCTAAAAAATAATAGAATTCATTACTTACCAGTCGATCTAACATCTGGTCCATAAAAGGCAACGAAAAATGGTCCTTCCGAGTGGCTTTATTCAATTGTCTGTAATCAAAACAAATTTTCCAACCAGTAACAGTTCTCGTTGGAATCAAATTGCTACGTTCATTTTCAACAATCGTGATTCCACCTTTCTTCGGCTCACACTGCACCAGACTTACCCATGAACTATCTGAAATAGAATAGATGATTCCTGCATCTAACCATTTGATCACTTCCTTTCTCACAACTTCTCTCATAATAGGATTGAGCATCTTTTGCCCATCAATTCGAGCTCTCTCACCTTCATCTAAAATAATTTTATGCATGCAAAAAGAAGGACCTATACCTTGAATATCAACTATGGTCCAACCAATTGCTTTCTTAAATTTATTTAGAATAGTAATTAATTGTTCCTCTTGATTTTTTGTCAGTTCTGTTGAAATAATCGCAGGCAAAGTGGAGTAGTCACCTAAATAAACATATTTTAACTGGGATGGAAGTACCTTTAGTTCGAGTTTTGATGGTTCTTCAATTGACAACTTGGGTTGTGCAAATTCTTTGACTTCTAACTCCAACGGTTCAAACTGTGTGGATTGAATAAAATTTCTCGGATTGGATTCCATCAAAGCCATGTTTTCTTCACCTTCTTCACCCTCCAAAGGGTCAAGATCTAAGGCTTTCTCCAATGGATCTTCAAAATTGTTTTCCATAGAAACCAAGGTTTCTATCTCTTCTATAACTGAACACTCTTCTGCCTGATCGAGAAATTTCATCGCTTTAAGAATGTTAAAGGTTACCTAATTTTCTTAAACTCATAGGTTATTCACCTTTCTACACATCAATTAACATTCTTCCAATGGCTAAGAAAGGTCTTCCAAGAATGATCGACACTTCTTTATATGCTTCCAAATCTAAGACAATGAAACCAACATGAAAAATAAATTTATCGACTCTTACCAAAACATTCTCGATCTTTCCCTTTAGATATGCTAAAGATCAATCGACTAGCTGAAGTGTTACAGTTGTAGGTCTCACTTCACCTATCCCTAGCATCTTGAAACTAGACTTAGGCAGCAAGTTGATACTCGCTCCTAAATCACACAAAGTTTTACCGCAGTAAGATTCACCAATGTTACAAGGTATAATAAAGCTTCCTGGGTCCTTCAATTTTTGGGGCAGTTTGTTCTGCAGGAACGCATTGCACTCCTTTCTCAAGGAAATAGTCTCATACGCACTTAGTCGTTTCTTCTTGGAAAGTATATCCCTCATAAACTTCACAAAATTTGGCATTTATTCTAAAGCCTTCACCAACAAAATATTGATGTGTAACTGCTTCAGAACATCAAAAAATTTCTTGAATTGCACCTCTTATTTTTGCTTGTGTTGCTGTAATCTTTACGGATATAGAGGTGATGGAACTTTAAGTTGAACTGGATAACTCTTCTGAGTAGGTAAATCTGCATCCAAAGAAGATGTTAAAGTATCTGAATTCACTAAGTTAGGATTTAGCTTGTCAGTCTTTGTAGATTCTGACTCTTTTGGTGTAGGAATTTCAACAGCTAGTTGATTCTTCTCAACGGGCTTATCTTCGACATCAATCAATCGGGGTTCCAAAATTTTACCACTTCGTAATGCCACTGCCTTGATACGTTCTTTACCCAAATTTCTTGGGTTCTCAGTATTGCTCGGCAAGGTTCCTTGCGATTTATTACGAAGCTCCGTAGCTATCTAATCCATTTGGTTTTCCAAATTTTTCAATGTTGCAGCTTGGCTTTGGATGAAAGCGTCATTCTTTGCCATGTACACTTTCAAAAAGATCTCTAAATTGTTTGATGCCTCGGCTTGAGGTGGTTTTGGAGCTTGCTAATTAAACCCTTGAGATTGGCTGGGTCTATGTTGAGAAGTTGTTATTCGGTCCATTTCCTTGGTTGGTCCAAGAAAAAATAGGATGATAATGCCATAAAGGTTGTAGAAGTTGGACTAGGGCCCTTGTCCACTCTTATTTTGATGTTGGTTCCCCACATAGTACACTGAATCAGGATTTTATGGACAATTCTCAAAAGAATGACCTTCCCCACAGTACACACAGCAAACTTCTTCAAATGGACTTGGTGGCTGAGCTACAAAATTATTAGCACTAATAGCAATAAACTATTTTAAAATAAAGAAAATAGATGATACATGAGCTGATAACAAAGTGAGGGCGTCAACTTCATGAACTCCGGCAACACATCTTCTTGAAGCTATTAGATTTGTTGGCCATTGATGGTTATTACTCGCGATCCTCTCAATGATCTCATAAGCCTCATTGTAAGACTTAGACAAAATTGCACCATTTGCAGAAGCATCTACCATTGTATGTGCATTGAGACCATTATAGAATGTCTCCAACTAGATACAATAAGGAATCCCATGATGATGACCCTTACGAGGTAACTCCCTGAATCGCTTCCAAGCCTCATACAAAGACTCATCATCCAATTGTTGGAAAGTTGTGATCTTGTTCCTCAACTTAGCGTTTTTGCTAGGTGGGAAATACTTAACCAAAAATATCTCTGCTAATTCTTTCCATGTAGATATGAAACTTGGTGGCAATGAATTGAGCCATGCTTGTGCTTGATGAATCATAATATATACATATTTTAATCCCATATTTGGCATACTTTTGGATGACTTATCCCTTGATTTGATGAATTCGATGCTCCTAATCTCTTAATTTCATGTCTTATACTCACGAGGGCTTAGGAAGTTGAAAAGAAAGAGAAACGGGCTAAAAAAGGAGAAAATGGGCCAAAGTAAGAAATCCACACGGCTTGGAGTTCGCCACACGGCCGTGCCACTTTAGCAGACTCAAACATGGCCTGGGGCTCGATTCACACGGGCGTGTCCCTGCCATGACCCATTTTAATTCTACTCGGAATAGGATACTTGTGGTCCAAGGCATCCCGCAAGCCTATATAAACACCTTAGAGGGCAACCTAAAAGTGGAGTTCGACAGAAGTTTGATAGAAGCAAAGCCAAAGAGGGCTGAATATAGGAAATTATTTGAAGAAAGCCAGTTGATCCATCTCAGAAGCCGGAATTAAGCTCAAGACTGAGGATCTTCCCTTCAATTTCTGTTAGGGGATTTTAGGGTTTTTCTTTATGTTTTGTTATTTAATTTATTCTAAGATGTATTCTTTTACAAGCATGGACTAAACCCCTCAAATACCTAAGGGGGATAAAACCCAAGATGGATCTTGTTATTGTTTTCTGAACTGTATGATAAATATCTGATTTGTTCTTAATTATGTGTTCTTAATTTTTGCTTTAATATTTCAGGATATTGATTCAAGTATTGATGTGCTTATTCAGATGAGCAAAAGTCCGTGTTTAAGAGTAGATCTAGCATAATTAAGCAGAGTTGATTGCACTCCTAGAGATAGGATGACGAAAATCTACTGGATTAGGGTCAAACCTGATATGGGAGTCCATAAATCGAGTTAATGTAACACTAGGGGTTTTAATTAGAAAGAGATTTCAATTAATCAACATAGGGTTAGACGTTAGTAGCCTCGAAAGAGGTATTAATATAAATTAGGAAATCCTACGGATCAAGTCAAGTGAATAAATCGTCTGGTTCAGAGTTAAATAATAAGTGAAGTCTAGGTGGATTCTTCCTCGGGTATTGTCTTAATCAATTTGTTTTCTAAAGAGTATTTTCCCAATTCATTCTCTATGTCTTGGCATCCTTAGTTTAGGAATTAGTTAGATAAACATTAGTCACTTTTAATTTTAGGCTAAATAATAAAAAGAAAGTTTGTAGTAGTACTTTTGGTTCCCTTGGGTTCGACATTCCGATCTTGCCACTAAGCTATACTACTATTCGATAGGTGTGCGTGCCTCAATCGTGGTGATAGTTAGTTTCTAGGCTCGATCATTCATTATATAAATATTAAAACTATCAGACTACGACCAAGTTTTTGGCACCGTTACCGAGGAACTGAAATATTAGGAACACTCAATTTTTATTACTTTATTCATTTTTCTTTTATTTATTTATTTATTTCTAATTTTTAATTTTAGTTCTCTAATCTCTCTACTATTTGTTCTGATAGGTTTTTCTACTTTATGACTAGGAGGAACTCGTCAAGACCATTGGTTTTTGACAGTGAAATTGAAAATACAGTTCGTAGAAACTGAAGAGAAATAAGGCGAAGCTAACAGTACATAGAAAAAGAGCAAGAAGACGAAACCAACGCTACCGAAGAGATGGCTGATAATAATCCGCTACCTTCTATGGCGGCCACAAATCCGGTGAATCAAAATCCTGCTCCTCACACTATGTATGATTACGCTAAACCTAATTTAATAGGAACTGAGTCAAGTATTGTTAGACCTGCTACTGCAACAAATAATTTTGAACTGATACCTAACACAATTCAGATGATACAGTAATTTGTCCAGTTTGATGGCTTACAGGATGAGATCCAAACAATCACTTGGTGAATTTTCTAGAATTTTGCGATACTTTCAAAATAAATGGTGTTTCTGATGATGCCATTCGCCTTCAGTTATTTCCCTTTTTTTTAAGGAATAAAGCCAAACAGTGGCTGAATTCTCTTTCACGGGGATCAATCACTACATGGGAACAAATGATTGAAAAAATTTTGTTAAAATATTTTCCGCCAGCTAAAACGGCTAAGTTGAGGAATGATATCTCTTCTTTTGTGCATATGGATTTAGAGACACTTTACGATGCATGGGAGAGATACTAGAATTTATTAAGAAGGTGCCCCCACCATGGGTTATCCTTGTGGTTACAGGTTCAAACCTTTTACAACGATATGAAACCCTAAACTAGGCAATTGATTGATTCAGCCGCCAGTGGAACCCTGAATAATAAAACCCCTGAAGCGACTTATGAGTTTATATTGGAGATGTCTGAATAACTATTAGTGGCAAGTTACAAGGACAAGACCGACAAAAGCTCCCAGTGTTTTCAACCTCGACGCAGTCGCTATGCTATCAAACCAGGTAGAGCTTTTGAATAAAAAGATTGATGGTTTGTGTAGTTCTTCGTAGGTACATCCAGTGATGCAGTGCGATATGAATGGATGAGGGATGAGCAATACAGAATACCCACCTTACAACCTGAGCGCCGAAAATGAGCAAGTTCACTATATGGGCAATAATTCTAGACCTCAAAATAACCCTTATAGTAATACTTACAATCCAGGTTGGAGGAACCACCCCAATTTCTCATGGGGTGGTCAAGGAAATTAAAGGCAACAACTCTTCCCAAGTCTGGGACAGTGGCATCGATATCTGAGTGCATATAAGACCTCTTATGGGACGTTCGCATTGTACGACTATTCCGAGCTTTTTAAGTATCCTACTAGATTCTTAACGGTTCAATGGGCAAGTCTGTCATACGAATTGAAATTTCGAGCTAAGAAAAAATACGTTAATATATGTTCATTTCAGGTACATTTCATATGTACACTAAATGTGTATAAAAAGGTAAGTACCTAAGTGATTTTTTATTTGAGGAAATGTACAAATGAATATGTGAATGTGAATGAGATACAAGAATAGTTATGTAAGAGATTTGTGTACTCATGTGATTCTTGAATTGATGAATGTGGCAAATATGGCCAAGGATATGGTTTAATGCATATATGTGAGAAATACACTATGAATAGGAATTGTGCCACGTGATTTAGCTAGTTATGTGTTGATATTGTGTTTTAATGAATGTGTTAGATGAAGTATACTTTGGTATGGTTGAAGCACATGAAATGGTCAAGATTTTGGGTAAGTACTAGGATGAATTATGCTTATATTATCTATGTTTTAGCCTTGTAATTTGGCATAGTTGAAATTGGTATTGAATGTATTGATAGAATGGTTGTTTTGGTGTGTTATTAGTTGATAAATATGCATGAGAGGTGTTGGTATGTTGCTTGTATTTAAGACCCAAGCGGGAGGCATTTTGGCCTTGAAAATGGCCTATAATGTCACACGGTAGTGGCACACGGGCGTGCCTAATGACCGTGGGCTAAGTATATAGCTAGCACAAGAGTACACGACCTTGGCATACGGACGTGTATGCTGCCTAGTAGCCGTTTGATTTTTGACAGGATCGATCACGGCTTGAGTACACGAGCGTGCTTAGTGGTCGTGGAAGATAAGTCAATTTCGACCATGGGGAGGACACACGAGGGTGTCTAGCAGTCGTGGGAGGCACATGGCCTGCCCACATGGGCGTGTAACCCCTGAAACTTAAAAAAGTTTTAAATTTTTGAGAATGTCTGTATGTGTTTTGGTTTAGTCCCGACCCAGTTTATAAGCATGTTTTAGGTCTCGTTGATCGTATTAAGGGACATTATGTTTGAGATTGATGGATGAATGTATGAACTTCTTAAAATGTTTTCAATCAGTCTGGTAATGCCTTTAACCCTAGTCTGACGCCGGATATGGGTTAGGTTTGTTACATTCGGTTGGTATCAGAGCTACCGTTTAGTCAATTCTCAAACTAACGTAGCATGTCAGAGTCTAGCTATACATGCCATATATCTGAACTGTGATAGTGTGATGAATCCTGATGTGTAAAAAATGTGATTTTCGTATAGTAATGGATCTCGAAAGAGCCGTAGCTGACGACGTAGAAAGTAATGTGCCTGCTCCCGCACAAAGGACAACGCCCTCTTATTCGAGATTGGCTACAAGCGGTCAAGAGGGAGAACCTAAATAAGCTTTCTTCCAGATGATGAGTGAGTGGTTCAATCAATTTGTAAAGAATAACCCGACTATTTCACAGCCCCCGCCCCCGGTTAATCCCCCTCAAACATCTGATATACTTCTGACTGCAAATCTGAATACGTGGAATAAGCCTCCGGTTGACAAGATCCACAAGTATAAGGCTGAAGAGTTTCGAGCTACTAATGATGATGATGCTAAAAAAGCTATGTTCTGGTTAGAAAACACGATTCGAGTATTTGATGAGATGTCTTTAATCCGGAAGAGTGTATAAAGTGTGTTGTGTCATTACTCTGAGATGTAGCTTATCAATGGTGGAAAACTTTGATTTTTGTTGTTTCGAAAGTGCGAGTTACATGGGATTTCTTTTAGATTGAGTTTCGAAAGAAATACATCAGTGAAAGATTCGTCGATCAGAAATGAAAGGAAATTTTGGAACTAAAACAGGGTCAAATGACTGTTTCGGAATATGAATGAGAGTTCGTGAGACTAAGTCAGTATGCTCAGGAATGTGTATCATCTGAAGCAATAATGTGCAAAAGGTTCGAAGATGGTCTTAATGGAGACATTCGTTTGTTAGTCAGGATTTTACAAATAAAAGAGTTCGTTACACTCGTTGATCGAGCGTGCAAAGCTGAGGCACTTGGGAAAGATAAAAGAAAAGCTGAGTCTGAAGCTCGAGATATGAGAAAGAGATTTCAGAGTAAATCATTTCAGTCTGTTCCGAAAAGATTCAGAGATAATCAAAGTCGTTCCAGAGATAATGGGGGACATTTGAATAGAAATCAATATCGACTGCAAATGAGTTCTAAAACTCCAGCAACTTCAGTGGCTAGCATTAGTAATGCTTGATCTGAGAGACCTGAATGTATATATTGTGGAAAAAGGCATCCGGGAAGCTGTAGATTAAATGACAGAGCTTGCTTCATATGTGGATCACTTGATCATTTTATTCGTGATTGCCCTGAGTCTGCTGAACCAGAGACTGTTCAGAATTTGAGATCTGATAATGCACCTGTGAGAGGTAAACCTTCGAAGGATGCAAGAAATGTCAGTGGTAGTTAGAGAATTACGAGAGACAATGTTGTCAGATCTGAAGCTAGAGCGCCTGCCAGAGCGTATGCTATTTGAGCTCGCGAGGAAGCTTCATCTCCAGATGTTATAACGAGTACTTTTACTCTTTATGATACGTTTGTGATTGCATTGATAAACCCTGGTTCTACGTATTCGTATATATGGATGAATTTAGTATTCAACTAGACTTTGCCTGTAGAGTCTACTGAGTTTTCTATAAAAGTATCGAACCTCTTAGGTAAAAGTGTCCTGGTTGATAAAGTATGCAAGAACTGTCCGTTAATGTTTCGAGATATCTGTTTTCCTTATGGTCTGATGCTTTTGCCATTTGATGAGTTTGATATCATTTTGGGTATGGACTGGTTGTTTATGCATGATGCTATTGTGAACTGTAAAAGAAAAACGATTGACTTAAGATGTCCGAATAATGAAATTGTACGGATTGAGTCTGATGATTTGAATGGGTTGCCTGCTGTAATATCTGTATTAAAAGATCAAAGTTATGTGAAAAAGGGATATGAAGCATATTTTGCTTATGTGATTGATTCGAAAGCATCTGAGAAGAAAGTTGAATCAATGCCTATTGTTTGTGAGTTTTCTGACGTATTTCCTGAAGAATTACCAGGTTTGCCTCCAATTCGGGTAGTTGAGTTTGGTATTGATCTATTCCCTGGTACTACACCTATATCCATAGCTCTGTATAGAATGGCACCAACAGAGTTGAAGGTGTTAAAGTCATAGTTACAAGAATTAACTGATAGAGGGCTTGCTAGACCGAGTTTTTCGCCTTGGGGTGATCCTGTTCTATTTGTGAAAAAGAAAGATGGCACAACGAGGATGTGTATCGATTACCGTCAGTTGAATAAGGTGACAATAAACAATAAATACCCATTGCCCAGAATTGATGATTTATTTGATCAGTTAAAAGGAGGTACTGTGTTTTTCAAGATTGATCTGAGATCGGGATACTACTAGTTAAGAGTTAAAGATTCAGATATTCCAAAGGCAGCTTTCAGAACAAACTACGAACATTACGAGTTCTTAGTTATACCATTTGGACTAACCAATGCTCCTGCTGTTTTTATGGATCTGATGAACAGAATTTTCAGACCGTACCTAGATCGGTTTATTGTGGTATTCATAGATGACAGATTAATTTATTCACATGATGAAAATGAGCATGCCGAACATTTGAGAATCGTGTTGCAAACTCTGAGAGAAAATCAGTTGTATGCAAAATTCAGCAAATGTGAATTTTGGTTCACGAGGTTAGTTTTCTGGGGCATATTGTGTCATCTTCTGGAATCTGAGTGGCTCCGAGTAAGATTTCTGCTATTCTGGATTGGAAACCTCCGATGAATGTGTCTGAAATCTGTTGTTTTTTGGGACTTGCTGGTTATTATCGCAGATTTGTAAAAGGTTTTTCGATAATAGCTACTCCGTTGACTAGATTACTTCAGAAGGATGCTAGATTTGAATGGTCGGATAAATGTCAGAAAAGTTTTGATCAGTTGAAAACTCTGTTAACAGAAGCTCCACTGTTAGTAAACCAGAATCAGGCAAAGAATTAGTGTTTTACAGTGATGCTTCATTAAATGGTCTGGGATGTGTTCTGATGCAGGAAGGCAAACTTGTAGCTTATGCTTCGAGACAATTGAAGCCGCATGAAAAGAATTATCTGACACACGACCTTGAGCTTGCGGCGATTGTGTTTGCACTTAAGATTTTGCGCCATTATTTGTATGGTTAGAAATGTCACGTGTTTTTGGATCATAAACGTCTGAAATACTTAATGACCCAGAAAGATTTAAACCTACGTCAAAGAATATGGTTAGAGCTATTGAAAGATTATGAGCTTCTGATAGATTATCATCCGAGTAAAGCGAACGTTGTTGCTGATGCATTGAGTAGAAAATCATTGTTTGCACTACATGCTTTCAATGCTCAGTCAGGTTTGTCTGAGGATAGTTCTGTATTAGCTAAATTAAAAGCGAAACCATTATTTATACAGTAGATATGTGATGCTCAGAAATCTGATAATAAGTTATTAGCGAAACGAGTTCTGTGTGATTTGAACTCTAAATCTAAATTTCAGGTTGTTGATGATTGCTTGAGTTTCTGAGGTCGTATCTGTGTTCCGAGAAATTCAAAATTGATTCAGCTGATTTTAAGTGAAGCACATAACAGTCGTCTATCTGTTCATCCGGGAAGTACAAAGATGTACCATGATCTGAAGCAACACTACTGGTGGTCTGGTATGAAATGAGACATTTCTAACTTTGTTTAGAAATGTTTAATCTGTCAACAAGTGAAAGTAGAACATCAAGTTCCGTCTGGTTTGCTACAACTGATTTTGATTCCCGAGTGGAAATGGGATAGAGTGACAATGGATTTTGTTTCTGGTTTGCCTCAGACTCCAAAAATGAAAGATGCAATTTGGGTCATAGTTGACCTATTGACGAAATCTGCCCATTTTATTTCTGTAAGATCAGATTATTCACTGGATAGATTAGCCAAGCTTTATATTTCTTAGATTGTTAGATTGCAAGGGGTGCCACTATCTATTGTGTCAGATAGGGATCCGAGATTTACATCGAGGTTCTGGAAGAAATTACAAGAATCTTTAGGCACGAAACTGCATTTCAGTACAGCTTTTCTTCCGCAAACAGATGGTCAATCCGAGCGGATAATTTAGATTCTTGAAGATATGTTAAGATGTTGTATACTTTAGTTTAACGGTACGTTGGAATAGTATCTACCATTGATTGAATTTGCATACAATAACTGTTTCAGTCAAGTATCAAAATGGCACCTTATGAAACTTTGTACGAACCTAAATGTCGTACACCTCTGTATTGGACTGAGCTCAGTGAAAATAAGCTACATGGGGTTGATTTGAAAAAAGATTCAGAACAGAAAGCGAAACTGATCCAAGATTGTTTGAAAGCAGCATCTGATCGACAAAAGTCTTATGTGGACTTCAAACGAAAAAATATAGAATTTGAAACCAGCGACAAAGTATTTTTGAAAGTATCACCGTGGAAGAAAGTAGTCCGATTTGGACGTAAAGGCAAGTTAAGTTCGAGATTCATCGAACCATATGAGATCATTGAACGAGTTGGGCCTGTTGCATATAGACTAAGTTTGCCCTCTGAATTAGAAAAGATCCATAATGTATTTCATGCCTCGATGCTCTGTAGGTATTGATTTGCCCAATCTAAAATTGAAATCTGACCTGATATGACTTACAAAGAAGAACCAATCCGTATCTTAGCTCGTGAAGTGAAAGAGTTGAGAAATAAGAAAATTCCATTAGTGAAAGTATTATGGAATCGGCATACAATTGAAGAGGCAAGATGGGAACCGAAAGATTCAATGAGACAGCAATATCCGGCTCTGTTTAAGGGTAAAATTTTTGGGGATGAAAATCCCTAAGCGGGGGAGAATTGTAACATTCTGGTTGATACCCTAGTCGAAACAGTGGTTTCGGGACCACAAGTCTGAGTCAGTATAATATTTTAATATTATATACTGTCTCTATGATATATGATTAACCATGTGTTAAATTTCCGTAAGCTAATTTGTCCGTTCATGTGTTTAATTTGACAAAAGGATTGAATCGCATTAAATGCGAAAGTTGTATGCTATATGTTAAAGAGCCTATGTGTTTTGGCTTTTAAAAGTTGTGGCCTTATGTGGCAATTGAACCACTAATTAGTTAGTGGATGAATATGGTAAAAAATGACCTTAATTGATAGGTTTTATATATTTTGTTTTAATGGGTAATTTTGGAAATGGATTAATATGTATGCTATAATAATTATAAGCATAAAACATGGCCATTAGTTCATCCCCTTTTGGCCGAATTTTAGCAAAGAAAAAGGAAGAACAAGAGCTTTAAGGGTTTCGACTATTTCAAGCTATAATTTAGGTATGTTTTGGCTTTAGATTTTGATGATTTTTATGTTTTTGAGATTGTTGCTTAGTCTAATATCAAGCCCATGTATTAATTTTGTGAATTGATGATGTTTGTGTAAAATGCCATTGATGATATGTTGAGCTTTGAGATGAGTTTAGTTGTTAAATGAAAGATTTGAGCTAGATGAACATACTTTGTTCTTGAAGTTTTGATGAATTTAGCTAATTAGGGCTAAATTGAGAAAATAGCAATTTGAGGGACTAAATTGCTAATTTGATGGAAAATATGGGCTTTTATGATATTTATGTACATTCGGCTAAGCATGAGTGTGGGTTGATTTTATGAATTTGGTGTTTTGAGAAAAATAGACTAAATTGATAAATTGAGCAATTATGAGGGTTAAATTGCAAATAGCCCTAAATGTGTGTATTCGGATTGAATTGAATGAGTTATTGAATAAAAGGGTTAATTCTGAATATTTTTAGATCAAGAACTGAGGAAAATGGACTTAGATTGCGGGAAAGCAAAATTAACCGAGTAGCTGTTTTCGTTTCAACTAAACCGAATCCGAGGTAAGTCATTATGCAAATAAACGTATTAGTAATGAATTATGTGTATTCCTATGACAATTGCTATAGATGAATGGTTACGATATGATCTGTATATAAATTCTGTGATAAGATCGATATAGTGACAATGTTCGAGAACTCTCGTATGAACCTAGGAATAGATAGGATTAGCTATGTCATGACATAGGTATTTGTTCTGTTTTATCATGTAAGACCACGTCTGGGACGTTGGCGTTGATTTGAGATTTTGTGTAAGACCTCATACGGGACTTTGGCATCGATATGAGCATTACGTGTAAAACCACGTATACGACGTTGGCATCGATATGAGCTTTACCTGTAAGACCATGTCTGGGACATCGGCATCGTATTGATTCGTGTAAGACCCTGTCTGGGATAGTGGCATCGATATCTGAGTGCATATAAGACCTTGTCTGGGACGTTGGCATTGTACGACTATTCTGAGATTTCTGAGTATCCTACTAGATTCCTAACAGTTCAACAGGCATGTCTGCGATACGAATTGAAATTCCGAGCTAAGAACAAATATGTAAATGTATGTTCATTTCAGGTCCATTTCATATGTACACTAAATGTGTATAAACAGGTAAGTACCAAGTGATTTTTGATTTGAGGAAATGTACAAATGAATATGAGAATGTGAATGAGATACAAGAATAGTTATGTACGAGATTTGTGTATACATGTGATTCTTGAATTGATGAATGTGGCAAATATGGCCAAGGATATGGTTTAATGCATATATGTGAGAAATACACTATGAATAGGAATTGTGCCAATGTTTCTATATGCTTAGATGTTTTACATGTCAAGTTTATTTGTATTATGACTTACAAAGCTTTTGGAAAGCTTACTCCGTGCGTACGTTTTCTCTGTTTAGTAGGTCGTCAAAGCCACTGAAGGCTCGGGACTGTCAAGGATCATCATCACACTATTCAACTTGTTTTTGGTATATTTTGGATATATATTTTGCTAGACATGGCATGTATAGGCTAGTCTTTTGTATTTGTAAATGAAGGGGATTTAGCCATGTGATTTGGCTAGTTATGTGTTGATATTATGTTTTAATGAATGTGTTAGATGAAGCATACTTTGGTATGGTTGAAGCACATGAAATGGTCAAGATTTTGGGTAAGTACTAGGATGAATTATGCTTATATTATCTATGTTTTAGCCTTGTAATTTGGCATAGTTGAAATTGGTATTGAATGTATTGATAGAATGGTTGTTTTGGTGTATTATTGGTTGATAAATAGGCATGAGAGGTGTTGGTATGTTGCTTGTAGGTAAGACCCAAGTGGGCGGCATTTTGGCCTTGAAAATGGCCTATAATGTCACACGGTCGTGGCACATGGGCATGCCTAGTGACCGTGGGCTAAGTATATAGCTAGCACAAGAGCACACGACCTTGGCACACGGACGTGTCTATTGCCTAGTAGCCGTGTCATTTTTGACAGGATCGACCACGGCCTGAGTACATGGGCGTGCTTAGTGGCCGTGGAAGATAAGTCAGTTTCGACCATGGGGAGGACACACGGGGGTGTCTAGTAGCCGTGGGAGGCACATGGCCTACCCACACGGGCGTGTAACCCATGAAACTCTAAAAAGTTTTAAATTTTTGAGAATGTCTATATGTGTTTTGGTTTAGTCCCGACCCGATTTATAAGCATGTTTTAGGTCTCGTTGACCGTATTAAGGGACATTATGTTTGTGATTGATGGATGAATGTATGAACTTCTGAAAATGTTTCCGATCGGTCTGGTAATGCCTTTAACCCTAGTCTGACGCCGGATACGAGTTAGGGGTGTTACAGGAGTTCCAACTCCTCAAACAACCATGAATGTGCGAATAAGAGGTAAGTCTAGCATAAGACTTTAAACGAGCGCTTCTCGGGAGGCAACCCGAACACTAATCCCATTAATTTTCATATTTTATTTTTATCTTTACTTTTAGCACCTAACTACAAACTAACCAAATTAATGAACCATAGGTTTGCCTTCCACACAGCCTTACACACGGGCGTTGCCGCGGCCGTGTGGGCAGCACGAATTTATACACCGGCATGGCAGAGATCGTACGAACCAAAGAACAAAAAAATTATCCAAACCACGGGTGGCGATAAAATGCCACGGCCATACGATACGGTGGTGGTCAACATTGATTCCTTAACATGGGCGTGGCGACCTACACACGGGAATGGTAGAAGTGAACGAAGCTCAGCGCGGCCATGCGACACAATTGTACGGGACAACACGCCCACAGCACACGAGCGTAGGCCGTAAACCAGGCGCATCTTAACCCTAATTTACAACACACACAAGCTAAAAACGAGTCACACGGGCATACGACACGCCCGTGTGCCTCTATTTTCTATTTAAACGTCCCTTTTCTCACTTCCTCCATAATTTCTTCTTCAATCATACCCTAGGCACCACACCCTTTCTTTGACTATTATCTATCCGCCTTCATTTTCCTTTCCCTTACTCCCTCACTCTTTCTCTACCACAATCACCATGTCGAAGAAGTGAAAAGACCCTAGCACAGTCTCCCCGTACGTGACCAATCCACATGAGTTCATGTCGACCGCTTCATTTATCCAACAAGCCAAGGACATTTGAGTTCATTTATCAACAAGCCAAGGCTACTTGGGAATCACCATACCACGACCACTTCCAACTCAAGGAATCTGTAACAGTCCAGTTTAGACCCTAGTCGAAACAGTGGTTTCGGGACCACAAATTCGAGTCCGTATAATATTTTAATATTATTTTCTATGCCATTGATGAGTGTTTAAGCATGTGTTAAATTTTTGTAAGATAAGTTATTTGTCTGTGTTTAATTTGATAAAAGGACTGAATTGCATCAAATGCAAAACTAGCATGCTATTTTTAAAGTACCAATGTGTTGTGGCTTTGTAAAGGTGGAGGCCTTATATGGCAATTAAGCCATTCATAAGTTAGTGGTTTGTTAATGGACAAAAATGACATTGATTTACATTTGTATTTTATGTTTATAAAAGGTTAATTTAGTAAAATAGGTGTTAATGTCATATTAATAAAACAAAAAAAGATGAAAGTGTTCATATTTTATTTTTCTTCATTTGACCGAAACTAGCAAAGAAAGAAAAGAGAAAACTAGCTATGGTATTCGGCTATTGTATTGCAAAATTAAGGTATGTTTTGGCTTTGGATTTTGATGATTTTTATGTTTTTGAGATTGTTGCTTAGTCTACTATCAAGCCCATGTTGTAATTTGAAGAGTTGATAATGTTCATGAGATGTACCATTGATGAAATAGTGAGCTTTGTGATGAGTTTAGGTGTTAAATGAAAGATGTATGTTTAATGAATATGTTTTATTCTTGAAATTTTGATGAATTTAGCTAAATAGGGCTAAATTGAGAAAATGATAAATTGAGGGACTAAATTGTGAATTTAATGGAAAATATGGGCTTGTATGTTATATATAAGTATTCGACTAAGCATGAATATGTGATGATTTTGTGCATTTGATATTTTGAGAAAAATGGACTAATTTGATAAATGTGCAAATATGAGGGCTAAATTGTAAATGGCCCAAAATATGTGTATTTGAATTCAAATGAATATGTTGGTAATTATAAGGGTTAAATTTGAATATGTACAGATCAAAAGCCAAAGAAATTAGACTTAGATCGTGGGAAGGCGAAAGTAATTGAGTAGCTGTATACATTTCTGTTAAACCGAACTCCAGGAAAGTCATTAGGCAAATAAACGTATTTGTATAGAACTGTGTATGTTCATATGACTATTGTTAACGATGAATGCTTACGAGATTATCTGTACATGAATTCTGAGATAAGGTTGACTTAGTGATAGTGCTTGAGAAGTCCCGTACGACCTAGGAATAGATAGGATTAGCTATGTCATGACATAGGTATCTGTTCTGTTTATCATGTAAGACCACGTCCGAGACGTTGGCATTGATTCGAGATTTCGTGTAAGACCACATCTGGGACGTTGGCCTCAATATGATATTTATGTGTAAGATGTCGTCTAGGGCATTGGCATCGATATAATCTTTACGTGTAAGACCATGTCTGGGACATCGACATCGTAATAATTCGTGTAAGACCCTATCGGGGATAGTGGCATCGACATCTGATTACATTTAAGATCACGTCTGGGACGTTGGCATTGTATAACTATTCTAAGTATTCTGTATATCCTATTAGACTCCAAACTGTTCAACGGGAAATTCTGAGCTATAAACAATTACGTGAATGTTAATCTGTTTCAGGTATGCTTGATAAGTACACAAGGTGTGTATGAAAGGTAAGTATCTATATGAACTAACTAAATTGAATATGTGCAATGAAATGATGAGATGATATGTGAAATTATGCTTAAATGAGCTATGGGCATATAAGCTATTGAGTTGAGAATGTGGTAAGTTATGGCTAAGCAAATGAGCTAAAGAAAGAATGAAATGGATTTGTTATTAGAACCATTATGGTCAATACATCAATTTGGTTATGAGTAATTCATGTTAAGTTTATTTGCATTTTGGCTTACTAAGCTTTTAAAAGCTTACTCTGTGTGTGTTTTCGTTCTGTTTTATAGATCGTCAAAGCTACTGAAGGCTCAGGGACCGTCGAGGATCATCATCACACTACTTAATTCGTTTTGGTACCTTTTGGAAAAGTATATAGCTAGATATGGCATGTATAGGCTAGTTATTTGTATAAGAATGAGATGTGAACTTAGCCATGTGATTTGGCTAGTTATGTGTTGGTTATATGCTTTAATGATTATGAGAAATGGTGCATGTTTTGGTATGGTTTGGTAGTATTTAGAATGGTTAAGTTTATGGTGAGTGTATGGATGAATTATGCTTGTGTTTACTTGAGTTTTGGTCTTGTAAATTTGGCTTGTTTGGAAATGGATTGGATGATTATTTTGATATGTTCTTGGTTGTCAAATGTGCATGAGATGTATTGGTAATTGCTTGTAGGTATGATCCTATGTAGGTGGCATATTGGCCTTGTAAATGGCCTATTTTGCCACATGGTTGTGGCACACGGGCATGCCTATTGACCGTGGGACAAAGTCAGTAGCTGATTAAGAGTACATGGCCTTGGCACACGGATGTGCCTGGTAGCCGTGTGGTTTAATCAGGAACGACCACGACCAAAGTGCACGGGCGTGCTTGGTGGCCGTGGAACCAAGTCAGAATTGACCACAGCCAAGGTACATGGGCGTGTTTGGTGGCCGTGGAGTTAAGTCAGATTCAACCACAGGGAAGACACATGGGCGTGTCTAACAGCCGTGGGAGGTACATGGCCTGCCCACATGGGCGTGTAACCCCTTGAAAAGTTTAAAATTTTTCGAGAATTTCTGTATGTGTTTCGGTTTACTTCTGAGTCTGTTTAGAGAATGACTAAGGTCTCGTTGACTTATTAAAGGGATACTTTGATTGCGTTTAATGAATTGTATTATGTAATGTCTGTAAAAGTTCCAATCTGTCTGATAATATCTTTAACCCTAATCCGATGACGGATACGGGTTAGGGGTGTTACAGAATCCATCCAAAATTCAGGAATTTCGCTTCTCCCTCTCTTATGATATCATGCTATTTAATCTCTTGATATATATCTTTGTACATTGAGGGCAATGTACATCTTAAGTGTGGGGGGTGAATTCCAAAAGTTCCTAACTTTTTGCATTATTCTCAAATCCCTGAATTTTTTCTTTTCTTTCTCATATCACTATTAGAACAAATTGTGATTGATTTATGATTTTTATTGATATGTCTTAAATTAAAGCATAGGCGGTTGTGCATTGATTGTTTAAACTTGAAGGCTTTAGAGAATCAAGCATGGTAAGTTGATTTTTTGAAAAATAAAAATTTGCTAGGATGTTTTCCCAAGTTTAGGTATCTTGAAATTTGAAGTTCACAGGGTTGACATCAAAAACCAATAATTTCTGTAAGATTTTGAGCCTTTAGAGCATACATTCTTTCGTGCTCACTTTTATTGTTGCTTTGAGTGAGTTAATATTGATTTGTTATTCTTTAACTTGCTTCGATTATACATGTCGAGACCACATTTTTGAATTGATATACTGAAATAATAAAGGCACCTAGGATTTAACCCACTTACTTCCCAAAAGGCCTACCTTCATGTTTAACCCTTAGTGAACCCCATTGAGCCTAACAACCCATTCATTGATTTACCCTTAACGTTAACCCAAAACTAATTCGTTTTGATTCATAAAGAATTTTTCCCTATTGAATTAACTCATTTTTGTCGAGATTTGATTTGAGAAGTTGCCTAACTATGTTTTCCATTTCAGTTGTTAAATTCTATTATTGTATTTGATTTGTTCTTAAAAAAAAGTTGAAAGTATATCCATTATTAGTTCTATTTTTTTATAAGCTTAAACAGTAAATCTCACATCATTAGAAGAAGCTCGTATTATTAATGTAATTATTCATTATTAGTCTATTTTTCTAGTTTGGTAATTGGTCAATTCGATCTTGATTCTAACCTCCTCTTTCAGCCTGTGACTACACCCCCTAACCAAGCCATGTTACAACCCTTTTTAAAGACCTTTTGATCGATGTATCATCTAAATTTATATTGGTGGAGATTTGATTTTCATGCAAGCCTATGGTAATAACTTTTCATGTTGACTATTGAGTGCTTAAATTTATTGTCCCTTAAACACTTCGAGCGATTTGAGTGAATCCTTAGTGAGGATGTTAACTCTGTGAAATTTTGAATCAAAGGTAATTACTTAGATAAGGGGGAATACCTATGTTTTTATGAATAAAATGCTCAGCTTGGATTGTTTGAAACTTTGAGGTTCTTTTTGTTGAATTCTCCATGTATAATTACCTACGGATTATTTCGAAACATTATTGATAGGAGTTATAAGTTGAGAAGAATGAATTTTAATTGTGAGTTGAGGATTTTACTTGAGGACAAGCAAATGCTTAAGTGTGGGGGTATTTGATGAACCGTAATATATACAAAATTTAATCCCACATTTGGCATACTTTTGGATGACTTATCCCTTGATTTGGCTCCTAATCTCTTAATTTCATGTTTTATACTCAGGAGAGCTTAGGAAGTCGAAAAGAACGAGAAACGGGCCAACAACAGAGAAAATGGGCCAAAGTAAGAAATCCACACAGCTTGGAGTTCGCCACACGGCCGTGCCACTTTAGCAGACTTGAACACGGCCTAGGGCTCGATTCACACGGGCGTGTCCCTGCTGTGACCCTTTTTAATTCTACTTGGAATAGGATACTTGTGGGCCAAGTAAGGCATCTCGAAAGTCTATATAAACACCTTATAGGGAAACCTAAAAGGGGAGTTCGACAGAAGGCCTCTGTCAGGGCTTTTGACAGGAGCAAAGCCAGAGAGGGCTGAATATAGGAAATTATTCAAAGAAAGCCAATTGATCCATCTCAGAAGTTGTAATTACACTCAAGACTGAGGATCTTCCCTTCAATTTCTTTTAGGGGGTTTTAGGGTTTTTCTTTATGTTTTGTTATTTAATTTCTTCCGAGATGTATTCTTTTACAAGCATGAACTGAACCCCTCAAATACCTGAGGGGGATGAAACCTAAGATGGATCTTGTTATTGTTTTCTGAACTGTATGATAAATATTTGATTTATTCTTAATTATGTGTCCTTAATTCTTACTTTAATATTTCAGGATATTGATTCAAGTATTGATGTGCTTATTCAGAGGAGCAAAAGTCCCTGTTTAAGAGTAGATATAGCATAATTAAGCGGAGTTGATCGCACTTCTAGAGATAGGATGACCAAAATCTACCGGATTAGGGTCAAACCTAATATGGGAGTCCATAAATCAAGTTAATGCAACACTAGGGGTTTTAATTAGAAAGAGATTTCAATTAATCAACCTAGGGTTAGACGTTAGTAGCTCGAAAGAGGTATTAATATAAATTAGGGAATCCTACAGATCAAGTTAAGTGAATAAATCCTCTGGTTCAGAGTTAAATAACAAGTGAAGTCTAGATGGATTCTTCATCAGGTATTGTCTTAATCAATTGGTTTTTTAAAGAGTATTTTCCCAATTCATTCTTTATGTCTTGGCATCCTTAATTTAGGAATTAGTTAGATAAACATTAATCACTTTTATTTTTAGGTTAGATAATGAAAAGAAAGTTAGTACTAGTACTTTTGGTTCCCTTGGGTTCAACATTCCGGTCTTGCCACTAAGCTATACTACTGTTTGATAGGTTCGCTTGCCTTAATTATGGTGATAGTTAGTTTCTAGGCTCGATCATTCATTATATAAATATTAAAACTCTCAGACTATGACCAGTGCTTGATCTCACAATGAATACGGAAACAACTTCAACCTCAGTGCGTCTTCAGTCACACCGGCTATCTTGAATGAATCATTCACTTCCATAAACAATCGAAGGTGGAGATGTGGATCTTCTGTAGGCATACCACTGAATTGGCCCACCATTTGGAGTATTTGAAACATCACTGGTTTCAATTCAAATTGGGTTGCCTCAATATCCAGCCTCTAATTCCTAGATTTAACTCATTGAAAAGTGGCATATTGTGTGATGCATCGATCCCTATCATCGGCAATGAGGATGGGCTTTCGTACACGAACGAATTCATTACCTTTGTCTTGATTCTGATTTTCAAGGTCCATCTCGACTTGTCTTTGAGTTGTTCGTTCACGTCTTCTTTGTCTGAAAGTTCGCTCAATTTCAGGGTCAACAGAGAGTAAATCGATAATTCGATCTATACTCATAAACGCCTGGAAAGAAAATCATAAAATTAAAAAGAACAAGTTAGTAATGTTAGAAATAAACCAAACTGGAAGTAAATAATTTCACAAAAAAATGACTATGGCAACAATTAACAATCCCCTGCAACAGTGCCAAAAACTTGTAACGCGTAGGTTTGTGCAAGTTTACACAGTCGTTATCAAGTAATAAGTAAGTATTGAGTTATCGTCTCTACAAGTATTGTATTTGTGCTAAGTCACTTAATTTGTAAAATTATATTAACAATTTGGTAAATAAAAACACAATATGATTGAGAAGTGATGATTAAAATTAAGTATATTAAACTAAATGAAATGTTCCCTAATGCAAATTATCCTAAATATGCAAACTATATAAATGAAATAGATTTTAGCAAAATTAAGCACAATTTGCAATAATTATAACACAAATAAACAAGGGCAATTACTTTAATTAAACTCAATTTATTATCAGCATGCCTAATAATATTTGGAAAACATTCCAAGGCAACTTGATCTTTCATGAGTTTGGAAACCACATTAGGTCCTTTTGGAATCCTTTACTTAGTAAATATACATTTTACTGATCCTTATTTACTAAAGGTTTAATAGCATTTGTGTGAGGTGACAGGGACGTGTTAGGTTTGAAACAGTGTAATCACACAAATCACACAGAGCTTGGTTAGAGTTGTTATGCAACCTGCAATTTAATAGGGTTAGGATCTAAATTGAGCATGCACATTTTAATTATGTGTCCACTAGCCGTTGTCTAGATAGGATCGGTCAGCTAATTCAGGTGTATTTCAATCACGTATGAATGAAATACAGACGTGATTTTAATTGAAAACATGATCGATTGAGGCATAAACATTATAAGAATGAATCAAATAAATATTATTTAATCAAAGCAATCATCCTAGCTTAAATAAAATTAAGCTAACATTGTTGTAAACAAGAGCAAAGAGCACATACCAAACATTTTAAAATTAAATTAACGAAAGGTAAGATTAAACCCAAATCAAAGTGGCTGCCACCCAAGACTCTGATTGACTAGGCTCCTTTGCTCCTTTGCTTTGCTCCTTTGCTGATGGCTCTCCAAGGTGGCCAACCAAGGGCTCTTTAAGAGGCTTAATTTCTAAAATCTCTATGAAGAGATGATGCTAGGCGTGGGGAATGAAAAATGCTAAAGAGAATTGAGAGAAAAGAGAGAATGATGAAGGATGAGGGATGATGAATGAGGGAATGAAGGGGTCTTATTTATAAGTGGAGAATGGCGGGTAGTATGCTAAAAATAGTTGGGTTTTGTCTCTTCCAACTTCTTCTATGAGTGACTGGCCACAATTAGTGGAATATGAGCGAATTTTTGCTTGATTTTTAAGCAAATTAAATGCCATAATAGCTCAGGACTGAGACTCAGTCCAATGTTAATCTTCGGGCAAATCTCTAATTTCTTCAATAATGCAAGGACCTTGCATAATTAAACCAAAAAGTTGTTTAAATGGATAGCCATGTGTAGCCGAATTTGGGTTGACTTGGTCTTCAATTTGGACGGTTTTTATAATTCAACAATGCTATCAGATCTGTAAAAAATAAATCAATAAGTTAAAGGACCAAGGAATAAATTTTGTCCAATTTAAATAATTAATTACAACCCAAATTATTAATGAAATATTTAAAATGATTTGTTAAATATAATTTATATTTTATTATTTAATTTAATCATTCATGCCCCATTTTATGTCTTAAAAAATGTAATATGTTCAAATCAATATAAAATAAGCCATTTTATGCATTTTTCAGTTTACACCCGTTACATGGCTCTTTGTGAGTTTCTTGATAGGCTCATTGTGAGCTTCCCAATATGGTTCTTTGTGAACTTCCCGATTATGGCTCTAATAAGCTTCCCGTTATATAGCCCGGATAATTTTCTCGATAGACTCTTTATAAGTTTCCCGAAATGGCTCTGTGTGAGCTTCTCGTTACAAGGCTCGAGAGTGTGCTTCCCGATTATGTGCCCTAATTCGGTACCCATGAATATGAATTGACGAATTTTAGTTTTGTACACTAAAGTGTACTATATGAGCATATCCATCGACATTTCAAATAAATTCAACGGGTAAAGTTCTGAATGGCTAAACTGAACTTGAAATGATTTGTCAACAAAATGTACATGTAACATCCTGGAAAGGGCCTATGCATTTTCGGTTTAATTGTATGAAATGACAAGTCTTAAGCATTATGAATAAATTTTTGAAATTTTTGGAAACTCAGAAATGTATGAAAATGAATGGAAATGAATATTTTTGGAAACCTGGAAATGCATTAGGACATGAACATTTTAGGAAACCTAGAAATGTAAGGAAATGGTTCAAAAATGGAAAGTACACATTTTTGGAAACTAAGAAATGAAAATGGAAATGATCCAACAATGGAAAGTACACATTTTGGAAACTTGGAAATGTAAGAAAATGGCAAATAAATGAGTAGATTGAAAATTTTAGGAAACTTGGAAATGACCCTAAAATGATGAGTTTTAAAGTTTAAAATGGGAGATTAAGGCAAGAGGGCCTTCAAAGAAAAAGTTGGTAAAATTTGACACACAAACGGGCTAGGAAAAGTGGCCTAAAAATGGCACTTAGGGCCTATGGAAATGGTGCCATGTGCAAAAGGCATGGGCCTGGGTTCGAGTCACAAGGGAAGCAAATAAATGAAGTTTTATTTTTGCTTCCCAGGCTAAGGGGTGGACGGCACATGTGTTTAAAAAGAGAGGTGTTTTATTTCCATTAATATTGCTTAATAAGGTGATAAATAAAAGCTTTTTAATTTGGATTATTTAGAAGAGATAATAAGGATTTTTCTCTATTTTATTTTAAATAAAATAGATGATATTATCACAAGGAAGAGTGGTGGCCAAGTCAAGGGCTCTTGGCCTGGTAATTTTGGCTAAAGAAGGAGAACTAAAGGCTATTCTCTCATCTTTTCTAAGCTCTGCCAAAATTCCCTAAGCAAACTCTCTCTGCCGAAATTTCTTCTCCCCTTTTCTTCTTCTCTTTTCTTCATCTGTCAAGACGAAACCTCTTCTCTGTCTAAGTCTACAATAGTCGAATCCCTGAGAGACTAAGCAAGGAAGCAGTCGACTAAGCATTAAGGGTAAGGTTATCAATATTCAAGTTCTTTTCCTTCCTATTTGATAAAAGAAAGACTAATCCCTCTTTGTTGTGTGGTGGCCAAATCTACAAGGGGTCTATCAGGTTTCTACAACTGTTGAATACAAGGATCAAGGATCTAAGGGTTTTCGACAGACATACAAGACAAGGAATATTTTTAGGAACTCAAGGATTTAAGGTAAGAAACCTGTATAATCGGCCAAAGGCCATATTCTATGTGTTAGAGTTAGATTAAATCTAACATATGGTTGTGGGATTTTCGACAAACATCAAGGAAGCAAGGATCTATTCTAGGATCTAAATAATCATCCAATTCGGCAATAAGGTAAGTAATACAAATCCTACTAGGATTTGGTTTTTAAGCCAAATAGGTTTGTTAATATATTTTAATGATTGGCCGAATATAGGAGTGAAAGATCTAGATCGGTAGATCGTTCTTCGGGATTTGAAGGAACCTATTAAGCGAATCAGGTGTGTACTCACACTAACTTTCAATATATTATGGCAATAATTATTTTAATATATGAATATGCATAAGAATGAGAATGTGGCTAAGTACCACAAATGTGGTAAAGAGTACCCAGGTACGTTTCCTACTTCTGATAGGATTACGAATATGATAAATTTTGAACATGTGAATAGTAACATGAATGAGAAATAAGTATGTTATGCATGATATAATAATATTTGGGGCATTTCGGGCTATATGTGAAAGGGGAAGAAGGTGTTGACTTCGGTCTCACCAACGGAATATGGTGACTACGGTCACATAATTTGAATATGGTAACCGGTTACATTATCCGAATTTGGTAACCGTTTACATTATTTGAATATGGTGTCTAATGACACAACTTATATGGGCGATGAGCACGTCGACTGCAACGACTGCCTTCGATGGTGTGTAGCGGATGGAGGGTCGACTTAGTAGTCCCCACGTTGTGATTGGCAGGTACGGGTGGTGTGTAGCGGATGGACAAATAGGCTTGGGTTTGGGTTGCATCATTTTTATATGAATATGTCTTTGATATGAACATGTATGCCTGAATTGTTGATTGTTAGTTTGTGTACACATGGAGTCTATTGACTCACCCCTTTGTGGGACTATATTTCAGGTAATGGGCAATAATGGACCGGGTCGGCGGGAGCTAAAGGTGGCCATGCACAGCAAGAAGGGATTTTTAATATTTGGGACTTTATTTCTATTAAGTATTTTAAGTTTTTAAGTTTGGAAATTATTGATGTAATAAAGCCGAAAAGGCCATAGTTTTATTTAGTTACTTTTATTTTCTTTAACTACTATGGTATGAACCATTTTATATTTTAAGTTTAAGTAAAAATTATTTTTTTTAGTAAACCCCAAATTATTTTGTCACCCTGATTAAATGATTTTTTTTTTTTAAGTAAGACAAGTGGGCTTTCAATATAAGCCCAACCCAAACCAATATCTTTCTCAAAATTACACAAACTTTCTCTAAGTAACCAAGAATTTTGAAACCGATTTTCTTAAGGAACATACCAGATCCGGTTGGGCTCGTGGGCGGGTGTAGGGGTGTTTGATTTAATATCGAGCCAGTTTTCAACTCTCGGCTGCGGGCTAAGGCCCAAAACGTTTTTAATTCGAGCCCAAATGATTTTCTTTGAAATAAAGCGGTGTTACGGCATGGCACCTAAGTCTCTCGACCAAGTCCACGGTAAGTACCCTAACCTTATGTGTGATTCTATGATTTATGAAAGCGTATAAGGGTAGAAAAGGCATGGGCGTAGAATAGTATGATAGGAATATGGAACCCAGGACTAGGTTACTCAAACACCAAACGCATAAGATTTAATGCACTAAACAAACCTATGGCTAAGTCTTTGAGATAGGGTGTGGTAACCCACATGACGCATGTCTAGGATTGGATCCAGGAAGAGCACAGTATTTAAGCGATCCTAGTGACTCACCTCCTATTCGCAGGAATCCTACGGTGTGTAGCCGGTTCACCCTAACTCGAGAAGGCTCGGTGGTGTGGCAACCTGCATGCGCATGTCTAGGAATGGTTTCGATGGGAGCTTGGTATTTAAGCGATCCGCGTGACTCACCTCCTCTCCATTCGAATCTTGCCTGGTGCGTAGCTTTGGTTCACCCTGACCAAAGAGGGCTCGGTCATAGGCTAAACCTAAGGACTAAAACCCGAAAGGGAACTAGCCATGTTTTTTTTTAAAAAGAAAAAAAAACAACAAAAACCTTGTTTTAAAACCTTTAAAATCACTCTTTTGATTTATGGAAACAATCTTTACAAGATCTTAGAAAAAAAAATTGATTTTCAAAAATTACAAAAAATACCCTAGTCTTTAAAATTACCAAAATGCCCTTGATTCACAAATTGTCAAACTTCTCAACAATTTTGCCAAAATTTCATTATTTTATAAACATTCAAAAACCCTAATTTGTAAAATATCAAAATACTTTGATTTTGGAAAATTACAAAATTGCCCCTAACTTACAAAATTACCAAAATGACCCTGATTCCCAAAATTTTTACAACATCTCCATTTTGGAAGGAACAATTCTCAAAAAGAACCCACAACATTTTACAACTTTTGAAATATCTCGATTTACTAAATTTTACAAATTGACTACGATTTGTGAAAATTTACCAAAATACCCCTGAGGTCAAAAATTACCGAAATACCCCCGGATTTCGAAATTTTTCCAAATTACCCCGAGACTTTGAATTCTCAAAATACTTTTCAACAAAACACCAAGGAACGTTTTTCCTTTTGAAGAATTACGAAAATGCCCCTGTAAGACAAAATTACGAAAATACCCCTGGGTAGTGGAAAAACAACAACGATGAAAATTACAATGTTTCTCTGAATGAACGAAAGTTCATAATTTTTTGATGGATGGATGAATGAATGAAAGACTGTATGCTTGTGTGAATACGAAAGAACCACTCCTAAAACTCTTTTCATAAAACTCCTTCGCGGGTAAATAAGTGGAACAAAGATTAATTCATAAAACTTTTTAATCAGATCTTGACGCTAGAAATGAGCTCCAGAGGACGTGGTCGTCGTGGACGAGGTAGAGAAAGGATGACTGTGTCAGAACCCGTTAGATCGGGTCAGGGTTCTGATAATGAGATACCATCCCACCACCACCCCTTTGGTGTGGGTGGTGAGCGCAAGCTTCGCTGACGGGGAAGATCTTTTGTGTCGCGGTCGCAGTGTCTTTGCGAGTTTTGGAATTGGTGGCTGTTGCGGGTGAAAATTCGAAACCCGGAAATCTGTGCCTGAACGGCTCTAAGCTAATGGAGCCGAGATGTTTCATGGAGTGTCGGGAGTGGCACCTAGTACAGCTGAATACTGGTTGGAAGCAACGGAATGCATCATGGATGAGCTCAACTTGACCCCTAAGGAGAAGTTAAAGGGGATGGTGGCACTGTTACGCGATGAAGCGTATCAATGGTGGTTAACTGTGCGAGATGGTGCCACGGCTGAGGATCTGACCTGGGAGTACGTTAAGGAAGCGTACCAAAAGAAATATGTGGGAACCAGGTATACGGATGAACAAAAAAAGGCTTTTCTGGGACTGGTGCAAGGGAGTAAGTCTGTCGCAGAATATGAGGTGGAATTTCTAAGGTTGAGCCGCTATGCTCGAGGGGTAGTGGCAACTGAGCATGAACGCTGTGTCCGTTTTGAGGACGAACTGAGGGACGATCTGAGACTGTTGATAGCATCGCATCAGAAGCTAGAATTCTCTGCTTTGGTGGAAAAGGCCAAGGTGGCCGAGGGAATCAAGGATGCTACCAAGCAGGCTGTGGATAGGAATAAGCCCAAAAGAGGTTTTGGGCCATCTGGAAAGGGTCATAAGCGGCATAGAGTTGACGGGCCACGGAATCAACAAGCTAGTACGGGCTGGCAGTATCGCCCTTGTGAGCATTGTGGAAAAAGGCACTTGGGAGAATGTTAGAGAAAGACGGGAGGATGCTTCAAGTGTGGGTCCAAGGACCACATGCTTAAGGATTGTCCTAAGCAATCAGATGAGAGCCGACCGGCAGCTCAGAATGTTAGTCAGGCTGGTAGAGGCGGACAGCAGCCTCAACGGGGTCGGGGTTCGGCCAACAGAGGTAATGGTGCTGGCAGAGGCCGTGGAGCACAGGGGCTCAGAGTGCTTTGCTAATGCAGATAAGGCAACCGAGTTTGGTTTTATGCGGTTCACCAGAAGGGAGGATGGTGGCACCTGATGTAATAATAGAGACGTTTTTATTTTTGACAAACCCTATTTTGCTCTGATTGATGTGGGTTCGACCCATTCCTATGTTGCATGTAGTGTAGTGGAAACACTAGGCCTAGACTCAGAACTCTCTGATAGACAGATGACTGTAGTAAGCCCATTAGGCCAAACCGTAGTGGTAGACAAGATCTTTCGGAATGTACCCCTAGAGATTTAGGGAGTGAACTTTCGGGCTGACTTAATAGAGTTACCCTTCGGAGAGTTTGAGCTTATACTTGGAATAGATTGGCTAGTAGAGCATTGAGCCGTGTTGGATTGTGCGGCTAAACGTATGGAACTAAGAACCCCCGAGGATGAGGTAGTAGTGATGATCGGAGAGAGGAGGAACTATTTATCTAACGTAGTTTCGGCGCTGAAGTCTGAGAAGATGGTTAGGAAGGGGTGCAAGGCGTTCTTAGCCTACATAAGTGCGTTGGCAGGAAAAGATGAAGGTGTTAATGGAGTTAGGACAGTAAGGGACTTCGTAGATGTGTTCCCAGATGAATTACCAGGAATACCCCCAGATAGGGAGGTGGAATTTGGAATAGACTTGCTACCGGGAACAGCTCCTGTGTCAATCGCTCCATACCGAATAGCGCCAAAGGAGTTAGTAGAGCTCAAGGCTCAAATCCAAGAACTGTTGGATTGTGGGTTCATCCGACCCAGTGTGTCTCCGTGGGGAGCACCGGTCCTATTTGTGAAGAAGAACGATGGAACTATGTGAATGTGCATAGACTATCGTCAGTTGAACAAACTGACCATCAAGAACAAGTATCCTTTGCAAGGATAGACGACTTGTTCGACCAAAAAAAAAGGCATTTGTGTTCTCGAAGATAGACTTAAGGTCGGGATATCACCAGTTGAAGGTGAAGGAGGCTAACATTCATAAGACCGCTTTTAGGACAAGATATGGTCACTTTGAGTTTGTAGTGATGCCGTTTGGGTTGACGAACGCTCCAGCCGCGTTCATAGACTGATGAATCGGGTTTTCCAACCCTACCTGGATAGGTTCGTCATGGTGTTCATCGACGATATTTTGGTGTACTCTAAGTCTGAAGAGGAGCATGATGAACATCGCCGGGAGTTGTCTTTGCAAGTGTAAAGGAAAAGAAGCTTTATGCCAAATTCAGCAAGTGTGAATTTTGGCTTAAGGAGGTGGCATTCCTAGGACATGTGGTATCCGCAGAAGGAATAAGAGTGGATCCTAGGAAGATCGAAGCAGTGTTGGATTGGAAACCACCTAGGTCTGTGGCTAAAATCCAAAGCTTCTTAGGATTGGCAGGCTATTACAGAAGGTTCGTGGAAGGATTCTCGCCAATAGCCGCGCCTTTGACAAAGTTGCTAAGGAAGGAAGTACCATTTGTGTGGGACGGATAAGCAACGGGGAGAGCTTTGAAAAGCTTAAGAAGGTCTTGTGGAAGCTCGGTGCATTAGTATGAGAGAGCGAGCAAGGATTTTGTGGTGTACTGTGACGCTTCGCATACGGTTTTAAACTGTGTGCTAATGCAAGATGGAAAAGTGGTCGCTTACGCGTCTCGGCAGTTAAGGCCTCATGAGGTTAACTATCCAACTCATGACTTGGAACTATCAGCAGTGATTTTCGCCCTGAAGGTTTGGAGGCACTACCTTGATGGAGAAAGGTCAGTAATCTACACAGACCATAAGAGCCTTAAGTATTTGTTGACTCAGAAAGAGTTGAACTTGAGGCAACGAAGGTGGGTGGAGTTGTTGAAGGATTATGATTGTTCGATAAAGTACCACCCGGGCAAGGCGAATGTGGTAGTGAGGCGCCCTAGCGAGAAGGTTGTGTCGGATCTGAGGGCTTTGTTCGCTCACTTGAGTTTGTATGATGATGGAAGCCTGTTGGCAGAATTGCAAGTCAAGCCCACGTGGCTGAATGAGGTGAAAGAGGGACAAATGGCTGATAAAGATCTAAGTGCTAAGTTTCAACAAGTACGGAGCGGAGAATTAGGGGATTATGACGTCAATAAAGAAAGAGTGTTGTGCTACAAAGGAAAGGCCTGTATACCGAAGGATAAGGAGTTGAGACAAAGGATTCTTCAGGAAGCGCATGGTAGCCCTTGTGCTATGCATCCCGGAGGCATCAAGTTGTATAGAGATCTAAGAGAACAATTTTGGTGGTCCGATCTTAAGCGGGAAGTGACCGAATTCGTGCGTGGGAAAGTGTCGGCGTGTCGCCAAGTTAAGGTGAACACCAAGTTCCATCGGGATTACTTCAACCAATTGAGATTCCCCAATGGAAGTGGGAAAGAATTACCATGGACTTCGTTAGTGGGCTTCCCCTTACGCCCACTAAGAAGGACTCGGTATGGGTGATAGTGGACCGTTTTACCAAGTCCGCACATTTTATTACGGTGAGACTCGACTATTTCCTTTCGAAGTTAGCCAAGTTATATGTGGCGAGATCGTAAGGTTACACGGAGTACCAACATCAATCATCTCCGACCGAGACCCAAGGTTTACGTCTCGATTTTGGAAGGCACTTCATCAAGCGTTGGGCACTAAGTTGGATTTCACTACGGCGTTTCATCCACAATCAGACCAGGCGATGCGAGCAGGTTATACAAGTGTTGAAAGATATCTTTGAGAGGCTGTGTGATGGATTTCCGAGGAGGTTGGGAAGATTATTTGCCTTTAGCTGAGTTTGCTTACAACAACAGCTATCAGGCAAGCATTCGGATGGCACCATACGAAGCATTGTATGGTCGAAAGTGTAGATCTCCTACTTGTTGGACTGAGTTAGAAGAACGTCGTGTTTTGGGTCCAGAGTTAGTGGCAGAAACTAAGGAGAAGGTTGAGATAATCCGGGCAAGGTTGAAGGAAGCCTCTGATAGGCAGAAGTCGTATGCAGACCTTAAGCGGAAGGAAATTGAGTTCGAAGTGGGAGACCCAGTGTTTCTGAAAGTCTCACCTTGGAAGAAGGTAATGAGGTTTGGTTGCAAAGGAAAGTTAAACCCAAGGTTTATAGGGCCCTATCGAGTACTAAAGCGAGTTGGACCAGTGGCATACCAAGTGGAGTTGCCACCAGAGTTGTAGCTAATGCACAACGTATTCCATGTATCCATGCTACGTCGCTATCGATCGGATCCATCTCATGTGGTACCTGTTGAAGAAGTGGAGCTAAGGCCGGACTTATCCTACGAGGAAGAGCGATTCGGATCTGGGCGTGATGTGAAAGTACTGGAGGCGATCGGTACCACTAGTCAAGGTGTTATGGTGCAACCATGGATCGGAAGAAGCCGTGGGAGTCGAAAAGACAATGCGACAGCAATACCCTCAGTTGTTTAGTTAGGAAATTTCGAGGACGAAATTTTGTTTAAGAGGGGTAGAAGCGTAACATCTGGAAAGGGCCTATGCATTTTCGGTTTAATTGTATGAAATGACAAGTCTTAAGCATTATGAATAAATTTTTGAAATTTTTGGAAACTCAGAAATGTATGAAAATGAATGGAAATGAGTATTTTTGGAAACCTGGAAATGCATTAGGACATGAACATTTAAGGAAACCTAGAAATGTAAGGAAATGGTTCAAAAATGGAAAGTACATATTTTTGGAAACTAAGAAATGAAAATGGAAATGATCCAAAAAGGGAAAGTACACATTTCGGGAAACTTGGAAATGTAAGAAAATGGCAAGTAAACAGAGCCGATCGAAAATTTTAGGAAACTTGGAAATGACCCTAAAATGATGAGTTTTAAAGTTTAAAATGGGAGATTAAGGCAAGAGGGCCTTAAAAGAAAAAGTTGGTAAAATTTGACACACAAACGGGCTAGGAAAAGTGGCCTGAAGATGGCACTTAGGGCCTATGGAAATGGCGCCATGTGCGAAAGACATGGGCCTGGGTTCGAGTCACAAGGGAAGCAAATAAATGAAGTTTTATTTTTGCTTCCCGGGCTAAAGGTGGGTGACATATGTGTTTAAAAAGAGAGGTGTTTTATTTCCATTAATATTGCTTAATAAAGTGGTAAATAAAAGCTTTTTAATTTGGATTATTTAGAAGATATAATAAGGATTTTTCTCTATTTTATTTTAAATAAAATAGATGATATTATCACAAGGAAGAGTGGTGGCCAAGTCAAGGACTCTTGGCCTGATAATTTTGGCTAAAGAAGGAGAACTAAAGGCTATTCTCCCATCTTTTCTAAGCTCTGCCGAAATTCCCTAAGCAAACTCTCTCTGCCGAAATTTCTTCTCCCCTTTTCTTCTTCTCTTTTCTTCATCTGTCAAGACAAAACCTCTTCTCTGTCTAAGTCTACAATAGTCGAATCCCTGAGAGACTAAGCAAGGAAACAGTGGACTAAGCATTAAGGGTAAGGTTATCAATATTCAAGTTCTTTTCCTTCCTATTTGATAAAAGAGAAAGACTAATCCTACTGTAGTGTGGTGGCCGAATCTACAAGGGGTCTATCAGGTTTCTACAACTGTTGAATACAAGGATCAAGGATCTAAGGGTTTTCGACGGACATACAAGACAAGGAATATTTTCGGGAACTCAAGGATTTAAGGTAAGAAACCTGTATAATCGGCCAAAGGCCATATTCTATATGTTAGAGTTAGATTAAATCTAACGTATGGTTGTTGGATTTTCGACAAACATCAAGGAAGCAAGGATCTATTCTAGGATCTGAATAATCATCCAATTCGACAACAAGGTAAGTAATACAAATCCTACTAGGATTTGGTTTTTAAGCCAAATAGGTTTGTTAATATATTTTAATGATTGGCCGAATATAGGAGTGAAAGATCTAGATCGGTAGATCGTTCTTCGGGATTTGAAGGAACCTATTAAGCGAATCAGGTGTGTACTCACACTAACTTTCAATATATTATGGCAATAATTATTTTAATATATGAATATGCATAAGAATGAGAATGTGGCTAAGTACCACAAATGTGGTAAAGAGTACCCAGGTACGTTTCCTACTTCTGATAGGATTACGAATATGATAAATTTTGAACATGTAAATAGTAACATGAATGAGAAATAAGTATGTTATGCATGATATAATAATATTTGGGGCATTTCGGGCTATATGTGAAAGGGAAGAAGGTGTTGACTTGGTCTCACTAGCGGAATATGGTGACTACGGTCACATAATTTGAATATGGTAACTTCGGTTACATTATCTGAATTTGGGAACTTCGGTTACATTATTTGAATATGGTGTCTAATGACACAAATTATATGGGCGATGAGCACGTCTACTGCAGCGACTGCCTTCGATGGTGTGTAGCAGATTGAGGGTCGACTTAGTAGTCCCCACGTTGTGATTGGCAGGTACGGGTGGTGTGTAGCGGATGGACAAATAGGCTTGGGTTGGGTTGCATCATTTTTATATGAATATGTCTTTGATATGAACATGTATGCCTGAATTGTTGATTGTTAGTTTGTGTACACATTGAGTCTGTTGACTCACCCCTTTGTGGGACTATTTTTCAGGTAATAAGCAATAATGGACCGGGTCGACGGGAGCTAAAGGTGGCCATGCACAGCAAGAAGGGATTTTTAATATTTGGGACTTTATTTCTATTAAGTATTTTAAGTTTTTAAGTTTGGAAATTATTGATGTAATAAAGCCGAAAAGGCCATAGTTTTATTTAGTTACTTTTATTTTCTTTAACTACTATGCTGTGAACCATTTTATATTTTAAGTTTAAGTAAAAATTATTTTTTTTTAGTAAACCCCAAATTATCTTGTCACCCTGATTAAATGGTTTTTTTTTTAAGTAAGACAAGTGGGCTTTCAATCTAAGCCCAACCCAAACCAATATTTTTCTCAAAATTACACAAACTTTCTCTAAGTAACCAAGAATTTTGAAACCGATTTTCTTAAGGAACATACCAGATTCGGTTCAGGCTTGTGGGCCTGGGTGTGGGGTGTTTCAGTACATGTAATATGGAATAATGATATGGAAAGAATATGTATTTGAAAATCATTAAATGATGAGCTCATGCATGTTATTGGCATTATGTGAATTAATTGACTAACATGATTGGTGAAGTTGTGTGTTTTAGGCTATAAGCCAAATTGCTTGGATGCATTTTTGTATGTTACCTTAAATGTAAATATATGGTAAGTTGAATTCCTGTTATACGAACGTACTAGGAATTTGAAATGCTTAATTGGTTTTCTTTTCTCTGTTTTGTAATGCTTGAAAGCTCGTAAAGGTTGGAGTCGGTCGGAGCATCATCACACTATCCTTCAGCCCGTTTTGATATAAATAGAAAACTTGTTTTGTTATAAGGCCATGTATAGGCTAACTTGACTAATGTTGACATGTACATGGTTGTTTGTAATCTAGCCATGGGAATAGCTAAAGATAGTATGTTTAGCGAATATATATATGAGGTTATAACATGGTTAATACATGTGTACTTGGTGTGATTTAATTGAATTATGGAAAGTATATATATTACAAAGGTAAGGTTGGGAACACATGAATGCATGTGATAATATATCATGTTAGATGTTAGAGTTAGCTTGATTATAATGCTTGAATTGGTTGGTATATGTTGAAAAGTGTTTGTGTAGGTTGTTGACAAATTTTGGGTGAGAAATAAAGCTACAAAATGGCTTTATTTTGTCCACACGGGTAGACACACGGGTGTGAGTCTTGACCGTGTGTGACACATGGCCTGGGACATGGGCATGTGGTTTGGCGGTGTGTCCCCTGGATCTTAAAATTGAGAAATGGAATGCTCTGAATTAGACACATGGGTAGAGACACGGGTGTGTGTCTCAGCCGTGTGTGTCACATGATCTAGAACACGGGAGTGTGCCTTGGCCATGTGAATCCTGCACCTAATTTTCAAAAATTAAATTAACCACACAGCCTAGCACATGGGCGTGTGGCTGGCCGTGTGACCCAAGTCAGAAAGTTGCATGGGTTGGGAGACGACCGTGTGCTTCACATTGAATGCTCACACGGCCTAAGACATGTGCATGTCACTTGGCCGTGTGAACCACACGGCCTACTCACACGTGCGTGTGACCTCGGTATAATTATATTTTTTGAAATTTCGTGAAAAATTCTTTGAGTTCCCGGTTTAGACTCGAATTGTTTCTAATGCTTAAATTGGGCCTCGAGGGTCCATTCAAGGGACGGTAAGATTATTTTCAAATATGAATAATAAATGACATTAATTGTCTATAATTGTTCTGTAAATTACGGTAATGCTCTATAACCCTGTTCCGGTGACGGATACGGGGTAGGGGTGTTACATTATTAATGTCGGTGCAATGAATAGATAGAAAAGAGATAAATTGTGAGGATAGTTGTCGGAGCAACAACTTGAAAATAATAAAATAAAATATGATAATGATAAACTGGGATCCCCAACATGAATCTTCAGCAGAATACTAAGTGCTCACAAGGTATAAAAGGACAGGAGATTGTCGAGGAAATAGATTTCAATGTATATCTTACCAAGCGTATCTCCTATATTTAATCTGAGATTTAAACATGCACATTAACCCCACCTTCGAATGATGACAATATGGCACTATTAAGAACAAGTAGACTAAATTCCTCTAATGCTCATTCAACTTTCGTTTTAATGCTTGTTGGCTCGAACTGTCACTGCACTTTCTAGTGTTAGTGACTGCAATAACACTTTCGTGTTAAGAAATATTCAAACCCCAAGATTAAACAATAAAATCAAGATTGAATATGATAACATTTAACCAAGAATTCATGTGTACTTCCATATAAACAGAAAACAGAGAGTAATCACTAGCATTTAGAAAGAAATAAGAAAGAATCAAGTGGAGAATACTATTCCTAGACAACTCGACTGAATCTCTCTATTCCTTCTTATCTCACACTTAGGTCTCCTCGTCAGAAGCTAATCTACATTAATTTTCACGTTGGCTCACCCATGAGAGGCTTAAGCTACCATAGCCGCAAGCTTCAAGGTAGGATGAGGAAGATGATGGTCAAGAAAAAGATCTCCTCTCCTATTTTTCTTCTCACATCAACCTTTTATGTCCTCCTCAACAGTACAGGTGTCCTTTCCTTAGAATTATTCTATCCTTGTATGTACAGGTTGGTTATACTAGACTAGACAGCTCACGAATGTTTAATTCTTATCCGGATAGCTATCAGGTGCGGCGACAATTCTAGACGCAATCTAGAATTAACTCATGCAGTGACATTAATACAAAAAGAAAAAATAAGGATAAAATAGGCTAGAATTCACTGAGTTATAAAATGCAATTTACTAAATTGAAAATGCTAAAATATATGCTAAGGATAACTAAATGGGAACAATTTAACCAATGAGTAAGGAGGAAAACCTATGTTCTTTCTAGTGCTATCTCCCTCAAACATAATCTTCAAAACACTTCCAAAGTAAGCAAGCCTAAGATTTTAAGGTTCAAGAGGTCATAGAAACAATTATTTCAGATAAGCTACATATTTCATAGGTTATCTCCAAAAATATAGGTCATATAGCTCAAAATTGGTTTTCAGAGGATTTAATTAAAGGTAGGCTTGAAAGCTTAACCGATTCAAACAAAATGTGTCTAAATCATTTTTAAACCTGCTTTGCTATCTATGATTTCAGCTCAAGTGAATTACCAAATCAATTTTAGAGACTAAATCCTCATGCATGCTTAATTTCTAGGGAATATAAACAATTATGGTGAACCTACATACTCATAAAATCAAAATTCATCTCATAATTTATGTAACATCAAAAATAGTTGAAATAAATAAAAGATCATACCTAAATTTGAACTAACTGTCACACCCCAAACTCGACCAGATTTTATGGCCAAATTCAAGAATGTCACATCAAAGGCACAATTCAAAACAATTTTGCTAAATTAAAGTTAAAGGCCTTAAAGCTTGAAATCCTTAATTCTTGTTAAGTAATGATAAAAACCCATTTTATTATTTTAAGTATTTTAGAAACCATGTTTAAACATAAGAAATTACTCAGTTTTAATAATTAAGTAAACAGTTGAAACAACAAAACTCAAAATCCAAAGTCAAAACGGAGTACAAGGCCTTATTACATTCACCGAAAATAAAGCAATTTAAAATCATGTCTTTTGAAAAATTAAATAAAATGTCTAAGTGTCGTGTAGTGTGGCCATCCCTGAGTCCTCTCTCACGTCCAGCTGTCTATCAAGCTTCACTTGAAAATTTTAATAAAAAGGGGTGAGTTTTGAAACTCAGTGTGTACAACCCTTGGTAATCTAAACAACATACAATTATCACATTGCCCTATCAAAAACGGTGGCCTTGGGCCTTAGCCCACAACGACCTCATACCACATCAGAGCCACATGAATGCAATGAACCCATCCTGAATCCAACCCTGCACACCATTTCCCTTCCAAGCCTACACACCTGTGGGGATATAAATATCAACCCACCCATCCCTACACACCAAAGGTAGCACCAACAGCGGCACTACTCAAACGTTGCAGCAAAGCTGTTATAATGGGCTTAAAGCCACCGGTGGATCCACGGTCGTCAAGGGACTATGCGACCCTCAAATCTTCCTCCTTATCATGAAAACCCACCTAAGTGCAACATATATTCCATGAATGCAACATACACATTTCCACACATTCGGAATTTAGGGGTATTTTAGTCATTTCACTACCCAGGGGTATTTCCGTAAATCAACTCTACTGTGGTATTTAGGTAATTTTGCAAAATAGGGATACTTTGGAAAATTTTTAAATTAGAGATATTTTGGTAATTCCGCAAATCAAGGGTATTCTGGTAATTTCCAAAACAGGGGTATTTTAGCAATTTTACAAATTTAAGGATATTTTGGTAATTTCCAAATCAGAGGTATTTCAGTAATTTTACAAATCTAAGGATATTTTGGAAATTTCCAAATCAGGGGTATTTGGTCCCTGTCGGGTTTTAGTTACGAACTTTGGCCCATTAACAAGTCCTTGCGGCTAAAGTGAACGGACACTGTGCACCAAGTAGGATTCCAGAGAAGAGAAGGTGGGCCACTAGGACCGCTTAAGTACCAAGCTCTCCCTAGGTCCAATCCTAGACATGCATATGTCCGTTGCCATACTCTAACCCTACGAATTGTCCACGGACATGTTTAATTATTAGATTAAGTCTTATGCGGTTTAATAGTTGTTTAGAACTAGGCCTAAAATCCATTAAACCCTAGCATACTTACCTATGTCCCTATAAAGCCCATCACGCCCAATCACATCCTTATGACCCATTAGGCCCAAATCTCATCCATATTGCCTATTAGGTCCAAAACAATTCCAGATCATGTAACATGCATGATTAACTAAATTCGTATAAACAAACCAAACAGTTTCATCAAACTTTGCCTCAAGGCCCATCGGGCCCATTTAGCCACTTTTGGCTTTCCGGCATTGCTGATATCGTCTGTGCGTAGTGTTTGTACACACCTGGTTACTTCGACGTGCTATATTATCCTTAGCCTTGAACCTACAACCAACCAACCTTCAATCAATCACTAAATCAAAACATTTATCAAAAGTCAAAACCTTATCGTAACCTTACCATGTGCCATTGGGTTCTAATAGCCCTTCCTTAGCCACTAATCAGGAGTATCCCCTAGATCTGCACTCACACATACACCACCAAAATTCGAGTGAATCTTAATGAAACACCCGAAACCCGGCCCACGAGCTTTGACCAGATTTGGTATGTTCCTCAAGTAAACCGGTTCAAAGTTCTTTTGTTACTTTGGGAAAATAGTGTGTTTTGAAAGAAATATTGTTTTGGGTTGGGCTCGAGTAGAAAACAAAATTATTTTATAATGAAAACCCCTTTTTAAATTTTAGGTGATAAAACATATAGAATACATTTAAAGTAAATTACTTAATCTTTAACTTAATAAAAATTTCGTAACATAATAATTAAAAACAGAAATAAAATAGTGCACTATGGCCTTATGGCCTTATTACATCAAGTAAATCCAAATAATTCGGAGAACTTAAAAATTAATAGTCCATAAAAATAAAACTTCATGTTGAGCATGGCCACCATAAGTTCTACTGCACGGTCCATTCATCGCTCATCACGAAACATGGTCCTCAACGGGGTGAGTCAATGAGACTCAATGTGTACACAACACTAAACCATAATAGAATCAGGCATAACAAATATTACACATTCATATCATAGCATACAAATTATGATGCATTCCCAAACCCAAACCTAATAAGCCATCCGCTACACTCCCCCGTACCAACCTGTACACCGTGGGGACTACTAAGTCGACCCTCCTTCCGCTACAATCCATATCGCGGTCTTAGGTCACCGTATTTGTGGTCTTAGGTCACCACATTCAGATATCGCGGTCTTAGGTCACCGCATTCAGATTATTGTGGTCTTAGGTCACCACATTCAGATACCACGGTCTTAGGTCACCGTGTTCGTGGTCTTAGGTCACCACATTCACTTCCCCTTTCAATAACCCATATGCCGCATTTTGTAATATGCATTAATATGCCAAAGTTCACATTCTTATTCTCATGTTACAAATAACATATTTCATATTCCTAGTAGGAGTAGGAAACATACCTGAGTACTTTGTACCACATTATGGTACCTTAGCCATATTCACATTCTTAATATCACATATATTAATTAAACATAGCCATAAAACATATTATGAAATAGTGTGGGGTACACACCTGATTTGCTTAGCAAATTCCTTGAGATCTCGTAATCTGATCTACCGCTTAGATCCTTAATCCTTACATTTGATTAATCACTTACTAATTTAATAAAAAGCCATTCAGCCATAAATCCAAATCCTAGTAGGATTAGTATACTAAAACTTACCTTGTTGCCGATTGACTTAATCAAATCCCGGAAACTTGTATTCTTCCCCTTTGAAATCGGCTAATCACTAGATCCCTTGAATTGGTTAGTTTTCAGCTTAAAACACAAAAAAATAGATCTAACTACTAAAATAGGCCTTGGCTGAATATTCATAGTCACTTACCTTAAGGATCTTAAATCTCGAAATTATCCCTTGGTTATAGCTTCTGTCGAAATCCCTAAAACCACATGTTAGATCAACTTCTAACCTTTAATCACAATCAATGGCCCTTGGCCGAATGTCGATATGACTTACCTTGATGGTCAAATCTCAAGATCTTTTCCTTTATAGTCGACTATGGCAAAATCCCGAAAGAATCCTCCAAATTTGGCAAATAAGAATATTGATGGGATTAATCCTAGATTTCGACAAATCTAAAAGAAAAGAATAGAAATCAAAACTTGTTCTTACCCTTTCTTGAAGAAGTCGACAAAGACACCTATGCTTGAAGCCCTCAAAGATTCACTTTTGATGGATTGGAAAGAAAAGAAATTGGCTAATGGTGATATGTTGAATTTTCGGCTTTGGCTAACAAAAAGAAGAAGAACAAATGCTCTAGGAAATTCGGCAGAGAGAAGGGTTGAGAGAAAGAATGATGAATGGCCCTCTTTTCCTTATATATCCGAATTTACTAACTTAGAATCCCTTACTTAGCCATCACTCTTCTATTTTGATAGCTTTATCTCTTTAATTATCTCCTAAAATAAAAGATAATTCAGCAACTATCCTTACTTAGCCGAAATTATTAAACTCAAAGTCCCTTAGTTGGCCATCACTTCTCCCTTATTTTCCTAATTAAAGAATAATTCCTCATTTATCTCTTGAAAATAATGATAAATAAATCCATTATTTATCCCTTATTTATCCACTATTTATCTCTTAAAAATAAAAGAATAAAAGCTCCTAAATTATAGCCTTGTGCCGTCCCTTGCTGCTAATCTCTGTTGCAAAATAAAACTTTTATTTTGCTTCCCCTGCAGCTCGAACCTTGGCCCAATACTCCTGTATGTGGTGCCATTTCCAGATGCCCTAAGTGGCATCTCCAGGCCTCTTTTCCAAGCCTGTTTGCGTGTCAAATTTCACATACTTTTTCTCCTAAGGCCACCTTGCCTTAATTTCCTCTTTTAAACTTTAAAACTCGACATTTCTAAGTCATTTCTAAGTTTCCAAATATTTTTGTTTGCCTCTAATCTTGACATTTCCTTACATTTCCAAGTTTCTAGAAATGTTCACTTTCCTCTTTTGAATCATTTCTAAATCACTTCCTTACATTTCCATACATTTCCAAGTTTCCAAAAAAGTTCATAACACATAAGACATGTCATTTCGTATAATTAAACCGAAAATGCATAGGCCCTTTTCAGGATGTTACAGTTAATCCACACAAGTCACCCCTATAGATCATACACACATTTGGCCATTTCCTTAAACCACAATTGAGTTGAGTACATTTACCCTTGCCAACGATTCTACGATGCTTGCGATCTTTGAACCTTATCCTTGTTATCACAGAGTTAACAACAGGATAGTTAGATAGCCTTTTGGCTTTAAAAAAAAATGTACAAAAGAGGTTAACCAAATACTTACCAAATCCCCTTTCGATCCTACGGCCTAGACAACTATTAACTAGATCTGGCTTTCAACACTTGACTGATAGTAGATAATAATCGATCTGTGATGGAGGAAAACAACAAGGGTTTGGCACAAATAGGAATTTCGGCAAGGAAGAAGATGGTGGTAATTCGGCAATGGAAAAGTTTGGCTATGAGAGAATTAGGCAAAAAGGATTCGGCTATAAGAGATTTCGCCAATTGGGAGAACTTGGCTACTAGAAAACCGATTAAGGGACGAAAAGAAAGACTAATGAAAGCTCAAAAACCCTTCAAAGCATTTGGCCTCTCCTTTTATAGCCACCAGCCGAATACTCCTTTCCCCACAGTCCTATTTGGCACCAATTCCTCCATCTCCTCATCTCCTAACTTTTCTCTTGATAACACCTTAGTATTATCCGAATTTTCCTCCATTATCAGTTCCCCTTACCACTCAAACGCTCCAATACAAGAGTTCATATTCAACACAACTCTTGCCGTTCACCTATGCAAAATAAAACACCCCAAAAATACCACTCATAATGCTCAAACCTTAGACCTCCTCAGCTAACAACACGCCACCTTATAGCTCCCCAAGTGACGCCACTTGCCACTGGACCACAAGCCCATTTGTGTCTTATTTTCCCCTTAATCTGCTTAAGAGGCCTCATACTTGAGACTCGGGTCCACTAAAGCAAGAAAAATAAATTTTTCCCTATGGGCTTCCCTATCACTAAGGCTTTAAATAATCCCGATAATTCCTTAAAATTAATATTCTAAGTGCTACTTGCACAAAGATTTAAATTTTTGGGATTTTTGGGCGTTACAACATGGTTAGTGCCGTTCTCTTTTTCTAAAAAATTTTAAATGCTCCCATGCCCAAGGCCTAATAGGCCCAATTCTACTAGGCCCAAATTTGGGGCATTACAAATCTACCCCCTTAGAGAAATTTCATCCTCGAAATTTGCAACTAGTAGGGTAGTCGTGTAACAATTACTCCACTACGCTACCGCTACGCACTCTGATCCCCGCGTCTTTAACGCACATCCAAATCATCTACCTATCGTAGTAGAGAGGTTACAATTTCTAAAATCCTTTCTAAAATTCTTACCATGGCCTGCGATACTGCATCATCCGTAGCAGCCGCCCGTTCATATGGTCCGTTTCAGCTACGGGTGAGGTCGAAACCTCCCCTACTCCAACATTGGGCATATGGCTCGACGCTAACGACCCAGCCCAAATACTTCCACGGCCTCTTACACCTCTTCCAGCATTCATCGTTGCGTATTTCTGAATTAAAAATTTTATGAAATTAGTTCGTAATTCCACTGTTTAAAGCGCATGTCTTATGTAAGTAACAATTTTTTTAAAGTTATTTCGCGGTCGAGAATCCACTACAAGCATAAGTTACCTACGGGCTTTAGTCTCTAAAAACCAATTTTAAAGTAGCACAAGAACTAGATATAGTTCTGTAATTTAAACAAAGGTAAACACAGAGAACTTACTTGACTTGACGTCGAGGGCTCGATGAACCACACTTCAAGAATCCTGCAAATAACCTTTTAGTCTACTTGTTTTAAAAACCCAAAATCTAAGGCCCATTTCACAGCCCGAGCTTTGCAACCAGGCTCTGATACCACTAAATGTCACACCCCAAACCCGGCCCAGATGTTATGGCCGAATCCAGGAATGTCACATCAAAGGCACAATTCAAAACAATTTTGCTAAGTTAAAGTTAAAGGCCTAAAAGCCTGAAATCCTTGATTCTTGTTAAGTAATGATAAAAGCCCATTTTATTATTTTAAGTATTTCAAAAACCATGTTTAAACATAAGCAATTACTCAGGTTTAATAATTAAGTAAACAGTTGAAACGACAAAACTCAAAATCCAAAGTCAAAACGGAGTACAAGGCCTTATTACATTCACCGAAAATAAAGCAATTTAAAATCATGTCTTTTGAACAATTAAATAAAATGTCTAAGTGTCTTGTAGTGCGGCCAACCCTGAGTCCTCTCCCACGTCAAGCCGTCTCCCGAGGTTTTCCTAAAACATTTAATAAAAAAGGTTGAGTTCTGAAACTCAGTGGGTACAACCCTTGGTAATCCAATCAATATACAATTATCACATTGCGCCGAAGCCCTATCAAAAATGGTGGCCTTGGGCCTTAGCCTATAACGACCTCATACCACATCAGAGTCACATGAATACAATGCACCCATCCCGAATCCAACCCTGCACACCATTTCCCTTCCAACCCAACACACCTGTGGGGATATAAATATCAACCCATCCATCCCTACACACCAAAGGTAGCACCAGCAGCGGCCCTACTCAAACGTTGCAGCAAAGCTGTTATAATGGGCTTAAAGCCACCGGTGGATCCACGGTCGTCAAGCGACTACAAAACCCACCCAAGTGCAACATATATTCCATGAATGCAACATACACATTTCCACACATTCGGCACTTAGGGGTATTTTAGTCATTTCACTACCTAGGGGTATTTTTGTAAATCTACTCTACCGGGGTATTTAGGTAATTTTGCAAAACAGGGATACTTTGGAAATTTGGTAAATCGAAGATATTTTGGTTATTCCGAAAATCAATGGTATTCTGGAAATTTTACAAATTAAGGGGTATTTTATTAATTTTACAAATCTAAGGATATTTTCGTAATTTCCAAATCAGGAGTATTTTAGTATTTTTACAAATCTAAGGATATTTTGGTAATTTTCAAATCAAGGGTATTTGGTTCCTCTCGGGTTTTAGTTACGAACTTTGGCCCATTAACAAGTCCTTGCGGCTAAAGTGAACAGACACTATGCACCAGGTAGGATTCCAGAGAAGAGGAGGTGGGCCATTAGGACCGCTTAAGTACCAAGCTCTCCCTTGATCCAATCCTAGACATGCTATGTCCATTGCCACACTCTAACCCAGCGAATTGTCCACGGACATGTTAAATTATTAGATTAAGTCTTATGCGGTTTAAGAGTTGTTTAGAACTAGGCCTAAAATCCATTAAACCCTAGCATACTTGTCTAGGTCCCCATAAAGCCCATCACGCCCAAATCACATCCTTACGGCCCATTAGGACCAAATCTCATCCATATGGCCTATTAGGCCCAAAACAATTCCAGATCATGTAACATGCATGATTAACTCAATTCGTATAACCAAACCAAACAATTTCATCAAACTTAGCCTCAGGGCCCACCGGTCCCATTTAGCCACTTTCGGCTTTTCGACTTTTCGGTTTTTCGGCATTGCTGATATCGTGTGTGCGTAGTGTTTGTACACACCTGGTTATTTCGACGTGCTATACTATCCTTAGCCTTGAACCTACAACCAACCAACCTTTAATTAATCACTAAATCAAAGCATTTACTAAAAGCCGAAACCTTACTGTAACCTTACCGTGTGCCATCGGGTTTTAAGCCCTTCCTTAGCTACTAATCAGGAGTATCCCCTAGATCTGCACTCACACATACACCATCAAAATCCGAGTGACTCATAATCCACACAAGTCACCCCCTATAGATCATACACACATTAGACCATTTCCTTAAACCACAATCGAGTTGAGTACACTTACCCTTGCTAACGATTCTACGATGCTTGCAATCTTTGAACCTTATCCTTGTTATCACAGAGTTAACGACAGAACAGTTAGATAGCCATTCAGCTTTTAGCAAAATGTACAAAAGAGGTTAACCGAATACTTACCAAATCCCCTTTCGATCCTGCGGCCTAGACAGCTATTAACTAGATCCAACTTTCAACACTTGACTGATAGTAGATAATAATCGATCTGTAATGTAGGAAAACAACAAGGGTTTGGCACAAATAGGAATTTCGGCAAGAAAGAAGATTGTGGTAATTCGGCAATAGAAAAGTTTGGCTATGAGAGAATTCAGCAAAAAGGATTCGGCTATAAGAGATTTCGCCAATTGGGAGAATTTGGCTACTGGAAAACTGATTAAGAGAAGAAAAGAAAGACTAATGAAAGCTCAAAAACCCTTCAAAGCATTCGGCCTCTCCTTTTATAGCCACCAGCCGAATACTACTTTCCCCACAATCCCATTCGGCACAAATTCCCCCCTCTCCTCATCTCCTAACTTTCTCCTGATAACACCTTAGCCTTATATGAATTTTCCTCCATTATTAGTTCCCCTTACCACTCAAACACTCCAACGCAAGAGTTCATATTCAACACAACTCTAGCCGTTCACCTATGCAAAATAAAACACCCTAAAAATACCACTCCTAATGTTCGAACCTTGGACCTCATCAGTTGACAACACGCCACCTTATATCTCCTCAAGTGACGCCACTTGCCACTGGACCACAAGCTCATTTGTGTCCTATTTTCCCCTTAATCTGCTTAAGAGGCCTAATGCCTGAGACTAGGGTCCACTAAAGCAAGAAAAATAAAATTTTCCCTATGGTCTTCCCTATCTCTAAGGCTTGAAATAATCCCGATAATACCTTAAAATTAATATTCTAAGTGCTACTCATACATACCAACCTCAATGCACAGAAATTTAAAGTTTCAGAATTTTTGGGGCTTTACAACTTGGTTAGTGCCGTTCTCTTGTTCTCAAAAATTTAAAACACTCCCATGCCCAAGGCCCAATAGGCCCAAATTTGGGGCGTTACACTAACATACCGTACTCGATTGATGTTGAGTATCTTTTCCACTTTTTATCCTTATTGCATGAATTCATCTTTTACAAAACTAGACAAAAATCAAGAAAGTTGAGGCAGAGTCCCCCCAAACTTAAACAAAATAATATCCTCATTGTTCAAAAACAACCATCAGATAACAATAAGAAAAACACCTGAAAATAAATTGTAGCTCGAAATTTATTTTGTAAAAAAAAATAAAACAAAAATAAAAGTAAAAGTAAAAGTAGTATTCTAAAAATAGAATCAACTAAAAATAAATTTCTTAAAATAAAGAAAACCCCCTCATTTATTTATTAACCCATCTCTGTATGTGTCTGTCTCCTCCTCCTTGCTAGTATCTTGCCTCGATGTAGCGGAATTCTCATGACCAATTCCACAATTTGGGTTCTATGGCTTGAGAATTAAGTCTAGAAATTTAAGAATGTAATCAAAATATTTAAATAAGCTCTAAAAATCAAGTTGGTTCGATTCATCTCAAATCTTGGTGTACTTCCAGTACTTTCGTTGCTACTTGTTCATATGTTGTAATAAATCCAAAATTTCCACCTGTGTTACCAAATTTGTAAAAGGTTGAGTAGACATAAAGGCTAGTGCGGGATCATCCAGTGGTTTGGTACTACTGGAATTAGCTTCTGGTTTTGTCAGCTCATCCTCAGCAATATGTAGTGCCTGATTTTTTCCTTGTACTGTCGCCTACTGCCTTTGATATGTCATAGGTAGTGATCATACCTTTGTGGTAAAGTTCTTCAATGATTCGCATCAGAATGTTACTTTGGCGACACATCAAAGTGATGAGTGATGGGAAATAGTGATAACCTGTTTTTCTTTCTACACACTCTCAAATTTTATTATGTATTATTCTCCCCATATTAATTGACTTCCTATTCAATATACAATATAGGAGAATAATTTGAATCATTGAAATAGTGCAACTTGAATAAACAAGAATAATACTCATTCTAATAAAGCAGAACCATACCTTTTCCTCTAGGGTTAGATATTCCATACGACAATAACGAGTTCCTTATCTTGATGTTGTCTATTTTGCTCCTTGAATCATGACGACTTTCAGTATGTCTTGAATTGCCTCTTAGTGACATCAACTACCACGGTATAATAGACATCATCATCAATATCTAGTAGACTAAATATGACATTAATGTTTGTTGATGATAAAGATAACTCATTCCTTCACACTTGTAGCATTGTCAAAGCTGGCGAATTCAAGTGGGCACATAATTCTCTGACAATATCCTCATCAACAGGAGATCGAATATCACATATGAATTTCTACCCCCGCATCTCAATTACTCACTATCTAGTTGAAAACCCTTTTATTCAAGTAGGGGTTTCTTTTTAAACATTCTAATGTATCTGGCCCTTATTCCCGAGGTTCAGAACCAAGGTTGAAACTCTTCCTCTTGAATGTCTAAATTTTTCCATCATCGATTCATCTTCAAAAATAACCAAGATAAAAAAACTACTTAGAAGAAAATTTATAATCCCCCAATTACCTCAAGATAGGTTAAGGGTAACAATTAGATTTTCCTGAACATTGAGGGGTTAGGCACAATCATCAAGGGGATTGCTACAAAAATTCTATTGCGGCCATCAATTGCTATGCACACGGCTCGATAGGATCTGATTGCTTTTGATGGTGTCCGATTGCTATCAACGGTGACCGAAAGGGCTCGCTAGATTTCACCTAACAGAGGTCAATGGCGGCCGATTGCTGTTGATAGTATTTGACAGTGCTTGATGGTACTCAATTGCACCCAAAATAGGTTGATCCTAATCAATAGATGCCAAGAGTGCGTTAGGATTGCCATATTTGGCCGATGGTGGCTGATGGTGTGTGACAGAGTAGCACGCAAGGGCCTGCTGCTAAAAGATGTGCGCGCACAGGGGTCGATTGATGCTATTCAGATCGCACTAGGCTGGTGGTGGTGGTGGCAGAGATGATGACGGCGGTGAGGTGGGTGGCAATTGAAAGAAGAAAGGAAAAATAGAGGAGAAAAAATAATAAACTAAATATAATTTCACTTAAGTTAAAAAATCAACTTAATTTTAATTAGGAGTTTTATTTACATTACTATTTCTATTGACCCATTTATTTATTTACAAAATTTTTCTATTTTATTTAGAACTAAAAATAAAATGTAACTAAAATTAAAAGTAAAAATAAAAATAAACATGATATTTATTTATATACAAAATTAATAGTTTTCTGACAGAAAAATTCACATGGATTGGTTACAATAAACGAAGTGTTTTTTTGCTCGTTTTACCAGTCAAGTAATGTTTTTGTCGTTGACCATTAACTTTGAACGTACCTCCTTTATTGTTTTGGAGTTCAACAAATCCGTACTGAAAAACTTTATTAATCATAAACGGTCCTGACCATCAGGGTTTAAGTTAACCTAGGAAAAACTTCAATCTCAAGTTGAATAGAAGGACATGTTGTCCAGCTTGACATGTGCTTATAATGCCATTTTTTTTATTTTTCTTTAAAAATTTTGTCATTCTCGTAAGAGAATAATCTCATCTCTTCCAACTCATTGACTTGTAACATTCATTTGTGTCCAGTAGATTTTAGGTCTAAATTGAGCTATTTAAGAGCCCAATAAGCTTTATGCTCAAGTTCCAAAGGAAAATGACATGCCTTACCAGAGACTAACCTCTAAAGAGACATCCTTAAAGGAGTTTGAAATGTCATCCAGTAGGCCCATAATGCTTCGTCAAGTCTCCGAGACCAACCTTTCTGATTGAGTGAACTACTTTCTCAAGTATGCCCTCTATTTCTTTATTCACAAACTTAATTTGACCCTTCGTTTGAGGATGGTAAGTTGTGCCAACTTTATTCTTTTTTTTTATATTTTTCCAAGAAACATTTTAGCCATTTATTCTTTAAATGGTAACCTTCATCGCTAATTATAACTCTAGAAGTCCCAAATCTAATAAATATGTCTTTTTGAAGGAACCGCATCACTATCTTGGCATTGTTAGTCAGGAATGCCTCAGCTTCCACCCATTTGGACACATAATCAATGGCTACCAAGATGTACCTATTACCATGATAAGAAGGGAAAGGGCAAAAGAAGTCAATACCCCAAACATCAAATAAGTCTACCTTAAGTATATTGGTTAGCAGGATCTCATTCCTCCTAGTCACATTTCCGACTCTTTGGCATCGATCACATCCTTTCACATAGGCATAAACATCTTTAAATAGGGCCAGCCAAAAGAAACTGGCTTGTAATACTTTGGCTGCAGTTCGTGATCCTCCAAAATGTTCCCCACTCAGGGATGAATGGAAATGGTATAAAATGTCAGCTACTTTGCTTTTAACTATAAACCTTCTAACCATTTGATCTGCACATTGCTTAAACAAAAAAGGTTCCTCCCAAAAATAATATCTAGCATCATGAAGGAATTTTGTCCTTTGTTGATATGTCAAATTGACTGACATTAAACCACTAGCTAAAAAGTTAGCATAATCTGCAAACCAAGGTACTTTATGGAAATGACTTAACTCGAAGATGTGTTCGTATAGGAAATACTCATTAATAGGAATTGAGGAGTGGGTTTCGTCTTTTTGCTCCAACCTGGACAGATGATCTACCACTTGGTTCTTTATTCCCTTCCTATCTTGTATCACCAAATCAAACTCATTAATCACCACTTTGCATCTCTCTTTGACATTACATATTTATTGGTAGCTTGATCAGTATAAATTGTCACCTTTGTACCTACAAGATATAAATCAAATTTGTCAAAAGAAAAAACAATAGCAAGTAGCTCTTTTTATGTTACCGTATAATTTAATTGTGCTCCCATCAAGTTTCGGCTAGCATAGTAGATGGGATAGAAAACCTTATTCCTCGGTTGTCCCAAAATAGCTCCTACTGCATAGTTATTTGCGTCGCATATTAGTTCAAATGGTGAACTACAATCTGGGTTACTGATGATTGGTGCTGAAACTAATCTTTTCTTCAACTTTTCAAAAGCTATTAAACAATCATCATCAAAAATAAATACGAAATCTTTCTCCAATAGTTTACAAAGTAGTTTGGAGATCTTGGAGGAATCTTTAATGAATCTTTTGTAAAATCCAGCATGTCCAAGAAAACTCTTAATGCCTTTCACAGACACTGGAGGTAGGAGTTTCTCGATAACAACTATTTTTTTCCTTGTCAACTTCTATTCCTTGTCTACAAAATCTGTGTACCAAAACAATGCCCTCTCCTGCCATGAAATTGCATTTCTTCTAGTTGAGAACAAGGTTCGCCTCTTCGCATCAATTGAGCACTTTGGCCAAATTATCTAAATAGTTACCATAAGGGTCTCCAACACAGAAAAGTAAGTTCCAAAAAATTTTCAACCATGTCAATGAATATAGCAATCACACACCTCTAAAAAGTTGCAAGTGCATTACATAAATCAAAAGGCATGCACTTGACAAAAAAACGTATCGTATAGACATGTGAAGGTTGTCTTATACTGGTCTTCTATGGCTACAAGGATCTGATTGTATCTTGAATATCCGTTAAGGAAATAATAGTTATCATGCCCTCCAAGTCTGTGTAGCATTTGATCTAAAAATGTCAATGGAAAATGATCTTTTCAAGTTGCCTTATTGAACTTATGGTAATCAATACAAATTCTCCAACCTGTAATAGTTCTGGTTCGAACCAGCTAATTATTTTCATTTTTTTTACAACTTTGATGCCACCCTTCTTTGGCACACACTGGACTGGACTCACCCAAGAGCTATCTGAGATGGGGTAAATGATTCTCACATCTAACCACTTGATGATCTCCTTCTTTACTACCTCTTTCATGATGGTTTTTAATCTTTTTTGGCTATCAATCATTCCTTTTGCCCCATCTTCCAAGATGATTTTGTGTATGCCAAAAGATGAGCTAATTCCTCTGATATCTGCTATCGTCCAACCAGTTGCCTTCTTGAATTTTTTCAAGACATTAGTTAGCTTCTCTTCTTAATTATCAGTTAATTAAACTGAAATAATCATAGGTAAAGTAGAAGAGTAACCCAGAAAAACATATTTAATGTGAGAAGGTAGTACCTTTAACTCTAACTTGGGCAGTTCTTCAGTTGAAGCTTTCAACTATTTATACTCACAAGATTCCAACTCCAAAGACTCAAAATGGGGTTGTGAAAAGAAACCCTTAAATTTGGCTTCCAATTTAGCTTGATCACCATCTTCGTCATCGTCACTTGATAGATCTGGTGCTAAAGTTGTTCCAATAGATCATCCATCGAGAATAACAGTTTCGTCTCATCCATAGTAGAACATTCTTCTCCTGCATCAGGGTATCTCATAGCTTTGGAAATAGTAAAATGTACCTTACCATGTTAGACTCACATGGTAAGTTCTATCTTCTGAACATCAATTAATATTCTTCTAATTGCAAGGAAAGGTCTTCCAAAGTAAGAAATTTATCAGAAAAATTAAATTTATCAACACATCTAGAATATCTTTATTTTTTCCTACAGGACATGCTATTGATCAGTCTGCCAGCTGTACTATCACTGTTGTCGATCTACCTTCACCAATTCCCAATTGTCTAAACATAGACATGGGCATTAAATTTATGCTCACTCCTCAATCACATAGAACCATACCACAATAGGAATTACTGATATTACACGGTATGATAAAGCTTCCAGGATATTTCATCTTTGGTGGCAACTTATTTTGCAAGAATGCAGTACACTCCTTAGTGAGAGCCATTGTCTCAAACTCTCCTAGCCTTCTCTTCTTAGAGATATCTTTCGTAATTTTAACATAATTCGGCTTCTATTCTAGAGCATTTACCAACAGAATGTTGATATGCAATTACTCAAGTACATCTAAGAATTTCTTATAGTGTACCTCTTGTTGTTGCTTCTGTAATCTCTACGGGTAAGAAGGTGGTGGATATTTTACCTTAATGGGACAAATATTTGAAGGAAGTGTTCATTTTGGATATACCTAGGGTGTTGATTCTTTAGGATTACTCTGTTACGATTGTGTCTTATTGGGGATCACATAAATAGAATTCTGCACTGTGGGAGAATCAACTTTTGGTTGAACTTCCTTCTGACTATGGACAACAACATACTCATCTTTGGATTCAACAACTACTGGTTCCAACACTTTTCTACTACTCAAAGTAACAATCTTACACTGTTCTTTGCATGTGCTTCTGGGATTCTCAATATCACAAGTAAAGCACCTTAAGGTTTATTTCTTATCTCATTAGCTAGATGTCCAATCTATTCTCAACATTCCTTAGAGTGGCATCCTTTTTAGCAATATATACTTTTAGCAAATTCTCCAAACTATTTAAAGACTCAACTGGCTGAGGTTTCTCCATTTTTAAAGAAAACTCTGACAAATGATTTGGATAAGAGTGTATATAGGAATTACCTAGACCAGTCCCTTGAATACTCCAAGGGAAATTGGGATGATTTCTCCATGAAGGATTATAGTGATACGATTATGGAATTGGGCCATTCCTATTTTGATGTTAATTTCCTACATAGTAAATAGATTCAGGATTGGATGGACATTCTTCAAATGCGTGATCGTTACCATAGTAAACACACACGATGTTCTCAAAAAGACTTTGTTGCTGACCTGTCATGTTAGTGTTGCAACCATTAACAAAAATATTCTTAAGCATGGAAGCCATAGTAGATATCTGAGCTACTAAAGATGTAAGAGCGTCGACTTCATGAACTCCTACTACTCTTCTCCCTATGGCTGCTCGATGAGCAGGCCACTGGTAGTTGTTACTCAAAGTTCTTTCAAGAATCTCATATGCTTCATTGCACAACTTTGAAAGAAGAGCTCTGTTAGCTGAAGCGTCTACCACCATTCTCGTGTGAGCTTTGACACCATTGTAGAAAGTCTCCAATTAAATGCAATGAGGAATTCTATGATGAGATCATTTTCGTAATAACTCCTTAAATCTTTCCCATGCCTCATACAAGGACTCATCATCAGATTGCTAAAATGTAGTAATTTCATTCCTAAGTTTAGCATTCTTAGTTGGTTGAAAATACTTCGTCAGAAAACGTTTCGTCAGTTCGTGCCATGTGGAAACAGAACAGGGTGGTAAGGAATTCAGCCATGCTCGTGCGCAATCTCGCAACAAAGATGGAAAAAGCTTCAATAAGAGTGTCTTACTACCATAAATAAGCAGAGGTGCAAATGAGACCATTCAGCAGACATTCCACTGAACTGTCCCATTGTTTGCAACATCTGGAACATAACTGGTTTTAACTCAAACTGAGGGGCCTCAATCTCAGGTCTTACATTCCCTGGATTGAGTTCACAGAACAAAGGCACATTATATTGCCAAATTGCTCGATCTCTGTCATTAACAACAAGGATCAGATTTCAATTATTATAGGTGACATCATCTCTCAAATTTTGATTCATCTCTTTGACTTGTCTTTTGGCTAATTACTCCCTTATTCTTTTCCTAAAAGTAGATTCAATTTATGGGTCAAGAAAATAAATCTATAATTCGGTCTATGGTCATAAACCCTGACAAATCAAGAAAATTAAATGAGTTCAAATAATAATAATAAGAAACCAAACTAAAAATTAAATATCTTCAGAAATAATAACAAATAAATTCCCTGACAACGTCACCAAAAACTTGTATCGTCGCGTGATTACGTGATAAAATGACGTAATTATTTGCAAAAAGTAGCAAGTAAAAGAGTTATCGTCTCCATAGGGAATATGTGGTAATTAGTTGCAAGCCAGTTTTTAATCAATTTGGTTAAACAAGATACAAAAAAAGAATTTTGATGGAACGTCGCAATATATATTAATGAATTAAATTAGTGTTCAACTACCTGCAAAACAAAAGAACATACATTGCAAAAAATGATCACAGCAAAAAATAAACAAAAGGCATAATATAACACAACATGAATAGCCTAAAATAAAATATTTCACTTTAACAGAAGTCATTAAAAATCATCAAAATAATATTACGAGAGATTCATGGAAAAAAAATCATTAAACTCATTTTAATTAAAACATAGGCTTCTCCCGAAGTTCTATTATGTTCATAAGTTAATTAGCATATCCCTATGTCAAAAACTAACTTAAAAATCGCCCTCTTGGGCATTTACACGGTTTATGCATACAGTAATTATCTTCAAAAATTGACATGATATGCACCATTTAGAGTGTATGTCTTTTAATTATTACCTCTTCCCAGATTAAACAATTAATTTAATAACTTACAAATGTTGGCCATACATTCACAAGTATAAACATGCTTTAAACCTAAATGATGAAATAATCATTTGCACAAAATATTCAAGAAACAAATATCTAATGAACTCAAATCAAGATTCTTATCTATTTTGAATAAAATAAATTAAGTCATGTCATATTAAATTGAAAATATAAATATGAGATGGAATCTTGTCTCTTGACATAGAAAACTATAATTTAACAAAAAGAGAAAGACAAGCAGTAGTCAGGGTGCTGTCAACGGCCATTTCACAATACGAAGAGCAAATTGCTTAATGTAGGGGGCTATCCTCGAATACTCCTTTCGAATTCCTATGGTGGCTTCCTTCCTCATATTTAGGTTAGAAATAACCTAAACACGTTCAAGTTGATCTCCTAGCTGCTCTCATTTTGATAAGTGATTGCCTTATTTTATTGACTAAAAGTCTTGGAAGTCATGGGAAAGGAAAGAAACACCTAAGAAAGATGAGATTGAATTGATTCTATTGTGTCACTTGTGAGTCACAAGTTTTTGTTTTGACAAATGGATGAATGCCCTATTTGTAGTGGTTGAGCCCAAGCAAAAAATAACAAATGTATCCCTCATAATATCAATTTTTTGTATCGTCCCTTGGTTGGTGGAAGACTAAGTCTTCCTTGCTAATTTTAACAAAGAAGGTTGCTTGAATCCCTCTCTTACTGATTATCATCTCTTGAGTTGAGGAATATTGAGTCTTCCATGCTATTTTCAGTAAGGAAGTTGCCTTCAGCCACATTTGGTCCAAGTGTGGTGGTTTTTTACTGCTATTTTTGGTAATAGTTTGACAATTGAAGACTTGGTTAAAGAAGATATTGTGTTGACCTTATTTTGTGCAATTTTGGGTCATATATTCTATATTTAGGGGTTTGAAAGGTTGGTTAAGTACTACTAATTTTAGCAATGGATAATTGCCAACTTGTTTTCTTAGTAAAATGGGTAGGTAAGGAATGGTTTTGGGCCTTCTATTTTTGGTAGTACTAGGCCTCTTGGAATTCTTAGTGGGTCATTAGCACTTTCAAATCCACATGACTGAACTGTTAATCTTTCAACCTGTACCTGTCTAAGACCCAAATACAACAAAAAATCAACCATCCTTTCCCTTAGCCCAGTTAGTCCCAAAAAATAGCAAAATAACATGCATTTAACATAAATCCATAATATTAACACATTCCTATAGAAATAATAAAATATCATGAAATCAAGTATAAAACCATAAAAAGTGTTGTATGTGTACTCAAAATTAGCATAATTTATAAATAAAAGAGTGCTTAAATATGTATATATTTTGGAGTTTACAGTTTTTCCTTGCACAAAGTGAAAGGAAGGAAAAATTTGCAACCAAATAAAATGGAGAAGAGGGGTTTTGAAAGTGGTTGGTTGAGGGGTTTTAAAGAGAGTTTAGTGTTAAGAGGGATATATAAATAGGTTAAAAGTGTTTTAAGGTTAAATTTGTTATATTTTTATATTAAAGGTCAGGTAAAATAAGAGTTAAAGCTAATGGGTTGTGTGATAGGTCGGGTCAGCCCCTATAGAAATTAGCAGCGATGTCGTGACATAGGGGTTCTATGTCACGACACCCCTAGCCAAATACCATTGTCAGAAATTTGAGGTTTGATGTCTCGACACACCTTGAAATTTTTGGATTCTGGGGTAAATTTCCGTTATTGTTGCAACACAAAGGTATTGTGTCATGACATTGAGCTGAATTGCTCAATTTCTTATACTTGTTAGTGGTGTCGCAACATGGAGTTTCAGTGTTACAACATCAGCTCTATTTTGGCTCTTATTTTTGTATTTCAAAGTGTTTGGATTAAATTCTTACTTAGTTTAAATAAAATTAAACCTTAAACTACTTATGAGTTTATTAAAATACAATAATATACAAAATTTTATTAGAATTTAAAATTATGTCAAGTATTGCTACCGAATTCATCCGTTAGCTCCGTCAGTGTGTATATGGATGCCCTTTTTGTTATTTTTTTGTCCATATTAGTCCAGGATCCATCATCCCACTTTGTTTTTCTTCATTTGTCTGATTCCTTGAACTTTCTCTTTCGGCCTGCATTAATCATAGGAAATACCTTTCTCAAATCAAAATAATTAGCCACACTTATGAGTATTGGTATCTTGGTGGTCCTGCATTTTTCTCATACCCTTGATTCTGTAATACATCATCTTTATATATTTCACTTTGTTCTTTTTTTTTTTTTACTATATAAGTAATAAACCTAGGGGAGTCCAAGAAAAGTTCCCCCAACAAAATAGATCTTTTAGAATTTACCTCAAAATCTAGGCTTATAGAATCATTACGTATCGTAGGCTTACATTGTTTGATCAACACATCTTTAGACATCCCTATTGATTGAGCTACAACTTCGTTGTGTGGTTCTAGTAGGAAATGAGTACTTTTTAATTTCCTCATCCCTAGTTTCTTATTTATTGGTAAGGTCAGTCGATTAACAATAAATCCTAAGTCAGTTGAAGCTCTACCAACATATGCGTTCCCTAGTTCTATTAACATCGTGAAACTCCTTGGGCTTTTAAATTGTTGAGGTTCCTAATTAAAGAATATCACTTTGAAAAATGTATCAATGTTGAATGGATCCTCCTTTTCAAAATTCTTATGCTTTTCCACGATTTCTTTTACAGGCTTTGCAGACGTTGAAAATTTTTTAGTTTGTTCCATAAGAGTTAGAATATCACAAACTGATTGTAGGTTTGAAAAACTTAAACCTCCTGTTACATTATGATATTATACATTCTCTAGTTGCGATAAAACTAATGTTTTTAGGAGAGCAAATTCGATACTTGGCCCATTGTTATTGGTTCCCAGATTAGGGTTTTTCAGCTACTCAAGATTTCACCTTCCGAAGGTGCTGATGTGGTTAGGTTCTCCTCTTTATTTGTTGAAAACTCATCCCTAATTTCACCCTGAGTTTGATCAAACTCCTGGCAAGATGTTGAGACCTCTTATCTTAGTTGACTTAATTCTAGCATTAGCAGTCTTTGATTTTCTTTAATTACCCATTCTTTATAACTCCCTCTTCATACATTTGATCATCATAGTTTTCGTCAGATTTCATCATATTTCAATTATTACAGGCTACATCTTCTCTCAAATTTTGATTCATCTCTTTGAGTTGTCTTTGGGCTAATTACTCCCTTCTTCTTTTCCTAAAAGTAGATTCAATTTATGGGTCAAGAAAATAAATCTATAATTCGGTCTATGGTCATAAACCCTGATAAATCAAGAAAATTAAATAAGTTTAAATAATAATAATAAGAAACCAAACTAGAAATTAAATATCTTCAGAAATAATAACAGATAAATTCCCTGACAACGTCACCAAAAACTTGTATCGTCGCGTGATTACGTGATGAAATGACGTAATTATTTGAAGTAGGTTTGAAAAACTTAAACCTCCTGTTACATTATGATATTATACATTCTCTAGTTGCGATAAAACTAATGTTGTTAGGAGAGCAAATTTGATACTTGGCCCATTGTTATTGGCTTCCCAGATTAGGGTTTTTCAGCTACTCAAGATTTCACCTTCCGAAGGTGCTGATGTGGTTAGGTTCTCCTCTTTATTTGTTGAAAACTCATCCCTAATTTCACCCTGAGTTTGATCAAACTCTTGGCAAGATGTTGAGACCTCTTCTCTTAGTTGACTTAATTCTAGCATTAGCAGTCTTTGATTTTCTTTAATTACCCATTCTTTATATACTCCCTCTTCATACATTTGATCATCATAGTTTTCGTCAGATTTCATCAGATTTCATCAGATTTCAATTATTACAGGCTACATCTTCTCTCAAATTTTGATTCATCTCTTTGAGTTGTCTTTGGGCTAATTACTCCCTTCTTCTTTTCCTAAAAGTAGATTCAATTTATGGGTCAAGAAAATAAATCTATAATTCGGTCTATGGTCATAAACCCTGATAAATCAAGAAAATTAAATAAGTTTAAATAATAATAATAAGAAACCAAACTAAAAATTAAATATCTTCAGAAATAATAACAAATAAATTCCCTGACAACGTCACCAAAAACTTGTATCGTCGCGTGATTACGTGATGAAATGACGTAATTATTTGAAGTAGGTTTGAAAAACTTAAACCTCCTGTTACATTATGATATTATACATTCTCTAGTTGCGATAAAACTAATGTTGTTAGGAGAGCAAATTCGATACTTGGCCCATTGTTATTGGCTTCCCAGATTAGGGTTTTTCAGCTACTCAAGATTTCACCTTCCGAAGGTGCTGATGTGGTTAGGTTCTCCTCTTTATTTGTTGAAAACTCATCCCTAATTTCACCCTGAGTTTGATCAAACTCCTGGCAAGATGTTGAGACCTCTTCTCTTAGTTGACTTAATTCTAGCATTAGCAGTCTTTGATTTTCTTTAATTACCCATTCTTTATATACTCCCTCTTCATACATTTCATCATCATAGTTTTCGTCATCATCGAACCACAATAATAAAATTCATCCATGATATTACTAAATTGGTCTTAGTGACAAACTTTGCAAGACTCTTTCCTTTTTTTAAGGGGTATGTATTGGGATCTTTTGAAGAAAAGAAAAGATGTTAACAAATTAAAATATAGAAATAAATTAATACAAGAAATTAAAGAGCGTATCTATATTTTTAAAAAAGTCCTAATTAATCTATAAGGCGAAAAAATTAAAACTAATTTAACAACGTTGCCTCCCCAGAAACAGCACCAAAAATTAAAACTTGACCACCTCCGGCGTACTAACTTCCAGAGTGTGAATACTGCTATTAAAATAATAGATTGAGGCAGTGTCCACAAGTATATGGGTCAGGTTGTAATATAGTTTTACAACAGAGTAGGTGAGAACTCTAAGGGTCGTACCTAAGGGAATCAAGTACTAAAATAATATTAACTTAAATGTAAATAGATCTAATTAGTACTGTCAATAAATTATAGTATGATGAACATAAAGTAAAAATTATTTTTTTTATAATAAAGGAAATAAATATGCATAAAAGAATGAAAATGAAGAACTAACATGTAAACTCAACCAAATATAAGCATGGGCCACTAGCTCGCTTCAGTGGTCATAACCAGTTCCTATTTCAGGTTTCTACTCAATGAACTAGCCGTTACCCTAGCAGGATCTCTCGATCTTCCACTTAAGAAATGAGTCGATAAGAACAAATCATCTATCCACCTCATAGTCCAGACAAGACTGGGATAAAGGGTTCACAAATGTGCAATACAAATTTTGGGTTAATTCCCACCTAGATAACTTCCTAAGGTTGTCAGGCCTAGGGTTAATGTAACATCCTAAAAAAAATTAGTATCAACATGTTGCATAATTTTGGTGCTTAGCTAGTGAGTGTTTTTAATTTGTGTGTTTAATTTATAGTTTTGAGAAGGCTCGGGATTATTCGGAATTAGAACAAATTTTATTTTTGTAATGAGTACTTTACTAAAGAGGAACAAATAATCTTGATGTTTAAGGAAATTAAGTGTCAAAAGCTAGCATAAGATGAGCTAGTAATAAAGTGGAGTTGGCGCCATAGGTGTTGCTTGAGGGAAGAGGTTCGAATCCCATGGAATGCAATTTTGTGACTTATATTTTTACACCCTTCTAGCATGTGTCGGTCAAGCCTTATTTTTGGTAAGGTTGGACTATTTTTTTATGGCAAGGTGGCTAATGGTTAAGGTAAGTATGGAACTTGGGGAAAGAAATCCTAAACTTATGGAATGTAGGGGGAACACAAGGCACTTCTTAAGGGATGTGTTTTGGAAAGTTGGAATGGCCAAGCTTGTCCATGAACTTGGATGGTTTTGTGGACTAGGGGGTGGCCGAATTTTTGTGGTAGACTTTGGTAAGGATGTGTAGTTAGTGTGTAATCCCATTTGGTCATTTTTGTTCTCCTAAAACACTTTTTCTTTTCATCTTTTTCTTTCATAGCCAAATGTGCTTGATGCTTTAGGTAAACATCTTTGTTTTTCTTCTTTTTTTCTTCTCCTTTTGACCATTTGGTCATATTTTGCCAACCTCTCAAGTGCTTCATTTTGTGCTTCTCTCCTAGTGCCGAAAATATCAAACACAAAAGCCATTTCTTTTTCTTCCTTCTTCCCCATTGCCAAATGCACCATTGTCTCAAACCCTTTTCCTTGCTCTTCTCTTACCTTTGAAAACTGAATCATAAACCTCTCATCATTATTCTCTTTCTTTCTCCATTTTTCTCATCCTTTAAACACATTTCTTCCTTCATATTTATTCCATGGCCGAATGTTGGAGACCATCTCCATAGCCGAATCTTTTTCCTTTCTCTTATATATATATATCATAGCCGAATCTTCCCTTCCTCATAGATTTTATTCTCAATCATTTCTTATAATCAAACTTTGAACCATCAGTAAGAGTCATCTTCTTTGTTTTCTTTTTTGCTAATTGGTCACCTTGGCCGAATCTATAGGTTGGCTTGGAAGAGTCTTTTAAATCGAATAATCGTTCATTCTCTTAGACGATTTCTTTCGTTATTTTTTTAGTGAAATAGTGAAGAGCCGAATCATCATCTCTTCGAAGTCATCTTGAAGTCATTCGAATTTGGATCATAACTTTTAAGGGATTCTTTTGGAATCACTCGAAATTTTAAGGTAAGTCGAATTCGCACTTTTAAACTGATAGTCATAAATTCTGATATATTGTTAGGACTAATAATCTTTTGTCAATGGAGGCAAACAAGATAGGGTCGAAAAGAGTGGTGAATAGTGTACGGAAGAGGGGCAGTTTCGTTATTCCCTCTAGATTCAAGTGAAGGGCTGTTTCGACAATACGAGATTTTCCACCGGGTTGTGGACCCTCAGCCGAAGAGAATCGATTATTCGAAATTGTTCGTAGTTCGGAGCCATTAGCTGTTCGAGATTTCCCATCGGGTTGTGAACCGTCAACCGGGGAGAACCGACAAATAGTTGTGGTTCGAGATTCCGATGGTAAAGATCTAGATCTCTTATCTTTAGCATAGATTTATAATAAGTATTAGTGTTCTAATCAAACGTGACACGTATTTAGGTATCAACGAGCGGGAAAGTATAGCTCTCATCGTAATCAGGTGTGTAATTTCACACTTATCACATGGGTTAGATGGTTATACCGTTATTAAGTATTTGAATAAAAGTCATAAAGTTGGTAAAATCGGAAAAATATGGTTTATTAACACTTTTTGTGTAAGTGCATGAAATTGGTATTAAAATCGTGGAAATTCAGAATCGCCCTTAATGGGCTAATATGATAAAGCTGATATTTGGGCCGAATCGCTAGATTGCTTAGCGAGCCGAATTGCTAGATTGCCTAACGAGCCGAATTGCTATATTGCAATATGGGCCGAATTGCTAGATTGCTTAACGAGCCGAATTGCTAGATTGCTATATAGGCCGATTTGCTAGATTGCTTAATGGGCCAAATTGTATTATGGGCCTTATGTTGAAATTATCATATGAATAAATTTGTTATGCATTGTATATACATGATTGCATGGGTTGGGATATTTTACGAAGAGAAGAAGGCTTCCTGCCATGTTATTAAATGGCTTCGTGCCATGTTATTTAAAGGCTTCGTGACATGTTATTTAAAGGCTTCATGCCATGTTATTAAAAGGCTTCGTGCCATGTTATTCAATGGCTTCGTGCCTGCGTATTAAATGGCTTAATGCCTACGATTAGTGTGTTTGGCGGGATGGGTTGACTTGATCCCCACAGGTTTGCGGGTTGGTACGGGAGTTGTGTAGCAGATGGAAATTTAGGCTTGGTTGCGAATTGCATATCACGTGCATTTCATGATTGCTATATTGTTATATTTGTATATGGGCTCGAGCCCAATTAAATACTTATATGGTTTTGGCCCAGTAGATACGGTAAGTGGGTTAGACACTGAGTTCTAAGTAACTCAACCTGTTTTCTTTACCCTTCTTAGGTAACGATTAGTAATGGAGGCTTGGGCCAAGGATGACTTCGTGGAGGCCATACTTCAAATGATCGGTTTTTTTTTTATGAACTTTAAACTACTCTTTAGTATTTTTACTTAATTACTATTTTGGCGATGTAATAAGGCCTCTAGTATTATTTTTTTAGATTTTATTTCGTGGATGGATTTTAATATGTTTTAGATACTTAAAGTGGACTATTTTAAGTTTATAAATGTTTTCTTTAATTTACGTATAAAAAGGGGTTTTTCTTAAATATCACTATCTTGTAGAAATTCTTGTGAAAACTCTTTTATAAATTTCGTTTTCAAATTCCTTTTGAACTGTTTTAAATTTCTTTAAAAAGTTAACCAAATATTTATCAGAGATCAATTTTATAAACTCTGATGTTTTAAAATCATGGATTACAAATTTACCTCGGTTTTTGACAAACTCCATCTCCAAAATAGTTTTGAAGATCTATTTTCTTTAAATCATTAGATGTCTAGATGTATATTCGATTTGTGTGGCATACCAAATCTGGTCTTAACGCATAGACTAGGTTTGGGGTGTTACATTTTATTGTATCAGAGCCAGTTTCAATACTCGGCTGTGGTTTGGGTTCAACAACAATTTTCATTCAAAACTGTTTTGAAATTTAGAATTTATGTTTTAAAGGTAGTATGGCACCACGAGCATCCGGCACCAAGTCAAGTAAGTATTCGAATACTGAATTATTGATTATTGCAATATGATTATAGGAACACTCTAGAACTTTTAGTTTTAGGTGTTGAAACTATAGAGACTATAGGATGTCATTGTGAAAACAACTTTATCTCTCATATCTCATAAAATGTCGTTAATAAACACTAAAATAGTATTCTGATTCATAAAACTTGTAATCAGATTAAACCGAATTAGTCATTATGAGCGCTAGAGGACATGGACGTGGTAGACGTGGCCGCGGTAGAGGCCGAGGTGCTAGAGCGGTGTTTGAGGCATCGGGACATATACAGGAAATGGACGTACCGGCATCACCTGTGACGGATAATGGATCCCACGACCGTATGAGGGAAGACATTGCTCTGTCTCAAACAATGTTACGAGTTTTAGAAAGGGTCGCTGGGGCTAGATCGGGGCTAGTAGCTCGAGGATCAATATCGGAGCGGCTCATCCAATGGTGCTGAGACTTTTAGGGGTATTTCTGGAGTAGCCCCAAATGTTGCGGAATATTGATTCGAGGCTGTAGAGCGGATTATATATGACCTGGAGTGTATTACCGAGCAGAAACTAAGAGGAGCTGTGTCCTTATTAAGGGACGAGGCGTACCAATGGTGGCTTACTGTTCGAGAAGGCACCCAGGCTAAACGTGTTACTTGGGATTTCTTCAAGGCTGCTTTCCAAGGGAAGTATGTTGGGGCAAGCTATGTAGATGCTCAGAGGAAGGAATTCTTGAATCTGGTTCAAGGGAATAAGACGGTGGCAGCTTACGAGGTAGAATTTCTTCGCTTGAGCTGTTATGCTCGCACAATAGTGCCTACTGATCATGAGCGCTGTATACATTTTGAGGATGGGCTGAATGATGAGTTACGGGTACTGATAGCCCCACAACAAGAAAGGATTTTTGCCACACTTGTGGAGAAAGACAAGATAGCCGAAGAGGCTAAGAACTCAGAACGCCAAAACCGAGAAAGAGTCAGAGGCAATAGGGACTTCAAGAACTGCGGTTCAGCAAAAGGATTCAAAAGAGGCTTCGGAGTGATGAACCAGCTCAAGCTAGAGCACCTGTGGCTACCAATCAGAGTCGAGATTATGCTGACTGTGGGAAACGGCACCCCGGGGAATGCTGAAAGAAAACTGGTGGTTGTTATAAATGTAGTTCCAAGGATCATCAGTATAGGAATTGCCCTCGACGGAGAGCTCCGACTCAAGAAGCCTGTAACCCTGATGCACAGCCAGCCAGGGGCGCTCAACAGCCACCGAGAGGCCGTGGACCAGGTCGTGGTGGTAATGGGGCTGGACGTGGTCAAGGTGCACCGGGTCGAGGTAATGGTTTCAGAGGTAACGCGGAGGTAAGACAGCCGGGGTTGGTCTATGCAGTCAGGCGTCGTGAAGATGGCGATGCACCTAATGTGATAACGGGTACGTTCTTTATCTTTGATGTGCCTGTTATTGCTTTGATAGATATCGGGTCTACCCATTCGTATGTTGCTAGTGCCATAGCTGGAAACCTGAACATTAGATCTGAGATTACCGATAGAGAGATGACGGTAATTAGTCTTTTAGGACAGTCGATAATAGTAAATAAATTGTTTAGAGACGTGCCTTTATGGATTCAAAGAGAAATATTTTTGGAAGATTTGATGGAATTGCCTTTCAGCGAGTTCGATCTTATTTTGGGCATGGATTGGTTAGTAAAGCATCGGGTGCAATTGGATTATGCTGAAAAGAGGATGTCAATAAGGACTTCAGTTGATAAGGAGGTAGTAATGATAGGCGAACGAACGAACTTTTTGGCAAATGTGGTATCTGCTTTAAAGGCGGAAAAGTTGGTGCGGAAAGGATATGGAGCGTTCCTAGCTTTCATTAATGCTTTGGATGCCCAGGAACTATCGGTGGAAAGTGTGAGAACGGCGAAGGAATTTCCAGATGTCTTTCCCGAAGAACTTCCGAGTCTACCTCCAGATCGGGAAATAGAATTTGGTATTGAGCTTTTGCCCAAAATTGCTCCGGTGTCCATTGCACCTTATAGAATGGCGCCGAAGGAGTTAGCAGAGCTTAAAGCTCAAATTCAAGAATTGTTGAATCCAGGATTTATTTGACCGAGTGTGTCTCCATGGGGAGCACCGGTTTTGTTCGTCAAGAAGAAGGATGGGTTGATGCGTATGTGCATTGATTATAGGCAGTTGAATAAATTGACGATCAAGAATAGGAGCTTCAGTTTTCTCCAAGATTGATCTGGGATCGGGTTATGACCAACTCAAGGTTAAGGAGGCGGATATTTATAAGATGGCATTCCGAACTCGTTATGGACATTATGAGTTTTTGGTGATGCCATTTGGTTTGACCAATGCACCAGCTGCATTTATGGACATGATGAACTGAGTCTTTCAACCCTATCTGGACCGGTTTGTGGTGGTGTTCATAGATGATATTTTGGTATATTCGAAGAATGAAGAAGAGCATGACTCACATTTGCGCACAATATTGCAAATACTTCGAGAAAAGTAACTTTATGCCAAATTTAGTAAGTGTGAATTTTGGCTGAAGGAAGTGACTTTCTTGGGTCATGTGGTGTCAGCCGAAGGAATAAGAGTTGATCCTCGGAAGGTAGAGGCTATGTTGGATTGGAAACCACCGTAGTCAGTGGCTGAGATTCGGAGTTTCTTAGGTTTGGCTGGTTATTATAGACGCTTTGTTGAGGGGTTTTCGTTGATTGCTGTACCTCTAACTAAGCTGTTGCGAAAGGGAGTACCGTATGTGTGGACCGATAAACAACAAGAAAGTTTCGAGAAACTGAAGAAGATTTTGACGGAAGCGCCAGTATTGATTCAACCTGAGGCTGGAAAAGAGTTTATCATTTACTGCGATGCGTCACACACGGGTTTAGGATGTGTGCTAATGCAAGGTGGAAAAGTGGTGGCTTGTGCTTCTCGTCAGTTAAGGTCGCATGAAGTCAACTACCCTACTCATGACTTGGAGTTAGCTGTGGTTGTGTTTGCTTTAAAAATTTGGAGGCACTATCTCTACGGTGAGAAGTATATCATTTATACGGACCATAAGAGTCTTAAGTACCTCCTTACCCAGAAGGAGTTGAACTTGAGACAACGAAGGTGGAAGGAGCTGTTAAAGGATTATGATTTCCCAATCGAGTATCATCCTAGAAAGGCTAATGTGGTGGCAGACGCGTTGTGTCGTAAGGTGGTATCGGAGTTAAGAGTAATGTTTGCTCATCTCAGTTTGTATGAGGATGGCAGTCTGCTAGCGGAACTTCAGGTGAAGCCTCTGTGGTTAGAACAGATCAAAGAGAAGCAGATATCAGATGAAAAGTTGGGTCAGATTAATGCAAAAGTCGCGATGGTGTAATAGGGGATTTTGGATTGAACAAGGATGGAGTGCTGTGTTTTCATAGAAGAGTTTGTATGCCCATGGATTCGAATTTGAGACAAATGATTCTGCGGGAGGCGCATAGTAGCCCTTATTCTATGCAACCTGGAGGAAATAAGATGTATCGAGACCTCCGTGAACAGTATTGGTGGCCAAGGTTAAAGCGGGAGGTTACTGATTTTGTGGGTAAGTGCTTGACTTGTCAACAAGTACAGGCAGAACATCAATTACCATTGGGTTTATTGCAACTGGTAAAGATCCCTCTATGGAAATGAGAGCGGATAACGATGGACTTTGTTAGTGGGTTACCCTTAACACCTACTAAGAAAGATTCTGTTTGGGTGGTAGTGGATCGATCGACGAAGACTTTTCATTTTCTACCAGTTCGTACCGATTACTCGCTGCAGAAGTTGGATAAGCTATATGTATCTGAGATCATGAGGTTGCATCGGGTACCAGTGTCTATCATATCAGATAGGGACCCTAGGTTTACATCACGGTTTTGGAAAGCTTTGCATAGGCTTTGGGAACAAAGTTAAAGTTCAGTACGGCTTTTCATCCTCAGTCAGATGGTCAGTCAGAAAGAGTAATTCAGATTTTGGAAGACATGTTACGGGGTTGTGTGATCAAGTTCAGAGGTAGTTGGGAGGATTTTCTATCATTGGCAGAGTTCGCGTATAATAACAGTTACCAATCCAGTATCCAGATGGCACCCTATGAAGCGTTATATGGTCGTAGGTGTCATACCCCTACTTGTTGGACTGAATTGGGGGAACGACAGTTGTTGGGTCCTAATTGATATCTAAGACGGAAGAAAAGGTAAAGGTGATTCAAGCACGGTTAAAAGAAGCTACGGATAGATGAAAGTGGTATCCATATCTGAAGTGCAAGGATATTGAGTTTACGGAGGGAGATCAGGTTTTTCTGAAAGTCTCAAAATTTTCAGGATTGGAAGGAAGGGCAAATTGAGCCCTAGGTTCATTGGACCGTACCGTGTGTTGAAGCATGTAGGACCAGTGGCCTATCAGCTTGAATTACCTCTGGAGTTGAGTCAGATTCATAGTGTCTTCCATGTTTCTATGCTGAGGCATTATAGATTCGATCTGTCTCACATTGTACCGGTAGAAGAAGTAGAGTTAATGCCAGACTTGTCTTTCGAGGAATAACCAGTGAAAATTTTAGATCGAGATGTCAAGGTGCTAAGAATGAAGGCTGTACCTTTGGTTAAGGTTCTATGGGATAATCACGGAGCGGAGGAAGCTACGTGGGAGCCTAAGGACGCAATTCGGAAACAATATCTTCACCTCTTTTAACCAGGTAAATTTCAAGGATGAAATTTTCTTTAAGGGGGTAGAATTATAGCATCCTAAAAAAATTAGTATCGACATCTTGCATAATTTTGGTGCTTAGCTAGTGAGTGTTTTTATTTTGTGTGTTTAATTTAGAGTTTTGAGAAGGCTCGGGATTATTCGTAATTAGAATAACTTTTATTTTTGTAATGAGTACTTTACTTAAGAGGTACAAATGATCTTGATGTTTAAGGAAATTAAGTGTCAAAAGCTAGCATAAGATGAGCTAGTAGTAAAGTGGAGTTGGCGCCATAGGTGTTGCTTGAGGAAAGAGGTTCGAATCCCATGGAATGCAATTTTGTAACTTTTATTTTTACACACTTCTAGCATGTGTCGGTCAAGCCTTATTTTTGGTAAGGTTGGACTATTTTTTTTATGGCAAGGTGGCTAATGGTTAAGGGAAGTATGGAACTTAGGGAAATAAATCCTAAACTTATGGAATGTAGGGGGAACACAAGGCACTTCTTAAGGAATGTGTTTTGGAAAGTTGGAATGGCCAAGCTTGTCCATGAACTTGGATGGGTTTGTGGACTACGGGGTGGCCGAATTTTCATGGTAGACTTTGGTAAGGATGTGTAGTTAGTGTGTAATCCCATTTGGTCATTTTTGTTCTCCCAAAACACCTTTTCTTTTCATCTTTTTCTCCCATAGCCGAATGTGCTTGATGCTTTGGGTAAACATCTTTGTTTTTCTTCTTTTTGTCTTCTCCTTTTGACCATTTGGTCATATTTTGCCAACCTCTCAAGTGCTTCATTTTATGCTTCTCTCCTAGTGCCGAAAATATCAAACACAAAAGCCATTTCTTTTTCTTCCTTCTTCCCCATTGCTGAATGCACCATTGTCCCAAACCCTTTTCCTTGCTCTTCTCTTACCTTTGAAAACCAAATCATAAACCTCTCATCATTATTCTCTTTCTTTCTCCATTTTTCTCATCCTTTAAACACATTTCTTCCTTCATATTTCTTCTATGGCCGAATGTTGGAGACCATCTCCATAGCCGAATCTTTTTCCTTTCTTTTATATATATATCATAGCCGAATCTTCCCTTCCTCATAGATTTTACTACCAATCATTTCTCCGATTCAAACTTTGGACCATTGGTAAGATCATCTTCTTTATTTTCTTTTACCTAATTGGTCACCTTGGCCGAATCTATAGGTTGGCTTGGAAGAGTCTTCTAAATTGAATAATCGTTCATTCTCTTAGACGATTTCTTTCGTTATTTTTTTAGTGAAATAGTGGAGAGCCGAATCATCATCTCTTCGAAGTCATCTTGAAGTCATTCGAATTTGGATCATAACTTTTAAGGGATTCTTTTAGAATCACTCGGAATTTTAAGGTAAGCCGAATTCGCTCTTTTAAACCAATAGTCTTAAATTTTGATATATTGTTAGGACTAATAATCTTTTGTCAATGGAGGCAAACAAGATAGGATCAAAAAGAGTGGTGAATAGTGTACGGAAGAGGGGCGGTTTTGCTATTCCCTCTAGATTCAAGCGAAGGGCTGTTTCGGCAATACGAGATTTTTCATCGGGTTGTGGACCCTCATCCGAAGAGAATCGATTATTCAAAATTGTTCGTAGTTCGAAGCCATTAGCTGTTCGAGATTTCCCATCGGGTTGTGAATCGTCAACCAGGGAGAACCGACAAATAGTTGTGGTTCGAGATTCCGAGGGTAAAGATCTAGATCGCTTATCTTTAGCATAGATTTATAATAAGTATTAGTGTTCTAATCAAACGTGACACGTATTTAGGTATCAATGAGCGGGAAAGTATAGTTCTCACCGTAATTGGGTGTGTAATTTCACACTTATCTCATGGGTTAGATGGTTATACCGTTATTAAGTATTTGAATAAAAATCGTAAAGTTGGTAAAATTGGAAAAATATGGTTTATTAACACTTTTTGTGTAAGTGCATGAAATCGATATTATAATCGTGGAAATTTGGAATCGCCCTTAATGGGCTAATATGATAAAGCTGATATTTGGGTCGAATTGCTAAATTGCTTAACGAGCCGAATTGCTAGTTTGCTATATGGGCCAAATTGCTAGATTGCTTAACGAGCCGAATTGCTAGATTGCTATATGGGCTGATTTGCTAGATTGCTTAATGGGCCAAATTATATTATGGGCCTTATGTTGAAATTATCATATGAATAAATTTGTTATGCATTGTATATACATTTGCATGGGTTGAGATATTTGACGAAGAGAAGAAGGCTTCTTGCCATGTTATTTAAAGGCTTCGTGCCATGTTATTTAAAGGCTTCGTGCCATGTTATTAAAAGGCTTCGTGCCATGTTATTAAAAGGCTTCGTGCCATGTTATTCAATGGCTTCGTGCCTGCGTATTAAATGGCTTAATGCCTGCAATTGGTGTGCTTGGCGGGGTGGGTTGACTTGATCCCCACAGGTGTGCTGGTTGGTACGGGAGGTGTGTAGCGGATGGAAATTTAGGCTTGGCTGGGAATTGCATATCACGTGCATTTTATGATTGCTATATTGTTATATTTGTATATGGGCTCAAGCCCAATTTAATGCTTATATGGTTTTGGCCCAGTGGATACGGTAAGTGGGTTACACACTGAGTTCTAAGTAACTCACCCCGTTTCCTTTACCTTTCTCAGGTAACGATCAGTAATGGAGGCTTGGGCCGAGGATGACTTCGTGGAGGCCATACTTCAAATGATGGTTTTTTTTTTATGAACTTTAAACTACTCTTTAGTATTTTTACTTAATTACTATTTTGGCAATGTGATAAGGCCTCTAGTATTGTTTTTTTCTGGATTTTATTTCGTGGATGGATTTTAATATGTTTTAGATACTTAAAGTGGACTATTTTAAGTTTATAAATGTTTTCTTTAATTTACGTAAAAAAAGGGGTTTTCTTAAATATCACTATCTCGTAAAAATTCCTGTGAAAACTCTTTTATAAATTTCGTTTTCAAATTCCTTTTGAACTCTTTTAAATTTCTTTAAAAAGTTAACCAATTATTTATCAGAGATCAATTTTATAAACTCTTAGGTTTTAAAATCATGGATTACAAATTTACCTCGGTTTTTGACAAACTCCATCTCCAAAATAGTTTTGAAGATCTGTTTTCTTTAAATCATTAGATGTCTAGATGTATATTCGATTTGTGTGGCATACCAAATCTGGTCTTAACGCATAGACCAGGTTTGGGGTTAAAGTTCTTTTTATTTCAAATATTTGACACGCTAAAAAAATCCTACATAAAAATTAATTAATCACACGTCTACTCGCTAATCCCCCATATGAGGATTAGTTCCTCATGGATCTCATAAACGATATAAACTTCATAAAGTAAATAAACATAAAGAATAGATAAGGTTAAAGGTTTAAGAAGAATCCCAAATTTAATTTGAATGAAGTGTTGAAATCCACAAAGAGGTTGCCTTGAATCCACAAATTAGATTCTCTGAAAAACACGAATAAAAATAAACTAAAAATCAATCCTAAGTACAAAAGAATCTAAAAACTGAAAACGAAATTGAAAAGAATAGTCTAAGTTATAGAAAAGATGATCACTCCAGTGTTTAATAAGCCTCTTTATAATGTTAGGGTTGGTCTTCGTCCTTAGCCCTAGTTTGGCTGATGTTTTTACGTTACAATACATTGTGCGAGTCAAAACTGTAACAACCCATTTTTAGTGAAATCAGAACAGTGGTTTTGGGACCACAAATTTGATTTGAAAATGTTTATTTTGTTATTATTCTAGAGTCTATAGAATATTATCAAGGTTGTATAAAAATTTCGTTAAGAAATTTTATCATTTGCATGCTTAATTTTGTAAACAAGACTAAATTGGAAAAGGTAAAAAATTTGAGTTCTAAAAGCTAAAGGTACTAAAGGGCTATGACTTTAAATGGTTAAGGGTTTATGTGGTAATTACACCATTGTTAATATGAGTGGACAATTATGGAAATTAAACGTGTGAATTCAAAGGTTAATTAATAAGGTTAAACTTGTAATTTAATAAATAACTTAAAATAAAATCTAGTAAAAGATGTATCATCTTCAACCTTGGGTGATGCCACTGAAATTAAAGAAAAGGAAAGAATATTTCGGGCTTTTAAGCATTCGATCATCTCTTCCTCTTGCATGTAAGCATTTTTCATCCCGTTTTTAATGATTTCTATGTTTTTGAAGTCGTTGTAGATTAATCCAGCTAGCCCAGGGACTAATTTGCAAACTTGTTAAAAGGTTAGGGCTTTTCCATGAATGTATTCATATGGTTTTTTATGTTTGATGAAAGAAAATAAACCTTTCTTTATACATAAACAACTTTTGTAAAGTGAATTTTGTTAAAAATGTCAAATAGGGATTTATTTGTAAAATGTGTAAAACATAAAGTCAAAATTGTGAAATAATGATTTGTATGAGTTGATATGGACCTATATGAAATCTGAAAAGCTTGGGTAGGGATGAAATTGCATGAATTTCGAATTATGAGCTTAAAGATTAAATTGTAGTGCAATCAAAATAATAGGGGCAAAAGTGTAATTCTGTAAAATATGAATTTCGATTGAATTGAATTGAATGGTTATTAAATAGATTAAATTTATTTATTTAGATTAAGATAGACCTCGTACAACATTAGATCGTGGTAAAGAAAAAGCTTCAAATTAGTCAACTTCGTTTCTACGCCTTTATCGTCGAGGTAAGTTCGTGTAAATATGCAATGTTTTAATGTTATCTTTTGAGCTATATGTAAATTATGGATTGTTATGAAAATGATCGATAATCCAATGATGTTATGACGTCTACCGAGCCCTGTTTGAACCTTTGAAATTCGTAGGATACAAATGACATGTCATTAGGATTTACATGTTTCGGGTGCTGGTCTTGAATGTCGTACCGATGGCTAAGGTTCGGCATGAGTTGTGAATACTCCACAACTCGTATGAGGAGCATCGTGTAGCTTACATTCTGACCCACAGCTCGTGTGAGAAGGCTCATTTCACAACTCATGTGAGCATACCTATTTTACAGCTCGTGTGAGCAATTATGTATACGATAGGAAACATTAATATTATATGATTAGCACACTTTGTGTGAGCTATCCCACGTATCCAATGACATTCTAACGGTTCAACGGGCATGAATTTGAAAGTATGTGGTAAGTGTTCAATATGAACCAAGACATGTATGTAGGAAATATATTGAAATGATAACTTACATGGAAAATATGTTATGTTATGATGGATGTGAATCTAATTGAATTATGCTCAAGATTAATGATTATCCATGTTAAATTCATTTGAATTGTGTTCAAGTTGGTGCTTAGGCTTGTGCCGAGCTAAAAGTTGGATTATGCAATGTTAAATTTAATGTTATGAAATGAAATGGTAAGTTGTGTTTTATGTAATACGAACTTACTATGCATTATATGCTTACATAGTCTCATTTCCCATGTTTTATAGATAATCGGAAGCTTGCTCAGTTTGGAAGCTCGTCGAAGAACTATCACACTATCCCTCAACTATTTCGGTAGATTTTGAGGTTTTGAGTTATGGTTATAATGGCATGTATAGGTGAACCATGTTTGATAATCTAGTTGTTATGTTAAGCATGTAAATGTGTGGTTACATAGTTGATGACATTTTGACATTTTGGTGCTTTGATGGCTAATGTTGATATGGTCAAGTGAATATATGTTTTAAAATACCAATTTGGTATGTTTAGATGTGTTTTGGCATATGGTTAATTGTGCTATGACTTGGCATGAAAATAGGTAGTTGTGTGTGGCTGATTTTTGCCAAATGTGTTTATACTTTGTTAATTTGATGACCTGTGATTGAGGTGCCTTTTGGCATATTGGTTGTATGGATTAATGGATCAATGATACAGTCATTATTAAGCATGTTTAGTTATGTTTTAAAGGCTTGGGGATATGTGCAAAATGGCTCGTAGATGTGTGTTTGTTTAGGTTGAAGGGAATGGCTTGAAATTGACCTATTTCTCATCCGCAAGACCAAGGACATAGGCGTGTGTAAAGTAGCTGATAATAAAGTGATACTTATTTTTGATGGTCAGTTTGTTAAGTAGCCGATAAAAGATACACATGCGTATGGACCCATATTTGTTCTTCACGAACAACACCGGTGCTCCCTATGGAGACACACTCGTCGAATGAATCCTAAGTCCAACAATTCTTGAATTTGGGCCTTTAACTCCACCAGCTCCTTTGATGCCATTCTATAAGGGGTGATGGACACCAGAGCTGTTCCAGGCAGGAGTTCATTACCAAACTCAACTTCGCTGTTCAGGGGCTACCTAGGGAGCTTATCCGAAAATACATCGAAAAAATCCTTAACTGTTCTGATATTTCCAACAGAAGGACCCTTAGAAACAGATAGGCCAATATAGGCTAGTAATGCCTCATAACCCTTGCGAACCAATTTTTCGACCCTTAGTGCAAAAATCACATTAGACACGAAGTCCCTTTGCTCCCCAATTACCGCTACTTCTTCATCCTTAGTAGTTCTCAACACCATACGCTTAACAGTACAATCCAAACTTGCACGGTGTTTTACCAGCCAATCCATACCCAATATAAGGTCGAATTCAGCAAACGACAATTCCATCAAGTTCGCCAGAAAGACAACCCTTTGAACCTCTAGGGGAACATTTCTGAACAATTTGTCTACCCTAACCGACTGTCAAAATGGGCTTATCACAGTCATCTCACTAAAAGTATTTCTGAACTGAATACCCGAAGTTCCCGACACAGTGCATGAACATACGGATGTGTAGACCCAATATCAATTAAAGCAGTGTAAGGTACATTGTAAATTAAGAACGTACCAGTTATAATGTCAGGGGCATCACCATCCTCTCGACGACGAGCAGTATAGACCAACGCTGGCTGCCTCGCGTCGGTGTTACAAGCACCTCTGCTTGGGGCTCCACGACCTCGTCCCCCACTATTACCTCCTCTGGCCTGCTCACGGCCTCTCGGTGGCTGTTGACCACCTCTCACTGGTTGACCATAACCCTGTCTAGCAGCTTGCATCTGAACAAGCCTCTGAGAACAATCCTTAACCCGATGATCCATGGACCCGCATCTAAATCACGCCCCAATCTTTTTCCAGCACTCACCTTGGTGAGATTTCCCACAATCAGCGCATGGTTGTGGTCTAGCACTAGCAATAGAAACTCCAGTCCAAATTGACCCATCAAACCTAACCTTCTTAATGGACCACCCAGAAGAACTTGAGGGCCCAAAATCCCTCTTATTTCTGCCCTTATGTTTTTCACAGTTCTTGCACTCCCAGCGCTTCACCTCTTCAGGAATCTTTGCCTTTTCTACAAGAGAAGCAAAATCTCGCTCCCTCTGCGGAGCTATCAATACCCTTAACTCGTCTCGAAGGCCATCCTCAAAACACACATAGTGTTCATACTCAGTTGCTACTATCCTTCGAGCATACCGAATCAACCGCAAGAATTCTACCTCATATTCTGCCACTGTCTTACTCCCTTGGGTCAGGCTCAGAAATTCCTTTCGTCAGGTGTCCACATAACTTGCATCCACGTACTTTCCTTGAAATGCCGCCTTAAAGAAATCGCATGTCAAATGATCGGCCTGCGTACCCTCTCTCACGGTGAGCCACCATTTGTAAGCCTCGTCTCACAGAAAGGACACTGCCCCTTTTAATTTTTGCTCCGTAGTACAATCAAGGTTATCGTTTATCCATTCGGTAGCCTCTAACAAGGTTGTCCATTATCCATTCAGTAGCCTCTAGCCAGTACTCCCCCACATTCGGGGATACTCTAGCCCTGAAAATTTTCGCTCCATTGGACCGGAGTCGCTCTGAAATTGACCCTCGGCCCACTATTCCCGCACTAGTTCCAGCAACACTCTCTAAAATGCGGAGCATCGCTTGGGATAGAGCATCCTCCCCAGCTGCTCAATCATAAGACCCCTTCTTAGTTATTGGTAAGGCTGGTGCTTCCCCAGCAGGCATATGGCCCGATGCCGATGATCCGGCCCGAACAGTTTCTCGACCTCTACCATAGCCCCGTGTACCCCTTCCATGAGTACTTTTTGTGCTCATTTTGATATGCACTTTTTTTGATTAAAATGTCTTATGTATCAGATTAAAAAAATTAGTAATTATTAACCAATATATTATGAAAAAATAGTCATTAGGGGTTTATTTTCGTAGATCGAGGTCTCACTATAGTTTACAGTCTCCTACGGTCTCAAGTTCTTCTATCTAGAGTTTCACAGTATAACAGTAATAAGAATTAGAGACCTTACAGATTTGGTGCCGGAGACTCGGTGTGCCACACTTGTACATCTTATGCAACAATTTCAAATCTTTAAAATCTACTTTCAGAAAAACTTGCCAAACCCATTCCACAGTCGAGTTTTGCAACCTCGCTCTGATTCCACTAAATGTAACACTCCAAACCTAGCCCAGATGTTAAGACCAGATCTGACGTGTCACATCCAAGTGTTTTTCAAAATCTGGCTTGTTGAGAGAAATCCGTTTTTAAACGATAGCCATGTTTGTTACTGTTGGTTTCTTAGTTGGTTAAAAACTCGTGGAAGTTAGTCTAATTAATGTCATTTTGAAGTTTAAAAATATGTGTATGCCTTTTAAAACCGTTATTATTTTTGAAAACTTATTTGTATCAGTTTGGAAGATTTAAAATAAGAATTTAAAACCCAATAAAGAGAAAATAAAATTACCAGAGGCATCATTACATAAATATCAACCCAATATAAAAATTAAATAACTAAGTCTAAAATTAAATAATAGTGAACGTGTGGCCACCTTCGAGTCCCTCGCAGCTCCAAATCATCTAAGGATGGTGTTTACCTATACAGTTAAAAGAAAAGGGTGAGTTTCGAGAACTTAGTGTGTAATCTCCTATCATGCAGTAATAGTCTGGGCCTGAGCCCTGTTCAGTATAGTATAGTGTGGGCCTTATCCCATTACAATAATCAATGTGGGCCTAAGCCCAATACAGTATCAATATGATGCACATATGTAACCCACCCCAATCTAACAAACACACCACCCGTACCAACCAACACACCATGTAGGGATAAAATCGACCCACCCAACCAACACACCAATATTGCAGCATAGCTGCCAGTAATAACAGTATATGTGGCAAAGCCACCAGTAACAGTATATGTGGCAGAGCCACCAGTATAGTATACTTCCTCCATAACAGTATCCCACCTCATGCAGTATGTCATGTCATAAATCATGCGTATATGCAGAATGTCATACTCAGTAACAATCATATACAATCATGAGCACATCTTATGTGTATTTTAGTCATCTCACTCTTTAGGGTATTTCAGCCATTTTACTTTTTAGGGGTATTTCAATCATTTAACAACCTTCCCGAAGGTCTACAGTCACCTCGAGTGACACAGATAACATAGATGGTCAAAACGGTATAAATGGGCCCAAATCCCAATATTCAGCCTAAGTGGGCCCACATGCTCGTGTGGCTCATTTAGTCCAATTTCAGTCACGGCTATACGAACCATATAGCCTAGTCCAGTATTTGCCATTTATCGTGGATTTATTCCGTATGGGGCCCATGAGCCCATTGAGCTTGCACGGCCCATTTCAGCCAAACGAGGCCCATGACGGCCCAAGAACACGAGAACGCTCATGGTGGCCTCTACAGTCTATCTCCTATGATTGTGGGCTCGATTTACCAAACGAGTGATCGCACGCTCGTGAGACCTTAAATGTCATGGTTTTAGCTTTTCGATTTTTTGGCTTTTACCATATCATAGAAATAATAGTGTGATTACACACCATTTTACGGAGTCGTTCCAGGATCTATGAGCACCCAACCTGGATTCGTCGAGATCCAATCTTAGTCCTTAATTGTTAGGGTAACACCCTCTTAATAACACTTAATCTAAAATACCCTTCTTACCTTGTTTGAATGAGGGTGACTTTAATCCTTTAACGCTCGCTTTTCTAATACGATCACACCCCTTTGCCTGTTTCCTAAAGTACAGTCAAGAACCCATTAGAAAGTGGCAGAGCATATCCGGCCAACCCCAAAAAAATGAAGTAGCCTAATTACCTTACCGGATGTTTTGTGAACAAAAGTGTGACTCCTTCAGACCGTTCACACTTACCACTCCTTGAGGAAGACCCTAGAATCGCAATGAGTGTAGTACGTGAAGAATGAAATAACAATAGGTTAATGAGGTTATTCAGTTTTGGAAAAGAAAGGAAGAGCATATGTGCATTCAGTTTTAAAAGAAAAGCAGAGAATAGTTTTTTACCACTTACCGATAGTCAGAACCTTTGCAGTAGATCGTAGCAAGTAAGGATTAACAACAGTGATATTCGGCCAGCAAAGAATAGAAGATGAACATAAGTTAAAAGAAGAGAAGGAAAGGTTCGGCGATGAGAGAAAGAAAATATCAAAATGAGGAGAAAGAATGACACAAATGGTCAGAAGGGAAATGACACGAGTGGTCAGTTTCGTAGTACAGACAAAACTTGAGAGAACCCAAAATGCAAAAAGTGAAAAACCCCAAAACTCTCAGCAAAGAAATTCGGCAATGTCCTATCAACACTCACAAAAACTTAACAAGGGGATCTTAGTGCCGAAAATGCTCACTATTTTCCCCTAGCTGAATTTCACCAAGGCCTTAGAGTCCCATTCGGCCACAACTCCCCTCATATTCAAATTCCTTGAAAATCTCCACAAATCTCTCCATAATCCTGTTCATGATTTGTTCCTAAAATCCCTTCATGACCAATTCAAACTCCTCTCATCAATCAGACTTCCACTGCAACACAAACTATAGCCGTCCTAGCTACAAAATAAAAGCTCCTTATGCTAGGCCAACACTCAAACCTCAGACCCCCTTGCCATACTTGGAACGCCATTACCACAGTACCAATAAGCTTTTTATGACTTAATATAAGCACAATAATTAATAAGTCCTAGGTGCTAGCGTCCAGATCCTTTTAAGAGCAAAATTTAATAATTTTGCAAAAGCCAAAACTTGAACCTAGGCTACTCAAACACCCCCATACACACCCAAATCACTTAGCCATTAAACAAACAAGCAATTTATGTCTGAACATGAAAAAAATTAAAGTCCCTAATTTTTTGAGGTGTTACAACCCCTTGAAGGATTGGTTAAAGATTTTTATGAATTATGTTTTGTGAAGTGACTTCTACTTGTATACGCCAAATTGTCTTATCTGTTATTATCACTTCAAGAATTGTATTTTAGGGGAAATATTTTAACTAAAAGCTTTAAATTCAATGGTGTTTATATATTGGCACACACTGGTTTGATTACTTGTGTTTAAAAATTTTCCTCAAACTTTAAATTCAATGACCTATTAGTCTATTGAGTCTTCAACTAAACAAGCTTCTGTCATCAAGAGTTCCATACCTTTGCCTTCAATTGTTAGATATTCTTTCCACTCTTTACAATTTGCCTTTAAGTGTCATTTATTCCTGCAGAGGAAGCTTATAACCATGTCTGTTTAACTTAAAGTTCAGCCAACAGACTAGCATCATCAAATAAACTGAGGTGAACAAACATTACCCTCAGATCAGACATAGCCCTACAGCTCAGCGCATCAGCCACCACATTGGCCTTACCAGGGTGGTATTTGACAGTATAGTCATAATCCTTAAGTCGCTCAATCCATATACGTTGCCTAAGATTTAGCTCCTTCTGAGTGAAGAGGTACTTAAGGCTATTGTTATCAGTGTAAATGATACACTTCTCACCATACATGTAAAACCTCCAGATTATCAGTGCAAATACCATAGCAGCCAACTCCAAGTCATGTGTCGGATAATTCGCCTCATGAGTCTTAAGTTGACCTGACGCATACGCTACCACCTTACCCTCTTGCATCAGCACACATCCTAAATCGACATGTGATGCATCACTGTAAAAAGTAAACTCCTTTCCAAACTCTGGTTGTATTAGAATAGGGGCCTCAGTTAGTACAGTCTTGAGCTTCTCGAAGCTCTTTAGTTGTGAATCAGTCCAGTTAAATGGCTCACCCTTACGTAGCAGCTTAGTCAAGGATGCTACGATCAGTGAAAACCTATCTACAAAACATCGATAATATCCAGTCCCAGAAAACTGTGGATCTCCGATACAGTCTTAGGTTGCTTCCAATCCAAAACAGCCTCAATCTTTCGAGGATCGACCCTAATCCCCTCAACAAAAACTACATGGCCCTAAAATGTTACTTCTCGTAACCAGAACTCACATTTACTGAACTCAGCGTATAGCTATTTCTCTCGCAGAATTTGTAAAACCACTCTGAGATGTTCCACATGCTCATCTTCAATCCTCGAGTAGACCAGTATGTTGTCAATAAACACCACCACGAACCGATCTAGATAAGGACTGGAACACTCGGTTCATCAGATCCATGAAAGCTGCTAGTGCATTACTCAGTCCAAATGGCATTACTTGGAACTCATAGTGACCATAGTGAGTCCTAAATGCCATCTTATACACTTTGGCCTCCAGCTCAAGTATTGGCCCTAGTGACCCTCTTTAGAGTCCTTAACATGGCTTGGGACAGTGTATCGTCCCCAGCCGCTCGATCATGAGACCCAGTCTGAGTTCCAGGTGAAATCGCCGTCTCACTTGTATCCAAATTAGGCAGTGTAACACCCCAAACTCGGCCCAAACACCATGATCGGATCTAGCATGTCACTTGAAAAGAATTCATAAAAACCCCGCAAACTTCAGAAAGCATTTTAAGCCCCCTCGTGTTTTCAAACTCCAAGTTAGTTGTTTTATTAGAAAACTCCTTATTCATTTAAGAAAAACTTTAATTAGCCCAATTCGCATGTTAGGTGACATTTGAAAACCCATGTTGTTACATTAGATTAAACTGGTTGTTTGTCAACAGAATCCATTTGCAAAATCATCAATTAAGTTGTAAGAAAAACTTTCAATTGTATTTTGTAAAATGTCTCATCGATTATTTTGTATTCAAAATGTCTAAGTTTAAATCAGAATTTAACCAAATTAAAAGTGGCCTTATTACATAACAGAATCCCAAAAACTAAGGAAAATTAAAGTTCTAATGAACAAAACCGTGCATGGCAACCTCGTAGTCCCCTCCGGCCCGGTCCACTGCACTATGTATTACCTGTGAAAATGTTAAACAACAGAGTGAGTCTAACGACTCAGTGTGCAATTTCTAAGCACCATCACTGGGCCTTAGCCCCACAGTACAGAATAACATATAGCATATGCAAGATGATGCAATACCCAACCTAGCCTAAATTTCCATCCGCTACACACTACCCGTACCTGCCATTCACACCAATGGGGATTTCTACAGTCAACCCTCACCGCTACACACCATCGATGGCAGACATGCTGCAGTGAGCTGCTCATCGTTAGATTGTGACAGAGTCACCAAATATGTGGCATGGCCACCAGACCAGATTGTCACATAAAGCCACCAGAACAGAACGCTTCCCCTTTCATCAATATCATATGCCCATCCCCATGCAAATACATACGGTTATAATATAGAAATACAGCAGGTTTCGGCATATACATACATATAGAAGACACTCAAAATGTGCATATAAACATGTCAACATTGTTACTTGTATCGCATAGACAAAACTACTAACCTGACATCTCGACATTACCCTCCATGGGTAATGCAACAGCACATACCGAGTTTCGGCATTTTAGCAAAGCATATAAATAATTAACAGAAACAACCATAGATGGTGTGAGAATTACACACCTGAAGACACACAGAACTACACTATTGATCTCGCTAGCGTTCTCTCTCGCAGGGATCACATCAATCTGTTTATCCCTTTCCGATGCTGGCCCACAACCCGGTGGCCAATCCCGAATAGCAAACACTGCATGCCTCTTAAACTTAGGGGCTGGGACTACGGGTCCAACCCCCTCCTTTGCTTGACTGGCATTCGATTCCATTGAAAAGATCTTGGTTAGAAGACTCGGTTAAAATTTTGGATAAGATAATAGTGGAAACTTAATAAATACTTTAGCCGAGTAATCCTTACTGAAATTGACAGAACCCGGAGGGTCTACAATTGAACTAAAAGATCGTCGAAGTCCCTATATAAACCCATATTAGATTCGGCCTTATAACTCCTAGTCCAAAAGAAGTGGCCTTCGGTCGAACGAATGTTGTAACCCTCTTACCTTGGTTGATCAAAAACCGAATGATCCCTACTACCCCTCACGCTGGCTAAAAGCAACAGATACACGAAGTCAAGGCCTTCAAATGTACGGCCAACACCCAAGAAATATAGTTAAGTTTTCAGCAAATCAAAGAGAGGAAAGAGAAAGATTCATAGAGAAGAGAACCTCTACCACTACCATGAGGAATTCGATTGAGAGGATTGGAAAGAGAAAAGTGACGGCACTTCCTCTAGGAAATTAACAAACGAAAAGAGTCACCACACAAGAGAGATTTAGCCAAGAGATGGGGCTTGGGAAATGAACGAATAGAAGAAGAAAAAAGAAGGAGTAGAGATGGTTGGAAGATTTGGCTATGGTTCAATGAATAGAAAGTACATTCGGCCACAAGAAGAAAAGGGTTGTTCGGCTTTTGAAAGTGAAGTAATCGTTTCAGGCTACTAACGTGTAAAAGAGAGGAAGAGAGAGGTGAGGTTCGGCTTATGAGTAACTAGGTGAAGGTGAAAAAATGAGAAAAGCATGGTAGACGATTCGACCATTGTAAAATGAGGGATGATTAAATGAAAAGAGATGTATGCTAGGAGAATTCGGTAAAAGCGAAAATACCCAAAAGCAACAATGGAAAGAAGAGGAGTGCTTTCTAACTTTCGGCCCTATAAGCTAAATGCTGAAAAAGAGAAATGACTGAGAGAATTCGGTACCTCAAAGGAAACAACGTACATCAAATGGCAAGAGAGAGCTCACTACTCCTAACTAGCCTCTCTAAATTTCGGCACCTCAACTCCTAAACCGAAACACCCCCTACATGACCGAAAGTCCACCCCCTAGAACCCCACATTCGGCCAACAACTCCACCCCTCTCCAAATCCCTTAACTTCCTCCTCACTTCACTCACACCCTCCCATTCAAACAAGTTTGAATAGTTCAAACTCCCCTGATCGCTCTCCACCATCCATTCGAAATGTTTGACCCTTTCAACACTCCCCCCTTAAGTGCCCTTACCGAATCCACCACTTCCCTTCCAGGCTGCAAAATAAAACCCCAAAATGTCATTCATGCTGCCCGAACTCCTTCCCCCTTGTAACTCCCCTCTGACGACACTTCTAAGCTCCCAAAGTGGCGTCTCCTTGCCACTACGCCAACTATTTCCTTGTGTCAGTAACCACATAATTTAATCCCTTAAAGTCTAGCTCCACTAGCTCTCCCCTAAAAGCTTAGAACCAAAAATTTTCACCAAGGCTCAAACCTAACCCCGAGCTTTCCCGAAGCCCCAAGCACACTCAAACAATCATACAAAGCATACCAACACTTAGATACGAAGTAAATGCGAAACCCCTAAAACCCGGATGTTACAGTTCTACCCCCTTAAACAAATTTTGGCCTCGAAATTACCTGATCAAAAGAGATTAAGGTACTACTATCATATTGCCTCCTCTGGCTCCCACGACGCTTCTTCTGAACCATGATTCCACCACAAGACTTTGACCAAATGAACTGATTTCCTCTGTAGCACCTTGACGTCTCACTCCAAAATCTGGATTGGTTCCTCCTCATAAGACAAGTCCGGCCTTATTTCTATTTCCTCGACTGGCACCATGTGAGACGGATCCAAACGGTAACATCTTAGCATCGAGACGTGAAACACATCATGCATCTGCTTCAACTCTGATGGCAACTCCAACTGGTACGCTACTGGTCCCACTCGCTTCAAAACCCAATAAGGCCCTATAAATCTGGGACTCAGCTTACCCTTACGTCCAAATCTTATCACCTTCTTCCACGGTGAAACTTTCAATAAGACCCGATCACCTACTGCAAATTTTATCTCCTTCCGCCCTAGATCCGCATACGATTTTTATCTGTCTGACGCGTCCTTCAATCGAGTTTGAATTACCTTAACCTTCTCCTCTATTTCTGCAACCATTTCCGGACCCAAGATATGGCGTTCACCCAATTCCGTCCAACAGGTGGGTGTGCGACACCTCCACCCATACAACGTTTCAGACGGCGCCATCTGAATACTAGCTTGGTAACTGTTGTTTTACGCGAACTCCGCCAATAGTAAGAATTCTTCCCAACTGCCTTTAAAACCGATGAGACATCCCCTCAACATATCCTCCAAAACCTGAATTACGCTTTCAAACTGGCCATCTGTTTGCGGATGATACGCTGTGCTAAAGTCCAGCCTTGTGCCCAAAGTCTGATGCAACGCTCTCCAAAATCGCGATGTAAATCTAGGGTCCCTGTCTGATATGATTTACACTGGTACTTCATGCAGTCTCACAAGTTCTGTCACATCTAGCTTAGCCAACCTTTGAAGAGAATAGTCGACACAAATAGGTATGAAATGAGCGAATTTTGTCAACCGATCCACGATTACCCATACTGAGTTTTTCTTAGTAGGCGTAAGAGGTAGCCCACTAACAAAGTCCATAGTGATTCTCTCCCACTTCTATTGTGGGATCTTCACCGGCTGTAACAACCCCGAAGGCAACTGGTGTTCGGCTTTGACCTGCTGACAAGTTAAACACTTCTCCACAAATTTTGTAACTTCTTGCTTCAAACTAGGCCACCAAAATTGTTCTCGTAGATTCTGATACATCTTACTTCCTCCAGGATGCATAGCATAAGGGCTACTATGCGCTTCCTGAAGAATCATTTGCCTTAGCTCCACATTCTTCGGCATGCAAACCTTCCCACGGGGACACAAAACTCCATCGTTGTTCAAACTGTAATCCTCTATTCCACCATCCTGTACTTGCAGAAGTCGAGCACTCAGAATGACATCCGATAACTGTTTCTCCTTAGCCTAACTTACCCATGTTGGCTTCACTTGCAGCTCAGCTAATAACCTCCCGTCGTCGTATAGACTAAGTTGAGCGAACATTTCTCTCAAATCTGATATTACCTTTCGGCTTAACGTATCTGCCACCACATTCGCCTTACCCAAGAGATATTCAATCGGGCAGTCATAATCCTTCGACAGCTCTACCCACCTTCACTGCCTCAAGTTCAGTTCCTTCTGAGTCAACAGATATTTTAAACTCTTGTGGTCGGTGTAGATAACAGACTTCTCTCCATACAATTAATGTCTCCACACTTTTAATGTAAAAACCAACGCAACCAATTCCAGACCGCGCGTGGGATAGTTAATCTCATGCGATCTTAATTGCCGAGACGCATAGGCAACAACCTTCCCCCCTGCATCAGCACACAACCTAACCCCGTGTGAGAAGCATCACAATACACTACGAAATCCTTCCCAGCCTCAGGCTGAATCAAGATCGGAGCCTCTGTCAAAATCCTTTTTAGCTTTTCGAAACTCTCTTGCTGCTTGTCCATCCATACAAAAGGTACCTCCCTCCTCAACAACTTAGTCAAGGGTGCCACAATTGAGGAAAAAACCTCGACAAACCTTCTGTAATAACCCGCTAATCCCAAGAAACTTCGGATCTCTGCCACAGATTTAGGTGGTTTTCAATCCAGCACCGCATCGATCTTCCAAGGATCAACTCTTATCCCTTCAGCCAGTACCACATGACCCAGAAAAGTAACTTCACTTAACCAAAATTCGCACTTACTAAATTTGGCGTACAATTTCTTCTCCTCTAAAAGCTGTAGAACTACCCGAAGATACGAATCATGCTCCTCTTCTGACTTGGAGTATACTAAAATGTCGTCTATGAACACTACTACGTACTGGTCCAAATAGGGTTGAAAAACCCGATTCATCATATCCATGAACGCAGTTGGCGCATTCGTCAACCCAAACGGCATCACTAAAACCTCATAGTGACCATAGCGAGTTCGAAATGCCATCTTCTGAATATCCGCCTCCTTGACCTTAAGCTGATGATATCCTGACCTCAAATCTATCTTTGAAAAGACTGAAGCCCATTCAAGCTGATCAAACAAATCGTCAATCCTCGGCAGTGGGTACTTGTTCTTAATCGTCAACTTATTCAATAGACGGTAGTCAATGCACATATGCGTTGACTCGTCCTTCTTCTTCACAAACAGTACCGGCGCTCCCCATGGTGACACACTTGGTCGAATAAAACCAAGATCCAACAGCTCTTGGATCTGGGCCTTAAGTTCCACCAGCTCCTTCGGTGCCATCCTATAAGGAGCGATGGACATCGGAGCTGTACCCAGAAGTAGCTCAATTCCAAACTCCACTTCACGATTCGGAGGCAACCCCGGTAGTTCCTCAGGGAAAACATCCACGAACTCCTTAACTATTCTAACCTCTTTAACAGTCACTTCCCTTGCATCCAAGGCACTGATGAAAGCTAGGAATGCTTTACAACTTTTCCGAACCAATTTAACAGCCTTTAACGCAGAAACTGCGTTAGACAAATAATTCCTTCTGTCCGCTATCACTACCACCTCTTCACCTTCTGGGGTACTTAACACCATTCGCTTAATCACGCAATCCAACTTAGCACCATGCCTAGCCAACCAATCCATACCCAGGATAAGGTCAAACTCCCTGAATGGTAACTCCATTAAATCTGTCGGAAACCCTACTCCCTGAATCTCTAAAGGCACATCCCTAAATAGTTTGTTCACTACCAGAGATTGTCCTAACGGGCTATCCACCGTCATCTCTCCAGCAGCTAGTCCAGATTCTATACTTAAAGTCTCAGATACAAAACATGCAACATAAAAGTGGGTCGATCCAATATCAATCAAAGATAGAAATGGCTTATCAGCTATAAGAAACATACCGGTTATGATGTCCGTTGTGTCGCCATCCTCTTGTCGACGAGATGCGTAGACTAAACCTGGCTGTCTTCCATTCGCACTACCAGCAACCTTGCCGGGTGTTCCACGTCCCCGACCGAACCTATTCCCTCCTCTAGCTGGACCACGACCTCTCGGCAATTGCTGACCACCCTTCCTGAATTGATCAAAACCTCGTCTATCTGGCCGCACCTGTTCCACTTGTGGACAATCATTAATCATGTGATCCATAGACCCGCATCTAAATCATCCACCTGTTCTTCTTCTACACTCACCAAAATGCACTTTCCCACACAAAGCACATGATCGGACCTGACTCCCTGCCGCAGGCATTGGAACACAAGCTAGCCTATCAAACCTAGGCCATTTCTGAAATCCCTCAGATGATCCTGACGACCCAAAACTTCTCCTGTTCCTACCCTGATCCTTATCCCTATTCTGCCTCTCAGACCGCTTTGCCTCTTCGATTATTCTGACTTTCTCAACCAGAATGGAAAAGTCCCTTTCTCATTGCGGAGCTATGAAAACCCTCAACTCATCCCGCAGCCCATCCTCGAACCGCACACAGCGCTCATAATCAGTCGCCACAATGCCTCCAGCGTAACGACTCAAGCGCAAAAACTCCGCCTCATACTCAGCCACAGATTTACCTTTTTGTACCAAATTTAGGAATGCCTTCCTCTGAGCATCCACATAACTGGGCCCAACGTATTTCCCTTGAAAAGACATTTTAAAGAAGTCCTAATCAACCCGATCCGCCGGAGTACCCTCTTTTACGGTGAGCCACCATTGATATGCCTCCTCCCAAAGCAGAGACACCACTCCTTTTAGCTTCTCCCCTGCCGTGCAGTCTAAATCATCCATAATCCTTTCGACCGCCTCTAGCCAATATTCCGCCACATTTGGAGCCACTCCAGAAACACCCCTAAATGTTTCTGCTCTGTTTGCTCGAAGTCATTCAGGAACAGACGTCCGAGATGTTGTCTCGGTGCTTGCCCCAGCCACTCGCTCTAGCACACGCAGCATAGCTTGAGACAGGGCATCATCCCCACCAGTTCTATCTTGCGACCCCGCCTCTGCCACAGGTGATGCTGGCGCTTCACCTTCAGGCTCATGCCTCGCTTTTGAGAGTTCAGCCTCAGCATCCCGGCCCCTACCACGGCCGCGTGTAACACGTCCACGTCTTCTAGCACTCATGTCTAACATTTTGTCTTAATCTGATTTACAACTTTTATGCATTAGTGTTTCTTTTCACTATTCGTTAAGGAGCAGTTTTATGATAATATAGCTTTAAGTAGTTTTTCTGTACAACACAGGCATACCTAAAGGTTTCCGTTTCTAAAGTAAAGTTTCTTGATTCTATTGTCCACAACAATATACACATAGCACATTCAATTCATGCATATCACCCAAACAGTCAGAAGACTTACCTTGCGGACTTGGGCTAGAGACTCGGGTGCCATACATCAGAAAACAGATACAAATGCATTTTCCTTTCTAACCATCTTAAACCCAAAATTTTGGAAAATGTTTTGAACCTAAAACCCCACGGCCAAGCTTTTAAACCAGTCTCTGATACCATATTATAACACCTCAAACCCGGCTCAAACACCATGACCGGATCTAGCATGTCACTTGAAAAGAATTCATAAAAACCCCGCAAACTTCAGAAAGCATTTAAGCCCCCTCGTGTTTCAAAACTCCAAGTTAGTTGTTTTATTAGAAAACTCCTTATTCATTTAAGAAAAACTTTAATTAGCCCAATCCGCATGTTAGGTGACATTTGAAAACCCATGTTGTTACATTAGATTAAACTGGTTGTTTGTCAACAGAATCCATTTGCAAAATCATCAATTAAGTTGTAAGAAAAACTTTCAATTGTATTTTGTAAAATGTCTCATCGATTATTTTGTATTCAAAATGTCTAAGTTTAAAACGAAAATAAACCAAATTAAAAGTGGCCTTATTACATAACAGAATCCCAAAAACTAAGGAAAATTAAAGTTCTAATAAATAAAATCGTGCATGGCCACCTCGTAGTCCCCTCTGGCCTGGTCCACTGCACTACGTATTACCTGTGAAAATGTTAAACAACAAAGTGAGTCTAACGACTCAGTGTACAATTTCTCAGCACCATCACTGGGCCTTAGCCCTACAGTACAGAATAACAGAGAGCATATACAAGATGGTGCAATACCCAACCCAGCCTAAATTTCCATCCGCTACACGCCACCCGTACCTACCATTCACACCAATGGGGATTTCTACAATCAACCCTCACCGCTACACACCATCGATGGCAGACATGCTGCAGTTAGCTCCTCATTATCAGATTGTGACAGAGTCACCAAATATGTGGCATGGACACCAGAACAGAACGTGGCAGAGCCACCAGAACAGATTGTCACATAAAGCCGCCAGAACAGAACGCTTGCCCTTTCATCAATATTATATGCCCATCCCTATGCAAATACATACGGTCAAAATACAGAAATAGAGCAGGTTTCGGCATATACATACATATAAAAGATACTCAAAATGTGCATATAAACATGTCAACATAGTTACATGTACCGCATAGACAAAACTACTAACCTGACATCTCGACATTACCCTCCATGGGTAATGCAACAGCACATACCGAGTTTCGACATTTTAGCAAAGCATATAAATAATTAACAAAAACAACCATGGATGGTGTGAGAATTACACACCTGAAGACACACAGAACTACACTATTGATCTCGCCAGCGTTCTCTCTCGCAGGGATCACAGCGATCTGTTTATCTCTTTCCGGTACTAGCCCACAACCCGGTGGCCAATCACGAACAGCAAACACTGCACGCCTCTTAAACTTAGGGGCTGGGACTACGGGTCTAACCCCCTCCTTTGCTTGACTGGCATCGATTCCATGGAAAAGATCTTGGTCAGAAGACCTGGTTAAAACGTTGGATAAGATAATAGGGGAAACTAAATAAATACTTTGGCCAAATAATCCTTACCAAAATCGACAGAACCCGGAGAGTCTACACTTGAACTAAAAGATCGTCGAAGTCCCTATATAAACCCATATTAGATTCGACCTTATAACATGTTGTCCAAAAGAAGTGGCCTTCGGTTGAACGAATGTTGTAACCCTTTTACCTTGGTTGATCGAAAATCGAATGATCCCTACTACCCCTCATGTTGGCTAAAAGCAACAGAGACACGAAGTCAAGCCCTTCAAATGTATGGCCAACACCCAAGAAACAGAGTTAAGTTTTCGGCCAATCAAAGAAAGAAAAGAGAAAGATTCATAGAGAAAAGAACCGCTACGAATACCACGAGGAATTCGATTGAGAGGATTGGAAAGAGAAGAGTGACGGCACTTCCTCTAGCAAATTAACAAACGAAAAGAGTCACCACACGAGAGAGATTCGCCCAAGAGATGGGGCTTCTGAAATGAACAAATAGAAGAAGAAAAAAGAAGGAGTAGAGTTGGTTGAAAGATTCGGCTATGGTTCAATGAATAGAAAGTACATTCGGCCAAGAAGAAAAGGGTTGTTCAGCTTTTGAAAGTGAAGTAATCATTTCAGGCTACCAACATGTAAAAGAGAGGAAGAGCGAGGTGAGGTTCGGCTTATGAGCAACTCGATGAAGGTGGAAAAATGAGAAAAGCATGGTAGACGATTTGACCGTTGAAAAATGAAGGATGATTAAAAGAAAAGAGATGGATGCTAGGAGAATTCGGTAGAAGAGAAAATACTCAAAAGCAACAATGAAAAGAAAGAGGAGTGCTTTCTAACTTTCGGCCCTATAAGCAAAATGCTGAAAAAGAGAAATGACTGAGAGAATTCGGCACCTCAAAGGAAACAACGTACATCAAATAGCAAGAGAGAGCTCACTATTCCTAACTAGCCTCTCTAAATTTCGGCACCTCAACTCCTAAACCGAAACACCCCCTAGATGACCGAAAGTCCACCCCCTAGAACCCCACATTCGGCCAACAACTCCACCCCTCTCCAAATCCCTTAACTTTCTCCTCACTTCACTCACACCCTCCCAATCAAATAAGTTCGAATAGTTCAAACTCCCCTAATCACTCTCCACCATCCATTCGAAATGTTTGACCCTTTCAATACTCCCCCCTTAAGTGCCCTTGCCGAATCCACCACTTCCCTTCTAGGATACAAAATAAAACCCCAAAATGTCATTCATGCTGATCGAACTCCTTTCCCCTTGTAACTCCCCTCTGACGCCACTTCTAAGCTCCCAAAGTGGTGCCTCCTTACCACTATCAACTCTTTCCTTGTGTTAGTAACCACAAAATTTAATCCCTTAAAGCCTGGCTCCACTAGCTCTCCCCTAAAAGCTTTGAACCAAAAATTTTCACCAAGGCTCAGACCTAGCCCCGAGCTTTCCCGAAGCCCCGAACACACTCAAACAGTCATACAAAGCTTACCAACACTTAGATATGAATTTAATACGAAACCCCTAAATCCCGGATGTTACAGACAGGTTACCAGAAGATGAAGACCCAACTCGGGCCCCTCTAAGGCCTCTACCATGCCCTCTTGTACCCCGTCCGGAAGTACCTCTCGTGCTCATTGTCTAAGCGCGTTTATTTATATTGGCAGTTTTATGCATCAGTTTATAGTTTCAGTATTTTATTAGCAAATGTTTTATGCAAAACAGTATTAGTAATTTTGAAGTTCGTTGTTGTAAATCGCAGCCTCACAACAGTTTTCAGTTCCTCTATAATTTCTCAGTATACACTAACTTAAAGTGTTTACAGTGCAGTATACTACCTATAGTAGTTTCAATTTCGTATCAGTTTCAGTTTAGAACACATAACAGCTTCAGAGAACTTACAAGATCGGCACTGGAGACGCGGTGTACCACACATTCGGTAAAAGCATTTCCAGTCATTAGAAAATATTTCTTAGATAATCAAATCTTAAAACCTAAATCCACAGCCGAGTTTTGTAACCTGACTCTGATACCACTAAATGTAACACCCCAAACCCAGCTTAGAGGTTATGTTCGAATCTGACGATGTCACATGATAGTGCTTTTGAAATCGCAACGATGCTAAGACCTTTTCTCTGTTTCAAACCCCTCTTCATTATCTTATGTTAACTCCAACTCGTGTCATTTGTTTTCAAACGTTATCCATTTTCAAAATGTTATTTATTTACAAATCGTCATTCATTTCCCAAAACATGATACTTTGTGGAAGCTTTTAAAATAGTTTGCATGTGCGTAGTATTTTGATAAAACATTCATCTCTTTTGAAAACCCGAGTTTCTTCTACCACTAATAGTTATAAAGCATAAAGCAATATAAAATCCAAATTTAAACCAAAAATCCGTAGAGGCCATTATTACAGAAAGATACCTACATAAACTTAAAATCATGATTAAGTATCAAACAATATAGAAGGAGTCGTGCGGCCACCACTGAGTCCCCCACTGTATAGATTCGCCTATGTCTGGTGATTATATGTACAGATTAAACAGAAGGGTGTGTTTTCGTAAACTTAGTGTGTAACTCCCATACAAAACCAACAATCAATATACAAATAATCACAGTTTGGGACTAAGCCCTTTTTTAGTATCAGTATCAGTCCAGTTTAGGCCTTAGCCCATTTCAGTAACAGTACAGTAATAGTAAGAGATATGCAAACAAAAAGTCCTACCCAACTAGCCTCTACACTCTATCTCCGTCCAACCCTACACTCCATGTGGGGATATAATTAACCCACCTATCCCTACACTCCAAATAGTATCGAATGCGGCACTAGACAGTAATTTGCAGTAGTGCTGCCAGTAAATTAGGCTTAAAGCCTTTCAGTACACTTCCTCCAATCAATAGCAACCTATCCCCATTCAATGCATTATACAGTTATGTCATGCCCAATCATGGTATATCACATATATACATTATAGTACAAATAGCATGCTCAATATACATTCATATATATACACATATCAAGTATGGATATAACAATCATTCAGTCTAGGTAATCTTACCAACCTTACAATAGGTTCACAGTCCTTTCGGGCGACCCGTGTAACCTTATTAATAAATTAGTGACAATTGGCTCACACGCCCATGTTTTCTGCCCGTATGGGCCCACATGCCCGTGTGGCCCCTACAGCCTAATTTGGCCTTGGTCGTCTGGATCACAATGCCTGGCCCAACATCCCACACACCGATGTGGTTCACCCGTGTGGGCCCATATGCCCGTGTGGCCTACACGGCCAACTAGTCAAGCCCGTGTCTCGTACACAGCTTCACCAGCCATCATAAGGCCGTGTCATACACGCACGGCCTGGTCCGTCAATCACACGGCCATGTCCCATCACACAGCCTACCACACGGGCTACCACACGCCCGTGTGGCATCGACAATATGCTTTTTGGCTTTTTGCCGAGAACTCATTTTCAGTGATGTGGTTACATTCCTGGTTCTGTTTCTTTGCAAAAGTGCTCCTGGGCACTCCAAGACCTAGCAATTGAATGAGAAGCACGAATTAACTACTTATATGATAATCAAGTTAAATGAACCCTATTCCAGATACCTATTTAATTGATCAGCAAATCTACCCTTGTTTGAACAACCGAGGCCCTACACTTAAGTTGTTAAGAAACGATCACCGGCCCCTCGATTAGTACTTACAAACCAGTCAAAATCCCCTTTTTTAACAAATATTCACAAGAACAGTTTAAACTAAACGATTACCTAAACTTACTAAATGCATGAAAACGAAGAACGGGAATGGTACTATTGGAACAACAATAGAAAGAACCCATGAGAAGCAAAATTCGGTCGAGTGCAATAATCAACAGGATGGTAGCAAAGAGAAAGGAACAAGATGGCACAGTGAGGGAAGAAGAAGATGAAGTCGACAAGAAAAGAGGCAACTCTCGGCAATCGAAAAGAGAAAGGGTTAAACCAATGGCCAAAATCTGCAAGAATGGAAAAGAAGAAAAAATTTCAGCAGAGGTTCAGTAGAGCTGGAAGAGGAGAATGGCAAAAGAAAAGAGAACCTTGGGGATTTGAAAAATAACCAAAATAACAAAATGAAGATTTCTGCACCACTATCCCCCAAATCTCTCAAATTTGTCCTAAAACCATCCAACCTCTCCCATCCAAATCCCTTAATTTACTCTCCACACTTCCCACTACACGACTACCACTTTGCCATTTTAGTTCAGCTCAAACACTACACGACACAACTAGCAAAAATAATACTCAAGCATAGCTCGAACCCAAGATCTCTAGCATTTTAACACACCAGTTATCCACCAGACCAGCAGGCCCATTCTGACATATTTTTTACAAACTTTTAACTATAAGCCTAATGAACAAAAGCAAGGCTTTATTCAATTAAAACAAAAATTTAGCTCAAGACAAGGCTTGAACTTAGGACCTCCCACACACACCCAGAACACTTAACCACTAAAGTAGATACACATTTGTCACAAACACACAAAAATAAATGTAAGATATTTTTGGGTGTTACACTTTCCCTTTCGTTTTGTGGAAAAATGATGACTACATTAACTTTTGCTCGTCAGATCAACTGACGATCGTTCAACATCAACTCATAGAATTGTGATTCCTTTATGAGTTGTGTATGCATCAAGTTTTTCTTGCCAAGGTTATATATAACAGAAAAACTAGCAAAATCCTTAGACAATCTTTTAAACAACATCTCTATTTGGGTGTTTTAGTTTAAACTGGCCTAATTGTCCACGACTTCAGCAAAGTAGTCCATAAGAGTCATCATATGGTCTTTGATTGGAGTGTCAAGTTTTTGCTTGGCATTCATTAAGCTACTTATATTAAATTATTGAGCCAATGTAGCTTGGCCTCTAAACATGTCTTCTAGATTATCTAGAATCACTTTAGAAGTTTTACAGCTCTTCAGGTTCTTATACAAAGTGTTGGTCACGCTTGCTAGCATATTTCAAAGAGCTATCTCATCAAACTCAACCAAGCATTTCTAGCCTCAGCTTGATTGGACAAAAGACACTTAATATCAAGAACTGTTTTTAAGTTTCTCATAGCTCAGGACAATTATCATGTTCTTTTTTCATTCATTATAGTTGTTTCCATTCAGTTTGTTTTCAGTGAATATGTTCATTAAAGAAGTTGGTGCCATTTTTTAACAAAAAATAAAACTTCCATCTATTAATATATTTATATTAAGCAAATGTTTGAAAAGTTTTGCAACATTAAGATATGCACTAAGATGATGTATGCATCTTATATTAAACCTTGGTAACATTTGTAAGTTGTTGCAATGATAACTCTCACAACCATTGAATCAAGCCACCATGGGGCGAGCATGATCAATTAGTAAGAACATGGATTTCCATCCAATTAATACATGAACCTAAGTCATTAGGCATTGAAATGTACTAATAATCGTGTAACATTTGGTCATCATTCTAACTTAAGCAGAGCTTCGTGGGGAGCTACTTAACTTAAAGATTTTGAGTGTATAACCTTCAACTAAACACTTATCGTATCATGCTCCACAAATGAGTCACCATGGGACAATCTCACTGGGCAGCATTCTTTTACTAGTAGTCCACTTTTAAAGATAGAATTTCTTGACCTATCGCATGATAATGCCTACCACAAAGGCCATGTAACACGCCTTACCCGTATACTATGCAGGAACCAGGTACGAGGCATTACCAGACTTAACAATACATTCTACCAAATTCCGAGCCACAAAATTTTACTTATAATTTAAACTTTAACAAACACATGCATACACAATCATTATAACTCCATGACCAATATGAGCCATAACTCGTGGCTAAATACATAATAATCCTTATTACCGTTATGAAGCAATACATTTGATCAAATTAATTAACATATATACAAAATGACCTAGTCAAGCCCCTATACCTGCCATAACTTAAATCATATATAAATAAAGCCCGTAGGAAACTTAAGCCTGTAGTGGATTCTTGACCGCGTAATAACTTTAAAAAAATTGTTGCTACTTACACAAGACATGCACTTTAAACAGTGGAATTACGAACTAAATTCATAAAAATCTTAATTCAAAAATATACAACGATGAGCGTTAGAAGAGGTACAAGAGGCCGCGGCAGAGGCCGTGGAAGTGTTAGGGCTAGGTCATCGGCGTCGCGCTATATGCCTAACGTTGAAGTTGGGGAGGCTCCAGCCTCACCAGTAGCTGAAACAAGACCATATGAACGAGCTGTCGCAATAGAAGATGCAGTATCGCAGGTCATGTTAAGAATCTTAAAAAGGGTTGTTGGGCCCAATAATAGTATGGGAAGTCGTGGGTTGATCGTGGAGCGACTCCGAGCTAATGGGGCAGAGATTTTCAAATGAATAGCTGGGGTGGCCCCGAATGTGGCGGAGTACTAGTTGGAAGCTACAAAAAGGATAGTGGACGACCTGGATTGCACGACAGAACAAAAGTTTAAGGGGGCGATATCCCTACTTAGGGAAGAAGCTTATTAGTGGTGGTTGACCATAAGGGAAGGCAACCAACCAGAGCAGATCACCTGGGAGTTCTTCAAGTTGACTTTTCAGGGAATGTATATTAGAGCGGGATATGTGGATGCTCGAAGGAATAAGTTTTTAAGTCTGACTCAGGGAGATAAGCCGGAAGTAGAGTACGAGGCTGAGTTTTTGTGCGTTAGTCGATATGCCAAAGGAATAGTCGTAATAGAATATGAGAGATGCGTACAGTTTGAGGATGGGTTAAGAGACAACCTTAGGGTAATTATAGCTCCACAGATGGAGTGGGATTTTGCGGTTTTGGTGGAGAAAGCAAAGATAGTGGAGGAAGTAAACTGCACGGAACGCCTTAACCAAGAGAAGGAGAAGGGCAAGAACAAACGAAATGGGGAAGCTTTAGGGGTTGGACAGAGGCCTATGAGGAGGGCCAGAGTGAATGGTCAGTTAGAGATGGGGCCCCTATTGCTGCTGCTAATAACGAAATACCACTTTGTGCTGGATGTGGAAAAAGGCATCTGGGCGAATGTTGGAGGAGGATGGGAGTGTGTTTGGGCTGTGGATCTATGGAACATAGGATTAGAGAGTGCCCGAGAAGGAGGGTAGAGGTGATTTCCAGCCGCAGAAGCATGGTCAACAACCACTAAGGGGCCGTGATCAAGCCAGAGGTGGCAATGGCGCAGGACGAGGACGTGGAGCACCGGGCAGAGGTGCATGTCAAGCAGAGGCGAGACAGCCAGTATTGGTTTATGTTGCTTGGCGTAAAGAGGAAGGTGATGCACCAGATATGATAAAAGGTACGTTCCTTACTTGTGAGCTACCTTATATTGCGCTAATTGATGTAGGGTCGACAAATTCGTACATTGAATGCAATAGGACTGAAACTGTAGGGGTTGGGTTTGAAACCATTGAGAATGAAATGACTGTGTTGAGTCCTTTAGGGCAGTCGATGGAAGTTAGTAAGTTGTTTAGGAATGTACCATTGGTAGTTCAAGGAGTTACTTTCTTAGCAGACTTGATGGAATTACCATTTGGAGAGTTCAAGCTCATCTTAGGCATGGATTGGTTGACAAGGCACCAAGCAACTCTAGATTGTGCTGTGATGCAGATGGTGTTAAGAACTGTGGAAGGTGATGAACTGGCAATGATCGAAGAACAACGTGATTACTTGTCGAACGTGATTTCAACTTTAAGGGCATAAAAGTTGGTGAGGAAGGGGTGTGAAGCCTATTTAGCTTATATCAGTGATTTGGAATCTAAGAGTTTTACTGTCAAGGATTTGAAAACATTAAAAGAATTCCCTGATGTTTTTCTAGAGGAATTGCCGGGGTTACCTCCCAATAGAGAGGTTGAGTTTGAAATAAAGTTGTTACCTGGTACGGCCCCAGTGTCCATCGCACCTTATGGGGTGGCACCGATAGAGCTGGTGGAGTTGAAGGCCCAGATTTAAGAATTACTGGATCGCAGATTTATTAGACCAAGTGTGTCTCCATGGGGAGCACCTGTATTATTCGTGAAGAGGAAGGATAGGTCCATGAGGATGTGCATCGACTATAGGCAGATAAACAAGTTAACCATTAAGAATAAGTACCCTCTACCTAGGATAGATGACCTTTTCGACCAACTTAGGGGAGCTTTAGTTTTCTCGAAGATTGACTTGCATTCGGGGTACCATCAACTTAGGGTTAAGGAAGCAGATGTGTATAAGACAACTTTCAAAACTCGTTATGGACATTACGAGTTTTTGGTAATGCTGTTTGGGCTAACAAATGTACCTGCTGCTTTTATGGATCAGTTCAACCGTATCTAGACCAGTTCGTAGTAGTTTTCATAGATAACATCTTAGTATACTCGAGAACGAAGGGTGATCACGATACACACTTAAGGATTGTGTTGCAAATTCTAAGGGAGAAGTAACTTTATGCTAAGTTTAGCAAGTGCGAATTCTAGCTAAGGGAAGTCACTTTCTTAGGGCATGTGGTTTCCGTTGAGGGAATTAGAGTTGACTTTCGAAAAGTAGAAGTGGTGTTGGATTAGGAACGACCTAAGACGGTGTCAGAAATTTAAAGTTTTCTAGGCCTGGTAGGGTACTATAGGCGGTTTGTTGAAGGGTTTTCCTTAATCGCTGCACCCTTGACCAAGTTACTACGGAATGGGGTGTCGCTTGTGTGGACGAATAAATAGAAAGAAAGCTTCAAGAAGATTAAGAAGTTTTAACGGAGACTCCTATTCTGATTCAGCCGGAGCATGGGAAGGAGTTTATGGTTTATAGCGATGCGTCCCACGCCGGCTTGGGCTGTGTTTTGTTGCAGGAAGGGAAAGTGGTTGCATATGCATCACGCCAACTTAAAACTCATGAAAGAAATTACCCAACCCACGATTTTAGAATTGGCAGCAGTGGTGTTCACACTTAAGATTTGAAAACACTGTTTGTATGGAGAAAAGTGCACCATCTATACGGATCACAAGAGTCTGAAGTACCTTTTAACTCAGAATGAGTTGAAATTGAGATAGCACAGGTGGATTGAGCTATTAAAGGATTATGATTGCACGATCGAATATCACTCGGGCAAAGCTAATGTGGTGGCTAATGCGCTAAGTCGTAGGGCAATGTTTGCTCGGTTAAGTTTCTATGATGACGGGAGTTTGTTAGCTGAGTTGCAAGTGAAGCCACTGTGGGTTGAGCAGATTAAAGTTAAGCAGTCGTTGGATTGAACTCTGAATTCTCGATTCAAGCAAATTGAGAATGAGGAAGCGACGGATTTTTGGATAAATAGTGACGGGTTGTTATGTTTTCGTGGTAGAATTTGTGTGCCAAGGGACGAAGAGCTAAGGAAGTCTATACTACGGGAAGTACATAGTAGTTCCTATGCTATGCACCCCGGAGGTAACAAGATGTATCAGGATTTACGAGAGCTTTATTGGTGGCCGGGGTTGAAAAGCGAGGTTACGTAGTTTGTAGGCAAATGCTCGGTATGTCAGCAAGTGAAAGTGGAACATCAACTACCATCAGGGTTACTCCAGCCGATTAAGATTCCACTATGGAAGTGGGAGCGGGTTACTATGGATTTCGTTAGTGGGCTACCCTTGACGCCTACTAAGAAAGACTCTGTGTGGGTTATAGTGGATCGATTAACTAAGTCTGCCCATTTTATACTGGTCCGTATTGACTACCCATTACAAAAATTGGCAAGGTTGTATATGGTGGAGATTGTGAGGTTGCATGGAGTTTCAGTCTCTATTATATCTGATAGAGACCCTTATTTTACATCTCACTTTTGGAAGAAGTTGCATGAAGCACTGGGTACGAGGATGGATTTCAATACAGCATTTCACCCTCAGACTAGTGGTCAGTCGGAAAGGGTAATTCAAGTATTGAAGGATATGCTAAGAGGGTGTGTAATTGATTTTTGAGGAAGTTGGGAGGATTACTTGCCGTTAGCTGAATTTGCGTATAACAATAGTTATCAGGCAAGTATTAGAATGGCACCATATGAAGCACTATATGGATGAAGATGCCGTACTCTGACTTTTTGGACTGAGTTGGGTGAGCAGCGAGTATTAGGTCTGGAGTTGGTAGCAGACACCGAAGATAAGGTAAAGTTGATTTAGGATCGATTGAAAAAGACGACGGATAGGCAGAAGTCGTATGCTGACCTCAAACGGAGAGAGATTGCGTATACGGTGGGGGACTTGGTTTTTCTCAAGGTTTCTCCTTGGAAAAAGGTGTTAAGGTTTAGTCAGAAGGGCAAGTTAAGCCCTAGATTCATCGGGCCATACCAGGTATTGAAGCAAATTGGGTCAGTTGCCTATCAGCTGGAATTGCCTTCTAAACTGAGCCGAATACACGATGTGTTCCATGTATCAATGCTAAGGCGATATCACTCAGACCCTTTACACATTGTGTCAGTCAAAGAGATCGAGATTAGACCAGACCTAACTTTTGAAGAGAAGCTAGTCCAAATAATTGACGAATATGTTAATGTGCTAAGAAGGAAGTTTATCCCTTTGTTGAAAGTGCTATGGCGTAACCATACTACTGAGGAGGCTACTTGGGAACCTAAGGAGGCAATGCGACAACAATACCCTCACTTGTTTCAAGCAGGTAAATTTCGAGGCCAAAATTTTTTTTAAGAGGGGTAGAGTTGTAACGCCCTAAAAATCTCGAAACTTTAAATTTCTGTGCACTAAGGTTGGTATGTATGAGTAGCACTTAGAATATTAATTTTAAGGTATTATCGGGATTATTTGAAGTCTTAGAGATAGGGAAGACCATAGGAAAAAATTATTTTTCTTGCTTTAGTGGACCTAGTCTCAGGCATTAGGCGTCTTAAGTAGATTAAGGGAAAATAGGACACAAATGGGCTTGTGGTCCAGTGGCAAGTGGCGTCACTTGGGGAGCTATAAGGTGGCATGTTGTCAGCTGAGGAGGTCCAAGGTTCGAGCATTAGGAGTGGTATTTTTGGAGTGTTTTATTTTTCATAGGTGGACAGCCAGAGTTGTGTTGAATATGAACTCTTACGTTGGAGTGTTTGAATGGTAAAGGGAACTGATAATGGAGGAAAATTTGGATAAGGCTAAGGTGTTATCGGGAGAAAAGTTAGGAGATGAGGAGGGGGAAGAATTGGTGCTGAATGGGACATTAGGGGGACGCATATTCGGCTTGTGGCCTATATAGGAGAGGTCCGAATGTCTTTGGGAGGTTCCTTGAGTTCCAATAGTTTTTCTTGCTTCACTCAATCAGTTTCCTTTGTACCGAATTCTTTTGTAGGGCTCTTTTGGTTTTCAATAATTTTTCTTTTCTCTCCCATTATATTCTTCTATAGCCGAATTCCCTCATTACCAAGTTACCACCATCTTTCCCTTGTCGAAGTTCCTAATAGTGCCAAATTGTTGTGGTTGTTCCTCCACAAATTGATTGTTACTTACCCGCAGTCAAGTGTTGAATGCCGGATCTAGTGTAACATCCTGAATTAATGGGCCTGTGCATTTTGGTGTGTTGTATTTTAATGGGTTAGTTTGAGAATTAGAAGTGCAAATTGGGCTCAGGAATGGGCTGAGACTTTGGTTAAAATATTATGATTAGTCACTATAGGGTTTTAAGGTAGGTATCTGGGTTTAAAAATATCAAGTTGGGCTTGTGGCCCAAAGTAAGGTGGCGCCATAAAGGGGCAAAGGGTGGCGTCACTAGTGGATGGAGAAGGCCCAAGTTTTGGTTGCTTGGAGCCCAAGTTATTGGTCCAAATTTGGCACTTAAAAGGGAGCAATAGGGGATGGCAACAAGGCTACAATTTAGGGATTCTTAATGTTTTAAATATGTGGATATTAGGCTGATAAAGAAGGGAGGAATTGGAGCTAATTAAGTCTCTTTTGGATGTAGATTAAGATAAAGGGAAAGGATAAGAGCTATCATTTGGTTGCAGAGTTGGCCGAAAATCAACCACAGGGGGAGAGAGAATCGGTTTAGTATAGGCAAAGGATGTGCCGAATTTTTCATTGTGTTTTCTGAGAATAGCCTCAAGGTTTCTCTCTTTTTCGGCAACTAGAATCATCTTTTCTTCTTTTTATTTTCTCTCGGTCAAAAATCGAAACCCCTACAATTTACCTTCTCTTCTCTTTCAAACTCTTTGGCTGAATCTTTCTATCTACTTCCTTGCCCAACTTTTCAATTCCTAGTTCTTCCAAAAGCCGAAAACGCATCAATATTTCTCTCGTTCATCTTTTTCGAGATTTTCTTAAAAGCTGAAATCCCTGGATCTCTCTCCTGTGATTGCCAAATTACTTCTGTGGTGTCTGTTTGTGCTGAATCTTGAAGAAAACTAAAGGTAAGTGTCGATTCTTGAGATTTCAATCTTTTTTCAGCTTTTAGAGATCTTAGTCGAATGACTATATGGTTAACTAATCGGGTGTTTTCTCTCATTTGCGGCATTCCAGGATTTGGAGGGGATTCAATCGCTTAGATTTCTAAGCCAGAGTTCAGTAGCACTCGAATTGTATTACTTTTGGGATTTCAAGGTAAGGAGATCTGTTAATTTAAACGTATAAATTCGAGTAAACACTAACCCTTGGCCGAATATAGGAGAGGCTTTATCTTCGCGTTCTTCCGGCTTTTGAGCAAAGTTGTAGACAGAAGGCAGTAGATCCGATTAGCGAAGGTATCAATATAGAGGGTAGTCCTACACATTAATCAGGTGTGTAACATTCTCACACCATTTGGATTGCCTGTTAGTATATGCTTATAAATCTGTTATATTCTGTTAAATGCCAAAATACCGGCATGGCTGTTGCAAACCCGAGGAGGGTAAAGGCGAATCACCAGGTTAGTGATCTCTATCATTCTAAAGTGAATGTTTCCGTCAATTTGATATGATGAACATGTATGCCGATTTCTATGATTGCACGGGGTAGGGTGATTGATGAAAGGGGAAGTGTTCTTTTGTAGTGGCTTTTGCCATGATCTGTTGTAGTGGCTTTTGCCATGATCTGCTGTAGTGGCTTTTGCCATGATCTGTTGTAGTGGCTAATGCCATGATCTGTTGTAGTGGCTATTTCCATGATCTGACGATGAGCAGCTAACTGCAGCATGATTGCCATCGATAGTGTGTAGCGGTGTGAGTTGATTGTAGAAATCCCAATGGTGTGATTGGCAGGTAAGGGGGTGTGTAGCGGATGGAAACCTAGGATTGGGTTGGGCTTTGCATATTTTCTGATATATTATACTCTGTTATCTGTTTTGTGAAGCTAAGGCCCAATCTGATGGTGCACGAGGGTTGCACACTGAGTCTCGGGGCTCACCCCATTATTTAACATCTTTCAGGTAGCACCTAGTGCATCGGAACGGGCTGGATAGGAGCGCAAGCGAGAGATTATCTTGATTCAGCAAAAGACTTTACTAGTTTATTAATTTTTAATATTTTCAGTTAGTGGGTTTTAAATTTCATTGTAATAAGGCCATGGGCCACTAGCTTTATATTTTCATTTGTTTTGGGTTTTTATTATTATTAGACATTTATATTTTATGTTTTAATTAAGTTAAGGCATGCATCAAATTTCAGTTCTTAATTCACTAAGGCATTAATATAAAATGTATATCTTTTACAAATTAATCAACCATTTAGTTTCTCGAATAAAATGTTAAAATCAAGAAAAATATTTTGCTAAAAAAGCCAAAAGGTTATCTAACTGTCCTGTCATTAACTCTGTGATAACAAAGATAAGGTTCAAAGATCGCAAGCGTGCTAGAATCGTTAGCAAGGGTAAGTGTCCTCAACTCGATTGTGGTTTAAGTGAATGGTCGAATGTGTGTATGATCTATAGGGGTGACTTGTGCGGATTATGAGTCACTCAGATTTTGATGGTGTATGTGTGAGTGCAGATCTAGGGGATACTCCTGATTAGTAGCTAAGGAAGGGCTATTAGAACCCGGTGACACACGGTAAGGTTACGGTAAGGTTTCGACTTTTGGTAAATATTTTGATTTAGTGATTGATTGAAGGCTGGTTGGTTGTAGGTTCAACACCAAGGATAGTATAGCACGTCGCAGTAATCAGGTGTGTGCAAACACTACACACACATGATATCGGCAATGCCGGAAAGTCGAATAGCCAAAAGTGGTTAAATGGGCCCGGTGGGCCCTGAGGCTAAGTTTGATGAAATTGATTGGTTTGGTTATCTGAATTAAGTTAGTCATGCATGTTACATGATCTGGAATTGTTTTGGGCCTAATACGCCATATGAATATGATCTGGGCCTAATAGGCCATAAGGATGTGATTTGCGCATAAGGGATTATATGAACGTGAAATGGGCTTAATGGGCTTTATGAGGATGTAGACAAGTATGCTAGGGTTTAATGGACTTTAGGTCTAGTTCTGAACAACTCTTAAACTGCATAAGACTTAATCTAATAATTAAACATGTTCGTGAACAAGTTTCTGGGTTAGAGTGTGGAAACGGACATATGCATATCTAGGATTGGATCTAGGGAGAGCTTGGTACTTAAGCGGTCCTAGTGGCCCACCTCCTCTTCTCTGGAATCCTACTTGGTGCATAGTGTCTGTTCACTTTAGCCGCAAGGACTTGTTAATGGGCCAAAGTTTATAACTAAAACCTGAGAGAGGCCAATACCCCTGATTTAGAAATTATCGAAATATCCTTAGATTTGTAAAATTACTAAAATACCCCTGATTTGGAAATTACCGAAACATCCTTAGATTTGTAGAATTACTAAAATACCCCTGATTTGAAAACTATCAAGATATCCTTATTTGTAAAATTACTAAAATACCCCTCATTTGTAAAATTACCAGAATACCCCTGATTTGCAGAATTACCAAAATATCCCTGATTTTTAAAATTTCCAAAGTACCCCTATTTTGCAAAATTACCTAAATACCCCTGTAGCGTAGAATTACGAGAACACCTATGGATAATGAAATGACTAAAATACCCCTAGGTACTTAAAGTGTGAAAATGTGTGTTGCATTAATGAAATATATGTTGCACTTGGGTAGGTTTTGATGATACGGACGAAGATTTGAGGATCGCATAGTCGCTTGACGACCATGGATCCATCGGTGGCTTTAAGCCCATTATAGCAGCTTTGCTGCAATGTTTGGTTAATGCCGCTGCAGGTGCTACCTTTGGTGTGTAGGGATGGGTGGCTTGATACTTATATACCCACAGGTGTGTAGGGTTGGAAGGGAAAAGGTATGAAGGGTTGGATTTGGGATGGGTGCATTGCATTCACATGACTCTGATGTGGTATGAGGTCAGCGTGGGCTAAGGCCCAAGACCACCATTTTTGATAGGGTTTAGGCCCAATGTAATATTTTTATGATGATTTGTTTGTCAAGGGTCGTACACACTGAGTTTCAAAACTCACACCCTTTTTATTAAATGTTTCAGGTGATCCTCAGTAAACGACTCGACGTGGGAGAGGACTCGGAGATGGCCACACTACAAGATATTTAGAAGTTCTATTATTTGTTTCAAAAGACATAATTTTAATTGCTTTGTTTTCATTGAATGTAATAAGGCCTTGTACTCCATTTTGACTTTGGATTTTGAGTTTTGTTGTTTCAACTGTTTAATTATTAAACCTGAGTAATTTCTTATGTTTAAACATGGTTTTCGAGATACTTCAAATAATTAAATGGGCTTTTATCACTACTTAACAAGATTCAAGGACTTTGAGCTTTTTGGCCTTAAATTTTAACTTAGCAAAATTGTTTGAGATTGTGCCTTTGATGTGACATTCTCAGATTCGGCCATAACGTCTGGGCCGAGTTCGGGGTGTTACATGTCTGGTGGTCGTGTGAGACACATGGCTGGGCCACACGGGTGGGTGTCCACTATTTTGAGAAAATTTTCTTACGTGTTTTAAAAGTTTCCTATGTTATCAGTTTAGTCTCGAACTACTTCCAAAGCATGTTTGAGTCTCGTAAGCTCGTATTAGGGACATTATGATTGATGTTGAATGATGATTGCATGAAATGTGAAAAATGTTTGAGAAATGTATGTGTAATTGTTTTATAAGTCCGGTAATGCTCTATAACCCTATTCCGACGTTGAATACCGGTGAGGGGTGTTACAAAACAAGGAATACATGCACGAGGAACAACTTGGGAAGAAAATGTTTAAAAAATATACCTTTCGTACTCTGAAAAATAGGAAGGAACCACTGCTGTTTTAATCCCCTTAGTACAGTGGTGTTGATCCAAAGCCGCAACAGAATTGTTCCGACCTCTATGTAGCCCACCCTGTTGTGAACGAATGAACAAAAATTCTCACTGAAATTTCTGAGAGTTTTTTTTGAAAAGAAATGCGGCTGCTAGACCTAGGTTCTTTTTCTTTTTCTAGTTAATGTTGGTTAATACTCTTCTGCACCCTATGACTTTTTTTCTATGATTCCTTTTATTTAATATCCCCTAAAAAGCGGAATCCCCTTCTTGGTGCCAAAATATATGTGAAAATATCACAGTGTAATATCCTTTCAAAAAGATATTAATTTCCATATATATTTTATGTTTGACCGAAATTAATTATCATAAAACTTTATTTTAATAATTTCGACAAACATATCATAATTAATATTTTATATGAATCAAATCCATACATTTATTTTAACTATGTTCTCTATTCTTGTACAACGAATTTGTACATATATTGTGTTTATTATTTAACTATCAAATTAAATTAATTCTATAATAAATATAATTCTCGTGATAGTTAAATTTAATACCAACAGTGTTTTGATTTTGCTCATTTCAACCATAGGATGTGACGCTGTAGGCTCTTGTAACATTGGTAGTAATACTAGAACACTATAACGTTACAAGCAATAAGTGGCATCTAGCAATGCATCATCGCTACCCAAGTTACAAGAATTAGTGGTTCAACATAACCTTTCTATGATAATTTTTTATGTATTATAGCCTTTTGTCCCTTATATCTCAATTGAACACAAGTCATGGAATAGTCACACTTGCAAAGTCCAATCTCATGTTTCTTGATACCCAAAGTAGACTACAATAAACAAATATGTGTAATGTCTCATATTAACTTATTTGTGCATGGCCATGCATTTCTAGTCTCACTTCATCAAGTGGCCTAAGATATTGCTCTCATTATGTAGAAGGGACAAATCCTATCTTGATTAATCATATCCCACTACATAGATTGTGGCATACCCAACATCAGTCTTTATAGTAAAACCTGTTACAGTAGACGTTTGATTGTATCAAAATATACAACTCACTATGTTGGGACAATGATGATCTTAAGTCGAAGGATCGCATACATAGTTATCACTAAGACTAATGTTGTGACTATTATATAATAATCCAAGAAACATACTCATAGTGAGTCAGTCCAATATGTCATTCTCTAACATATACTCATGTATTGATTTTGACATCCCTATGTCAATGACAACACTTTGTCATCAATCAACTACATGTTAGTCTTAACGCATTATTATTTTTCAAGCCCACAATAATACTCGACTAAGGACCTTTTAAGAATAATCATATTATTCTCAGGACTTATTATAAAACAATTTATTTATATACACAGAAAAGAAACTGAAATAATAATGGCAATGCCTTATATTAATAAATGAGGTAAAACATGTTATTACAATCATCTCATAATTGCTCTTTAGGCATACTCTAACAATTCTTTCCTAAACTATATGACATGTTTATCTCATATATTCATGGCATGCTATGGCAATTTTATAATATTCACATTTATAAAAATCAACAATTGTGATTCTTCACTGTTTTTCTTTTAATGGAAAAAATCGAAGAAATAAATGTGAACCATGTACCAGGTAGGGTCCCAGGAAAGGGAGGTAAGTCGTATTCGACCGCTTAAAAACCAAGCTTTCCTTACTAGATCTTATCCTAGACATGCACCTTCTCATTACTACACTTCTTATCTTTAATTTATTGATTGTGGATCAATTCAAACATACATATATCAAAATTATATTATTAAGAATTACTAAACATAAATATATAAAGAGATGAGTGATAAAACAAATTTGTTTGTAACACCCATATCTCGTTTCTATTGTTGGAATAGGGTACCGGATGTTACTAGTCAAGTTGGAACAGTTAATAATGGTTTACGTTCAATAATCAATTCAATTCCATAATTACAAGAAATATTCAATATGAAATAGGTCATTCAATATTGGGAATTAAATTGTAATATCCCGGGTTAGGGGTTATTTTTGTCATGACTTTGGTTGCATGTGTCTGGTGTGCTATGTTGCTGTTTTGATGTTTTAGGGGCTTAGTTGTAAGCTAGAAGTAAGCCTGAGTAGATGGAAAAAGTTTTAATTCTAGGCTTAGGGGAGAGGAGCTGAAGGGGCTGAGGCTTATAGATTTTTATTGGTGATTTATAGCACAAGAGTTGAGCTAGTAGAGTGGCAAAGTGTGCGCCACTTGGAGCTTGAGTGTGGCGTCATTTGCTAGGGGAGAGGTCCTGTGTTCAAGCTGCGAAAATCCCACCTTTTTGCTTCATTTTGACGGCATGGAAGGGAGGAGTTGTTGGCAGTTCAAACTCTGCCTTGGACCAAGTCAAATGTCCAAATGATGGGTGGAGAGTGAATTTAGGAGGGAGACTAGTTCAAAGTGTTTTGAATGGATGGTTGTGAGCAAATGGGGGTAGTGGCCGAATGTTGGGTGCTTCATGGGGGAGTGGACGGTTTTGGGTGGTAAGTGGAGGAGTGTGCCGAAAATGCATTTGGCATTTTTGGGTGTTTTTCGGTCAACATTTTGGCAAGCCAAATTTCTCCTTTTGACATACCAAAGCCGAATTTCTAAAGAGTTTCTTTCATTTTCTCTTTGAAACCGAAAGTTCAAACACCTAGTTGCCGAATTTGCTTTGTCTTCTTTCAACCTTCTTGGTAGCCGAATGTTCTCTTCTCTCCCACTTCTTTTTCTTTTGTTCATTGTGTAAGCTGAAACTAGCATTCTCTCCCTCTCATACTTTTTTTCTTCTCTTAAAACATTGGTAGCCGAAACTCTATTCTCAAAACACTTTCTCCATTTCTTTTCTTCTCAAAACCGAGAGCACCTACCTCTTGTCCATTTTCTTTCTTCTTCTCCCAAACCTTGGCCGATTCTCTCCTTCCCGAAATTATAATTCTTGTGCCTTATTTTTTTAAAATCAAGCCGAATCCCTCCCCTGTGTTGCCGAATTTCCCTTCCTTCATTTGTGTTCAGTTGGCCGAATATTAGTGTGGTGTAAACCTCTCTTGTGTGGGTTCTAATCGGGTTTAAAGCAAGGTAAGTGCCTGGCCAAATGGCCATTTCCCCTCTCTTTTGTTCGTTGTTGATGTTGGGTTGGTTAAGAGCCGATTTTGGCCTTGTTGATAAGAGTTAATCTTTGGTATTGAAACCGATTTCAGTTCAGGTCATCCAGATTTTGGGAATGATCGAGAGGAGCCTTCTTTCTCTGTTAAGCAATCGGTAGGTGGTGGTAAGAACGAGTTCTATTAGTCGATTTCATTTAGTTTTCATTAAGTCAAGTTATTAAAGGATTATTTGTTGTCATTTGTAGAGGGTGGCCGTTTGGTAAGTGGAACCATTGTTGGTTCGGGTTTGGTAGGAAACCAAACCAGTTGCAAGGTAAGGGTTTAACGTAACCCTCTGGTTTATTTGGTTTTGGCCGAATGGTATAAGTGACTAACCTATGTTTGGCCGATTATAGGAACAAGGTTGTTGAGGTTACCGAGGGTCTTAGACCGGTTATTTGGGGGATTAAAAGCTTGCGTTAACAGGTGTGTAAACTAACACACTTTTGTTTAGTAATATGATTAATAACCTGATTACTTATTAAGGTTGAAACAATATGGTTGGTTGATGTGATACCCAATGGGTATGCATACGGATCCGGGTAAGTTCGTATTATTATGAGTTCTATTAGTGGTTTATGATATCATGGTTGCTGATGTATGTGATATGAGATGCAATATTAAACACATTAGCATGACCGCATGATTTGCATGAATTGCATATTGTACACGAGTCAGTATGACATGTATGGGTGATATGAGAGGAGGGGGAATATGATATCCGTGTCTTTGGGACACCGTGTCTTTGGGACACTAGAGGTTTGGCACCTCCAGTGGTTTGGTACCACAGATGATATTTTGTGACTTTGGGTCACCAGAGGTTTGGCACCTCAACGTCTCGTCCAGTGGCTTAGCACCACGGTGGGTTAGCCCCACGGTTGATATTACGGGATTGACGCCAGTGATTTGGTATCACACAATGGGTTGGCCCCATCATCCGATTTGTGACTACGGTCACCAGTGATTTGGTATCACACTTGTGTCTTTGGGACACCAGAGGTTTGGCACCTCATTGCGACTCGTCCCTGTAGTTTGACACCACCGTGGGTTGGCCCCACTTTTCTGATACGAGATTGTCGCCAGTGATTTGGTATCACACGATGGGTTGGCCCCATCATTGGATTATTCGTGACTTTGGGTCACCAGTGGTTTGGCACCACACTTATGGATATCGTGACTTTGGGTCACCAGTGGTTTGGCACCACCAGTGGTTTGGTACCACACGGGGTAGAAAGGCGTTATGGATGGTTAGGATCGGGTGCATTAATTGTATTGCTCTGTTGATGTGTGTTAGTATGTTGTATATATTGGGAGAGGGATTTATACACTGAGTCATGCGACTCACCTTCTCCTTTGACATTTCAGGTGACACCTAGTTGCGGACATGGAGCCGAGATGGACTCGAGGTGCTCATGCCATGAATAAAATGGGATTTGCTCTGATTTAAACTTGGTACTTTACTACGTTTACTTTCATTTGGTTTTACCTGGATTGTAAAAGGCCTTTTAAACTTATGCTTTTGTTATTGCATGCTTAGTTTCGATTTTAAATATGCCTTAACAAATTACTGGGTTAAATTTTGCTAAAACTTGGAAAGATAAAGTTTTCAAACTACAAAGCGATATGTTTTAAATTTTACCATCGGGTATCACACTGAATTTATAAATAATTGAAAATCAAAGTGAACACTATCCAAACTTGAATTCATTTTCTCACTATGTTCAAATTGTTTAAAGCAACAAAAAGGGAGTATTTGAATTTCTAAATGATATCAATTTCTTTTACTTATGGATTCAATCAAGTTATCAAAATTTCCAAATTTTCAAAATAAGATGGCAGTTTTTAACAATCATGCCTAAGATTTCTACAAGTACAAAATATAGCAAGTGTTTCATCAAACTTTTAAACGGAAACCTACCCTCTCAAATACGTTTTTCCCGTAGCATGCCAGATTCGGTCGTGGTGTATTGACCGGGTTTAGGGTGTTACAATTATGGTATCAGAGCCAGGTTCAAAGGCTCGGCTGTGGGCCTGAGGCCCAAAATGTTTTCAAAAGTCTGTTTTAAGTGTTTTATGACTTGAAAGGCATGGCACCGAGTCTCCGACACCAGTTCGCCCAGGTAAGTACCCCTTCCTATTGCGTGTGATTTGTTGGATGTAATGTGATTGGATGATTAGCAATAGTAAGATTACTTTAGAAATCAAAGCGATAGGATTCGTGAACTCTCGCGAAAACAAAGCTTCTTAAATATTCATAAGACTTTGCTTTAAAACAGTGGAATAATTACTGATGCATAAAACTCCTAAAATCAGATACGTAGAGATTTTAGTCATGAGCACTCGAGGTGGACGTGGTCGTAATACACGTGGACGTGGTCACGGTAGGATGACAATTTCTGAACCCGTAGGATCTAGTTAGGGGTCAGAAAATGAGATATCGCGGTGATCGCCACCGGAAGGCGGTGAGTTTCAAGATCGGGGACGGGGATGCCCAGCGTGTCACGAGCGATCTTTGCGAGTTTTAGAAAGGGTAGCTGGAGTAGGTGGTGGCGCAGGAGCTAGGAAATTTGTGCCTGAGTGACTCCGGGCAAACGGGGCTGAATTCTTTCGAGGTGTTTCCGGTGTTGCTCCCAGCACGGCTGAGTATTGGCTGGAGGCGACGGAGCGGATCATTGATCTGGACTTGACTGCTGAGGAGAAGCTGAAGGGCATAGTATCGCTTCTTCGAGATGAGTCATACCAGTGGTGGCTCACGGTTCGGGACAGTGCTGCAGTAGAGGATCTTATGTGGGATTATTTTAAGGCTGCTTACCAGAAAAAGTACATTGGAGCTAGTTACATCGACGCGCAGCGAAAAGCATTTCTAAGGCTTGTTCAGGGGAGTAAGTCTGTGTCAGAGTATGAGGCTGAGTTCTTGAAGCTGAGTCGGTATGCTAGGGGCATTGTGGCCACTGAACACGAGAGGTGTGTTCGTTTCGAGGATGGTCTGAGAGACGAGTTTAGATTGTTGATTGCTCCTCAGCAAGAGCGTGAGTTTGCTGTCCTGGTTGAGAAGGCTAAGGTGGCCGAGGGTGTGAAGGAGTCTGTAAGGCAAGGCATGGACAGAAACAGGCATAAGAGGAGTTTTGGATCTTCTGGGTCATCAGGTAATCCTCAGAAAAGGGCTAGGCTGAGTGGGCCGAGTCGATCCCAGTAGGTTTGTTCTTTGCTAGTCGGGACCGCCATGATGTAACCGTTGTGGGAAATCTCATTGGGGAGGCTGCTGGACCGGTGGAAAATGTTGTTTTGAGTGTGGTTCTCTGGATCACCGTGTGAGGGACTGTCTGCGCAAGTTGGCTAGGATTCGATCCCGAGAGTCGGGCCGTACTCGATTCGGGGAATAATGGATCGCCACCGCTTGAGAGGGGTCGTGGTAATGGCTGAGGAGGTAATGGTTCTGGTCGGGGCCGTGGAGCACCAGGCAGAGGTACGGATAGTTCTGAGGCAAGGCAGCCTGGGTTGGTGTATGCAGCGAGGCGCCGAGAGGAGGGCGACGCACCGGACGTCATAACCGGTACGTTTTTGATCTTTGGTTCTTCATTTACTGCTTTGATTGATATGGGTTCGACACATTCTTACGTTGCTAGTAGTATAGTAGAGACCATGGACTTAGACTCTAAAACTACTTCTAGGCAGATGACTGTAATTAGCCCTCTAGGTCATTCTGTAGTTGTAGATAAGCTGTTTAAGGATGACCCCTAGAACTCCAAGGGGTAGTGTTTTTGGCTGATCTGATGGAACTACTGTTTGGGGAGTTCGATCTGATTCTTGGGATGGACTGGTTGGCTAAGTACCAGGTAAAGTTGGATTGCGCGGCTAAGCGCATGGTTCTTAAGACGTTTGAGGGTGATGAAGTGGTTATGACAGGTAATAGGAGAGATTACTTATCTAACGTGGTATCTGCTCTGAAAGCGGAGAAGATGGTCAGAAAGGGCTGTGAAGCGTATGTGGTTCATGTATATGCCTTGGAAGTTAAGGAGTCTGCTGTAGAGAAGGTTCGGACAGTTATGGAATTTGCTGATGTGTTTCCAGAGGAGCTTCCGGGTTTGCCACCGGATCGTGAGGTGGAGTTCGGGATAGACCTGTTACCCGGGACTGCGCCAGTGTCTATTGCTCCGTATAGGATGGCGCCAAAGGAGTTAGTGGAATTAAAGGCTCAGATCCAGGAGTTGTTGGACCGAGGCTTTATTAGGCCAAGTGTTTCACCTTGGGGAGCGCTGGTACTCTTTGTCAAGAAGAAGGATGGTACGATGCGGATGTGTATAGACTACCGCCAGTTGAATAAGCTAACGATTAAAAACAAGTATCCGTTGCCACGGATAGATGACTTGTTTGATCAGCTGAAGGGTGCAGTGGTATTCTCGAAGATCGACTTGAGGTCTGGGTATCATCAGTTGAAGGTTAAGGAAGCGGATATCCACAAGACAGCGTTTCGGACTCGGTATGGGCACTATGAATTTCTGGTAATGCCGTTCGGGTTGACTAACGTACCGGCAGCATTCATGGATATGATGAATAGGGTGTTCCAGCAGTTTTTGGATCAGTTCGTCGTGGTTTTCATAGACGACATCTTGGTGTACTCAAGGACAGAGGAAGAGCATGATGCGCATTTGCGAGTGGTGCTACAGATTTTGAGGGAAAAGCAGCTCTATGCTAAGTTTAGTAAGTGCGAGTTCTGGCTTAAAGAACTGACTTTCTTGGGTCATGTAGTGTCGGATGAGGGGATTAGAGTAGATCCTCGGAAGATTGAGGCAGTTTTGGATTGGAAGCCACCGAAGCCAGTGGCTGAGATTCGGAGTTTTCTGGGTTTGGCAAGATACTACCGAAGGTTTGTCGAGGGTTTTTCGTTGATCGCAGCGCCGATGACCAAGTTGTTAAGAAAAGGGATTCCATTTGTTTGGACTGAGAAACAGCAGGAAAGTTTCGATAAGCTTAAGAAGATTTTGACAGAAGCTCCGGTCTTGATTCAACCTGAGGCTGGTAAGGAATTCACAGTGTATTGCGATGCATCACATACGGGATTGGGTTGTGTGCTGATGCAGGAAGGAAAGGTTGTGGCTTACGCATCTCGGCAGCTAAGGCCACATGAGGTCAACTATCCGACGCACGACATGGAGTTAGCGGCTGTAGTTTTCGCTTTGAAGATTTGGAGGCGCTACTTGTACAGAGAAAGATCGATAGTCTACACGGATCACAAGAGTCTGAAGTACCTTTTGACTCAGAAGGATTTGAATCTGAGGCAGCACAGATGGATTGAGTTGCTTAAAGACTACGACTGTTCGATTGAGTATCATCCGGGCAAGGCTAACGTGGTGGCAGACGCGTTGAGCCGTAAGGTTGTTTCGGATTTAAGAGCAATGTTTGCCCATTTGAGTTTGTATGACGACGGAAGTATTCTGGTAGAGTTGCAGGTTAAGCCTACTTGGATTGAGCAGATTAAAGAGAAACAGTTAGGGGATGAGGTTTTGAGTGCGCAGAGGTTGCAGGTGCAGGATAGTGGTTTGGAGGGTTATAGCTTGTCTAGTGATGGGGTGCTGTGTTTTCAAGGAAAAGTTTGTATGCCTAAGGATGTTGAGCTAAGGCAGTTGATTCTTTAGGACGCACATAGCAGTCCTTATGCTATGCATCCTGGAGGTAGTAAGATGTATAGGGATTTTAGAGAGCAGTTTTGGTGGCCAGGTCTGAAGAGAGAAGTGACAGAGTTTGTGGGGAAGTGTCTGACTTGTCAGCAGGTCAAGGCTGAACATCAATTACCGTCAGGGTTGCTTCAGCTAGTGAAGATTCCTCAGTGGAAGTGGGAAAGGATAACCATGGATTTTGTCAGTGGATTACTGCTTACGCCAAGCAAGAAAGATTCAGTTTGGGTAATTGTGGATCGTCTGACTAAATCAGCTCACTTTATTCCGGTGAGAGTTGACTACTCACTCGAAGTTAGCGGGTCGTATGTGTCGAGAGATAGTGACGCACACGGTGTGCGAAGATCGATAATCTCGGATAGGGATCCCAGATTTACGTCGAGGTTTTGGAGAGCGTTGCATCAGGCTTTGGGTACGCATTTGGATTTCAGCACTGCTTTTCACCCGTAGTCTGACGGGCAGTCGGAAAGGGTTATTCAGATCTTAGAGGATATGCTGAGAGGTTGTGTTCTGGACTTCTGAGGTAGTTGGGAAGAGTTTCTGCCATTAGCTGAGTTCGCCTACAACAATAGTTACCAAGCAAGCATCAAGATGGCACCATATGAGGCGCTGTATGGTAGGAAGTGTCACTCACCTACGTGTTGGACGAAGTTAGGTGAACGTCAGTTGTTGGGACCCGAGTTGGTTGCTGAGACCGAAGATAAGGTGAAGGTGATTCAGGCTCGATTGAAGGAAGCTTCAGACCGACAGAAGTCTTATGCCGATCTTAAGCGGAGAGATATAGAATTTGCTGTGGGGGATCAAGTTTTTCTGAAGGTCTCGCCATGGAAGAAGGTGTTGAGGTTCAGAAGGAAAGGCAAGTTAAGTCTGAGGTTTATTGGGCCGTATAAGATACTGAGACGAGTGGGACCAGTAGCATATCAGCTTGAGTTGCCAGCAGATCTAAGTCAGATTCACGACGTATTTCATGTTTCGATGCTTCGGCGTTATCGTTCAGATCCATCGCATGTAGTAGCAGTGGAAGAGATCGAGGTGAATCCAGATTTGACTATGGAGGAAGAACCAGTGCAGATTCTAGATCGGGATGTGAAGGTTCTGCGTAGGAAGTCTGTGCCTTTGGTAAAGGTACTATGGCGGAATCATGGCGTGGAAGAAGCTACGTGGGAACCCGAGGATGTGATGAGACAGCAATACCCGCAACTCTTCTTATCAGGTAATTTCGAGGTCGAAATTATTTTAAGGGGGTAGAACTGTAATATCCCGGGTTAGGGGTTATTTTTGTCATGACTTTGGTTGCATGTGTCTGGTGTGCTATGTTGCTGTTTTGATGTTTTAGGGGCTTAGTTGTAAGCTAGAAGTAAGCCTGAGTAGATGGAAAAAATTTTAATTCTAGGCATAGGGGAGAGGAGCTGAAGGAGCTGAGGCTTATAGATTTTTATTGGTGATTTATAGCACAAGAATTGAGCTAGTAGAGTGGCAAAGTGTGCGCCACTTGGAGCTTGAGTGTGGCGTCATTTGCTAGGGGAGAGGTCCTGTGTTAAAGCTGCGAAAATCCCACCTTTTTGCTTCATTTTAACGGCATGGAAGGGAGGAGTTGTAGGCAGTTCAAACTCTGCCTTGGACCAAGTCAAATGTCCAAATGATGGGTGGAGAGTGAATTTAGGAGGGAGACTAGTTCAAAGTGTTTTGAATGGATGGTTGTGAGCAAATGGGGGTAGTGGCCGAATGTTGGGTGCTTCATGGGGGAGTGGACGGTTTTGGGTGGTAAGTGGAGGAGTGTGCCGAAAATGCATTTGGCATTTTTGGGTGTTTTTCGGTCAACATTTTGGCAAGCCAAATTTCTCCTTTTGACATACCAAAGCCGAATTTCTAAAGAGTTTCTTTCATTTTCTCTTTGAAACCGAAAGTTCAAACACCTAGTTGCCGAATTTGCTTTGTCTTCTTTCAACCTTCTTGGTAGCCGAATGTTCTCTTCTCTCCCACTTCTTTTTCTTTTGTTCATTGTGTAAGCCGAAACTAGCATTCTCTCCCTCTCATACTTTCTTTCTTCTCTTAAAACATTGGTAGCCGAAACTCTATTCTCAAAACACTTTCTCCATTTCTTTTCTTCTCAAAACCGAGAGCAACTACCTCTTGTCCATTTTCTTTCTTCTTCTCCCAAACCTTGGCCGATTCTCTCCTTCCCGAAATTATAATTCTTGTGCCTTATTTTTTTTAAAATCAAGCTGAATCCCTCCCTTGTGTTGCCAAATTTCCCTTCCTTCATTTGTGTTCAGTTGGCCGAATATTAGTGTGGTGTAAACCTCTCTTGTGTGGGTTCCAATCGGGTTTAAAGCAAGGTAAGTGCCTGGCCGAATGGCCATTTCCCCTCTCTTTTGTTCGTTGTCGATGTTGGGTTGGTTAAGAGCCAATTTTGGCCTTGTTGATAAGAGTTAATCTTTGGAATTGAAACCGATTTCAGTTCAGGTTGTATATATCGGGAGAGGGATTTATACACTGAGTCATGTGACTCACCTTCTCCTTTGACATTTCAGGTGACACCTAGTTGCGGACATGGAGCCGAGATGGACTCGAGGTGCTCATGCCATGAATAAAATGGGATTTGCTCTGATTTAAACTTGGTACTTTACTACGTTTACTTTCATTTGGTTTTACCTAGATTGTTCTTATGTTTTTGCTATTGCATGCTTAGTTTGGATTTTAAATATGCCTTAACAAATTACTGGGTTAAATTTTGCTAAAACTTGGAAAGATAAAGTTTTCAAACTACAAAGCGATATGTTTTAAATTTTACCATCGGGTATCACACTGAATTTATAAATAATTGAAAATCAAAGTGAACACTATCCAAACTTGAATTCATTTTCTCACTATGTTCAAATTGTTTAAAGCAACAAAAAGGGAGTATTTGAATTTCTAAATGGTATCAATTTCTTTTACTTATGGATTCAATCAAGTTATCAAAATTTCCGAATTTTCAAAATGAGATGGCAGTTTTTAACAATCATGCCTAAGATTTCTACAAGTACCCTCTCAAATACGTTTTTCCCGTAGCATGCCAGATTCGGTCGTGGTGTATTGACCGGGTTTGGGGTGTTACATAAATCGAGCTTTTGAAACTCTAAAAATAAATTACGAACAATCAAGGACAAATTCAGAACAAATCTGAACATTTAGGAAAAATTGAAAAGTTTCAACTCAGGGGTCACACGGCCGTGAGTCCAAGCCATGCAACAAAGCTCAACCCATGTGGCTTCAAATATGGTCGTGTGGCTATTCTACATGCCCGTGTTCAACCTCAAATGCCCGTGTGCATGGACCTTGTAATTCTTTGATTTGGATCACATGGCCGTGTGTCGTCCCATGTAACATTCGATGTAGGGTCACACAGCCGTGTCACAAGCCGTGTGTCAGCCCATGCGAAAACTACACCAATACTGCTTTTCAACACGCCCTGGGTACACGCCCATGTGCATTACACGACCGTGTGATGACCATGTCCCGTGCCATCCAAACACCCCTAACCCGTGATCTGCATTTGGAGCAGGTTACTGAGCACATTGGACTAATGGAGTATTAAACCATTCTATTCATACATCAATGCAAACATAATCTAATTACACTCAAATACATTCATAATGTCCCTTAATCGAGCCCTCGAGGCCCTAAAAATACTTTTAAAATAGTTCGAGAATAAATCAGAAACATTTGGAAATTTAAGGAAAAAGATGAAAATTTTGGACTGCAAGGGTCACACGGTCATGTGGCAAGGCTGTGTGACTCACTCGGCTAAGATAGACGCCCATCTCTCAGGTTCGAAACAGAGACACACAGCCAAGTCCCAACCCGCGTAACTCACTGACTTGGGTCACACGGCCAAGCCATACGCCCATGTTCTAGGCCGTGTTGCCCTCGAAATGGCCTCACACATTCGTGTGTTAGGCCGTGGAACAACTTGACTTATATGTTTTGAACCTACAGGGGACACACGTCCATGTCACATGGTCATGTGCCACATATGGCTGAGACACACGCCCGTGTCTCAAGCCGTGTCTACCAAAAATGTACCTTAATCAACAAGTTTACCATTTTATGCTTACTTGGAACCTAAGAAAAACCATTTACCAATCAAAATAACTATCCAAATTGACTTTAATCATGCCAAAAACGTACCAAAATCAACCTAATTCCATGCCTAACCAATTACCCTCATTGGTACCACAAGTATACATAAATTTATATCAAAACATAACATCAATTCAACCTATCAACTCATTCAAGATATTACCTATTAACATGAACTCAAACATACCATATTTTAGCTTCTTAACAACCAATTCATCATATACTCTTTTAACAATTCCAACAAGTATCAAATGGCCATACTAACACATATTGATAAGGAACCAAAAGTACAAAAAGAAAATCAACCAAAGAAATTTGTAAAACCAAATTAATATTTAACAATTTACATATCCAAAACATTAGTATCTTTATTCAACCTATTACATGCCATATAATCTGAAATAAATGTTCCAAAAGCTACCGAATTAAGCTAGATTGTGTGACTTGAGTGTTGATCCGATCGTCCAACCTTCTAAGTATCTAGAAGAGCAAAGTTTAACGCACGTAAGCTCAATGAAGCTTATTAAGTTCGACATAATAAATCCATGAATCTTACCAAAGTGAATACAAAAATTTAAAAAGTAATATAACAACCATGAAAGTTTCCTATCATCCACAATCCCAATTGGTAATTAATAACTAATCAATTCAAATCCCAACAATATATGAAAAAAATCATCAGAATTACTTAACAAGTTAACCTATTGAGATTTTCCATCCGATGAACGACTTATGGATAAGAGTACATCGTCAGTCCAACCAAACACACCAGATGCTCACCTGAGCCAATCCCTCCAACACACCAATGCTCATAAGAGCTAATCTAACCATCACATTAATGCTCATAAGAGCTAAACCATCACACCAAACAGAGAGTATAACACGAGAATTTGCAACAATTGTTGAACCTCGATTTACTCAGTTAATATGAAAAAAAATCCCTCCAATACCATCTCCACTCCAACCACTGTAACGCACCAAACACATCTGTATTCTATTCGTGTTCAAATTAAGCCGAGTATCAAGTTCAAAACTAAACTTCAAATTACCATCCTCATCATCAATTAAAAATAAATATATAAGCTGTATCATGTTATACTACTAAATAATTCATTTTGATGTTAAATTCTAAATTGTACGAACTTACCTAGACCAAATTGTAGAAGTTGTAGAAGTGCAGGGACTATTCTGCACTTTTTCCTTTTCCATGAGTATCTAAAATTCTTTATTTATCATCATATATTTCATTTCCAATCTATTTTACACTTAATGCCCTTTTATTTTTTAAATTTACACAATTACCCCAAACTTTTATATTTTTTTCAATTTAGTCCCTTAACTCAAAATTCATCAATTTAACCATTTTTCTAAAATCAATATTGTAATGACCAATTTTTGCCCGGCCCAACTACAAAACCCGGGGTCCATAAATAATAATAAAAATTTAAAAGTCCACAAGTGGCAGTCCATGTACAAACAAATTAGCTAACCCAACAACCAAGCCCAAATTTAAACCCAATTAAAAGTCCAAACCCAAGCCCGTTAACAGAAAAACAAGTCAAACCCTAGTGCCGTAATGCGCCGCCAGCCTTCAGCGCCCCCCCTGCGGACACAACACGTGCCTTTTCTGATCCGCACGTCCCCCCACACGTGCGTCGACTTCACACGCGTGTCGTTCCTCGTGCCCATGCGCGTCACTCCAGCACTCTTGCCCACGGCGCAGTCTCATATGCTTCTGACACTTCAGCCCCATGCGCCTCAGCCTCCATCTCCTGCACGCCTCGCCCGTACCCTGCAAAAAAGACAGAGAAACGAAGAAACAGAGGAGCATGGAGCCAATAATAGTTTAATCAAAGGGAGAGTGTGTCTCTCGGCTATAACACCAAGGAAAAATAATGTAACAGAGGCCTTTTTTTTGTTTTTCGATCAGAAAAAGAAATAAAAAAGAAGAAAACTTTGAATCTAAACAGTTGAAAAACACTCAGAAGTAGAAATCAATACCCGTTTACAAATAAGAATGCCAGAAAAAGTATCAAGGTTTATCCTGTTTTATCTTTTTTTTGAAGCCGTTGATATATATATAAACCTACTTTACCTATTTGTTTGAGTTTCTTTAAAAATCAGTTTATATAATATTAAAAAAGGGGAGAAAAGTATACCTGCGTGCAAACTCTGCGGCGGTTAGCGCGACGGTGCTGGCGACGTCAGCTCGCCGGAAGTCCCTCCCCCCTTTAGGCCCTGCAGAGAGAAAGGGAGAGGGAGAGCCCTTTTTTTTAAAAAAAAAAGGGACAGAATGTTTTTTTTTTTTGAAAATTTTCGGCCTTAAGTAGTCCATAGACACGGCATCGTTTTGGGGCTAGCCCTTAACGCCCAAAACGACGCCGTTTGATTAAGGGTCCGCACGCTTGACCTGACCCGATAGAAGGATCCGCGCGTTTTCGTCGATTGGGCTAATTGCCCTCTCGGTCCTTCTGCATGTTTAGTCTTTTAAAATTAGATCTTCCGGTGTTTTTAATTTGGGCACAAATTTATCTTCGTTCACAATCTGATCCAGGCCCGCATTTCCTATTACAATTTTGGTCCTTGTTGTTTAAGTCTCGTTTCAATTTAGTCTCCAATTTGATTAAAATGTTTATATGTTTATTCATTTTTATTTCATTTTATCATTTATCAGATTATTAGTATTATTTATTTCAAATTTTTTATTCTTATCAAATTATACACCGAATATTTTAATTTTTCGACACCAATTTAAAGTTATTTCGTATATATCACTTACTTATTTTATTATGTATTTTTGACCTAGAATCATTTTGTTAATTCCTTCAAATCGTTTTATGTGTCATTCCTTTTAGAATTGTTTAATTCATAGTTCATCTGCTATTAATGTTGATATTTAAGTCGCTTAATTTATGTGATTACTACTCTCACATGCATCGTGACTTGCGTATCTGTATTTCCATGTCTTTGATATTATCATCGGTATTAGTGCTGTTCATATTATTGTGCCATCATTGTTATTATTATTGTTATTCATGCACGTCGATATTTTAGACTAGAGATTTCAATGTCATGTATTGCATGTATTATGTCCAAATCCGTGTTACATTATCGTTTTCCATCGCATAATCTCATTCACGTTCTAAAAAATGTTTCTTTAAAACATAACCTAATTCCTTATAAATTTCATCCAAAAGTAAAAGTTTTCAAAATGACGCAATATTCATCTTGGATTCGAGGATTTAAACCACCGTGTCCTAAAGTATTGGATGTGGTCTTTTACTCCTTCAGAACGAGAAAATTTTGATATTCAATTTGAAAAAACCTGTAAGATGATCTTGGATTCGAGGATTTAAATTATCGTATCCTAAAGTATTGGATGCGATACTTTATTCATTCGAAACAAGAAAATCTTGATTCAATTCGAGAAAATTTATGAGATGATCTTGGGTTCGAGGTTTAAACTATCGTGTCCTAAAGTATTGGATGTGATATTTTATTCCTTCGAAATGAGAAATCTCGATTCAATTCAAAAACTCAAAATATTCCCAAAAAAGATCATTTTTAATTAAGTTCCTTTTTAAATCTTCAACCTTCAACATCAAGGACGTTAATTAATGAAATCGGTACCAATTTTGGGCGTGACGAGGGTGCTAACCCTTCCTCGCACGTAACCGAATCCTGAACTCGAATTCTCAAAGTTTCGTGGACCAAAAACATCGTTTTAGTAAACCAAAATGCTTTATTAAAATAAAGGTGATCCGATCACACCAAATAAAGATCGGTGGCAACTCCACGTTTATTTTCAAAACCCAAGTCGATTTCCATTTCTCAAAACTCGAAAAAAATGGTTTCGATAGCTTGGCGACTCCACTGGGGACCTTTGAAAGAGAGTCAGGCCGTAAATTGATCAATTTCTATCCTTTTGTCAAAAATTGAAAATTTGATTTGAAAATACGATTCCTTTTATTGCTTTTAATTGCATCATCTTATCTGATCATGTGGTTCGAGTCTCGTGTAATATTGTTTCATCATATTGCATGACCGTTGGGTTGCACCCTTTTGAGTGGGAGTGAGAAGCTACTCTTTCGTGAGGTTTTCACCTCCGTGCGAGATAGTGGATCTCTTTCGGGATACATCTGTTCCTATGTCTTTGTGAGATTTTCATCTCCGTGTAGCCATAGGGAAATGTATTCCCCTAAACTGAACTTGGTCCGTATGAGCCTATATTGGGTGAGGATTGAGGAATCTGCTGGTTAAGGTACCTTTACTCTAGAACCGAACCTCATATAGCAAACCGTAAGAACCACCCTAGATAGAGCCATGCGAAAACCTAGTGGTTACCCGATTAAGTATTTCATTTGCTGTTTATTGTGTACAAAATAATGACTTGCTTTATCTTCATTTTTTATGGCATATGCATCAAAACGGTGTTGATTCCCGTTCAATTGCTGAATAGGTAGCTTATCATGGAAAAAGGGTTTCTTGATAAAGTGGAAGATAATGCGGCCGTCCGGATATGGGCCGAGACAGTACAACGAGAAAAAGGGGATAGCCTTACCGAAGGGTACATGTCAGAGTTGTGGGATTACACACGCATCAGCATAACCCAAAATAATCTTCAAGAAATGAGGGAAATCTGGAGTCTGTGGGACGACAGGATCAAGCAGTTATTCTACTATCATTATGGCGATTTGCCTTATCTACTTGACACCAAGGTAGACCAGCACTTGTTTCGAGCAATGGCCCAGTTTTGGAATCCTGCGTATGGTTGCTTCACTTTCGGGAAAGTGGATTTGGTTCCTACCATAGGGGAGTACACGCCCTGATCCGCTGCCCAAGAATCCAAACTGATAAGGCTTATTTAAGAGCCGTTAATGTCCCTACATTCACAAAAAAGCTGATGAACATAACGGGGATGAGCGAGCAGTGGGTTACGGCCCAGATGAAGCAAAAGGGAGATTGTAAGTTCATACCTTGGAGAAATCTGAGGGATTTGATTATAGCACATCCTGAGGAAAAGAAGAGGGTTGATGTTTTAGCTTTGAGCATTTATGGATTGGTCATCTTCCCCAAAGCTCTAGGATATGTGGATGAGGCGGTGTCTGATCTATTTGACAAGTTAGACAGAGGGATCACTCCTATTCCTGCGATTCTCACTGAAACTTTTAGGTCCCTAAGCGCGTGCCGAAGAACGGGCGAAGGGAGATTCATCAGTTGCGCCCAACTCTTACTAGCATGGTTTCACGGTCATTTTTGGAAAACGGAAAAGGTATCGTGCCTAATTTCATTGAGGACTATTCTTCGCTAAAAAATATGGTAGCAACGCCTAGACGAGATGATATCACGGAAGAAAGCTGGATGATGATTTTACAAAACCTACAAGAAGAAGATGTAGAGTGGAGAGCTCCCTAGATGATTCCTGACAAATTCTTATATAAGTGTGGAGACCTTGATTATATCCCCATGCTTGGAATATGGGGAGCCACCGGGTACGCTCCCCTCCTCGTGTTAAGACAGTACAGGTTGGGACAATTTACACCGCCAACACAAGGGTTAGCCTAGTGCGAGTTTAAATATAAAGGAGACAATTACAAGAGGAGAGTTCGTGAGATATCAAATGCCTGGAGCCGACTTCATAGAATGAAAAGATTCGCTACCAATCTGATGACGACCCCTGAGTATGACCAATGGCGAAGTCAAAGAATCAATGATAACATCCCCACATCAGACTAAGAAGCCACCCGATCACTAGAAGAGCACTTACGGGTGATCCCTTCCGAGCTTGAAATCATCAAACAGGACTTCAAAGAAAGGAACCGGGAATTAAGGAAAAGGATAGAACAACTAGAGGAAGAGAAAATGCAGCTAGGTTTGGATGTCGATATCCAAAAACTAGGAGCTAAGAAGTGGAGGAAAGGGAAGACTAAAGCTGAAGAAGATTTGGATGGTTTGAAGACTGACTACAAGAAGCTACGAAGGTCGATGAGAACTGCGGGACTTGGAAAAACGTCAGAGCAATGGCGTCAAGAAATTAAAGAAGAAAAGAACAGAGCAAGTCAGCAGGAAAGGGAACTCCGAGATACCTGTGAGCGAGAAGATGCCCTAAAAAGGAATTTGATGGAAAGTCAAAATGAGAAAGAGAAATTAATAATACGGGTGTCAGATTTGGAAAGATCACTATATCAGTATGATAGCCACAATTCCATGCCGAACTAAAGGCTAGTCTGAGCAAAATTGAAGAAATGAAAGTAAGAATTGAAGAGCTAGAATCTGCCTTACATGGCTATGAGCTACGCGAAGAACTTTTTGAAGCCAATGAGGAGCGATGGAAGCAACAACTGTATCACTCTCAGAGCCAAGTCAAAAGTAGGGATTATGTTATGGGAGAAGTCATGGCTCAAATACGAGGGGTGGCAGACCACTTGCAAACTTTGGCAGTTCGAGCTGATGTATTAGGTTTGATGTACGAGTCAGAGTCAGAGAAGGGTCAAGAGTTAGCTTGGCTTCTTGAGGAAGTCAAGGCGTTAAGTATTAGGGTCAGGCCTTATATGTAATCCATTTTATGTGAAGAAACTTGTTTTCTAGAAAAAGGCTATTCTAATGGAAATCGAATTGGAATCAACATTTTTGCATGCATCTCATACATCAGCATTACATTGCATCATACACATTGAATCTCACAAAAGGACCCTAAAATTATGGCAGTTACCCTGGAACATCACTACGGTACAAGAGGCAAAACAAGAATAATGGATAAAAGAATGGAATGACTAGAACAGATACAAAAAGAAATTCAAGATCAGATGAAAGGGCAAGTACAATTACAAGAGCAACTGGCCAAAATCCAGCAAGACATGATGGAGCGGATGCAAGAATCCCAGAATAACATGATGAACTAGCTAACGCAATTGATGTCTAAAGAACGTGAAAAGGAGAAGGGCATTGCAACTAGCTCAGGGAACGATAGTGTTAACCCCTCTCTTACCCCGCTGAATACCCAAGCGCCACCAGATACGTATCCTCAAAGGGCATCTATCACTATCAAGTCGTAATATCAGGCTGATACCGCAATACCGACACACCTCCCGATGGGTTCAGGTACCAACCCAGGAGAAAGTCTGATCAATCCCAACGTCCCTGATTTGGATGAGATGGCTGAAAAGGCAAAATTAGAACTACCAAAGCAGCTAGAGGATAAATATAAGTGGTTGGAGGAGAAATTCAAAGCTATAGAAAATGCAGGTAAATGTCGGGGAATAAATGCCAATGACTTAAGCTTGGTCCCCGACTTGGTGCTCCCGTACAATTTTAAGATTCCTGAGTTCGAAAAGTACAATGGGACAAGCTACCCAGAGGCTCATATTACTATGTTTTGTAGAAGGATGACGGGCTACACTAATAATGACCCACTGCTGATCCATTGTTTCAAAGATAGCCTGGTGGGAGCTGCAGCCAGATGGTACAATCAGTTGTGTCATGCCAAAATTGGTTCATGGAATGATCTGGCTCAAGCATTCTTGGAGCAGTATAGTCACGTAACAAACATGACCCCTGATAGGATCACTCTTCAAAACATGGAAAAGAAAGGGAACGAAAGCTTTAGGCAATATGCACAGAGGTGGAGGGAGGTTGCCATCCAAGTCCAGCCACCACTTTTGGAGAAATAGACCACAATGCTCTTCATTCGCACACCCAAAAGCCCCATTCCTCATGCATATGTTAGGAAGTGCAACCTGGAGCTTTTCGGACATCGTAACAATCGGAGAAATGATCGAGAACATTATAAAAAGTGGAGGGATCGAGACGGGGGAAAGTGCCAAAAAAATGCCCCTAAGGAAGAAATAAGGTGAGGTGAATAACGCGAGCATAGGACACCCGAAGTCAATCACCATTAATTAGCCAAAAGGAACGGCCACGAGGCAGCAGGGGTTACCCAAGAAAGAACCTGGCACCTCAAGACAAAATAGAGAGAAACCTCAATTCACACCGATTCCAATGACATACAAGGAGATGTATCAAACCTTGTTCGACGCGCATATTGTGTCCCCTTATCACCTAAAACCAATGCAACCTCCGTATCCCAAGTGGTATGACTCGAACGCACAGTGTGAATACCACGTAGGAATCGCGGGACATTCAATAGAGAATTACCTGGCTTTCAAGAAATTGGTGGAGAAATTTATTAATATGGGTGTGGTCGAGTTGGATGACATGCCAAACGTAACAAAACCTTTACAAAAGGCGGAGTCAATGCAATTAGTGAAAGTTTAGAAAAAAGGATCAAAACAAATGCTGCGGAGGTCATGACTCCCTTGAGATGGGTCTGGAAAGAAATGGTCAAGCATGGACTAATTATTGCGGAAGAAAGTCAAGGAGAGCTGACAAATTATTGTGAGCACTATCAGGAGTGGGGACATGAGATTCAGACTTGTAGAGAATTCAGAACTCTGGTGCAAAACTTAATGAACAATAAAGAAGTCAAATTTTATGAGAGTCAACAGTAAAAAGTTCAAAAGTTAGCCTTCCGATGATCATTATTTCACGTCTCGAAAGTGATAAAGTAGGGACGCAGGTAGCGCCGAAAGTGGTAATACGGAGGCCCACTGTCATTGAAGATAATAGGGAGGCTCCTCGGAATCATGGGTGTAATGTAGCAGTCCCCGAAAAGGAGAATTCGGCTAGCAATGAGGAGGGAACACGGGTAACACCGAAAGTAATAATACGGAGGCCCACTGTCTTCGCTTACAAAGATAGCAAGGAAGTTCCCTGGAACTATAAGTGTAATGTAGCAGTCACAAAGAGCCCGACTAATATGACGAAGGAGGATTTAGATGAAGGCTTCCACACTCGAAGCGGGAGACGCTACGACTTAATAAAGGGGAAAGCTCCAATGGTGGAATAGGAGAAAGGAAAGCCAGCTGAGCCCAAGCCGAGGACCAAGGAACCAGTGACTGAGGAAGAGGCTAAAGAGTTCCTGAAATTTTTGAAACACAGTGAATATTGTATGGTAGAATAGCTGCACAAACAACCGATGCGCATATCCGTGTTGGCTTTGCTTCAATGCTCAGAAGTGCACAGGAACGCACTGATGAAAGCTTTAAACGAAACATACGTTGCTAGCGACATCTCGATTAATAAGTTGGATCGATTGATCGACCACATAAGTGCGGACAACTTTATTCATTTTAGTGATGATGAAATACCACCAGGTGGTAGAGGATCCACTAAGGCTTTGCACGTTACCGCTAGATGCAGAGGGCACATACTACCAGGGGTCTTGATAGACAACAGTTCTACATAAAATGTGTTGCCCTTGTCCACCCTCAACAGATTACCTGTGGATAGTTCACACATGAAGGAATGCCAAAGCGTGGTAAAGGCCTTTGACGGCACCCAAAGAAGGGTCATGGGGAGGATTGAGGTACCCTTACTAATTGGCCCAACCACTTACGAAATAGATTTTCTGGTGATGGACATCAAGCCTTTCTACAACTGCCTATTGGGGAGACCATGGATACATTCGTCCGGGGCAGTACCTTCATCATTGCATCAGAAGGTGAAGTTAATAGCGGATGGCCGACTGGTAATGATAAAAGCTGAGGAGGACATTATTGCAACCGTGACCAGTGATATGCCCTACTTGGAGACAAACGATGAGGCAACCGAATGTTCTTTCTGATCTTTCGAGTTCGTGAATGCAACTTTTATTATGGAAGGAAACAAAATATGGAGACCAAGAATCTCCAAGACTACAAGGATGGGATTGAAAATGACCGTGGAGAAAGGCGCTTTACCAGGTAGAGGGCTTAGAAAGCACCTTCAAAGGAGAATGGCGGCCCCGATGTTAAGAGAAAAACAAGATCGGTTTGGCCTAGGATTCAGACTAGATGCAAGACAAAAGAAGGAGCTAGAAAGGAGGCAAGAAAGAAGACGCGCTCGTTTGAGTGGGAAGGAAACCAAGTGGGAACCCATGATAATCCCGCACATATCCAAAACCTTTGTACCGGGAGGGGTAATCCACTCTGAGCTGAAGACACTGAAGGGAGAGGACATCGCAGCAATGTTAGGCAATGTCTACATTAGTGCCATATCTGAGGAGGCAGTTGAAGGAGGAAATCCCTGTAGTATTTAGGGCTCATTCAGAGTAATGTCTAGGACACACTTGTTGCTTTAAGCCTAAGAGCAACAAGATTTCTTTTGTGAAATAGGCGCATGTTCAAGTATCGTTATATCAATAAAATGCATTTTCATCATCATTTGAAGCAAACATTTCCTTTCTTTGTTTTCCGATCATTCTTTCATCATTATCATACATACAATTATCCATTTACAAATTCATTCAGTCTTCCCGTATTTTCTTAAACTGCAACAGGTCCCTGGATATCAATGACTTGAGCAACGCCGCCTTGGATTCAAAATATCCTTTTGAGCAAGACATATGCTTAGGAAAATTGCAGAATTTTGAAGATGACACAGACGATGACCTGTCTCCTGATCTCTTAAGAATGGTAGAGCAGGAGGAGAGACAAATTCGGCCTCAAAAGGAAGCAGTAGAGACTGTGACGTTGGAAGAAGGGAAAGTGGTAAATATTGGAACAAGAATAGCCGAGGAGACAAGGTAGAATCTTATCAAATTATTGCAGGAATTCAAGGATATCTTCGCATGGTCTTATGAAGATATGCCTGGTTTAAGCACCGATATAGCAGTACACCGCTTACCCATAAGGAGGGATTACAAGCCAGCTCAGCAGAAGCTCCGAAGGATGAGACCAGATATTGTGCTGAAAAAAAGGGAAGAGGTCCAAAAGCAGTTCGACGCTGGATTCTTGCAAGAGATCAAATATTCGGAATGGGTAGCCAACATTGTGCCCGTCCCGAAAAAAGTCAGAAAGGTACAAATGTGTGTGGATTATAGAGACCTAAATAAGGCTAGCCCAAAGGATAACTTTCTTTTGCCTCATATTGATACTCTAATAGAGAATACAACAGGCTTTTCACTGTTTTCCTTCATGGATGGCTTCTCCGAATACAATCAGATAAAAATACACCCTGAAGATATGGGAAAGACTACCTTCATAACATTGTGGGGCACATTCTGTTATAAAGTAATGCCGTTTGGGTTGAAAAACGCAGGGGCTACATACCAAAGGGCCATGGTGACCTTGTTCCACGATATGATGCATAAAGAGATTGAGGTTTACGTGGATGACATGATTGCAAAGTCTAGAACAGAAGAAGAACATATCCAAGTTTTGCAGAAGCTGTTTTTGAGGTTAAGGAAATTCTAATTGAGCCTCAATCCCACTAAATGTACCTTTTGAGCTAGGTCTGGCAAACTGTTGGGCTTCATAGTTAGTAAGAAGGGGATCGAGATCGAATCAGACAAGGTCCGGGATATACAAGAATTGCCTCTACCGCGCACTGAAAAAGAAGTTCGAGGTTTCCTTGGAAGACTAAATTACATTGCTCGGTTTATCTCACAGTTAACCGAGAAATGCGATCCCATATTTCGTCTTTTGAAGAAACATAACCCAGGCATATGGAATAACGAATGTCAAGAACCTTTCGATAGGGTCAAACAGTACTTGTCAAACCCTCCGGTACTGTCACCTCTACACCTAGACAGGCCATTAATCCTATATTTGACGGTGCTTAGTCACTCTATGGGATGTGTGCTAGCTCAACATGATGATTCAGGAAGAAAAGAAAAGGCGATATACTACCTCAGTAAGAAATTCACTGAGTGTGAAATAAGATATTCGCCAATTGAAAAACTGTGTTGTGCGTTGATTTGGACGACTTAGAGATTAAGACAATACATGCTGTATCACACGACCTGGCTAATCTCAAAGTTAGACCCCCTAAAGTATATGATGGAGGCAACCGCTTTGAATGGAAGGATGGCTAGATGGCAAATTCTACTGTCTGAATTTGATATTGTATATGTGAGCCAGAAAGCTGTAAAAGGGAGCGCAATAGTCGACTTCCTATCTAGCAGAGCTTTAGAAGATTATGAGCCGTTGAAGTTTGATTTTCCCAATGAGGATCTAATGTATGTGGCAGCTACGGAAGAGGACACTGCAAAAGAGGGCCTTTGGAAATTGAATTTTGATGGAGCATCAAATGTTATTGGAAATGGGATTGGGGCAGTCTTGGTATCCCCAAATGGAGATCACTACCCGTTCACATGCAAGTTGGATTTTGATTGTACAAACAATAAGGCAGAATACGAAGCATGTATCATGGGACTCTGCGCTGCTATAGAACGTAGAGTTAAAATGCTGGAAGTATATGGAGATTCTGCATTAGTGATCTACCAACTAAAGAGCGAATGGGAGACAAGAGACCCCAAATTGATCAATTATCGAAGGGTAGTCATGGGGTTAATTGAGGAGTTTGATGACATCACTTTTGGTTATCTCTCACGGGAATAAAACCAGATGGCGGATGCTTTGGCTACTTTAGCTTCCATGATTAAGGCGAGTAAGCAAGAAGATGTAAAGCCCATTCAAATGAGTATTTACGATGCCCCAGCTTATTATTGCAATGTAGAAGAAGGAGAAAGGGATGATCACACCTGGTACCAAGATATATTGCGATATGTAAGAAATCGTGAATGCCCAAATCATGCAACTGAGAATGAGAAAAAGACACTCAGGAGATTGGCCCTCGAATATGTTTTGGACGGGGACATCTTGTATAAAAGGGGACAAGATCAAGTATTGTTGAGATGCGTAGATGCTTTAGAAGCCAAGATGATCCTAGAGGAAGTTCATGAGGGCGTTTGCAGAATGCATGCTAATGGATTCACAATGGCCAGGCAAATAATGAGATTTGGATATTACTGGAAGGAGATTGTATTAGCTATGCTAAGAGATGTCATAAATGCCAAATTTATGGAGATAAGATTCATGTGCCTCCGTCCCTCTTACACGTTATCACTTCCCCATGGCCCTTTGCCATGTGGGGCATGGATGTTATCGGGCCAATCTCACCTAAAGCGTTAAACGGGCACCGATTTATCTTCGTGGTCATCGACTACTTCACGAAATAGGTAGAGGCTACTTCATATACTAGTGTCACTAAGTCAGCAGTTATTCGGTTTTTAAAGAAGGAGGTCATTTGTCGATATGGGATGCATGAAAGGATCATATCAGACAATGCATTGAATTTGAATAACCACACGATAGCAGATGTCTGTAGTCAATTCAACATCAAACACCATAACTCATCTCCGTACCGTCCAAAAATGAACGGGGCAGTGGAAGCAGCAAATAAGAACATCAAGAAGATAGTGGGCAAGATGACAGAGATTTACAAGGATTGGCATGAGAAATTACCATTTGCACTTTATGCTTATCGAACGTCCGTCAGAACCTCTACCGGGGAAACACCTTTCTCACTGGTCTATGAGATGGAGGCGGTCTTACCCATTGAAGTGGAAATACCTTCTGTTCAGGTTTTGATAGAAGTAAAGCTGGATGAAGCCGAATGGATTCAGGCTCAATACGATCAATTGAACCTAATCGAAGAAAAGAGGCTAAGGGCTATTCGTCACGGTCAGATGTATCGAAAGCGTATGATGCGAGCCTATGACAAAAAAGTTCGCCCAAGAGAGTTTCACGAGAGAGACCTGGTACTGAAAAAGATCCTCCCTATACAGAAGGATTTCAAAGGAAAATGGATGCCAAATTGGGAAGGACCGCACGTGGTGATCTCTGGAGGTGCACTGATTCTAACGGAAATGGATGGGAAAAGCTTGCCCAACCCCGTGAATTCAGATTCGGTCAAAAGATACTTCGCTTGAACAAGCTAAGATGAAAACCCGCCAAGGACACCTTGATTCAAAAAAAAAAGGGGGGTGAGAGGCCAAGGCGAAAACCCGCGAAGGGCACTTTGAGACCAAAAGGGATTTGAGTCGAAAACCTGAAAAAGGCGACTTGAACTGCGAGGGAAAAATCCCGCTGCACTCAGATGGACAAAGAAGGGGTATGTTGCATCTCGGTGCATCAACAAAATACTCAGGATCTCCTACGCACGTGTCGAACTCAAAATGGTCTTCCTAATGCTCAGGCAGAGGAGTTTAGGGTGCGATATCTGGGGCACCTAATTTCTATTTTACCCATGTTAAATTTGTAATTTGTGATTATCTTATTCAATGAATTTCTTTCTTGATTGCATTTGCCAGTTTGGATTAACCTGTTTTATTTCGAGCTATACTCCCAATCAATTTCCTTCTTACAATCCTTTCTGGGCATTTTACCTTGAAATAATGATTACGGAACTAATAATACTTTCATAAAAGGAGTTCTACATATTACTCTGAAAGCCTCGGAATAGTACAAGGACCTGAAACATGACTATTGTTCAAAATTCATTCCGCCTAAGGTTTAGAAATGTTGGAGAAAAATGATTATTTCTCCAAACAAAAACAAGACATTTCGTCGGTGATACGACCTTGACAAATAACGAGCAATGCCGATCCAGGTACATAACAAAATCATGATACCGTTATACCCAATAAACAGTGATTGATCTTATACCTCAGAGTCGTAACAAGAGGGTTAGAAGAAGACAAATGTTACTCTCCTGAGGTTGCGGTAAGAGGTACAAACGTTATGTCTTAGAGGGTACAGTGGAAGGGACAATGAAATTGCAGCAAGGTAAACTTGCTAATAGAATATGATCGTTCCTTTAGGTTTCCAAAGATATCTGTTGAACAAGAAAGCAATCGTAGTGATCAGTAATAGAATCTTGCTATGACCAATGACAACCCAAACCATAAAAGGAGTCCTTCTCATGCATTCATACGCATCTAGTTAGGAGCATTCGATTTATTACGATCATTACATCCTAGTCATTTTTACACTGTGAAAAAATCATCATTTTCATGACATTCAGTATTCATGTAAATGTCATCCATAGCACATATAGTTAGGAGCATTTGAGTCATCTCGATCATAACATCCTCATCATTTGCATAAGCATAAGCATACTCTACAGGACAGGCTCCTCAAAAAAAAAAACAGTACAACAATATCGAAGTTCAGATTTTGTTCTAGCGGAGCAGTCTAAAGATTGAAGTCTTCCTGAAGATAGTAGGGAAGCAAATTGAAAAGTTCAGACTTATCTCCTCGAAGTCTCAAGGGGGTAGGACAAAACTACTAATCCCTCATCCTTGAGTGTATTGAGGACCAACCTTTCCGAGAAGTTTTAGTAAGAAGATCAAAGTTACGAATCTCTTCTCTCCGAATTCCTATCACTTCGACATACCCGCGGAGCAGGACAAAGCTACTAATCCCTCCTCATTGAGTGTATTGAGGACCAACATTTCCGAGAAGCTTCAGTGAGAAGATCAAAGTTATGGATCTCTTCTTTTTGAATTCTTATCACCCCAAAGCCTCAAGGGGGCAAGGCAAAACTACTAATCCCTCCTCCTTGAGTGTATTGAGGATTGACCTTTCCGGGAAGTTTCGGTGAGAAGATCAAAGTTACGGATCTCTTCTCTCTAAATTCCCATCACCTCGACGTTCCAGCGGAGTAGGTCAAAGCTACGAATCCCTCCTCCTCGAGCTTATTAAGGATCAAACTCAAAATTTTGAGAAGTTTCATTGAGAAGATCAAAGTTACAGATCCCTTCTTTTTGAATTTTTATCACCTCGAAGTCTAAGGGAAGCAGGACAAAGCTACTAACCCCTCCTCCCTGAGTATATTAAGGATTAACCTTTTTCGAAAAGTTTCAGTCAAAAGATCAAAATTACAAACCACTCCTTTCTGAATTCTTAGTCGCAATGAATTAGTGAAGTGAGTCAAAGCGACAGGGGAATAATGGATTAAAATAAGGCCATCTGAAGAATAAGAGCACTGAAGAATCAAGACTTGCCCAAGGCCGAGCAAAAATTGGTTCTTCTATTGTCTTTGCTCTATTCTCATTTCATGACAATGAGCAAAGAGGGGCAGCTGTAATGACCAATTTTTGCCCGGCCCAACTACAAAACTCGGGGCCCATAAATAATAATAATAAATTTAAAAGTCCACAAGTGACAGTCCATGTACAAACAAATTAGCTAACCCAACAACCAAGCCCAAATTTAAACCTAATTAAAAGTCCAAACCCAAGCCCGTTAATAGAAAAACAAGCCAAACCCTAGTGCCCTAATGCGCCGCCAGCCTTTAGCGCCCCCCTGCAGACACCACGCGTGCCTTTCCAGATCCGCGCGTCCCCCAACATGCGCGTCGACTTCACACGCGCGCCGTTCCTTGTGCCCACGCGTGTCGCTCCAGTGCTCTTCCCCATGGTGCGGTCTCACATGCTTCTAACTCTTCAGTACCCATGCGCTTCGGCCTCCATCTCCTGCGCACCTCGCCCGTACCCTGCAAAGAAGATAGAGAAACAAAGAAACAGAGAAGTACGGAGCCAATAATAGTTTAACCAAAAGGAGAGTGTGTCTCTCGGCTATAAAGCCAAGGAAAAATAATGTAACAGGGGCCTTTTTTTGTTTTTCGATCAGAAAAAGAAATAAAAAAGAAGAAAACTTTGAATCTAAACAGTTGAAAAACACTCAGAAGCAAAAATCAATACCCGTTTACAAATAAGAAAGCCAGAAAAAGTATCAAGGTTTATCCTGTTTTATCTTCTTTTTTTTTAAGCCGTACATATATATATAAACCTACGTTACCTATTTGTTTGAGTTTCTTTAAAAATCAGTTTATATAATATTAAAAAAGGGGAGAAAAGTATACCTGCGTGCAAACTCCGCGGCGGTCGGCGCGACGGCGCTGGCGACGGTAGCTCACCGGAAGTCCCCCCTTTAGGTCCTACAGAGAGAAAGGGAGAGGAGAGCCCTTTTTGTAAAAAAACAAGGGGACGGAATGATTTTTTTGAAAAATTTTGGCCTTAAATAGCCCTTAGAAACGGTGTCGTTTTGGGGCTAGAACTTAATGCCCAAAACTTAATGCCCATGGAAGGATCCGCACGTTTTCGTCGATTGGGCTAATTGCCCTCTCGGTCCTTCCACATGTTCAGTCTTTTAAAATTAGATCTTCCAGAATTTTTAATTTGGGCCCAGATTTATCTTCGTTCACAATCTGATCCAGGCCCGCATTTCCAATTACAATTTTGGTCCTTGTTGTTTAAGTCTCGTTTCAATTTAGTCTCCAATTTGATTAAAATGTTTATATGTTAATTTATTTTTATTTCAGTTTATCCTTTATCATATTATTAGTATTTTTTATTTCAAATTTTTTATTCTTATCAAATTATGCACCGAATATTTTAATTTTTCGACACCAATTTAAAGTTATTTCGTATATATCACTTACTTATTTTACTATGTATTTTTTGACCTAAAATCATTTTGTTAATTCCTTCAAATCATTTTTATGTGTCATTCCTTTTAGAATTGTTTAATTCATCGTTCATCTGCTATTAATGTTGATATTTAAGTCGCTTAAGTTATGTGATTACCACACTCGCATGCATCGTGACTTGCTTATCTGTATTTCCATGTCTTTGATATTATCATTGGTATTAGTGTTGTTCATATTATTGTGCCATCATTGTTATTATTATTGTTATTCATGCACGTCGATATTTTAGACTAGAGATTTCAATGTCATGTATTGCATGTATTATGTCCAAATCCGTGTTACATTATCGTTTTCCATCGCATAATCTCATTCACGTTCTAAAAAATGTTTCTTTAAAACATAACCTAATTCCTTATAAATTTCATCCAAAAGTAAAAGTTTTCAAAATGACGCTATATTCATCTTGGATTCGAGGATTTAAACCACCGTGTCCTAAAGTATTGAATGTGGTCTTTTACTCCTTCGGAACGAGAAAATTTTGATATTCAATTTGAAAAAAACTGTAGGATGATCTTGGATTCGAGGATTTAAATTATCGTATCCTAAAGTATTGGATGCGATACTTTATTCATTCGAAACAAGAAAATCTTGATTCAATTCTAAAAAATTTATGAGATGATCTTAGGTTTGAGGTTTAAACTATCGTGTCCTAAAGTATTGGATGTGATATTTTATTCCTCCGGAACGAGAAAATCTCGATTCAATTCAAAAAAACTCAAAATATTCCCGAAAAAGATCGATTTAAATTAAGTTCCTTTTTAAATCTTCAACTTTCGACATCGATGACGTTAATTAATCAAATCGGTACCAATTTTGGGCGTGACGAGAGTGCTAACCCTTCCTCGCACGTAACCGACTCCCGAACTCGAATTCTCAAAGTTTCGCGGACCAAAAACATCGTTTTAGTAAACCAAAATGCTTTATTAAAACAAAGATGATCCGATCACACGAAATAAAGATCGGTGGCGACTCCACGTTTATTTTCAAAACCCAAGTCGATTCTCATTTCTCAAAACTCGAAAAAAATGGTTTCGACAAATATTTTATCAAAATATACAAGTCCTTTAAACAGCCCCCAATGAACCTTAAATTCACTATCAAACCCTTAATTTTTCACATTTTCATAACTTTATCCTAAAATCAAAATCTAACAAAAATCACTTTACAAATTCATCAAATAACATAATCAAAGCTCCAAATACATGATGTTCATAAAAAAAATTCAATATTCATCAATGGAAACTTCCAAAAATTTTAACAAAATAAAAAACGAAGGTACGACCGTACGGGCTAGTTGGACTTAGTTGCAACGATCTCAAAAACATAAAAATTACAAGAAACAGGTAAGAGAATCACTCACCTGCAAGGAGATTAGTTTGGCCGATCTTCCTAGCTTAGAAAACCATGGGCATTCAGTTAAGAAGAATAAAAACTGAAGAAAAACACTAATTAATTCTATTTGTTTTATTTTAATTTTAACTTAATTACAATTTTGCCATTAAAATCATATTAATTTATCATTTTCCATTAGTTAGGTCCCACTATACCTATTAAGACAAAATTGTTACTTAAGTCCTCCCCCATTTATTATTTAAACCATTTGATCACTTAATTTCTATAATAATATATTTTGCACCTTCTACAATTTAGTCCTTTTTCTTTAATTAACTACCTAAATGTTAATATTTTCAAACCAAATTTTGATACGACTTTAATAACTCTATAAATATTCTAAAAATAATAATTACGAGCAGACACAACAGAAATTTGTGTCCCAAAACCACTGTTCCTTAACAACTGAAAATTGGGCTGTTACACCGTGTGTACCCAAAATTGACTAAATTCAAGTTTGTTTCTCAACCAATTTCACAAGTACCTACACCATGACTTAACGTGCATAAGCAAGACCCTAAATACACATTAAGGCAACGAATTCATGCATTATCCAAACACCTAAGCCATGCTCAAACATTCCTTACCAAACACAACACAAAGCATACTGTAACACCCCAAACTCGGCCCACGAGCCCTGACCGGATCTGGTATGTCACTGCAGAAAAACGGTTAAAAAAATATTTTGACTTAAAGGTGAAGTATATAAATTTATTGTCTTTAGAAAAGAAAACCTTGTGTATTTAAAATTTCGAAAATAAATTAAGTTGGTTCAAAATTCCCGGATTAAAACTTAATCATATATACTTAAGAAAATAAAATCTTTTGCAATTAATACTTAAATTGTCAATCCATAATAGAACCTAATAATATAGATACTTAATAAAAATACTTAAATACTTTAATGGGCCTTATTACAATAAACACTTAATCAAAATACTGAAAATATAAATACTTAATTAATTAGAATATCTTCTGCATGGGCCACCTTGTATCCACTCCAACCCGGTCCGATCATCATACATCACCTGCGATGTTGATAAAAGGTTGGGTGAGTCATACAGACTCAGTGTATAATTAATCCACTGAATTCCACCCACATGTCAAACCATGTAATAACCCATTTAACAAATAGTAATGCAACTTATTCACATGTATTCACTTATTGGGCTTGGCCCATATCCACATCACATAGAGTTCACATATTGGGCTTGGCCCATAACCTTATCACATTCTTATAATAGTGTTTTAACCACATGTGTCCATATAATGGGCTTGGCCCATTACCACATTAATCCATATCACATACTGGGCTTGGCCCTTTGCCACATTTATTCATATCACATGTTGGGCTTGGCCCATTTTCACATATGTTCACATACAAAATTATGCAATTATGAAACCCAACCCAAACCTAGGGTCCATCCGCTACACACCCCCTTATCCAGCCTACCACACACCAGGGGATTATCAAATCACCCTCTCCTTTTCACTCCAAAAGGCATTCAATGCCGTCCACGTGCAATTAAGCACAATAATCCACAACGCGACCTCAGTCAGCGCCAATCCACTATGTAGCCGTAGCTAACACCAAAACCACAATGGGACACATAGTCACTCATCAACCACGATATGGCACATAGCCGATATCAACCACGATGAGGCACATAGCCACCCATCAAGCCACGCGAAACTAAATCGCAATTAATCCACAATGTGACCTCAGTCAACGTCAATCCACGATGTAGCTCAAGGCTAACATCAAACCACCTACTCAAAGTACACCCGTACCTTCTTTCATATCATATCCCAACTCATGCACATGCAACATAACATAATGATATAATAAATGCATGCACATGTCATTAAGGCAGACAATCATATTTCCATAGGCATGTTTACATTCACATAGGCACATTCACATTCTTGTCAACAAATAGCACTAACTCGACTATCGATATACCCCTTTTAGGGTAACCACCACATAAGCGCGCATTTGCATCAAGTTAGCACATAAATCACACATGCAATTATAGCAAAAACCGAAAAAGCGGTGGGTTAATCACGCTTTGATAACACGAAGCTCTAAACTCTCGATCCCGATGCTATCACTAAGCGATACTACTACGGCTATCGCGTCTATAGCTTTCTCTATTTCTTTGGTCCATACCCGGTGGCCAATCTCGAACCGCCAAGACAGATCTTTTCTTAAACTTCGGGATAGGGACCTTCCCTTTTCCTTCTTGACTGGTGTTCGTATCCACAATGATATCTAATCAAAACCCGATTAAACGACAAAGTACTAAATCTTAATCGAATAAACTACTTATCAACCTTACCAGAGATGGATCAGAATCCCGAAGACTTCTCTTAACTCCAGTCGATTTGCTCCTAAGAACCATAATACACAATCGGTCATCACTTGGAACTCTTAATGTGGCCTATGGTCGAATATCACAAGTCACTTACCAAGCTTACCTATTTTATGAATCACCACTTATTCCTGTCGAAACCCCTGCTAAACAATTATTAGATTCGGCCAAACCAAAACCAAGGCCTTAAACACTTGCTTTCGGCACACAAATGGAAGAGAACCTAAAACCGATTGCTAGGATAGAAAATATTTACCACAATCACCCGTTTGAAGTGCAAGAGAGAGTGTAATCGACAAAAGAGAGAAAACGCTTGATCTTCGGCTTTTAAGACTTGCGACAAAAGAATAGGAATAAGGTTACTTGATATTTGGCTATTGCTTTTTAATAAAAATAACATACAAATGGGAGTATGAGCACTTATAAGGTTTGACTACGCCCTCTAATGAGGTTGGAATATTCGGCAACCACTCTTAATGGCAAAGGGGCATTCGACTTTCAAGAAATAGGAAGGAATTTGGTGTTGAAAGAAAATAAGGAAGAAGAGGAGAAGAGTATGGGAAATTTTGGCACAAAGAAAATTAAAGAAGAAAAAGATATGAAAGATGATTACTCCCCCCTTATAAAGAATTTGGCTACTACATCCTTGCTCTTATCCAACTCCAAATCAATCTCCTATTTTACCTCTTGATCACTTATTCAAGATAAATAAAATAAATCCATATTCATCTCTTCTTTATCTTGCACAAAAATAATTAAATCCACAATTATCCTACCTATTTAGAATAAACCATCACATTATCTCTTATCTACCTATCTAAAAATAAATAAAATAAATAAAACACATTTATCCTACCTTAGCCAAAAATTAATAGGAGAATTAAAATCCTCCTCCAATTGAAAGGCCCAAGTGCCGTCCACTTTTTTCCTCCCTCTCCTCTTGACGCCAAAATTCAAAAACAAAACACCCAACCGCGCCCCAAGGTTCGAACATGAGACTGCTTTGGAGCAAGCTTACTGTGTATGCGCCTGAGCCGCTTTGCCAAGGCGTTTTTTTGTGACATAAACTCCCTACAATTTCTTTTAAAGCCTCCTTCCCTAGCTCCCCCTTGTCTTAACGCCAAAAGCCAAAAATAAAACCCCACTCCTTGCTGCCCACGTGAATCGAACCTCATCCCCTTGGAGCACCCTTTCCCGCAAGCGTCCAAGCCACTTTACTGGAGATTCTTTTGCGTCATAAACCCCCAACAATTCTTTTTAAGGCCTTCTTCTCCCTTAGCGCCAACTTGGAAAAATAAAAACACGCTTATGCTGCCCACAAGACTCGAACCCCTTCCCTTGCCACTGTACATGGCGTCACTTCCAGGCCCTTAAGTCGCGCCTTGCAACCACTTTACCAAGGCACTCTTTGTGTCCAAAAGCTCCTATAACATCCCTTAAGGCCTCTCTAGCCCAATTCCCCTTTTAGCGCCAAAAATAAAAGCCTCTAATGCGTCCCACGTTGCTCGAACCTCTTCCCTCCTGCACTCCGCTTGACGCAAACTCCCCAGCACCCAGGTGGCGTCTCTTGCCACTTTACCAAACGGCTACTTGTGTCCTAACTCCAAACTTTTCTTAAAGACCTCTTCAGCCTAGCTCCTCTTTTTAACTTAAACCCAATATTTTTTTCCAAAGCCTTCCCTTATTTTTCAGAGTTCTCAAAACCCTTAAAAATTATCCAAACGCACTCAAGGCCTACTTAACTCATGAATTATGCACTCCCGCATAACCCCTAATCTAGGATGTTACACATACTTTCATGTACCATCATACCATTCCATTTTCACCATTGCACCACATACATCTTAACTAACTTTAACTATTTCATGAATATCTAACATTTTTCTTACCATTTCATACACATACATTAAATTACAATATGCACACAATATTTCCATTTAACTACCTTTAACATTCAATACCACACATTAAACATAGTTGAGATCAAAACATCATTGTTGTTAGCCTATTACATGCCACATAAGCCAAATTGAATTTGTAATCTACCAAAGAACCTCAAATAGTGTGATTCTTCGAGTTGATCTGATCGCCCAATTATCCACAAAATGTTATCTACAAGAAACACAACAAACACGAGTAAGCTTTTATAAAGCTTAATAAGTTCGTTGATTAAATGGTAAAGCTTAATAAATTATGCATAATAATTCAATTAATAAAATTTCTAAACAATGTTTTTGATAAGGTGATAAGGTTCTTGTGGATAAGGTTATTAATAGAGTTCCTGTCAATCACAGCTCACAATAGGTGAGTAACTCTCAAGTCAATAGTACCAATCAATTTCCACATTTCAATAACATTGAGTGATCATTAAAGATAATGCCCAATGAACGATATATGGATACGAGTACACGGTTAACCATCCAACACACCAGATGCTCATAAGAGGCAGTACCATCTAGCACACCAGATGCTCATAAGAGCCAGTACCATCCAGCACACCAGATGCTCATAAGAGCCAATACCATTCAGCACACCAAATGTTCATAAGAGGCAGACCTACTGATAACACGCCTCGGCACAAAGTGCCTAGCCCATAAGCTAACACCCACTCCCATAATACACCAATAGATACTATAATATAACACAAAAGTCAGCAACAAATGCAAGACCCCGGTATATTCTGTGAATAAAGGATATAAAAAGATCATCTATGCTACCTTCATTAATCCCGTACCGCGCAAAAAATAACCTATTGGCATGCCAATCGTACTCTATTCTATGTTCATCGGTTCAAAGTATTCCAACACAAATCAATATATGAACAATTCACTATTTCATATTCTATATACATGCATTAGTTCATCAACCACACATTCATCGACTCAGAATATCTCGTTAGCGCTCAATGTTATAATAATCCATTACTTCATTACTCATATACATAACATCATTATAATGTTCAATCCAAACCAATTTGATTTATTCAATATACATTTAAATGCATTAGAATTAAACTGAACAAACTTATAGGACTGATTTGAAGTAACGGTCTAGAATAGCTCAATCAATTATCGATGTTGTGTCAATTATTATTCTCATTTTCAATTACACACAGCAATATAATCAAAAAATTATACAATTAAGGCATATAATACATTCAAAAATATAATAAATTTAAACCGTACGAACTTACCAAACTAAATTGCAGCAACGACAAAGTACAGGAGCTATTTGATAATTTTCTCTTTTTATCAGTTTTCAACTCGTTTAGGATCTAAAATGAAAATTCATTCAACTCACTATTTTTAATAGAAATATTAATTCATTTTATGCAATTAAGTCCTTTTTGACATTTGTGCAAGATTTCCCCTAACATTTTACTTTTATACAATTTAGTCTCTAAGCCTAAAACATGCAAGTTAACCATTTTTATTCAATTTCAAGTTTAGCCGAATTGTTTGGAACCCCATTACAGCCCATATTTTCTATTATTTCACTTCAAGTCCTTGTACTTTTACTAAATTCACATTTTAGTCCTTAAACATTAAAATTACCAAAAATTACTTTTCAAAATAGTCTTATCTAGCAACCAAGCTTAATATTCTAGCATAAAACTTCAAGAGCATCTCAAATTCATCAATGGCACAATCCATAACATTTGATAGTTTTACAAATTAGTCCTCAGATTAGCTAAATCGAGTTAATATGTGCTCAAAAACATAAAAATTACTAAAAACGGACAAGGTTTACTTACCTATTTGATGAACCCTAGCTAACCAAGATTATTCTCCCCTCAACAATGGCCATTCGGATATGAAGAAGAAGATGATAAGATTTAATTTAACATTAATTTAATTTTAACCTTTTATTTTCTTAATTTACAATTTTAACCTTTCCCATATACTTATAAAATAGATAAAACATTTCCATATTTTTCCATCAATTGAAAATAGTGTACAATCACCATCCAACAAAGTTTTGATTGTAAAATTGGTCTGTAACACCCCTTACCCATATTCGATGCCAGAATAGGGTACAAGTTACAGGACTTACATCACAAGCAGTCACACCATTTCGAGTCATAAAATTTGTGTCCAAATTAAAATTATCCACATTCAATCATGAAATCCCTATTACGAGCCTACAAGAAACTTTTACAAAAATTAGAATTTTTTTTAAAGCAGGTCTCACATGCCCCTGTGGTCCAAGGGACACGCTCGTGTGACCTTGGGGACGCGCTCGTGCTTCAGACCGTGTTCAAATTAGGATGCTCTCTGACTTGTGCCACATGGCCATGCCACACGCTCGTATGCTAGACCGTGTAGCACACACAGCTGGGACACACGCCCGTGTCTCTTCCTATGTGCTCAATTCTGGACATTCTATTTTCCAAAATTAAGGTGCAGGGGACACACAGCAGGAACACATGCCCGTGGGCAGACTGTGTGTCACACACGGCCTACACACTCCCCCGTGTGTCTACTCATGTGGATAAAATAATGGCTATTTACCAAGCCATTTTCCACCCTTATTCACACATACACTTACACCAATTCAAGGCCAAAAAAAAAAAAAAATAATAACATACTTAGGCAACCAAAACATCCACAATTATGACCAACACATGATAATACAATATCAGCATCTATCATACTTACAACATTTATTAAGCCACAATTGACTACTTTCAAGATACCTAATTGTACACCACTTTATCATCTCATCAATAGACCATATTGCCAAACATCTCACATTCATGTCATAATTCACATTTCTATCATTCACCAAGCAAACCATGACCATATCACCAAAGATATTAGCACATATATATATACTTAGGCTTACAACCATGATAGCCCAAATAACCAATCTACATGGCCAAATATCAAAACAAGCCTTTGATAAGCACAAGCCAACACATTGGCTACAATCACAATGACACATTTAACAAAATGACTAAGTCCCTATACATGCCATAAACTCAAATACTTGAATTCATCAATACCAAAAGTGATAGCTTGATAGTCTGATAGGATCTCCAGCGATTTCCAATTCGAGCTAGCTCAATGACACAATGAAACATGAGAAAGGAAGAGGGTTAGTAAGTTCATATGTAAATAATACAAAGCATTATTCATACATTTGACATATAAATAACTTAACAAATATTAACATGAATGTCATTAAAACTTCATAAATGTCATATCAACATAAATGTCATATACCAATATTTCATCATATGAATAACATAACACATATCATCATAAATGTCATATACCAATAGTTTATCATATGAATAACATAACACATATAAACATAAATGTCATTTAAGCTTCATAAGCACAACTTACTTAATCACATTCTTACCAATTGTTCATCATATACCGCATCCACTTTCTTTGAGTTTTTCGTACGTACTGTACCAACTCGTAACATAATCACGTACTTTCTCATCTTCAACATATCCGTTGAACATTTCATCAACATTTCCCATTGAACCATTTGGAATACTAAAGCATACTCGGGAATCGCGTACACACAGTACCATATCAATGCCATATCCTAGATATGGTCTTACATGTAATCTCGTATCAATGCCAATAGCCCAACTATGGTCTTTTATGAACTCTCATATTGATGCCATATCCCAGATGTAACACCCCAAACCCGGCGTAGATGTTATGGCTGAATTTGGCATGTTACATCAAAAGGTTGTATAAAACCTGATAAACCGCAATAGTAACATATTTTAAGCCCACATTTAGCATGCTTTTGGATGATTTAAGCCTTGAATTGTTTAAATTCGTGCTCTTAATCTTTTGTTTTCATATTTTATACTCAGAAAAGCACCGGAGGATAAAAAATGAGAAACAAGCCCAAAACAAAGTAAATGGGCCACATCACGAAATCAACATAGCTTGGACCTAAGACCACACGGCCGTGCCTCATTCAACAAACTCTAACACGGCCTAGCCATGATTCATACGGACATGTGCCATGGGCATGTCCCTGATGTGAATAAGAGGAGTTACACTAGGAATAGGATACTTGAAGGTAAAGAAACACATTCCAAAGCCTATTTAAACACCCTAATAGGAATTCTACTCGGATTAGGATACTTAGGGTCCAAGTAAGGCATCTCAAAACCTATATAAACACCTTAGGGGGCAACTTAAAGGAGGAGTTCGATAGAAGCCCTTTGTCGGGGCGTCCAGCTAGGCCAAATAGGACAGACTTGTGGGGATTTACTCGAAGATAGCCAGTTGGTTCATCTCAAGAAGTCGGAATCATACTCAAGATGGAGGATATCTTCTTCAATCCCTTTAGGGGGTTTTAGGGATTTTTTATGTTTTGTTTTAACTATTCTTCTGAGATGTTTTCTTTTATTGTTATGAACTAAACCCTCAGATACCTGAGGGGGATGAAACCTAAGATGAATCTTGTTATCGTTTGCTAAACTATATGATAAATATTTGACTTGTTCTTAATTATGTGTTCTTAATTCTTGTGTTGATATTTCTGGGATATTATTTCAAGTATGATGTGCTTAGGTGGAGGAGCAAATGTCCCTGCCCAAGAGTAGATCTAGCATAATTAAGCAGAGTTGATCACACGCCTAGAGATAGGGTGACGAGATTTTGCTGGATTAGGGTAAAACCTAATATGAGAGTCCATAGATCGAGTTAATGTAATTCTAGGGGTTTTAATTAGAAAGAGATTTCAATTAATCAACCTAGGGTTAGACGTTAGTCGTCTCGAGAGAGGGATTAATATAAATTAGGGAATCCTATGGATCAAGTCAAGTGAATAAATCGTCTGGTTTAGAGTTAGATAACAAGTGAAGTCTAGGTGGATTCTTCCTCGGGTATTGTCTTAGTCAATTGGTTTTCTCTCGCAAGTATTGTCCCCAATTTCATCCTTCTTTGTCTTAGAGTCTTTAGCTTAGTAGTTAGTTAGTTTAGATTAAACAAGAAATTCCCTTTATTTTAGGTTACATAACTTGGGTTTGACAATTCGGTCTTGCCTTTACTATACTACTGTTTGATAGGTGAGCTTGCCTCACATCGTTGTCATAGCTAGTTTCCAAATTCAATCATTCTTTTTATAAATTTTAAGACTTTGACATCGCATAAAACAATGATCAAGTTTTTGGCCTCATTGCCGGGGAACTAAAATATTAAGAAAGCTCAATTTTTATTACTTTAGCCATTATTATTATTATTATTATTATTATTATTTCTATTTTTTTCACTTTGCTAATTTTTCTTTTATTTGATTTTGGCAGATAGAGGAGATGGCACTGAATAACTATTAGTGGCAAGTTATGAGGACAAAGCCAACAAAAGTACATCCAGTTATGTAGTGCGAAAGAAGTGGAGGTGTGGCGAATCCTAAGTACCCACCTTACGGACATGGCATGGAAAGCAAACAAGTTAACTATTTGAGTAACTATTCTAGACCTCAAAATAATTTTTATAGTAACACTTATAATGCAAGTTGGAGGTACCATCCCAATTTCTCGTGGGATGTCAAGGCAGTCAAAGACCACAACTTCCTCCAGATTTTCAACAACCACCTCACCAGCAGGAATAAGAGCTGAACCTTGAGGAGATGCTGATAAAAGTTATAGCGGTGACAGAAACTCGTTTCCAAAACACCGAAACAACACTCAAAAATCAAGAAGCATCGATTCAAGGGATCATGAATCAATTACGTCAACTTGCTAAGCTGATCCCAGAACAACCACAAGAAAGCTTGCCAAGCAACACTGAAACTAACCCAAAGGAGCAAATTCAAGCCGTAACAGCTCATGATAGTGAAAGGTTAGTGGAATCTGACTCGAAGCAAGAGCCTGTAGTAAGTGAAGGTAAGGTTGAGGTAAGCCATGATTTACCAAACCCAGTAATTACAGAGTACGAAGCTCGTGTGCCACATCCCAATGCGATAAAGAAAGACCACACAGTGGAAAAATTCGGTAAATTTCTTAAACCTCCAAAGAAATTTCATGTTAACTTGACATTTCTTGAAGCTCTTTTGTAGATTCCAGATCCTAGACCTCGTGTCGATAAAGAAGAAATTCATGAGGAACGAAGGCTTTGGATCGATGAACTAGACAAGTGGAAGACACACTTCAAAGAGAAACTAAAAACACATGAAGCAAAAACGAGTCAACTCCACGACGAACATAATGAGGGGACAACCCAGTTTAAGATAGGAGATCAAATACTCAAATCTTCCCAGATGGAACAGTCAAGGTAACTAGTCCGAAAATCAGCACTTTTAAGGTAAACACTACTCGACTTAAACTTTATGTCAATAACCGCATTGATCGCATAAGAAAGGATTTTCACCTCCTCAAACCACCATGATTATGCAAATGAGAGGTAAGTCTAGCTCAAAACTTTAAACGAGCGCTTCTCTGGAGGCAACCCAAGCACTAACCCTACTAATTAGTTTAGTTTTACTTATTTTCATGTTTAGGCGCAGATTTTCCAAACTCACACAGTCTTGCACATGGTCGTGGCCGTGGCCGTGTGGGCACCATAGGTACGTAAAAGGGCGTGGCCGTAGACGTGTGGCAATAGGACAAAAAATTTTCCCAAAACACAGGCTGCATCTCTATTTAAACCCCCTTCTCCCTTTTTTCTTTTCCAGGTGTCTTTCTTCTTTCATTTTCCATTATTTACTTTTTTTTTTTTACTTTAATTTTTATCTTTATTTTCTTTATTATTTTCTTCTTATTCTTCATGCCATTTAGATTTAGCTTAGGATATATCAAGCCGGCTTCTCCAAGGGTTCAATTTCAAGCGCTCACAGCGCGTTACCCACATTCACCTCTGCCAATACTATCCAGTTTCTTTTCAAATGACTCCATCCGAAATTCAGGAAGTTTCACTTCTCTCCCTATCTTATGATTTTATTATTATATTGCTATTATTTATCATTGTACATTGAGGGCAATGTATATCTTAAGTGTGGGGGGTTAACTATAGTATTATTGGAAAATCCCTGAATTATGCCTTGTTCTAAAGTAAGTTTTTCAATTAGAATGAAATTTCCCCTGATTTATGATTTTTATTGATATGTTTTGGATTAAGTCATTGATAATTGTGCATTGATGATTAATTTTGAAGGATACTAGAGAATCAAGCATGATAAGTCTATTTTTTAGAAATTAAAAATTTTTCTAGGTCATCTACCTGAATCTGAATATTACCTTGAAGTTTGAAATTTACGAGGTTGATATTAAATACCCATAATTTTTGTGAGATTTTGAGCCTTGTAAAGCATATATTCTTTTTCGTGCTCACTTTTTGATTATGAGTGTGTCAATATTGACTTGTTATTCTAGAACTTGCATCGATTATACATGTCGAGACCATATTATTGATTTGATATACAGAGATGGTAAAGGCACTTAGGATTTAACCCACTCACTCCACTAAAATGCCTACCTTCATAATTAACCCCTAGTGAACCCCTTTTGATCCTAACAACCCTTTTATTTACTCACCCACTAATATTAACCCAAAACCCTTTGTATTTGTTATCACCATTCCTTGACTCCCTTTTTTGTCGAGATTTGATTTTGAACAATTTCCTAACTATGTTCTATATTTCAGTTGTTAAAGTTCTTTCTTAGTATTGTAATGATTTGTTCTTAAAAAAATTAAGTATATTCATTATTAGTTCTACTATGTGAGCTTACATGCTTAAATTTCAAATCTTGAAGAAGAAGCTCGTATTTTTAGTTTTCAATTGATATAATTATTTAGGATTAGTTCATTTTTTAGTTAGGTAAATTGTCAATTCGATCTCAATTCTAACCTTCTAATTCAGCCTTTATCCACACCTTTAACCTAAGCCCCGTTACAACCCTTTTTAAAGACCTTTTGATTTGTGTATCATCTGACATTATAGTGGTGGAGATTTGATTTTCATGCAAGCTTGTCAGATTAACTTTCCATGTTCGATTCTTGAGTGCTTAATTTTGAACCTTAAACACTTTGAGTGATTTGAATGAATCTCTTGTGAGGATGTCAAACTCTTGTCAGTTTCGAATCAGAGGTAATTATTCAGGTAAAGGGAAACACCTATGTTTTCGTGCTATAAATGTATGACTTTGATTGTTTGAATCTTTAGGACCCTTTGAGTTAAATTATCAATGTATGAATTATCTTTGAATTATGATAAAACACTATTGATGAATATTAAGAATCGAGGAAGTTCGTTTTAATTGTGAGTTGAGAATTTTGCTTGAAGACAAGCAAAAGCTTAAGTGTGGATGCTTTTGGATGATTTAAGACTTGAATTGTGTAAATTGGTGCTCTTAATCCTTTGTTTTCATGTTTTATACTCAGAAAAGCACCGGAGGATGAAAAGAACGAGAAACGGGCCCAAAACAGAGTAATGGGCCATATCACAAAATCAACACGACCTGGGCAAAAGACCACACGGCCGTGCCTCATTCAACAGACTCGAACACGGCCTAGCCACGATTCACATGGGTGTGTGCCATGGGCATGTCCCTAAAGTGAATAAGAGGAATTACACTCGAAATAGGATACTTGGAGGCAAAGAAACACATTCCAAAGCCTATTTAAACACCCTAATAGGAATTCTACTCTGATTAGGATACTTAGGGGCCGAGTAAGGCATCTCAAAACCTATATAAACACCTTAGGGGGCAACTTGAAGGAGGAGTTCAACAGAAGCCCTCTGCTGGGGCGTCCAGCCAGGCCAAAGAGGGCAGACTTGTGGGGATTTACTCGAAGATAGCCAGTTGACTCATCTCAAGAAGTCAGAATCATACTCAAGATGGAGGATCTCTCCTTCAATTTATTAAGGGGGTTTTAGGGATTTGTTATATTTTGTGTTATCTTTTCTTGGGAAATGTTTTCTTTTATTGTTATGAACTAAACCCTCAGATACCTGAGGGGGATGAAACCTAAGATGAATCTTGTCATCGTTTGCTGAAATATATGATAAATATTTGACTTGTTCTTAATTATGTGTTCTTAATTCTTGTGTTGATATTTTCGGGATATTAATTCAAGTATGTTGTGCTTAGGTGGAGGAGCAAAAGTCCCTGCGTAAGAGTAGATCTAGCATAATTAAGTGAAGTTGATCGCATGCCTAGAGATAGGGTGACGAGATTTTGCTGGATTAGGGTGAAACCTAATATGGGAGTCCATAGATCGAGTTAATGCAATTCCAGGGGTTTTAATTAGAAAGAGATTTCAATTAATCAACCTAAGGTTAGACATTAGTCGTCTCGAGAGAGGGATTAATATAAATTAGGGAATCCTACGGATCAAGTCAAGTGAATAAATCGTCTGGTTCAGAGTTAGATAACAAGTAAAGTCTAGGTGGATTCTTCCTCGGGTATTGTCTTAGCCAATTGGTTTTCTCTCGCAAGTATTGTTTCCAACTTCATTCTTCTTTATCTTAGAGTCTTTAGCTTAGTAGTTAGTTAATTTAGATAAAACAACAAATTCCCTTTATTTTAGGCTAGATAATAAAAAGAAAGTTAGTATTAGTGCTTTTAGTTCCTTTGGGTTCGACAATTCGGTCTTGCCTTAACTATACTACTATTTGATAGCGGCGCTTGCCTCACATCGTTCTCATAGTTAGTTTCCAGGTTCAATCATTCTTTTTATAAATTTTAAGACTTTGACATTGCATATAACAATGATCAAAACCACACGTTCATTAAAAACCTTTCCTCAATTCAAAAACTTTTTATCAATGAAAAACTTCGAGTTTTGTTGCTTATCAAATAAGGTTTGCTTAAAGTTGTTTCCCTTGCGAGCACAATATTATTTTCAAAACGTTGTTTGTTGTAGAAGACTGAATTTAAAGTTGCGGAAACGTGATATTTGAAAATAAAAGTTATTAGTTTAAAAACCCGTGTTAGAATGTTTGACAATTCATAACTAAAGAATTACCGAATGAAAGTTAAAAGAAAATCCCAATGGTTGTCTTACATAAATTATTAACCCAAAAATAATATAAAAATAAATTAAACCCAAAAAATTGCTAAGTTTTGTTTATTGACAAATCCGACGTATGGCCACCTCCGAGTCCTCCGCAGCTCTAAATCCTCTAACACTGGGGATTACCTACATAGTTAAAAAGAAAAGGGATGAGTTCCGAGAACTCAGTGTGTAATCCCCTATAACGGTCATAATCTGGGCTCGAGCCCATACGGTGTCGGTCTGGGCCTAAGCCCTATTCGGTAACAAGCTGGGCCTTAGCCCCAAATCAAATCAATGCAATGGATGTGTACCCACCCAAATCCAACCAAACTCTACACCCATACCAACCAATCTATCTGTATGGACCAAGTCAGCCCACCCAGCCGAAACTCTGCAACAATGTATCCAAGCTGCTAATAACGGTATGTGTGGCTAAGCCACTAAATAAAGCATATATGTGGCGAAGCCACTATAACGGTATGTGGCGATACCACTAGATGGTATGTGGCAAAGCCACTAAACGGTACTTCCTCCGATCAGCAAACCCAACCCGATGCAATTTGTTATGAATGCAGTGTATTACAATTATAAACAGATATACAAAATCACATAAAGAGTACTTAACTATCACCAAAGGTGTAACGGTCATTTTGTCACTTAGGGGTAAATCGGTAATTTCACCCCTTGGGGTTTTTTCGATAATTTTACCCATCGAGGGTATTTCGGTAACTTATCCACTAAGGGTATTTTGATAATTTACCCACTGAAGGTATTTCGGTAATTTACCTGCCAAGGGTATTTCGGTAATTTATCATCTAACGGCCTTTTTAAAGGCCCGCTGTCCCTCAGACGACACATCCTCCCTTTCTGGTCATTACGGTTAATTGGGCTTAAAATCCAATTTCAGCCCAAACGGGCCCACATGCTCGTGTGCCCCACTTAGCTCGTTTTCGGTCTCAGTTCTGTAGACCTCGTAGTCACATCACTCATTCGGCAATTTTCCATCGATTTCGCTCATATGGGCCCGTTAATCCATTCAGCACACTCAGCCCGTGTCAGCTCAACAAGGCCCATTACAGCCTCAATTCCACGAGGGAGTCCGTGACATTCTCAACGGTCTATCACCATCACAAGTGGCTTAGTTTATCTCTGCGAGCGCTCGCACGCTCAAGAGATCTCAATTGCCGATACTCTGGCTTTTCTGTACTTCTGCTTTTGGCCGACTAACAGAACAACACATAATAACACAAACAACGGTGTGAGATTACACACCTTACCGAGACGCATGATTAGCCTTTCGTATCAAACCTACGCATCATCATATTACCTTATTACCTAAACGTCGCTTAAGATTAATCACTTAGAGAACTAGCCCAAAACGTTCTCCTCACCTTGTTCGAGCAAATGACCCTAAACACCAAGATTACTAGGCACGGTTGATTGGCTTTATGTCCTTAACAAGAATCTGTACCAAATGACACCCATAAGTGTGACTAAAATCCGCATACCACTCAACACAAATACATGGCACATTCGGCCAAACCAAGTATTATGACAACGTTCTTACCTCCCTTGAACAATGAATCCATAATAAGGGTTTGATTAATACAAACTACTTGCTCCCCTTCGCCTTATAGAAATCCCCTAACAAGAAAGAACTATGACTTATCGATTGTCACACTCCTTATAGAACTGTAGATGAAGAGAAAAGAAGCTAGTTGAAAAATAAAGGAAAACAAAATATGTATTCTGCTATGGAGAGAAGGCAGTTCAAGAAAGGAAAAGAATAATGTCAGAAGAGGAAGGAGGTGTATGTATTCGGCTAGAGGAAAGACAAGGGATGAGGTGTAAAGAGAAATGATAAGAAGGGTAGTGATTTGGCCAACCAAATGTTTCGGCTATTAGCAAAAGAAAGAAGAAATAATGAAAATGCACGAAAGGTAAGCAGACGAGAAAGAGAAAGTGAATGAAATGCTGCAAAGGAGAAATCCCGAAATGTTTCCAAAAGACTCTTATCCGAAATGCCTAAATTAATCAAGCTCGAACATAATCAAAAAGACAAAAGATAGTAGCACAAAGAAGTTTCGGTTTCTACACAAAATCAAAGCTACCGAAATTGACTCCCAATGCCACCCCCTAGCCAAAATCTTCCCCTTAGCCACAATCCCACATTTGGCCAACTCTCCTACTCTCCTCCAGCCTTGATTTTCTCCACTATCCTCTCATTGAATCACTCCTAGCCTCCTATTCAAACCTGTTGACCCAGTCAACTCCCCTTGAAGAGTTTGATTCGAACTCTGCTTCCTCTCCTCCTAAGTCACAAAATAAAAGCCTTTATTTGCAACTTATGGGATTCGAACCCCACTCCCCAACCCTTCCCAATGACGCCACTACCACTGAGCTACACGCTCAACTTGTGTTAGCATAGCACACACAAATTTACTTAAGTCCCACTTCCAACAGCCCTCCCCCACTAAAGGGCCAAAAACTAAAATTTTTCCAAGGCTTAGTCTCGAACCCAGGCCTCCTTAGAGCCCCCAAACACACTCAAATAACCAACTAAGCAAGTATAACATGCAATTATGAAAAAATTGACAACCCCTAACTTTTGGGATATTACAATTCTTCCCTCCTTAAAGAAATTTCGGCCTTGAAATTTACCAGATTAGAAGAAGCAAGGGTACTGCTGTTGCATCGCCTCCTCAGGCTCCAACGTGGCTTCCTCAGAATCGTGATTACGCCAGAACACCTTGACTAACGAAACAAATTTCCTTCTCAGCACCTTAACATCATGATCCAAAATCTGCACCAGTTCTTCTTCAAATGTTACATCAAGTCTTACCTCGATCTCCTCTACTGTTACTATATGAGAATGATCTGAACGGTAGTGCCTCACCATAGAAACGTGGAATACATTATGTATACGATTTAACTCCAGAGGCAGTTCTAGCTGATAAGCGACCGGTCCCACACGCTTTACTATCTGGTAAGGCCCGATAAATCTAGGGCTCAGCTTGCCCTTCTGCCCAAATCTTAGAATCTTCTTCCAAGGTGAGACTTTCAAGAAGACAAATTCTCCCGCCGAGTACTCAATCTCTTTACGCTTTAAATTCGTATATGACTTCTGCCAATCAGATGCTTCTTTTAACCGACCCCGGATCAATTTCACTTTCTCCTTAGTTTCAGAAATTAACTCTAGACCTAACAGTCGTCGCTCACCCAATTCTGTCCAACAAGTAGAGGTGCAGCACCTACTACCATATAACGCTTCATACGGTGCCATCTGAATGTTGGATCAGTAGCTGTTGTTGTAAGCGAATTCCGCCAACGGTAAATAGTCCTCCCAACTGCCCTTGAAATCAATCACGCAGCTTCTTAGCATGGCTTCCAAAATCTGAATTACCCTTTCTGACTTACCACCAGTCTGCGGATGAAATGCTGTGCCGAAATCCAATCTTGTACCCAAAGCTTCGTGTAACACTCTCCAGAATTGAGATGTGAACCTAGGGTCTCTTTCTGAAATGATAGACACCGGTACCCCATGTAACCTTACAATCTCTGCCACATACAACTTTGCCAACTTCTGCAATGAGTTATCGGTGCGAACCGATATGAAGTGGGCAAATTTAGTCAACCGATCAACAATTACCCATACAGAATTTTTCTTAGTAGGCATCAGGGGTAGCCCACAAACAAAATCCATGGTTATCCTTTCCCACTTCCAAAGTGGAATTTTCACAGGTTGCAGTGATCCAGAAGGCAGTTGATGCTCAGCCTTCACTTGCTGGCATGTCAAACACTTACTTACAAAGTCGGTAATCTCCTGCTTAAGCCTTGGCCACTAGTACAGTTCACGCAGATCTCAGTATAATTTGTTTCCACCGGGATACATAGCGTATGGGCTACTATGCGCCTCCCATAAAATGGACTGCCTTAATTCAGAATCCCTCGGCACACAAACTCTTCCACGGAAGCATAATACTCCCTCACTATTCAGCTCAAAATCCACAGTCTCTCCCTTCTTCACCAATTGGAAACGAGAAACCAATGACTCATCCAACATCTGCTTCTCTTTAATTTGATTAATTCAAGTTGGTTTTACTTGTAGTTCAGCCAACAAACTACCGTCCTCAAACAGGCTAAGATGAGCAAACATTGCTCTTAGATTAGATGCAACCTTATGACTCAATGCATCTACCACTACGTTAGCTTTTCCTGGATGATATTCGATCGAGCAATCATAATCTTTCAGCAACTCTATCCATCTTTGCTGCCTAAGATTCAACTCCTTCTGAGTAAGGAGGTACTTGAGGCTCTTATGGTTGGTATAGATGATCGACTTTTCAGTCTCAACTATGGGCCCAACTTAAACCTTTGTGACCTAAAACCTTTTAATACCTAAACTAGATTACAAGGCAGCTTTATATTAAGGAGCGAAGAATAAAAAGAGATGGATAGGTATTAGAAAGAACATTGGGATGTTCTTTCCTTGTCTTATGTGTCTTGTATGTATGTTATCTTCAATGTTCAAGCAGTTGTTATATGATAAAATATGCATGCCATGGAAGCACTCTCTATAATAAAGTTTGCTTTTCTCCTTCACGTATTTTGCTCCACTTTGGTTTACTCTCTTCCTTTTCTATTATACATCTTGAATATTTATCTTATGGGGTTTTTTACCTACTCTATTAATTTTTTTTATTTTATCTTATGGACAGATTACTGGTTGGAATTTAGTTAGATAAAACTTCTAGAACTGGGATGGGTAGGTTGGTTTTGAATGGGATGAATTTAGATTTTTAGTCAATTTGAAATTTAACATTTTTGAATCATTCTATTTTTTATCAACTAGTTTAGATTATTTTGAGTTTGAGCCAATTTTAGGTTTTAGTTGTTTCACATTATATTCATTTTAGGTTCCCTTAAAATAAAAAAAAATGTACTTTTGGCTTTCTCAAATTTATAAAATTATAAGTTAGTACATGATAAAATTATACTTTCACTCAAAAATATCCTTTAAAAAATATAAAGATATAAATTAATACAATGGAGAAACAACATTTTAGCTCTCATAAAAATATATAATTGAATTTTGACACTTCCTCAAAAAAGTTCTGACTTCACCCCTATAGGTTTGTGTCATTAAGTTTGAGGCTCAATGTTTTTGGGTTTGAAATGACCAAACCCTTAAACATAAAGTGAACTAAACAAATAACTTGAAATGATCAAACCCTTCACTATGATCACATTTGAAATTTAATCATTATATTTTAACTTAATATAATTTAATCCATTATTTTTATATTGTCATTAGTTAATCCAGATTGTTATTATTTTCAACTATTTTGGTTGAAATGTAGAGCAAGAATATTTTCTTAAAAAAACTCATTATGTAGAGATTGATTTTGTAACGCCTCAAATTTAGGCCAAGAAGGAATGGGCCTTGAGCGTGCGATCAGCTAGGAGACTGCACATAAATATTGATTTTGTTGTACATTATATGTTAGTATGATGCTAATTGTTGTTTAGCTTATACTATGATGCTTAATTGTTTATGTGTAAACTTACTAAGCTCAAAGCTTACTCCCTTTCTTTTCCCTTGTCTTATAAAGTAAAAGTGTAGAATCGAGATACGAGGATCAATTGGAAGATCGTCCACATTATCAGCACACTCTGGTATATGATACTCAATATTTTGTATATGGCATGTATAGAGGCTAGACAAGTTAGTGAATTTTGTTGTAAATGGCTAAGATGTGTTGGCCTTTAGATGGATAGTCTATTTTGTATAATGCCATAGTAGTTGGCTACCTTATTTTATGAAAAGATTGTAGTTATATATGTGAAATTGAACTTCAATTTGGGTTGATTATGGATGTGTTGAATGAATGCATATTGTGTACGCTAGAGGGGTGAAAGGAACTTAGCACATAGCTTTGTTTTTGTCCATGTGGATAGACACACGGGCGTGTGTCTAGAGACCATGTGTGCTGGCATTCAGTCGACCAGCAGGCGTGTGACTTGTTCGTGTGTCCCATGTATGTTAATATTTTAAATCAGAATAGACCACGGATTAGCCACACGGGCGTGTGCATAGGCCGTGTGAGTTTAGTCAGTGTTGGCCACGGGCTAGCCACACGGGTGTGTGACTAGGCTTTGAGGCCGTGTGTATGTAGTTAGTATTCACCACGGTTGTGGAGCATGGGCGTGTGGGTCTATGCACGGACATGTCTCTTCTTGCACGGGCGTGTTAACCTTGTACAAAAGAGAAAATTTTTAATATTGGAAAAAGTTTTGATATAGTCTCGGGAGCCCTCGTGTGTATGAGTGAGGCCTCGTAAGTCGAGGTTGAGGTTGTTGAGGTGACTTAAGAGAGTAGTCATGATGAGCCTAAGTGGCGATCAAGTGGTTTTATTTCGATAACACCTGGGGCTCGATTCTGGGGTAAAACTCAGGTAAGGGGTGTTACACTTAGTGGTATCAGAGCTATGGTTTAGTTGGTTCTAGGACTATTGTAGCAGGTGTAAGAGTCTAGCTATAGATGCCATAAGTTTACTATGATAGTGTGATGGTTTCTGATATTTTAAATCTTGTTTTGTATAGTATATGGATCCCGATCAATCTACTGCTAATGAAACAACTAGTAATGCGCCGGCTCCTGCGCAAGGAACTGTACTTGTACAAAGTGGACCCGAGGTTAGGGGTCAAGGGGAAGAGGCACAGGAAGACTTTCTCCAGATGGTGAGCAATTGGTACTCGGACTATGTTCGAGCGAACCCTAATGCTTAACGTCCTCCACCTCCTCCTATACCTTAGCCAAATCCAGTGGCTCTTCAAGGTATTGATGTTGTGAGAATATCAAAACCCCCGGTGGATAAGATTAGGAAGCATGGGGCTGAGGAGTTTAGAGCAAAGGTAGATAATGACCCTGAATGGGCGGAGTTCTGGTTAGAGAACTCCATGAGAGTGTTCGATGAACTCTCATGTACACCTGGAGAGAGTTTGAAGTGTGTCGTATCTTTGCTTAGGGATTCGGCATACCATCGGTGGAAGACACTAACGTTGGTGGTCCCGAAAGAGCGGGTGACGTGGGATTTCTTTCTGGAAGAGTTCCCGAAGAAGTTTATAAGCCAACGATTTACTGATCAAAAAAGAAAGGAGTTCATTGAGTTGAAGCAAGGAAGAATGTCAAAAGTAGAATATGAGCGTGAGTTTGTTAGGCTTAGAAGATACGCTCAAGAGTGTGTATCGATAGAGACCATCTTATGTAAGAGGTTTGAAGATAGACTGAATGAGGATATCAAACTCCTAGTGGGTATTCTGGAGTTGAAAGAGTTTGTGGTGTTAGTTGAAAGGGCAAATAAGGCCGAAGAATTGAGTAAGGAAAAGAAAAGGGCTATGAGTGAAGCCCGAGATGTTAGAAAAAGGCCGATGGGCAAGTCGTATCAAGCCCAGTCGAAAAGATCCAAGGAAGGGAATCCTCGGACAACAGCCTCAATGGGATATTCGCATCGAGACTTGGGCAATATTCGTTCGAGTTCGAGAGTCCAAGCTACCTCGATGGAAAGTGTGGGTAATATAAAGAGCAAACTGGAGTGTCCAAGTTGTGGTAGATATCACACCGGAGAGTGTTGGGGTAATAGTCAGAACTGTTATAAATGTGGCTCCCCCGATCACTTTATCCGAAACTGCCCCGAGAGGGATGATAAAGAAGAGAAGCAAGAGATAAGATCCAGTGATGTGCCTACAAGAGGTAGACCACCTAGGAATCAAAGAGGTGGGAATAGTGGTAGAGGTGTGTCCAGAGGCTCTGCTGTGAGATCGGAGGATCGGGCACCTGCGAGGACGTATGCTATTCGCGCTCGCGAAGAGGTATCCTCCCCAGATGTGATAACGGGTAAATTTTCTCTCTTTGACACCTTTGTTATTGCTTTAATATATCCAGGGTCTACTCATTCTTATATTGTGGTTAAGGTGTCAAACCCGTTAGGAAAGCATGTGTTAGTGGACAAAGTGTATAAAAATTGTCCTTCATTGATTGAGAATCATTGTTTTCTGGCAAACCTGATGTTGTTACCGTTTGATGAGTTTGATTTGATCCTAGGCATGGATTGGTTGACTACCTATAGTGTTTTAGTGAACGGTGGTAGTAAGTACATTGAATTGAAATGTGAGAGTGGAGATGTGGTTCAGGGTTGAATCAGGTAGATCGGATAGTCTACCAGTGATGATTTCTTCCCTAGCGGCTGAGAAATGTTTGAGAAAAGGGTGTAAATCCTATCTCGCCTTCATGTTGAATACTCGAGAGGTTGGACTAAAGTTTGAAACAGTACTGATAGCATACGAGTATCCGGATGTATTCCCAGAAAAGTTACCCGGATTACCTCCAGTGAGAGAGTCAAGTTTGGGATTCAGTTGATTCCAGGAACGGCATCGATTTCAATTGCTCCATATAGAATGCCACATTTAGAGTTGAGAGAACTGAAGGTATAGTTGCAAGAGTTGAGGGCTAAACCATTTTTTTCTCCGAGAGATTTGTGAAGCTCAGAAGAATGATAACAGTTTGCAAGCCAAGAGAGTTTTATGTGAGTCAAGCGTTGAGACAAACTTTCGAGTAAATCTTGATGGATGTCTAACATTTCAAGATCGAGTCTGTATACCTACGAATGAAGAGCTAATTCGCAAAATTTTACATGAAGCACATAACGGATGTTTGAATGTACACCCCAGCAGCACAAAGATGTACCATAATGTTGGGTATGAAGAAAGATATTTCTAAATTTGTATCCAAATGCCTGATTTGTCAGCAAGTGAAAAGTACCTTCGAGTTTACTTCAGCCCCTTACGATCCCTGAGTGGAAGTGGGACTATGTTACTATGGACTTTGTGACAGGCTTACCGTTGACTCCCAAGAGGAAAGATGAGTATGGGTAGTGGTTGATAGACTTACTAAGTTAGTGCACTTTATACCAGTGCGAGTCGATTATTCTCTTGACAAATTGGTAGATTTGTACATGTCTGAGTTAGTAAGACTTCATGGTGTACCATTGTCGATCATTTCAAATAGAGACCTGAGATTCATGTCGCGGTTTTGGAAAAATCTGCAAGAGACATTGGGCATGGAATTAAGTTTCAGTTCAGCCTTCCATCCACAAACTGATGGGCAGTCAAAAATGGTGATTCAGATACTAGAAGACATGCTTCGGTGTTGTGTTTTGGAATTCCATGGTAATTGGGAGAAATACTTACCATTGGTGGAATTTTCCTACAACAACAGCTTTCAATCAAGTTTGAAGGTGGCACATTATGAGGCGTTGTATGGGCGTAAGTGTCGAACGCCCTTATATTGGTCAGAACCCAGAGAGAAACAGAGACACGGGTTGATTTGGTTAGGGAAACTAAAGAGAAAGTAAAAGAAATACGTGACTGTTTAAAAGTTGCCTTAGATAGACAAAAGTCTTATTCAGATTTAAAGAGAAAAGAGATAGAATTCCAGGCCGGTGATAAAGTATTCTTGAAAGTATCACATTTGAGAAATGTCCTCAGATTTGGCCGGAAGGGTAAGTTGAGTCCGCGTTTTATCGGACCTTATTAAGTCACCGAAAGGATAGGACCGGTGGCTTATCGGTTAGCCTTGCCACCTGAGTTAGAAAAGATTCACGATGTCTTTCATGTATCTATGTTGCGCTGATACCGCTCAAACCCTTCGCATGTTATAGAGCCGACTGAGGTAAAGATACAACTGGATTTGACATATGGGGAAGAACTAGTGAGAATTTTGGCTCGTGAAGTCAAGCAGTTAAGAAACAAAAGCATAGCCCTAGTGAAAGTCCTATGGCAAAGGCACGGTATAGAAGAGGCTATATGGGAGTCCGAGGAAATGATGAGAAATCAATACCCCAATCTCTTCACCGGTAAGATTTTCGAGGACGAAAATCCTTAAGAGGGAGAATTGTAACAGCCCGATTTAGGGGCTAGTCAGAATAGTGATCTCAGAATCACTAATCCGAGATTTGAGAATTTATTTTTGTGTTATATTATGAGTTAGAACATGATAGCATATGTACATGAAAATTCTGGTGCTTTAATTCCAATGATTTCATGTTTAATCGCGAAAAAGGACCAAAGCATATAAATTGCGAAAGTTTCATTCTATAAGCTAAAAGTGCCAAATGGATATAGATTGTTAATTAGAGGTCTTTAAAAGGAAATTATACCCCCAAATTAAGCATGACTGGCCATAGGAGACACGGATAGACAAGCTTGGTTAAAGTTGGTAATAGTTGGTGACTTATTTGACTAGTAATAATAAAATAAGGTGAGAAAAAGATATCATCTTTTTCTCCTTTCATCTTCCACCGAAAATTCCAGCAAATAAGGGGTAGAAAGCTTCAAAAGTTTCATCCATTCAAGTAAGTGTTCTAGTGAAGTTTTCTTGAAAATAATTGTACTTTTGAGACCCCTAAAGCTTAAGTTTTCAAATGAGGGGACTATTGTGCAATATGGTAAAGAGTTTAACGTTTTTCCATGAGAACTACCTTAGTTATTGCTGCATTTTGATGGAAGAAATTGAGTCTTAGTTGCTAAATGAACAACTTTTGTGAAAGGTGTTAGCGTGAAAACACCAATTTAGACCTTGATGAAAAGCTTACAAATTTTGTAGTAAGTATGTGAAATATTGATTTTGATGATAGTTTTAAGAGCATTGAATGTTTGCCTAGGCTTGTTGAGGGTCGAAATATGATTCAAATTTATTTTCGAGCCTAGGGGTAAAATGGTAATTTTACTTAAGCATGATTATTGAAATGCTTATATTAATGTAGTGTTTTAAATGAGCTAATTTGCTATTATAGAGCAAGAGGAGACGAGAATCTTCCTCGATCGGGGAAAGGATAAAGTCTTGGGCTGAACTGAAGAACTAGCTCATTTTGAAAACGAAGTAAGTTGTATGCGATTTAAGTAACAATCATATTTGCATGTTGAGAAATGCTTGGTAGTATATGAAAGCATCAGGCATTATTAAATTGAGCAGTTAATATGAATGAGGTGTTGAAGTCCTACTGGGCCATGTTAATTATATAAATGCTATCATTGAATTATGAAATAATTTAGGTCCCGTATAAAACCATATCCAGGACATGGCCTTGGTACCAAGTTGAGATTCCGTATAAGACCATATCCGAGATATGGCTTCGGTGATGAACATGGAAATCGTTTAAGACCATGTCCGGGATATGGCATCGGTACATTAAAAGTAATCCCATATAAGACCATATCTGGGATATGGCATTGGCATCTAAAGGAGACTCCATGTAAGACCACCTCGAGGAGGTGGCATTGGCTTTATACTTACAGTAGTGGCTATAAACACACTTCTGTGACTATCCCTTGTGAGTGGTAGGGTAAGTAGATGAATTTAGAGGTAGAGATGTGAATGATCGTTAAGTCATGTGAATGAATGAATTCAGACAATTGTGAATGAGTCTCGAAGAATTAGTTCGACATGTGGCACGGTAGGTGCTAAATAAGGGCAATTAGAAGTAAGTATGGACAAGAAGCCTTGACTTGTGTATGGTTAGCCAATACCGTGGATAGATCATTTTATGAGCATTATTATTATTTCCATTTATTTCCATGCAACTTACTAAGCTTTATGCTTACCCCTTTTTCCATTGCCCTTCTTTCTTGTAGTATAGCCAAGGTAACTCGAGGATCCTGACTGCAGGAGTTCGGAAATCACACTATCGTCAACACTTTGGTATAACGATTTTAGACTTATTTTGAGTATGGCATGTATGGGACATGAGTATTTTGTCAAGTTTTAATTGTTAGTTAAAGTGTTGATTTCATTGTAAGTCATTTTGTAAATGGCTTCGAGATAGGCAAATACTTGACAATTATTTTGCTTAATGAAAGTAGTTCTATCGAAGTGATACTCTTGTGTATAAATGTTAAATTGGGAATCTAAAAGTGTCTTTGAACCATCAATTGGGTTAAATGGAGTTGTTGTATGTATGTGTGCAATGTAGGGTGGCCAAGGGCTTGGTAAATAGCCTTCTTTTTGGTCCACATGTGTGACACACGGGCGTGTGTCTAGACCGTGTGAAGGACACGACCAACATATGGGCATGTACCCAGGCCGTGTGAAGTCTGAACCTTGTTCATAAAATTTTAAATTTCCCACAGTCAGGATACACGGGCGTGCCATGGCCGTGTGACACAAGTCAGTATAGTCCACGGGCAGAAGACACGGGCATGCCTTAAAGGACACAGGCGTGTCTCAAGACCTATACGGGCGTGTGGCCCCTATTTTGTTCAAAAAGATTCCTGGACTCGTGGAAGTTCTGGGAAGGATCCCGATACTTTTCGAAAAATGTTTTTGGGTCTCCAAGGCCGAGCATTGTGAACGATGGGGTTAAATAAAATTTTATAGCCCTATTCTAGACGTTTAGGCTAGATAAGTTAGGTAATGCCTTAAACCCTGTTTTGACTTAAACACGGGCAAGGGATGTTACATTTATTGGTATCAGAGCTACAGTTTAGTCGATTCTAAGACTAACGTAGCATAGGTATGAGTCTAGCTATACATGCCATATGTAAGAGTTTTTGAGTAATGATAGTGTGATGGATCCTAACGTATAAAATTATATTTTCTGTAGTCTATGGATTCCGATCCGGACAGAACTATAGCTGATGATGCTTCGAGTAACGCGCCGACTAATAGTAGACCTGAGACCTTGGGTCAGGGGGAAGAGGCTCGAGAAGCCTTTCTCCACATGATGAGCAATTGGTATACGGAGTATACCCGAGCAAATCCCAATGCTCAACCCCCTCCGTCCCCACCTGTTCCTCTACTGCAGTAGCCCCTCAAGTAGTTGAAGTGGTGAGAAGAGAAAGGCCTCCGGTGGATAAGATCTGGAAGCAAGGAGCCTAGGAATTTTGGACAAATAAGGATGATGACCCAGAGAAAGTGGAATTCTGGCTCGAGAATACCATCCGAGTAATCGATGAGTTATCCTACACGCCTGAGGAGTGCTCGAAGTGTATGGTGTCCCTCCTGAGATATTCAGCTTATCAATGGTGGAACACCCTGGTGTCAGTGGTGCCAAGGGAGAGAGTTAGTTGGGAGTTTTTCCAATACGAGTACCGGAAGACGTACATCAGCCAAAGGTTCATCGACCACAAGAGAAAGGAGTTCTTGGAATTAAAGCAAGGCCGTATGTCAGTGGCCGACTTCGAACGAAAGATTGTAAGGCTTAGCAAGTATGCACAAGAATGGGTGTCTACGGAAGCCATCTTGTGCAAGAGATTCGAGGACGGATTGAATGAAGATATTCGTCTTTACGTGGGAGTTCTCGAATTAAAAGAGTTTGTAGTGTTGGTGGATAAGGCCTGTAAAGCCGAAGAGTTGGCTAAAGAGAATAGAAGAGCCGAGTACGAGTACGAGTCTCGTGACTCAAGGAAGAGACAACTGAACAAGTCTTACCAATCCTTATCTAAGAAATCGAGGGATTCCACTACTCGATATGTCGCTTCAGTGGGGTTTTCAACCCGAAATAAAGGCAACCGAGTCTCAGGATCAAAAGGGCAAACTACATCAGTTACTAGTATGGGCAACGTTCAACTAAATAGGCCGGAATGCCCTCAGTGTGGTAGGCACCATTCTGGTGAGTGTAGAGCTAATGAGAAAGTTTACTTCAGATGTGGGTCTTTAGACCATTTTATCAGAAACTGTCCTGAGGTGGACGAGAAAGGAAAGCCTCAGAATACGAGATCGGGAAGTACCACAAAAGGAAGACCATTGAGAAACTCGGGGATTGAGATGGGAAGCAAGAATCTGCCGAGAGAGCAAGCTGCCAGAGTTGAAAGTAGAGCACCGGTGATGACTTATACCATTCGTGCTCGTGAAGAGGTATCTTCCCCCGATGTGATCACGGGTATCTTTTCTCTTCATAATACTCGTGTTATAGCTTTAATTGACCCGGGATCTACTCACTCATACATATGCATGAAATTAGTTTCTAATATGAACATGCCTATAGAGTCTACTAAATTCATCATAAGAGTGTCTAATCTTCTAGGCAAGTGTGTGTTGGTTGATAGAGTTTGCAAAGAGTGCCCTTTGAAGATTAAGGGTCATTGTTTCCCGGTCGATCTTATGTTATTATCGTTTGACGAGTTTGATGTCATTCTTGGGATGGATTGGATAGTTACCCCTGGAGTAGTTGTGAATTGTGGGAAGAAGCATATCGAGTTGAGAGATGAAAATGGTAATTTTATTCATGTTGAATCAGATAAGCCAGTTGGGTCATCGATAGTGGTATCAACCATGTCCGCTCAGAAGTACCTAAGGAAAGGGTATGAGACTTATCCTACCTTTGTGTTGAACACTATAAAGACTGAATTGAAAATTGAGTTAGTACCCATAGTATGCGAGTACCTAGACGTTTTTCTGGAAGAGTTGCAAGGGCTACCTCTGGAAAGAGAGATCGAATTTAGGATTGAATTAGCTTCAGGTACTGCTCCTATTTCTATTGCTCCATATAGAATGGCCCCTACCGAACTGAAAGAGTTGAAAGCACAGTTGCAAGAATTAACGGATAAGGGTTTTGTGAGGTCGAGTGTTTCTCTGTGGGGTGCTCCTGTCCTATTTGTAAAGAAGAAAGATGGTTACATGAGACTATGTATAGACTATCGGCAACTCAATAAGGTGACAGTGAAGAATAAATACCCGTTGCCGAGGATCGACGATCTATTTGATCAATTGAAGAGAGCTACAGTATTTTCCAAGATAGATCTGAGATCAGGGTACTATCAGTTGAGAGTCAATGACTCGAATGTGCCGAAAATCTCAATTAGAACTAGGTACGGCCACTATGAATTTTTTGTCATGCCTTTTGGTCTAACAAATGCCGCCACGATCTTCATGGATTTGATGAATCGCATTTTTTTACTGTACTTAGATAAATTTGTTATGGTTTTTATCAACGACATATTGATCTACTCCCAAGATAAGAACGATCATGCAGAGCATTTGAGTATGGTTCTACAAGTTTTAAGAGAAAAAAAATTGTATGCCAAATTCAGTAAGAGTGAATTTTGGCTCAGGGAAGTGGGATTTTGGGGGCATATTGTCTCTGGAGAAGGGATTAGAGTCGACCCGAGTAAGATTCCGACAATTATTGAATGGAAATTGCCGAGGAGTGTAACTGAAGTGTGGAGTTTTCTAGGCCTAGCAGGCTATTATAGGCTTTTTTACAAGGTGTTTTCCATGATAGCTACACCGATGACGAGACTTTTGTAGAAAAATGTAAAGTTCGTTTAGATGAAAATGTGTCAATAGAGTTGTGTGCAAGAAGCCTTAACTTGTGTACGGTTAGCCAATACCGTGGATAGATTATTTTATGAGCATTATTATTGCCATTTATTTCCATGCAACTTACTAAGCTTTATGCTTACCCTTTTTTCCATTGCCCTTCTTCCTTGTAGTATAGCCAAGGTAACTGGAGGATCGTGACTGCAGGAGTTTGGAAATCACACTATCGTCAACACTTTGGTATAACAATTTTAGACTTATTTTGAGTATGGCATGTATGGGACATGAGTATTTTGTCAAGTTTTAATTGTTAATTAAAGTGTTGATTTCGTTGTAAGTCATTTCGTAAATGGCTTCGAGATAGGCAAATACTTGACAATTATTTTGCTTAATGAAAGTAGTTCTATCGAAGTGTATGCTCTTGTGTATGAATGTTAAATTGGGAATCTAGATGTGTCTTTGAACCATCAATTGGGTTAAATGGAGTTGTTGTATGTATGTGTGAAATGTAGGGTGGCCAAGTTCTTTGTAAATAGCCTTCTTTTTGGTCGACACGGGCGTGTGTCTAGATCGTGTGAAGGACACGGCGAACATATGGGTGTGTACCCAGGCCGTGTGAAGTATGCACCTTGTTCATAAAATTTTAAATTTCCCACAGCTGGGATACACGGGCGTGCCATGGCCGTGTGACACAAGTCTGTATAGTCCACGGGCACAAGACACGGGCATGCTTTAGAGGACACGGGCATGTCTCAAGACCTATACGGGCGTGTGGCTCCTGTTTTGTTCAAAACGATTCCTGGACTCGTGGAAGTTTCGAAAAGGATCCTGATACTTCTCGAAAGCATTTTTTTTTGGGTCTCCAGGGCCGAGCATTGTGAACGATGGGGTTAAACGAAATTTTATAGCCCTATTCTAGACGTTTAGGCTAGATAAGTTAGGTAATGCCTTAAACCCTATTCCTACTTGAACACAGGCAAGGGGTGTTACATTTCGTAAAGTGGTTTTCTGTGATTGCTACCCTGATGATGAAACATTTGCGTAAAGATGTCAAGTTTGAATGGAATGAAATTTGTCAATAGAGTTTCGAGAAACTGAAAACAATGTTGACTGAGGCATCGGTTTTGGTTCAACCAGAATTGGGGAAAGAGTTTGTAGTTTACAGTGATGTGTCATTTAATAGTCTCGGTTGCGTGTTGATGCAAGAGGGTAAGGTAGTCGCTTATGCCTCGAGACAGCTAAAACGACACGAGAAGAATTATCCGAGTCATGATTTGGAGTTGGCTGCAATTGTTTTCGCGTTAAAGATTTGGCTACATTACTTGTATGGTAAGAAGTGTCGGATCTTTACGGATCACAAGAGTTTGAGATATTTGATGGATCAGAAGGTTTTGAATTTGAGGCACAGGCGGTGGCTTGAGTTATTGAAAGACTATGAATTAGTTATTGATTATCACCCGGGAAAAGTGAATGTGGTTGCAGATGCCCTGAGTAGGATTCTTGTATGCTATAAGAGTTATGAGCACGAGTTTAGCAATAGCTGTTAATGGTGCTATTTTGGTAGAGTTGAGAGCTAAGCCACTATTTGCTCAACAGATATGTGAGGCTTAGAGAAATGACAGTGAGATACAAGCAAAGAGAGCTAAGTGCAAATTAGAAAGTGATTCTGATTTTTGAGTGGGCTCAAATGGTTGTTTGTTGTACTGTGACAGAATTTGTGTACCAGGAGATGAAGAGTTAATCCGAAAGGTTTTGCATGAAGCCCGCAATGGATGTTTGTCAGTACATCCGGGCAGTACGAAAATGTACAATGACTTGAGGAAGTTGTATTGGTGGCCGGGTATGAAAAGAGACATTTTAGAGTTCGTGGCAAAGTGTCTGATTTGTCAACAGGTGAAAGCTGGGCACCAAGTTCCTTTGGGATTGCTTCAACCAGTGATGGTTCCCGAATGGAAGAGGGATCAGTTACCATGGATTTTGTAACGGGGTTACCGATGACTCCGAAAAAAAAAGATGTTGTGTGGGTTATTGTGGATAGACTAACAAAGTCGGCTCACATTATTCCAGTACGTGTTGATTATTCACTGGATAAGTTAGCTTAGTTGTATGTGAGATTGTGTGGTGTGCCTATGTCTATTATATCGGATAGAGATCCAAGGTTTACTTTGAGATTTTGGAAGAAGTTGCAAGAGGCCATGGGTACGAGGTTGAATTTCAGTACTGTGTTCCATCGCAAACTGATGGTCAGTCTGAAAGAGTAATTCAAATTCTCGAAGATATGCTTCGATGCTGTGTGTTAGAATTCGTAGGTAGTTACAAAAGATATCTACCTTTGGTCGAATTTGCTTACAACAATAGTTATCAGTCGAGTATACGGATGGCTCCGTATGAGGCCTTGTATGGTCATAAGTGTTGGACTCTATTGTATTGGACCGAGCTTAGTGAAAAGCAGATCCATGGAGTTAATCTGGTAAAAGAGACCGAAGAGAAAGTAAGAACAATCCGTAATAGTCTGAAAGCTGCTTCAGATCGACAGAAGTCGTATGCGAATTTGAAAAGAAAAGAGATTGAGTTTGAGGTGGGTGACAAAGTGTTTTTGAAAGTGTCCCCATGGAAGGGGATTATGAGATTTAGACGAAAAGGGAAGTTGAGTCCAAGATTTATAGGGTCGTATGAGATTACAGATAGAGTTGGGCCAGTAGCTTATCGGTTGGCTTTCCCGGTAGAGTTGGAAAATATTCATAACATGTTCTATATATCGATGTTGCGACAGTATCACTCCGATCCTTCACTTGTGATTCCTTTAACGAAAATTTAAATAAGACCAGATATGTCTTATGAAGAGGAGCCGACTAAGATCTTGGCTCGAGAGGTGAAATAGTTGAGAAATAAGAGCATAGCACTAATGAAAGTGTTATGGCAGAAACATGGTGAGGAAGAGGCTACGTGGGAAACGAAAAAAAATCTATGAGAGAGCAACATCCTAACCTCTTTGCTGGTAAGATTTTCAGAGGCAAAAATCTCTAAAGGGGTGAGAGTTGTAACTCCCGATTTAGGGCCTAGTCGGAATAGTGGTGCGAGACCAAAAATTCCAGGTCCATGTATGAGGTTTTGAGATTTATGCTATGTATGCATGCTAGTGTGAAAGTTTCATGAAGAATTTTGTGAAATTTTGGTTGAATTGTCCAAAAAGACTAAATTGTAAAAGTTGCAAAATGTGAGATTCTAGAAGCTATTTGTGTGAAATGGCTTTAGAATATATAATAGAGGTCCTTAAATAGCAATTTACCCAAATTCTAATTTTTGGACAAAATTAGGCATGGATGAGTTAAAATAGGAAGTTTATCAAAAAGGGCATTTTGGTCATTTGGTAATTAAATGATTAAAATGGGAAAAAAGATGACAAAATTCATTCATCTTCTTCTCCAAGGCTGCCGAAAATTGAGAGAACCATTTTTTGGTTTCTTCAAATTTTTCAAGCTTGCTAGTAAGTGCATCCAAGCCCCCTTTTTGATATTCTTCGTATTTTTGAAGTCCTAGTTGTATGAATAAGCTATTTTTAGCTATTTGATGAGCTATATTGAATGTTCAAAAATGTGGCCTTGTATGACATGCATGTATGTTGATGTTTTATGGAAGATTATGAAAGCTTGATGTAGTAGAAACATCTTTTGTTAAGTAGTTTTCCATGAAAATGCATGTAAGGACTAGTTTATGAAAGTTTTAAGTTTGGTCATACATGTGTGATTTAGTGAGAATTGGTGAATGCTTTAGTTGAGTAAGTGATTCAGCTAAGCATGAAAGGCTATAAAGTTGAATAAAAATCACTTTACGAGCCTTGGAGAAAAAGTGTAATTATGATAAAGATTAGGGGCAAAAGGGTAATTTTTTCCAAAGTATGAGATAAGTGTCAATTTAGTCAATGTGTGTATTGCATAAGCTGATTTATTCATTATAGATCAAGAAAGACGAAGCCCGAATCTAAACCGAGGCAAGAGCAAGGTGGTGGACTAGATTGCATATTTCTATACTTTTGAGTATCAAGGTAAGTCTATGCTTAAACAATGAATTCATACTTACAATTTCTTAATGCTAGCTAGTGTGTAGCATGACTGAGAATGATTGAGAACCTATGTGGGATGAATGTGGTAGAATTTGTGAATGTGTAGTGAGAATGCTAAATGGTGGGCTAAGTGCAATACCATCCTAATGCATATTGACGATAAGCTGGCTATGTGCGATGCTATCATTAGGTATATCATCTAGTGGGCTATGTCCGAAACCGCTATGAATACCTTTGTGGTAAGCTAAGTGTGAAACTATCGAGAAATTAGCTGTGTGGATTAGTTGCGTGGAGTAGCTGTGTGGTAATATTATTGAGTTAATTAGCTGTGTAGATGAATTATCGAGAAATGATGTTGTGTTGTATATTGTGTAAATATGATATTGAATACAGGGATGCATTTCAGTGGTTATGAGTATGTGACTCATGATGTGTTGGAAATGTGGTAAGGAATAGAAAGAGTAAGCATTGTTGTACATTATATGTTAGTATGATGCTAATTGTTGTTTAGCTATACTATGATGCTTAATTGTTTATGTGTAAACTTACTAGGCTCAAAGCTTACTCCTTTTCTTTTCCCTTGTCTTATAGAGTAAAAGTGTAGAATCCAGATGTGAGGATCAATTGGAAGATCGTCCACATTATCAGCACACTTTGGTACATGAGACTCAATGTTTTGTATATGGCATGTATAGAGGCTAGACAATTTAGTGAATTTTGTTGTAAATGGCTAAGATGTGTTGGCCTTTAGATGGATAGTCTATTTTGTATAATGCCATAGTAGTTGGCTACCTTATTTTTTGAAAAGATTGTAGTTATCTATGTGAAATTGCACTTCAATTTGAGTTTATTATGGATGTGTTGAATGAATGCATATTGTGTATGCTAGAGGGGTGAAAGGAACTTAGTACATAGCTTTGTTATTGTCCATGTGGATAGACACACGGGCATGTGTCTAGATCATGTGTGACACATGGTCAGCCCACGGGTGTGTGACTTGGCCTTGTGTCCCCTGCATGTTAATATTTTAAGTCAAACTAGACCACGGATTAGCCACACGAGCGTTTGCATAGGCCGTGTGAGTTTAGTCAGTGTTGGCCACGGGCTAGCCATACAGGCGTGTGACTAGGCTTTGAGGCCGTGTGCATGTAGTCAGTATTCACCACGGTTGTGGAGCACGGGCTTGTGGGTTTATGCACGAGCATGTCTCTTCTTGCACGAGCGTGTTAACCTTGTACAAAAGAGAAAATTTTTAAGATTGGAAAAAGTTCCTATATAGTCTCGGGAGCCCTCGTGTGAATGAGTAAGGCCTCGTAAGTCGAGATTGATGTTGTTGAGGTGACTTAAGAGATTAGTCACGATGAGCCTAAGTGGCGATCAAATGGTTTTATATCGGTAACACCTCAAGCTCAGTTCTGGGGTAAAACTCGGGTAAGGGGTGTTACATGAAGGCTTTATAAATATTTTTGGTGAAGTCATGACACAAAGAGTCTGCTGGTAAATGTGGAAAGTGGCATGTGGGGTGTACTAGTGGTGTAAGTTTCGAATCCTTGCGTATGCAAATGGAGATTATTTTTCCTGTTGGCCATGGGAAGAGGTTGTGTTTAACCGAAACATCAGAAGTTTGAATAGATTTGAATGAGGTTGTTGTTAGCCAAATTTGGGGAGTGAAAAGAGGGATTTTCAAATGTTGAGGTTTGTGAACAAGAGTGATATTAAGAGGAAAAAGGGGAAGTCGAATTTGGTGGGAGTAGTGGTGCCGAAATGGGATTCTTCTCATCCATTTCATTGCCTTTGGATCCTTTAGCCATTCGATCATGTTTTTGTCCTTTTACCGAATTCATTGAGGTCTTTTGCCGAATCAGTTTTTTTTTCTGTTACTCTCTCGAATCCTTCTCTTCTTCTCTACTTTTCTTCCTCTAGGATCTATTTTTTTGTCGTTTGCACTTTTTGTCAATTTCTGGTAAGTCAAGTGCCTCTCTGTACCTTTCGGGTCTTTTTCTCTTTTATTCTCTTTTTACCGAAAGGTGTCAATTGCCGAAACCTCTCAATTTCTTTTCTCATTTTCATATTCCCCTTTTTTCAAAATTAATCTCCTCCTCTTAGTTCTCCTTCATCTTCCCCTTTTAGTCGAATATAGCTTCTTATTTTTCCCTAATTATTTCAACCTTTCTTTTGGTCTTCTCTGAGCCGACCGTTCCCTCTTCTTCTCTTTCAGTTTCTTGTATGCCACTTGGTGTTTGGTGGATCGTTACGGTGCGTTGGGGTGTGGTGGTTTCAGTTTCATAAGAATCCTGACAATCAATAAGCACTCGTAAGATCCCCCTTTTACTATTGGGGTAATTCCAGTATGTGTTCAACCTATTATTGAAACTTTTTATTAGGGGAAGCCGAATATTGTGTTTTCCTCTTATATTTTCTAACTTTGATCCTTATTCTTTCTTTGCGGTACAATATACGATGGTTCTGGGGATCTCAGTGGGATAAGGTGATCTTGTGGCCACAGAAATCTTTCTGTCTCTCATCTTTCATTAAGTTAATCGCTAGGTGCAAGGGATTGATTTTGGCCGACGATTCTGCAGGGATTCATTCCAGATCATCTAATCATGGTAGGTGGTGATCGTTACATTTTGGTTTAGTTCTTGAGAATGTTAACAGTTGAAGGACTAACTAATTACTTGGGATAATTGTAGGTTGGTGCTCAAGAGTTTTTGCAAGTGATCGCAAACAGGTGTGCACACACACCACTCCAATTGCAGATCGGCAAATGCCGAAACGCCAAAAATACGGCAACGGTTACCATACGAGCGCACGAACGTTCATATGGGAAACTCGATACAATGACGGAGGCCACCATGAGCGGTCTCATGGTCTTGGGTCGCTTTTGAGTCAAATGGGTCGAAATGGGCCATGTGGGCCGAATGGGCTTACGGGCCCCATATGGGCCAACTTCATAGACTTTTGTGAAATAATGAGCTCGACCATGTCGTTCACATGGCTAAGGGCAATTTTGGGCTTAGCGGGCCACACGAGCGTGTAGGCCCCACTTGGGGTTATACTTTGGGCTTTGGGCCCAACTATACCTTTAGATTGCTAAAGGCTGCACAAGTCGTGCAGATCGACTGCGGACCTATTGATGAGTTGATACACATACTTGGACCCCAATAGGGGAAATGACCATTACGCCCCTGAAGGGAAAAATGTCTAAAATACCCCTATATGATACATGAGTGATCTTGTATGCCATTTGATGATATGTTTGCATTCGTATGACTCTAAAAAAGAGAGATGACTGTGGACCCACTGATGGCTTAAAGCTGATTATGTTTGACCAAAACACCAGAAGTTTGAACAGATTTGTATGGGGTTGCCTTTGGAGCCTTTAGCCATTCAGTCATGTTTTCCACCCTTTACCGAATTCTTTGAGGTCTTTTGTTGATTCTGTTTTTTTTTCTACTCTCTCGAATTCTTCTCTTCTTCTCCACTTTTTTCCTCTCGCATCTATTTTTCTGCCATTTGCACTTTTTGTCGATTTCTGGTAAGTCAAATGCCTCTCTGTGCCTTTCGGGTCTTTTTCTCTTCTATTCTCTTTTTTTCGAAAGGTGTCAATTACCGAAACCTCTCATTTTCTTTTCTCATTTCCATATGGCCTTTTTCCAAAATTAATCTCCTCCTCTTAATTCTCCTTCATCTTCCCATTTTAGTTGAATATAACTTCTTTTCTTCCCCTAAATATTTCAATCTTTCTTTCGGTCTTCTCTGAGCTGACCATTCCCTTTTCTTCTCTTTCGGTTTCTTGTCTTCGACTTGGTGTTTGGTGGATTGTTACGCTGCATTGGGATGTGGTGGTTTCAGTCTCATAAGAATCCTGACAATCGATAAGCACTCGAAAGATCCCCCTTTTGCTATTCGGTCATTTCAGTATCTACTGAACCTGTTATTGAAACTTTTTATTAGGGGAAGTCGAATGGTACGTTTTCCTCTTATATTTTCTAACTTTGATCCTTATTCTTTCTTTGCGGTACAATATACGATGGTTCTGGGGATTTCAGTGGGATAAGGCGATCTTGTAGCCACAGAAATCTTTCTGTCTCTCATCTTTCATTAAGTTAATCGCAAGGTGCAAGGAATTGATTTTGGCTGACGATTCTAGAGGAATTACTTCTAGATCATATAATCGTAGTAGATGGTGATCGTTACATTGTGGTTTAGTTCTTGAGAATGTTAACAGTTGAAGGATTGACTAATTACTTGGGATGATTGTAGGTTGGTGCTCAAGAGTTTTTGCAAGTGTTCGGAAACAGGTGTGTACACACACCACTCCAATTGTAGATCGGCAAATGCCGAAATGCCGAAAAGTCAAAAATACAGCAACGGTTACCATATGAGCGCACGAATGCTTGTTTGGGAAAGTTGATACAATGATAGAGGCCACAATGAGCGGTCTCATAGTCTTAGGCCGCTTTTGGGTCAAATGGGTCGAAATGGGACGTGTGGTCCCAATGGGCTCGCGGGCCCTAAATGGGCCAACTTCATTGACTTTTGTGAAATAATGAGCTCGACCATGTCGTTCACATGGCTAAGGACAGTTTTGGGCTTAGCGGGCTACAGGAGCATACGGGCCCCACTTAGGCCATATTTTGGGCTTTGGGTCGAACTATACCTTCTGATTGCTAAAGGTTGCACAAGTCGTGCGAATCGACTATGGACCTGTAAATGAGTTGATACACATACTTGGACCCTAATGTGAGAAATGAAATTTATGCCCCTAGAGGGAAAAATGTCTAAAATACACTTATATGGTACATAATTGATCTTGTATGCCATTTGATGATATGTTCGCATCCATATGTGATATTTTGTTGCATGAGGATGAGATCTTGTATTGGAGGAAGTGATTGATATGTGAGTGTCGCACAAGTCACGCGAGATGACTGTGGACCCACCGATGGCTTGAAGCAGATTACGTGATTGGCAGCTCTACTGCAAAATTGGTTAGTGCCACAACCAGTGCTACATAAAGAGTGTAGGAATATGTGGGTCGATTTAATCCCCACAAGAGTGTAGGGTTGGACAGGAGACGGAGTGCAAGGTTGGTTTGGGAATTTATGCGTTGCATATACTGATTCTGATATTGAGTTGGGCTTAGGCCCATATCTATGTGATATGTGTCTTTTGGTATAGGCTCAGGCCCAACCGAGGCTGATAGGGGCTAAGGCCCAATTGCCACCATTACTGTAATGGGCCTAAGCCCTAATATAAGTGATATATGTTATTGGATTTTTGCGGTTGTACACACTGAGTTTTCGCAAACTCACCCTTGTTTTTAATTTTTCAAGTAATCCCTAGTGAGACGGTTCAAGGCACTGGGGGACTCGGAGATTGCTACACTACGAACAGTCACATTTTCGTGTTTTTAATTTACTTCATTTTTAATTATGTTTTCTTTAAATTGGGTTTTGTTGTACTAAGGCCTATATCTGGTTTGTTTTAAAATTTGGGATTTACTTGTGTTGATTGCATAACTTCTAGTTTTAGGTCTCAGGTTTTAAAAAGGAAAACAACGTTTTACAAACCAATCGTAAGTACACAAACCTTTCCATTGAAAAGCTTTCACTGTATTTTGAAAGTTTAAGTAACAAGTTTAAAGATTCCCACATAAAGTTTTTAAAAAAACCCTAATATACCAAAAGAATTTGAACATAACATGAAGTTATCACTGACAAATGTTTTAAACTAAGAACTCCTCAAATGACTTCAAGGTTTTACATCAACTTCGGATTTTACGATTCACCCTTCAATGTGACGCCGCTAGATTCGGCCATAACGTCTGGCCGAGTTTGGAGTGTTACATTTACTGGAATCAGAGTCAAGTTTCAAAACTCGAGTTGTTAAATCGGCTTTATTTTTTTATTTTAAAGTTCTTTACAAATTAAATAAAGCATTTTGAAGGATTTTACTGTGTGGCACACCGAGTCTCTAGCGTTGAACCAAGTAAGCCTTCTATACCGAAATCTATTTTAAATGGTCATATATGGATACTACTAGGATTACTTTAGATAACAGGCTATACTAAGACTATTTAGTTAGAGTAAACTGAAAAATAGTAGGAAACTAAAACTGTAGTAAGCTTACTATTGTGAAAACAACTCTTAAACTACTACTCTCATAAAACATCTGCTTTAATTACTGAAATTGTAACTAAATTGCGTAAAATTTTTAATTGAAATAATACGCAAAGTGAAAATGGGCACTAGAGGTACTCGTAGAAGGGGTATAAGAGGTCTCGGAAGAGGCCGTAAAGGTGCTAAGGCTGGGTCCTCAACATCTGATCATTTGCCTAATTTAGAAACTAGTGCAACACCGACCTCATCTGTGACTGAGACTAGGTCACACGGACGAGCAGCTGGGGACGACGTATTGTCCCAGGCAATGTTAAGGATTCTAGAAAGGGTCGTTGGGTCCAACACTGGCATTAGGAGCTGAGGGTCGATTTTAGAGCGACTCCGATTGAATGGAGCTGAGATCTTCAACGGCATTGCGGGAGTAGCTCCTAATGTGGCCGAATATTGGTTGGAGGCCACAGAAAGAATAATGGATCATCTTGACTATACTTCTGAACAAAAACTATAAGGTGCAGTGTTGTTGATACGAGAGGAAGCCTACCAGTGGTGGCTTACCGTGAAAGAAGGAACTCAACCTGACCGGGTAACTTGGGAATTCTTCAAATCTGGGTTCCAGGGGAAATATGTGGGAGCAAGTTATGTGGATGCCTGGAGGAGAGAATTCTTGAATTTGACTCAGGGGGATAGGTCTATGGCAGAGTTCGAGGTAGAGTTCCTAAGACTTAGTCGATGTGCTAAAGGGATGGTGGCGACAGATTATGAATGTAGCATGCGGTTTGAGACATCCTTAGAGACAGTCTTCGGGTATTGATAGCCCCACAAAGGGAGCGAGATTTTGTAGCATTGGTGGAGAAAGCAAAAATCACTGAGGATGTGAAGCGCACTAAGCACCTAAATCGGGAAAGAGAAAGAGGCAAAATAAAAGGGATTCAGAGCCTTCCAGTTTCGTGCAGAGGCCTAAGAAAAGGGCTAGAGTGGATGGGCCAATCAGAGCTGGGCCCCCTGTCGCTGCTACTGGGTTATCGCCTTATGCTGTTTGTGGAAAAGGCCATGTGGATGAGTGCTAGAGGAGGACGGGAGCCTATCTGAGTTGTGGTTCCATGGAACACCGTATCAGAGAATGTCCCAGAAGACCGGATCAGATGCAAGCTGTTGGTAGGGGTAATGTGCAGCCGTCGAGGGGTGGTCAGCAGCCACCTAGAGGTCATGGTCATGCCAGAGGTGGAAATGAATTGGGATGTGATTGTGGAGCACTGGGTAGGGGTGCAGAACATATCGAGGCGAGGCAGTCTGATTCCATGAGTGATTTTAGGAAGAAAGAGGGGAATTCGAATTTGGTGGGAGTAGTGGTGTCGAAATGGGATTCTTCTCAACAATTCCATTGCCTTTAGATCCTCTAGCCATTCGGTTATGTTTTTCCACCTTTACCAAATTCTTTGAGGTCTTTTACCGAATCTGTTTTTTTTTTGCCACTCTCTCAAATTCTTCTATTCTGCTCTACTTTTCTTCCTCTAGCATCTATTTTTTCCGCCGTTTGCACTTTTTGTCAATTTCTGGTAAGTCAAGTGCCTCTCTGTACCTTTGGGGTCTTTTTCTCTTCTATTCTCTTTTCGTAGAAAGGTGTCAATTGCCGAAACCACTCATTTTCTTTTCTTATTTCCATATTCCCCTTTTTCCAAAATTAATCTCCTCCCCTTAATTCTCCTTCATCTTCCCCTTTTTTCCTAATTATTTCAATCTTTCTTTCGGACTTCTCTAAGCCGACCATTCCCTCTTCTTCTCTTTCGGTTTCCTATCTGCCACTTGGTGTTTGGTGGATCAGTACGGTGCGTTGGGGTGTGGTGGTTTCGATCTCATAAGAATCCTGACAATCGATAAGTACCCGTAAGATCCCCCTTTTAATATTTAGTCATTTCAGTATGTGTTCAACATGTTATTGAAACTTTTTATTAGGGAAGCCAAATGTTGTGTTTTCCTATTATATTTTCTAACTTTGATTCTTATTATTTCTTGGCGGTACAATATACGATGGTTCTGGGGAACTCAGTGGAGTAACGTGATCTTGTAGCCACAGAAATCTTTCTGTCTCTCATATTTCATTAAGTTAATTGCTAGGTGCAGGGGATTGATTTTGGCCGACGATTCTGTAGGGATTAATTCTAGATCATATAATCGTGGTAGGTGGTGATCGTTACATTGTGGTTTAGTTCTTGAGAATGTTAACAGTTGAAGGACTGACTAATTACTTGGGATGATTGTAGGTTGGTGCTCAAGAGTTTTTGCTAGTGTTCGCAAACAGGTGTGTACACACACCACTCCAATTGTAGATCGGCAAATGCCAAAAAGCCAAAAATATGACAACGGTTACCATACAAGCGCAAGAACACTCGTTTGGGAAAGTCGATACAATAACAGAGGCCACAATACGCAGTCTCATGGTCTTGGGCCACTTTTGGGTCAAATGGGTCGAGATGGGACTTATGGTCCTAATGGGCTCGCGGGCCCGAAATGGGCCAACTTTATTGACTTTTGTGAAATAATGAGCTCGACCATGTCGTTCACATGGCTAAGGGTAGTTTTGGGCTTAGCGGGCCATAGGAGTGTGTAGGCCCCACTTGGGCCATACTTTGGGCTTGGTGCCTAACTATACCTTTTGATTGCTAAAGGTTGCACAAGTTGTGCGGATCGACTATGGACATATTGATGAGTTGATACACATACTTGGAGCCTAATGTGAGAAATGAAATTTATGCCCCTGAAGGGAAAAATGTCTAAAATACCCTTATATGATACGTAATTGATCTTGTATGCCATTTGATGATATGTTCACATTCATATGTGATATTTTGTTGCATGGGGATGAGATCTTGTATTGGAGGAAGTGATTGATATGTGAGGGTCGCACAGGTCACGTGAGATGACTGTGGACCCACCGATGGCTTGAAGCCGATTACGTGATTGGCAGCTCTACTGTATAATTGGTTAGTGCCACAACCGGTGCTACATAAGGAGTGTAGGAATATGTGGGTCGAGTTAATCCCTACAGGAGTGTAGGGTTGGACAGGCAACGGAGTGCAAGGTTGGTTTGGGTATTTATGCATTGCATATACTGATTCTGATATTGAGATGGGCATAGGCCCAGATATATGTGATTGCCACCATTACTATAACGGGCTTAGGCCCTAATATATGTGATATATGTTATTTTATTGTTGGGGTTGTACACACTGAGTTTTCGCAAACTCACCCCTGTTTTTATTTTTTCAAGTAATCCCTGGTGGGACGGTTTGATGTATTGGGGGACTCGGAGATGGCTACACTATGAATAGTCTCATTTCCGTGTTTTTAATTTACTTCATTTTTAATTTTGCTTTCTTTAAATTGGGTTTTGTTGTACCAAGGCCTATCTCTGGTTTGTTTTAAATTTTGGGATTTACTTGTGTTGATTGCATAACTTCTAGTTTTAGGTCTCAGGTTTTAAAAAGGAAAACAATGTTTTACAAACCAATCGTAAGTACACAAACCTTTTTAAAGAAAAGCTTCCGAATGTATTTTGAAAGTTTAAGTAGCAAGTTCAAAGATTCCTACATAAAGTTTTTAAAAAAACCCTAATATACCAAAAGAATTTGAACATAACATGAAGTTATCACTGACAAATGTTTTAAACTAAGAACTCCTCAAATGACTTCAAAGTTTTACATCAACTTCGGATTTTATGATTCACCCTTCAATGTGACGCCGCCATATTCGGCCATAACGTTTGGGCCGAGTTTGGAGTGTTACATTTACTGGAATCAGAGTCATGTTTCAAAACTCGGGCCGTTAAATGGGCTTTATTTTTTTATTTTAAAGTTGTTTACAAATGAAACAAAGCATTTTGAAGGATTTTACTGTATGGCACACCGAGTCTCTAGCGTTGAACCAAGTCTTCTATACTGAAATCCGTTTTAAATGGTTATATGTGGATACTACTAGGATTACTTTAGATAACAGGCTATACTAAGACTATTTAGTTAGAGTACACTGAAAAATAGTAGGAAACTAAAACTGTAGTAAGCTTACGATTATGAAAACAACTCTTAAACTACTACTATCATAAAACATCTGCTTTAGTTACTGAAATTGTAACTAAATTGCATAAAATTTTTAATTGAAATAATAAGCAAAATTAAAATGAGTACTAGAGGTACTCGTAGAAGGGGTATAAGAGGTCGCTGAAGAGGCCGTAAAGGTGCTAAGGCTAGGTCCTCAACATCTGATCATTTGCCTAATTTAGAAACTAGTGCGACATCGACCTCACCTGTGACTGAGACTAGGTCACACGAACGAGCAGCTGGAGATGACGCATTGTCCCATGAAATGTTCAGGATTCTAGAAAGGGTCGTTGGGCTCAACACTGGTATTGGGAGCTGAGGGTTGATTTCAGAGCGACTCCGATCGAATGGAGCTGAGATCTTCAAAGGCAATGTGGGAGTAGCTCCTAATGTGACTGAATATTGGTTGGAGGCCACAGAAAGAATAATAGATCATCTTGACTACACTTCTCAACAAAAACTTAAAGGTGCAGTGTCGTTGCTGCGAGAGGAAGCCTACCAGTGGTGTCTTACCGTGAAAGAGGGTACTCAACTTGACCGGGTAACTTGGGAATTCTTCAAATTTGGGTTGCAGGGGAAATATGTAGGCGCAAGTTATGTGGATGCCTGAAGGAGAGAATTCTTGAATTTGACTCAGGGGGATAGGTCTATGGCAGAGTACGAGGTGGAGTTCCTAAGACTTAGTCGATATGCTAAAGGGATGGTGGCGACAGATTATGAACGTAGCGTGCGATTTGAAGACATCCTTAGAGATAGTCTTCGGGTATTGATAGCTCCACAAAGGGAGCGAGATTTCGTAGCATTGGTGGAGAAAGTAAAAATCGCTAAGGATGTGAAGCGCACCGATCATCTAAGCTGGGAAAGAGAAAGGGGCAAAAATAAAAGGGATTCATAGCCTTTCAGTTTCGTGCAGAGGCCTAAGAAAAGGGCTAGAGTGGATGGGCCAATCTGAGCTGGGCCCCCTGTTGCTGCTACTGGGTTATCGCTTTATGCTGTTTGTGGAAAAGGCCATGTGGGTGAGTGCTGGAGGAGGACGGGAGCCTATCTGAGTTGTGGTTCCGTGGAGCACCATATCAGAGAATGCCCTAGAAGACCAGATCAGATGCAAGCTATTGGTAGGGGTAATGTGCAACCGTCGAGGGGTGGTTAGTAGCCACCTAGTGGTCGTGGTCAGGCCAGAGGTGGAAACGATTTGGGACGTGGTTGTGGGGCACTGGGTAGGGGTGCAGAGCATACTGAGGCGAGGCAGCCAGCCGTAGTCTATATTGCTCCTCCCCGAGAGAATGGAGATGCCCCAAATGTGATAACCGATATGTTTTTTATTCATGAAGTACCTTATACAGTACTGATTGACATTGGATCTACATATTCATACATTACATGCACAATGAATGAGACTATGGGTGTTATGTCTGAAATTGCTATAAATGAAGTCACCGTGTTAAGTCCTCTAGGGTAGTCAATGAAAATGAATAATCTATTTAGGGGTGTGCCTTTAGTGGTCCAAGGGGTGTTACATTTAGTGATAAAACGTGAATAGACAATGGGCACAAGAGATACACGCAAACATGGTTCAAGAGGCTGTAGTAATGTTTTGAAATCAGAATACGTAGCAGAAGCGTGGTGGTGAAGTCTATGGGGTACGACTATCTTGTTATTTGGAAATTTCAGGGACGAAATTTCTTTAAGGAGGGGTGAATTATAACACCCTGAATTTGGGCCTAGAAGGAATGGGCATTGAGCGTGGGATCAGCTAGGAGACTGCACATGGGAGGAGGTTGTGTTTGACCGAAACACCAGAAGTTTGAACATATTTGAATGGGGTTGTTATTAGCAGAATTGGGGGAGTGAAAAGGGGGATTTTTGGTTGTTGATGTTTGTGAACATGAGTGATTTTAGGAGGAAAGAGGGGAATTTGAATTTGGTGGGAGTAATGGTGCCGAAATGGGATTCTTCTCAACAATTCCATTGCCTTTGGAACCTTTAGCCATTCGATCATGTTTTTCCTCCTTTACCAAATTCTTTGAGATCTTTTGCCGAATCTGTTTTTGTTTTTTGCTACTTTCTCAAATTCTTCTATTCTGCTCCACTTTTCTTCCTCTAGCATCTATTTTTCTGCCGTTTGCACTTTTTGTCAATTTCTAGTAAGTCAAGTGCCTTTCTGTACCTTTGGGGTCTTTTTCTCTTCTATTCTCTTTTTGTAGAAAGGTGTCAATTGTCGAAACCTATCATTTTCTTTTCTTATTTCCATATTCCCCTTTTTCCAAAATTAATCTCCTCCCCTTAATTCTCCTTCATCTTCCCCTTTTTTCCCTAATTATTTCAATCTTTGTTTCGGTCTTCTCTGAGCCGACCATTCCCTCTTCTTCTCTTTCGGTTTCTTGTTTGCCAGTAGGTGTTTGGTGGATCATTACGGTGCATTGGGGTGTGGTGGTATCGATCTCATAAGAATCCTGACAATCGATAAGTGCCCGTAAGATCCCCCTTTTAATATTTGGTCATTTCAGTATGTGTTCAACATGTTATTGAAACTTTTTATTGGGGGAAGCCAAATGTTGTGTTTTCCTATTATATTTTCTAACTTTAATTCTTATTCTTTCTTTGCGGTACAATATACGATGGTTCTGGGGAACTCAGTGGAGTAAAGTGATCTTGTAGCCACAGAAATCTTTCTGTTTCTCATATTTCATTAAGTTAATTGCTAGGTGCAAGGGATTGATTTTGGCCGACGATTCTGGAGGGATTAATTCTAGATCATATAATCGTGGTAGGTGGTGATCGTTACATTGTGGTTTAGTTCTTGAGAATGTTAACAGTTGAAGGACTGACTAATTAGTTGGTATGATTGTAGGTTGCTGCTCAAAAGTTTTTGCCAGTGTTCGCAAACAGGTGTGTACACACACCACTCCAATTGTAGATCAGCAAATGTCGAAAAACCAAAAATATGACAACGGTTACCATAGAAGCGTACGAACGCTCGTGTGGGAAAGTCGATACAATGACGGAGGCCACCATGAGCGGTCTCATGGTCTTGGGCCGCTTTTGGGTCAAATCGATCGAAATGGGCCGTGTGGGTCCAATGGGCTCGCAAGCCCCACATGGGCCAACTTCATGGACTTATGTGAAATAATGAGCTTGACCATGTCGTTCACATGGGTAAGGACAGTTTTGGGCTTAGCGGGCCACATGAGCATGTGGGCCCCACTTGGGCCATACTTTGGGCTTTGGGCCCAACTATACCTTTTGATTGTTAAAGGTTAAACTGTTGGACCGTCGGCACCCCCATGGCATAGCAAAATAAAATTAATCCCGGCGATCCAAACCATGAATCCATGTGTGAGGAACGAGTCAGGGTGAAATAAAGGTTTCGAAGTTATCGAAACTTCAATCTGAGTAGACAGCGACGCCTCGGCAAAAAGAGTTCTAATATACTGTCGAACTATGCTGCATTCTTTACGATGTCGGCCTCTACGTAATCCACCCGGTTTGACTATGAATGGCAGAAATCTCTAAAACTGTTTTAGAGGTATTTATTTGCTTGACGGTTGCTACACCTTTTTAAGCAAATTCTTAGGGTTTTTCTTAATAAGTTTTGTATCACTTATTACCTTTTATAATCGGTATATCTTTAATGAATTATAAAATTAAATAAATATAATAATGTTTTAACCGAAAATTATAATTACCCAAAAAGTTATAATTACATTAATTATAACATGGATTTCGGTAAACTATATTTATTTAAATTTATATACAAACCAAATTGCATATATTAATTCTCATTACGTATACAACATCCTTGTACATATAATATATTCAATAGTTGATTGCCTAATTAAATTAATTCTTTAATTAATTTAATTCATGTGACAATCAAACACAATACCAACTATGTTTTATTTCGTTCATTTCAACCATAGGGTGTGACCCTGTAGGTTCTTGTAACGTTAGCAGTAATACTAGAACGATTCTAATGTCACAAACAATGAGTGGCATCTAGCAATGTATCATTGCTACTGAAGTTACAAGAAGTCATGATTTGACATAACTTTTTTGTGATTAACCTTTCATGCATTAATCCTTAAGTCCTTTATCTCTGGAATGGACACAAGTCATGAGATGGTCACACTTGTATAGTCCATCCCATGTTTCTTGATATCTTGAGTAGACTATGATATACAAATTAGTATGACATCTCATGTCAACTTATTTGAGCATGGCCATGCATTTCTAGTCTCACTCAATCAAGTGGCCTAAGATATTACTCCCGTTATGTGGGAGGGACTTATCCTATACTGATCAACAATATCCCTCTATATAGATTATGGTATATCCAAATCAGCCTTTATAGAACAATAAGTTACGGTGTACGTTTGACTGTATCAAAATATATGACTCACGATGTTGGGATAATGATTATCTCAAGTCTGAAGATCATATACATATTAATCACTATGAGTAATCTTGTGACAATTACATAATAATCCAAGAAACATACTTGTAATACCCGAGATTTAGAGGTTATGCATTTTAATTCAAATGTGTGTGGTAGCATGTTATGTGTGGTTTGATTGTGTTTTGGAGATTTCGGGAACTTTAGAATGTAGGAGAATGCCCTAGAAAAATACTGGTTTGTAAGTCTTAAAGGGGAGCTAGGCAAATGAGGCCTTAAGAAAATTTGTAGGGGAATTTGGACACAAAAAGTGCCTTGGTAAAGTGGCAAGAAGGCGTCACTTAGGGCCTTGGAAGGTGATGCCACAAGCAGTAAAAGGGGGCTCAGGTTCGAGCAGCAAGGGAAGCAAATGGGAGCTTTTATTTTGCAGCAAGGAGTGGAGGTAGTGGACGGCACTGGGACACTAAGTGGATGAGCATTGATCAAGTAAAATTCTTTTAAAAATTTGACTATGAGGAAAGGGATAAGTGTTGACTCATTCAAATTATTTGGAATGAGTAAAGAAGAGGAAAAATAGGAGAAAAGCAAGGGAAGCTAGTGTTTGAGTGTCAGCCGAATTCAGGAGAGGGGAGTGAGGTGAAGGGCAATCGGTTGGGGGATCGGCTAGTGTGCCGAAAGTTTAAGGCCATCAAAGTGCCATTTTTGCCATTTTTCTTCTGCCGAAATTCAACTTCATTCTCTTCTGAACTTTCACCCTCTTCTTTCACAACTGAACCACACCAAAATTTACCTTTTCTCACTTCTTAGACCTTGGCCGAATCCCTCATAGACTAGTAAGGCCACTTATCACTCATCTCCCATCCCTCTTCTCTTCTCTTTTTTTTCTCTCTCTCAAAGATCACCATTGCTGCAACTTCTTCAACCCGAAACACCACCATTGCCGAATCTCTCTAAACTTTATTCCTTTTCTTCTCTTTTATTCAAGCCGAATCTCCCTTTTGTCATCAAGTCAAATCGCACCACATTCTATCATTCACTTCTTCTTCTGACGAATCTTTCAGAAGATGAATTCCCTATTTTGTGACCATAGCCGATCGTCCCTCTACCCTTTTTGGAGCGGATTTGATCATTAGATCAGAAGCCGAATCTCTCTATTTCAAGCAAGGGGTGTAATCGATCTCAATGTTAGGGGTAAGGGTTAAATGCTATTAGTTTTTCTTTCTTTTCTTTTGGATTAGCCGAAAATTAGGAATCTAATCCCATTTATGCTCTTTGGCTGAAACCTTGAAGGAGGATTTTGGGATTTGTTTGTAGCTGATTACAAGGGGAGACCTTTCAGGATTTCGAGATCCAAGGTAAGCAAATTGTAGTATTCAGCCAAGGGCCTCTTCAATAGATCTTGTTCAATCAAGGCTGACTCTAACATGTACCATATAGGAATTTCGACAGACTTCATAGACAAGTGACAATTTCAGGATTTAGACAATCAAGGTAAGGGATCTTAATATTCAGCCAAAGGCCATATTATTTTAAGGATGGCCGATTCTAACTATTACCTTTTAGGGGCAGATCGACAGTGGTATAAAAGGAGTCTCGGGATTCTGATCCATTTCGGTAAGGGTATTTGAGTTGTAGTTTTTATTTGATTAAGATCTCATATATTAGTTAACCGGGTTTTCTGATTAAGTGTGCCTCCATGGATATTAATACCAGTGGAAGTGAGAAAGGGTAGTGCCTACCCCTAAGTTCAAGAAATGTTTGGTTTCTGCTGTTCGTGATTGGCCACCGGGGTGTGGGCCAGCGTCGGAAAGGGATAAGCAATTCACTGTTATCCCTGCTAGTGAGAGTGTTGGAATCGAAAGTATCGTACGTACAGTTATCAGGTGTGTAGCCTTCACTAAATTTTCGATAGATTGATAGTATTAATGATAGCATGTGTTAATAAGAAATCTGTGTAAATATGGCTATGGGTACCATACTGTGGTACGATGCAATCAGGTACGTAAACCCCTTAATAAACTCAGTTAATGATGTTATAAGTATAGATATGAGATAAGTATGATTCTGTTATAATTTTGGGGTATATGGCATGATATCTGAATAATATGTATGTTGCATGGGCATATGGGTGATATTGATAAAGGAGAAGTGTTCTGGTGGTTTTACCACATTATCCGGCGACTTTGGGACACAATATTATGATCCGGTGACTTCGGTCACAATATTATGATTCGGTGACTTCAGCCACAATATTATGTATCCGGTGACTTCGTCACAATTATCTGGTGGCCATGCCACAATTTATAAGGGCGATGTGCAGTTGACTACAGCGACTGCCGTCGAGGGTGTGTAGCGGATGGAGGGTTGATTTAGTAATCCCCACGGTGTGATTGGTAGGTACGGGTGGTGTGTTGCGTATGGATATCTAGGTGGGCTCGGGAATGCATTTCATTATATTTGTACATGTGATTAAATCTGTTATTATTTGATTTGCTATGTTATGGGCTTATGGCTAAATGTGATTTAAATGGGCTTTGCAAAAAATGTTATCTTTAAGGCTATGATCGATTGGGCTTTTAGTGAACTGTTACACATTGAGTCTGTTGACTCACCCCTTTGTGGGATATCTTTTTCAGGTGATACTCAGTGATTTGGACCGGGTCAGCGAGGACTAGGTGGTGGCCATGCTCAACTCAGTATTTCGATTTTACTTTTAATTAAATTTACTACGTTTTACTTTTATTATTCGGGATTTATTTGCTTGAAACTGTTAGACATTAAGTTTTATTGTAATAAGGCCGCCATTATCTATGTTTTTATATATTTTAAACTTTTATTTTAATACAAACAATTTCAACTAAATGATTAATTATTCTCGATAAATAACTTAATCTGTTTTGACACTTAAACACCTAAGGTTTCCAACTTAATAATAAGTTCTAATTTGGTTTTCTTATAACTTATAAAATTTTCTAAAATCAAAATGATAACGTTTTAATGAGATACGAACACTAATCACAAAATGGTTTTCAACAAGATCATTACCTCAAACTCATTTTTACACAAAAATCAACATGTTTTTCTAAGATGACAAAACAAGTTTTACTCAAGGAGCATGCCAGATCCGGTCGGGGCTTGTGGGCCGGGTTTGGGGTGTTTCAATACTCATAGCGGGTCAGTCCAATATGTTGTTCTCTAACACATATATTCATGCATTGATTTTGATACTCCATAACAATGACAACTTTTTATCATCAATCAACTACATGTTACTCTTAATGCATTATTGTTGTCCTAGTCAAAAATAATACTTGACTAAGGATCTTTTAAGAATAATCATATTATTCTCAGGAGATTATTATAAAACAGTTTATTTGTACACACAGAAGGAAAAATTGAAATAATAATGACAACGCTTTATACTAATAAACATGGTAAATCAAGTATGTTATTACAACCATCTCATGATTGATCTTTGGGTATACTCTTACAATCTCCCACTAGCACTAAGACCAATAACTCATATATCTAATTCCAAGAGACTTAGTGTGACGATCATGCTTCTGCTGTGTCAGAGGCTTGGTCAGGGGATCAGCAATGTTATCATCTGTATATCTCTACATCTCCTCGATCGATACTCTCTCGAATAAGATGGTAGCGCCTAAGTATATGTTTGGATCGCTGGTGAGATCTGGGTTCTTTAGCTTGTGCAATGGCTCCATTGTTATCACATCGGAGTTCTATAGCATCGATATGCTAGGCACAACACCTAGTCCGAGAATGAACTTCTTGATCCAAACCGCTTCTTTTCTTCGCCTCATTGTTTTGCAATATACTCGGCCTCTGTTGTAGAATGAAGCTCATCAGACTTTGCTTTGAACTCTTCCATTTCGCGCAAGCACCACCATTAAGGCAAAACACAAATCCTGATTGCGAGCGAGAATCGTCCTTGTCGGTTTGGAAGCTGGCATCAGTGTAACCTTTTACACGTAACTCTTCCTCACCTCCATATATTAGGAATGTATCCTTAGTTCTTCATAAGTACTTAAGGATATTCTTGACTGTGGTCCAGTGACCTTCACCGGGATCTACTTGGTACCTACTCGTCATACTTAAGGCATACGAGACATCTGGATGGGTACATAACATGGCATACATGATAGATCCCTTGTAGAGTTGAAGGACACATTTCCTTCGAGAGTGAAATACCATGTCTCATAAGTAGGAATCCTCTTTTAGATTCTTCCATACTGAACCTTTTCAGTACTTTATCTATATATGTACTTTGGCTTAGACCCAATAGTCGTCTTGATCTATCTCTATAGATCTTGACTCCTAAGATGTAAGTAGCTTCGCCCAAGTCCTTCATAGAAAAACAACTTCCTAACCAAGTTTTAATAGACTGCAAGGTAGGTATGTCATTTCCCGTGATAAGTATGTCATCCACATACAGTACCAAGAATGTGATAGTGCTCCCACTAACTTTCTTGTAAACACATGGTTCATCTTCATTTTTGATAAAACCAAACTCTTTGATTGCATCTTTAAAACGAAGATTCTAACTTCGAAAAGCTTGCTTTAATCCATAAATGGATCTTTAAGCTTACAAATCATTCTAGCATCCTTTAGATTGACAAAACCTTCAGGTTGTGTCATGTACACATCCTTCTCAAGTTTCCCGTTAAGGAAAGCTGTTTTGACGTCCATCTGCCAGATCTCATAATCATGAAATGTAGCTATGGCGAGCAAGATCCTGATGGATTTAAACATAGCTACAGAAGAAAAGGTTTCATCATAGTCAACACCATGAATTTGGTGAAAACCTTTAACGACTAATCGCCCCTTGTATGTTTGTACATTACCATCCATGTCGGTTTTCTTTTTGAAAACCCACTTGCACCCTATAGGTTTAACCCCTTCGGGTGGGTCAATCAAAGTCCATACTTGATTTTCATACATGGAATCCATCTCATATCTCATGGCCTCAAGCCATTTCTCAGAGTCTGAGCTCATCACCGCTTCTTGATAAGTCCTAGGCTCATCTTGATCTATAAGAAGAACGTCACCATGCGTTGTAATGAGAAATCCATATCTCTCAGGTGCATGGTGTTCTCTTAAAGATCTGCGCGGTGGTTGTGTTTCTACAGCAGTTACTTGTTCCTCAATTTCTTGTGGAATTTGCTGTTGTTCTATCTCTGGTTCAGTGTATCTTGTGATTCTCGAATTTCTTCAAGTTCAATTTGTCTCTCACTTCCTTTTCTAGAAACAAATTCTCTCTCTAGGAAGACACTAGTCCGAGCAACAAGCATTTTGTTCTCAGTGGGATTAAAGAAATAATAACCATTGGTTTCTTTCGGATACCCCACAAAAATACACCTTTCAGATTTCGGTTCAAGCTTAGTAGACGTCTGGCGTTTAACATAAGCTTCACAACCCCAAATTTTCGTAAAAGACATACTGGGACGTTTCCCAGTCCACATCTCATATGACGTCTTTTGAACCGATTTAGATGGAACATGATTTAGTGTGAAAGCAGCTGTCTCAAGTGCATGTCCCCAAAAGGAAGTCGATAGATCAGCATGACTCATCATGGATTGAACCATGTCTAATAGAGTTCGATTTCTTCTCTCAGAAACTCCATTCCACTAAGGAGTAGCAGAAGGCGTAAGTTGTGAGACAATCCCATATTCCTTCAATAGATCATCATACTCTAGGCTCAAATACTCTCCACCTCAATCAGATCGAAGTGACTTGATAGTTTTGCTAGTTGATTTTGTACTTCATTTTTGAATTCATTGAAGTTTTCAAGGGACCCAGACTTATGGCGCATGAGATAAACATACCCATATCTACTGAAATCATCAGTGAAAGTAAAGAAGTATTGAAATCCACCTCTGGCCTGTGTATTTATTGGTCCACATACGTTAGAATGTATTAGGCCCAATAAATCACTAGCTCGTTCACTTTTACCAGTAAAAGAAGATTTAGTCATTTTTTCCCAATAAGCAAGATTCACATACTTCAAATTGTTCAAAAACAAATGAATCTAAGAAACCATCTTTATGGAGTATGGATATGCGTCTCTTACTTATGTGGCCCAAACGACAATGCCAAAGATAAGTTTGATTTGAGTCATTTATTTGAGATCTTTTAGTATTTATGTTGTAAATAGGATTCACTTAATCTAAAATACAGAGGCCATTAATCAATTGTGCCGAACCATAGAAAACATTATTGAGATAAAAGGAACAACAATTATTCTTAATAATTATCTCAAAACCATTTTGTCTAAACAAGAAACTGAAATAATGTTTTTAGTTACACTGGGCACAAAATAACAATCCTCTAAACATAAATCAAGTCCACTAGGCAAAGATAAAGTATATGTTCCCACAGCTAATGCAGCAACTTTTGCTCCATTTCCAACTCGCAGGTCCACATCTCCTCTAGCCAACGTCCTACTCCTTTGTAGTCACTGTACAAAGTACAAATATGAGAACCACAACCAGTGTCTAATACCCAAGAAGTAGTAGTTGATAAATTAATATCAATAACATAAATACCTGAAGCAGACGTTTCGCTTGTTTTGGCCTTCTTGACTTCCTCAAGATAGATTGGGCAGTTTCGCTTCAAATGTCCAGTCACACCACAATGAAAGCAGTTTCCTTCCTTAGACACCCCACCTTTAGGTTTCATTGCAGCCTTTCCTTTGCCAGGCTTGGGCTTACCTTTGCCCTTGGGCTTTGTCTGAACTTTGGCTTTTCCCTTGCCCTTGTTGTTACAGACCATCAGTATGGGCTTGGGTCCAACCTTTTTCATGTTACCTTCAGTAGTTCGTAACATACTGAGCAACGGTGGTAGAGTCTTGTCAATTTCATTCATATTGAAATTAAGGACAAACTGGCTGTAGCTATCTAGCAACGATTATAGAATAACATCAGTGGCCAACTCTTGGCCCAATGGAAAACCAAGCTTAGACAGACTTTCAATATAGCCAACCATTTTAAGGACATGAGGTCCTACTGGGCTTCCTTCAGTCAACTTACGTTGGAATAGGGCTTTAGAGATATCGAACCTCTCTTGCCGTGCTTGCCCCTGATAAAGTTCTTTCAGGTGCTCGATCATATCATAAGCAACTATGTCCTCATGTTGCTTCTGAAGCTCAAGATTCATAGTGGCAAGCATAAGACATCCAACATCTACCATGTCATCGAGATACTTCTTGTAAGCATCTCTATCAGTTCTCGAGGCATTAGCAGGTGGTTCATTAGGAAGTAGTTGTTTAATGACATACAATTTCCGTTCTTGTTTGAGGACAATCCTCAAGTTACAGAACCAGTTAAGAAAATTCAAACCACTCAATCTGTCCTTCTCAAGGACCGATCACAATGAGAGTGTGCTAGTATTTGCAGCCATAATATATCTACAACAATTAAATATGCGTGTAAGTAAATTTACCAAGTTTATATCAATCATTAAAAAGACTTTATTAAATGATGATCCCACTATTTTATTTCAAAATTAATAACCCTCATATATTAATTTCGGAAAAACTTTCTCCAAAGTATTTCTAGTAGGTTAAGGATCCATATTTCACCTCCTCTTAATTCAGCTTTGGATTTACTCTCCAGACTATGGTTATTTAGGTAAGCAACCTTTGCTAATTACATCATATGTAACTCCTAATATTTGGTAAACAACTCTTGTTCTAATCATCTTATGATTTATCCAACTTAATTACCTCTAGGTTTCTAATCTTATTAGAATAACCTAGTTAAGTCATTAACCAATTTTTTTTTTTAACCAACGAATATCACTTGTTTATTCTTCGCGTTTAACCAAGATAAATATTAGTACTTCGCTTTGGCAAAACTACATAGTATTGATCGAGGCCTTAACGAGGGCAAAATTGGAAGGCCATGTTGACTTAATATTTTAATAGAGGGATTTTATTGAGGTTATTGCATCTCACCAATTATGGTCTACTTTAGCCCATTTAGTCTTTTAATCAATCTCATCAATTAAGGGGGTTTATTATTACCAAATTTTAATAAATAAAATTGGCATGCTTTAGACATCCATAGCATCTCATACATGAATAAATAAAGTAATAAATAAATGCAATAGTTATAGCCCATAAACTAAGGTGGTTCAACCTAAGCCAATGGGAGAACTAGAAGGAAACCTAAAGGTGTAAGCTGTTTCATAAGATATCAATCCACAATAGTTGTCCCAACTTCCTTCTCGTCTAGCCTACAGCAACTCTTCCAAATTACAATATGCAGAAACTCGTTTTACATACGAGGGAGTAAGATGAGAAGAGAAATACAATAGAATAGTAGTAAGGCACGACACGCATGCCATATTTAGATAAAAAAATACAACCTTTTATCGAATGGGTCATTGGGCTATAACTATGCATTTCAAACACCGTGCATGTCAAGAATAGCATACATAATTCAATAATTTGTTAAGGTGAATTATTAAAATATCTTTTCAACCTTTTGTGGCCCATCAAGTTTATAATTTTTTATTAACAAAACATTCTGTAAGTAGATGGGGTCTGAGGTGGTCAGAGGAAGCGGGCCGAAGGCTCGCGACCGAAGCTGTCCTTAGATCCCCATCCCTAAAATATGAGAGGGGACGTCACGGTAGGAGCCGAGGGTGCAGGGGCGGAGCCCCCGCGGTACAAACCGCATACCCCAGTCAAATGAAACCTCACGATTTGATAACTTTTATCAACAGAATCGTGTTTTTAGGATTTTAATCCTTGAGGTTTCATATCGGAACAACCCTTGTTCCACTAGCCAGTTAACTCTTACTGGAAACTGTAAATACCACCGTCGCATCATTACAGATTTGTTAACAGTAATAACATAAAATTGATTAAGCCACAACACCATGATTAACATTTCATTAATTATCGAAATGAATAGTTATCAGGTTATGCTTAAACGATTTAAACAATCGAAAACGTAGTAAAATTAAAGCATGCATCTCATATAATTGCATCACCCAAGTATTTAAACCTGAGTCCGTATCACACAACCTGGCTCTAATACCACTGTTGGAACACTGGCACCCCCATGGCACAGCAAAATAAAATTAATCCCGATGATCCAAACCATGAATCCATGTGTGAGGAACGAATCGGGGTGAAATAAAGGTTTCAAAGTTACCAAAACTTCAATCTGAGAAGATAGCGACGCCTCGGCAACAAGAGTTCTGATCTACTGTCGAACAAAGCCGCAACCTTTACGATGTCAGCCTCTACGTAATCCACCCGGTTTGACTATGAACTGTAGAAATCTCTAAAACTGTTTTAGAGGTATTTATTTGCTTGAAAGCTGCTACACCTTTTTAAGCAAATTCTTAGGGTTTTTCTTAATAAGTTTTGTATCACTTATTACCTTTTATAATCGGTATATCTTTAATGAATTATAAAATTAAATAAATATAATAATATTTTAACCGAAAATTATAATTACATTAATTATACCCAAAAAGTTATAATTACATTAATTATAACATGGATTCTGGTAAACTATATTTATTTAAATTTATATACGAACCAATTTCATATATTAATTCTCATTATGTATACAACATCCTTGTACATATAATATATTCAATATTTGATTGCCCAATTAATTCTTTAATTAATTTAATTCATTTGACAATCAAACACAATACCAACTATGTTTTATTCTGTTCATTTCAACCATAGGGTGTGACCCTGTAGGTTCTTGTAACGTTGGCAGTAATACTCGAACAATTCTAATGTCACAAACAATGAGTGGCATCTAGCAATGCATCATTGCTACCTAAGTTACAAGAAGTCATGATTCGACATAACTTTTTTGTGATTAACCTTTCATGCATTAATCCTTAAGTCCTTTATCTCTGGAATGGACACAAGTCATGGGATGGTCACACTTGTATAGTCCATCCCATGTTTCTTGATATCTTGAGTAGACTATGATATACAAATTAGTATGACATCTCATGTCAACTTATTTGAGCATGGTCATGCATTTCTAGTCTCACTCAATCAAGTGGCCTAAGATATTACTCCCGTTATGTGGGAGGGACTTATCCTATATTGATCAACAATATCCCTCTACATAGATTGTGGTATATCCAACATCAGCCTTTATAGATTAACCAGTTACGGTGTACGTTTAACTGTATCAAAATATACGACTCACGATGTTGGGATAATGATTATCTCAAGTCTGAGGATCATATACATATTAATCACTATGAGTAATGTTGTGACATATACATAATAATCCAAGAAACATACTCATAGCGGGTCATTCCAATATGTTGTTCTCTAACACACATATTCATGCATTGATTTTGACACTTCATATCAATGACAACTCTTTATCATCAATCAACTACATGTTAGTCTTAATGCATTATTGTTGTCCTAGTCAAAAATAATACTTGACTAAGGATCTTTTAAGAATAATCATATTATTCTCAGGACATTATTATAAAACAATTTATCTGTACACACAGAAGGAAAAACTGAAATAATAATGACAATGCTTTATATTAATAAACATGGTAAATCAAGAATGTTATTAAAACCATCTCATGATTAATCTTTGGGCATACTCTTACATAAACAAGTCGTGCGGATCGACTGTGGACCTATTGATGAGTTGATACACATACTTGGACCCGAATGTGAGAAATGACCGTTATGCCCCAGAAGGGAAAAATGTCTAAAATACCCCTATATGATACATGACTGATCTTGTATGCAATTTGATGATATGTTCGCATTCATATGTGATATTTTGTTGCATTGGGATGGGATCTTGTATTGGAGGAACTGATTGATATGTGAGGGTCACACGGGTCGCAAGAGATGACTATGGACCCACCGATGGCTTGAAACCAATTATGTGATTGGCAGATCTACTGCAATAGTGATTAGTGCCGCCACCGGTGCTACATAAGGAGTGTAGGGATGGGTGGGTCGATTTAATCCCCACAGGAGTGTAGGGTTGGATAGGAGACGGAGTGCAGGGTTGGTTTGGGTATTTATGCATTGCATATACTGATTTTGATATTGAGATGGGCTTAGGCCCAGATATATGTGATATGTGTTTTTTGGTATGGGCTCAGGCCCAACCGAGGCTAATAGGGGCTAAGGCTCAATTACCACCGTTACTGTAATGGGCTTACGCCTTATTAGATGTGATGTATGTTATTTGATTGTTGGGGTTGTACACACTGAGTTTTCGCAAACTCACCCCTATTTTTAATTTTTCAGGTAATCCCTAGTGAGACGGTTCAACGTACTGGAAGACTCGGAGGTGGCCACACTACGAATAGTCGCATTTTCGTGTTTTTAAATTACTTTATTTTTAATTATGTTTTCTTTAATTTGGGTTTTGTTGTAATAAGTCCTATCTCTGGTTTGTTTTAAATTTTGGGATTTACTTGTGTTGATTGCATAAGTTCTAGTTTTAGGTCTCGGGTTTTAAAAAGGAAAAGAACGTTTTACAAACCAATCGTAAGTCTGCTGTATTTTGAAGGTTTAAGTAACAAGTTTAAAAATTCCTACATAAAGTTTTTAGACAAACCCTAGTATACCAAAAGAATTTGAATATAACATGAAGTTATCACTAACAAATGTTTTAAACTAAGAACTCCTCAAATGACTTCAAGGTTTTACATCAACTTCGGATTTTAGGATTCACCCTTCAATGTGATGCCGCCAGATTCAGTCATAACGTCTGGGCCGGGTTTGGGGTGTTACAGAAATTTTTTTTTTTTGCTTAATATAACATTTGGTGCCTGAACTTGACACCTTTTTTCTAATTTGGCACTTAAATTTTTTTTGTCCAATTTGGTTCTCAAACTTAACATTTTTTTTCCTAATTTGGTACCTAAACTTGACACTTTTTCTTAAGTTGGTAGTTCAACTTTTTGGGGGTCTAATTTGATACCTGAACTTGATTATTTTTCCTATTTTGTTACGTAATTTTTTTATTTGGTACTTTTCAAATGCTTTACAAATTACTCCAATCTACTAACAATGTTATTTTTTATGAGGTAGCAAAAATCATCAATGTATAAACGGCATGTGACAGATGATATGATATTTTTTTATTTTATATGTTCAATTATTTTTAGTTTTCATTTATTTTATTATTTTATTAATTAAAATAATGAATTTATTTTAATTTGGTGTTTTAAAAAAAAACTTTTTTTTCTTATTTAATATTAATTCGTTAAGTATAACTCAATACTTATTTTCCTAACATGAATTTCCACTAATAATGACAATATTTTTGTAGCATAACAAAAAAAAAATTGTTAGTGTTTTGCGTAATTTTTATAAAATTTAATAAATTTAGGTACCAAAGTGAACCTAAAAATAGCTTAGGTACCAAATTAATAAAAAAAGCCAAGTTCAGATACCAAATCGGGCTAAAAAAAGTTAAGGTACCAAATTAGGATAAAGTGTCAAGTTCAAGTACCAAATTGGGACAAAGAGAGTTTAGGTACTAAATTAAGAAAAAGTGTCAAGTTTAGGTACCAAATGTTATATTAAGTCTGTTTTTATTAAAAATGTGTTTTTAATGGGAAAAAGAATGCTATAAAAGCCTTTCTGCATTAGCCATTGTAAAATAATGGTGAAATTACAGTTTTGATCCATTTACTATGCTTATGTTTGAAATTTAGTTTTTATAATTTAATTAGATATGTCCTTTAAATTTACAATGACATTAATCAATCCAAATTGATAACAACTTTAATTGTTCCGATTAAAATAATGACGTGAATTTTTTTAGAAGCATATTTTTAATAAAAAAATATGTATTTCAACATAAGAAGATAGAATGAGTATTTTTAAGAAAATTTTGACCTTAGTATTTTAATTGAAATAGTTAAGGGTGTGAGCTATTTGTACTAACTAATGATGTCAAAATCAAGTATAGATACTAAATACTAAATTCTAAATTTAAACATAGTAGTGGGGTCATAACCATATTTTGACCTAAAATAATATACGTCTAACATAATCATTTGTCATTTGATTTAATAAAAGTTTGATATATATTTTTAAAACATTAACAATTTTAACAACTAGATCTAAATTTTTAAATCCCAAAAGTAGAGATACTAAATTCATGAAAATAAAGATAAGATGACTAATTTTGAAAAGTACAAAAAGTACAAAAATTTGAAACATATTTTAATTGTTAAATTATCACTCTATAATTAAACTCAAAAGGATAAGTAATCCGCATAAGAGGGAGAAAAGATAGCAATTATCATCTACACTATTATTTAAGTTCCTGAATAATTTGGTGTCATGAGTCAACCTAGCACCAACTCATTTAGAGAAATTACGAAAATGTCCTTTTGTGATTAAAATAAGTTATATTATTTGAGGGTAGTCTTTTTACTTTAACATAAACCAATAAAAATATACATATGTTGGGATTTAAACCCACATTGATTGGATCTATAAAAATTTTAATTTACCAGTCAACCAAAACTTTATTTTGTATATGAGACTGACTCAACTATAGGTACATGTCATATATCGAAAGACATAAGGAACTATACAAACATTGCTGAGTCGAGGGCTTTAGTTTGGATGCTGAATTACTTCCCAGAGCTTTAAGATCCACCTAAACCTGTGCATGGAATAAAGAAACCATACACTGAGCAATAAAGCTCATTGATACTTTCATGATTCAAGTCAAATATTCGAAAATATTAACATGATAAGAATGAGAACAAGCATGTTTAAGTTATAATCATTCCAATATCACTTGTCCATATCACATATATATACATATATGAATCATACATTCTCAAATTAAAAAAAAAATTCCATAAAACATCTAATGCTATACTTTCTACTATCAATATAACATTTCAATTCACCTCATGGTAACATATCATACTTTACTTTCTATTAGCATTAATGAATTTAATTCCATTTCAATGCAAACCATTTAAACTTATCATTATCATGTTTCCATGTCAAATTTATTGATTTGCTATGTTTCCTTATTGGCCCTCCAGGACCGTATAAATTAGCTCGCATGGTCTTTCACATGTTACCTTTAATCACATTTCACATATAAGCTTTTATAATACCAATTCATATAATCAATTCAATTCAAACATTATTTGTCTAATTTATTCTTTATATTCCCTATTAACCTAACTCGAACTCGAATAGATACACAAATCATCCAACCAACACACCAGTCAGGCACCCAATGCCTTATCAGAACATCTAAAGTATATAAATTGCGCCCAACGCTTATTGGTATAACCAAAGTAACCCGTACATAATCTAATCCTTTAGTGTGCCAACTATATCTGACTCTGTCAAAATAATTAATACGATACCAATGATCCAATTTCATTTTATAACAAATCAATATAAATTCATATTCAATATCATAATTCCATTCCAATTTCCTTCATCAATCATATTACAAATCATTTGACATATTATAATATGCTTGTTTCTACTATTTTCAATTCAGTCCAAATTATCGATATTCAGTATCATTCAATACAAATAAATCCATATAACAATATAAGCTTACCTTGATAGCTAATCATGAAAATTGTGTATATGCATAAAAATATAATGATCTCGAATCATAAAAGTACAAACCGAAATCATTGTTACTCGTCAATGACTTTCGCCTTTCCTTTCCCTCTCAACAGCCCGACGTCGTCTTTAGCTGCACTTGATAATTTAATAAATAAAATAATTTCATATTTCATCCAGTTCACATTCAAATCCATAACCACTCATATTTTTCATTTTATTCAATTTAGTCTCTATACTCAAGAAATGCATATTTTTCGATATCTAACATCAGATCAAAATATGAATTCATGATTTGTCATTAGGGCCATATAATTTCTATTCCTACCATAATATCTTAACAAGTTTTCAGTTTAGTCAATTTAGTCCCTATTATTTCAAAGTTCTCTAACAAGCTTAGTTGGCTTTATAATTTAGTCCTTATCATAATCTAAGCTTGTTAACGATCAAATTCAAGCCTAATTTATCAATTTATCTATGATGGTAACTTGTTAAATATTACCTAATTTGGACAAATTGATGCATGGGTTAGCTAATTCAAGCTCCCATGATCAACAATTTCTAAAAATTTTAATGAAAATAGCTTGAAACCTTATGTTATTCTAATGGTCGAATGTTGAAGAACCTTAACTTTAATCTTACCATCCACTTTAACTTAAATATAGTTAGATTAAGGAATAATTAAACTATAATAGTCCGGTTTAGACCCTAGTTAGAATAGTAGTTTTGGGACCATAAATTCTAGTCGAAAAAATATTTATAATATTATTTTTCATGTTCATAGTATGTGATTAAGTATGTGTGAAATTTTCGTGAGTAGATTTTATTGTTTGAGTGCCCGATTTGATAAAAGGGCTTAATTGCTTAAAATGCAAAAGTAACTTGCTATTTGTTAAAGTGTTACATTGCTATTGTTTTTATAATGTGGAGTCCTTAATATGTAATTTCACCCTTGGAAACATGCATGGACGATAATGGGCTTATATTATAAGTTTTATCATTAAAATCATTAAGGTTAGATTTGTAAATTAAGAAATAATATGTAATATAATAAACAAAAACACAAAAATGTCCATGGAAGTTCATCTTTGGCCAAATGTTGGAGAGATTGTAAAGCCCCGAATTTGGGACTAGTAGAATTGGGCCTATTAGGCCTTGGGCTTGGGAGCGTTTAAAATTTTTGAGAATAAGAGAACGGCACTAATGCAAGTTGGACCTATTAGGTGAGTTATTTTGGAAGGTTAGGGGGCTTCCATGAAGTCCCGGGATCAAACCTGGGCTTTAAAAAAATTTTGGTTTTAGGTGAGTAAAACCCTGAGAGTTATTAGGTAGGCTTTAAGAATAAAATGTGGAGAAAAATGACACAAGGAAGGGAGTGGTCTAGTGGCAAGGCGTCATTAAGGGAGTAAGGGAGAGCTTGGGTTCAAGTCTTGGCACTTGCATTTCATTTTGATTTCTTTTTAAATGAACTTAGACTTTGGCCATAGACTTCTATTTAGTTGCGCATGTTTTAAGACAAAAAGGAACTAGTTGGTAAAGTGGCTAGCGGCATAGATTATGTTACAAGGGAGCCTAATTTCGAATCCCATCGCAAGCAAAAAGGGATATTTATTTTGCTAAGTTGGGACGGCAAGTGGTTGTGATGGATTTAAAATCTGCTGAAGGAGGGATCCCACATCGGGAAGCTAGCAAAGGGAAGGTGAGAAGCTGGCTTTAAATAGAGCATTCTATGAGGAGAGTAAGCATACCCTTGTTGGCGTTGGGAATAGGAGTGGTCAGAGCGCGGATCAACTCCAAATTCCTATCAGGTGTGTATTTCGCACTACTCTAGCTGTAGAGCGGCAAATGCCGAAATACCGGTCACATGGTGATTGTAGCCACACGAGCGTGTGAGCGCACGTGTGGGAGCTTCGACGCAATAATTGAGGCCATCATGAGTGTTTTTGTGGGTTAAGCTGTTTGGTCCACGATGGGCCGAAAGGGGCCATGTGGAGCCAATGTCCTCGTGGGCCCAATCGGATAAGTTGTATGATTGTGTAGTAAATATTGGACTGGACTATGTGAATCTCATATCTATGGCCAGATTTAGGCTAAATGGGCCACACGAGCGTGTTGGCCCACTTGGGTCGAGAGTGGGCCTTAGGCTCATTCACATCATTATCTCTGTTTAGAATACTTGAGTCGCTCGAGGCGACTGTAGACCTTCTGAGGGGTTGACAAAATTACTGAAATACCTTGGGTTTACAAAATTACTAAAATACCCTTGGTTTGTAAAATTACCGAAATACCCTGATTTATAAAATTACTGAAATACCCCCGATTTGTGAAATTATCGAAATACCCCCGATTTGCAAAATTATCGAAATACCCTCAGATTGCAAAATTACTCAAATACCCCTAATTTTTAAAATTACCGAAATACCCTCAAATTGCTAAATTACTGAAATACCCTTGATTTGTGAAATTACTGAAATACCCTTGGATTGCAAAATTTCTGAAATACCCCTGGTTTGTGAAATTACTAAAATTCCCTCTATGGGTAAAGTTACGAAATACCCTCTATGGGTAAAGTTACCAAAATACCCTCGACGGGTAAAATTACTTAGATGCCCTTACGAGGTGAAATGACCATTTTACCCTTAACCGATTAAATGATCGTTGTATCCTCGTGGTAGTACTAGTGTTGTATGTGTTAATTGTATGATTGACTATATTTGAGATACATTGCATACATGGATTAGTTATGAGTAGAATTACCAAATTACCCCTGTAGGGTAGGATTACCAGAATACCCTTATAGGGTAAAATGACTGATTTGCCCTTGTGGGTAAATGATTGACTTGTGATATGATTTGACCGATTTGACTGTGATTGTATGACTGTGTTTTAACCGACTTGACTGTGGGCATGTGTCTGATTTGCTGTTAATATGTGTTGGAATGACTGTTACTAAGCATGGCTATTTTGCATACACGTGTAATGATTGAGCATGACATTCATGACATATTGCATTGGGTTGGGATGGTGATTTGGAGGAAGTAACGTTTTAGTGGCACCGCTACATACCGTTATAGTGGCTTCGCCACATGAGCTTTATTTAGTGGCTCAGCCACGTATACCGTTATTAGTAGCTTGGCTGTATTACTGGAGAGTTTTGGCTGGGTGGGTTGACATGGTCCCCACACGGTGTGTTGGTTGGTACGGGTGGAGAGTTAGTTGGCTGGATAGGATTTGGGTGGGTACATATCCATTGCATTGTTCTGATTTAGGGCTAAGGCCCAGCTTGTTACCGAATAGGGCTTAGGCCCAGACTGTTACCGAATAGGGCTTAGGCCCAAACTGTTACCGAATAGGGCTTAGGCCCAGACGGACACCGTATGGGCTCGGGCCCAGATTATGACCGTAATAGGGGATTACACACTAAGTTCTTGTAACTCACCCCTTTCTTTTAACTGTGCAGGTAATCCCCAGCCTTAGAGGATTTGGAGCTGCGGAGGACTCGAGGGTGGCCACATGTCGTATATGGTTTAAAGATTAAACTTAGCGATTTTAGTTTAATTTTGTTATTTTAAATTATTGGGTTAATAATTTTTGTAATAACGCCATTGGGTTTCTCTTTTTAACTTTTATTTGGTATTTCTTTAAATTACAACTGCTGCTCTGTTAAACACGGGTTTTTAAAACAATAAATACCATTTTTAAAATATCACGTTCCGCTACTAGCTATAAACATATGCTTCTACATCAAATAAGATTTTAATGATAATAAAGTTTTCCAAAAATAATTTCTAACAAACCACGTTTTAAAAATAGTATTATGTGTACAAGGACAATAATCTTAAGAAAATCTTGTTTTGATTAGCAATGAAATTCTGGGTTTTCGAAGGACAAAATGTTTTAAGTCGAGGAAGGGTTTTTTTTTAAATGATCGTGTAGTTGAATACAATCATTTGATGTGACATGCCAGATTTGGCCATAACGTTTAGACCGGGTTTAGGGTGTTACAGAGAAAATAAGCCATGGTTGAGTTTTAAAGTTTGGCACACTTCTAGCTTGAATTAGGTAAGTGTTTTATTCGATTTTTGATATTTTTTATGTTTTTGAGATTGTTGCTTTGTGTTCTCATAAGCCCATGCCCTAATTCATGAAATTGATGATGATTTTGAGTTTTGCCGTTGTTGATGTTGTGATATTTGTGATGTTAAATGTTGAAATATGATAGCTTGATGTTAGATAAATACGTTTTGTATTGGGATTTTTTGATGAAATTGATTATTCAGGGCTAATTTGTGAAAATGAGAAATTGAAGGACTAAAATGTGAAATAAATGAAATGTGTGGGCTTATTTGAGCTAAGTGAATATTTGGCCAAGCTATAGTGTAATGAAATTTTGTATATTTTATGATTTTGTGAATTAAGGACTTAAATGTCAAAATGTGAAAATGAGAGGGCTAAATTGTAAAATGCCCTAAATATGTGTATATGGATTGAATTGAATGATTTGGTAAATGAATAAGCTAAATTTGAATGTGTATAGATCAATAACCAAAGAAAATAGAATTAGATCGGGGGAAATCTAAAGTGGTCGAGTAATCGTTTATTTCTATTCGAAACCGTACTAGGTAAGTCGATATACAAATAAATGTGTTTTAATTGAATTATTATTGCTTATATATAAATGAATTGTGATATATGGCTATTTGAGCTGAATATATGGAATGCAGGAAAGTGCCGATAATGTGACGACATGCGAAAAGTCCCGTACGACCTTAGGAATAGTTAGGATATGTATGTCATGACATAGGATTCCGATATGTGTTATCATGTGAGACCACATCTGGGACGTTGGCATCGATTTGAGATTTACGTGTAAGAGCATGCCTGGGACATCGACATCATATATGATTTTGCGGAAGACCCTGTCTGAGACAGCAGCATCGATATTTAATTACATGTAAGACCACGTCTGGGACGTGGTGCCCTGTTCAGAAGGAAAAATTTCTTGGTTCTGCAAAGTTTCTGCATGAGATTGGTTTAGTCCCGAATCTTCTTTCAAGCATGTTCAAGGTCTCGTAGACCTTCTAAAGGAACTATGTGGGTATGAATCATTATGAAATGACGTTGTATAATTGATGTTATAAAATGAGTGTAAAATGTTCCGATATGTCCGGTAATGCCTCTTAACCTTGGTTCGACGATGGATACGATCTAGGGGTGTTACATTTTATTGGTATCAGAGCTACAGTTTAGTTGATTCTAGGACTAACGTAGCGTGTGAGAGTCTAGCTATACATGCCATATATACGAACTGTAATAGTGTGATGAATCCTGACAGATAAAATGTGTTTTTCATATAGTTAATAGATCCCGGACAAGCCGTAGCTGACGATGTTGAAAGTGATACTCCTGCTCAAGGGACAACGCCGTCTAAGTCTGGACTAGTTACTAGCGGTCAGGAAGGTGAGGCTAAACAAGCCTTCCTCCAAATGATGAATGAGTGGTTCACTCAGTATAATAGAACAAATCTGACTGTTCCTTAACCTCCGCCCCCACCTAATCCCCCACACTCCTGTTATACCTCCAGTTATGAATCCGAATCTGTTGAATAAACTTCTGTTCGATAAAATCCATAAATATGGAGCCAAGGAGTTCAGGGCCACTAATGATGATGATGCTGAGAGAGTTGAGTTTTGGCTCGAGAATACAATTCAATTATTTGATGAGATGTTGTGTGATGAATGCGTGAAATGTGTCGTTTCCTTGTTGAGAGATGCAACTTACTAATGGTGGAAAACTTTGACTTCTATTGTTCCGAAAGAACGAATTACCTGGGATTTCTTTCAATTAGAACTCAGGAAGAAATATATTAGTCAGAGATTCATTGATCAAAAGTGGAAAGAGTTTCTTGAATTGAAACAGGGCCGTATGTCTGTTAAAGAATACGAGCAAGAATTTTTAAGACTGAGTCAGTATGCACAAGAATGTGTCTCAACTGACGCAATATTGTGTAAAAGGTTTGAAGACGGCTTGAATGAAGATATCCATTTGTTAGTTAGAATTTTGGAAATAAAAGAATTCGTTGTGCTTGTTGGCTGAGCGTGTAAAGCTAAAGAACTCGGGAAAGAGAAAAGAAAAGTTGAGTTAGAAGTTAGAGATTTCAAGATGATTATAGCCGATAAAAAATTAATGTGGGACATTCAAGTAGAGACCGTGCAAGAACACATTCGAGTTTTCGCACTCCAGCTACTTCAATTGCAAATGTTGGAAATGTTAGATCTAAGCGACCTGAGTGTAGACATTGTGGTAAAAGACATCCGAGCAATTGTCGATTACATGATTGAGCTTATTTCAAATGTGGATCTTTAGATCACTTTATCCGTATAACATGCTGGAATTAGGGGTTTTGCATTTTAGGTTTTCTGTGTGTTTGGCTTGTTCTGGTTGTTAATTTGGTGTGTTTAGGGGTTCTAGGAAGGCTCGGGGTCAAGCTTGAGCCTTGGTAAAATTTTTGTTTTTAGGCACTTTAGGGGAGAGCTGTTTGAAGCAGGCCTTAAGAGTAATTTCTTGTGTCTGTTGACACAAGAAGAAGTGTCGTAGAGTGGCAAGAAGACGCCACTTAAGGTACAGGGGGATGACGCCACAAGAGAAGCAGAGAGGGTGAAGGTTCGAGTTCTGCATGCCACATAGAGGAGTTTTATTTTTGGCGTCAGGATGGAGAGGTGGTAGCTTTCGGCTTGGACTCTGAAGAGCGGGAGTTGAATGAGTCAATTATTTTAAATGAGTAGACAAGACGAGTTGTGGGAGGATTGAATGGGTCAAGGTTGTTGGGGGATTTCAAATGAGGGATGGAAAGTGAAGGGTGGGGAGAGGGAGAGTGTGTGGTCGAATGTATGAAGGTGTCTGAGGTGTATGTGCGGTTTTAGCTTGGTTAGGTAGGGCCGAATTTCCTTTTTGGTTCTTAGGCTTTTGGTGAGCAATTTTGATCATTTGTGAAGGGGAGTGTCGTTTCTTCAAGTGGTCATTTAAGAGTGGAGTTAACCGAAACCATTCTAGAAGCTTTCTCCTTTCTTTTGGCATTTTCAAATTTTTGATTCATTCCTTTTCTACCAAAACCTCATTACCTTTGACTTCATTTCTTTTCCTTCTTGTCTCTTTGGTAATAGCCGAATATCAGAGTAGTCATTTGTGCATTCTTCCCTTCTTTTCCACCATTTTCTAATTACTTCTTCTTCATAGCCGAACCTCCCTAGTAGCCGATTGGAATCGTTTCTCTTTGGGTAAGTGCCTTAGCCGAATCTTGTCCTCTATCTTTTCTTCTTCTTCTCTCTTCTGTATTTATATCTTGTGGAAGCCAAACCTCTTTTGTGTCAACTAAAGGCATTCTTTCTATTGTTTCACCAGTATTCGAATATAGCCTTTCCAATCGGTATTTTCTTATTTTTCGGTAAGGATCCTTCTTCTTCTATTTCTTTTCATTCTTTTCCTCTTCTCTTGTTGTTTTGTTAAACCGAAGATGTTGACTTGTTTCTGTCAAGACATTGGCCGATTGTAGAGGGGCTCATTATCATCTTTTTTCTTCGTTTAGCCTGCATTGGGAGGTCTCTAGTAATTATGGATGTTGGCCGAATGGATAGTAAGGGGCTCTTTCTCGTTTGGTTTGGCAGGAAGGCCTTTACCTTTGTTCTGTTTTGGGAATCGATTCTAACTTGGTGCTATCTAGGGACTCATTCAGTTTCGTAAGCCAACCATCAAGTGCTCGGTTTTCGTTGATCAAGGTAAGAAGCTTCTTTTGATTTGGTATCTATCATTTCTTTCTTTTTCGTTGCCTTAACCTAGTGTTCTGATCAAAGACTCTTATCGTGGATATGAGTGCTAGTCGGTTCAAGTGGGTGCGTCTAAGGAACCTGAGGGTAGCAAACCCGTGGTCTCTGTTCCTAAGTCTAAAAGGCGAGCTGTGTCGGCGATTCGAGACTATCCGCCGGGTTGTGGTAGAGAGCCGACGTCTGCCTGGATTAGGCAAATAGTCGTTGTCCCTACTAGTGAGAGCATCGACGTAGAGAGTTTAGTTTTGAGCGTTATCAGGTGTGTAATACTCACACGCCTCTTTACTGTTTGTGTTATTAACTGTGTTGGTTGAAAGCCGAAACGACTGTTTTGACGGTCTAGATACCCTCGTGGGTATGGTTAGAGACACCGGGTAAGTTCTGCTATGACGATACTTTTGATTATATGCATGTATGAAATAATCATCCGTTACACACTGAGAGTATGTTTGCATTTATTTTTAGTACGATAAAATGAGCATGGGCTTGGGATTGATTGAAAGGGGAAGTGTGAATCAGTGACTATTGTCACGGTGCTCTAAGAACCACGGTGGTTTGAAACCACATATACATAAATTAGTGACTTGTCTCAGTGGTCTAAGACCACAGTGGATTGGCCCCACGTATACATAAACTTATCAGAGATCGTGACGGTGGTCTGAGACCACAGTGGGTTGGCCCCACGATTAAATATTTTAGTGACTTTGTCACGAGTGGTCTGGGACCACGGTGGTCAAGAACCACAGTGGCGTCATGCCATGGGTGTTCTGATGATTTAGGTGACCTAGGGGATGGAAATACTAGGTTGGGTTGGGCTGCATTGCATACATGTGTTATATGCTATATTGAGTGGGCTACGGCCCAATGTGCATCTGTGGGCTTATGGCCCATATTGCGTTATCAGGGGATTTACAGACTGAGTCTCAATGACTCACCCCTCTGCTAAATTTTGCAGGTAATCACTAGATCGCGGGTTTGGAGCCGGGGCGGACTTGAGGTGGCCATGCATTACTATTTCTTTCGTAAACTACATCACTTTATTTTGAACTTATTTTAATTCAGGATTTTATTATGTAATAAAGCCGCTATAACTTTAATTTGGGGTTGGTTTTAATGCTGATATTATACATTTGATAAACTGTCAAATATGGGGTTTTTCTAAAATTAAAAACATAAACAAATAGTTTTCGAAATGTTAATAAAAGATGGTTTGCGATTAACTAAGTAATTAATTTGGAGATATTATTAAAAATGCAATATTGTTTCCAACTGTCACATTTCTGGAATTTTTCTAAGTTCGGCTTTGACAAAACAAACCCGTTTTCAAATCCTAGTTGTTTTAATAAGAAGTTGGTACGATATTCTCTAACGAAATTTTAAATTATTTTTAAGAAAGAAACACTATTTAGAAAGTTTTTACAAAATATGATATTCTGTTACATGTTTTCAAAACAACCTTTTCTGTAACAAACCAGATTTGATCGTAACGTATTGACAGGATTTGGGGTGTTACAATTGTGGTATAAGAGCAGGTTTCAAAACTCGGCGGTGGGTATGAGGTTCAAAAGTTGGTTTAGAAAATGGTTTAGAAAAATACCTATTTTCTAGAAGTATGGCACACGAGTCTCCGGCACCAAATCAGCACGGTAAGTCTTCTGACTATTGATTGTTTTACATGAAGTAATTATATTATGCTGTGATTGCTAGTACCAAGAACTTCAACTTTAGAGACTGAAATCTTTAGGTGTATATGTGTTCGCGAGAACTACTTTTAATGCTATTTTCATAAGACTGGTTGGTAATAAAAAGTGGAAGAAGTACTAATTCATAATACTTTTAATCAGATTAAGTCGAATTAGTAGTCATGAATGCTAGAGGACATGGACGTGGTATGCGCGGCCGTGGTAGAGGCCAGGGTGTTAGGTCTGAACCCTCGGAATCAGGGCATGGGCCGGAAGGTGAAGTGCCAGCATCACCAGTTGCGAAAGCGGAATTTCAAGACCAAACTAATGGGGACGATGCTGTGTCTCAAGCGATGTTGCGTGTTTTGGAGCGGGTTGCCAAAGCGAGCGCGGGGTTAGTAGCTCAAAAATCTGTTTTTGACCGACTCCGAGCGAATGGGGCTGAGATGTTTAGGGGCATTTTTGGTGTGGCTCCTAATGTAGCTGAGTACTGGCTAGAAGCGATGGAACAAATCATGCACGATCTTGACTGTACCGTGGAAGAGAAGTTGAAAGGAGTGGTGTGTCTTCTTCGAGATGAGGCGTACCAGTGGTGGCTCACGGTAAGGGATGGTACAGCGGTTGACTGCATTACCTGGGATTTCGTTAAGTCAGCTTTCTAGAGAAAGTATATCGGGTCGAGCTATGTGGACACTCAAAAAAAGGCGTTTCTAAACTTGGTCCACGGGAATAAGTCAATGGCTGAATACGAGGCGAAATTCTTACGTTTAAGCCGTTATGCCCGGGGTATTGTTGCAACAGATCATGAGCATTGTGTTCGATTTGAGGATGGTTTAAGGGATGAGTTGCGGGTACTGATAGCTCCGCAACGGGAAAGGGAGTTTGCTATTTTGGTGGAGAAGGAGAAGATAGTCGAAGAGGTGAAGCAATCTGAGAAGCAGAATCAGGATAGGGACAAGGGTAGGAATAAAAGGAAATTTAGGTCTTTAGGATCTACTGGGAATTTCCAAAAGAGGCCTAGGTTCGAGGGGCTGAGTCGAGTTGTGAGGCCTGTTGTTGTTGGTCGGCCTCAGCAATGTTCTACGTGTGGGAAGTTTCACTCGGGGGAGTGCTGGGCAAGAAGTAATGGATGTTACAGGTATGGATCAGTAGATCATTGGGTAAGAGACTGTCCGTAAGAGACAAACAGAGTACGACCAGTAGGTCAGGGTTATGTTCAGTCCGGAAGAGGTAGGCAGCAACCACCGAGGGGTCGTGGTCTGGCCAGAGGAGGAAATGGCTTTGGTCGAGGGCGTGGAGCACCGGGCAGAGGTGCTGGGAATACAGATGCGAGACAGTCTAGGTTGGTTTATGCAGCTAGACGCTAAGAGGATGGCAATGCACCAGACGTCATAACCGATACGTTCCTTATTTTTTGTTTGCCCTTTACTTCATTGATAGATATTGGGTCTACACACTCGTATGTTGTTAGTATTGTGTCTGGAACTTTGAACATAGACTCTGAGGTTGCTTCTAGAGAGATGACTGTGATTAGCCCTTTAGGACAATCTGTAGTGGTGAACAAACTCTTTAGGAATATACCTTTAGAAGTTTAAGGGATAGTTTTCCCAGCTGACTTGATGGAATTGCCGTTCGGCGAGTTCGATTTGATCTTAGGCATGGACTGGTTAGTTAGGTATCGTGCAAACTTAGACCTTGCCACTAAGCGCTTGGTGTTGAAAACTCCCTAGGATAATGAAGTGCTAGTGATAGGTGAAAGAAGGAATTATTTGTCTAATGTGGTGTCTGCTCTTAAGGCTGAAAGGATAGTGAGAAAAGGATGTAAGGCTTTCCTAACTTTTGTCAGTGTGTTGGAAGCCAAGGAATTATCGGTAAGAGATGTTAGAACAGTAAAGGAATTCTCCGATGTTTTTCTAGAGGAGCTTCCAGGGATACCTCGAGATCGCGAGGTGGAGTTCGACATTGATCTTCTTCCGGGGACAACTCCTGTGTCTATCGCCCCGTACAGAATGGCGCCGAAGGAGCTGGTAGAACTTAAAGCCCATATTCAGGAACTATTGGATCGGGGTTTTATTCGACCAAGTGTGTCACCTTGGGGAGCGTCAGTGTTATTTGTCAAGAAGAAGGATGGGTTGATGCGGATGTGTATTGACTATAGGCAGCTGAACAAGTTGACGTTTAAGAACAAGTACCCGTTGCCAAGGATTGATGGCTTGTTCGATCAACTGCGAGGCACTTCGGTCTTTTCAAAGATAAACTTGAGGTCAAGTTATCATCAGCTTGAGGTCAAGGAAGCGGATATTCATAAGACAGCTTTTCGAACTCGTTATGGTCACTACGAGTTCTTGGTGATGCTGTTTGGGTTGACGAATGCAGCAGTTGCATATATGGACATGATGAACCGAGTGTTCCAACCTTATCTGGATCGGTTTGTCATAGTGTTCATAGACAACATCTTGGTTTATTCAAGGATGGAAGAGGAACATGATTCGCATCTTCGGTTGGTTCTGCAGATTTTGAGAGAAAAGCAGTTGTATGCCAAATTCAGTAAGTGTGAATTTTTGTTGAGAGAAGTTACTTTTATGGGGCATGTTGTGTCTGCCGAGAGGATTAGGGTTGATCCCTGAAAGATTGAAGTTGTGTTAGACTGGAAACCGCCTAAGTCTGTGGTGGAAATTCGAAGTTTTCTTCGGTTAACTAGGTATTACAGAAGGTTTGTTGAGGGGTTTTTGTTAATAGCTGCACCTTTAACCAAGTTGTTGCGGAAAGGGGTACCATTTGTCTGGTCAGATAAGCAACTGAAAAGTTTTGAGAAGTTGAAGAGGATTTTGACGGAGGCACCAGTGTTGATTCAGCCTAAGGCTGGGAAAGAGTTTGTCGTCTACTATGATGCGTCACAGGGCTAGGATATGTGTTGATGCAAGAAGGGAAAGTGGTAGCATATGCGTCTCGGCAATTGAGACCACATGAGGTGAACTATCCTATGCATGATCTTGAGTTAGTTGCAGTAGTGTTCACTCTGAACATTTGGAGACACTATCAATATGGGGAGAAGTCTATTATTTACATCGATCACAAGAGCCTGAAATATCTCCTTACCCAGAAGGAGTTGAATTTAAGGCAGCAGAGGTGGATTGAGTTGTTGAATGACTACGATTGCTCAATTGAGTATCACCCAGGTAAAGCTAACATAGTGGCAGATGCGTTGAGCCGTAAGGTAGTATCGGACTTGAGAGCAATTTTTGCTCATCTCAGCTTGTATGATGATGGAAGTTTGCTAGCTGAACTACAAGTGAAGCCTTCTTTGGTCAGTCAGATTAGAGAGCAACAATTGTTCGATGAATCACTAAGTTCTAAATTTCGGCTAGTGGAAGGTGGTGAGACAGAAGATTTTAGTGTGAACAGTGATGGGGTATTGTGTTTTCGTGGAAAGGCTTGTATGCCAAAGGATTCCGAGTTAAGGCAGAAGATTCTGCAGGAAACGCATAGTAGTCCATACGCTATGCATCCTGGTGGGAGTAAGATGTATCGGGATCTGCACGAACAGTTTTGGTGGCCAGGTCTGAAGCAGGAAGTTACCGAGTTTGTGAGTAAGTGCTTGGTGTGTCAGCAGGTGAAGGTGGAACATCAGTTGCCATCGGGGTTGCTACAGCCAGTGAAGATTCCACTTTGGAAGTGGGAGAGGATAACTATGGACTTTGTTAGTGGGCTACCTCTTACACCTACTAAGAAAGATTCGGTGTGGGTAATTGTCGATCGGTTGACGAAGTCCACTCACTTCATACTGGTTCGGGTTGATTATTCGCTACAAAAGTTGGCCAAACTGTATGTGGCAGAGATTGTGAGGTTGCATGGGGTACCAGTGTCTATCATTTCAGACAGGGACCCTAGGTTTACGTCATGGTTCTGGAAGACTTTACATCAAGCGCTGGGTACAAGACTGGATTTTAGCACGGTGTTTCATCCACAGACTGATGGACAGTCTGAAAGGGTATTTCAGATCTTGGAAGACATGTTGAGAGGCTGTGTTATCGATTTCAGCGGTAGTTGGGAGGATTTTCTACCGTTGGCAGAATTCGCGTACAACAATAGCTATCAATCCAGTATTCAGATGGCACCCTATGAAGCGTTGTATGGTCGGAACTGTCGCACTCCTACCTGCTGGACAGAGTTCAGTGAGCGACAGTTGTTGGGATCAGAATTGGTTTTAGAGACAGAGGAAAAGGTTAAGTTAATTTGGGCTCGGTTGAAGGAAGCCTCCGACAGGCAGAAATCTTATGTAGATCTGAACCGTAAGGATATAGATTTCTCAGTGGGGGATCAGGTTTTTCTAAAAGTTTCGGCCTAGAAGAAAGTTTTAAGGATTGGACGAAAAGGGCAAGTTGAGCCCTAGGTTCATCGGGCCTTATCGAGTGTTGAAACGCATGGGACCAGTAGCTTATCAACTGGAGTTACCTCCAGAATTGAGGCAGATACATGATGTATTCCACGTTTCAATGTTAAGGCGTTAACGGTCGGATCCATCTCACGTAGTGTCAGTAGAGGAAATAGACCTGATTTATCTTTTGAAGAGGAACCAGTTCAGATCCTAGACCGAGATGTTAAAGTATTAAGAAGGAAGACAATTTCATTGGTTAAAGATTTGTGGCGGAATCACGGATCAGAGGAGGCCACGTGGGAGCCAAAGGAGGTGATGCGACAGCAACACCCTCACCTCTTTTGACCAAGTAAATTTCGAGGCTGAAATTTCTTTAACGGGGTAGAACTGTAACATCTTGGAATTAGGGGTTCTGCATTTTAGGTTTTCTGTGTGTTCGGCTTGTTCTGGTTGTTAATTTGGTGTGTTTGGAGGTTCTGGGAAGGCTCGGGGTCAAGCTTGAGCCTTGGTAAAAATTTTGTTTTTAGGCACTTTGGGGGAGAGCTGTTTAGGCAGGCCTTAACAGTAATTTCTTGTGTTTGTTGATACAAGAAGAAGTGTGGTAAAGTGGCAAGAAGACGCCACTTAAGGTACAAGGGGATGACGCGACAAGGGAAGCAGAGAGGGTGAAGGTTCAAGTTCTGCATGCCACATAGAGGAGTTTTACTTTTGGCGTCAGGATGGAGAGGTGGTAGCTTTCGGCTTGGACTCTGATGAGTGGGAGTTGAATGAGTCAAATTTTTTGAATGAGTGGACAAGACGAGTTGTGGGAGGTTTGAATGGGTCAAAGTTGTTGGGGGATTTCAAATAAGGGATAGAGAGTGAAGGGTGGAGAGAATCATGGGATGTGGAGAGAGGGAGAGTGTGTGGCCGAATGTGGGAATGTGTCTGAGGTGCATGTGCGGTTTTAGCTTGGTTAGGTAGGGCCGAATTTCCTTTTTGGTTTTTAGGCTTTTTGGTGGGCAATTTCGGTCATTAGTGAAGGGGAGTGCTGTTTCTTCAAGTGGTCATTTGAGAGCGGAGTTAACCAAAACTATTCTAGAAGCTTTTTTCTTTCTTTTGGCATTTTGAAACATTTGATTCATTTCTTTTCTACCAAAATCGCAGTACCTTTGACTTTATTTCTTCTCCTTCTTGTCTCTTTGGTAATAGCCGAATATCAGAGTAGTCATTTGTGCGTTCTTTCCTTCTTATCCACCATTTCCTATTTGCTTCTTCTTCATAGTCGAACCTCCCTAGTAGCCAACTGGAATCGTTTCTCTTTGGGTAAGTGCCTTAGCCGAATCTTGTCCTCTATCTTTACTTCCTCTTCTCTCTTTTGTATTCACATCTTGTGGAAGCCGAACCTCTTTTGTGTCAACTAAAGGCATTCTTTGTATTGTTTCGCCAGTAGCTGAATATAGCCTTTCCAATTGGCATTTTCTTGTTTTTCGGTAAGGATCCTTCTTCTTCTATTTCTTTTCATTCTTTTCCTCTTCTCTTGTTGTTTTGTCAAACCGAAGATGTTGACTTGTTTCTTTTGGGACATTGGCCGATTGTAGAGGGGCTCATTCTCATCTTCTCTTCTTCGTTTAGACTGCATTGGGAGGTCTCTAGTAAGTATGGATGTTGGCCGAATGGATAGTAAGGGGTTCTTTCTCGTTTGGTTTGGCCGAAAGGCCGTTTCCTTTATTCTGTTTTGGGAATCGGTTCTAACTTGATGCGATCTAGGGACTCATTCAGTTTCATAAGCCAACCTTCTAGTGTTCGGTTTTCGTTGATCAAGGTAATAAGCTTCTTTTGATTTAGTATCTATCCTTTCTTTCTTTTTGTTGCCTTAACCTAGTTTTCTAATCAAAGACTCTTATCGTGGATATGAGTGCTAGCCGGTTCAAGGCGGGTGCACCTAAGGAACCTGAGGGTAGCAGACCCGTGGTCTCTATTCCTAAGTTTAAAAGGCGTGATGTGTCAGCGGTTCGAGACTATCCACTGGGTTGTGGTAGAGAGCCGATGTCTGCCTGGGTTAGGCAAATAGCCATTGTCCCTGCTAGTGAGAGCATCGACGTAGAGAGTTTAGTTTTGAGCGTTATCAGGTGTGTAATACTCACACGCTTCTTTACTATTTGTGTTATTAACTGTGTTGGCTGAAAGCCAAAACGACCATTTTAATAGTCGAGATACCCTCGTAGGTATGGTTGGAGACACCGGGTAAGTTCTGCTATGATGATACTTTTGATTATATGCATGTATGAAATAATCATCTGTTACACACTGAGAGTATGTTTGCATTCATTTTTAGTATGATAAAATGAGCATGGGCTTGGGATTGAATGAAAGGGGAAGTGTGAATCAGTGACTATTGTCACGGTGGTCTAAGAACCACGGTGGTTTGAAACCACGTATACATAAATCAGTGACTTGTCTCGGTGGTATAAGACCACAGTGGGTTGGCCCTACGTATACATAAACTTATCAGAGATCGTGACGGTGGTCTGAGACCACAGTGGGTTGGCCCCACGATTAAATATTTTAGTGACTTTGTCACGAGTGGTCTGGGACTACGGTAGTCAAGAACCATAGTGGCATAATGCCACGGGTGTTTGGATGATTCAGGTGACCTAGAGGATGGAAATACTAGGTTGGGTTGGGTTGCATTGCATACATGTGTTATATGCTATATTGAGTAGGCTAAGGCCCAATGTGCATCTGTGGGCTTAAGTCCCATATTGCATTATCAGGGGATTTACACACTGAGTCTCGGTGACTCACCCTTCTGCTAAATTTTGCAGGTAATCACTAGATCGTGGGTTTGGAGCCGGGGCGGACTCGAGGTGGCCATGCGTTACTATTTCTTTCGTAAACTACGTTACTTTATTTTGAACTTATTTTAATTCGAGATTTTATTATGTAATAAGGCCGCTATAACTTTAATTTGGGTTTGGTTTTAATGCTGGTATTATACATTTGATAAACTGTCAAATATGGGGGTTTTCTAAAATTAAAAACATAAACAAATTGTTTTCAATGTGTTAACAAAAGATGGTTTGCAATTCACTAAGTAATTAATTTGGAGATATTATCAAAACTGCAACACTGTTTCCAACTGTCACATTTCTGGAATTTTTCTAAGACCGGCTTTGACAAAACAAACCCGTTTTCAACTCCTAGTTGTTTTAATTAGAAGTTGGTAAGATATTCTCTAACGAAATTTTAAATTATTTTTAAGAAAGAAACACTATTCAAAAAGTTTTTACAAAATACGATATTCCATTACATGTTTTCAAAACTATCTTTCCTGTAAAAAACCAGATTTGGTCGTAACGTATTGATCGGGTTTGGGGTGTGACAATCTGAGATTGTCCCGAGTCTGTTGACCAAGATATTATACAGAATCCGAAGTCGAATAACACTTCAGCTAGGAGCAGACCTTCCAGAAACACAGGAAATGTGAGTGGTAGCTAGAGAGTTACGAAAGATACAGTTGCGAGATCTGAAGCGTGAGCACCTGCCAGAGCTTATGCTATTAAAGCTCGTGAGGAAGCTTCGTCTGCAGACGTCATTATTAGTACTTTTACTCTTTATTATACTTCTATGATTGCATTGAGAGATCCAGGGTTTACACATTCATATATATGCATGAACTTAGTATCGAGTAAGACTTTGCCTATAGAGTCTACTGAGTTTGTAATTAGAGTATCGAACCCTTTAGGCAAGTGTGTTCTGGTTGACAAAGTGTCCAAGAATTGTCCGTTGATGTTTCGAGATATCTATTTTCTGGCTGATCTGATGTTATTACCTTTTGATGAGTTTGATATAATTCTGGGTATGGATTGGCTAACTTTGCATGATGCTATAGTAAACTACAAACGAAAGACTATTGATTTGAGATGTCAGAATGATGAGATAATACGGATTGAGTCTAGTAATTTAAATGGGTTACCGGCCGTAATATCTTTGATGAAAGCTCTGAATTATGTGAAAAAGGGATGTGAAGCTTATCTTGCGTATGTGATTGATACGAAAGTGACAGAAAAGAAAGTTGAATCTGTACCTGTGGTTTGTAAGTTCCCTGATGTATTTCCTGAAGAATTACCGGGATTACCTCCGATACGAGAAGTTGGGTTTGGCATTGAGTTAGTCGGGGACGACCCCTATCTCAATAGCTCCTTACAGAATGGCTCCGACAGAATTGAAAGAATTGAAGTCTCAGTTGCAAGAATTGACCGATAGAGGATTTGCACGACCGAGTTTCTCACCTTGGGGTACTCCAGTTTTGTTTGTGAAAAAGAAAGATAGCACGATCAGAATGTGTATTGATTACCGTCAGTTAAACAAAGTGACCATTAAGAACAAATATCCTCTACCCAGAATTGATGATTTGTTCAATCAGTTGAAAGGAGCTATTGTGTTTTCAAAGAAAGATTTAAGATCGGGATACTATCAGTTGAGAGTAAAAGAATCAGGCATTCCGAAAACTGCTTTTAGAACGAGGTATGGACATTATGAATTCTTAGTTATGCCTTTTGGACAAACAAATGCTCCTGTTATCTTTATGGACTTGATGAACAGAATTTCCAGACCGTATTTAGATCGATTTGTTGTTGTATTCATTAACAACATTTTGATTTATTCGCATGATGAAATTGAGCATGCCAAACATTTGAGAATTGTACTACAAACTCTGCGCGAATCAGCATCTAGTATACAAGTTGAGATGAGCAAGATTTCAGCTATTTTAGAGTGAAAGCCTCCGAAAAATGTGTCTGAAGTTCACAGTTTTCTGGGACTTGCTGGTTATTACTGACGGTTCGTAAAATTTTTCTCAGTGATTGCAACTCCGTTGATGAGATTGCTTCAGAAAGATGTGAAATTCGAATGGTCAGAAAAGTGCCAAAAAAGCTTTAATCAGTTGAAAGCCCTATTGACTGAAGCTCTAGTGCTAGTACAACCAGAATTCGATAAAGAATTTGTGATATATAGTGATGCTTCGTTGAACGGTCTGGGATGTGTTTTGATGTAGGAAGGCAAAGTTATAGCTTATGCCTCGAGACAATTGAAACCGCATGAAAAGAATTATTCGACTCATGACCTTGAGCTAGCAGTGATTGTGTTCGCTTTGAAAATTTGGCGTCACTATTTGCTCGGTGAAAGATGTCACGTATATTCAGATCATAAAAGCCTAAAATATCTGATGACTCAGAAAGATTTGAATTTGTGACAAAGAAGATGGTTTGAACTGTTAAAAGATTACGAACTAGTTATAGATTATCATCCGGGAAAAGCAAATGTTGTTGCTGACGCTTTTATTCGCTTTACGAGCGATGAATACTCAGATAGATTTGTGTGATAATGGTGCGATTGTAGCTGAGATGAAGGCGACACTATTGTTCTTACAGCAAATTTGTGATGCTTAGAAAGTTGATAATTAAATATTAGCGAAATGAACTCAGTGTGATTTAAACTCTGATTCTGAATTTCAAGTTGATGATGATGATTGTCTGAGATTTTGAGATTGGATTTGTGTTCCGAGAAATCAATATTTAATTCAGTTGAGTTTGAAAGAAGCACATAGCAGTCGCTTATCTGTTCATCTAGGAAGTACAAAGATGTGTAATGATTTGAAACAACTTTACTGGTGGCCTGAAATGAAAAGAGATATCCCTAATTTTGTTTCGAAATATTTGATCTATCAGCAAGTTAAAATTGAACATCAGGTGCCATCCGATTTGTTACAACCGATTATGATTCCCGAGTGGAAATAGGATAGGGTTACAATGGATTTTGTTTCAGGTTTTCCTTTAACTTCAAGGAAGAAAGATGTAATCTGGGTTATAGTTGATAGATTGACAAAATCAACTTATTTTATTCCGGTGAATACAGATTATTCGCTTGATAAGTTAGCTGAGTTATATATTTGTTGTAACACCCAAAATTTGGGCCTAAAAGAATTGCGCCTATTGGGCTTTGGGCTTTGGCTCTCATAAAATTTTTAAGTGACGAAGAAAATGACAAATTACATGACGACTTTAAAGGTTTAATGAATTTGGAATGCCTAGGTGTGTTGGAGAAGCTCTGGGTTCGAGTTTTATGGTAGAGGATTCTTAATTTAATTAATTAAGGAATCAGGGTTATGAGTAGTGGGCTTTTAAATAAAAATAAGTGAAAAATGGCACAAAGAAGCCTGTGGTGAAGTGGCTAAGTGACGCCACTGGGTTGTAGAAAGGTGGTGACATATGCATGCAGGGAGGTCTAAGGTTCGAGTGCTAGCTTAGTTTTATTTTGGAGTTTAATTTTAGGCTTCCAGAAGGCTGGAAGTGGCATGTAGAGGGACTCTAAGGAGAATTGATCAGTAGAGAGAATTTAGGAGAAGGATACGGGAGATATCATGGACAAAAATTAGGGGATTGAGGTGTGGATGTGTTGGTGCCGAATTGGACTCTAGGGGGAAGGTAGTTTCGGTTTTGGCTATAAAAGGGGGGTGTCGAATTCCTTTAAAGGGTTCTTTGGGTTTCCATTATTTTTTTCCTTTTCTTCCCCTTATTATTTTTCTTCCATTGCCAAATTACCATTATCCCTTTTTGTCGAAATCTTTATTTGTGCCAATTCTTTGTTGTTTTTCCTCCATCACAAATCTGTCGATCAAGTGTTAAAAGTCAGATCTCGTTCAGTAGCTATCTAGGCCGCAAGATCAAAGGTGGGATTTGGTAAGTACTCAGTCAATCTCCATAGTGTGTTTTGTTAAAAGCCGAAAGGCTATCAAACTTCTCCTTGTCGTTAACCTTGTATTAACAAAGGTAGGGTTCAAAGATCGCAAGCGTGGTAAGGATCATTAGTAAGTGGTAAGTGTACTCGTCTCAGTTGTGGATTAGTGAATAGCTGAATGTAAGTATGGCTTATAGGGGTGACTTGTATGGATTATAAGTCACTCTGTAACACCCCTATCCCGTGTCCCTCGCCGAATTAGGGTTAAGAGCGTTACCTGATAGATCGGAAACTTAATCAGACAATTCATAAAGTAACACATCGTATTCAAACAATATGTCCCTTATTGCGGTCAACAAGACCTTAAGCATGTTTATAAATAGGGTCAGGACCCAACCGGAACATATACAAAAATTCTCAGAAATTTAAAACTTTTCAAGGATTCAGGGGTTACACGCCCGTGTAGGTAGGCCGTGTGCCTCCCAAGGTTGCTAGACACCCCGGTGTGTCTACCCGTGGCCGAAACTGACTTTACTCCACAGCCACCAAGCGCGCCCGTGTACTCTAACCGTGGTCGATTCTTACTTGGCTCCACGGCCACCAAGCACGCCCGTATACTCTGGCCGTGGTCGATCCTGTCAAAATCACAGGCTACCAGGCACGTTCGTGTGCCCAAACTTTGTACTCTTAACTAGCTACTGACTTAGCCCCACGGTCACTAGGCATGCCCGTGTGCCACAACCGTGTGACATTATAGGCCATTTGCAATGCCAAAATGCCACCCAACAAGGGTCAAACTTACAATCAATTTACCAAGACATCTAATGCATATTTGGCAACCAAAAACATACCAAATTAACCACTTAATCAATACATTCAAATCCAATCTCATTCATAACAAATCCACAAAACTGAAACTTATATAAACACAAGCAATATTCATCCATACTTACCGAAATATCTAACCATTTCATGTGCTTCAACCATACCAAAATATGCATCACATACAAAACAAGTTGAGTAGTGTGATGACGGTCCTCGACGGTCCCGAGCCTTGAGTAGCTATGAGATCTATAAACAGAGAAAACACATACAAAGTAAGCTTTTCAAAAGCTTAGTAAGTCACATACAATTAAACTTAACATGGAAGACATATAAGTATGTTAAGTACGTTGGCACAATTAACTTTCATAGCAAATTTTATCATATGTATACTTTGGTCCATGTACTTGGCAAAATTTTGCCACATTCATAATCTCAAAAATATTATAAACACATAGTTATTTCATGCATACTTTCACTTATCATATTATTACTCCAATTACACGTTCATCATAGTAAGATCATATAGATACTTACCTTGTATACACACTTAGTGTATAAATCAACGTACCTGAAATAGATTTACAAATCTCATAGCCATTTAGTATCACAGACTTGCCCGTTGAACCATTAGGAACCTAATAGGATACTCAGAAAGCTCAGAATGGTTGTACAATGCCAACATCACAGACGAGGTCTTACATGCACTCAGATATCGATGTCACTGTCCTAGATAGGGTCTTATGCGAATCAATATGATGTCGATGTCCCAGATATGGTCTTACTCGTAAAGATCATATTGATGCCTACGTCCCATATGAGGTCTTACATGTAGAGATTATATCAATGCCTACGTCCCAGACGAGGTCTTACACGAAATCTCAAATCAACACCAACGTCCCAAACGTGGTCTTACATGATAAAACAGAACAGATACCTATGTCATGACATAGCTAATCCTATATATATTCCTAGGTTCGTACGGGACTTCTCGGACATTGCTACTATGTTGATCATATCTCGAAATTCATATACATAGCATCTCGTAAGCATTCATTGTTACCAATAGTCATATGAACATATTTAATTCAATACAAACATGTTTATTTGCATAATGACTTACCTCGGATTCGATTTATCGAAAATGGAAACGGCTACTCGGTTACTTTCGCTTTCCTGTGATCTAAGTCCGTTTTCCTCGGTTCTTGATCTTAATCAAAGAAGACAATAGCCGAATGCCCTAACTAGTTTTCTTTTTTGTTTTTTTGCTAGTTTCGGTCAAATGAAGAGAATAAAGATGAACACTTTCATCTTTTTGTTTAATTAATATGATGATAATAGCTCATTTACCAAAATAACCTTCATGCATAAATATATATAGCATATAAATACAAGGTCACTTATGACCTTAGCCATCCACTAACCAAGGTAATGGCTTAATTGCCACATAGATCCTCACACTTATAAAGACATAACAATAGGCATCTTTTCATAGAACATGCAAATTTGCATTTCATTGCAATTCCATCCTTTTCATTAAATTAAACACACATCAAAGACACAGAAAATATTATTAAAATATTTTACTAATTTGGATTTGTGGTCCCAAAACCACTGTTCTGACTAGGGTATAAACCGTACTGTTACAATTTTCCCCCTTAGGGATTTTCGGCCCCGAAAATCTTACCGTTAAACAGAGTCGGATATTGCTGTTTCATTGAATCTTTCGACTCCCACGTAGCCTCTTCTATTCCATGTCAATTCCACAGTACTTTCACTAACGGGATTTTCTTGTTTCTCAACTCTTGCACTTCACAAGTTAAGATACAAATTGGTTCTTCTTCGTATGTTATATCAGATCGTATTTCAATTTTAGATGGGATAATCACATGGATGGATCGGCGGTATCTACGAAGCATCGAAACATGGAATACATTGTGTATCATTTTTAGCTCAGAAGGCAAAAGCAATCTATACGCAGCAGGCCCAACACATTTAATAATTTCATACGGCCCGATGAACCTCAGACTTAGCTCGCCTTTATGACTGAACCGAAGCATTTTTTTCCAAAGAGATACTTTTAGAAATACTTTGTCACCGATCTCAAATTCTATATCTTTTTGTTTCTAGTCCGCATAAGACTTCTGACGGTCAAATGCTGCTTTCGAACAATCTCAAACCAATTTCACTTTCTATTCTGAATCTTTTATCAAATCAACCCCATGTAGCTTATTTTCACTAAGCTCGGTCCAATACAGAGGTGTACGACATTTACGTCCATATAAAGCTTCATAAGGTGCCATATTAATACTTGACTGAAAATTATTATCGTACGTAAATTCAATCAATGGAAGATACTGTTCCCATGTACCGTAAAACTCAAGTATACAACATCTTAACATGTCTTCAAAAATCTGAATGATCCGCTCGGATTGACCATCTGTTTGCGGATGAAAAGCTATATTGAAATGTAATTTCGTGCCTAAGGCTTCTTGCAATTTCTTCCAGAACCTCGATGTAAACCTCGGATCCCTATCTGACACAATATATAGTGGCATCTCGTGCAATCTAACAATCTTAGAAATATAAAGCTCGACTAATCTACCAAGTGAATAGTAAGATCTTATCGAAATAAAATGGACAGATTTTGTCAATCGGTCAACTACGACCCATATAGTATCTTTCTTTCTCGGAGTCAGGGGCAAACCAGAAACAAAGTCCATTGTTACTCTATCCCATTTCCACTCAGAAATCAGAATCAGTTGTAGCAAACCAAACGGGACTTGATGTTCATCTTTCATTTGCTGACAGACAAAACATTTCAAAACAAAGTCAAAAATGTCTTGTTTCATACCAGACCACCAATAGTGTCGTATCAAATCATGGCACATTATAGTACTTCCCGGATGAACAGATAGAAGATTGTTATGTGCTTCATTCAAAATCAGCTGAATCAACTCCAAATTTATCGGAACACAGATACGATTTCGGAATCTCAAACAATCATTAATTACTCAAAATTTAGATTCAGAATTTGAATCACACTGAGCTCGTTTCAATAACAATCTAACAGCTTTCTGAGCATCACATACCTACTGTATAAACAATGATTTCGCTTTTAATTCAGCTATCACAGAACTATTATCAGACAAATCTAACTGAGCATTCAAACTACTTAGTGCAAACAATGATCTTCTACTTAAGGCATTAGCAACAACGTTTGCTTTACCTAGATGATAATCAATCACAAGCTCATAATATTTTAACAGTTCTAACCATCTTTTTTCACACAGGTTCAAGTCTTTCTGAGTCATCAAATATTTCAAAATTTTATGATCTTAAAACACGTGACACTTCTCACCATACAGATAATGGCACTAGACCTTTTGTGCAAACACAATTGCAGCTAGCTCAAGGTCGTGCGTCAGATAATTCTTTTCATGAGGCTTCAATTGTCTTGAGGCATAAGCTACAACTTTGTCTTCCTGCATCAAAACACATCCCAGACCATTTAACGTAACATCACTGTATATAACAAATTCTTTACCCGATCCTAGCTGTACTAACACTGGAGCTTCTGTTAACAAAGTTTTCAACTGATCAAAACTTTTCTGGCATTTATCAGACCATTCAAATCTAACATCTTTCTGAAGTAGTTTAGTCAACGAAATAGCTATCATCGAAAAGCCTTTTACAAATCTGCAATAATAACCAGCAAGCCCCAGAAAACTACGGACTTCAAACACATTCCTCGGAGGTTTCCAATCCAGAATAGCAGAAATCTTGCTCGGATCAACTCGAATTCCAGAAGCTGATACTATATGTCCCAGAAAACTAACCTCATGCAACCAAAATTCACATTTGCTGAATTTTGCATACAATTTTTTTTTCTCTCAGAGTTTGCAACATGATTCTCAAATGTTCAGCATGCTCATTATCATCACGTGAATAAATCAAGATGTCATCTATGAATACTACAACAAATTGATCTAAGTACGGTCTAAAATTCTGTTCATCAGATCCATAAAAACAGCAGGAGCATTTGTTAATCCAAATGGCATAACTAAAAACTCATAATGCCCATACCTCGTTCTAAAAGCAGTTTTCGGTATGTCTGAATCTTTTACTCTCAACTGATAGTATCCCGATCTCAGATCAATATTGGAAAATACAGTAGATCCTTTTAACTGATAAAATAAATCATCAATTATGGGCAACGGATATTTATTGTTTATTGTCACCTTATTCAACTGATGATAACCGATGCACATTCTCATCGTGCCATCTTTCTTTTTCACAAACAAAACAGGAGCACCCCAAGGCGAAAAACTCAGTCTAGCAAACCCTCTATCGGTCAATTCTTGCAACTGTGACTTTAATTCTTTTAACTCTGTGGGTGCCATTCTATACGAAGCTATCGAAATAGGTGTAGTACCAGGTAACAACTCAATACCAAACTCAACTTCTCGAATCAGAGGTAAACCAGGTAACTCTTTAGGAAATACGTCGGAAAACTCACAAACAATAGGCACTGATTCAACTTTCTTTTCAAACACTTTCGAATTAATCACGTAAGCAAAATATGCCTCATATCCCTTTTTCACATATCTTTGAGCTTTCAAAACAGATATCATAGCAAGCAATCCATGCAAATCATTAGACTCAACTCGTACAATCTCATCATTCAGACATCTCAAATTAATAGTCTTTCTTTTACAGTTCACAACAGCATCATGCAAAGACAACCAGTCCATACCCAGAATAATATCGAACTCATCAAATGGCAAAAGCATCAGATCAGTGGGGAAACAGATATCTCGAAACATTAATGGACAGTTCTTGTATACTTTATTAACCAAGACATTTTTACCTAAGGGGTTCAATACTTTTATAACAAACTCAGTAGACTCTACAGGAAAAGTCTTACTAAATACTAAATTCATGCATATGTATGAATGCGTAGAACCAGGGTCTATCAATGCAATTACAGAAGTATCATAAAGTGTAAAAGTACCCGTTATAACATCAGGTGATGAAGCTTCCTCACGCGCTCGAATAGCATATGCTCTGGTAGGCGCTCTAGCTTCAGATCTTGCAACAGTGTCTCTCGTAGTTCTCTGACTACCACTGACATTTCTTACATTCTTCGAAGGTCTACCTCTCATAGGTGCATTATCAGATCTCAGATTCTAAACAATCTCTAGCTCGACAGACTCAGGGCAATCACAAATAAAATGATCAAGTGATCCACATCTGAAGCAAGCTCTGTCATTTAATCTACAACTCCCCGGGTGCCTTTTTCAATAATGCTTACATTCAGGTCTCTCGGTCTGAGCATTACCAACACTGGCCACTGAAGTTGCTGGAGGTTTGGAACTCATTTGTGATCTAGCTCAATTTCTATTAGAATGTCCCACATTATCTCTTGAACAACTTTGATAATCTCTGAACTTCTTTGAAGCAGACTGAAATGATCTACTCAAAAATCTCTTTCTTACATCTCTAGCTTCAGACTCAGCTTTTCTTTTATCTTTTCCGAGTGCTTCAGCTTTGCATGCTCCATCAACGAGTACAATGAACTCTTTATTTCTAAGATTCTGACTAGCAAACGAATATCTTCATTAAGACCATCTTCAAATCTTTTGCACATTATTGCTTCAGATGATATACATTCTCGAGCATACTGACTTAGTCTCACGAATTCTCGTTCATACTCAGTAACAGTCATTCGGCCCTATTTTAGTTCCAGAAATTCCTTTCGTTTCTGATCGATGAATCTCTCAATGATGTATTTCTTTTGAAACTCGATCTGAAAGAAATCCCATGTAACTCGTTCTTTCAGAAGAACAGAAATCAGAGTTTTCCACCATTGACAAGCTATATCTTTGAGAAATTTCATTGAATACCTGAATAGTATTTTCTAACCAAAACTCGGCCTTTTCAGCATCATCATCATTAGTAGCCCAAAACTCTTCGGCCCCATATTTACGGATCTTGTCAACTCGAGGCTTGTTCAACATATTCGGATACATAAAGGTGGCAATGTTTGTAGTATGAGGGGCATACAGGGGCGGGGTTGCGAAGCAATGGGTTATTTCTTACGAATTGAGTGAACCATTCACTCATCATCTGGAAGAAAGCTTGTTTAGCTTCTCCCTCTTGACCACTCGTAGCCGGTCTCGAATCAGAGGGCGTTGTCCCTTGCACGGGAGTAGGCACATTACTTTCTACATCGACTGCTACAGCTCTTTCAGGGTCCATGACTATACGGAAATCACATTTCATATGTCAGGATTCATCACACTATCACAGTTCAAATATATGGCATGTATAGCTAAACTTTGACACGCTACGTTAGCCCGAGAATCAACTAAACCGTAGCTCTGATACCAACCAAATGTAACACCTCTATCCTATGTTTGTCGCTATATTAGGGTTAAGAGCGTTACCTGACAGATCGAAAACTTAATCAGACAATTCATCAAGTAACCCATCGTATACAAACAATATGTCCCTTATTGCAGTCAACGAGAGCTCGAGCATGTTTAGAAATAGGGTTGGGACTCAACCGGAACACATACAGAAATTCTTAAAAATTGAAAACTTTTCAGGGATTCAGGGGTTACACGCTCGTATAGGCAGGCCGTGTGCCTCTCAAGACTGCTAGACACTCCCGTGTGTCTACCCCATGGTCGAAACTGACTTTACTCCACGGCCACTAAGCACGCCCATGTACTCTGGCCGTGGTCGATTCTGACTTGGCTCCATGACCACCAAGCACGCCCGTGTACTCTAGGAATGGTCGATCCTGTCAAAATCACACGGCTACTAGGCACGTCCGTGTGCCAAGACTGTGTACTCTTAGCTAGCTACTGACTTAGCCCCACGGTCACTAGGCACGCCCGTGTGCCACAACTGTGTGACATTATAGGCCATTGGCAATGCCGAAATGCCACCCAACAAGGTTCAAAAAAAATCTAACCATTTCATGTGCTTATATAAACACAAGAATTATTCATCCATACTTACCAAAAAAATCTAACCATTTCATGTGCTTCAACCATACCAAAATATGCATCATATAACACATTCCTTTAAGCCCATTCTCATCTCATATCTAGCCAAATCACATGGCTAAGTCCACTTCATATTCATATACAAATATCTATCCCATACATGCCATATCTAGCTATATACATTTCCAAAATGTACCAAAACAAGTTGAGTAGTGTGATGACAATCCTCGATGGTCCCAACCCTTAAGTAGCTATGACGATCTATAAAACAGAGAAAACACACACAAAGTAAGCTTTTCAGAAGCTTAGTAAGTCACATACAATTAAACTTAACATGGAAGACATATAAGTATGTAAGTACATTGGCACAATTAACTTTCATAGCAAATTTTATCACATGTATACTTTCGTCCATGTATTTGGCAACATTTTCCACATTCATAATTTCAAAATTATTATAAACACATAGTTATTTCATGCATACTTTCACATATCATATTATTACTCCAATTACACGTTCATCATAGTAAGACCATATAGATACTTACCTTGTATACACACTTAGTGTATAAATCAACGTACCTCAAACGGATTTACCAATCTCATAGCCATTTCATATCACAGACTTGCCTGTTGAACCATTAGGAACCTAATAGGATACTCAGAAAGCTCAGAATGGTTGTATAATGCCAACGTCCCAGACGAGGTCTTACATGCACTCAGATATCGATGCCACTGTACCAGACATGGTCTTATACGAATCAATACGATGCTGATGTCCCAGACATGGTCTTACTCGTAAAGATCATATTAATGCCTACGTTCCATACGAGGCCTTACACATAGAGATTATATCGATGCCTACATCCCAAACGAGGTCTTACATGAAATCTTAAATCAACGCCAACGTCCCAGACGTGGGCTTACATGATAAAACAGAACAGATACCTACGTCATGACATAGCTAATCCTATATTTATTCCTAGGTTCGTACGGGACTTCTCAGTCATTGCTACTATGTCGATCATATCTCAAAATTCATATACATAACATCTCGTAAGCATTCATTGTTACCAATAGTCATATGAACATATTTAATTCAATACAAACATGCTTATTTGCATAATAACTTACCTCGTATTCGATTTATCGGAAATGGAAATGGCTACTTGGTTACTTTCGCTTTCCCACGATCTAAGTCCGTTTTCCTTGGTTCTTGATCTTAATCAAAGAAGACAATAGCCGAATGCCCTAACTAGTTTTCTCTTTTCTTTCTTTGCTAGTTTCGGTCAAATGAAGAGAATAAAGATGAACACTTTCATCTTTTTGTTTAATTAATATGATGATAATAACTCGTTTACCAAAATAACCTTCATGCACAAATATATATAACATATAAATACAAGGTCACTTATGACCTTAGCCATCCACTAACCAAGGTAATGGCTTAATTGCCACATAGATCCTCACACTTATAAAGACATAACAATAGGCATCTTTTCATAAAACATGCAAATTTGCATTTCAATGCAATTCCATCCTTTTCATTAAATTAAACACACAGACAGATAAATTAACTTACGAAAATTTAGCACATGCTTAATCACACATCAAAGACACAGAAAATATTATTAAAATATTTTACTGACTCGAATTTGTGATCCCGAAACCACTGTTCTGACTAGGGTATAAACCAGACTGTTACACACTCAAAGTTTGATGGTGTATGTATGAGTGCAGATCTAGGGGATACTCGCGATTAGTAGCTAAGGAAGGGCTATTAGAACCCGGTGGCACATGGTAAGGTTACGGTAAGGCTTCGACTTTTGGTAAATATTTTGATTTAAGTATGGGTGATTGATTGAAGGTTGGTTGGTTGTAGGTTCTAGACCAAGGATAGTATAGCACGTCGCAGTAACCAAGTGTGTACAAACATTACACACACATGATATCGGCAATGCTAGAAAGTCAAAAAGTCGAAAGTGGCTAAATGGGCCCGGTGGGCCCCAAGGCTAAGTTTGATGAAATTGATTGATTTGGTTACATGAATTGAGTTAGTCATGCATGTTACATGATCTGGAATTGTTTTGGGCCTAATAGGCCATATGAATGAGATTTGGGCCTAATGGGCCATAAGGATGTGATTTGGGCTTAATGGGCTACATGAATGTGAAATGGGCTTGATAGGCTTTATGGGGACGTAGACAACTATGCTAGGGTTTAATGGACTTTAGGTCTAGTTCCGAACAACTCTTAAACCGCATAAGACTCAATCTAATAATTAAGCATGTCCATGGACAAGTCGCTGGGTTAGAGTGTGGCAACGGACGTATGAATGTCTAGGATTGGATCTAGAGAGAGCTTGGCACTTAAGCAGTCCTAGTGGGCCACCTCCTTCTCTCTGGAATCCTACCTGGTGCATAGTGACTGTTCACTTTAGCCGCAAAGACTTCTTAATGGGCCAAAATTCATAATTAAAACCCGAGAGGGACCAAATACCCCTGATTTGAAAATTACCAAAATATCCTTAGATTTGCAAAATTACTAAAATATCTCTGATTTACAAAATTACTAAAATGTCCTTGATTTGTAAAATTACTAAAATACCCCTAAATTGTAAAACTGCCAGAATACCCTTGATTTGTAGAATTACCAAAACATCCCTGATTTACAAAGTTTCCAAAATACCTGTTTTGCAAAATTACCTAAATAACCCTGTAGAATAGATTTACGAAAATACCCCTGGGTAGTGAAATGACTAAAATGCCCCTAGGTGCTGAATGTGTGGAAATGTGTGTGTTGCATTCATGAAATAAACGTTGCACTTGGGTGGGTTTTGATGATACGGAGGAAGATTTGATGATCGCAAAGTCACTTGACGACCGTGGATCCACTGGTGTCTTTAAGCCCATTATAGCAGCTTTGCTGCAATGCTTGAGTAGGGCCGCTGCTGGTGCTACCTTTGGACTGTAGGGATGGGTGGGTTGATATTTATATCCCCATAGGAGTGTAAGGTTGGAAGGGAAATGGAGTGCAGGGTTGGATTTGGGACGGGTGCATTGCATTCATGTGATACTGATGTGATGTAAGGTCATTGCGGGCTAAGGCCCAAGACCACTGAATTTGATAGTGCTTAGGCACAATGTGATATTTGCATGTTGATTGGTTACCAAGGGCCGTACACACTGAGTTTAGAAACTCACACCCTTTTATTAAATGTTTCAGGTGACCCTCAGTAGACGGCTCGACATGGGAGAGGACTCGGAGATGGCCACATTACAAGATACTTAGAAGTTCTATTTATTTGTCTCAAAAGACATGATTTTAATTACATTATTTTCATTGAATGTAATAAGGCCTTGTACTCCGATTTGACTTTAGATTTTGAGTTTTGTTTTCTTTCAACTGTTACTTAATTATTAAACCTGAGTAAATTTCTTATGTTTAAACACGATTTTTGGAATACTTAAAATAATTAAATGGGCTTTTATCATTACTTAACAAGACTCAAGGGTTTTGGGTCTTAAATTTTAACCTAGTAAAATCGTTTTGAATTATCCCTTTGATGTGACATTCTCGAATTCGACCATAACGTCTGGGCCGGGTCTAGGGGTGTTACATTTATGATTTTGTGTTATTGCACGGGGTGCCACTATCTATTGTGTCTGATAGAGATTCGAGGTTTACTTCGTGATTTTGGAAGAAACTGCAAGAGGCTTTACGTATGAAATTGCACTTCAGTACTGCTTTTCACCTGCAAACGGATGGTTAATCCAAGCGGGTTATTCAGATACTCGAGGATATGTTGAGATGTTGCATTCTTGAGTTTGAAGGTACATGGGAATAGTATTTGCCATTGATTGAATTCACGTATAATAATAGTTTTCAATTGAGCATTAAAATGGCACCGTACGAAGCCTTGTATGGTAGGAAATGTCGAGCACCTTTGTACTGGTCTAAACTTAGTGAAAATAAAATTCACGTGCTAATTTGATGAAAGAGACTGAACAGAAAATAAAAGTGATACCAAATAGTCTGAAAGTAGCATGTGATCAATAGAAATAATATGCACATTTGAAATGAAAAGATATTGAATTTTAGATCGGTGATAAAGTATTTTTGAAAGTGTCTCCGTGGAAGAAAATACTCCGATTTAGCAGAAAAGGCAAATTGAGTTCGAGATTCATTGGGCCGTATGAAATTATCAAGCGCATTGGACCTGTTGCTTATAGACTGTCACTACCACCTGAGCTAGAAAAGATTGATAATGTGTTTCACGTATCAATGCTTCGACGATATAGATCTAATCCCTTTAATGTAATTTCTCCGTCTGAGATAGAGATTCAGTCTGATATGACTTATGAAGAAGAACCAATCCGTATCATAGCTCGAGAGATTAAAGAATTGAAAAATAAGAAAATTCTGTTAGTAAAAGTATTATGGCATCGACACGGGGTTGAAGAAGATACATAGGAACCCGAAGATGCTATGAGAGAGCAATATCCAAATCTGTTCAATGGTAAGATTTTCGGGGACGAAAATCCCTAAGGAGGGAGAGTTGTAACAGTCTGGTTTAGACCCTAGTCAAAATAATGGTTTTGGGACCACAAATCCAAGTTAGAAAAATATTTATAATATTATTTTCTATTTTTATAGTATGTGATTAAGTATGTGTGAAATTTTCGTAAGTAAATTTTATCATTTGAGTGCCCGATTTGATAAAAGGGCTTAATCGCGTAAAATGCAAAAGTGACTTGTTGTTTGTTAAAGTGTTACATTACTATTGTTTTATAATGTGGAGTACTTAAGATGTAATTTCACCCTTGGAAACATGCATGAATGGTAATGGGCTTATATTATAAATTTTATCATTAAAATCATTAAGGTTAGTTTTGTAAATTAAGAAATAATATGTATTATAATAAACAAAAAAAAAAATGGCCATGCATGTTCACCTTTGGCCGAATGTTGGAGAGAAAATAAGCCATGGTTGAGTTTTAAAGTTCAGCACACTTCTAGCTTGAATTAGGTAAGTGTTTTTTTTCAGTTTTTGATAATTTTTACGTTTTTAAGATCGTTGCTTTGTGTTCTCTTAAGCCCATTCCTTAATCAATGAAATTGATGACGATATTGAATTTTTCCATTGTTTGATGTTGTGAGCTTTGTGGTGTTAAATGGTGAAATATGATAGCTTGATGTTAGATAAATACGTTCTGTATTGTGATTTTTGATGAAATTGATTATTAAGGGCTAATTTGTGAAAATGAGAAATTGAAGTACTAAAATGTGAAATAAATGAAATGTGTGGGCTTATTTGAGCTAAGTGAATATTTGGCCAAGCTATAGTGTAATGAAATTTTGTGTATTTTGTGATTTTGTGAATTAGGGACTTAAATGTCAAAATGTGAAAATGAGAGGGCTAAATTGTAAAATGCCCTAAATATGTGTATATGAATTGAGCTGAATGATTTGGTGAATGAATAAGCTAAATTTGAATGTGTATAGATCAAGAACCAAAGAAAACGGAATTAGATCGGGGGAAATATAAAGTGGTCGAGTAATCGTTTATTTCCATCCGAATCCGTATGAGGTAAGTTGATATACAAATAAATGTGTTTGAATTGAATTATTATTGCATATATATAAATGAATTGTGATATATGGCTATTTGAGCTGAATATGTGGACTACGGGAAAGTGCCGACGACATCCAAATAGTCCCGTACAAACCTTAGGAATAGTTAGGATACGTATGTCATGACATAGGATTCCGATATGTGTTATCGTGTAAGACCACATCTGGGACATTGGCATCGATTTGAGATTTGTGTGTAAGACCATGTCTAGGACATCGGTATCGTATATGATTTCGTGTAAGACCCTGTCTGGGATAGTGGCATCGATATTTAATTACATGTAAGACCACGTCCAGGACGTTGGCATTGTACGAGCTTTCCGAGTTACCCGAGTATCCTTATTGATTTCGAACAGTTCAATGGGCATTCCGAGATATGATTGAACATGTCAATATGTATCTATTTCAAGTACGTATGAAATGTATATGAAATATGGAAATGGAAGATGAGTATGATTATGATCATTTGATATGTGAGTTATATGAAAATTTGATATATTTGTAAGAAAGTTGTTAAGAACAATTGAGCTAAATAAGAAATATAACTTTGCTATTTTGTTATGCCATAGCTTATATGAAGGAAACGGTTTATAAATGTTCTATGAGATAAGTTTATTTGTATATGTCTTACAAAGCTTTTGAAAGCTTACTTTGTGTGTGTTTGCATTGTTTTATAGATTATCAAAGCTACTGGAGCTAAGGGATCATCGAGGATCATCACCACACTATCGAACTAAATTTCGGTGCCTTTTGAAAATGTACATATTGAAGTATGGCATGTATAGGCTAGAAATGTTAAGATATGTTTTGGAACATGTATATATATAGCCATGTGATATGGCTTGATAATGAATGTGATTGTGGATGAATATAAAAATGTTGGTATGATTGGATGTGTTCATGAATGGCAAAAGAGATGGTCAATTTTAGTATGTTTTGGCTACTTTAAGGTTACAATTTTATGCTTGTCTGATGCTTGTAGGTATGACCCAAAATGGGTGGCAATTTGGCCTTGAAAATGGCCTACAATTGCCTACACAGTTGAACACACGGGCGTGTGTCCCGACCGTGTCGTTCATTATTTTAACTCGAGGTAAGTCAGACTTGCACACGAGCCAGACACATGGGCGTGTGACAGGCCGTGTGATTCAAGTCAGTTTTGCAAACGGGCTGAGACACGGCCCAAGGCATGGCCGTGTGTGACACATGGCCTAGCCACACGGGTGTGTGCCCTGTTTTGAAGGAAAAATTTCTTGGTTCCACAAAGTTTCTGTATGAGATCGGTTTAGTCCTGAATCTTCTTTAAAGCATGTTCAAGGTCTTGTAGACCTTCTAAAGGAAATATGTGGGTATGAATCATTATGAAATGATGTTGTATGATTGATGTTATGAAATGAGTGTAAAATGTTCCGATATGTCCGGTAATGCCTCTTAACCTTGGTCCGATGATGGATACGAGTTAGGGGTGTTACATAAACTTAATTATTATCATTTTTTCTTTAATCATTATTAATTAAGCTAATGATAATCATCATCATACTCCACTAACAAGATGAAAACCAATGGTTTCATAAGCTTTTAGGTCATTTGGGTAATTTCTATATAGGTCGTCAAGAGTTTTCTTAATTAAAATTTTATAGCGATTGGATTTTTACCATTTAGTCTCTGAGCTTTAATTAACTAATTTCTCAGTTAAATTACTTAACCGAAATTTATTATAATTTCATATTGAATCCATAAATATTCCTATTTTATACTTACGCATTCAGTTTAAGAAAATGATGTTCTGGAACTACATTTTCTGACACCACCAAAAATTGAGTCGTTACAAAAGTGCTAGGAGGTTGCAATGTCAACTTCAGGTGACACTGCGATTAACAAATAAAATAGAGTAAACAAGTGACTCCAAAGATTGTTTATACAATTCGATTCTCTGTTTTGTGAGCCTAGCTGTAACACCCCAAATTTGGCCTAGACGTTATGTCTGAGTCTGGAGAAATTACATTAGTTTTCTTAAAAACCCAGAAGTTAAATCCTAGCTTTAGAAATTGAGAATTCTGAAAATAATTTTTTTAGCAAAACATTTACATGTTATTTTGGAAATTACACACCAAGCTTACCCATTTTACAGAATAGTTCTTAACTTGATCTCGTTTGAAAACTTCTGATTTTAGTGAGTGTTTAGAAAATATAAATATGGAAAACATTCGTTAAAAGTCGTTTAGTTGTTTATAGAAAAGCACTTAAGAAATTACTTAATTTGCAGGGGAAAATCTTCAGAGTTTTAGTTTTGAAAATTGAAATCCATTTTGTTAACTCATGTGATTTTGAAATTTCAGGTTCATAAATATTAATTACCGACAAATTAAACAAAAACCAGAACAACGCCCAAAAACATATTACAGGAAAAAGTCCAGAAAAAATTACTAACATAAATCACCATATTTAATTAGTTGAAACAATCTGAGCTCCCGCACTCCATCCGGTCTTAAGTCAAAAGTTCACTTGATATGTATTAAACAAACGAGTGAGCTAGAAGCCAAGTGTATGACCCGACCTACAAATAGAATTTTATTATGGGTTTCGCATATACAATAATCAGATCAAGATTTTGTATCATATTACATATTAGAGCATATCATATAACATATCAAAGCATATCATGTAACGTGTCTGAGCTTAACATATATCATATCAAAATGTCATAATTTCAAAAACATATATCAGAACGTAATTACATAAATTCAGAATCATAATCTCAAACACATTCTCTTATATAGAGTCAATGTGTGTTCTTAATTAGATACAGATGCTATTCAGATTTAGATATAAATGCAGACACATACCCTACCCCCATTCGCTACACACCAACTCCGTCCAACCAATCACACTAATGAAGACTTCAAGAGTCCATCCATGCAATCACACTGGGTTATGGTGGTATGACACTCATAATGGTGCAGCTAAGCTGCCAAATATATATTGCGGTTTAACTGACAAAATTACAGTATTGCTGCCAGAAAATAGTCCCTCCATTCAATCAGAACCCACCCCAATGCATATGCAAAATCATGTTAACATACATACATATCACATAGGTTGTATGGCATGCATACATAACCAAATAATATATGAAGCACAACACAACACATAACTCAAATCATAGCATGTCATATATTGCTTATACTAATAGTTATTTTACATACAGGTGTCATGGACATTTTCACGCATAATTATTCTTTTAGAGTTATCGAAACACAGATCGTACATAAGTTTCTCACCTACCTTAACCATAGCACAGACTAACACATATTGATTGATGTCATGTTTCTAGTCTTATTTAAGCCAAACGGACCTACAGAAGGTCTAATTATGCATTTCTAGGTCAAACGAGCTTGAGTGGATCTGAGAAATAGGCCCACATGGCCCACCTAACCTACTCGTGTGATCATAGAGGCTCGTGTGTCCCACAAAGCCTACCACAATTATCCATGTAATTGCACATGTCTGTGTGCTCCACACAACCTGGCACATGGTCGACCACACATCCGTGTGGTGCACACGACCTGACACACGGCTAACCACACAGCCATGTGATGCAATGCAGTTCCAAAATAGCCACTATTTTTTGGGTTTTCACGAGTTCTAGACAAGTTTTCAGGTTAGTTTCACACACACCTAATGGTAATTCTAATATCCCACACCAATATTGCCCCTCGAATCCTATGCACAACATCCACACCAGCTCGATTAAAATTTCAATAACTAAACTGAATTGTAACATTCACACCAATAGTTAATGAAACAGCCCCAAATCGCCATTAGAGCACTTACCCATTGCACAAACAGCAACCCAACTGTACTTAGTTCACTGGTAAATCCCCCGCTTCACAGTAATTGCCTAGCAAATTTACAGAAGTTTATCAAAACCAAATCAATCCCCAAAACAATCAACTGACCCACTTACGACTTCATGAAAAGAGAACAACACCAAATCTTTATTAAACAAATAATAACATTTACTCAAATTAGAACAACGAATCGATGAATAATTGACTGCACGAACAAATAGAGAAAAAGAATCAATCGATAAAATTATGGCACTAAGAAAAAGAAACGAAAATTGAAAAGAAAAGTCAATAGAGTGAAGGGAAAAGAAAATTAACGTAACAAAGAGGGGAGTAATTTTAGGGATTTTTCCTTATATTATTTTTAAAACTTATTTTCAAGAACTACCCACACCCCCAACAACATCCACTAAATCTATTTCCCACTTGCACACACAAAGGTTCGAACACAAGACTAGAGGGTAAGCTGACACCTTACCATTGAACCAACAGGCTCATTCTTGACATCACTTGAGCAAAAATAATATATAGGATACAAGTTCAAAAATAGGAGTTTAGGCATAAAAAAATCAAAGGAAATGATTTGAACACAGAACCTCAGACATATAAATCGAGCTCTTAACCACTGAACCAGATTAATTCACCTGATAAAATTTTCACAATCTTAACTCAAAAATCAGGGTGTGATCACTCTTAGTTCAATGAACCCAATTCCTTCTAACCTAATTTTTTGGATGTGACAACTCCCCCTTCCTTAAAAAAATTCGTCCTCGAAATCCCCACTATCACACTATACATTTAACCAAAAAATCATAAATTTTCTCATTCACAATGATCAGCATGCTATCACTGTGTAACTTTAATTCCAGTGCAAACCTAACAATATTTCACTCCTAATCTAGACAATATTTCTAATGAACTCCTTTATTAATAACTCGGATTGTCTCTAGGAACTTTTTATAGAAATAGTACTAACGGTTCTACAACCTCAAAATATCAGAAACTCCAATGATAATCACACTTAAGTACTACCAAACACTTAATCAATGCAAGGTACATTTGACTTGGATCACAATTTTACCTATATTGTTGTTAGATGCATCTCGATCTTCTTGATACTAATTGCACAAACCAATTGCCAATTCCCACTCTAAGTTGAAGCTTGCAACAAACTGAGAGAATGTCGTTAATAATCCCTAACACGGTGCTCAGTAGATACACATCTAAAATATGCTCTCGTATTCTGATAACATTTGCTCAGACAAAACCAATTACAAAAACACAAACTGAAACCCGATCTATGCTCATAACTGCCTCATCCCACTGAAGTTTGTCTATTCTAGCCCATTTCCTAGGTCATGAACTCAAGTCAGCAAGACTAGAGCTTCTCTTATTCCTTTTCTCACTTTTTAAGCGATTAATCTCTTTCGTTTCCTTGATCACATTTTACTGAAGTCATTCAATCACTAACCTTAACCCACAAATCCAGATTGCACCCCAGCGGCCCTTTGCAGATCTCTAAGCATAACGTGAACACAACGACGTCCCTAGTTTCCTGATTACAACCCTCAAATTCGAGCGTCTTAGCAAACTTGCTAATTTCTAGATTGGCCACGTTGCTCGGAGTAGAGGAATCAGCACGAGACACTTAACTATGCTTATCGCGCCCTCACATATTGTATTCGTTTATACCACGTGTATTCATAGTATTTATCTAAAATTCAGAAATCTAATGTTTAAATTAGGTTATTAAAAATCCTAAGTCTAAAGTTTTATCGAAGTTAACATATTTCCTTTTCTAAGGAAGAAGAGTTTATACTCTACAGTATCTAAAACTCAACATTTTTACTAAACTGCTAAAGTAAATATAACTAAGGTAAAGGGTTTCTTACATGGATCATTGCCTGAGACTCGGATTCCCATTTTATAACCAGATATCAAAATCACAATTCATAATTCAAATTTAAAATGATGTTCGTAAAGGAAAATTTAGAACCCAAAAATCACAGCTCGAGTTTTACAACTTGACTCCGATACCACTAAATATAACACCTCAAACCCAGCCTAGACGTTATGGCTGAGTATGGAGAAATTACATTAGTTTGCTTAAAAACCCAGAAGTTAAATCCTAGCTTTAGAAACCGAGAATTCTAAAAATAATATTTTTAGCAAAACACTTACATGTTATTTTAGAAATTGTGCACCAAGCTTGCCGATTTTACTGAATAGTTCTTAACTTGATCTCATTTGAAAACTTCTGATTTCAGTGAGTCTTTAAAAAATATAAATATGGAAAACATTGGTTAAAAGTCGTTTATTCGTTTACAAAAAAAAAACTTACGAAATTACTTAATTTGTAGAGGAAAATTTTCAGAGTTTTAGTTTTTATAATAGTCTGATTTAGACCCTAGTCAGAATATGGTTTTAGGACCACAAATTCGAGTTAGAAAAATATTTTAATATTATTTTCTGTGTTTACAGTGTGATTACGCCTGTGTTAAAGTTTCGTGAATTAATTTTTGCTGTTTGTGTGATTAGTTTGAGAAAAGGACTTTATTGTGAAAGATGCTAAATTAACATGCCATGTGTTAAAAGTACCTAAGTGCTATGTCTTTATAAATATGATGTTATGATGTTATTAAGCCATTTTTAAGTTAGTGGACAATTATGTCCATGGAATAAATGTTTTTCATTAATATACTAATAAGGGTAAAATGGTAAAATATTTATTAAGCTTAATTAAATAAAAGACAAAGCTAAATTATGTTTTTATTCATCATCCACCACTGATTATAGAAAAAAAAAAGAGGGGTTTTAACCTTTCATGGTATTTGGCTATTACAAGTCTCAATTCAAGATAAAGAATCGAAGAAAACAGATTTAGATCGAGGAAAGTCGAGAGTAATTGAACAGCTGTTTGTTTCTGTTCTTCCTGTACGAGGTAAGTTTATATACAAATAAATGTATTTGTGTTAATTTATGTATGTTCATATGAAATTTCATTGTGATGAGTACGAGATGATAAATATATGAAATCCGAGGAAGTATCAACAATGTATCAATGTCTGAGAAGTCCCGTACGAACCTAGGAATAGATAGGATTACATATGTCATGACATAGGTTTCCGATATGTGATATCGTGTAAGACCATGTCTGGGACATTGGCATTGTATTTGATTCGTGTAAGACCCTGTCTGGGACAATGGCATTGTATTTGATTCGTGTAAGACCCTGTCTGGGATAGTGGCATTGATATCTGAGTAGATGTAAGACCACGTCTAGGACATTGGCATTGTATGACTATTTTGAGTACTCTGAGTATCCTATTTGATTTTGAATTGTTCAACGGGAAAGTCCGAGAAAAGAATGATTACGTGAATTGTATAATTATTTCAGGTACGTTTGATGTATATGCTTTGAATAGGTAGAAAGGTGAGTTAATAAGTACATAGATGAATTGAATAAAGTGTGATATATGTATGTTTGTTATAAGAGCAAACGAGATGCTTGAGATATGATATGTTGGTAAGCAATGGTAATCTAATTTAGCCAAAGAGAAATCTATGTGTTTGAAATGAAGATATGTTAATGAATTTAAATTGCTATGTTTATAAATGATTATATGATAAGTTTATTTGTATATGGCTTACTAAGCTTTTGAAAGCTTACTTTGTGTGTGTTTGCTTTGTTTTATAGATTGTTAAGGCTACAAAAGGCTCAGGGATCGTTGAGGATCATCACCGCACTATCAAACTCTATGTTGGTACTTTTGAAAGTGTACATAGTTAAGTATGGCATGTATAGGCTAGTCACTTTGAGTTATGTTTGAGACATGTGATATGGCTAGATAAATAGTTGTGATATGAATGAGTAGTCATGTTATATGATGCTTTGTTTGGTATGGTTTAATGACAAATGAAATGGTCAAAGTAATGGTAATTATTGATGCAAAGTTTGGTATATCAATGATGAGAAGATGTCTTATTATTGTGGTAAGTTATAGATGAATCATGCTTGGATCTACTTGTGATTCAGTTGGGCTAATTGGCATATAAGATGTTGTGATGAAATGTTCTTAAATTAGTAAAATAGATGGTCAATTTGTTATGTTTTTGGTTGCTATAAGTGTTGGAATGATGCTTATATGAGCTTGTAGGGATGACCCAAAGTGTGGGTGGCATTTTGGCCTTGCAAATGGTTGAGCACACGGGCGTGTGGCTCAACCGTGTCCCTTGTGATTGTATTTAAAAATAGGTCAGACTCGACCACGGGCTAGACACACGGGCGTGTGACTAGCCGTGTGGATCAAGTCAGTGTCGACCACGGGCTGGACGCACGGGCATATGACTGGCCGTGTGGTGCAAGTCAGTAGCGACCACGGGTGAAACACCCCAAACCTGGCCTACAAGCCTTGACCGGATCTGGTATGTTCCTCGATGTAAACTGGTTAAAATTCTTTTGTTACTTTGGAAAATAGTGTGTTTTGAAAGAAATGTTGTTTTGGGTTGGGCTCGAGTTGAAAACAAATTCGTTTTATATGGAAAACCTTTTTGGTTTTAGGCGATAAAACATCTAAAGTTCATTAGAAAGTAAATTTACTTAATCTTTAACTTAATAAAAATTTGTAAACATAATAAAACAATGGAATAGTTCAACAGTGGCCTTATTACATCAACATTAAAAATTTGAAATAAATCCAAATACTTAAAATGTAAAAGTCCCAAAATTAAATAAACTTCAAGCTGAGCATGGCCACCACAAGTTCTGCCGTCCCGGTCCATCATTGTTCGTCACCTGAAACATGTTCCCACAACGGAGTGAGTCAACAGACTCAATGTGCAACCAACACTAAGATTTAACAATTCAAGCATACATTATCATGTCACATATCAATACATATAACAGATAAAAATAATGATGCAACCCGAACCCAAACCTAGATGCCATCCGCTACACATCACCCGTACCAACCTGCACACCGTGGGGACTACTAAGTCAACCCTTCATCCACTACATACCATCGAAGGCTGCCGCTGCAGACGACACGCTCATCGCCCTTATAATTTTCGTGGCATAGCCACCAAATAATACTTGTGTCATGTGACACCACATTCAGATAATGTGACCGAAGTCACCACATTCAGATAATGTGACCGAGGTCACCACATTTACTTCCCCTTTTTCATATAACCCGAATGCCCCATATCATACATATCATGCACATCATGCCTTAATTCACATTCTTATCACTTTTCACATATTATATATAACATGTATTCATAATCCTAGTAGGAGTAGGAAATGTACCTGGGTACTTGTACCATTGTATGGTACCTTAGCCATATTTTCACAATCTTATTAACATGCTCATATTAAATATTGCCATAAATCTTATTAAAAGATAGTGTGGGGTACACACCTGATTCGCTTAACAAATTCACTGAAATCCCGAAACCCCGATCTATGCTTTAGATCCTTTAGTTCCTTGCTGCCGATTCACTTCCTAATCAGATCCTGAAACTTTGTGGTGTTTTTTATATTCGGCTAGCACTAAATCACTTTATAGATTAGCTTTCGGCTTTTAATCGAATAAAAACATATCTAAATACTAAAATAGGGCCTTGGTCGAATATTAGATTCTCTTACCTTGTGAATATCAAAACCCAAAAACAACCACTTGCTTAGGGAGTTGTCGAAATACCTATAGGCTCAAAGTAGATCTAATTTCAACCTTAAACATAATAAATGGCCTTTGGCCGAATATACAAATGACTTACCTTGAACCTTTGAATCCCGAAATTCTCTTCCTTATAGTCGACCTAGACAAATCCCGAAAGATCCTTCAAGGTTTCGGTCACAACAATAATGAGATTAAAGCCTTGCGTTTCGTCAGTTAGAGAAGGAAAAGAATAAGGGTTCGGCTAAAAGAGATTCTTACCAAAAGAACAATCGAAACACAATTGACCACCACCCTTAAGAAATCGGCAAAAAGCTTGCAAGAGAAATCGGTTCAAAAGAAGTAACCCTTCGGTTTGGGCTTTGAACAATCGGCTAATGGTTGCCTTGGGGTTCAGCACTTGGAGAATTGAGAGAAAAAGAAGAAGAATGATGAAGAAATTGGCTAAACTTTGCTTGAGTTTTCGGCTTTGGCAAAATAAAAGAGAAGAGAGAAATTTTGCTAGAGGATTTCGGCAGATGAACCAAAAGAGAAAAGGAAGAATGAAGGTTAGCCTCTCTTTTCCTTTTTCAGCCGAAGTTACTAAGCTAGAGTCCCTTACTTGGCCATCACTTCTCATATCTTTATCACTTCGTTTTAAAAAATTAATAGGAATAATCCTTCAATTATCTTTTGAAAATAAAAGGATAAAACTCCTAAAATTTAGCCTTGGTGCCGTCCCCCTTACTCCCTCTTATTGACGTCACAAGCCCAAAATAAAAGCCTTGGAATTATGCTTCCCACGCGACTCGAACACAAGCCCTTCTTGCACAGTGTATGGCGTCATTTCCAGAGCCTTAAGTGGCACCTCTAAGCCACTTTTCCAAGCCCAATTTCATGTCATATTTCCTCCATAAATTTTCTTAAGGCCACCTTGCCTTAGTTCCCTCTTTTAAACTTTAAAACTTAACATTTCTAAGACATTTCCTTACATTTCCAAGACATTTCCTTACATTTCCAAGACAAGACATTTCCTTACATTTCCAAGATTCTAAAAAAGCACACAACACATCCATATCACAATAGACATGCTATTTCATAAAATTAAGCAAAAATGCATAAGCCCAATTTCAGGATATTACAGTTCTACCCCCTTAAAATAATTTCATCCTCAAAATTACCTGGCTGAAATAAGTGAGGGTATTGCTGTCGTATTGCCTCTTCTGGCTCCCACGAAGCTTCCTCCGCTCCATGATTGCACCATAACACTTTGACTAGAGGAACTGACTTCCTCCGTAACACTTTCACATCACGTTCCAATATCTGAATCGGCTCTTCCTCGTAGGACAAATCTGGTCTTAGCTCCACCTCCTCGACTGGTATCACATGAGATGGGTCTGATCGATATTGACATAGCATGGACACATGGAATACGTCGTGCATCTGCTTCAACCCCGGTGGCAATTCTAGCTGGTATGCCACTGGTCCAACTCACTTCAATACTCGATAAGGCCCTATAAACCTTGGACTTAACTTCCCTTTTCGTCCAAATCTCATTACCTTCTTCCAAGGTGACACTTTAAGGAACACTTGATCCCCCACTTCGAACTCTATTTCCTTTCGTTTCAGATCCGCGTACGACTTTTGCCTATCAGATGCTTCCTTTAACCGTGCCTGAATTATCTCAACCTTTTCTTCGGATTCAACCACCATTTCTAGACCCAAAACTCGACGTTCTCCCAATTTCGTCGAACATGTAGGAGTTGGACACTTACGGCCATACAACGCTTTATACGGTGCCATCCGAATACTAGCCTGATAGCTGTTGTTGTAGGCGAACTCTGCTAAAGGCAAATAGTCTTCCCAACTTCCTCGGAAATCCATCACACAGCCTCTCAACATATCCTCCAACACTTGTATTACCCTCTCAGACTGCCCGTCTGATTGTGGATGAAAAGCCGTAGTGAAGTCCAACTTAGTGCCTAAAGCTTGATGAAGTGCCCTCCAAAATTGAGACGTAAATCTTGGGTCTCTATCCGAAATGATTGACACCGGCACTCCATGTAACCTCACAATTTTTGCCACATATAATTTGGCCAACTTCTGAAGAGAATAATCAACTCTCAACGGGATAAAGTGCGCGGACTTGGTCAAACGGTCCACTATTACCCATACCGAGTCCTTCTTAATAGGCGTAAGGGGAAGCCCACTAATGAAGTCCATGGTAATTCTCTCCCACTTCCACTGCGGAATCTCGATTGGCTGGAGTAATCCCAATGGAACTTTGTGTTCAGCCTTAACTTGCTGACACGTCAGACATTTTCCCACGAATTCAGTAACTTACCGTTTAAGATCAGGCCACCAAAACTGTTCCCTTAAATCCATGTAGAGCTTAGTGCCTCCGGGATGCATAGCATAAGGGCTACTATGCGCTTCCCGAAGAATCCTCTGTCTTAGATCCTTGTCCTTAGGCATACAGACCTTACCCTTGAAACACAATACTCCCTCATCATTAACACCATAATCCTTTAACTCTCCGTTCTATACTTGTTGTAACTTAACACTTAGATCCTCATCCATCAACTGACTTCCCTTTACTTCATTCAACCATGTTGGTTTGACTTGCAATTCTGCCAGCAGACTCCCATCATCATACAAACTCAAGTGTGCGAACATCGCCCTCAGATCCGACACAACCTTCCGACTTAAGGCATCTGCTACCACATTCGCCTTGCCCGGATGATACTCTATAGAAACGATCGTAATCCTTTAGTAATTCCACCCACCTTCACTGCCTCAGATTCAACTCCTTCTGAGTTAATAAGTACTTGAGACTCTTGTGGTCTGTGTAGATCACTGACTTTTCCCGAAAAGGTAATGCCTCCACACTTTCCGAGCAAAGACTACTGCTACTAATTCCAAGTCATGAGTCGGGTAATTAACCTCATGAGGCCTTAATTGCCAAAACGCGTACGCGACTACTTTGCCATCCTGCATCAGTACGCATCCCAATCCCGTGTGAAAAGCATCACAATACACCGTGAAATCCTTTCCTACCTCCGGCTGAATCAAGACCGGAGCTTCAGTTAACACTTTCTTAAGCTTCTCAAAGCTCTCCTGCTGCTTATCCGTCCATGCAAAGGGTACTTCCTTCCTCAACAACTTTGTCAAAGGCGCTGCTATTGACGAGAACCCTTCTACAAACCTTCAGTAATAGCCTGCCAATCCTAAGAACCGCGTCCTCGGACGTTACGACCACGTCCCCTAGAGCTCATTCTTACAATCGTACCTTAATCTGATTAAGAAATTTTATGAATTAATACTGGTTTCACTGGTTATCCGCGAAGAAATTTTATGAAAGAAGTTTAGAAGTAGTTCTTTCGATCAATCAAAGTTCAAGTTTTCTATCCTAATTCAGAGAAGCACATTCATTCAAACATTCATTCACACACGTTCTCTATTTCTCTATTTTTGTCTATTTCTACCCCAGGGGTATTTTCGTAATTTGTCTTACAGGGGTATTTTCGTAATGTTTCAAAATATGGTTCCTTGGTGATTTTTTTAATAAGGGTATTTAGGTAATTTTGCATTTTCGAGGGTATTTTGGAAATTTTGAAATCTGAGGGTACTTCGATAATTTTGTAACTCGAGGGTATTTCGGTAATAAACCAGGGTAAATTTGTAAAGCTTAATAATTCCGGGGTATTTCAAAATTTGCAAAACTTTGAGTGTTCTTTTTGAGAATTTATTTTTCCAAAATGGTGATGTTGCAAAAATTTTGGAAATTAGGGTCATTTTGGTAATTTGTAGGTTAGGGGCAATTTCGTAATTTTCCAAAATCAAGGTATTTTGATATTTTGCAAATTAGGGTTTTTGAACTTGTCATAAAGTAAGGAAATTTTAATAAAACTGTGGGTAGTTTGGACATTTTATAAACCAAGGGCATTTTTGTAATTTCACAACCAGGGGAATTTAGGTAATTTTTATAAATCGAAAATTTTTCAGAAAATTTTGTAAAAATAGTTCTCACAATTTAAAAGGGTAATTTTGAGAGTTTTAAAACTAGGGTTTTTTTAAAAATACGGCTAGTTCCCTTTCGGGTTTTAGTTATTAGGTTTAGCCCGTGACTGAGTCCTCTTGGTTAGGGTGAACCGAAGCTACGCACTAGGTAGGATTCTAGCGAAGAGGAGGTGAGTCACTAGGGATCGCTTAAGTACTGTGCTCTTAGGATCCAATCATAGACATGCGCACAGGGGTTGCCACACCCTAACTCGGCGACTTAGCCATAGGTTTGTTTAATTAGGCCCTTAAGTCTTATGTAAATCTACGTTCCATTCCATTTCTACCCTTCTACACATTATACTATAAATCACACAAGGGATAGGGGTACTTACCTGGTGGACTTCGGGTCGGAGACTTAGGTGCCATGCCAGAAAAACCTGCTTATTTCCAAAAATATTTTCGTAAAACTTACTTGGGCTCGATTTGAAAACATTTTGAGCCTTAAACCCAAGGCCGAGAGTTTAAAACTGGGCTCTGATACCAAACTAAAACACCCCACACCAGGCCCACAAGCCTTGACCGGATCTGGTATGTTCCTCGATGTAAACCGGTTAAAATTCTTTTGTTACTTTGGAAAATAGTGTGTTTTGAAAGAAATGTTGTTTTGGGCTGGGCTCGAGTTGAAAACAAATTCGTTTTATATGGAAAACCTTTTTGGTTTTAGGTGATAAAACATCTAAAGTTCACTAGAAAGTAAATTTACTTAATCTTTAACTTAATAAAAATTTGTAAACATAATAAAACAATGGAATAGTTCAACAGTGGCCTTATTACATCAACATTCAAAATTCGAAATAAATCCAAATACTTAAAATGTAAAAGTCCTAAAATTAAATAAACTTCAAGCTGAGAATGGCCACCACAAGTTCTGCCATCCCAGTCCATCACTGTTCGTCACCTGAAACATGTTCCCACAACGGGGTGAGTCAACAGACTCAATGTGTAACAAACACTAAGATTTAACAATTCAGGCATACATTATCATGTCACATATCAATACATATAACAGATAAAAATAATGATGCAACCCGAACCCAAACCTAGATGCCATCCGCTACACATCACCCGTACCAACCTCGCTGCAACCGTGGGACTACTAAGTCAACCCTCCATCCGCTACACACCATCGAAAGTCGCCATTTGCGACGACACGCTCATCGCCCTTATAATTTTCGTGGCATAGCCACCAAATAATACTTGTGTCATGTGACACCACATTTAGATAATGTGACCGAAGTCACCACATTCAGATAATGTGACCGAGGTCACCACATTCACTTCCCCTTTTTCATATAACCCGAATGCCCCATATCATACATATCATGCACATCATGCCTTAATTCACATTCTTATCACTTTTCACATATTATATATAACATGTATTCGTAATCCTAGTAGGAGTAGGAAACGTACCTGGGTACTTGTACCATTGTATGGTACCTTAGCCATATTTTCACAATCCTATTAACATGCTCATATTAAATATTGCCATAAATCTTATTAAAAGATAGTGTGGGGTACACACCTGATTCGCTTAACAAATTCACTGAAATCCTGAAACCCCGATCTATGCTTTAGATCCTTTAGTTCCTTGCTGCCGATTCACTTCCTGATCAGATCCCGAAACTTTGTAGTGTTTCTTGTATTCGGCTAGCACTAAATCACTTTATAGATTAGCTTCTGACTTTTAATCGAATAAAAACATATCTAAATACTAAAATAGGGCCTTGGCCGAATATTAGATTCTCTTACCTTGTGAATCTCAAAACCCAAAAACAACCACTTGCTTAGGGAGTTATCGAAATACCTATAGGCTCATATTAGATCCGATTTCAACCTTAAACATAATAAATGGCCTTTGGCCGAATATACAAATGACTTACCTTGAACCTTTGAATCCCGAAATTCTCTTCCTTACAGTTGACCTAGACAAATCCCGAAAGATCCTTTAAGGTTTCGATCACAACAATAATGAGATTAAAGCCTTGCGTTTCGTTAGTTAGAGAATGAAAAGAATAAGGGTTCGGCTAAAAGAGATTTTTACCAAAAGAACAATCAAAAAACAATTGACCACCACCCTTAAGAAATCGGCAAAAAGCTTGTAAGAGAAATCGGTTCAAAAGAAGTAACCCTTCGGCTTTGGGCTTTAAACAATCGGCTAATGGTTGCCTTGGGGTTCTGCACTTGGAGAATTAAGAGAAAAAGAAGAAGAATGATGAAGAAATTGGCTAAACTTTGCTTGAGTTTTCGGCTTTGGCAAAATAAAAGAGAAGAGAGAAATTTTGCTAGAGGATTTCGGCAGATGAACCAAAAGAGAAAAGGAAGAATGAAGGTTAGCCTCTCTCCTCTCTTTTCCTTTTTCAACCGAAGTTACTAAGCTAGAGTCCTTTACTTGGCCATCACTTCTCATATCTTTATCACTTCGTTTTAAAAAAATTAATAGGAATAATCCTTCAATTATCTCTTGAAAATAAAAGGATAAAACTCCTAAAATTTAGCCTTAGTGCCGTCCCCCTTACTCCCTCTTATTGACGTCACAAGCCCAAAATAAAAGCCTTGGAATTATGCTTCCCACGCGACTCGAACGTAAGCCCTTCTTGCACAGTGTATGGCGTCATTTCCAGAGCCTTAAGTGGCACCTCTAAGCCACCTTTCCAAGCCCAATTTCATGTCATATTTCCTTCATAAATTTTCTTAAGGCCACCTTGCCTTAGTTCCCTCTTTTAAACTTTAAAACTTAACATTTCTAAGACATTTCCTTACATTTCCAAGAGAAGACATTTCCTTACATTTCTTCCAAGACATTTCCTTACATTTCCAAGACAAGACATTTCCTTACATTTCCAAGATTCTAAAAATGCACACAACACATCCATATCACAATAGACATGCTATTTCATAAAATTAAGCAAAAATGCATAAGCCCAATTTCAGGATATTACAACGAGTCAGGCATATGGGCGTGTTCACATCCGTGTGGACAAGTTAGTATGTATACCCTGTTTTGACACGACTTAGACACACAGGCATGTCTAAGGCCATGGGAAGCACACGGCCTGCCCACACGGGCGGGTGACCTTTGTATGTTTGAAAATTTTTTAAATTTCTAAAAAATTTTGTATGTGTTCAGTTTAGTCCCGGCCCTTTTCTAAAGCATGTTTAACGTCTCACAGACCTGTTCAAGGGACACTTGGATTTGATTCGTTGAATTACATTATGAACAACGTTTTTAAAAGTGAGAAACTTTTCAATGAACAATGTTTTGAAATTGAACGAACACAAACTGGTAATTTAGTTTTTAAATTTTAATGAGGGTTTTCAATGAAAACATGGTTTTCGAAAAACACTTCAATGTGACACGCCAGATTTGGGCCTAACTTTTGGCTGGGTTTGTGGTGTTACATTTAGTGGTATCAGAGTCAAGTTGCAAAACTCGGTCGTGGATTGGGTTTTTAAAAAAAAAATGAATTTTTGAAAGAATGGTTCCAAAGGATTTGAAAAGATTTATAGTATTCAAAATGTTTTCAAATGTTTTCCTGAAAGTGTAGTTTACCAAGTCTCCAGTGCTGAATCCGTAAGTTCTTTAGCTATTGGGCTATGCATAAAGTGAGATTTTATATTTATTGTGCAAATATTCTGGAATCAGATTTTTAAGTTGCGACAGAGTTTTGACATGGATTCCAAGGGTAAGCAAGGTTCGGCAACTTCGGGTGCTGATAACCCTGAGCTTGGGACTGAGGCACTAACCTGGTTAGTAAAGGAGGTGCTTGAGGAGATGTTCCAGGCCAGAGTTAAGGAAATGAGAGAAATGCTTCAGTCAAGGTGCTTGGACTGTATGAAGAAGAGAGGTCACAGTTCGCTGGGGACGGAGTCTCGTTCCGTGAAACGTGTTAACACGCATCCAAACTTTCAGGCTTACGAACACTGCAAAAGGCACCATCTGGGTGAATGCTGGAGGAAGTCTGTAGCGTGTCTCAGATACGGGTCTAAGGAGCATCAGGTTTGGGATTGCACAGTTCCATTTAAGTCAGGTGTGTTTTGTGTGGATGTAATGTTTGGATATAGGAATTTTATGCATGTGTGTTAAATATCCATTTGTTTCTTTGGTTAGATGTTTGGTTGTGTGTAAGAGGTTTCAAGATTAGGTTAAAAGTATATTAGTGTTATTAGGATTAGCGTGCGCAATGATAGCATAGTGGGGTAGTTGTTACACAACTACCCTGTTAGCCAGAAATTTCGGGATGAAATTTCTTTAAAGGGGTAGAGTTGTAACGCCCATAATTTTGGGCCTAGAAGAAATGGGCTTCGCGTGCTGGAGGAATTAGAATTTAGTTGTGCATCTGAATAACATAAAAATATGTCTGCTTTGGTGTTAAGGGTCCTGAAAGGTATTGGAGAAGTCCTGGGTTCAAACCTGGACTCTAGCAAAATTTGTGGTAAATGTGAATTAAACCCTTGGTACTTGTTAGTAGGCTTTTAGAATAGTTGGCATGGAAATGTGACACAAGGAAGCATGTGATCTAGTGGTTGAGGCGTCATGGTGTGGCAAGGGATCTTGAGTTCGAATCGCATAGGATGCAAATGGGATTTTATTTTATTTCCATGGGGTGAGAGAGGTAGAGTTGGATTAAAACTTTCTTGATGTAACAGTTCGGTTTTGACTCTAGTCATAATAGTGGTTTCGGAACCACAAATCCGAGTCATAAAAATATTTTACTATTATTTTTTGTGTCTGTAGTATATGACTAAGCATTTGTGAAATTTCTGTGACTTAATTTGGTCATTTGTGTGCTTAAATTCAAAAAAGGACTAAATCGCATAGGATGCAAAGGTTGGCTATTAATATGAAAGTGCTGAATTCTTAATGTCTTTATTATTTGAAGGCCTTAAAATGAAATCAGGCCATTTAAGGGCATATTTTAAATGGTTTTATACTTGGTTTATAAAGGTTAATTTAGTAAATAACCTATTAATATGAAATAAATAAAACAAATGAAAATGGCTAGTGGAATGTTCATCCTTCCACCACCGAAAAGAAGAAAAAAAATAGGTTTTAAGCGTTTAAAACATTCGGCAATTAAAGGATTTAATTCAAGGTATGTTTTGCTTCGGTTTTTGATAATTTCTACGTTTTTGTAATCGTTGCTTCGAGCACCTTGAAACCCATGCTTCAATTTTGTGAATTGATGAATATTTTGAAATGTGCCATTGATGAACATGAGTTTTGTAATGTTTTACGGTGAAATATGAAATATATGTGTTAGATTAACATGTTTTTTCTTTGAAGTTTTGATGATTTTGAGTATTTTAGACTTAATTGAGAAAATAATATTTTGAGGGACTAAATTGCAAAATAAATGAAATGTATGGACATGTATGGACTACATGATAATTCGGCTAAGCATGGGTGTATTGAAATTTTGTGTATTTTGTGATTTTGTGAAATAAGGACTAAAATGTCAAAATATGAAAATGTGAGGGCTAATTTGTAAATTGCCTTAAATATGTGTTTTTGGATTGAAATGAGTGACTTCCTGAAAAACTGGATTAAATTTGAATATGTATAGATCAAGAACCGAAGAAAACGAACTTGGATCGTGGGAAATCGAAAGTAATTAAGTAGCCGAGTTCATTTCTGTTTATTCGAATCTGAGATAAGTCTATATAAAAATAATGTATTTGTATTGATTTATGTATGTTTATATGAAACCTCATTGTGATGAATGTATACGAGAATGATAGTATATGAATTCCGAGAAAGTATCGATAATGTATCAATGTCTGAGAAGCCCCGTACGAACCTAGGAATAGATAGGATTACATATGTCATGACATAGGTTTTCAATATGTGATATCATGTAAGACCACGTCTGGGACGTTGGCATTGATTTGAGATCTTGTGTAAGACCACGTCTGGGACGTTGGCATCGATATGATATTTACGTGTAAGACCATGTCTGGGACATTGGCATCATATTGATTCGTGTAAGACCCTGTGTGGGACAGTGGCATCGATATTTGGTTACATGTAAGACCACGTCTGGGACATTGGCATTGTACAACTATTTCGAGCATTCTGAGTATTCTATTTAGTTCCGAACGGTTCAACAAGAAAGTTTGAGAAATGAAGGATTATGTGAAACGTATAAATAATTCAGGTACGTTGGAAAGGTAAGTGTTCAAATGAGCTTACTAAAGTGAAAATGTGTATAGATTTGATGAGATAATATGTGATACAAGCCTGAATGAGCTATGAGTAAAGTGATACTTTGAGCTATAGAATGTGGGTAAGTAATGGCTAAGCAAATGAGCCAAAGGATATGTGTTAAATTTGCAAATGAGAAACATTAATGTTATTGTATCAATGTGGCTATGTGCATTTTGTGTTAAGTTTATTTGTATATGGCTTACTAAACTTTAGAAAGCTTACTTTGTTTGTGTTTTCTCTGTTTTATAGATCATCAAAGCTACTGAAGGCTCAGGAACCGTTGAGGATCGTCATCACACTACTCAATCTTGTTTTGGCACCTTTTGAAAATGTATATACTAAAGTATGGCATGTCTAAGCTAGTTACCTTGAGTTATGTTTGAAATATGTGTTTAGCCATGTGATATGGCTAGTTAAAAGGTTTTGTAATGAATGAAGAGTCATGCTTATGATATTTGGTTTTGGTATGATTCCATGGTTATGAAATAGTCAAGGTAATGGGAAGCTTATTGATGCAAAGTGAGTATATGTGTTTGATGAATGATGATTATATAGAAGTGGTAAGTTGGGGATGAATCATGCTTAGTTTATTTGTGAATTGGTTGAGCTATTTAGTATATAAGTTGATATGCTTAGATATGAGATTGAATGGGATGATATTATGACCATTTGGTGTGTTTTTGGTTGCCAATTGTGTTTAGAAATATGCTTCTATGTGCTTGTAGGGATAACCCAATGTGTGGGTGGCATTTTGGCCTTGAAAATGGCCTATAATTGCCCACACGGTTGAGCACATGGGCGTGTGGCTCGATCGTGTCCCTCGTGGTTGTAATTCAAAACAAGTCAAACTTGACCACGGGCAAGACACACGAGCGTGTGACTTACCGTGTGGATCAAGTCAGTAGCGACCACGGGCTAAACACATAGGCGTGTGACTGGCCGTGTGGTGCAAGTCAGTAGTGACCGCGGGTGAGGCACATGGGTGTGTCCACGACCGTGTGAACAAGTCAGTATGTATGCCCTGTTTTGACACAGCTTAGACACACGAGCGTGTCTAAAGCCGTGTGAGGCACACGGCCTGCCCACACGGGCGTGTGACCTCTGTAACTTTGAAAAATTTTCAAATTTCCAAGAATTTTTGTATGTTTTCGATTTAGTCTCGACCCTATTCTAAAGCATGTTTAAGGTCTCAAAGACCTATTTAAGAGACACTTTGATCCTATTGGTTGAATTATATTATGAAATGTCCGTAAAATATTCTATTTGTCCGGCAATGCCTCTTAACCCTAATATAGCGACAGATACGGGTTAAGACTGTTACAGTTGATTGGTATCAGAGCTACGGTTTAGCCGATTCTCGGACTAACGTAGCATGTAAGAGTCTAGGTATACATGCCACATTTATGAAATGTGAGAGTGTGATGAATCCTTACGTTTAAAATGTGTTTATCGTATAGTAATGGATCCCAAAAGAGTCGTAGCTGACGATGTAGAATGTACCGCGCCTGCTCCCGCTCAAGGGACAGCGCCTTCTGATTCGAGACCGGCTACTAGCGGTTAAGAGGGAGAAGCTAAACAGGCTTTCTTCCAAATGATGAACGAGTGGTTTACTCAATATGTAAGAACTAATCCGACTATTTCACAACCTCTGTCCCCGTCTAATCCCCCTCAGACTTTAGTTGTACCTCAGATTGTGAACTTGAATCTGTTGAACAAACCTCCTGTTAATAAGATTTGCACGTGTGGGGCTGAAGAGTTCAGGGCCACCAGTGATGATGAGGCCATGAAAGTTGAGTTTTGGCTAGAGAACACTATCTAAGTATTTGATGAGATGTCATTGACTCCTGAAGAATGTATAAAGTGTGTTGTTTCTTTGTTATGAGATACAGCCTATCAGTGGTGGAAGACATTGATTTCAGTTGTTCCGAAAGAACGGGTCACTTGGGATTTCTTTCAGTCTGAGTTTCGAAAGAAATATATCAGTTAGAGATTTATTGATCAAAAATGAAAGGAATTTTTGGAGTTGAAACAGGGCCGCATGTCTGTCACCGAGTATGAAAGAGAATTCCTGAGATTAAGTCAGTATGCTAGGGAATGTGTATCGATTGAGGCAATAATGTGCAAAAGATTTGAAGATGGCTTAAATGAAGATATCTGTTTGCTTGTTGGGATTTTGGAAATAAAAGAGTTTGTTGTGCTTGTTGATCGAGCGTGTAAAGCTGAGGCACTCGGGAAAGATAAAAGAAAAGCTGTGTCTGAAGTCAGAGATGCGAGAAAGAGATTTGCGAGCAAATCATTTCAGTCTACTTTAAAGAAATTTAGAGATGAGCATAGTCATTCCAGAACTAATGTCAGATATTCGAATCCGAGAGATCAATCTAGATCACAGTCGAATTCTAAAACTCCTGCTACTTTAATGGCCAGTGTTGGAAATGTCTGATCTGAGCGACTTGAATGTAAACATTGTGGTAAAAGGCATTCGGGAAGTTGTAGATTGAATGATCGAGCTTGTTTTAGATGTGGATTGTTAGATCATTTCATCAGTGATTGCCTAGAATCTGTTGAGCAAGAGATTGTTCAGAATCCAAGATCTGAGAATGTTTCAGTGAGATGTAGACCTGCCCGAAATGCAAGAAATATCAGTGGTAGTCAGAGAACTACGAAAGATATTGTTGTGAGATCTGAAGCTAGAGTGCCTGCCAGAGTATATGCCATCCGAGCCCGTGAGGAAGCTTCATCTTTGGATGTTATAATGGGTACATTTACTCTTTATGATACTTCTGTGATTGCATTGATAGACCCAGGTTCTACAGATTCGTATATATGCATGAACTTAGTATCTAGTAAGACTTTGCCTGTAGAGTCTAGGGAATTTTTTTTAGAGTATCCAACCCCTTAGGTAAAAGTGTCCTGGTTGACAAAGTATGTAAGAACTATCCGTTGATGTTTCGAGATGTTTGTTTTCTTGTTGATCTGATGCTATTACCCTTTGATGAGTTCGATAAAATTTTGGGTATGGACTTGTTGACATTGCACGATGCTGTTGTGAAATGCAAAAGAAATACTATTGATTTGAGATGTCAGAATGATGAAATAGTTCGGATTGAGTCAAATAATTTGAATGGATTACCTACTGTGATATATGTGTTAAAAGCTCAAAATTATTTGAGAAAGGGTTATGAATCTTATTTTGCTTACGTGATTGATTCGAAAGTAACTGAAAAGAAAGTTGAATCAGTGTAAGTTGTCTGTGAATTTTCTGATGTATTCCTTGAAGAGTTACTGAGATTACCTCCGATACGTGAAGTTGAATTTAGTATGATTTGTTACCGGGAACGACTCCTATTTCGATAGATCTGTATAGAATGGCACCGACAGAGTTAAAAGAATTAAAGTCACAGTTCCAAGAATTGATCGATAGAGGATTCGAAAGACCGAGTTTTTCACCTTGGGGTGCTCTTGTTCTGTTTGTGAAAAAGAAAGATGGCACGATGAGAATGTGCATTGATTATCATCAGTTGAACAAGGTGACCATAAAGAATAAATATCCTCTGCCTAGAATCGATGATTTGTTTAATGAGCTTAAAGGAGCCACTGTGTTCTCAAAAATATATCTGAGATCGGGATACTCCCAATTGAGAGTAAAACATTCAGATATTCTGAAATCTGCTTTCAAAATGAGGTACGGGCATTATGAGTTTTTAGTTATGCCTTTCGAACTAGCAAATACTCTTGTTGTTTTTATGGATTTGATGAACAAAATTTTTAGACCATACTTAGATCGATTTGTTGCATTCATTGACGACATTTTGATTTATTCACGTGATGAGATTGAACATGCTGAGCATCTGAGAATTGTTTTGTAAACTCTGCTGGATAAGCAATTGTATGCAAAGCTCAGTAAATGCGAATTTTGGTTGCGTGAAGTTGGTTTTCTAGGACATATTGTGTCAGCATCTGGTATACAAGTTGATTCAAGTAAGATTTCTACCATTCTGGAATGGAAACCTATGAAGAATGTGTCTGAAGTCCGTAATTCTCTGGGATTAACTAGTTATTATTGTCAGTTTGTAAAAAGTTTTTCGATCATTGCTACTCCTTTGACTAGATTGCTTCAGAAAGATGTAAGATTTGAATGGTCTGAAAAATTTCAAAAAAGCTTTGATTAGTTGAAAACTTTGTTAACTGAAGCTCTAGTTTTAGTACAGCCAGAATTGGGTAAAGAATTCGTGATCTACAGTGATGCTTCATTGAATGGTCTGTGATGTGTTTTGATGCAGGAAGGAAAAGTTATAGCTTATGCCTCGAGACAATTGAAACCGCATGAAAAGAATTATCCGATGCACGACCTTGAGTTATTTGCGATTGTATTTGCCTTAAAGATTTGGCGTCATTACCTCTTCCGTGAAAAATGTCATGTTTAATCTGATCATAAAAGCATGAAGTATTTGATGACTCAGAAAGATCTGAATTTGACACAACGTCGATGGTTAGAGTTGTTAAAAGACTACAAGCTCATGATTGGTTATCATCCGGGTAAGGCAAATGTTGTTGCTGATGCATTGAGTTAGAAATCACTGTTTGCATTGCGTGCAATGAATGCTCATTTAGACCTGTTAGATGATGGTTCTGTGATGGCTGAATTGAAAGCGAAACTGTTGTTTTTACAACAGATACGTGATGCTCAGAAAGTTGATAATGAGTTGCTAGCGAAAATAGCTCAGTGTAGTTTGAACTCTGAATCTGAATTTCGAATTTGATAATAATGACTGCTTGAGATTTCAAGATCGAATTTCTGTTTCGAGAAGTCCAGAGTTACTGCAGTTAATTATGAATGAAGCTCATAATAGTCTCTTATCTATTCATCCAGGAAATACAAAGATGTATCATGATTTGAAACAACATTATTGGTGGTCTAGAATGAAAAGAGATATATCTAATTTTGTGTCAAAATGTATAGTCTGTCAGCAAGCTAAAGCTGAACACCAAGTCCCATCTGGTTTACTACAACCGATTCTGATTCCAGAGTGGAAATGGGATAGAGTGACGATGGACTTTGTTTCTGGGTTACCTTTGACTCCGAGAAAGAAAGATGCAATTTGGGTCGTAGTTGATCGATTGATGAAATTCGCCCATTTTATTCCGGTACGATCTGATTTCTCACTTGATAAGTTAGTCGAGCTGTATATTTCTGAGATTGTGAGATTGTACGGGGTGCCACTATCTATTGTGTTAGATAGAGATCCGAAATTTACATCACGATTCTGGAAGAAATTGCAAGAAGCTTTAGGCACGAAATTGCATTTCAGTACAGCTTTTCACTCGCAAACAGATGGCTAGTCTGAGCGAATTATTCAGATTCTTGAGGATATGTTGAGATGTTGCATCCTTGAATTTGACAGTACGTGGGAACATTATTTTCCATTGATTAAATTTGCATATAATAATAGTTTTCAGTCGAGCATCAAGATGGCACCTTATGAAGCTTTGTAAGGATGTAAATGTCAGACGCCTCTGTATTGGACTGAGCTCAGTGAAAATAAGATACACGGGGTTGATTTGATAAAAGACACAGAACAGAAAGTGAAAGTAATCCGTGATAGTCTAAAAGCAGCGTCAGATTGTTAGTAATCCTATGTAGATTTGAAACAGAAAGATATTGAGTTTGAGATTGGTGATAAAGTGTTCTTGAAAATATCTCCGTGGAAGAAAGTACTCAGATTTGGACGTAAAGGCAAATTAAGTCCGAGGTTCATCGGGCCGTATGAAATCATTGAATGCGTTGGACCTGTTGCATATAGATTGTTGTTGCCGTCTGAGTTAGAAAGAATTCATAATGTTTTTCATGTATCGATGCTTAAACGATACAGATCTGATCCCTCTCATGTGATTTCTCCGTCCAAGATTGAAATTCGATCTGATATGACTTATGAAGAAGAACCGATTCGTATCTCGGCTCGTGAGACTAAAGAATTGAGAAATAAAAAGATCTCGTTAGTAGAAGTGTTATGGCATTGACATGGAGTGGAAGAGGCTACGTGGGAGCCTGAAGATTCTATGAGACAATAATATCCCTAGTCAAAACAGTGGTTTTGGGACCATAAATCCGAGTAGTAAAAATATTTTAATATTATTTTCTATGTCTATAGTATATGATTAAGCATGTGTGAAATTTTTATGATTTAATTTGGTCATTTGTGTGCTTAATTTGAAAAAATGACTGAATCACATAAGATGCAAAGGTTGGCTATTAATGTGAAAGTGCTGAATTTTTAATGTCTTTATTATGTGAAGGCCTTAAAATGAAATTAGGTCATTTTTTCATAAAATGGACGGTTAAAGGCATATGTTAAATGGTTTTATACTTGGTTTATAAATGTTAATTTAATAAATAACCTATTAATATGAAATAAATAAAACAAATGAAAATGGCTAGTGGAATGTTCATCCTTCCACCACCGAAAAAAGAAAAAAAGAATAGGTTTTAAGCTTTTAAAATATTCGGCCATTGAAGGGTTTAATTCAAGGTATGTTTTGCTTCAGTTTTTGATAATTTCTATGTTTTTGTAATCGTTGCTTCGAGTACTTTGAAACCCATGCTTCAATTTTGTGAATTGATGAATATTTTGAAATGTGCCATTGATGAACATGAGTTTTGTAATGTTTGATGGTGAAATATGAAATATATGTGTTAGATTAACATGTTTTGTCTTGACGTTTTTGATGATTTTGAGTATTTTGGACTTAATTGAGAAAATAATATTTTGAGGGGCTAAATTGTGAAATAATTGAAATGTATGGACTTGTGTGGACTACATGATAATTCGGCTAAGCATGGGTGTATTGAAATTTTGTGTATTTTGTGATTTTGTGAAATAAGGACTAAAATGTCAAAATGTGAAAATATGAGGGCTAATTTGTAAATTGCCCTAAATATGTGTTTTTGGATTGAAATGAGTGATTTGGTGAAAAAATGGATTAAAATATGTATAGATCAATAACCGAAGAAAACGATCTTGGATCGTGGGAAATCGAAAGTAATTAAGTAGCCGAGTTCATTTCTGTTTATCTGAATCCGAGGTAAGTCTATATACAAATAATGTATTTGTATTGATTTATGTATGTTTATATGAAACCTCATTGTGATGAATGTATACGAGAATGATAGTATATGAATTCTGAGGAAGTATCGATAATGTATCAATGTCAGAGAAGCCCCGTACGAACCTAGGAATAGATAGGATTACATATGTCATGACATAAGTTTTCGATATATGATATCATGTAAGACCACTTCTGGGACGTTGGCATTGGTTTGAGATTTTGTGTAAGACCACGTCTGGGACGTTGGCATCGATATGATCTTTACGTGTAAGACCATGTCTGGGACAGTGGCATCGATATTTGGTTACATTTAAGACCATGTCTGGGACGTTGGAATTGTACGACTATTTCGAGCATTCTGAGTATCCTATTTAGTTCCGAACGGTTCAACGAGCAAGTCCAAGAAATGAATGCTTATGTGAAATGTATAAATGATTCAGGTACGTTGGAAAGATAAGTGTTCAAATGAGCTTACTAAAGTGAAAATATGTATAGATTTGATGAGATAATATGTGATACAAGCTTGACTGAGCTATGAGTAAAGTGATACTTTGAGCTATGGAATGTGGGTCAGTAATGGCTAAGCAAATTAGCCAAAGGATATGTGTTAAATTTGCAAATGAGAAACATTAATGTTATTGTATCAATGTGGCTATGTGCATTTTGTGTTAAGTTTATTTGTATATGGCTTACTAAGCTTTTGAAAGCTTACTTTGTGTGTGTTTTCTCTGTTTTATAGATCGTCAAAGCTACTAAAGGCTCAGGAACCGTCGAGGATCGTCATCACACTACTCAATCTTGTTTTGGCACCTTTTGAAAATGTATATACTAAAGTATGGCATGTCTAGGCTAGTTACCTTGAGTTATGTTTGAAATATGTGTTTAGCCATGTGATATGGCTAGTTAAATGGTTGTGTAATGAATAAAGAGTCATGCTTATGATATTTGGTTTTGGTATGATTCCATGGTGATGAAATAGTTAAGGTAATGGAAAGCTTATTTATGCAAAGCGAGTATATGTGTTTGATGAATGATGGTTATGTTGAAGTGGTAAGTTGGGGATGAATCATGCTTAGTCTATTTATGAATTGGTTAAGCTATTTTGTATATAAGTTGATATGCTTAGAAATGAGATTGAATGGGATGATATTATGACTATTTTGTGTGTTTTTTGTTGCCAATTGTGTTTAGAAATATGCTTGTATGTGCTTGTAGGGATAACCCAATGTATGGGTGGCGTTTTGGCCTTGGAAATAGCCTATAATTGCCTACACGGTTGAGCACACGAGCGTGTGGCTCGACCGTGTCCCTCGTGGTTGTAATTCAAAACATTTCAAACTTGACCATGGGCAAGACACACGGGTGTGTGACTGGCTGTGTGGATCAAGTCAGTAGTGACCACGGGCTGAACACACGAGCGTGTGACTGGCCGTGTGGTGAAAGTCAGTAGCGACCACGGGTGAGGCACATAGGCATGTACATGACCATCTGAACAAGTCAGTATGTATGCCCTGTTTTGACACGACTTAGGCACACGGGAGTGTCTGAGGCTGTGTGAGGCACAGGCCTGCCCACACGGGCGTGTGACCTCTGTAAGTTTGAAAAGTTTTTAACTTTTCGAGAATTTTCGTATTTGTTCAGTTTAGTCCCAGCCCTATTCTAAAGCATGTTTAAGGTTTCAAAGACCTATTTAAGGGACACTTTGATCCTATTGGTTGAATTATATTATGAAATGTTCGTAAAAGATTCTTTTTGTTCGGTAATGCCTCTTAACCCTAATCTGACGATGGATATGGGTTAGGGTTGTTACTCTTGAGGTGGTTGTTGACTTGGTCTTGGATGAATTTGTTGGAGAGTTTGAATTGGTCTTGTGAGTTGGTAGTGGAGGATATCAAGAAGGGATAAGTGGAAAGGATCATGGAGATTTTCAAGGAGTTTGAGATTGGGGGAAGTTGTTGCCAAATTGGGGAACTGGTTGGTGTAAAATTTGGCTAAAAGGTTTGGAGATGTGCATTTTCGGCATTTGGTTTTTGAATAGGTGCCAAATTTTCTCTTAGGCTTTTGGGGGTGTGCGTTTTATCATTTTAAGAGTAGGGGAGTTCCTTTTTTGGTGTAGTTTCGGCTTAAAGCAAGTGATGCCACACGAGTGTGCGATCGTGCGTGTGGTAAACCAAGCCCACGAAGATGGGCGTTAGTCTGTAGAGGCCACCACGAGCGCTCTCGTAGTCTTGGGTTGTTTTGGGCCTCGTTGGGCCGAAATGGGCCCATACGGAGAAAATATATGTGATGTGGTAAGTGTTGTTTGGACTGTGACGTTTGCAAAACTGTGGCTGTTTCTGGGATAATTGGGCCACACGAGCGTATGGGCCCACTTAGGTCGAAAAATGGGCTTTAGGCCGATTTACACCGTTGTGTCTGTTTGGGTTACTTAAGTCGCTCGAGGCGACGGTGGACCTTCTGTTGGGTCACTGAGACCCCAATTTTTGAAATTTGTGAAATACCCCCGATTTGTGAAATTACTGAAATACCCCTAAAGGGTAAATGATTGTTTTGCCATTGTAGGTAAATGACTGAATTAGATTATGAATTTGACTGATTTGACTAGGATTGTATGACAGTGTTTTAACTGACTTGACAGTGGTTGTATGACTGATATGCTTTTAATATATGTCTAAATGACTATTACTGAGCATGGCCATTTTGCACACACGTGTAATGATTGAGCATGTCATACAAGACATATTGCATGGGGTTGGGACATTGATACAGAGGAAGTTCTGATAGGGTCGCACCGGTCACATGAGACGACTGTGGATCCAATATTGATATGTTAAGGTCGCACGAGTCGCATGAGACGATTGTGGACCGACGGACGGTTTAAAGTCGCGTAATCTGATTATGGCTCTGTGCCATCTTGATTATGACTTTGTGCCAATCGTATTTACCCGTGGCTATGTGCCTAACGTGTATATATATATTGATGACTCTGTGTCGATCATAATTACCCGTGGCTGTGTGCTGCTTATATTACCGTCGCTGATGGCTATATGCCAAACTTATTACAGTTACCGATAGCTTTGTGCCATCCTGATTATGGCTCTGTGCCATCTTCATTATGGTTTATAACCATTCTATTTATGGCTTTTAGCCGTTCTGTTAACTGGTAGCGTTGTTGCGATATTTATGGCTTTTAGCCGTTCTATCCACAGTGTTGAGTCGTTCTGTTGACTTAGTGCCGCAACCGGTGCTAAGCTTGGTGTGTTGGGTGGGTGGGTTGATTTTATCCCCACGTAAGTGTAGTGTTGGTACGAGTGATGTGTTGGCTGGATCGGGGTGGGATGCATCCTCATACTGTTGCATATCTGTTTATGAGATTTGTCATTGTACTGGGCCTAGGGCCACTTGTTCTATATTGGTTTGGGCTGGGCCCAATTAATTCTGTTATGGGCTGTGACCCCAATGATATTGTAGTGGGTTTTGGCTCACGTATGCTCTGAACTGGACTATACTGTTATTGTTAAAGGGCTTTGGCCCAGACTGTTTCGATTTCTGTTTCTGTATACTGACTATTACTCTAGTAAGGGGATTACACACTGAGTTTTCGTAAACTCACCCTGTTTTTAACTGTGCAGGTAATCCCTGGCATTAGGAGGATCGCAGTCTTTGCGAGGACTCGGAGGTGACCACCACGCTGCATGGTATTGTTATGCTTTGGACTTTATTTATGTTTTAAATTCTGTTTTGGGTTTTAATTTCTATAATACGACCTCTCTCGGTTTAATTCTAAATTTTGGATTTTGTTACATTTTATATCTATTAGACGTAGACGAGTTTTCAACCCAATTATTGTTTTTAAAAACTTACATTTTAAATTTTTTTACCTTAAATTAGCTTCCGCAACTAGAAGAGTTTTTTAACAAAGTTAATAACATTTTTAAAAGTGAGTAACTTTTCAATAAACCGCATTTTGAAATTGAACGAACACAAATTGATACTTTAGTTTTTAAATTTTAAGGAGGGTTTTCAATGAAAACATGGAACATCCTCTATTTTAACATTTGCATAAGCTTTAACTCAAGTATAATCCTAATTATCAGTCTTCATAGCCGAAACCACATTAGACATAAATCTTGATTTTTCTCCAACAACAACAATTTTCACCCCATAAATATTCCTTAAAGTAATTTGCTTAGTCTCAAAATCTACCTTAGCCTTATGTTCAGTCAACCAATCCATACCAAGAATAACATCAAAACCATAGAACGACAATTCCATAAGATCAGCAGAGAAAACATGCCCTTGTATCATAAAGGGGCATCTACAATCAACTTTTTTCACTACCACACTATCTCCAAAGGAACTAATAAAAGTCATACCCAAACCAATAGTCTCTACTGGAATCCTTAACTTACAAGTCAATTCACTCAAAATATAAGAATGCGTAGAACCGGAACAACTAAAAAGAATAAGGGAGTAGACTACAAAGTGAAAGTACCTAGGGTGATATTAGTAGAATCCGAATCCTTCAACTCCCTAACAGCATAAACTCAAGTTGGGCCTACAGACTCAACCTGTGAACCAATAGTATGAGCAATGATCTACTGCCCAACCGATTTCCCATTAACTCTACTGCAACCATGGCCTCTAGCAGGGCAGGAGCAGGTGCAGGTGCCGAACTCTGAGTCTGTGAAACCTCAACTCTATTCGAGCAATCCCTAAGAAAATTTTCCTTCGAACCACACTTAAAACAACCACCTATAAACTTACGACACTCACCAGAATGCCTACGCTCACAGAGTGCACAAAGCTGCCATCTAGGACCACCTATCGAACCACCAATACTAACCACAACACTACTTTACTACCTAGACTGTCTCGATCAAGACCCATGTCTCGCACCCCTACTAGAACTTTGACTATCACGCCCTCTCTTCGGCGCTCACCCAGATACAACATCAGAAGTCCTTTTACCAGATTCAATAACCATAGAACGAAATGGCTTAGCTAAATTTTCCACAACTACTTCAGCTATCTCAACTAACTCATCAAGCATCTCCACTTTCTAAGCTACCAAATAAACTTGAATCTCACGATTAAGCCCAAATCAGAACCTTTTACAATGATCCCTCTTAGAATGTAACACCCCATTACCCGTCTAATGCCAGGACAGTATACTAGGCATTACTGGACTAAACAAAAAAACTTATACAAAATCGGGCTATAAAATCTCATTCAATTTAAAATTTCTCATTCACATGCAAATTGCCACTTATATGGGACCACGAGGCCCAAAACATACATTGGGAACTGTTCGGGACTAAACCGAGAACTTAGGAAACTTTAAGAAGACTTAGAATTTTTTTCATCAAAATAGGGGTCACACACCCGTGAGGCTTGGGACATGGCCGTGTGGTCACACACGCCCAAGTCCTCAGCCTGTGTAACTCTCTGTTTATGACGTCATCAAAAAATAGGGTCACACGACCAAGTCACACGCCTGTGTGCTTAGGCCATGTGGCAAATTAAATTCTGAAAAATAGATGTAGACTTTACATGCCCGGGGCACATGCCCATGTCCCGTGGCTGTGCCCTTTACACGGATGAGACACACGACTGTGTCTCTGCTCGTGTGGCCAAGAAAATGGCTATTTACCAAACCATTTGGCACTCTCTTTGCACATACTTAAATACAACATCAATCTATCCATACCAAATACATATAACCAAATCACATGAAACATTTAGTGTAAGCACACACATATAAATAGGCATTACAACTCATTAACTAATATGAGCCATATCCCATGGCTATATACAAAAGGAATCATATTACCATTATGAACCAACACATTTGGCCAAATCAGATGACACATACAGAATTGAATAACTCCCTATACATGCCATAAACTCAAAGGGTTTTGCATTCACTTATACCCAACATGATAGCTTGATAATGTGATAGCATCTCCGGGGATCTCCAACTCGAGCTAGCATAAAACCCTATAAGATATGAGAAAGGAAGGGGACTAAGCTACAAAGCTTAGTAAGTACATATGTAAATAATAAAAAATTGATTACCATGCTTTTAACAATCCTTAATATAAGCTTTAAAGATAATACCATCATTATTGCATAAAATTTCACAATTCATTTATGTTCATCTTAAACTATTACTCGAGTTGCAGTCACTAAATTATTTTTATCCAGAGATACGCAACTCCAAATTAGGATTCAAAAATTTTCCCTGAAACTAGACTCTCATCTCTTCTTATCATAAAATTTCTAGAATTTTTGGTTTAGCCAATCAGTACATTTTATTCTTTAAAATTTTCCCTATTTTGCTGTCTGATAGTTCTGACCCCTCTTCACTAAAAATTTATTTTCTTGTGGTACAGAAATTGAATGATGTTCTCGTTTGTTTCTCTTGAAAATATACTCAATAATAAATCCAATTATATAAGTTTTATCCATTGGTTATTTTTGTACAATTTTTAATGAATTTCCCAAGTCAGAATAGGGGATTTCGAAATCACTCTTACCCTGTCTCATAAAAATTCAAATATCTCATAATATGAAATTCTTTTGCTTACACCGTTTTTTGATATGAAAATAAACTCAATAAGATTTATTTTCATATCTTATTTAACTTTTAATTCAATTTCCACGATTTTTGGTGAATTTTCAAAGAGATACCACTGCTGCTGTCCAAACTGTTTTATTGCTAATTTTACTCTATCATGTTTTCTTTGTATTAATTCTCATTTACACACATATAACACTAAAATATATCCATAGCTAGCCATGCCAACATGCTAGTCATCATCAAATATGTACAAGCCATTCATTGGCCAATTTAACCTATACATCAACAACAAAGACTTGAACATTTCATTTCTCAATATAATTTGGCTTAAAAGCCTCACACATGATCATCATCAAATCTTATCATGTATCCATTCATCATGAATGTAGATCATTAATCACAAGGATATCAATATTTCACAAGTATATTTTATTTCTGTATTTATTTCTGTACATTCTTCCCAAGAATTTATCATATACCAAATTCACTTCACATGAGTTCTATGTACATACATGTACCTCTCGTAACATAGTCACTTACTTTCTTGTTTTTAACATACCCGTTGAACCACTCATAATGCTAAAAGATACTTGGGAATCTCATACATATAATACCGTATCAACGCCATATCCTCGATATGGTCTTACATGAAATATCATGTCGACGCCATGTCCCTAACATGGTCTTATATGAAATCACATACCGTGCTCATTTCTCAAGAGTTTCGCATAAGTACTTGTATCACTCCATCACATAACTTTAACCCTTTTTTCCATATTTAACATCAATTTTAATACTTTATCCTGTTGAAGCACTTGAAACATTAAAGGATACTCGAAAGTTGTCATACACATAGTAAGATGCCAATGCCATATCCCAGATATGGTCTTACATGGGATCACATGTCGATGTCGATGCCATATCCCAGATATGGTCTTATACGGGATCTTATATTGATGTCGACACCATATCCCAGATATGGTCTTACATGGGATCACATGTCGATGTCGATGCCATATCCCAGATATGGTCTTATACGGGATCTCATATTGATATTGATGCCATATCCCATATATGGTCTTACACGAGATCGTATGTCGATGCCATGCCCCAGACATGGTCTTACATGATTTCATACCGAAGCCAGGTCCCAGACATAGTCTTACACGGAATCATTATTCGATACCGATGCCATATCCCAGATATGGTCTTATATGAGATCTCGATTAAGTACCGAGGCCATATCCCAGATATGGTCTTATACGGGACCTTCTTAATCGAATGTCGTGACAAAGGTATCATTTCTATTCCTAAGGTTCAACCGGGATTCTCATTCTTTGATTCTTTGCCAAATCATCATCAATCGAATCCGTATAAACATATATATATAATTCATGCAATATCAAAATATTAAAAACATAATATAATGTTGTATTATTTACACACGAACTTACCTCGATACCAAAATGGCAAAAGGGACCTAACCGTTAGTTACTCATTTTTCCCCCGTTCTAAGTCCAAACCCCGTTTTCTTTGATCTATAACATCACATTTAGCGTACTTATTAGTCACATTATATTCATTGTGACCTAAAAATCATAATATGGAAAAATTACATTTTTACCCCTAAACTTTGTCATATTTAACTTTTGCCCCTAGGCTCGTAAAATGATTTTTATTCAATTTTCTTGTATTTTAGGCCTAGTAAAACCATTTTCATAACTATAGCATTCCACAATTTGCATTCATTCACACATTTTCATACGTTTTTCAACCTTTTACAAATTAGTCTTTTTATGTGATTTCATCGAAAATCACTTAGTAAAAGTCGTTTACTACACACCGAGCATTCATATTCTACCAATAGACATCAAAGCACATGCATGTCATCCATGGGTAAATTTTTTAACACAAACCCTAACTCAAAAAAAATGGTAGAAATAGCTAAATCGAGTTATGGGGATCTAAAAAATGTAAAGAACATTAAAAATTGGGCTTGGATGTACTATTGAGCTTGAAAAATTGAAAACCCTAGCCATGGCTTCCCCCATGCTAAATTCGGCCAAGCAAGAAGATGGACAAGGGTTTTTGGCTTTTATTTTGTCTTTTAGTCCATTTAATTACTAAATTACCAAAATGCCCCTAACTTAAATATTCTATTTCACTTATCTCATGTCCATTTTTGTCCAAAAATTTAACCAATGGTCTAATTACCATTTAATGACCTCCAATTTAAAATTTCATAGAAATTGGACACTTCTAATATGTAGAACTCAACTTTTACACTATTTATAATTTAGTCCTTTTGACTAAATTGAGTGCCCAAACGTCGAAATTTTCATGAAATCTTTTCGTGAAATCGTAGACCATAAAAATATAATAAAAATAAGATTTTCTTCGTCAGATTTGTGGCCCCAAAACCACTCTGCCGACTAGGTGCAAAATCGGGCTGTTACACAGAAAGTACCATATTAGGAGCGTACTAACTAAGTCGCACGAGCTCTGCCTCATAGTCAGCCACTAACAAATCACCTTGAACCAAATAAAAAAACTCATGTTTATGAGCCTCCATATACTACTCGCCCATAAACTTCCTCTTAAAAACCTCAAGAAAATATCCCCAAGTCAAACGATCAACAGTAGTACCTTTCTTAATAGTATTCCGCCAATGGTGAGCCTCACCATCAAGTAGGGACATAGCACAATCCAAATTCTCCTCATTAGAACAGGACATCTATTCAGGATCCTTTCAATTCCTTCCAACCAGTACTCAGCTACGGTAAGATAAGTACCTTTTACCCAGAAAACGTTTTACCACCCAACGTCCAAAGTCTGTAACACCCCTCACCTGTATTCAATGCCGGAATAGGGTTTTGGAGCATTACCAGACTTATAACACAATTACACATACATTTACTCATACATTTCCAAATTTCATTCAAATATCAATCAACACATTCATATTGTCCCTAATACGAGCCTAGAGGCCCTAAACATGCATTAGGAGTGGTTCCGGACTAAACCGATAACTTTGGAAATTTTTTAAACATTTAGAAAACTTTCTCAAAAATAAGGGACACAAGTCCGTGTGGCCTAGCCGTGTGTCTCACATGGCCAATAGACACGCCCGTGTCATAGGCCGTGTGGACATTTGAAATGGGAGCACATGGTCGTGTCCTAACCTGTGTCTGACCCCTTGTAACTCTCTGACTTGGGTCACACGGCCAACACACGTGCCCGTGTGCCCTAAAAATGGCCATACACGCTCGTGTGCCAGGCCGTGTGCTAAGCCGTACCAAACCTATAAGGTATACTGACTTATGCCACACGGCCAAGTCACACGCCCGTTGTAAGGCCTTGTGGAGTATACTAACTTGGTTTTATTTTCAACACCAGGAGACACACGGCTGAGACACACACCTATGTCTCTGCCCATGTGGACAAAAATAGGCTATTTCCCAAGCCAATTTGCCACCCAAACTTGTGCACACCTACATCAAATTCAAAGGTACCAAAACATAGCATATATGACATTATAACCAACCAATTCAAGCTTAATTCATGCGTAATCTATACCACTTTTCTCAATTGTAACATCCGAGATTTTAGGGGCTCTGCATTTACTTTGTATCTGTGTGTTTGGTATGCATAGTATGTGGTTTGAGTGTGTTTGGGTCCCCGGGAAGGCTCGGGGTCGAGTAGAAGTCTTGGTAAAATTTCAAGTTTTGGTACTTTGAAGGGGGGTTAACTGGTTGGGTCAGGTTTCAAGAGTTTTTACTTGTGTTTGACGACACAAGAAAGGCAGTAGTAGGGTGGCAAGGAGACGCCACCTAGCATGTAGGGAGGTGGCATCATAAGGGAAGCTGAAGGAGAGGGTTCGAGTCTCTCAGGTAGCGCAAGGAAGCATTATTTTTTGGCTCAGACAAGGGAAGTGATTGGATGGTAATCAAACTTTGGAGGAGAGAGGGAAGACTTGGTCAAGATATTCAAACAAGTGGTGGAGAGCTATTTGTGGAGTTTGAGTAATTCAAACTCATTTGAATGGGCGATGGAGAGGGAATGTAGGAGGAAATCGTGGGGGGTGATGTTGTTGGTAGAGTTTCTATACTTGAGTATCAAGGTAAGTCTATGCATAAACAATGCATTCATACTTAGAATTTGTTAATGCTAGCTAGTGTATAGCATGATATAGAATAATTGAGAATGATTGAGAACCTATGTGGGATGAATGTGTTAGAATTTTTGAATGGATGTATGGTTAATTAAGTAGATATGTGAATGTGTAGTGAGAATGCTAAATGGTGGGCTAAGTGCGATACCATCTTAATGCATATTGATGATAAGCTGGCTATGTGCGATGCTATCGTTAGGTATATCGTCTAGTGGGCTATGTGCGAAACCATTATGATTACCTTTGTGGTAGGCTAAGTGCGATACTACCTTATTAATTGTTTGTGGTGGGCTAAGTGCGAAACCATCGAGAAATTAGCTGTGTGGATTAGCTGTGTGGATGAATTATCGAGAAATGATATGTTGTATATTGTGTAAATGTTATATTGAATGCAGGGTACATTTCAATGGTTATGAGTATGTGACTCATGATGTGTTGGGAATGTGGTAAGGGATAGAAAGAATAAGCATAGTTGTACATTATATGTTAGAATAATGCTAATTGTTGTTTAGCTTATACTATGATGCTTAATTGTTTATGTGTAAACTTACTAAGCTCAAAGCTTACTCCTTTTCTTTTCCCTTGTCTTATAGAGTGAAAGTGTTAAATCGAGATACGTGGATCAATTGGAAAATCGGCCACACTATCAGCACCCTCGGGTATATGAGACTTAATGTTTTGTATGTGGCATGTATAGAGGCTAGACAAGTTAGTGAATTTTGTTGTAAATGGCTAGGATGTGTTAGCCTATAGTTGGATAATATATTTTGTATAATGTCATAGTTGTTGGCTATTATATTATATGAAAAGATGTAGTATCCATGTGAGATTGTGATTTCATTTAAGTTGATTATGGATGTGTTGAATGAGTGCATGTTGTGTATGCTATAAGGGTGAGAAGGGCTTAGCAAATAGCTTTGTTCTTGTCTATGTGGATAGACACACGGGCGTGTGTCTAGGCCATGTGTGACACACGGTCAGCCCATGGGCGTGTGACTTGGCCGTGTGTCCCCTGCATGTTGACATTTTAAGTTAGATTTGGCCACGAGCTAGCCACACGGGCGTGTTTCTAGGTTCTAGGCCGTGTAAGTGAAGCCAGTGTTCACCACGGTTGGAGAACATGGGCGTGTACCCTAGTCGTGGGGCATTGGCAGAATGCTTGGGTTTTCATACACGGGTTGAAGGCATGGGCATGTGTGTCTACACACGGGCGTGTCTCATCTTACATGGGCGTGTGAGCCCTGTATAAAAGAGAAAAATTTTAAGAAATGAAAAAGTTCCGAAATAGTCTCGAGAGCCCTCGTGTGTATGAGTGAGGCCTCGTAAGTCGAGAATGAGGTTGTTGAGGTGACTTAAGAGAGTACTAACGATGAGCCTAAGTGGGGATCATGTGGTTTTAATACGGTAACATCTCGGGCCTGGTTCCGGCGTAGAACCCATGTAAGAGGTGTTACAATCAGTCTGGACGTTACTACACAGTGCTGCTCACCCAAGCTGTCAGGTATCGCAACATATGTCGGAATACCCAGCCACTGGTAGGACGTACATGACCAACACTCGGATCACATAATCACATGGGTTCCTATTGACATGTCACTTGCATCCTATTCTATTCCTAAGGTTCAACCAGGACTTCTTGCTTGTCGGAACTTTGTCGAATACGACCAAAAAGTCAATCACACTTCATACAATATTAAAGCATTTAAAACATAAATATAATAACGCATTATTTACATACGAACTTACCTCGGTACAAAATAGTAGAATTGGACTTAATCGTCGAACACTTTGTTTTTCCCCTGATCTAGGTCTGAACCTCCTTTTTGTTGATCTATAAATACAAATTCATCTCATTTAATCACCACATTATTCACTTCAGCCCAAAAATCACATTATTGTAAAATTATATTTTTGCCCCTAACTTTTCAATATTTTACACTTTAGTCCCTAGGCTCGTTAAATGAAATATAGTCAATTTCTTCAAAACCCAAGCCTAGCTGAACCATTTTTATACTCATGAAAACCCACATTTTTCAATTTAATCACACTTTTACTACTCATTTTATAACTTTTACAAATAAGTCCTTTTTGACATTTTCATAAAAAATCAACTAGTAAATGTTGTTTATCTAACACCAAACATACATTTTCTACCATTAGACATCAAAATACACAAATATCTATCAATGGTAAAATTTAAGACGTCATCTTTCTTTCAAATTATTCTTTGAAATAGCTAGATTAGGTTACAAGGATCTCAAAAACATAAAAATCATTAAAAATTGGGCTAGAACGGACTTACAATCAAGCTTGAAAGTGGCCAAAATCCTAGCTATGCCTTGAGAATTTCAGCTATGGGGGGACTAATTTGAGAAGATGAAGACTTTTATTTTAGTTATTTTGGCTTTATTTACTAGATTACCAAAATGCCCTTCACCTAAACTTTGAAAGTTTTCACTAACCATGTCCATTTTTGTCCATACTAAAGCATAATGGTCTAATTATCATCTAAGGACCACCAATTAAAAATTTCATAACAATTAGACACCTCTAGCTTCTAGAACACACATTTTGCACCTTTTGCAATTTAGTCCTTCTAACTAAATTGAGTGCCCAAACGTCAAAATTTTCGAACAAAATTTTCATTAAATCATTCCATAAAACTGTAGACCATAAAAATATAATAAAAAGAAATTTTACTGCATTGAATTTGTGGTCCCAAAACCACTATTCCGACTAGACCCAAAATCGGGCTGTTACAACTCTCCCCCTTTAGGGATATTCGTCTCTGAAAATCTTACTAGAAAAGAGGTTTGGGTATTGTTTTCTCATAGCTTCCTCAGGTTCCCACGTGGCCTCTTCGACCCTGTTTCGTTGCCATAAAACATTCACTAGAGCTATACCTTTATTTCTCAACTATTTGACTTTTCGAGCCAAAAATCTTGATCGGTTCTTCACCATAAGTCATATCGGGTCAAATCTCCACTTCTGTCGGCGAAATCACATGCGAAGGGTCTAATTGATAATGTCGCAACATCGACATAGGAAATACATTGTGAATCATTTCCAACTCTGTTAGCTTTGCTAACCAATATGCCACTGGCCCTATTCTTTTGATAATCTCATACGACCCAATGAAACATGGACTTAACTTGCCTTTACAGCCAAATCTCATAATCTTCTTCCATGAAGATATTTTCAGAAATACTTTATCACCAATATGAAATTCAATCTCTTTTCTTTTCAAATATACATAAGACTTTTTTCGATCTGAAGCGGCTTTCAAACAGTCACGAATTACCTTCAACATTTCTTCGGTTTCTCTAACCAAGTCAACCCCATGAATCTATTTCTTTAAGCTCTGTCCAATACAACAGAGTTTGACACTTACATCCATACAATGCCTCATACGATGCCATCTTTATACTCAACTGAAACTGTTGTTATAAGCAAATTCGACCAATGGTAGATATTTCTCCCAACTACTTTCGAATTCTAGAACATAACATTGGAGCATATCTTCGGGAATCTAAATCGTTCTTTCTGATTAATCGTCGGTTTGTAGATGAAATGCGGTACTAAAGTTTAACTTTGTACCCAAATTTTCTTGCAACTTCTTCCAAAATCTAGACGTAAACCTCAGATCTCTATACGAAATAATAGAAATAGGTACCCCGTGCAATCTAACAATTTCAGCAACATACAATTCAGCTAGCTTACCAAGTGAATAGTCAGTACGTGCCGGAATAAAATGAGTCGATTTCGTCAATCTATCAACAACAACCCATACGACATCTTTCTTTTTCAGAGTCAAAGGCAAACCTATTACAAAATCCATCGTAATTCTGTCCCATTTCCACTCGAGCACCATTATTCACTGAAGTAAACTCGAAGGTACTTGGTGTTCAGCTTTTACTTATTGACAAATCAAATATCTCGAAACAAACTCTGAAATATCTCATTTCATACCTGACCACCAATTTCTTCAAATAATTATACATTTTCATACTACCCGAATGAACTGATAAACAACCACTGTTTGCCTCGTGTAAAAGTTTTTGAATGAGTTCATCATTTTTTGGTACACATACTCTATCCCAGAACATCAAAAAATCATCTGAACCGATCCGAAAGTCTAAACCACTACCCGATTCACATTGAGCTCTTTTAGCTTGCAATTCACTTTCATTTTTCTGAGCTTCACAAATTTGCTGAATATATACCAGTCTAGGTCTCAACTCAGCCAAAATTGAACCATCATTAGACAAAGTCAATCTCCTACTCATAGCTCTCATAGCTCTCAAAGAAAACAAGGACTTTCTGCTTAAAGCATCTGCGACTACATTCGCCTTTCCCAAATGGTAGTCAATCACTAGTTCATAATCCTTCAGTAACTCGAGCCATCTTCGTTGTTGCAAGTTCAAATCTTTCTGAGTCATCAAATATTTTAAACTCTTATGATCAGTAAAGATATGGCATTTCTTACTATACAAATGATGTCTATAAATCTTCAAAGCAAACACTATGGCAGCCAATTCTAGATCGTGCGTCGGATACTTTTTCTCATGCGGTTTCAACTGTCTCGAGGCATAGGCTACCACTTTGCCCTTCTGCATCAATACACATCCTAATCCATTCAGTGAGGCATCGCTATAAATCACAAACTCTTTTCCCAGTTCAGGTTGTACTAAAACCGACGCCTCGGTCAATAATGCCTTCAACTTCTCAAAACTTTGTTGACATTTTTCGGACCATTCAGACTTAACATCTTTTTGCAACAACTTAGTCATAGGAGTAGCAACCATCAAAAAACCCTTAACAAATCACTGATAATAGCCGGCTAAGCCTAAAAAGCTTCTAACCTCTGATACACTCTCGGTGGCTTCCAATCAACAATTTCTGAAATCTTACTCGGATCAACCCGAATACCATCTCTTGAAATAATATGTTCCAAAAATCTAGCTTCTCGAAGCCAAAACTCACTTTTACTGAATTTAGCAAATAATTTCTTATCTCTCAAAGTCTGCAATATAGTTCTTAAGTGCTCAGCATGCTCAGTCTCATCATGAGAGTAAATCAGAATATCGTCAATAAACACAACCACAAATTTATCTAAATATGGCCGGAAGATTTGATTCATCAAGTCCATAAAAATAGCAGGAGCATTAGTTAGTCCAAAAAGCATGACAAGAAATTCATAGTGCCTGTACCTTATTCTGAAAGCGATTTTCGGAACATTCGATTCTTTAATTCTCAAATGGTAGTAGCCAGACCTCAAATCAATCTTCGAGAACACGGTTGCCCCTTTTAAACTGATCAAACAAGTCATCAATTCTTGGCAAAGGATACTTGTTCTTTATCATTACTTTATTAAGCTATCGATAATCGATACAAAGTCTCATAGATTCGTCTTTCTTCTTTACAAATAATACTGGTGCACCTCAGGGAGAAAAACTCGGTCTCACAAAACCTTTATCTACAACTTTTGCAACTGAGTTTTCACTTCTTTCAATTCAGTCGGAGCCATCCTATATAGAGCGATCGATATCGGTGACTAAATCAGTACCAAACTCAACTTCTCAAATCGGTGGCAACCCAGGCAACTCTTCTAGAAAAACATTCAGATATTCACAAACTATCGACACTAATTCAATTTTCAATTCATATGCTTTTGTATTCAATACGTAAGCTAGATAAGCTTCATAACCTTTTCTTACATATCTCTGGGCAGACATCGAAGAGATCACAACAGCTAACTCACCCGACTCATCTGAATCAATCCGAAGAATTTCACCATTTTCACATTTCAATTCAATAAATTTCCATCTACAATTCACTACAACGTTATGTTGTGTCAACCAATCCATACCCAATATAACATCAAACTCATCAAATAGCAACAACATTAAATCAGCCAGAAAATAGTGACCTCGAATCATCAAGGGACAATTCTTGCAAACTCTATCAACTAATACATGTTTGCCTAAGGGGTTTGACAGTTTAATCACAAACTCAGTAGACTCAACAAGCAAACACTTACTAGATACCAAATTCATACAAACATAAGAATGAGTCGATCCAGGATCAATTAATGCAATAGCATTAGTATGATAAAGAGAAAATGTACCAGTAATCACATCGGAAGATGATGTATCCTCACGAGCACGAATGGCATAAGCTCTAGCAGGTACTCTGGCCTCAGATCTCACAGTTGTATCCTTTATCACACCTTTACTGCTAATTCTATTCCAGTTATTTCTCGGTGGCCTACCCCTATTGGTAGTGTTACTCGGCCTTGCACTCTAAAATTATTCTTTCTCAGCCATCTTAGGGCAATCTCGGATGAAATGCTCTTAAGAACCACACTTGAAACAAGCTCGGTCATTCATTCTACACTCGCCTGGATGTCTTCTTCCATAATGCTGACATTTGGGTCTAACAGACCTAACATTACCCACACTTTTCATTAAAGTAGTTTGGGATTTAAAACTCGAATATTGCTTCCCGCGGTCTCTGTGCGAATACCCAATTGATACATTTTAATGAGAATTCATTTCTCTAGATTTCTTTGACTTAAATTGAAATGACTTACTCATCGATCTTTTTCTTGCATCTCTAGCCTTACTCTGGGCCTTTCTTTTCTTTTTGCTTAGCTCTTCGGCTTTGCAAGCTCGTTCAACCAATACAACAAATTCTTTTAGTTCCAAGATTCCAACTAACAGTTTGATATCCTTATTCAGCCCATCTTCGAACCTTTTCACATAATAGCCTCGAAGGAAGCACACTCTCGGGCATACTTACTGAGCTCGACAAATTCTCGCTCATACTCTATCACTGACATTCGGCCCTGTTTCGGCTCAAAAAATTATTTACATTTATAATTGATGAATCGTTGACTGATATATTTCTTTCAAAATTCCTCTTGAAAGAATTCCCATGTAACCCTATCTCTCCATACCACAGATACTAGTGTCTTCCACCAGTGATATGCTACGTCCCTCATTAATGATATAGCACATTTCAAGCATTCTTCAGGTGTACGTGATAACTCATCAAATACCCTGATAGTATTCTCAAGCCAAAACTCGGCTCTCTCGGGGTCATCATCTACATTAGCCCTAAATTCCTCAGCCCCTTGCTTTCGAATCTTATCAACTGGAGGCTTATTCTGTCTTACCAAATCCATACCTTGAGGAGCTACGGGAATCGGTTGGGGATAAGGAGAGGGTGCAGGATGTTGAGTATTAGGATTTGTTCGAACAAACTCTAAATACTACTTGTTCATCATGTGGAGGAAAGCTTTCCTAGCCCCTTCTCCTTGACCAATTGCCACTAGCCTACTTTCAGATGGCGTGGTCCCTTAAGCGGGAGCTGGCACATTACTTTCTATGTCATCAACTTCAACTCAATTGGGATCCATTTACAATATAAAAACACAATTTAAAGTTGTCAATAGTCATCACACTATCACGGTTCATTTATGGCATGTATAGCTAGACTCTTACACACGCTACGTTAGTCTAAAAATTGACTAAACTGTAGCTCTGATACCACTAAATGTAACATTCCTTACCCGTATTCAATACTACAAGAGGGTACGAGGCATTACCGGACTCACAACACAAGCAAACATACAATTTCGAGTCATAAATTTGCGTCCAAATTAAAACCATTCATACTCAATCATAAAGTCCCTAATACGAGCCTACGAAGCCCAAAACATACTTTAGTAGTGGTTTAGGACTAAACCGACAACTCTGGAAATTTTTACAACACTTAAAATTTTTTTCACTAAACAAGGGTCACACGCCCGTGTCCCTAACCAGTGTAACTCTCTGTTTGTAACTCATGAACAAATTGAACTCACATGGCCAAGTCAAAGGCCCGTGTGCTAGGCCCTGTGGTCGATTTAATTTTCATGATTTTTCATAAAATAGGTGCAGACTTCACACGCCCCTGCCTGAGGCCGTGTCTCTTACACGACTGAGACACACGCTCGTGTCTCTGCCCGTGTGCTCAATTCTAAGCATTCTATTTCTCAAAATTAAGGTGCAGGGGACACCCAGCTGGAACACATGTCCGTGAGGCAAGCCGTGTGTCTCACAAGGCCTAGACACACGCCCGTGTGTCTATCCGTGTAGACAAAATAAGGCTATTTACTAAGCATTTTGCCACCTTTCCATGCCCATACCTACATAACATCATATAATACCAATCCAAGCATTTACATAAAACCAAAACATTCACAACCAAGACACCCATACAACATTCACATGCTACATCTATCATACCTAAACATCACATACTTATCAACTCAAGTTGTAATAGTCTAGTTTAGACCCTAGTCGAAATAGTGGTTTTGGGACCACAAATCTGAGTCAAAAAATATTTAAATATTATTTTCAGTGCATATGATATACGAATTAGTCTGTGTGAAATTTCCATGAATTAATTTTGCCGTTTGTGTGCATAATTTGAGAAAATGACTAAATCGTATAAAATGAAAAGGTAGCTTTCTATTTGATTAATGGTCGAATTGATGTGGCTTTTAAATGTGGAGGCCTTATGAAGCAATTATGCCATGTTATAAGTTAGTGGGTGGCAATGGACAAATATGACCTTAATGTTTATATGTTTTATATATTAACTAAAAGGTTAATATGGTAAATAAACTAATAATATGATTATAACAAAACCAAAAATATGAAAATGATATTTTGTTCATCTTTTGAGTGCCAAAAATAAGAAAAGAAAAGAAGCTTGAGTTTAGGTTACATTTGGCCATTGATATTCCTTGATTGAAGGTATGTTTTGCTTCGATTTTTGATAATTTCTACGTTTTTTTAATTGTTGCTTCGTAAACTTCAAAACCCATGCTTCAATTTTGTGAATTTATGAAGAATTTGAAATATTCCATACATGATTTTGCAAGCTTTGTGATGTTTGAGGATGAAATATGAAAGATATGTGATAGATTAACATAGTTTGTCTTTGAATTTTTGATGAATTTGAGTAATTTGAACTTAATTGAGAAAATAATATTTTGAGGGACTAAAATGTGAAATAAATAAAATGTATGAATTTGTATGATTATAGTGAATATTCGGCCAAGCATGGGTAGAAGCAAATTATGTATATTTTGTGATTTTATGAAATATGGACAAATGACAAAATGTGAAAATATGAGGGCTAATTTGTAAATTGCCCTAAATATGTGTTTTTGGATTGAATTGAATGAATTAGTTAATAAATGAGTTAAATTTGAACATGCATAGATCAAGAACCGAAGAAAATGGATTTAGATCGCGGAAAGTTGAAAGTAACTGAATAGCCGAATCCGTTCGTTTACTCAAATCCGAGGTAAGTCTATATTCAAATAAATGTATTTACAATGATATATGTATGGTCATATGAAAATTTATCATGATGAATGTATATGAGATGATGAGTACATGAAATCCGAGGAAGAATCGATAGTATAACAAAGTCCAGAAGCCTCGTACGAACCTAGGAATAGATAGGATTACATATGTCATGACATAGGTTTTCGATATGTGAGATCATGTAAAACCACGTCTGGGATGTTGCCATTGATTCGAGATTTCGTATAAGACCACGTCTGGAACGTTGGCATCGATATGAGATTTACATGTAAGACCATGTCTGGGACATTGGCATCGTATTTGATTCGTGTAAGACCCTATCTGGGACAATGGCATCAATATTTGAGTACATGTAAGACTACGTCTGGGACGTTGGCATTGTACAATTATTCCAAGTACTTTGAGTATTCTATTTAGTTCCGAATGGTTCAATGGGAAAATCCGAGAAAAGAGAGACTATGTGAAACGTATAAACGATTCAGGTACATTTGAAAAGTACACTATGTATGTGTATGACAGGTAAGCATTTATATGAGCTTACTAAAGTGAATATGTGTATAGATTTGATGAGATAATATTGATACATGCTTGAATGAGCTATGAGTAAAGTGATACTTTGAGCTATGAAATGTGGGTAAATAATGGCTAAACAAATGAGCCAAAGGATATGTGATGAATTTGCAAATGAGAAACATTAATGTCATTGTATCAATGTGGCTATGCGCATTTTATGTTAAGTTTATTTGTATATGGCTTACTAAGCTTTTTAAAGCTTACTTTGTGTGTGTGTTTGCTATGTTTTATAGATCGTCAAAGCTACTGAAGGCTCAGGGAATCGTCAAGGATCGTCATCACACTACTAAATCTTATTTTGGTACCCTTTTTAGAAATGTATATACTAAAGTATTGCATGTATAGGCGAGTTACCTTGAGTTATGTTTGAAACATGTGTATAACCATGTGATATGGCTTGATAAATGTTGGTGACATGTATGAGTGGTCATGATATATGATGCATATTTTGGTATGGTATATTGGCTATTAAGATGATCAAAATTGTGGTATGAATATGAGGCAAAGTTGGTATCACATTGATGGTAAGATTGTGGATGAAACTTGCTTAGATATGATTGTTATTTAGTTGAGTTAAACATTGCATAAGTTGTTGTAATTGAATTTCCTTTGGATGCTTGGAAAAGTTGGTTATTTTGTCATGAATTGAATTGGTATGATGCTTGTAGGGATTGCCCAAAGTGTGGGTGGCATTTTGGCCTTGAAAATGGCCTATATTTTCCCACACGGTTGAGCACACGGGCGTGTGGCTCGACCATGTTCCTCGTGGTTGTATTTCAAAACAAGTCAGACTCAACCTGTAACATCCTGGAAAGGGCCTTGCATTTTCGGTTTAATTGTACGAAGTGACATGTTTTATGTACTAAGAATAAATTTTGAATATTTTTGGAAACCCGGAAATGAATGAAAATGATTTGGAATGGAAAATTTTTGGAAACCTGAAAATGTATAGACATGATTTAGAAATGATTCAAAAGAGGAAAGTGAACATTTCTGGAAACTTGGAAATGTAAGGAAATGATTCAAAAGAGGAAAGTGAACATTTTCGAAACTTGGAAATGTAAGGAAATGTCAAGTTTCTGAGAGTAGAACGAAAATTTTTGGAAACTTAGAAATGACTTAGAAATGTCGAGTTTTAAAGTTTAAAAGAGGAAATTAAGGCAAGGTGGCCTTAAAAGAAAAAGTTGGTGAAATTTGACACACAAACAGGCTTGGAAAAGTGGCCTGAAGATGTCACTTAGGGCCTCTGGAAATGGTGCCACATGCAAGGTGTTGGGCATGAGTTCGAGTCACTTGGGAAGCAAATAAAGGAAGTTTTATTTTTGCTTCCAGAAGCCTGAGGTGGACGGCACAAGCCTTCTAGAAAGGAGGAGTTTTATTTTCATAAATATTCGATTAATAAGGTGATAAATAAGGGATTTAATTTGGATTATTTTTGAAGAGATAAAAAGGATTATTCTCTAATTATTTTAAATTAAGGAGATAAACTTATCAATAAAGAAGAGTGGTGGCCAAGTAAGGGATTCGAGTAGTAGTTTCGGCTATAAAAGGAAGAACACAGGGCTACTCATCAATTTTTCTTCCTCCTCTCTCTCTCTGCCGAATTTACGAGTGCTCTCTTCTCTTCTCTTCTCTTTTTCTTTTGTCAAGCCGAATCTATAGTCCACCATTGTCAAAATTCTCAAGTTTTCTTTTCTTCCTATTTCTTCTTACCAATCCATTCAAAAGCCGAATCTTGAAAGGGCTTCAAGCATAGTGTCTTTGTTGATTTTTTCAAAGGTAAGAACAAGTTTGATTTCCATTCTTTTCTTTTAAATTAGTGAGAGATAATCTAACCCCATACATATTATGGTGCCGAATATGGAAGGATCTTTCGGGATTATCAGAGTAGTCGACTAAAAGGAGGAGTATTCGGGATTTCTAAGATTAAGGTAAGACATGTGAATATTCGGCCAAAGGCCTTAATTTATGTTTCGATGATTAAGATTAAGTCTAACGTAAGGTTTTAGGGATTTCGACATTCCTAGGGAAACAAGGAACAGTTTCGGGATTTGTTGGTGTTCCAATCGGCAACAAGGTAAGAATACTAATCCTACTAGGATTTGGAATTTTGGCCGAATGGCTTTTTATTAAGATAATAAGTGATAAATCAATGTAGGGATTAAGGATCTAAGCATTAGATCAAGCTTTTCGGGATCTCAAGGAAATTTTAAGCGAATCAGGTGTGTACCCCACACTATATTATAATACGTTTTATGGAATGTTTAATTAAAATACGTGTTATTAAGAATATGAAAGTGGCTAAGGTATCATATTATGGTACTAAGTGCTCAGGTACATTTCCTACTCCTACTAGGAATATGAAAAATGTTATTAGTAACATGAGAATATGATAACAATGTAAACTCTGGCATATTTATGCATATTATTATTATATGGGGCATATGGGTTTGTTTGAAAGGGGAAGTGAATGTGGTGAACTAAGACCACGAACACGGTGACCTAAGTCCGTGATATCCGAAAATGGTGACCTAAGACCACGTAAATCGAACGTGGTGACCTAAGACCACGATGAATCAAGCGTGGTGACCTAAGACCACGAATCGCGGTGACCTAAGACCGTAATTTGGTGTGTAGTGGAAGGAGGGTCGACTTAGTAGTCCCCACAGTGTGTATTTGGCGCAGTGCGGGGTGTGTAGCGGATGGACAATTAGGTTTGGGTTTGGGAATGCATCATAACCTGTATTCACATTGCAGAATGTGTAACTCTTGTATGCCTAATTCTATTATGATTTAGTGTCATGTACACATTGAGTCTGTTTGACTCACCCCGTTGTGGGACTATTTTGGTGTGACACGATAATGGACGGGCTCTGCTGGAAGCTTAGGGATGGCCATGCACAAACAAGGAATTTAATTAATGTTGATTTTTATTTTTATCAAGTACTTAAACTTAAAGTTTGGGGAATTATTTGATGTAATAAGGCCATAAGGCCATAGTTGGTTTTCTTTAATTCTTTTACTCTTATTTATTATGTTTACAAATTATTATTTATGGATTCAATTAAATTTATTTTGAAATAAACCCTAAATGTTTATCACCTTAAATAAATGGATTTCAATGTAAGATAAATTGATTTTCAATAAAAGCCCAACCCAAACAATATTTTTTTAAAAATCGCACAAATTTTCTCTAAGTAACAAAAGAATTTGAAACCGGTTTACTTGAGGAACATACCAAATCTGGTCAAAGCTCGTGGGCCGGGCTTGGGGTGTTTCACAACCACAGGTAAGACACACAGGCGTGTGACTGGCTGTATGGATCAAGTCAGTAGCGACCACAGGCTAGACACACGGGCGTGTGACTGGCCGTGTGGTGCAAGCTAGTGGTGACCACGGGTGATGCATATGGGCGTGTCTACGGCCATGTGGACAAGTCAGTATGTATGCCCTGTTTTGACACGGCTTAGACACACGGGCGTGTTTGAGGCCGTGGGAGGCACACGGCTTGCTCACACGGGCATGTGACCTCTCTAACTTAGAAAAGTTTTTCAATTTCTGAGAATTTTCGTATGTGTTCAGTTTAGTCCCGGCCCCTTTTCTAAAGCATGATTAAGGTCTCGTAGACCTATTTAAAGGACACTTTAATGTGATTTGTCAGATTAAGTTATGAAATGTCTGTAAAAGATTTTGATTGTCCGGTAATGCCTCTTCACCCTAAACCAGCGATGGTTACGAGTTAAGGGTGTTACACAAGTCATGCAAGTTTCCACATTCATGAAAGGCATCATCATATGAATATACTTATACCAATATTAGCCAATTTCCAATGGCCTTATAGAAAATGAACTTTTAACCAATTCAAGCCAACATATTTGGTCGAATCAATTATGACACATAACAAAATGACCAAGTCCTCTATACATGCCATAACTTAAAATGTTCAATTCATTGATACCAAATAATTGTTGATAGTGTAAATGGATCTCCGACAGTCTCCAATCCCCGAGCTAGCTTGGTGAAACTATAAGACAAGGGAAAGAAAGGGGAGTAAGCTATAAAGCTTAGTAAGTTCCTATGCAAATAATAAGCATCATAAACACACATTTAACACAAAATTAACATAATGTTAGTTAACATAAATGCTATTAAAATCTCATAATCATAACTTTGCTCAATCACAACCTTACCAAGGGTTCATCACATATCGAGCTCATTACTTATGAATTTTACTTACATACTTGTACTAACTCGCAACATAACCATATCCTTTCACAACTTTGACATTCCCATTGAACACTTGGAATATTAATGGATACTTGGAAATCTTGCACATAAGTGCCATATGTGTAGCCAAAGCTACCTCATATCTCATAATACATATATGCTTGCTTTCGAGCTATTCACGGGCCTACTCACACAAGCTTTTAGTCTGGATGTAGCTACACAGTGCTGCTCACACAAGCTATCAGGTATCCGCAACATATGCCGGAATACCCAGTCACTGGTAGGACGTACAAGACTAGCACCCGGATCACATAAACACATCGGTTCCTGGTGACATGTCACTCATATCCTATTCTATTCCTAAGGTTTAACCAGGATTTCTTGCTTGTCAGAACATTGTCGAATACGTCCAAAAAGTCAATAACACTTCATACAATATTAAAGCATTTAAAACATAAATATAATAATGCATTATTTACATACGAACTTACCTAGGTACAAAATAGTAGATTTGGACCTAATCGTCAAACACTTTGTTTTTCCCCGATCTAGGTTCGAACCTCTTTTTTCTTGATCTATAAATACAAATTCATCTTATTTAATCATTACATTATTCATTTCAGCCCAAAAATCACATTATCACAAAATTGCATTTTTACTCCTAACTTTTCAATATTTTACACTTTAGTCCCTAGGCTCGTAAAATGAAATATATCAATTTCTTCAAACCCAAGCCTAGCTGAACCATTTTCATACTCACGACAGCCCACGTTTTTCCATTTAATCACACTTTTACTACTCATTTTATAACTTTTACAAATAAGTCCTTTTTGACATTTTCATAAAAAATCACCTAGTAAATTGATCGTGTCTGAAAGTCTTAATATTTATATAATGAATGATCGAGCCTAGAAGTTAACTATGACAATGATTGAGGCAAGCACACCTATCGTTTGGTAGTATAGCTATGGCAAGACAGAAAATATCGTATCCTTAAGGACCAAGAGTACTAGTAATTACTATCTTTCTATTATTTAACCTAATAATTAAGGGAATAAATGTTTAATCTAAAACTAACTAATTACTAAGCTAAAGATGCTAAGACACAGAGAATGAATTTGGGCAATACTTTTGGGAAAACCAATTGATTAAGACAATACCTGAGGAAGAATCCACCTAGACTTTAATTGTTATTTAACTCTAAACCAGACGATTTATTCACTTGACTTGATCCGTAGGATTCCCTACTATATATTAATACCTCTCTCGAGGCTACTAACGTCTAACCCTAGGTTGATTAATTGAAATCTCTTTCTAATTAAAACCTCTAGTGTTGCATTAACTCGATCTATGGACTCCCATGTTAGGTTTGACCCTAATCCGGTAAATTTTTGCCGTCCTATCTCTAAGAGTGCGATCAACTCCTCTTAACTATGCTAGATCTACTCTTAAACAGGGACTTTTGCTCCACTGCCTAAGCACATCAATACTTGAATCAATATCCTGAAATATCAAAGCAAGAATTAAGAACACATAATTAAGAACAAATCAAGTATTTATCATATAGTTGAGAGAAAACAATAACAAGATCCGTCTTAGGTTTCATCCCTCTGTATTTGAGGGTTTAGTTCATGTTTATAAAAGAATACATCTCAGAAGAAAGTATAAAACAAAACATAAGAAAAAACCCTAAAACCCCCTGAAGGAAATTGAAGGGAAGATCTTCCGTCTTGAGTATGATTCTGGCTTCTTGAGATGAATCAACTGGCTGTCTTCGAGTAAATCCCACAATTCAGCCCTCTTTGGCTTGGCTCCTCGGCCTACCTGAACGCCCCTCTTTAGGTTGTCCTCTAGGGTGTTTATATAGGCTTTTGGAATGTCTTTCTTTACCTCTAAGTACCCTTTTTCGAGTAGAATTAAAACAGGTCACGTCAGGGACATGCCCATGTGGCACGCCCGTGTGAATCGAGCCTAGGCCGTGTTCAGGTCTGCTAAAGAGGCACGGCCATGTGGCTTGGGTCCAGGCCTTGTGAATTTCGTAGTTTGGCCCATTTTCTCTGTTTTTGGCCCGTTTCTTGTCCTTTTCATCCTCCGGTGCTCTCCTAAGTATAAAACATGAAATTAAAGGATTAGGAGCATCAAATTCCACAATTCAGAGGATAAATCATCCAAAAGTATGCTAAATGTGGGATTAAAATATGTATATATTACGGTTTATCATAAATGTTGTTTATCTAACACCAAACATACATTTTCTACCATTAGACATCAAAATACACAAATATCTATCATGGTAAAATTTTAGACTTCATATTTCTTTCAAATTAGTCCTTAAAATAGATAGATTAGGTTACAATGATTTCAAAAACATAAAAATCATTAAAAATGGGGCTATAACAGACTTACAATCGAGCTTGGAAGTGGCCAAAAACTTAGCTATGTCTTCCTTGAAAATTTCGACTATGGGGGGGCTAATTTGAGAATATGAAGACTTTTATTTTAGTTATTTTTGCTTTATTTACTAGATTACCAAAATGCCCTTCAACTAAACTTCGAATTTTTTTCACTAACCATGTCCATTTTTGTCCATACTAAAGCATAATGGTCTAATTATCATCTAAGGACCTCAAATTTAAAATTTCATAACAATTAGACACCTCTAGCTTCTAGAACACACATTTTGCACATTTTGTAATTTAGTCCTTCTAACTAAATTTAGTGCCCAAACGTCAAAATTTTCGAACAGAATTTTTACGAAATCATTCCATAAAACTGTAGACCATAAAAATATAATAAAATAAATTTTACTACATCAGATTTGTGGTCCCGAAATCACTGTTCCGACTAGACCCAAAATCAGGCTGTTATAGACAAATTAGTCACTCATTAACTTTTTTCGTCATTGGCTTAACAGGTAGGTGACGTGGCCAGTTAACTAATTGATTTGGCCAGTTAACTTGCCACATTGGACTAAGCAAAGTTGAGTGATTATTGGTTTTCATCCTTCCTTTCCCCTTTTTTTAATAAATGACCCAATATTTTTTAACTTTTGCGTAAATGGCCGAATGTGTTTATGCTTTTTCTTCTCCACCCCAACAATCTCTGTTTCAGTAAAAACCCCCAAATCACTTAGTTTCGCAGATGTATGTTTCAGAAAATTGATCTCAATATGCCCAAGAGAGGTAGCATAGCCAAAAGTGAAACCTCCCAAACTCGACCTAGGTGTTAGGTCTAGATTGAGAAGGCTACATTAGCTACTGAAATGGCTAAGCTAACTTACGTTACCTTTGAAGACATTAAATAAACTCATTTTAGAGAAAAATCATAGTTGTACTTTTGTGTTAGTTTAAAACATTCATTCATTAAGTCAACTGCACTTAAGATTCATTATATTGTTGATAGTGTTGTTTTAGCAAAAATCGCTTGTTTGTCGCTCATCTTTGTAAAAACTCGATGTTAAACTAATGTAGTGAAAAAACCATTTTTTCAAGTCATTTTGGAAACCTAGTTGTCTTACCAATTTGTTTTTCAAAAATGGTTCCTTTGCAATGCAACAGAAATTAGGGATCAATGTCAATTTTTACTTAAGCCACATATCATGTGTTTTTCGGTTTTATGCCTGAGAAATCCATGCATGCAAAAATCTCCAAATGAAAAGTTACCAAGCCACAAACCAGAAATAATTAAAAATTACAAACCAAAACCAATAAAGACTGATTAATACTTGTTAAAAATGGTCTGGGGGTCCAAGGTGATTCTTCGTATGCCGGGTCTAGTCCTAGTTTCGAGGTTTACCTAAAAAGTTAAACACTATGGGAGTGAGCTTATGAAAGCCTAGTGTGAGACGAACAATTATTTAAACAGACATAAATATCAAATACAGTGAAACATATTATCATTAACAGAAGAACATAGAACCATCATTGGAATTTCATTACATAGTCATTAACAAATCGATGTCAACCGGTGTATAAGCATGGTCATCATTCATTCGATTAACAATCATTAATTTTTATACCATTCAATACAACACAATACAATATGTAGCATAAATCAATAACATTCGAGTATGTCGTGAGCATGATGAAATGCAAAAATGTTCCTACCCAAATCATCGGTTACACACCATGAGTTCCCTAGAACCCGTATGTCGAACTCCAACAAATGGGAGCATATCTCGATGTGGTAAAACCACCGAATAACAACAATGCAGTAAAACTGCTGGATAACAAATAATACGATATAATTGCCAATCCCCTCGGTACTCTAAATGCAGTGTACTGACTACAAATAAATGTAGACTTAATATACCGCCAGTTTTCCATAGAACTCTTCCGCCAACCACAAAATATCTCATCCCAATGCACATGCAATATGTCATACAATCTCATACATACCATAATTTAATACTTTTCACATATTATTGACATGCTGAACATGCCCTCAATAGTCAAAAACTTTCAATGAATAGACTCAATGTCCCAACTTTCAAATTATCATTAAGATGATATCATTCAACATTACACAATTTCACATCATTTTACGAATTTCCAATGTGCATGTGTAATAACCTTTCCAATATTACATAGAAAATTTTTCATGAAATTATATCATGTAACACCCCAAACCCAGCCTAGACGTTATGACCGGATCTAGCATGTCACATAGATCGGTTGTTTAAAAACTGCGCTTGATGAAAAGTTCGTATTCTTTTTGCAGTTCCGTGCTTTATTTTTTAGTGAAATTCAGATTTGCTTTAATGGTTATTTTATAAAAATGTTAATAATGTTATTCGTGAAAACTTTGTTTATAGCAGAAACCAGATCTAGTAATTTGTAGAAATGTGATATTTTGAAAAACAGTTAATGATGTTTTAAGAAAACTTGGAGTTTAACCATTTATAGTTTGCGTATAACTGAAATGAAAATTTAAAAGAAAAATTAAATTCCAATGGCCTTATTAGAAAATATTAAACCCAAATTAAATTAAATTTAAAATAGAGTAAAACGAAAGTTACTAAAGTTCATGAGAAGTATTCCGGTGTATGGCCACCACAGAGTCCTCCGCTGCGCCAAATCCTCTAATGCTGGGGATCACCTGCAAGGTTAAAGTAGAGGGGTGAGTTACGAGAACTCAGAGTGTAATCCCCTAAACGGTCATTAACTGGGCCCGATCCCATACGGAAGCAGACTGGGCCAAAGCCCATACAGAAACAGACTGGGCCTTAGCCCTATAAACATGATACTGAAAACAATGTAATACAGCCCAACCTAATAATCCATCCTCTATACACCCCTGTACCAGCCCAACACACCTGTGGGGACCAAGTCAACCCACCCAGTCCAACACACCAATATGGCAGACAAGCTGCTAATAACAGAATTTGTGGCAGGGCCACCAGAATAATAGAATATACATGGCATAGCCACCAGACAGAATTGTGGCAGAGCCACCAGAATCAGAATGTGGCAGAGCCACCAGAATAAACTTCCTCCGATCATCAATATCCCAATCCTATGCAGAATGTCATGTATGCAAAGCATATATCAAAAATGATGTGTGAAATAAATTACCATCATAACTAGTTAAACAGAATAGTCACAACATACTAATCAACCCTTAACGGTATAACAGTAATTTTACCCACCGAGGGTATTTCAGTAATTCACCCTCTAAGGGTATTTCAGTAATTTACCCACTAAGGGTATTTCGGTAATTTACCCTCTAAGGGTATTTCGATAATTTACCCTTCAGGAGCGTTTCGGTAATTTTACCCTTTACGGGTATTTCGATAACAATCTCATTTAATGGCCTTTCCGAAGGCCTACTGTCGCCTCGAGCGACACGGGACCCTTTTTGGGTCTCTACGAAACTATTGGGCCTAAAACACATTTTAGGCCCAAACGAGCCCACACACTCGTGGCCCAAAATGCATGGTTTCGGTTTCAGATTTGTAGAATTCGCATTTAGTATCATTTGATAGTTTTCTAACAGTTTTGCCCAAGTGGGCCCGATAGCCCATTGGGCCTATTTGGCCCGTTTCAGCTCGATCAGGCCTGTTACAGCCTGAGTTTCGCGAGATGCCCGTTACACTCTCAACGACTTACAGACACTACTTGTATTTTGATTTAACACTACGAGTGCTCACACGCTCGAGTGGTCACAGTTGCCAGTTTTTTGGCTTTTCGGCTTTTGGCTGATTCTCAAAGCACCACAAGCATTCATCATTGAAATTGGTGTGAGTACACACCTGTTACAAGCGTAGATTGGAACCCTCGATATTACGCACCTACAAATCAATTCATCCCTAACTATTAGTCTCATCACTGATAAAACATAGCCAAGGCTTGAGTCCGAATAATCATTAACATCACTTACCACAAAGAAAACCTCCTTCTATGCACCAACCCGCTCAGCCCTACCCCTTAACTAACACCCACGGGTTCCTATCACCATTGATGTATCAAAACATAAGGGGTTATCAACCACCCACATTTAGTAATAAAGAGAAACTCACAATACCAATAGCATTACTTACCCTCGGATTCGGCAAGAACAGATTCTTAAGTAATCAGGAGTTGAACACTCACAACCCTCAGAAACGATAATCAACTAGAAGGAAGAAGAAAGGATGAGTTCCGGCTTGGCCAAAAGAGAGCAATAGACGAAGTGTTAGAGGAGTATGGATTCGGCCTAACCACAAAAGTCAAGATGGGAGTTTCGGCTTCATTGGAAGGGAAAAGAGCGTAAGGAAAGGAAATAAAGGAAGAAGAACACACTACCTTTTAACCACAGAAGAATCGATTAGGCAATGAGGGTTTGGCAGACAAAAGAACACCAAGCTTTCAGCTACCAAGTATTCGGCTAAAAGAATCAAAGTAGAAGTAGGATGGCTATTGACTTATGAAGAGAGAAGAAGTGGATGCAACAAAAAGAATAGGTGAGTAGAAGAGAAGATATGCATTCGGCTATGAAGAAAAGCCAAGGAAAGGAGATGAGAGGAGAAGAAAGGAAAGGTTCAGCCAACAAATGAGAAAAAGAGAATAATAAAGATTGGGATTTCGGCTAAGGAAAGTAAACACTTAGAAGTAAAGTTGAAAGGAAAAGGTCTCGAAAGGTCAAGAAATGCACCAAAAGAATGAGAAACAAAAGCTCAAAAAGAAAACTTTCGAAACCAAAAATCACAAGGAAGAAAATGACCCTAAAAGCTACTATACAAATTCGACACCACCACAAGAGAATCCCCCAAGTGCCAAATCCACACCACATAGAACCCAAGATTCGGCCAACTCCCCTCACTCATCCATCCCCATGATTCTCTCCTCTTTTTGCTCTACCAAACATTCTCCACCTCCCATTCAAACCATTTGACCAAGTCTTCTCTCTCTCCTATAGAGTTCTAATCCAACTTTACCTCTTCTCCTCCCATAGCATAAAATAAAAACCTATATATGCTGCTTGTGGGATTCGAACTCCTTCTCCCCTTGCTCTACTATTGACTCCACATCCACTCTACCATGTGCTCACTTGTGTTAGCAAACCTACTTAATTAAACTTAAGTCCCATCTCTGCTAGCCTTCTCCCCTAAAGAGCCAAAAACCAAAATTTGTCCTATGGCCTAACTTGAACCCGAGACTTCATAGAAGCCCCTTAACCTTCCAAAATCACCTTCCTAACAGGTCCAACTTGAAATAATGCCATTCTCATATTCCCAAAAATTCTAACATGCTTCTACGCTCGGGGCCCAATAGGCCCAATTCTCCTAGGCCCAATTTTAGGGCGTTACATATCATGCATAAATTAATATTTTAGCAAATCATGCCATACATACAACCAATCTCATACCAAATAAAACAATCATGCATCACAATATCAATCACATAATCACACTGTCAAACTAGCAACTTTGGTAACACATTAATCTTTTAAGGCTCGAAACGTACTTGATTCAGCCACTTACAAAATTAATTATTTGGCTATTAAGCCAATCCAATCAGCAAGCTAAATCATCAAATATAATGTGATAATTATCATTATCAAACAATTTTATGAGTTTAGGACCCACACCTTATTTATGCTCTTTTGTAGCACACTAGTGAATCTTGCGGCTTCTTTAATAAACTTTAAAATGGACCTAAATTAATTAAATTAAAATAAATCAGTATATAACTAAATAATTACACCTCTTATACATCCCCTAAACACCCACTTATGGGTTCTGTAACACCCATTGCCCGTATTCTATGCTGGAACCAAGTTCGAGGCGTTACCGTACTTGACTCACATGATCATACCACTTTAGATTATCAAAATTCATTCCAAATTAAACTTTCTCATTCTCATGTTCAACCTCCTTTTAATGGGCCTACGAGGCCCTAAACTACTTCCGGATGGTTTCAAAAAAGAATCGAAACTTTTACTGAATTAGGAAAATTTGACCTAAACAGGGGTCACACGCCCGTGTGAAATGGGACACGCCCGTGTGAGCAGGCCGTGTGGTCACACACGCCCATGCCCCTTGCCTGTGGTCAATACTGACTTATTTCATACGGCCGAGAACAAGCCTGTGTCTCTAGCCCGTGTCCCTCACACGGCCTCGACACGCCCGTGTTTCAGCCCGTGTGCCAAAACCTTGGCATTCTGTTTATGACGTCATCACCTCAATATGGTCACATGGCCAAGGCACACGCCCATGTCCTTAGACCGTGTGTCAAATTAAATTTTACATTTAAAGTGCAGACTTCACACGACCTGGGTACACACCCATGTCTAAGGTCGTGCCTCCCACATAGCTGAGACACACGGCCGTGTCTCTGCCCGTGTGTTTACTACTGGGCATTCTGACTTTGTAAACCTAGCATGCAGGGGACGCACGATCGATTAAGAAGCCCATGGGGCTGACCGTGTGTCCCACACAGCCTAGACACATGCCCGTATGTCTACCCGTGTGGACATAAAAAGGCTATATTCCAAGCCAAATGCCACCCTGCATGGTAAACATACTAACTCCAACTCATATGAGCATCATTCATGACCCAAAGGTACATCCAAAAGCTCAATTCAAAACATTCACACAAGCATAAACTTCAAAATTCATCTTCATTAAACATAAGAATTTGCCAAGTATTGGCCCAACTTTAATAACCATATACAAAATGACTTTAATAACATACATACCCAACACTTTGGCTAACAATTACAGCCTAACAAAATACCCAAGTCCTATACATGCCATACTCAAAATAAGTCTAAATTGTTATACCAAAGTGATGTCGATAGTGTGATTTTTGAACTCCGACTTCCACGTTCCTCAAGTTATCTTGGCAATACTACAAGGGAGAAAGGGCAATGGAAAGGGGTAAGCATAAAGCTTAGTTAGTTTGCATGGAAATAAATAACAATAATAAGCTCATGATAAAATCCATCCATGGCATTAATTAACCATACTTACTCACACTCGCCCTTATTAAGCACCTACCGTGCCACATGTCGTAAATATTTCTTCGTGAATCATTCACGAGTACCTGTATTCACTCACTCACATGACTTTAGTACTATTCTCATTTCTATTCCCAAGCTTATCTATCTATCCCATTAATCATTAGGGATACTCATGGACGCATATTCATCGTCGTTAATATAAGTACGAAGCCAATGCCACACCCCATATGTGGTCTTACATGGGGTCATCTCTAAGTGCCGATGCCATATCCCGGATATGGTCTTATACGGAATCTCACATCAAGTATCGATGCCATATCTCGGATATGGTCTTATACGATTCTCATATACAATACTGAATCCATATCCTGGATATGGTCTTATACGGGATCTCAATTCGGTGCCGAGGCCATGTGCTGGAAATGGTCTTATACAGGACCTTATCCATTTCATGTCTCGATGATAGCATTTTTACATTCATTATAGTCCACTAGGACTTCAACATCTCAACTTACTCAATTTAGTAGAACATCATGTAACAATATAATACCAAATATTCTCAAACGTTGTAACATAACGTTGAATCTATCACATACAAACTTACCTCGATTTCAAAATAAGCTAGATCATCGATCTAGTCCGAGACTTTATTCTTTCCCCGATTGAGGTGGATTCTTGGTTCTTCTTGCTCTATAATAGCAAATTAGCTCGTTTCAATCATCACATTAATAAAATATTTTTAATAATCATGCTTTGGCAAAATTACTATTTTGCCCTTAAATTTTGGAAAAATTACTATTTTCCCCCTAGGCTCGGAAATCAATTCTAACCAAATTTCTACCTTCAACAAGCCTAGGTGAACATTTATATCTCTTATAACTATCATCAAAACTCAACATTTCACACATTTACTACAAACTTTATAACCTTTACAATAAGGTCCATTTAGGTGTTTTCATGATAACACCTCTTACAAAAGTTGTTTATCTAACAACTATGACTTATTTTCTTTCATAAAAATGTAGCAAAAAACATAAAATCTCTCATGAAAAAACCCTAAACTTTTCACCATATTGCAAGTTAGTTCCCTTTTTAGAAAGCTTAAGCTTTAGGGGTCCCAAAAGTACAATTTTTATCAAGAAATGATCACTAGAATACTTACTAACAAGGAGAGAAGATTGCTGAAAATTTGAGCTCTCAAAACCCTTAGTTGGCTGCTAATTTTCGTTGGAGTATAAGAAAGAAAAAGATGATATCTTCTTTTTCTTTATTTTAATATAAAACACCAATTTAGTCCACCTAATATCAACAACTTTGACCAATTTGACAATGTTTGTCTCCTATGGCTGGCCACTCTATTTCTTGGCAGTCTAATTGCACTTTAAAGACCTCCAATTAATGTTCTTTAGCTATTGAACACCCTTAGCTTATAAAATGGAACTTTCGCACTTTATACAATTTAGTCCTTTTTCGCAATTAAGCAAGAAATCGCTAAAATTAAAGCACCAAAATTTACATGCACTTATGTAATCATGCTCTGACTCATAAAATAATATGAAAATAATTTTCTCTAACCTCAGATTAGTGACTCCGAAATCACTGTTCCAACTAGCCCTTAAATCGGGTTGTTACAGGTTCAATACAATCGCCACAATTAAATCTATTTTTCGAATCCAAACTAGTTAAATTTCTTACATTGTTATGATGCGAATTGTACACGCGAACGTCTTTTGGCTTTACGGTTGATTTGGGGCATTTGGGTCAGAACCTAACACATTTACATAATGGAAAATCAATAGCAAATATTGGTTAAAATCATTCATTTAATCAATCTATAACTTTTACCCAATAACTATGTCAAAACAACAAACTAGCTTGCGTTTAATCGCACTTACCCTTCCTGATTTGTGAGATTCGAATGGCCAATTGATCAAGAATGTTTTCCCCTAATTGATATGTGATTAAAGGCTGATAGGAGGGATTCAAGAACCAAAAATTATGCTGGAAAAAGATGAGAAAGAATTAAATAAAAATAGCCCCCTTCCTTGCCCATAGGCGCACGTACCACCACATGCCGTGGCCAAATTGGGGTAATTTAAAATCACTTTTGATATCAATTAAAAAGCTGGAAAAATACCCATTAAATCTTTAAATAAAATCTCAAATTTCAGATCTAGAAGTTTGGGTTTTTAATTCACAGGATTCCTCAAAAAATTAAAAGAAAACAAGAACTTACACGAGCTAGGTGAAAGGGACAGCAAATGCACTTCTTGAAAACGTTAGGAATCCACTTCTTGACAACGTTAGGAATCGATCATAGAGACTCAAGATTTTAGATTTGGGGCTGATTTAATTAGAGAAAAATGGAAGCAATATGATGGAGGAGATGATGCAAAATCTTGTGGCAAAAAGAAGAGAAAAAAATGATAAAATTAGGTCTTATGGGCGACAACAATAATGGAGAAAGGAAAAAAATGAAGAGAAAAGAGAAGAGGAGAGCAATGGCTAGGGTGAGTAAAAATAGAATAAAGGCTAATTATTTTGTGTAAAATTTAACATTTATACCTAGGGTTTCAAGGTTATGGACGACACACACATTAAAAACAAGGGATTTGTAAAAATTAATTATTTTGCATGGGAAAGGATTTAAAACTTGGGACCTCAATTTAATTTTCATACTTTCCCATTTATCAATTAACCACTAGGTTATTTTCTCATTTCTGAAATAACTTTGCAATATTTATTTTTAAAAACAATGCGTGTCACATACTAGGGTTTGAGGTAAAATTTGCAAAATAATAAAAATAGCGAGAGAAAAGGAATTTGAACTTGGATTTCAACGAACGTTCACTAACAACTAATCAATGAACCAATACCTCATTTATTTCCTAAAAATGCACAAGTAATATAAAAAATTAAGCGATGACCACTCTCTCTCTCTATTCACAAACCCAATTCTACTAACCGTGATTTTTGGGATGTTATAGAAAGACCCATCGAAATCGAAAACTTCGACATCCAACACCGATGGAGGTTCTTCCATGGCATCGAAATCAAGTATTTCTACATAGCATCAACATTAAAACAAGTTAGCAGATATCTTGAGAATAATTTACAAAAAAAAAATACCTTTCAGGAAATTACCATTCCATTGAGTATCATGAGTTTGAAGCTTGACAGAGCTTGTTCTTGTCTTGCCATTGCAGGTAAAAACCACGTAAAGGTCTAAATCATTTGTTGAATCCAGGGATGCCAAATTAACACCTCAATCAAAGCTACGGTGAGAACCCATCCATCACCTTGAGCTTTGACTCCATGATTGCTTCCTGTTAAAAGTATCGGGTTATGCATGTAAGTTTAAATACGGATAAAGTAACCTAATATTCACCTCTTTGCAATCTAGCCTGGATGAAGTGAGAAACCATGTTGTAAACACGCTGGAAAAGTAAAAGATAATTGATATTTCTGAGATTTGTACGTTTCTACCGAAACTGAGATTACGAGTTTAAAAAGACTCGAGTTACAACAAACTCACTGGGTTTCTACCGAAACTGTCTTTTAATTTATTGAAACTTGCTTTAAAAGCAAATTCTTTATCTGGGTATGTCTCGAAATCAACTTTCGACGGATTAACTCAGTTAGAAGTTGTTGAACTCAGTGACGACTCGTTTTCCGGTACCTTAGGAGCATGTTCTTCCACAACCCGATACCCTGGGAGCATGAGTTACAACAAATTCATTTTTCTCTTCTTCTCCTCATCCTCTTCTTTTTTTTCTTTTTCTTTTTATTATTTTTCTTTTATCGCCCAACCCAACTGGGGTTTTAAATTGGGGCCGTTTATAGAGTAACATGCCAAGTCAATTTTAAGTTACTTCTGTAACAGAAAATAGTTAAACTGACAGTTTTATCAACTACCTTAAAGTTGAATGACTATTAGAGTAGTTACCCTTTCTAATTTACTTATATCTATTTTAGACAAATTACAAATAAATTAGATTTTATATATCCCACACGTACAACACACTTGAGCTAATACTAATTTCTAAATTAAAAACGTGATTACATGTCTAGTTTACCCTAATTTTTAAGCTCCAATTATTACTTTTTTTATATTTCAAAACTTGAAGGCAGAAATTTGTGGCTGTAGTAATGTAAATTAATTGACCTCGTTGAATAGAGCCTTTTACACAAAATGAACACTTCAATTTAACAAATAGTATTGCTGGCTCTCCAAGTCCAGATTACATTTGACTGAGTTGCAAAATCCAGGGATTGATAAGCAGATGATGACACCAGCACGCAAACCAATTAGTACATTGCTATCAAAATTCCAAACTCTAAGCTGCGTTATAGCCCCATGCAGCCAGTAGCTCTAGGCATCTGCAACTCTTCTCTATCCCAAACCGTGTGGCCTTTCTGAACCAAAAATGAAATTCCGAACTTTGTGCTTTGTGGAACCATTGACCAAATTTTAATAAGAGAAAAACCTTCCAGATATATCAACAACTAGAGCAAGATTTGTCCATTCTTTACTTCTTGTATGAGAACTCACCCTTAAAATCCTTTGGGAGCCATTTCCGAGATTTGGTTTTCGCTTCCATTACAACATCATCAAGGAACCCTCTCTGCGGAAATTCTTCAGGTACAAGACTATGATATATCTCAAACTGTTCAGCTGCTTCCTTCTTCTTGTCAAGTAAACTATAGATAATTCCCTGTCCACAAAATCCCATAATTAGCCATTTACTAATGGTGGTTCTATTTTGTATATACTCCTTTTCTATAACTCTACTTAAGGTCCATTATTTTTTTCTTAAAGAAAATCCAGTTTATGAGTGTTTTTATCGAAGACCAACAGTCATGGCTGAACAAACTTTTTTTCCTAAACTACTTAGCAACAGCTAGCAATACATCATAAACCTAATAAAACCTTACCTGGCAAAGATAAGGCCGAAAATCTCGAGGATTATCATTTATCAAATCTTGAAATTTCTTCATCCCCTCCTCCAATTCCCCCTGCAAGCAATTATTAATTAGTTCATGATGATAAAAGATTTGATAAAAAAGCAAAGAGCAACTACATGAAACTTCTTAGATATCATATCATATGCATACAAATGAAATGAAATGAAATTTATAGACATGCATATGCATATACATATGTATACGTATATATTTTAATGAAGTTCTTCCCTTGCCCCACCAAGGGGAAAGAAATGAAGAAAGAAAAAAAAAAGCATTGCGATTGCTAAAGATCCGGCAGTTCTGTCAAACTGAGCAGCAAAGATTGATTACGAAGTCACCTTCACGACATGCATTTGTGCAATTAAAACTCTTATGTTTCTTTCCTCAGTGACTCTCTTTTCACGAACAGCAACTTCTAAAGCTTCATTAAGCATCTCAAAAACAGCTGGACCTTCATGATTTTTGTGCATCACCATAGCCAGACCCTATAAAAACCAGTGAACAATAAGTATTACTATATTCTTTTTCTTCTGTTCTTATTTATTTTTTGTTTCCACTTTTCTGGTAAGATCTGAACTAATGAAACAAGCAAAAACCACCCTAGCTCAACAAAAGCTCAAAGACTATGTAATTAAACATGAAATCAAATCCATACATACTCTTGAGAATATTAGGAAGCAATCCATGAATATAGCACTATGCTACCAGAATGTTGCAAAAATTACAACCAGGCAGCTAGAAATAAGGGTAATCTTTAAATAAAAGCAACAGTAGATGCAAAGGTATTGCATAGCAATTAGTAACCTCAGTCCAATGAAGATATAGAAATAACACTGTCGAGAAACAATATGCATACTCGGATCATACAACCAGCCTGGTGGATTACACTATGCAAAAGTAGAGAATGGAAAAACTAGGTAATGAGGTAGCCAGAATCTAGCAGAAATCAAACAATTATAGCTTTCAGAAAACCAGGAAGTTGCTATTTTATAATGAATATTACCCGTAACTGACAGGTACAGGAGCAGTTCAGAACTTATCTTTGATGTACCATGAGTTTGGTACCATCTGCAATCTTGACCTTTTCCATAGTGCTGAACTCCCTTTACTTTTTTTGAACTCTTAAATTACATAATTTATACGTCAATAATTTCTACGTCACTAATTGAGTCAACTCTCTAAACAATCAATCCACAAAACTCAAACTTCACAAGGCCTCCATCTATAAGATCAATGGCTTGAAGTAAAACGTTTCTCTAAGTATCGTATTAAGGTGACTTCTAAACAGTCTTCCAATGGAGCTACGGAGTAATGTTAGAACATTAGTATACGAATCATGTAAAAACAAAAATCAATATCTAAAATGAAATCAAGTGACAAATTAGAGAACTTTACATGCAAAGCTCGGAGCAAAAGAGGGGTTTCTTCCAATATTTCCTTGAACAGTCTTTTAGCCTTGCTGAGCTGCCCCGTCATCTCATAACAAAGAGCCTGCAATAGCTTCCATTCAACCTCATCTGGCTCAATATCAATCAACTTCTCCACACAATTCACCGCTTCTTGAGTCTTACCTCTCCTAATCTTCCCATACAAAAGCACTTTCAAAGCATTAACATTTCGAGGCTCTTTCTCCAAAATCTTCTCATACCTTTCCTCTTCCTCACTTTTTCCCTTCTGGGTTTCATTCTTCCCCTCTAAATTTACTCTAGAACTGGTAGTTGCTTGAGCAGGAAGAGCCAAACATGGTTTAGCATTGAAACAACCCAAAGTTATGAAAGACCCAACAAGGAAAACAACAACTTTTTCCGAGAAAGAATTGAAAAACTGTGTCTTGGGAGAGACACAAGGGAGTTTGGTTGGGAGAATGGAAGTGGGGTTGTAGGAAGAATGAAGCCTGGTTGTTTGGAAAGAGAGATTATTTGGTTTGAGTGAAGAGGTGAACAATGGGGTGAGGGTTTTGGAGGGTTTAAGGTTGGAAAATTTGGGAGTATGAAATTCTGTTTGATAGATGAAAGAGGAAGCTTTGATTGAAAACATAGTGAAGATAGGGAACAACTGGAAGCAGTGAACCGATTAAAACACCAGTCAACTCTAGACCAGACTGCCCTTTGTGACGCTGATGCCATTTATTACTGAATAGCTTATTTATTTGGATTAATTCACCATGGGCTAATTTTTTTTTTTTAAATCGGACTTTTTAGGGCTTTTATTTTGAAGATTAAAGAAGTTCGTCATTTTGCCGGAGAAAGTATCAAAGTGGGTTCAGTGCGTTTTGTGTACAGATGATAAGAAAGTGCGTCCAATTTGTGTTTTCCTTCAATAATAAAACTTTTTAATCGCCAACAATAATTTTTTTTCCCTATAAATACTAGCACATTTTTCATTCTTTTAACTCAAATTCAATTCTTTCTATTCTCTTTAAACTCTCAATTCTCTTAACACTCTCAATTTTTTCAAGTTTTGTTCTAAATTTTTCGATACACTTGTTTAAAAATATTATAGTTTTATTAAATTATTTTGTATATTTATTTTGATTAAATTTTCACGAATGGCAAGCTTTCTGATTCGTTTTGACGACAAACATTTTTTCCCCGCTCAAGCGATAATAGTAAGGAGAAATTTTAAATTTCATTATTTTCAATTAAGTTAATTTTAAAGTTTTTTTTATTTTTGAAATATTTTAAATTATTTTATTCTGACAATATAAATAGACAGATGATCGTGTTTTAGAGGGATTCATACATAATTTGTCAAGGAGCTCAAACATCGAAATTCGTGGTTACTTGCAAGACGCAAGATTCTTGCATGCGTCTCGTATGCTCGCAAGCTGCAAACTCGATCCTACACTCATCAACGCATTGGTCGAAAGCTGGAGGCCTGAAGCACACACTTTCCATCTTCCATGTGGTGAGTGTACAATCACACTCAAGGACGTAGCTTTACAACTCGGTTTACCATGGATGGGTCAGTCGTTACAAGATCAATGGTCATTCCCGGTAAAGAGGACATTTGGGAGACATTTTTTGGGAAGGTGTCGAATAAGTTTCAAGGTGGTCGAATAGATATGAAGTGGTTGAAAATTAATTTCAAAGATCTTCCTAAGGACACGACCGACGTTGTCAAATAACAATATGCCCGAGCATTAATCCTGAGGTTAATCAGGACATTCAAATGCTCGATAAATCTCAAAATTTGGTACACATTATGTAATCTCCCAAACCCAGCCTATACGTTATGGCTAGATTGAAAAGGCTACATTAGCCACCAAAATGGCTAAGCTAACTTACGTTACTTTTGAAAACCTTAAATAAACTCATTTTAGAGAAAAACTGTAGTTGTACTTTTGTGTTAGTTTAAAACATTCATTTATTAGGTCAATTGTACTTAAGATTTATTTTATTGTTGATAGTGTTGTATTAGAAAAAAAAAACCATTTGCTTGTCGCTTTTCTTTATAAAAACTCGATGTTAAACTAATGCAACAGAAAAAAAAACATTTTTCAAGTCGTTTTGAAAACCTAGTTACCTTATCGATTTGTTTTTTTTTTTAAAACGGTTCTTTTGCAATGCAACGGAAATTAGGGAACAATGTCAAATTTTACTTAAGCTCGATATCATGCGTTTTCCGGTTATTATGCTTGATTAATCCATGCATGCAAAAATCCTCAAATGAAAAGTTACCAAGCCATAGACCAGAAATAATTAAAAATTTACAAACCAAAACCAATAGAGAGTGATTAATACTTATTAAAAAAATTTCGGGGTCCAAGGTGATTCTTCGAATGCTAGGTCCGGTCCTAGTTTCGAGGTTTACCTAAAAAGTTAAACACTACGGGAGGTGAGCTTATGAAAGCTCAATGTGAGTCAAACAATTATTTAAACAATTATAAATAGCAAATACAGTGTAGCATATTAGCATTAATAGAAGAACACAGAACTAACGTTGGAATTTCATATCATTACATAGCGATTATCAAATCGATGTCAAACTATAACACCCGTATCCCATCTCTGTTGCCAGATGAAGGATCTGAGTGTTACAGAACCAAACAAACAATTTGTCTTATTTCTATAACAAGTATTAAATTAATTTATAAACATATAATATATCATAGAATAAATATACATATGGGCCTTTATTCGGGTTTACGGGGCCATAAAATTTCCTTAGAAACATTCATGGTCCAAAATAAGACAAATCAAAAATTTTGAGAAAAATATGAAAATTTGAGATGCAGAGGTTACACGGCCGTGTGACATAGCCCAGACCGTGTGGGAAATCGAAGTTGGGACACACGGTCGTTTCCTAGCCCATGTCTCTACCCGTGTAACTCACTGACTTAGGTCACATGGTTGTGTTGCGGACTATGTCTCAAACCATGTATGGCAGACGGCCGTGTGACAGCCCGTGTCCCAGGCCGTGTGCACTAAAATGAACCTTAAACATCAAGTTTACCAAATCATACTTTCTTGGACACTAAGCAACCTAATTACTAGCCATTTAACCTATTCAAAACACAATCTAACATGCTCAAAACGTTCCAAAACAACAATATTATGTGCCTAACCAATGTACCCTCAATGGTACCACATTTTATATTATCCAATATATTACAAAGCATCAAGCATTCATGACTCACATTCATACCAAACTTTACTATATTTGAACTATAAGCTTTAAGCTAATATATAGCAAAACATTTAGTCTCAAAAACAATCAAAAGACCTCCTATATATGCCATTACAAAATAAAGCATCACATTATGACTATAAACCACATCATTCAACCATATCAAGTTGTTCATCTTTGCATTATACATGTATACTTGTTCCATCATTGCAAAATATACTTTAAGAAAAACCATAAATCTCACTTATTAACTACATTATCAACATTTATAAAACACATATATTCATATATATACATGCTACTACCCAAAATAGATACATGAACTACCAACTTAGATAGATAGTGTGAGATGGTTGGTTAATCCTTCTAAAACATAATCAACGATTATCTACAAAACAACCCACAGAAACTAGTAAGCTTACTTAGCTTAGTAAGGACATAGTATAACATTCACTTTAAATATAATTAAACTTGGTTCACATATTAAATGATTAATCAAAGTTTCAAGAACATAAGTGGTGAAATGCTGAGACATTATAATGCTTTCAGAGGTACCGAAGTACAAACAGGGGCTCATATGTGAATTTAAAGGTACTGAAGTACAAACAGGGGCGCATATGTGCATTCAGGGGTACTGAAGTAAAAACGGGGGCACATATGTGCATTCAGGGGTATCGAAATACAAATAGGGGCACATATGTGCATTTAAGGGTATCGGAGTACAAATAGGGGCATGTATGTGCATTCAGGGTACCGAAGTAAATTCATATATATATGAATGAACTAACTAGAAAAAAAAACAATATAAAACATATGTAAACTTTATTTACGTATTGAAATACTATGAACTTACCACTAAAGCACTTTCGGTTTAAATACAAGGACTACTCCGTAATTTTTCCTTTTCCTTGGTTATTGTCTTTTTGAATCAAATATTGATCTATACGATAATTAAATACAATCTATTAAATTCACATTCAATTCAATACATATGACCCTTAACTTTTCATTAATTATACATTTTCTTTAAACTTTTACATTTTTCATAATTTAGTCCCTAAACTTAAAATCTAAAATTTTAGCAAAATTTGCCATTCAATCATGCTAGCCGAATATCTATCCCTTTGTTTCTAGCCCAAATATATTCTAAATTCAACTGTAACACCCCAAACCCGGCCTGGACGTTACAGCCGAATCTGGAGATGTCACAATAAAGTGTTTTTCGTAAAATAAGTTATTGTTGAAATCCTCATTTCTATTTAATCACTTTGTGTTATTCAATGATGAGTCAAAAACAAGTCGTTCATTTTTAAAGCATGAATCATTGGAAAGTTATTTATTTTTTAAAAACATTATTAATTTTCAAAGCGTCGTTTATTACGGAAGCTTTTAAAATAGTTTGCATTTTGATCGCTGTGATTGTTAGAATTTTAAATTTATAATGAAAGAGAATGTCGAACCTGCAAACTAACTATGACAACGATTTAGGCAAGTGTACCTATCGAACAGTAGTATAGCTTAGGCAAGATAGGATTGTCGAACCCAAAGGAACTAAAAGTAATAATACTGACTTTCTTTTTATTATCTAGCCTAAAATAAGTGAAGTTGTTGTTTATCCTAAATTTAACTAACTACTAGACTAAAGACGCAAAGACAAAAAGAATGAATTACGGAAAATAACTTGAGGAAAAACTCAGTCGATTAAGACGATACCTTTAGGAAGAATCCACCTAGACTTCACTTGTTATCTAACACTGAACCAGACGATTTATTCACTTGACTTGATCCGTAAGATTCCCTAATGTAACACCCCAAACCCGGCCCAAACATTACGACCGGATTTGGCACGTCACAAAGAAAGAATTTTATAAGACGTCGCGAATTTCAGGAAAAATTCCAAGCAATTTTTAAAACTCCTAGTTTAGTCATTCAATTGGGGACCCTTTATTCATTTGAGGAAAAATTTTAGTTAAATGAAACTTGTGATTGGGTGATATGTGCATTCACATGTTATTACATTCAGCTACGCTAGGGGTATATTGTAAAAATTTCGTTTGTAAAATTGTTAACTAGGTTATAAGAAAAAGATTTTGTTTCCATTTTAGTGATTAAAACATCTTATCAATTATTTTAGGTTTAAGCGTCTAAAACTTAAAGTTGAAAATTCAGATCAAAATAATAGTGGCCTTATTACAACAGTAGAAACCCAAAAACAAGGTCAAAGCTAAATAAAGTTCTATATATATTTATTATTTAAGAAGAAAACCGTGTGTGGCCACCTTGAGTCCATTCCGGCCCAATCCACTGAACTAGGAATCACCTGCAAATGTTTAAACAAATAGAATGAGTCATACGACTCAGTGTGCAATTTCCAGTACCATCATTGGGTCCGGCCCACTTACTTACCATCTGGGCCGTAGCCACTTTTCATAATCACATTGGCCGAAGCCCATTAGCATAGATTAACAAGATTCATATGCAATATGATGCAAAACCCAAACCAACCTAAATTTCCATCCACTACACACCACCCGATCCTTCCAATCACACCAGTGGGGATTTCTACAATCGACCCTCCATCCGCTACACACCATCGATGGCAGTCATGCTGCAATTAGCTGCTCATTACAACATATGTGGCATCGCCACCGTAATAATGTGACAACGTCACCGTCATATGTGCCAGAGCCACCTTTAATAATGTGACAAAGTCATCGTAATATGTGGCAAAGCCACCTTTAACACTGAACCATTCATCATTATCATATCCCCATGCCCATGCAACATACAATCATAATGGTATGAATGCAACATATCACAACATGCATAAAACATTTAAGGCATATGAATATTTATGCTAACGTCTATATTTACAAGGCATACACAGAGAAAGAACGTACCTGGTGCCACGATTTTTACCCTCTATGGGTATCACAATAGTTATTATTGTGTTTTCGGCTTTCAACCATCATATATATATATACCTAATAATAATAACATATATGAAGGTGTGGGAATTACACACTCGTAAACACGAAGAACTAAATTATCGATCTCGCTAACGTTCACACTGGCAGAGATCACAGCGATTTGCTTATCCCTCTCTGAAGTCGGCCCACAACCCGGTGGAAAGTCATGAATAGCCGACACCGCACGTTTTTTGAATTTAGGGGTAGGGACTACGAGTCCAACTCCCTCCTTTGCTTGGCTGGCATTTGATTCCATAAAAATGATCTTGGTCAGAAGACCGGGTTAAGACATCGAAGCAAAGAACATAAGGATATACGCTCAACAATATAACAATTTCTTACCTAAATCGACAGAACCCGGAGGCTACTCTTGGATTAATAAATCACTGAAGTCCCTACACAAACTCCACATTAGATTCGGCCCTCCACGATATAGTTTAGAAGAAGTGGCCTTCGACCAAATGAATGGTATAAAACCTCTTACCTTGATTGCTCGAATCCGATTGTCCCCAATGACCCCTCAAATGCTAGCCAAAAGCAGAAGAAATACGAAAACCAAGCCCTTCCTATATTCGATCGAAATACCTATGGAACAGGGTTAATGCCCTTGATTCGGCAATCAAAAGAGAGAAGAGAGAACTGAAAGAGTAAGAGAACACTTACCACAACTGAGAAGAATCTAATTGAGAAGATTGAGAGAGGGGGAGTGACGGCAATCTTCTAGCACAACAACGAATGAAAAGAGGTAACCTCACAAGGAAGGTTCGGCTTAAGAAGAAAAGAAAGCGAAAATAAAAACACAATGAAGATGAATAGAAATAGATTTCATCTTGAATAAATGAGACAAGAACCGAAAATGAAAGAAAAAGCTTAAGGGAATTCGGCCAAGGGATGGGGCTTGAGAAGTAAGCAAATGGGAGAAAATGATGAAATGGAGGAGAATAGAAGGTTTGGCTAAGGGTTATCAAATGAGAAAAACGTTTGAACACAAGAAGAAGAGAATTGTTTCGGCTCATGAAAACAAATGAATGAAAGAGGTAAAATGGGAAAAAGAATGGTAGGAGGGTTCGACTTTAGGTGATGAAGCAACGCTCACACGTTACCAAAAATGCTAAAAAGGGGAGGAGATGGTTTCGGTTTTCGCTAAATGAAGAATGAACGAAATTGCCAAAATGCACAGCACCCCTAATACTGAAATGAAAGAGCTCACTACACCTAAAAGCTAACACTTCAAAAATTTCGGCACCTATACTCACTCAACCGAATGCTTAACCCACCTAACACCCCTCAAAAATTCGGCTACAAACCATCTCCACCCTCATCCTCTTGATTCCCTCCTATATTCACTCACATCCTCCCCTTTGAATTGGTTTGAACAAGTCAAAACCCACCTTTCTCTCATGGCCTCCAATTCAAACTATTTGACCATTTCCACACCCCCTCTTCAAGGTCCCTTGCTGAATTTGACTCTACTCATCCTGATGCCAAAATAAATTCCAAAATGTGAATTGTGCGCCTCAAACCTACTCCTTCCCTGCTCCATGTGGCGTCACTCACCTGTCTTCTAAGTAGCGCCTCTATGCCACCTTACCACTTAATTCTTGTGTCACCAAGCACAAGTAATAAGTCCTGCCCCAGTCAGCTTCCCTCCTTAAGTGCCCAAAATTAAAATTTTGGCCAAGGTTCTGACTTAACCCCGAGCCTTCCCGCGGACCCCAAACATAACAAATTAATAAATAGAGCATGCCAACACACAGAACATAATAAATGCAAAGCCCTTAAATCCTGGATGTTACAGTTCTACCCCTTGAAAAAATATCGGCCTCAAAATTACCTGGTTAAAAGAGATGTGGGTATTGTTGCCGCATAACATCCTCTGGCTCCCACATAGCCTCTTCCGAACTGTGGTTGCGCCATAAAACTTTGACCAAAGGGACTGATTTCTTTCTCAACACCTTAACGTCTCGATCTAATATCTGCACTGGTTCCTCCTGAAAAGATAAGTCCGGCCTTACTTCGATTTCTTCTACTGGAACAATATGGGCTGGATCCAAACGATAGCACCTTAACATCGAGACATGGAATACATCATGAATCTGACTCAATTTCCAAGGTAGCTCAAGCTAAGAAGCTACTGGTCCCACACACTTCAATACACGATAAGGCCCGATAAACCTGGGACTTAGCTTACCCTTCCGTCCGAACCTCATCACCTTCTTCCACAGAAAAACTTTCAAGAAGACTTGATCACCTACTGTAAATTCTATGCCTTTACGCTTCAGGTCAGCATAGGATTTCTGCCTGTCGGACGCTTCCTTCAACCAAGTTCGGATCAATTTAACTTTGTTCTCTGTTTCTGAAACTAATTTCGGACCTAAGATCTGACGCTCACCTAATTCTGTCCAGTAAGTAGGTATACGGCACCTCCGTCCATCCAACGCTTCATAGGGCGCCATCTGAATACTAGACTGGTAGCTGTTGTTGTATACGAATTCTGCCAATGGTAGAAACTCTTCCCAACTACCCCTGAAGTCAATGACACAGCCCCTCAACATATCTTCCAAGATTTGAATTACCCTCTCAGACTGCCCATCAGTCTGTAGATGATAAGCTGTGCTGAAGTCTAACCTTGTACCTAACGCTTGATGTAACACCTTCTAGAACCTCGACGTAAACCTGGGGTCTCTGTCAGATATGATAGACACAGGTACCTCATGCAACCTCACAATCTCTGCTGCATACAGCTTGGCTAACTTTTGCAGAGAATAGTCAGCTCGAACAGGTATGAAATGGGCGGACTTCGTTAACCGATTAACAATCACCCATACCGAATCTTTCTTAGTGGGCGTAAGAGGTAGCGTACTAACAAAGTCCATCGTAATCCTCTCCCATTTCCACTGTGGAATCCTCACCGGCTGCAATAACCCCAAAGGCAACTGATGTTCCGCTTTCACCTGCTGACACGTTAAACATTTACTCACCAACTCGGTAATCTCTCGCTTCAGACCAGGCCACCAAAACTATTCACGCAGATCTCGATACATCTTACTCCGACCAGGATGCATAGCATACGGGCTGCTATGCGCCTCTTTGAGAATCATCTGTCTTAGCCCAACATCCTTCAGCATGCAAACCCTCTCACGGAAACACAAAGCTCCATCACTGTTCAGACTATAATTCTCTACTCCCCCATTCTGCACTTGCAGAAGTCGAGCACTCAAGACACCATCCAACAATTGCTTCTCTTTTATCTGACTTATCCACGTCGGCTTCACTTGAAGTTCAGCTAACAAACTCCCATCATCGTACAGGCTGAGATGGGCAAACATCACCCTCAAATATGATATTACCTTCCGACTTAACGCATCTGCCACCACGTTAGCCTTACCTGGATGGTATTCGATCGAGTAGTTTTAATCCTTCAATAGTTCAATCCACCTTCGTTGTCTTAAATTCAACTCCTTCTGAGTGAGTAGATACTCCAAACTCTTGTGGTTGGAATAGATGATGGACTTCTCCCCATACAGGTAGTGTCTCCAGATCTTCAGAGCGAACACCACCGCATCTAACTCCAGATCATGCGTGAGATAGTTCATCTCATGCGGCCTTAATTGTCGAGACGCATATGCCACCACCTTCTCATCTTGCATTAATACACACCCTAACCCTGTGTGTGAAGCATCACAATAAACTACGAACTCTTTCCCAGCCTCGGGCTGAATTAACACAGGAGCCTCAGTTAAAATCCTTTTCAGATTCTCGAAACTTTTCTATTATTTTTCAGACCAAACAAACGGTACTCCATTTCTGCAACAACTTAGTTAAGGGTGCCACAATTAAAGAGAAACCTTCAACAAACCTTCTGTAATACCCAGCTAACCCAAGAAAACTTCGAATCTCTGCCATCGACTTAGGCGGTTTCCAATCCAACACATCCTCAATCTTCTGGGGATCAACCCTAATCCCCTCAGCTGATACCACATGACCCAAAAAGGTAACTTTTTTCAACCAAAATTCACACTTGCTGAATTTGGCGTACAACTACTTCTCCCTCAGAATCTGCAGAACCACCCGAAGATGCGAATCATGCTCCTCTTCCATCTTGGAATGTACCAAGATGTCGTCTATGAACACCACTACAAACTTGTCCAGATAGGGTTGGAATACCCGGTTCATCATATCCATAAATGCGGCTGGTGCATTCGTCAACCCAAACGACATCACTAAAAACTCGTAGTGACCATAGCGAGTTCGTAATGCCGTCTTATGAATATCCACTTCCTTGACCTTAAGCTGATGATATCTTGACCTCAAATCTATCTTCGAAAAGACTGAAGCCCCTTTGAGTTGATCAAACAAGTCATCAATCCTCAGTAACGGGTACTTGTTCTTGATATCAACTTATTCAACTGACGGTAGTCAATGCACATACGCATCGATCCGTCCATCTTTTTTCAAAAACAGCACCGGCGCTCCCCACGGAGATACACTTGGTCGGATAAAACCACGATCCAATAGCTCCTGGATCTGAGCTTTCAATTCCACCAGCTCTTTTAGCGCCATCCAATATGGGGCGATGGACACCGGAGCTGTACCTGGAAATAACTCAATTCCAAATTCTACTTCACGATCCAAAGGCAACCCCGGAACTTTCTCAGGAAAGACATCCATGAACTTCTTTACTGTCTTGACCTCATTAACAGTCAGTTCCTTTGCATCCAATGCACTGATAAAAGCTAAGAAAGCCTTGCACCCTTTCCGAACCATCTTAACAGCCCTTAAAGCGGAAACCAAATTATCCAAATAATTCATTCTTTCCCCTATCATAACCACCTCTTCGTCCTCTGGGGTACACAACACCATTCACTTAGTCGCGCAATCCAATTTTGCACGATGTTTAACCAACCAATCCATGCCTAAGATGAGATCAAACTCCCCGAATGGTAATTCCATCAAGTCAGCCGAACTCCTTGAATTTCTAAAGGCACATCCCTAAATAGTTTGTTCACTACCATGGATTGTCCTAAAGGGCTAACCACAGTCATTTTTCTAGCCGCTATTTCCAATTTTATACTTAAAGTCTTAGATACCATGCTAGCAACATAGGAGTCGGTCGATCCAACATCAATTAAAGCAAGAAATGGCTTATCAGCTATAAGAAACGTACCGGTTATGACATCTGGTGCGTCGCCATCTTCTCGCTGTTGTGCTGCATAGACTAAACCCGGCTATCTAGCATCTGTACTACCGACACCCCTGTCAGGTGCTCCACGACCCCGACCGAATCCATTTCCTTCTCTAGCTGGGCCACGACCCCTTGGCAGTTGCTGACCACCTCTTCTGAACTGGCCCCACCTGCTCCACTCGTAGACAATCTCTAACCATATGATCCTTAGATCCACACTTAAAACATTCCCCAGTTCTTTTTTGACATACCCCGGATGCATCTTCCCACACTGAGCACATGGACGAAATTGACCCATTGCGGCAGGAGCCAGAAACCGAGCTGGCCCATCAAACCCAGGCCTCTTCTGAAAACTCCCAGATGATCTCGCTGACCCAAAACTTCTCTTACTTTTACCTCACTCTTTATCTCTATTCTGCCTCTCAGTACGCTTTACTTCCTCAGCTATCTTAGCTTTTTCGACCAACACGGCAAAATTCCTCTCCCGCTGCGGAGCTATCAATACCCTCAACTCATCCCGCAGCCCATCTTTGAACCGCACACAACGCTCATAGTCAGTCGCCACTATACCTTGGGCGTAACGGCTCAGGCGTAGAAATTCTGCCTCATACTCAGCTACCGATTTACCCCCTTGCACCAGATTCAGGAATGCTTTCCTCTGAGCATCCACATAACTTGCCCCAACGTATTTCCTCTGAAATGCAGTTTTGAAGAAATCCCAGTCAATACGATCCGCTGGAGTACCCTCTCTTATCGTGAGCCACTACTGATATGCCTCGTCCTAGAGAAGAGACACCGCTCCTTTCAATTTTTCCTCTGCCGTGCAGTCCAAATTGTCCATAATCGTCTCAACTGCCTCCAGCCAATATTCAGCTACACTTGGGGCCACACCGGAAATACCCCTAAACATTTCAGCTCTGTTCGCTCGAAGTCATTCAGGAAAAGACTTTTGAGATACCGTCCCAGTGCTTGCCCCAGCAACTCACTCCAACACCCGCAACATTGCTTGAGACAGGGCATCGTCCCTGTCAGTCCTATCTTGCGACCCCCCTTCTGCCATAGGTGATGCTGGCGCTTCACCTTCAGGCTCATTTCTTGCTTCCGAGAACCCAACCTCAGCACCCCGACCTCTCCCACGGCCGCATGCAACACGTCCATGACCTCTGACATCATGTCTATCATTTCGTCTTAATTTGGTTTACGAATTTTATGAATTAGCATTTCTTTCCACTGTTGAGTAATGAGTAGTTTTATGAAGATAGAGTTTTAAGTAGTTTTCTGCAACAACACACATATACCTATAGGTTTCATCACTAATGTAGAGTTTCCTTAATTCTATCATCCATGGAAATATAATCCCATAATATATTCACTTCATGCATATCACTTAACAATAAGAAAACTTACCTTGCAAACTTCGGCCGGAAACTCAGGTGCCATGCTTCTGAAAAAAAATTGGCGTATATATATATTTATTTTAAAAATCACTTTTAAATCAACTTTGGGAAACGTTTTGAACCCAAAACCCAAAGCCGAGTTTTTGAAACCAGGCTCTGATACCAAATTGTAACACCTCAAACCTGGCCCAAACATTACGATCGAATCTGGCATGTTACCGGGAAAGAATTCTATAAGATGTCGCGAATTTTAAGAAAAAATCCAAGTAATTTTTAAAACTCCCAGTTTAGTGATTCAGTTGGGGACCCTTTATTCATTTGAGGAAAAATTTCAGTTAAACGAAACTTGTGCTTGGGTGATATGTGCATTCACATGTTATTACATTCAGTTACGCTAGGGGTATGTTGTAAAAATTTCGTTTGTAAAATTGTTAACTAGGTTATAAGAAAAAGATTTTGTTTCCATTTTAGTGATTAAAACATCTTATCAATTATTTTAGGTTTAAGCGTCTAAAACTTAATGTTGAAAATTTAGATCAAAATAATAGTGGCCTTATTACAACAATAAAAACCCAAAAACAAGGTCAAAACTAAATAAAGTTCTATATATATTTATCATTTAAGAAGAAAACCGTGCGTGGCCACCTTGAGTCCATTCCGACCCAATCCACTGAACTAGGAATCACCTGCAAATGTTTAAACAAATAGAGTGAGTCATACGACTCAGTGTGTAATTTCCAGTACCATCATTGGGTCCAGCCCATTTACTTACCATCTGGGCCGTAGCCCCTTTTCATAATCACATTGGCCGAAGCCCATTAGCATAGATTAACAAGATTCACATGCAGCATGATGCAAAACCCAAACCAACCTAAATTTCCATTCGTTACACACCATCTGATCCTGCCAATCACACCAGTGGGGATTTCTACAATCGATCCTCCATCCGCTACACACCATCGATGGCAGTCATGCTGCAGTTAGCTGTTCATCGCGACTTATGTAGCATAGCTAGCGTAATAATGTGACAACGTCACCGTCATATGTGGCAGAGCCACCTTTAATAATGTGACAAAGTTACCGTAATATGTGGCAAAACCACCTTTAACACTGCCCCATTCATCATTATCATATCCCCATGCCCATGCAACATACAATCATAATGGTATGAATGCAACATATCACAACATGCATAAAACATTTAAGGCATATGAATATTCATGCTAAAATCCATATTTACAAGGTATACACAGAGAAAGAACGTACCTGGTGCCACGATTTTTACCCTTTATGGGTATCACAATAGTCATTATTGTGTTTTCGGCTTTCAACCATCATATATATATACCTAATAATAATAACATACATAAAGGTCTGGGAATTACACACCTGTAAACACGAAGAATTAAGCTACCGATCTCGCTAACGTTCACACTAAGAGGGATCACAGCGATCTGCTTATCCCTCTCTGAAGCCGGCCCACAACCTAGTGGAAAGTCGCGAACGGCCGACACCGTACATTTTTTTTGAATTTAAGGGTAGGGACTACGAGTTCAACCCCTTCCTTTGCTGGGCTGGCATTTGATTCCATAAAAATGATATTGGTCAGAAGACCGGGTTAAATCATCAAAGCAGAGAATATAAGGATATACGCTCAACAATATAACGATTTCTTACCTAAATCGACAGAACCCGGAGGCTACTATTGGATTAATAAATCACTGAAGTCCCTACACAAACTCCATATTAGATTCAGCCCTCCACGATATAGTTTAGAAGAAGTCGCCTTCAGCCAAATGAATGGTATAAAACCTCTTACCTTGATTGCTCGAATTCGACTGTCCCCAAGGACCCCTCACACACTGGCCAAAAGCAGAAGAAATACGAAAACCAAGCCCTTCCTATATTCGACCGAAATACCCATGGAATAGGGTTAATGCCTTTGATTCGGCAATCAAAAGAGAGAAGAGAGAATTAAAAGAGAAAGAGAACACTTACCACAACTGAGAAGAATCTGATTGAGAAGATTGAGAGAGGGGGAGTGACAGCAATCTTCTAGCACAACAACAAATGAAAAGAGGTAACCTCACAAAGAAGGTCCGGCTTAAGAAGAAAAGAAAGTGAAAATAAAAACACAAAGAAGATGAATATAAATAGATTTCGTCTTGAATAAATGAGACAAGAACCGAAAATGAAAGAAAAAGCTTAAGGGAATTCGGCCAAGGGATGGGGCTTGAGAAGTAAGCAAATGGGAGAAAATGATGAAATGGAGGAGAATAGAAGGTTCGGCCAAGGGTTATCAAATGAGAAACGCATTTGAACACAAGAAGAAGAGAATTGTTTCGGCTCATGAAAACAAATGAATGAAATAGGTATAATGGGAAAAAGAATGGTAGGAGGGTTCGGCTTTAGGTGATGAAGCAACGCTCACAAGTTACCAAAAATGCTAAAAAGGGGAGGAGATGATTTCGATTTTGGCTAAATGAAGAATGAACAAAATTGCCAAAATGCACAACACCCCCAATAGTGAAATGAAAGAGCTCATTACACCTAAAAGCTAACACTTCAAAAATTTCGACACCTATACTCACCCAACTGAATGCTTAACCCACCTAACACCCCTCAAAAATTCGGCTAACAACCTTCTCTACCCTCATCCCCTTGATTCTCTCCTATCTTCACTCACATCCTCCCATTTGAATTGGATTGAACAAGTCAAAAACCACCTTTCTCTCATGGCCTCCAATTCAAAATATTTGACCAATTCCACACCCCCTCTTCAAGGTCCCTTGCCGAATCCAACTCTACTCATCCTGACACCAAAATAAATTCCAAAATGAAAATTGTGCGCCTCGAACCTGCTCCTTCCCTGCTCCCTGTGGCGTCACTCACCTACCTTCTAAGTAAGGCCTCTATGCCACCTTACTACTTAATTCTTGTGTCACCAAACACAAGCAATAAACCTTAAGTCCTTCCCCAGTCAGTTTCCCTCCTTAAGTGCCCAAAATTGAAATTTTGGCCAAGGTTCCGACTTAACCCCGAGCCTTCCTGAGGACCTCAAACATAACAAATTAATAGAGAGAGCATGCCAACACACAGAACATAATAAATGCATAGCCCCTAAATCTCGGATGTTATCCCTAATATATATTAAACCCTCTCTCGAAGCGAATAACATCAAACCCTGGGTTGATTAATTGAAATCTATTTCTAATTAAAACCCCTAGAATCGCATTAACTCGATCTATGGACTCCCATATTAGGTTTCACCCTAATCCGGCAAAATGTCGTCACCCTATCTCTAGGTGCGCCATCAACTCCGCTTAATTATGCTAGATCTACTCTTAAACAGGGACTTTTGCTCCACCACCTAAGCACATTCAACTTGAATCAATATTCCGGAAATATTAACACAAGAATTAAGCACACATAATTAAGAACAAATCAAGTATTTATCACATAGTTCAGAAAGCAATAACAAGATCCGTCTTAGGTTTCATCCCCTTCAAGTATCTAAAGGGTTTAGTTCATAACTATAAAAGAAAACATCTCAGAAGAAAATATAAAACAAAACATAAGAAATCCCTAAAACCACCTGAAGGAATTGAAGGAGATATTCGTCGTCTTGAGTAGAATTCCAGCTTTTTGAGATGGATCAACTGGCTATCTTTGAGTGATTTCCACAAATCTGACCTTTTCGGCTCGGCTCCTTGGCCTAGCTAACCGCCCGTTCCGACTTCTGTCGAACTCCCTTTCAAGTTGCCCTCTTAGGTGTTTATATAGACTTTGAGATGCCTTACTTGGCCCCTAAGTATCCTAATTCAATTTGAATTCCTACTAGGGTGTTTGAATAGGCTTTGGAATGTGTTTCTTTGCCTCCAAGTATCCAAATCTGAGTAAAACTCCTTTCCTCCGATAGGGACACGCCCATGGCACACGCCCGTGTGAATCGTCTTTAGGCCATGTTCAGATTTCTTTAATGAGGCACGGCCGTGTGAATCGGGATCAGGCCATGTTCTAGTTTCTCAATGGGGCACGGCTGTGTGGGCTTAAGTCCAGGCTGTGTCAATTTCCTCTTTGGCCCAAATTTGTCCGTTTTAGGCCCGTTTCTCGTTCTTTCTATCCTTGGGTGCTTTTCTGAGTATAAGATATGAAAAAAAATGATTAAGAGCACCTTTTGACAAAAATCAAGGGATAAATCATCCAGAAGCGTACTAAATGTGGGCTTAAAATATGTTACTTTTACGGTTTATCACATTTTTGTGTGTAATTTGTTAAAAAGGTCTAATTTTTGAAAACTCGGTTGTCTCTACGACTAGCAGTTATAAATCAAAATAAAAATCCCAAATTCAAATAAAAATCCATAAAGGCCATTTACAGTAAAAATACCCTAAATAATAATACTTAAAAACATAATCAAGTACGAAAATATATGCGGACGTATGGCCACCTCTGAGTCCCTCGCTACATCGATCCGCCTATGACTGGGGATTACCTGTAAAGTAAAACAAAAAGGGTAAGTTTACGAAAACTCAGTGTGTAATCCCCATGCAATTATACAGTCAAATGCGAGCAGTAATAGACTGGGCCTTGACCCTCCGCGGTAGCAGTATCAATTTTAGTTTGGGCTTTGGCCCATCTCAGTACAGAACAGTCATGTGCTTGGGCCTTGGCCCATTATAGTAACATTAATTAGTGCGGTAACATATGAAAAATATACAAGTCCTACCCATCCAGCCTCTACACTCCATCTCCATCCAACCCTACACTCCATGTGGGGATATATCAACCCAACCATCCTTACACTCTAGAAAGTACCGAATGCAACATTATACAATGATATGCAACTGGGCTGCCAGCAATTTAGGCTTGAAGCCTTTCAGTACACTTCCTCTGATCAATAACAACCCGTCCCCATGCAATGCATCATGCAATTATGTCATAGTATCGTGTATGTATTCAGTACAGTCTACATAGCATGCTAAAATATAGCCTTACATGTACATATATATAAATATATCACACGGGGGCATAACAGTCATTCAATCAATTAGGGGTCTTAGTAAGCTTACCGACCCAACAGTACGTCTACAGTCGACTCGGGTGACCCGTGCAACCTTAACAGTCAAACAGTGAAAATGGGCCCTCAAACCCAAGTTGCTGGCCCATGTGGGCCTACACGCTCGTGTTATCCACACAACCTAAAATGGCCTAGGCCGTGTGGATTACACAACATGGCCCAATAATTTCCACTCCAGTGTCATTCACTCGTGTGGGGCCCATACGGCCCAGTTCAGCCCGGCCCATGAAATCGCACATAGCCGGCCTCATCGATCACTCACTCATTCTTAGGCATACGGCCTACTACACAGGCCGCCCACATGCCTGTGTAGCACTGACAATTCCAAATTTTTGACTTTTCGCCGCTAACGTTTGTGGAGGTTATGTTTACACACCTAGTTTCGATTTACTACGAACAGTCGCTCGAGCGCTCACAAACCTAAATTTGACCAATCATACACCACAATCAGTCCTACTTTACGATTAAAAGTGAACCCGAAACCAACAATCCATCCATAGAACAGTTTAGTGTTACCTTCAATCAAACCACTGTAATTCCCACGAATCTTAATCTCTAGCAATTGATTAGGAGTTTCCTAAATCATTCCTTAACTATCATAACAATTGCCATTAGTCACCAACTTAAGGGAATAAGAAGAAAGGGAATAAGGATTTCTTCTATAGCACTTACCAAAAGAGAGCAAGAGAACCGAATGATGAAAGAAATTAGGCACTAGCACAGCCCCTCACCCCCGATTGACAACTGTCAAAAATAGTTAAACAAAACCCCCAATTTAACAACTTAAAAATCGAAACTTCAAGCACCATTATCACTTACCAAGAAAGTACGATTAACCGCTGAACAAAATGGAGGCTCAAAAACATATAAGAGAAAGAAGGAGCAAAATCAATTCGGTTGAAGAAGAGGGATGGATTTTTGAAATAAATGAGAAGGGAATAGGAACTTTCGACAGTGACTAGAATTAGGAAATCGGTGGCACAAGGCTTGAAGGGGAGAAAGAAGAGCAAAAACAAAATGAAAAGGGGAAAAAGATATTTCAGCAGAAGGAGCCAAATTTTGGGAAGGAAGTTAATTTTCACACCACTACTCCCCACTTCCCTTGATCCATCCTCAAAAATCTCCTCCAATCTCTCAACCCTCAAATTCGAATTCTACTCAAACTTTTTAGTGTTTTGGCTAAGCTAGAACACTCACACGATACTGGCAGCAAAATAAAACTCTCTCTTGCGCATACTAGGACTCGAACTCAAGACCCTCAGCACTTTGCCACTCTACTTAACCACCAGACCAGCAGGCCTATTCTGACATAGCTTACTAACATTTAATTAAAAGCCTACTGTCAAAAGATAGGGGTTTATTCAAATAAAAATAAAATTTTGCCCAAGCTAAGGCTTGAACCCAAGACTTCTCAGACACTCCCAGAACACATAACCATTGAAGCAGATACACATTTGTGTCACAAACATACAAAAATAAATATTAAGGATTTTTGGGGCGTTACTACTCTACCCCCTAAAAGAAAATTTCGGCTTCGAAATTTTACCTGATCAGAAAAGATGAGGATATTGCTGCCGCATTGCATCCTCAGGCTCCCACGTGGCCTCTTCAGGACTATGATTACGCTAAAGAACTTTAACTAGTAGGATGGACTTTCTTCTCAGAACTTTAACATCACGGTCTAATATCTTTACCAGCCTCTTCTCGAAGGTTAGATCTCGCCTAAACTCGTTTCCTCAATTGGAAAAATATGCGTGGGATTAGAACGGTAGCGTCTCAACATAGAGACATGAAACACATCGTGAATCTACTCTAAATCTGGAGGTAGCTCCAACTGGTAGGTAACTAGTCCCACATGCTTCAGTATGCGAAAAGGTCCAATGAACCTGGGGCTCAACTTGCCCGTACGACCAAATATTAATATCTTTTTTCATGGTGGGACCTTGAGAAACATGAAGTCCTCCACAGAATACTCTATCTCTCGATGCTTTAGATCTGCATTCGACTTTTTTGTATCAGATGCCTCCTTAAGTCAATTCTGAATCAACCTAACCTTATCCTCAGTATCAAAACCTAGTTCAGGGCCCAGAACATGTTTGTTGCCCAACTCAGTCCAACACAAAGTAGTACGGCACTTATAACCATAGAGCACCTTGTAAGGTGCCATTTGTATGCTAGACTGGTAACTGTTATTGTAAGCGAACTCTGCCAACGGCAAAAACTCCTCCTAACTGCCTCAAAAAGCAATTACACAGCTCCTCAACATATCCTCTATAATCTGAATCACCCTTTTTGACTGACCATCTGTTTGAGGATGGAACGCAGTACTGAAGTCCAACCTTGTACCCAGAGCTTCGTGTAGCTTCTTCTAGAACTAAGACGTGAAGCGAGAATCCCTATCAAATATTATCGAAACTGGTGCCCTATGTAGTCTCACTATCTTAGGTACATACAGCTTAGCCAGATTGTACAGAGGGTAGTCAGTACGAACCGGTATGAAATAGGCATACTTGGTCAGTCGATCCACGATGACCCACACTGAATCTTTCTTAGTAGGCATTAAGGGCAACCCACTTACGAAATCTATAATCACTCTTTCCCACTTCCAAAGCGGTATTTTAACTGGCTGCAGTAAACCTGAGGGTAGCTGATGCTCAGCCTTAACCTGCTGGCATGTTAGACATTTACTCACAAAATCGGTAACATCTCGCTTAAGACCTGGCCACCAGTATAGCTTACGAAGGTCTCGGTACATCTTGTTCCCTCAAGGATGCATAGCATAAGGGCTATTATGCGCCTTTCACCATATAGACTGCTTCAACTCAGTATCATTCAATACACAAACTCTCCCACAGAAACAGAGAACCCCTTCGTTATTCAATCCAAAATCTGATGTATTACCACTCTTAATCTCTCGGATTGAAGACCCAGTGACTCATCCTCCAATTGTTTACCCTTAATCTGCTCGATCCACATCAGTTTAACCTGGAGTTTAGCTAATAGACTATCATCATCAAATAAACTGAGACGAGCAACTATCACTCTCAAATTAGTCACAGCCTTTCGGCTCAGTGTGTCGGCCACCACATTGGCCTTACCAGGATGGTATGCAGTCGTACAGTCGTAATCCTTTAGCAGCTCAAACCATCTACGCTGCGTAAGGTTTAACTCATTCTGAGTGAGGAGATATTCGAGACTCTTGTGATCAGTGTAAATGATACACTTCTTACCATACATATGATGCCTCTATATTTTTAGTGCAAATACCACTACAGCCAACTCTAAGTCATGCTTCGGATAATTTGCCTCATGAGTCTTAAGCTGTCGAGACACGTACACAACCACCTTACCCTTTTGCATCAACACACATCCTAAACCGACATGTGGTGCATCACTGTACAGAGTAAACTCTTTTTCAAAAATTGGCTGTATCAGAATAGGGGCTTCAGTCAGTACGGTCTTGAGCTTCTCAAAGCTCTTTGGCTATGAACTAGTCCAGTTAAACGACATACCCTTACGAAGCAGTTTAGTCAAGGGTGCTGCAATTATAGAAAAGCCTTCTACAAATCGTTGATAGTACCCAACCAGTCCAAGAAAACTGCGAATCTCCAATACAGTCCCAGGCTGCTTCTAATCCAAGACAACTTCAATCTTTCGAGGATCGACCCTAATCCCCTCAGCAGATACCACATGGCCCAAAAATGTTATTTCTTTTAACCAAAACTCACACTTACTGAGCTTGGAATACAGTTACTTCTCCCTCAAAACCTGCAAAACCACTTGGAGATGTTCATCATGTTCATCATGTTCATCATCAATCTTCAAATACACCAAAATGTCGTCAATAAAGACTACCACAAACTGATCCAGATAGGGCTGGAACACTCGGTTCATCAGATCCATAAAGGCTACTGGTGTATTCGTCAATCCAAACGGCACTACAAAGAACTCGTAGTGCCCATAGCGAGTCCTAAATGCAGTCTTGTATACATCAGCCTCCTTAACTCTCAACTGATGGTACCCAGATCGGAGGTCAATTTTAGAGAAAACCAAAGCTCCTCGGAACTGATCGAACAGGTCACCTATCCTCAGCAAGGGGTACTTATTCTTGATGGTCAACTTGTTCAGTTGCCAATAATCAATGCACATACACATGGATCTATCCTTCTTTTTTACGAACAGAACTAGTGCTCCCCACGGAGACACACTAGGGTAGATGAGCCCACGATCTAGTATCTCTTGGATTTGAGCTTTAAGCTCCACAAGCTCCTTCGGTGCCATTCTATAAAGGACGATGGACATCGGAGCTGTACCAGGAAGGAGCTCAATCCCAAACTCAACTTCACGATTTAGAGGTAACCCAGGTAGCTCTTCAGGGAAGACGTCCGGAAAGTCTTTAATCATTCTGATTTCTCTAACAGAAGAATCCCCAGAATCTAAAACACTGATGTAGGCCAGATACGCCTCACATCCCTTGCGAACCAACTTTTTGGCCCTCAATGCAGAAATCACATTCGACAAGTAGTTCCGACATTCCCCAATTACAACTACTTCATTGTCCTTCTCAGTTCTCAATACTACTCGTTTAGTTGCACAATCCAAGTTCGCCTGGTGTTTAACTAGCGAACCCATGCCTAGTATTAGATCGAATTCTCTAAAAGGAAGTTCTATTCAATTGGCCAGAAAAATAACTCCTTGTACCTCTAAAGGAACGTCTCTGAATAACTTAGTAACCAGGACGGGCTGCCCCAATGGACTTAATACCGTAATTTCACTCAGAGTACTCTCAACCGGAATCACCAAGTTTTCAATAACAGAGGAGGCAACATAGGAATGAGTGGATCCTATATCTATCAATGCAATATAAGGTACATTAAAAATTAAGAACGTACTCGTGATGACACCCGAAGTATCTCCCTCCTCTCGGTGACGTGCAGCATATACCAGAGCCAGCTGCCTCACCTCAGTCTGATTAGCACCTCTATTCATTGCTCTATGCCCACGGCCCAACCCATTACCGCCTAGAGCTTGACCGCAGCCTCTCAGTGGCTGCTGAACACCCCTCGGCGACTGTGTAGTACCCAAACCAGGAGCTTGCATCTGATCAGGCCTCTGTGGACACTCTCTGATACGATGCTCCAATGAACCGCACCTCAAACATGCCCCAGTTCTTTTCCAGCACTCGCCCTAATGGTGTTTCCCACATTCGGTACAAGGCTATTAACCAATAGCAACCATAGGGGCCCCAACTCTGACCGACCCATTCACCCTGGCCTTTTTCTTAGGCTTCTGAATGGAACTCGAGGGCTCTAAATCCCTCATGTTCCTACCACTCTCTTTCTCACGGTTCTGGCGCTCAATGCGCTTAACCTCTTCTGCGATCTTCACCTTATCCACTAGCGCAGCAAAGTCTCACTCCCTCTATAGAGCTATCAAAACCCTTAAGCTATCTATGAGGCCACCCTCAAAGTGAACACATCACTCGTACTCAGTCACCAACATACCTCTCACATAGCGGCTCGACCTTAAGAACTCGGCCTCATATTTGACCACTGATCTGTCCCCCTTAGTCAGATTTAAAAACTCTCTCCTCTGGGCATCCACATAACTGGCACCCACATATTTTCCTTAGAAGACAGATTTAAAGAATTCTCAGGTCAGTCGTTTGGGCTGACTACCTCCTTAACAGTGAGCCACCACTAATATGCTTCATCTCGTAGCAGCGATACAGTACCCTTTAATTTTTGCTCGGGGTGCAGTTCAAATCGTCCATAATTCTCTCCGTGGCCTCTATTCAGTACTCAGCCACGATAGGGGCAACTCTAGTAATTCCCCTAAAAATCTCAGCTCCATTGGATCGGAGTTGTTTCGTAACCGACCTGCGACCCCCAGCACCAGTATTGGTCGTAGCGACCCTTTCTAGAATTCTTAACATGGCTTGGGACAGTGCGTCGTCCCTAACCGTTAGATCATGAGACCTAGTCTAAGTTACAGGTGAAGCCGGTGTCTCACTGGTTTCTAAGTTAGGTATGTGGCCAGATGACGAGGTTCCAGCTCGAGCACCTCTACAGCCTCAACCACGGCATCTTATACCCCGTCCGTGCGTACCCCTAGTGCTCATTTTCTAATCTCGTATTATTTGTATTAATAGTTTTATACAAATCAGTTTACAGTTTCAGTATTTGTTAATCAAAGTTTTATACAAAGTAGTATAGTAATTCAGTGTCCATTTTCGTAAATCGACTTAACAGTTTTATTGCAGTCTTAGTATACATTATCTTAAGTATTTTTAGTACAGTCCATCTATAGTAGTCGTAGGATATACTACCTATAGCAGTTTTAGTCACAATCATAATGCTGTTTGTTTTAGAGAGAACATAGGATCGGCGTCGGAGACTCGATGTGCCACACATTCAGTAAAACATTTCAAAACACTTCAAATCATTTGAAAGTAGTTCTTTAGAATTTCAAGTTTTAAACCCCACGCCATAGCTGAGTTCTGCAACCTAGCTCTAATACCATTAAATGTAACACTCCAAACCCGGCTTGGACGTTATGGTCAAATCTGACGATGACACAGTAAAGTGTTTTTCATAAAATATGATGTCGTTGAAATACTCATTTCTATTTAATCACTTTGTGTTATTCAATGATAAGTAAAAAAATAGGTCGTTCATTTTTAAAGCATGAATCATTGAAAAGTTATTTATTTTTTAAAAACATTATTAATTTTCAAAGCATTGTTTATTGCGGAAGCTTTTAAAATAGTTTGTGTTTTCGTGTGTAATTTGTTAAAATGGTCTAATTTTTGAAAACTCGGTTGTCTCTCCTACTAGCAGTTATAAATCAAAATAAAAATCCAAAATTAAAGTAAAAACCTATAAAGGTCATTTACAGTAAAAATGACCCAAATAATAATACTTAAAAACATAATCAAGTATGAAAATATATGCGGACGTGTGGCCACCTTTGAGTCTCTCACTACACCGATCCGCCTATGACTGGGGTTTACCTGTAAAGTAAAACAAAAGGGGTGACTTTACGAAAACTTAGTCTGTAATCCCTATGCAATTATACAGTCAAATGCAAGCAGTAACAGACTGGGCCTCGACCCTTCAGGGTAGCAGTATCAATTGTAGTTTGGGCTTTGGCCCATCTCAGTACAGAACAGTCATGTGCTTGGGCCCTGGCCCATTACAACATTAGCAGTGCAGTAATATATGAAACAGTATACAAGTCCTACCCATCCAGCCTCTACACTCCATCTCCGTCCAACCCTACACTCCATGTGGGGATATAATCAACCCACCAATCCCTACACTCTAGAGAGTACCGAATACGGCACTATACACTGATATGCACCTGGGTTGCCAGTAATTTAGGCTCGAAGCCTTTCAGTACACTTCCTTCGATCAATAACAACCCATCCCCATGCAATGCATCATGCAATCATGTCATAGTATTGTGTATGTATTTAGTACAGTCTACATAGCATGCTAAAATATAGCCTTACATGTACATATATATAAATATATCACACAGGGGTATAACAATCATTCAGTCAATTAGGGGTCTTAGTAAGCTTACCGACCCAACAGTAGGTCGACATTCGACTCGAGTGACCCGTGCAAACTTAACAGTCAAATAGTGAAAATGGGCCCTCGAGCCCATGTTGTGTGGATTACACGGCCTAGCCTAATAATTTCCACATGCCCCCACACGGCCCAGTTTGGCCCGGCCCATGAAATCGTACATCGCCGGCCTCGTCAATCACTCGCTCATCCTTAGGCACACAGCCTACCACATGGGCGCCCACACACCCGTGTGGCGCTGACAATTCCAAATTTTTGGCTTTTTGTCTCTAACGTTTGTGGGGGTTGTGTTTACACACCTAGTTCCAATTCGCTACGAACAGTCGCTTGAGCCCTCACAAACCTAAATTTAACCAATCAAACACCACGATCAGTCTTATTTTTCGATTAAAAGTAAACCCGAAACCAATAATCCCTTCATAGAATAGTTTAGAATTACCTTCAATCAAACCACTGTGATTCTCACGAATCTTAATCTCTAGCGATTGATTAAGAGTTTCTTAAATCCTTCCTTAACTTTCATAAAAATTGCCATTAGTGAACCACTTAAGGGTAGAAGAAGAAAGGGAATAAGGATTTCTTCTATATCACTTACCGAAAGAGAGCAAGAGAACCAAATGATGGAAGAAATTCGACACTAGCACAGCCCCTCACCCCCAATTTACAACTGTCAAAAATAGTTAAACAAAAAACCCCAATTTAACAACTTTAAAACTGAAACTTCTAGCACTATTATCACTTACTGAAAAAGTGCAATTAACCGTTGAACAAAATAGAGGCTCAAAAACGTATAAGAGAAAGAAGGAGAAAAATTAATTCGGTTGAGGAAGAGGAATGGATTTTTGAAACAAAGGAGAAGGTAAAAGGAACTTTCAGCAGTGACCAAAATTAGAAAATCGGTAGCACAAGGCTTGAGGGAGAGAAAAAAGAGGGAAAAGAAAATGAAAAGGGGAAAAAGAGATTTCGGCAGAAGAAGCTGAATTTTGGGAAGGAAGTTAATTTCCACACCACTACTCCCCACTTCCCTTGATCCACTCCTCAAAAATCTCCTCCAATCTCTCAACCCTCAAATTTGAATTCCACTTAAACTCTTTAGTGTTTCGGCTAAGCTAGAACACTCACACGGTACTGACAGTGTAACAGCCCGATTTAGGGCTAGTTGGAACAGTGATCTCGAGATCACTAATCTGAGGCTAGAGAAAATTATTTTCATGTTATTTTATGTGTTATAACATGTTTATAAGGATGCATGGAAATTTTGGTGCTTTAATTTTAGCGATTTCATGCTTAATCACTAAAAAGGACTAAATTGCATAAAGTGGGAAAGTTCTATTATATAAGGTAGAAGTACCTAATAGCTATAGAATGTTAAAGTGGAGGTATTTAAAGTGCAATTAGGCCAAAAATAAAGGGTTCGCTGGCCATGTGGATAAGGGAGACAAGAGCATTTATTTTTGGTCAATAGTTGGTGATATTAGTTGACAAAATGAATAAAATAAGATGAAATAAGCAAAGGCTATCATCTTTTTATTTAGTTTTCTTCTCCAACCAAAAATATAAACAAAGGGAGGGCTTTGAAAGCTTGAAAATTTTAGCAACTCATTTTCTCTACAAGTAAGTGATTTTGATGGTTTTAGTTGATAATTTTTGTACTTTTGGAGTCCTCAAAGCTTAAGCTAACTAATGAGGGACTAATTTGCAATATGGTTGAAAGTCTAGGGACTTGCCATGAGAGAGTTTATGTTGGTTGCTGAGTTTTTATGGAAGAAAATGAATGTTAGGAAGATGAGAAACAACTTTTGTGAAAGGTGTTGTCATGAAAACACCTAATTGGGACTAAGATGCAACTGTTGTAGTTTGTTCATTAATGCATGAAATAGTTGGAATTGTGGATAGTTGTAAGAGGATTAAATGTTCAGCTAGGCTTGTTTAATAAGAAAATGTGATGAAAAGTGATTTACGAGCCTAGGGGTAAAATCATAATTTTGCCAAAGTATAAGGGCAAAATAGTCATTTTTGCCTAAGTGTAGATTATGATGTGGTATGATTTATGAGTGATTAAATGAGTAAATTCTATTGTTCTAGATGAAAGAAAATGAGATTTGGACCTAGAATGGGAGAAAAGAGGCATATGGACAAATAAGTCCCTTTCTACTCTTTCGATATTGAAGTAAGTTCGTGTGCTAATGTTGCAAATTACGTGTGGGATATTTATTATTCCAATGTTGTATGGAATGTATATTTACTCTATGAATGTATTAAATTTGTTTTGATGAGATGTCAAGAGAATTGAATCTAAGAATAGAGAGAATGCAAAGGTCATGATACGATGACAATTAAAGTCCCGTATAAGACCATATTTGGAATATGGCGTTAGTGTGAGATATTGAATAAGACCATGTTAGGGACATGGCATCGATATGATATTTTATGTAAGACCTTATAGGGGGCATGATGTTATGTGAGACCATATGTATGAGGCTCAAGAGTGTTATTTAACAATTTGAGTGATTCAACGGGTATGTTGAAAACGAGATAGTATGTGGTTGTACCATGAGAGGTACAGGTAGGTGTTAGAACTAAATTGAGGTGAATTTAGTATATGATGAACCCATAGTGGGTTATTTGTAAATGATGTATCCTAATTGCATATGTTGTATCTATAAATGCATTGCGTGAAAGAAATGATTATTGTAGAAATCTAAGTAAGAATGATAGCGTGTGAGGATGTTCCCGGATGAATATTTGAAATAGGGAAAGGCTTGTGGATAAATATCCATGAATGTATAATAACGGTGGGCTATGTGTGATACCACCTTATTAATTATTAATGGTGGGCTATGTGCGTTACCACCATATTATTTGTTACCGATGGGCTGTGTGCGATACCATCGAGTTTAGTATCAAGTGGTGGGCTATGTGCGATGCCACCCTATTAGAGATTGATGGTGGGCTATGTGCGAAACCACCGAGTGACTGGTAGTATGAATGGTTCATCGAGAAGTTACGATGTGTTGTATCACGTGACTAGGTGATGTTAAGTGCTGGGATGTATGTTAATAAACGTGATCATTGGCTCGAGATATGGTTAGAACGTGGTAAGAGACGGAATGAGTAAGCATTATGAATGATTGAATTAGTAACCATGAGTTTAAGAGTAAAACTCATTATAATACCTTGTGATTGAGTATAATCATATGAATATTAATAGTTGATTATTTTTTGCATATGAACTTACCAAGCATTATTGCTTACTCCTCTTCCTTTCCTATCTCTTATAGGTTAACTTAATTAGCTCGGGTTGGAGATCACCGGAGATGTTTTCACATTATCGAGTAGACACTTGGTATGAAATTCAAGTCTTCTTGAGATATGGCATGTATAGGGATCTTATTTTAGTTTAGTTTAAGTCATAGTTAATGTGCCAAATGTGTTGGCTTAAACGAGTTATGAAACGATTGTGTATAGCCAGATGATGGCTCAAGTAGATTGAAATTGTTCTAGAAATAGTTCTCCCTCGTGTATAGGATGAAGACTTCATTTTCATGAATCGAATGTTTTAATTCAAGTGTTATAATTGATGATTTGAAGAATGTTGTGTGATGGTGTATGATTATAAGCAAGTTAGGGTGGCTAAATGGCTTGGAAAATAGTCTTGAATTGGTCCACACGGGTAGGCACATAGGCGTGTGTCTAGGGCGTATGAGACACACGGTCAGCCCCATGGGTGTGTGACTTGGCCGTGTGTCCCCTGCATGTTGATGTTCTAAGTCAGTGTCGACCACGGTCTAGCCATACGGGCGTAAGCCTAGGCCCTGTGACCCTTATAAGGTTGTTGACGTCACAAATAGAATACCCAAGATTTTACACATGGGCAAGGACACGGGCGTGTATAGGCCGTGTAGAACACACGGGCCAAGCACACGGGTGTGTGTCTGGCAGTGTGAAAACCCCTATAGGTTCAAAATGAAAATAAATCCCACACGGGGTAGGGACATGGGCGTGTGTGACCACACGGCCTGCCCACACGGGTGTGTCCCATTTCATATGGGCGTGTGGCCCCTATTTAGGGAAGAATTTTCTAAGTGTTTGAAAAGTTTCGGTTTGGTTCCTCGACATCTCGAGTGGGTGTAAAGGGTATCGTTGACCCATGATAGGGACGTTACGATGGTGAACGAAAAGTTTAAATTGGAAAGAATTTTTTACAGCCTAAAGTGGAATGATCAAACAAGTCAAGTCCGATAATACCTCGTGCCCGGTTCCTGCATAGAATCCGGGTAAGGGGTGTTACAGGCAGCAAAATAAAACTCTTCCTTGCGCATACCAGGACTCAAACTCAAGACCCCCAGCACTTTTCCACTCTACTTAACCACCAGACCAACATGCCCATTCTGACATATTTTATTAACATTTAATTAAAATCCTACTTTCAAAAGGTAGGGGTTTATTCAAATAAAAACAAAATTTTGCCCAAGCTAAGGCTTGAACCCAAGACTTCTCAAACACTTCCAGAACACATAACCACTAAAGTAAATACACATTTGTGTCACAAACATACAAAAATAAATATTAAGGATTTCTGGGGCGTTACATCAACACACTTATCCATGAATTCTAGCATTTACTCAATTCAACCCTTTAATCAAAACTAACAAAAATCATATTACAAAACAATCCAAAATCACAAGCAGGACTTCAAACTCATCATTATCATAAAGAAAAATCAATATTCACCAATGACAACATTCAAAATTTTAAACAGTTTAAAAAATGAAGGGTCGAGTTAGCTGGACCTAGTTGCAACGATTCCAAGAACATAAAAATGACAAGAAATGAACTTAAAACAGACTTACATGCAAGGTAAGCAATGGTCGAACCATTCAAGCTCCAAAAATGGAGAATCCCTTCTAAATTTTCGGTGGTAACTTCAATAGAGGATGATGATATGTTTTTTGTTTTTATTATTCATTATTTTAATTTCATTATTTATAATTTTATCCTTCCTAATTTTCATGATTTTTATCTAATTCAAAGCCCTAAAATTGTCCATCTATAATCAATATGGTCTATTTGCTTCATAAATCCTCTTCAATTTAATAATTAAGCTATCAAGTCAACATAGTTCAATAACCACTAAGTTTTGCATATTTCACAATTTAATCATTTTTACTTAATTAACTATCTAAACGTTAAAATTTCATCACCAAAATTTAACACGAATCTAATGCAACCCTATGAACATTAATTACATAACCAAACTTAACTTCACATATAGGACTTGTGGTCCCAAAATCACTATTCCGTTACCACTAAAAAATGGGATATTACACAAATGATGTATGAGCATAAGTCATCATTTCTTTAAGTAACAATCATTAATTTTGATACCATTCAATACAACACAATAAAATATGTAGCATAAATTAATAACATTCGAGTATGTCATGAGCATGATGCAATGCAAAAAGGTTCCTACCCAAACCATCTACTACACATGACATGTTCCCCAGAACCTGTCTACCATACTCCAACAAATGTGAGCAAAGCTTCGTGTGGTAAAACCACCGAATAACAATAATGTGGTAAAACTGTCGAATAACAAATAATGCAATATAATCGCCAATCCCCTCTGTAACACCCCTTACCTGTATTCAACGCCGGAATAGGGTACGAGGCGTTACTGGACATTTGACAAGCAAACATACAATTCCGAGTCCTAAGTTTGCATACAAATTAAAGCCATTCACATTCAATCATAAAGTCCCTTATACGAGCCTACAAGGCCCAAAACATGCTTTGGAAGTGGTTTGAGGCTAAATCGAGAACTTTAGAAGTTTTTACAAAACTTAGAAAATTTTTGCTCACTGCAGAGTCCACACGCCCGTGTGACCCTAGGACATGCTTGTGCTTCAGACTGTGTTTGATTTAGGGGTGCTCTCTAACTTGTGCCACACGGCTGAGACACATGCCCGTGTCTCTGCCGTGTACTCAATTCTGGACATTCTGTTTTTCCAAAATTAAGGTGCAGGGGACACACAGCTGGAACACATGCCCGTGGGGTAGACCGTGTGTCACACATGGCCTAGACACACGCTCGTGTGTCTACCCATATGGACAAATTAAAGGCTATTTACCAAGCCATTTATCACCCTTGTACACCTATACATTTACACCAATTCAAGGCACATACATAACATACTTAGGTAAACAAATCATCCACAATTATGACCAACACAATATCCACGTCTATCACACTCACAACATTTACTAAGTCACAATTGACTATTTTTAAGATACCTAATTATACACCACTTTATCATTTCATCAATAGAACACATTTCCAAACATCTCATATTCATGTCATGAATAACATTTATATTATTCACCAAGCATACCATGACTATATCACCAAAGTCATTAGCACATATATATGAATATACGTAGGCTTACAACCATGTTAGCCAATATGAGCCCACTTACATGGCCAAGTAGCAAAACAAACCTTTGACAATCACAAGCCAACACATTGGCTACAATCACAATGACACGTTTAACAAAATGAATAAGTCCCTATACATGCCATAAACTCAAAATACTTGAATTCATCAATACCCAAAGTGATAGCTTGATAGTGTGATAGGATCTCCAGCGAACTCCGACCCAAGCTAGCTTAATAACCCTATAAGACATTGGAAAGGAAGGGGGTAAGCTATATTATATAGCTTAGTAAGTTCATATGAAAATAATAAGCAACTTTACCGATCTTTTATCGAGTCCAACAATATAAACATAAAATAATAATAATTGCTTTAAAACTTACAGTTATAAACTTTCATTCATTCATAATGTTTACTCTATCAACTTATAAGCATAATTTAACATATCTTGGCTTTAGCCTAACAATCATAATTTCTCCTTTGTATCAGATTACAGCAAATAACGAATCATTTCAAACTTCATAGTAAACATGCACATCAATTGTGAGTATTTACATTTCAAGCATATACTTTAACATTATTTCAATTGTCTAAACTCTTATCTTCCTATACTTCTATAACCATTTCAACAAGCAATTATGCCAATCTTCCTTTTTTTCTCATATCCAACAAATCAAAATTTGTGTGAATAAAACATACCACATCATAACTCAATTTGGCTCGAAAGCCAATCACATAATCGTCAATCGAATTTACCATGTATTTCATACATCACAAGTATAGACCAAAAATCACAAGGTTTTCACAAAAACATTCTCATGGAAATCATGAACTCATAATTTCATGAAGTCAATGCTTATAAACTTTACGTACATACCTGTACTAACTTGTAACATAATCACATACTTTCTCATCTTTGACACACCTGTTGAATTTCCCGTTGAACCATTTGGAATACTAAAGGATACTCGGGTACACACAGTACAGTACCAATGCCATATCCTTGATATGGTCTTACATGTAATCTCGTATCGATGCCAATAGCCCAACTATGGTCTTACACGAATGTCTCATATTGATGCCATATTCCAGATATGGTCTTACACATAATCTCAGTAACCCTAATGTCATGACATTTGTATCCTATTTATTCCTAATGTTCATCCGGGACTTTCACTGTATCAAATCTCTGTCGGTCATTTCTGTAGTATCGTACTCAATAGCATTCATATTTCATTTCAATAATATAACATTTACCACAATTACATCAATTAAGCATTTATAAATATATAATTTAATGCTTATTAAACATATGAACTTACCTCGACATAAAAATGGCAAAAAGGACTACATCGTCAAATACTCGTATTTCCCCCGTTCTAACTCCGAACCTCATTTTTCTTTATCTATAATACCACATTTAACTTATTCAATCATTATACTATTCAAATTAGCCCAAAATCACATTATGGCAAAAGTTACATTTTTGCCCCTAAACTTTTGACATTTTACAAGTTAGTCCTTAGGCTCGTAAAATGATTTTCATTCAATTTCTTCATTACCCATGCCTAGCCGAACCTTATACATGCTCATAACAGCCCACATTTTTCATTTATTCACATTTTTACACCATATTTTATAACTTTTACAAACAAGTCCTTTTAGGCATTTGTACCGAAAATCACTAAGCAAAAGTCGTTTATCATACACCAAACATACATTTTCTACCATTAGACATCAAAGTACACAAACATCCATCATGGGTAAAATTTTAGACCTTGACATCTCTTCAAATTGATGGTGGAAATAGAAAGATCGAGTTACAACAACTTCAAGAATGTAAAGAGCATTAAAAACGGGGCAAGAACGGACTTACAATCAAGCTTGGAAAGTGGCCAAACCCTAGATATGACTTCTCCCTTGTGAATTTCGGCCATGAGGAGGAAGATGGACAAAAATTGGCTTTTAATTTGGCTTTTTAATTCATTTAATTACCAAATTACCAAAATTCCCTTAATAAAAAACTTTAGAAACATGCCAAACCATGTCCATTTTTGTCCACCAACTTAACTAATGGTCTAATTACCATTTAAGGACCTCTAATTCAAAATTTCATAGCAATTGGACACCTATAACATATAGAACTCAACTTTTGCACTTTTTGCAATTTAGTTCTTTTGACTAAATTGAGTGCCTAAACGTCAAAATTTTTGAACAAAATTTTCACGAAATCATTCCATAAAATTTTAGACCATAAAAATATAATAATAATGAATTTTTCTTCGTCGGATTTGTGGTCCCGAAACTACTGTTTCGACTAGACCCAAAATTAGGCTGTTACACCCTCGGTACTCCAATTGTAGTGTATTAACTATGAATAAATGAAGACTTAATATGCTGCCGGTACTCTAAAACTCCTCTGTCAACCACAAAATATCCCATCCCATCCCAATGCACATGCAATATGTCATATAATCTTATACATAGCCATAATTTAATACTTTTCACATTTAATTGACATGTTCAACATGCCTTCAATAATCGAATACTTTTAGTGAATGGAATCAATTTTCAAACTTTCAAATTACCATTAAGATGGTATCATTCAACATTACACAATTTCACATACTTTTACGAATTTCCAATGTGCATGTGTAGCAACCTTTCCAATATAACATAACAATTTTTTTTCATGCATAAACTCATATTTCAGCAAATCATGCCGTACATACAACCAATCTCATACCAAATAACACAATCATGCATCACAATATCAATCATATAATTACACTGTCAAACTAGCAACTTTGCTAACACATCAATCTTTTAGGGCTCGAAATGTACCTGGTTCAACCACTTACAAATTAATTATTTGGCTATTAAGCCAATCCAATCAGCAATCTAAATCATCAAATATAACATGATAATTATCATTATCAAACAAGTTTATGAGTTTAAGATCCACACCTTATTTTAGAATTTTCTGCAACACACTAATGAATCTTCTGATTTCCTTAATAAACCTTAAAATGAACCTAAATTAAAAATTAGTGTAATTTCAATTAATTCACCTCTTAAACAGCCCCTTAAACACCCATTTATGGGTTCAAACCAATTGTCACAGTTTCAACTATTTTACGAATCCAAACTAGCTAGATTTCTTATATTGTTTTTATGTTAATCATACGCACAAATGTCTTTCGGCTTTATGATTGATTTGGGGCGTTCGGGTTAACACCTAACACATTTACATACTAGAAAATCAATAGCCAATATTGATTAAAACCCTTCATTTAATCAATCTATAACCTTTACCCAAGAATTATGTCAAAACAACAAACTAGCTTGCATTTTATTCGCATTTATGCTTCCTAATTTGTAAGATCCGAATGGCCAATTGATCAAGAATGTTTTACCTAATTGATATGTAATTAAAGGTTGATTACAAGGGTTCAAGAACTCAAATTAATGCTAGAAATAGACGGGAAAGAATTTAGAAACAAAATAGCCTCCCTTGTTGCACCTAAGCACACGCACCACCACCCGTGGTGGCCAAAATTGGGGCTAATTTAAGAACAATTTTGAGATCCATTTAAAAGCTACAAAAATACCTTTAAAGTCTTTAAAATTCCCCAACATTGGAAATTAAGGTTTTTAATTTACAAGAGTAATTAAGAAATTGAAAGAAAACAAGAACTTACACAAGTTAGGTGAAAAGGGTAGCAATGGCACTTCTTGGCAACGATAGACATCAATCTTAGAGTCTCAAGATTTTAGATTTGGGGTTGATTGATAGCAATATGATGGAGGAGATGATGCAAAATCTTGTGGCAAAAGGATAAAGAAAAGACGATAAAACTAGGTATTATGGGCGATGACAACAATGAAGAAAGGAAAAAAATTGAAGAGAAAAAAGGAGAGAAGAGGGGGAGGACTGACTAGGATGAGTTGCAAGGGAAAAGATTCGAACTTAGGACCTTAATCTAATTTCTATGCCTCCACACTTATTAATTAACCATTGGGCTATTACCTTATTTTGAAATAATTTTGCAATATTTATTTTAAAAACAAGACGTGTCACATAATAGGATTTGAGACAAAATTTGCAAAATAATAAAAAGGGTACAATAGAAGGGATTTGAACTTGGGTTTTAAGGAATGTTTCACTAACAATTAACCAACAAATCATACCTCATTTATTTGCTAAAAACACACAGATAATCTCAAAATTTAGGGCATGACCACTCTCTCTCTCGATTCACAAACTTGATTCTACTAACCCCTAATTTTTGGGATGTTATACATAAGGTGGCTACTACAACTAGTCGACTTCAAAGAATGCAGATGACTGAGTTGGGGATTATCTGTTGTCCATATTTTATTGGAAGTTGTATTGGGTGACAGAATCAGATAAGATGTCAATCGATGGTTATTTGCTCCGGCTGCAGTTATGGGTGTGGTGGCGGCTACCATTTCTACGCCCTCGAGTGAACGACCCTTATATGCTCCCATTAGTGACAATGTAAAATCCATTTGATAATAATATCTAGTTAATATAGTATATGTTGTTTACTTATTATATGTTTGAATTAAAATTTTTCTTGAATAGGTTGAACCATGGGCCAATTTATGTGGAATGACCGGAGTAGCTCGAAGATATCCGACTACTATTAGATTAGCATTCAGAAGCCAAGATTAGTTATTGATTTTCAGACCTATAATAATTACGTAATGGTTTGAAATTTAAATGCATAACAAAATTTATAATTGTGCACTACAGTTTGAATGTATGTCATACGTTGATTCAAATATCATAGAATGTGCCCCGCCCAAATTTTTGGCCATTCGAAGCATGTGGGACACGAAGGTGCTATTGATTTTTATGTGACGGTGGAGATGCATGAACCAGATTGAGTGATGCGACAATTTGAGTGGAGGAAAAAAATTCTGTTGCCACCACAAGATATGGAAGCACTGCACAAGCTTGATTTGCGAGGGAAGTGTAACAACCCATTTTTCAGTGGTGTTGGAAACATTGGCTTTGGGGCCACAAATCCAATGAATGATTCCATAAATATTATTATTTAATATTTACAAGTCAATTAAAATATTATATTGAATTCTGGTATATAATTTTTGCAAATTGAACGAATAATTAAGTACAAGTCATTGTCCTTAGAGTTAAGTGGTTATGAAAAATGAGGTATTAGGATCTCATTTCTGTAAACCAAGCTCGTAAATATTTTTATTAAATATTTACAAAGTGATTATATAGGTGTATAGAAATTTGGTCCAAAATTTCAAAGTCTAATTAGTTAATTAGAGAAAAAAGGACTAAATCGTAAAATCATAAAATATTGTCTTTATTGAATTTTACTAATCAAATTGTCTATTTAATAATGGTTTAAGGATTTAAAAGTCTTTTTAAAACATGGTGTACAACTTATGTTAGTTTTTTTTTTCTAATTATATGTTGAAGTTATGTTTAATTAATAATAATAAAACTTAAAAGCATAAAATAAAAAAGGGTTCATTATCTTCCTTGAGGTTTTCTACCGAAATGGAGAAACAAAAACAACATGGGAAGAGCTTGAAATTTTGATGATCATTTGTGGTTGCATGTGAGTGAATTTTTAACCCGTTTCTAGTAAATTTTAAGTTTTTGAGATCGTTGTAGCTTAATCTAGCTAATTTAGGGACTAATTTGTAAAATTGTTAAATGTTTTAAAATTGGCCATTGATGAATTTTCATGTTTTTGAAGTTGAATGATTATATGCTAAATGTGTAAAATGAAATGGTTATATGAAATGGTTGTACGGAATGGTCAAATGAAATGGTTTTATGGAAATAGATGTATGAATTGAAACACTAGATACAAATATTTGAAAAGAAATGTGAATTGTTAAGTAAATAGGTAATGGTTGAAATGCATTTTAAATGTGTTTACTTATAATTTTTATAACATTGTAAAGTTATATGTTTCGTATATGTGAACTCACTAACCTTGTGAGATTTTTGATATATATATATAGGGTAATTAATGAACTCATAACCATGGTATTGAATTATCTTGAAAAATGTTTAAATTAAATCCTTTAATGTAAGTTAAAGTTAAAGTTTATTACGAACTTACTAGGCTTGACGCAAGCTTACATCTTTTTGGTTTTTCTTCTTGTAGATCATCGGATAAGAGTCGTTGATTAGACTGCTTTTGGAGTTCACACTATCCAACAACTTAATAGGTAACTAATGGTTCACTTTGGTTCGATTATAATTGGCATGTAAATAGGGTTTTGGTATATATATGTTATAAGCATTATGGATATGTTTTGTGTCAATTGAAGTATGAGATGTGTTTACTGATGTGAAAATCTTAATTAGTATTTTGGTTGATTGTGGTGTGTGATAGCAATGGTATGTCTATATAAGTGTTTTTTACCATTTGCTATATGCCTTATGAAAGTGGTTTGATGTTTGGTTCATTTGATGTGAATGGAATCGATGAATTAGATGTTTAACATGTTTATATGGTAAGAACTTGTGATCTTTGAATGTGAATTTAGATTGTGTTTGAATTATGGTGCAAATTAGGGCATGTTTGTTAGGCACATAGGTTGAATGAATTAGGTATGTTTTAAGCTTGTTTGAATGTGTTTTGAAGGCATGTGAATGGTTGATTTTCGTTTGGCTTGGCACCTAAGGAATGGGTATTGTTTTGCCTTGTTTTGGAAGTAATTTTAGGTGCACACGACACAGTGTATGTAACAACCCATTTTTGGTCAAATCAGAACAATGGTTTTGGACCACAAATCCGAGGTCAAAATATTTATTTTATTATTATTTTAATGTTTACAACATGATTGATATATTGTGTGAAAATTTCGTTAAGAAATTTTATCGTTTGAATAGTCAATTTGATAAAAAGGACTAAATCGCGTAAAATGCAAAAGTACTGTTCTATTAACTAAAGGTGTCAAATAGCTATAAAACCTTAATGTTAAGGTCCTTATGTTGTATGTAACGCCCTAAAAATCTCAAAACCCTAATTTTTATGCCTAAGTATGTATAGCACTTTGAATAATATTATTAAGATAGTATCGGGATTACTTGAGGCCTTAGAGTTAGGGGTGACCATAGGGAAAATTCATTCTTTCTTACTTAATGGACCCTAGTCTCAGGTAGAAGGCCTCATAAGTAGATTAAGAGAAGAAAAGGGACACAGATGGGCTTGTAGTCCAGTGGAAAGTGGCGTCATATAGGGGCTATGAGGTGGCGTGTTAAGCAGTTAAGGAGGTCCAAGGTTCGAGGCTTAGGATGGGAAATTAAAGAGTTTTATTTTTATGCCTGGACAGAGGGAGTTGGCGTTGGAGGGGACCCTGAAAGAGAGTGTTCAGGAGAGAAATTTAAGGTGCAGATAAGGGAGAAAAGATACGGATTGGGAGGTGGATATAGTGGTGCTGAATTGGACTCTGAGGGAAGGGAAGTTCGGCTAGGGGCTATATATATGAGTGCCGAATTAAGTTCCTAGGTTAATGCCGAATTTTTGCTTTCCTGCTAGCCAAATTTCTCCACTTGTGAGAGGCAGACTTTTTTTTTTTTGCTAAGTGTGCCAAAGTCAAATCCTTCATATCTTCCCTCCTCAAATTCCCTATTGGTTCACCACTCGGTTCTAGGCAAATCACTTTTATTTCTTATTCCCCCTAGTGTTGCCGAATTGCCTCTGTCACCTTACTAGTCTCAAAAGCCGAACTTTACGCAGGATCAAAGGAAGATTTCGCTAAGAGCTTAGTTGAATTTTTAGTGTGTTTTATTAAAAGCCGAAGGGCTATCTAACCCCTTTTTGCCGTTACCATGTACTAACAAGGGTGAGGCTCAGCAATCGCAAGTGCGGTATGTAATGATTGTTATCAAGGCAATAAGTATTCTCGATTTAGTTAGAGTTTTAATAAGTGACCAAATCTATTGTGGCTCAGAGGGGTGATTTATGATCAATACGGGTCACTTGGTTTTGAGGATATAGGTGTTTGGGTGCGGATCTAGAGGATAATCACCAATAGTAGAAAAGGAAGGGCTACTAAACATGAGGTACACGGTAAGGGTATGGTGAGGTTTCGGTTTTAAGTTAGTGTACGTTAAAGCTTTGGTTAATCGTGAGTAATGTCTATTGTAGGTTCGTGACTAAGGGGTTTGCAGCACGCGAGGTTACCAGGTGTGTACAAACACTACACACACAATATCGGCAATACCGAAAAGTCGAAAAGCCGAAAGTGGCTAAATGGGCCCGGTGGGCCCTGAGGCTAAGTTTGATGAAATGGTTTGGTTGGTAATACGAATTGAAGTAGTCATGCATGATACATGATCTGGATTTGTTTGGGCCTAATGGGCCGTAAGGACATGAAATGGGCTTGATGGGCTTATGGGGACTTAAACAAGTAAGTTAGGGTTTATGGACTTAGGCCTAGTTTGAACAACTCTTCAATTTCATAAGACTTAATCTAATTAAACATGTTCGTGAACAAGTCGTTGGGTTAAAGTGTGGCAACGGACATACGCATGTCTAGGATTGGATCTAGGGAGAGCTTGGTACTTAAGCGGCCCTAGCGGCCCACCTCCTCTTGTCTGGAATCCTACCTAGGGCGTAGTGTCTGTTCACTTTAGCCGCGAGGACTTGTTGATGAGCCAAAGTTCATAACTAAAACCCGAAAGGGACCAAATACCCTATCCTTGTAAAATTACTAAAATACCCCTAGTTTTGTAAATTACCAAAATACCTATGTTTTACAAATCTACCCAAAATACCCCTGTTTTGCGAAAGTACCAAATTACCCTCGTTTTGTAAAATTGCCTAGATACCCTATTTTGCCAAATTACCAAATACCCTTGTAGGGTAGAATTACAAAAATACCTTTGGGTAGTGAAATGACGAAAATACCCCTACGTAACGAACATAAGCTATAGATGTTACTTGTGTGTTTGATGCATTCATATGATATTCTGCTTAGGATGCATATGGGTGGGAATTATGGTACGGAGGAAGACTACAGGATCGCATGGTCATATGGTATGGATCTAGGATCGCATGGCCGTATGGTATGGATCCACCAGAGGCTTTAAGCCCAACATATGATTAACAGCTTTGCTGCAACGCTCGGTAGTATTGCAACTGGGCTTCCCTTGGAGTGTAGCGGAGGGGTGGGTCGAGCTAGAATTCCCCACAGGAGTCATAAGGTTGGAAGGGAAATGGTGTGTGTAGCGGATGAACTTTTGGGGTGGGTTTTGCATTATCTGGTTTGTATACGATGCGTTATGATATGATATGAGGTCATTGTGGGCTAAGGCCCAAGGCCACCGATTTTGATAGGGCTTAGGCCCAATATGAATATTTGTATGTGATTTGATTGCCAAGGGTCATACACACTGAGTTTCAAAACTCACACCCTTAATTTTAATGTTTTAGGTGATCCTGAATAGACGACTCGACATGGGAGAGGACTCGGAGATGGCCACACTACAAGCTGTTCAAATGTTTTAATTTATTCAAATGATTTTGTTTTAAATACTTTGTTTCTTTTCATTGGATTGTGATAAGGCCATGTAACTCCTAATTGAATTTATATTTTGGGTTATTATTATTGTTTCAACTACCCACTTAAGAAATTTCATAAAATTATTAAAGTGTTAATATGGTTAAATAGTAAATTGTTTTGAAGAGCGCCTTTAATGTGACATTCCAGATTCGGGCCTAACTTCTAGGCCGAGTTTGGGGTGTTACATTGTAATTAGACCATTATAAAAGTGGGTGGACATTTATGTGCATGGTTAATGGAATTTTAATAGTTTAATATCAAGGGTAAAAAAGTAAATTAGTAAATAATCTTTAGTAAATAACATAAAAATTTAAAGTCAATATCTTTCTTAATTTGTTCCACCGAAATTAAAAGGGGAGAAAGCCATAGTTGAAGACCTAGGTCCGGCCAAGACATTTTTGTCTATTAAGGTATAGTTTTTGTCCCATTTTCAATGATTTCTACGTTTTTGAGATCGTTGCAGCTTATTCTAGCTAGCCCAGGGACTAAATTGCAAAACTGTTTAAGATTTTAGATGTTGCCATTGATGAAATAGCATGTGTTTTGAAGTTTCTTGATATATTATGAATGCTTGTTGATAGTTAAACAAGTTTTGTTAAGTGATTTTTGGTGAAAATGCAAATTAGGGGCCAGATTGTAAAATGTGAGAAATGTGTGGTTGAAATGTGAAATAAATGAAAAATATGAGCTACTAGGGGTATAATGGTAATTTGGTTAAGCATGGGTGTTTTGAAATTTGCATGAATTTGTGATTTTGTGTAATAAGGACTAAATTATAAAAATGTGAAAGTTTAGGGCTAATGTGTAAAATAGCTCAAATGTATTTTTTGGACTAAATTGAATAGAGAGATGATTAAATAAGCTGATTTTGATTACCTATAGATCAAGAAAAGAGGAATTTGGACTTAGACCGGGGAAAAAGCAAAGTAAGTGAATAGTCGGTCTGTTTCATCATTTCTGTATACGAGGTAAGTTCGTATAATTGAACTTGAATGTCTATTTACTCAATTGATGGGTGGTATTGAGATTCTATTTATTCTATAGTTAAATGTGATGAATTTAAATTTAAGTGTACGGTTTAAGCATATGAGTTGCTGAATAAGACCATAGTTGGGCTATGGCAAAAATGGAAAATAAGACCATAATCAAGTTATGGCAAGTAACACCTCTAACCTGTAACCATTGCCGGATTAGGGTTAAGAGGCATTACTAATCAATTTCAAACATTTCATATCATTTCACAACCAGACATGTCAATTTACAATCATATAGTCCCTTATATAGGTTAACGAGGCCTTCAACATGCTTTAAAAATAGGGTCGGGACTAAACTGAACACATGCGAAAATTTCTGAAATTCAAACATTTTTCTAAGTTACAGAGGTCACATGCCCGTGTAGATAGGCCGTGCGCCTCACACGGCCTCGGACATGCTCGTGTGCCTCACTCGTGGTTGCCACTGACTTGCACTACACGGCCAGTCACACGCCCGTGTGTCCAGCCCGTGGTCGAGCCTGTTTTGCACCAAAGTACAAACCTGCATGACATGGTCGAGCCACACGCCCGTGTGCTCAACTGTGTGGGCAATTATAGGCCATTTTTCAAGGCCAAATTATCATCCACACTTTGAAATCACTTACAAGCATCAAACTAATACCAATTCATGCTTCAATTGCAACCAAATTATACCAATACAAGCACCAAATCATCATCAACTACATCATTTATTTCCACACTCAATTCCTACTCAATTAAATCCATCCAAAACACCCAATTTCACATCTCAAGTCTTATAGGTTGAGCACAATATAAATCTTACCACAATTCACATTCAAACCACAATTTTCATCAACCATTTAAGCAAGAAGCATACCATATTTATCACTCACATATTCCACACATATATACTAACATTATTCAACCTTTAAGCCATATCACATGGCAAAGATTACACATTACAAAACATGCCACATTAACTAGCCTATACATGCCATATACCACATTTATACACATCTTTTCAAAAGTACTGAAATAGATAGCCGATAGTTTGATAGAGATGCTGACGATCCCTAAATCTGAGCTAGCATTACTGGCACTGTAAAATAGAGTAACAAATCACACAGTAAGCTTTCAAAGCTTAGTAAGTTCGTAATATAATACACACTACTCAATAGTGCAACATCAATATACAATTAAACCATCACATAGATAGATACACAATTAAGTATGTTATCATCCTCAACCATATGCTCAAATATCCATTCATTCAATCTTTAAACTATTATCAATCACATAGGTTCAAACACACCTTTGCCAACACTTAGTTACCATACGTACTTGCTATTCAATGCTCGATACCATGTCTTATTCAATGCTCAATATCTTTTCAACTCAATCGCACACTTAGTGCCCAAAACATAGCCGAAGCTTAATTAACATCACACACTTAGTGCCTCAATAAAAAATCGAACTTAATTTAGTATCACACACTTAGTGCCTCAATACAAAACCGAACTTAATTCGGTATCATACACATAGTGCAAATCAAGAAAGCCGAAGCTTCCAATACTTCGCACACACAATGCCATTCAACTCTGTCTCAATTCAATTACGCACACTTAGTGCCTCATTTCTCAATTTCATATATTACTTTTCTAATTCAATATCTATCATTCAATTCACATCACATAGATAGTAAATTAACAACTTGTACTATATCCGAACTTACCTCGGATGTCAAAATACCGAAACTAGCCGATCAATCGAGTACTTTGTCTTTGCCTCAATCTCGATCCGAATATCTCCTTTCTTGGTCTATACATATTCAAATTTAATTCATTCAATCACCAATTCATTCAATTTAGTCCAAACACACATATTTAGGGCATTTTACAAAATAGCCCTCACATTATCACATTTTGACACTTTAGTCCCTAATTCATCAAATCACAAAATACACAAAATTTCTATTCACATAAGCTTAGTCGAATTTTCCCCATGCTAATACAAGCCCATAAATTTCATTTTTTTCACATTTTAGTCCTCCGATTTCTCATTTTCATAATTTAGCCCAAATTACTCAATTTCACCAAAAATTCAAATACAAACTATGTTAACCTAACATTTAACTTTCATATTCCACCAACTATCATCACAAAGCTCACATATCCATCAATGACATATCTCAAAATCACCATCAATTTCTAAAATTTAAGCATGGGTTTGAAAGAACACGAAGCAACAATCACAAAAAACATAAAAATTATCGAAAACCTAGCTCAAAACACTTATCAATTGAAGCTTCAAAGAGCCGAACCCTATTTTGCTCTTAATATTTCTTTTTCCTTTGTTATTTCGGTGTATGAACACTAAAAATGGCCACCATTTAACTTTATTTTTATTATTTTAACACTAATATTCTAATTACCATTTTTACCCTTAATATTAACATTAAAATCCCATTAACTTATATCCATTACCGTCCATTCATGCTCCCAAGGGTAAAATTTCAATTGAAGGAATCCACATTATAAAGACAATAGCAATGTAGCACTTTAACAATCAGCACACAACTTTTACATTTTATGCGATTAAGTCCTTTTTTCTTAAATTAACCAACAAACGATAAAATTTTCACACATGCTCAATCACATATTATAAACAAAAAAAAAAATAATATTAATATTTTTTTACGGACCTCGGAGTTATGGTCTCAAAACCACTATTCTGACAAGGGTCCAAATCAGGCTGTTACATGGCATGTGAATGTAATAGCACGGCAGGGCTTTGGCAATGTATGTGTAAGACCATAGTTGGATTATGGCATCAGAAAATCGACGTACTCATATCGTAAGCATTTATAAACTCAAAGTTTTTTGATAAATGAATTGGTGAGAATATATATGTATCAGTACAAGTATGTATGGAAAACTATTCGAGTAACGAACTGATGGAAGTTGAAAATTTTATGTTAATTTAGTGATTGATACTTTAATGAAATTGTATGTTATCCATTTGGAAATGTTAATGAATGATAAGATTATTTCATATATATATACGAACTTATTAAGCTTTATAGCTTACTTTGTTTATTTTCTTCTATGTTTTATAGTAAACAAAGCTAGCTCAGAACCGGGGATTTTCAGGAACTTCATCGCACTATCGGACATCTATTTGATACTTTTGAGTTGTGTAATTATGGTATATTACATGTATAGGCTTGTGTCATTTTGATATGTTTGATGGATATGTATTTTGGCCATTTGGGTTGGCATAAGATGATGTTTATGAATGTGCAAATGCTTCTATTTTGAATTTGGTAAATTGACTTATGTTATGTGATTGAAGTTGATAATTTAGAAGTTATGTGTTTGTGAATTGATGATTAATAATGCATATTAGGAATGGTTTTATTGAATGAATCATATATGAGAATTATGTCTAGTAAAGCAAGATGAGTTGATAGGTATTTGAATAGGTAATGGCATTGAATTGAGTATTGAAATGGTTGAAATAGATATAGCAAGATTTATGTATTGGTTAATGACTTTTGGCTGCATATTTATCCTTGAAATGGTACCATTTGTACTTGTGTAGGTATGTGCAAAATGGGGTGGAAAATTGGCCTTGCAAATGGCCTGTTTTGTCCACACGGGCAGAAACACGAGCTTGTGTCTCAGCCATACGTGACACACGATCGTGTTCCACGGCTGTGTGTCCTTCTGAATCTAGACCCGTGTCGAGTAGTCACAGAGGTGAGGCTAAAAAAGCCTTTTTCCAGATGATGAACGAGTGGTTCACTCAATATGTCTGGAAAAATCCAACTGCTGAACAACATCCGCCCCCTCCTATTCCCCAAACTGTACCTGTAGCTCCTCAAGGAGTCGAGCTTTTAAGATTGAATAAGCCTCCAGTTTATAAGATCTATAAACATGGGGCTGAAGAGTTCAGGGATAATGTTGATGATGACCCAAATAGAACTGAGTTCTAGCTTGAAAATACTATCCGAGTGTTTGATGAACTTTCGTGTACACCAGCTGAATGTTTAAAGTGCGCTATTTCTCTTCTGATAGATTCTGTGTATCATTGGTGGAATACTTTAGAGTCGGCAGTGCCGAGAGAGCGAGTAACCTGGGAATTCTTTCAGACCGAGTTTCGAAAGAAATACATCAGTCAACAGTTCCTCGATCAAAAGCATAAAGAATTTCTAGAATTGAAATAGGGTCGTATGACTCTAACTGAGTACGAGAGAGAATTTGTACGGTTAAGTAAATATGCTCGAGAGTATGTTTCGTCTGAAGAGATAATGTGCAAGCGGTTTGTTGATGAGCTAAACGAAGACATTAAACTTCTGGTTGGGATATTGGATTTAAAAGAATTTATTGTGTTAGTCGAACATGCTTGCAAAGCTAAAGAACTGGGTAAAGAAAAGAGAAAGGCTGACTCGGAAGCTAGAGATTCGAGAAAGAGATTGATGAATAAACCCTATCACTCTTCATTGAAGAAATCCTGAGATTCGTATAGTCGATCAAATGCACCAGTGGAGTATTCTAATAGAGATCGTGGGAAGCAATTTATGGGTTCAAAAACTTCAGTTATGTCAGTGGCAAGTGTGGGTAATGTTAGACCGAACAAACCTGAATGTGGACGATGTGGAAAATGACATTTTGGAGAGTGTAAATTGAATGATAATGCTTGTTTTAGATGTTGTTCGTACGAACACTTCATTTGATATTGTCCTCAGTTAGATGAGAAAGATAAATCTCAGAGTTCAAGACAAAGCAACACATAATGTTGGAAATGTGAGTGGTGGTAGAGCTGTGACACGAGATACTACTGTGAGATCTAAGGCCAGAGCACCTGCTAGAGCCTACACTATTCGCGCTCACGAAGAAACGTCATCTCCAGATGTTATCACCTATACTTTCACTCTCTATGATACTAATGTGATTGCATTGATAGATCCAGGATCAACTCATTTTTATATATGTATGAAATTAGTATCTAGTAAGACTTTACTTGTAGAGTCTACTATATTTGTGATTAGAGTATCGAACCCCTTAGGCAAATCTGTTTTGGTTGACAAAGTCTGCCAGAATTGTCGATTAATAAATTGACATTTCTGTTTTCTGGCTAATCTGATGTTGTTTCCATTCTATGAATTTGATGTGATTTTGGGTATGGATTAGCTAACGATGCATGATGCTATAGTGAATTGTAGATGAAAGACAATTGAACTAAAATGTCAAAATAATGAGACTATTAGAATTGAATCTGATGATCTAAATAGTTTGCTAGTTGTGATCTCGTCTATGTTAGCTCAGAGATTTGTGAGAAAGGGGTATGAAGCTTATCTTGCTTGTGTACTTGATATGAAAGTGACAAAAACAAAGATTGAATTAGTACCAGTTGTGTGCAAGTATCCAGATGTATTTCCCAAAGAGTTACCGGGTTTACCACCTATCAGAGAGGTTGAGTTTAGTACTGAATTAGCACCGAGAACAATGCTGATATAATAGATCCGTACAGAATGGATCCGACAGAGTTAAAAGAATTGAAAGCTCATTTGCAAGAGTTGACAAATAAAGGTTTTAGTAGACCGAGTTTCTCTCCCTAGGTGTACCAGTGTTATTTGTGAAAAAGAAAGATAGCACGATGAGAATGTGTATAGACTACCGACAGCTCCACAAGTGACGATCAGGAATAAATACCCTTTGCCACGAATAGATGATTTGTTTGATCAATTAAAAGGGGCAACAATGTTTTCAAAAACTGATTTGAGATCGGGTTATTACCAGTTGTATGTTAAAGACTCAGATGTGCTAAAGATTGCATTTAGAACAAGGTACGGACACTACAGATTTCTTGTTATGCCTTTCGGATAAACAAACACACCTACTATTTTTATGGACTTGATGAACTAGATTTTCAGGTTGTACTTAGACCGATTCGTAGTTGTATTTATTGATGACATTTTGCTTTAGTCTTGTGATGAATCTGAGCATACCGAGCATTTGAGAATCTTGTTACAAAATTTGAGAGATAAACAGTTGTTTGCAAAGTTCAGCAAATGTGAGTTTTGGCTACGAGAGGTTAGTTTTTTGGGACATATAGTTTTAGCCGAGGGTATCCAAGTTGACTCGAGCAAAATTTCTGTGATTGTAGATTGGAAGCCTCCGAGAAATGTATCCGAAGTCTGTAGTTTTCTGGGACTAGCCGGCCATTATAGACAAATTGTGAAAGGCTTCTCGATGATTGCGACTCTGATGACACGATTGCTTCAAAAATATGTTAAATTTGAGTGGTCAAAAAAGTGTCAGCAGAGCTTTGAGCAGTTGAAAGCATTATTGATAGAGGCACCAGTGTTAGTTCAGCCTGAGTCGGGTAAAGAATTCATAGTTTTTAGTGATGCATCGTTAAATGGCATGGGTTGTGTTTTGATGCAGGAAGGCAAAGTTGTAGTTTATGCCTTGAGATAGTTGAAGGTGCATGAAAAGAATTATTCGACGCACGATCTAGAGTTGGCTGCGATAGTGTTCCTATTAAAAATTTGGCACCATTACATGTTTGGTGAGAAATGCCATATTTATACAGATCACAAAAGCTTGAAATATCTGATGACTTAGAAAGGTTTGAATTTGTGACAGCGGAGATGGCTAGAATTGCTAAAAGACTATGAATTAGTGATTGATTATCATCCAGGGAAAGCGAACGTAGTTGCTGATGCTTTGAGCCGAAAGTTTTTATTTGCTTTATGTGCTTTGAACACACAATTAGCTTTTTCTGTCAACGGTTCCATAGTAGCCGAGTTGAAAGCGAGACCGTTATTTATACAGCAAATTTGTGAGTCTTAAAAATTTGATAATGAATTGCAAGAAAAAACGAGCTCAGTGTGAGTTGACTTCTGATTTAGAGTTTCGAATAGGGCCTGATGATTGTTTGGTGTTTCGTGATTGAATATGTGTACCAAGAAATTCTAAAATCATTCAGAAGATTCTAAACGAAGCACATAGTAGTTGTTTATCAGTACATCCGGGAAGCATGAAAATGTACAACAAATTGAAACAGTTTTATTGGTGGCACGACATGAAATGAGATATCTCAGAATTTGTTTCGAAATGTTTAATTTGTCAGCAAGTCAAAGCTGAGCATCAAGTGTCGTCAGGTTTATTACAGCCTATTATGATTCCTGAGTGGAAGTGGGATAGAGCAACAATGGATTTCGTATCAGGTTTGCCCTTATCTCTGAAAAAAGAAAGATGCGATCTAGGTTGTTGTTGATAGATTGACGAAATCAGCTCATTTCATTCTGGTACGTACAGATTTCTTGCTTGATAAATTAGCTAAGGCTTATATTTTCAAAATTGTAAGATTACATGGTGTTCCCCTATCTATTGTTTCAGATAGAGATCCAAGATTTACTTAACGATTTTGGAAGAAATTGGAAGAAGCTTTAGGTTCAAAGTTGCATTTTAGCATTCCGTTTCACCAACAAATAGATGGTCAATCTGAACAAGTTATTCAGATACTTGAGGATATGTTGCGTTGTTGCATTCTTGAGTTTGAAGGTAGCTGGGAGAAATATCTACCGCTGATTGAATTTGCTTACAATAATAGCTTCCAATCGAGTGCAAAGATGGCACTGTATGAAGCTCTTTACGGTCTTAAATGTTTAACACCATTGTATTGGAGCGAGCTTAGTGAAAATAAGATTCACGAAACTGACCTGATCAGAGAGATTGAAGAAAAAGTGATAGTAATTCGCGATAGTTTGAAAGCAGCTTCGAATCGATAGAAATCGTACACAAACTTGAAATGAAAAGATATTGAGTTCCAGATAGGGGATAAAGTGTTTTTGAAAGTATCGCCGTGGAAAAAGATATTGCAGTTTGGTCAAAAAGGGAAATTGAGTCCGCAATTCATTGGACTGTATGAGATTACTGAGCGAGTTGGGCCAGTGGCATATCGACTATCTTTACAGTCTAAGTTAGAGAAAATTCATAATGTGTTTCATGTGTTGATGCTTTGACGATATCGATCTGACCCTTCACATGTCATTTCCCCGATCAAGGTTGAAATTCATTCTAATATGTCATATGCTGAAGAACCGATTCGAATTTTAGCTCATGAGATCAAAGATCTAAGACATAAGAGAATCGCATTAGTAAAAATATTATGGCATCGACACAGGGTTGAAGAAGCTACATGGGAACCTGAGGATGCTATGAGAAAATAATACCCGAACCTATTCACTGGTAAGATTTTCGGAGATGAAAATCCCTAAAGGGGGAGAGTTGTAACAACCCGTTTTTGGTCAAATCAAAATAGTGGTTTTGGGACCACAAATCTGAGGTCAAAATATTTATTTTATTATTATCTTAATGTTTACAGCATGATTGAGATATTGTGTGAAAATTTCGTTTAGAAATTTTATCGTTTGAATGGTCAATTTGATAAAAATGACTAAATCGCGTAAAGTGCAAAAGTACTATTCTATTAACTAAAGGTGACAAATAGGTATAGAACCTTGATGTTAAGGTCCTTATGTTGTAATTAGACCATTATAAAAGTGGGTGGACATTTATGTGCATGGTTAATGGAATTTTAATAGCTTAATATCAAAGGTAAAAAGGTAAATTAGTAAATAATATTTAGTAAATAACATAAAAATTTAAAGTCATCATCTTTCTTAAGTTGTTCCATCGAAATTAAAAGGGGAGAAAGCCATAGTTGAAGACCTAGGTTTGGCCAAGACATTTTTGTCTATTAAGGTACAATTTTGTCCCGTTTTTAATGATTTCTACGTTTTTGAGATCGTTGTAGCTTATTCTAGTTAGTCCAGGGACTGAATTGTAAAATTGTTAAAGTTTTTAGATGTTGCCATTGATGAAATAGCATGTGTTTTGAAGTTTCTTGATAGATTATGAATGCTTGTTGATAGTTAAACAAGTTTTATTAAGTGATTTTTGGTGAAAATGCAAATTAGGGACCAGATTGTGAAATGTGAGAAATGTGTGGTTGAAACGTGAAATAAATGAAAAAATGGGCTGCTAGGGGTATAATGGTAATTTGGTTAAGCATGGGTGTTTTGAAATTTGCATGAATTTGTGATTTTGTGTAATAAGGACAAAATTATAAAAATGTGAAAGTTTAGGGGCTAATGTGTAAAATAGCTCAAATGTATATTTTGGACTAAATTGAATAGGGAGATGATTAAATAAGTTGATTTTGATTACTTATAGATCAAGAAAAGAATTCAGACTAAGACCGGGGAAAAAGTAAAGTAATTGAATAGTCGGCCCATTTCATCATTTTAATATACGAGGTAAGTTCGTATAATTGAACTTGAATATGTATTTGTTCAATTGATGGATGGTATTGAGATTCTATTTATTCTATAGTTAAATGTGATGAATTTGAATTTAAATGTATGGTTTAAACATACGAGTTGCTGAATAAGACCATAGCTGGGCTATGGCAAAAACGGATAATAAGACCATAACCGGGTTATGGCATGTGAATGTAAGACCACGACAGGGCTTTGGCAATGTATGTGTAAGACTATAGTTGGAATATGGCATCGGACAATTGACGTAGTCGTGTCGTAAGCATTTATAAACTCAAAGTGATTTGGTAAGTGAATTGGTGAGAATATATATGTATTAGTACAGGTATGTACGGAAAACTATTTGAGTAATGAATTGATGGAAGTTGAAAATTTTATGTTTATTCAGTGATTGATGCTTTAATGAAATTTTATGTTTTCCATTTGGAAATGTTAATGAATGATGAGATTATTTCATATATACATACGAACTCACTAAGCTTTATAGCTTACTTTGTTTATTTTAATCTATGTTTTATAGTAAATCGAAGCTAGCTCAGAATTGATGATTGTTAGGAACTTCATCGCACTATCAGATATTTGGTACTTTTGAGTTGTGTAATTATGGTATATGGCATGTATAGGCTTGTGTCATTTTGATATGTTTAATGGATATGTATTTTGGCCATTTGGGTTGGCATAAGATGATGTTTATAAATGTGCAAATGGTTCTATTTTGAATTTGGTAAACTGACTTATGTTATGTGATTGAAGTTGATAATTTAGTAGTTATGTGTTTGTTAATTTATGATTAATAATACATATTAGGAATGGTTTTATTGAATGAATCATATATGAGAATTATGTAACACCCCAAACCTAGCCTAGAAGTTAGGCTCGAATACGACATGTCACATTGAAGTGTTTTTGCGAAAACCTTGTTTTCATTGAAAACCCTTTTAAAGAAAAGTTAAGTAAAATCCAGTTTGCTTTCAAAACGAGGTGTATCCAAAAAAACCATTTCCTTGTTACTATGTAAAAAAATTTTCCTTTTACAGCGGAAGCTCATTCTTAAAACACAATTATTTTCCAAAACTTGAAATATGCTTAAAAGAAATAAATTCAGTGCTTAAAAGAAATAAATTTAGGTTCCGTTTCAAAATTTCAATGCATAGTGGAAGTAATGGAATAACAACTAGAGGGAAAACCTTATTATAATCCGAAATAAAATAACTTAAAATAAATAATTTAAAATCTAGAGTTTATATATTAAGAAAAACAAGTCTAATCATCTTGCTAATTGACCACCTCTGAGTCCCTCCATCCGTTGAACCGCCTACTGAGAACCACCTGAAAAAAATAAAAGAGGGAGTGATTTTTCGAAAACTCAGTGTGTACAACCCTCTTCAAACAAATAGCATACATATCATATTATTAAGATAATAATATCATACATGCAATGCAATGCAAACCCTCCCCAAATAATCCATCCAGTACACATCATCTCCGTCCAACAAAAACACTTTTGTTGGGGATTTCTAAATCGACCCACCCATCTAATATACATCAAGGGTAGCCCGGTTACGGTACTACCTAACGTTGCAGCAAGGCTGCTAATCATATAATGGGCTTAAAAAGCCATCGGTGGATCCACAGTTGTCAAACAACCATGCGATCCTCATATACTTCCTTCATTCCATAATCACTACCCCATATGCAACCTAAACAGAATATCAAATGAATGCAGCAAATGTACATGTAACATCTATAAATCTTACATTCAACACATAGGGGTATTTTAGTCATTTCACAAATCAAGGGTATTTCGGTAATTCTACCCTACAGGGGTATTTCAGTAATTCTTAACAGTATGGGTCTTAATTATGAACCTTGGCCCCGTCAACAAGTCCTCGCAGCTAAAGTGAACAGACACTACGTACAAGGTAGGATTCCAGAGATGAGGAGGTGGGTCACTAGGACCACTTAAGTACCAAGCTCTCCCTAGATCCAATCCTAGACATGCATATGTCCATTGCCACACTTTACCCTAGTGACTTGTCCACAGACATGTTTGATTATTAAGTTAAGTTTTATACTATTTAAGAATTCATCAGAACTAAGCCTACAATCCATTAAAACCCTAGCATGCATTTCTAAAATCCCATAAGGCCCACTAAGCGCAATCATGCCCATATAGCCCATTAAGCCCAATCATGTATATGTAGCCCATTAGGCTCTGTAACATCCGAGATTTTAGGGGCTCTGCATTTACTTAGTATTTATGTGTTTGGTATGCATAGTAGGTGGTTTGAGTGTGTTTGGGGTCCCCGGAAAGGCTCGGGGTCGAGTATAAGTCTTGGAAAAATTTCAAGTTTTGGTACTTTGAAGGGGGGTTAACTGGTTGGGTCAGGTTTCAAGAGTTTTTACTTGTGTTTGACGACACAGACGCCACCTAGCATGCAGAGAGGTGGCGTAACAAGGGAAGCTAAGGGAGAGGGTTCGAGTCTCTCAAGTGGTGCAAGGAAGCATTATTTTTTTGGCTCAGGCAAGGGAGGTGGTTGGATGGTAATCGAACTCTGGAGGAGAGAGGGAAGACTTGGTCAAGATATTCAAACAAGTGGTGGAGATCTATTTGTAGAGTTTGAATAATTCAAACTCATTTGAATGGGTGATGGAGAGCGATAGTAGGAGGAAAAGGTGGGATTTGAGCTTGGGGAGGATGTTGGCCGGTTGGGAAAGCTTGTGAAGAGGGATTGATTTTGGGTTAGTAGTATCTAGGGGTGTGCTGAAACTTAGTTGTGGTTTTCTTCCATTTTCGGTTTTGGAAAGTGTGTGGTGCCGTTTTGGGTACATTTTGAGCAGCTTAAACTTTGTAGGAGCCGAATGCTCTTAGTTCTTTCTTCTTTTTCGGCAAGTGACCTCTTCCTAGCAAGCATCACGTGTGATCTCATTTATTAAAGCCGAGACCGCAACCCCTTTCTTTCTTTTTGTTCATATTCACTTTCATGACATAACCCCTAGCCGAATCCTCCTATAGCATTCTCTATTTCATTTTTTTCTTTCCTCTCTTTTTCTTCTTCAAGACCGAATCTCTTTAGCCATATTTTCTTATATCCTCTCTTTTGTTTCTTCTCCATTGCCGAAACCTAGAGCTTCACATCCTTGTCATCGTTTGTCTCGGGCTATAATCTTGCAAAGCTGAAACATTTATTGCCTATCTTTCTTCTTCTTCTTATCTCATACTTCCTCTATTTGTTCTTCACAATCGAAACCCTTTTCTTTCTCCTTTCTTATTGATTGTGTTTATTCTTTTCTTTCGACCGACTCTCTCTTGGGTGTGCTTCCTTCACTCGTGATTGTGCCAGAAGATTTTCGTCACTTCTCTTCTTAATCTTCTCAATTGATTTCTATTTGGGGTGGTAAGTGTCTTCATCTTTTTCATTTCTTCCTTATTCTTTTGCTAGATATTAATCGAAGGGGGGTTACTTGGTGATTTGAATGCTTTGGCAGGATGTAGGAAGGGCTTTGTGTTCGCACTCTTTCGACATCTAGCCTGCGGTTGTGGGACTTGTGGTAAATAGTCATAGCCGAAGGGTGGTAAGAGGTTACTTCTTGCATGTTGGCCGAAGGGTCATTCTTTTAATGTATGAAAGGGATCGGTTCTAACCTAGTAACATTGTAGGGATTCACTCGATTCTTGAACCAAGCTAAAGCTTTCGGCTTCTGTCGATTTCGGTAAGGATTTATTCATTCAAAGTGATTATTTTTCGTTATTATCTTATTTAACGATTTAAACGAGTTCTCTGACCAAGATCATTTATATGGAATCTAGTACCAGTCAAGTAAAGGAAGGGGTTAGACACGTAGTCCCCATCCCTAAATTCAAGAAGCGAGCGGTTTCAACGGTTCGAGATTGGCCACCGGGTTGTGGGTCGGCATCGGAGAGGGATAAGCAGATCGTTGTGATCCCTACGAGTGAGAGCACTAGTGAGATCGATAGTGTAGTTCTATGTGTTTACAGGTGTGTAATTTTCACACCATTTCTGGCTGTTTCTATTTATTATATGTATATGCTATGTTAAATGCCATAATTCGGTATGGGCTACTGGATTACCCATGAAGGGTAAAAAACGAGATGCCAGGTTAGTGATTCTGACGGTGTTATACGAGTGTTTATGATGACATGGTTACATGCACAATCTGAATGTCTATTACATGTATGCCGAAACTTGCTGTATACATACATCATGACTATCTGTTTGCATGGGGATGGGCATATGATATTGATGAAAGGGGAAGCGTTTTATTCTGGTGGCTTTTGCCACAATCTATTCTGGTGGCTCTGCCACGTCCCGTTCTAGTGGCCATGCCACATATCTGGTGACTCTGTCACAATCTGACGATGAGCAGCTAACTGCAGCATGTCTGGCATTGATGGTGTGTAGCGGTAAGGGTTGATTGTAGAAATCCCCATTGGTGTAATTGGCAAGTACGGGTGGTGTGTAGTGGATGGAAATTTAGGCTGGGTTGGGGTTCTTCATCACATTGCATTGATATCTGATTATCTGCTATTCTGTACTGTGGGGCTAAGGCCCAGTTTGATTCAGAGTGGGCTTGGGGCCCATCGATGGTGCTTGGAAAATGCACACTAAGTCGTTAGACTCACTCTGTTTGTTTAACATTTTTTTCAGGTAACACTTAGTGCCGTGAACCGAGTCAGAGGGGACTACGTGGTGGCCATGCACGGTTTATTTAATAGAACGCTATTTTTCTTAAATTTTTGGGATTTTGATATGTAATAAGGCCGCTAATAACTTAGCTTAATTTCGATTTAAATTTTAGACATTTCAAATTGCGAATCTGTTTCACAAAATGCAAAAGTAAGTTTTCTTATGATTGAATTACTCGAGTTTATATACAGGTTTCTACGACAAACTTCTTGATTAATCTAATATAACAATATGTGTTTCCAAATGTCACCTAAACATATGAATTGGGCTAATTAAAATTTTTCCCTTAAATGAATAACGATTTTCTAATGAGACAACTAACTTGGAGTTTTAAAACAAAAGAAAAAAAAAAGACTTAAAATTTTTCTGAAGTTCTCAGGGTTTTATAAATTCTTTCCAAGTAACATGCCAGATCCGGTCGTGGTGTTTGGGCCGGGTTTGGGGTGTTACAGGCTCGATCATAATAAAATCATACAACCGTCCATCTCAATCCATCATTCAATTTCACATTTCAACTCTTGCCGATTTGGGCCCACGAGCTCAGCAAGCCCATTTAGCCCATTCTAGCCTAGTTTGCCAAACAGTGGCCCAAGACCATGAGATCGTTCTCTTGGTCCCGGTAATCGTATCGGTGTTCCCACACGAATGTTCGCACGTTCGTGTGGTTACCGACGCCAACCTTTCAGCTTTTTGGCATTCCGGTTTTTTGGTATTTCAGCTTTTGCCGATTTGTCGTGTGTGAGGTGTATGTACACACTTGGTAAATGAGACGTGTTACACTATCCTCAGCCTTGAACCTCCAATCAATCACACACTTAACCAAAATATTTACCAAAAACCGAAGCCTTACTATAACCTTACCGTGTGCCACCAGTCCTAATAGCCCTTTCTTAGCTATTACTCATGAATATCCCCTAGATCTGCATCAATCTTAATCGTTAAAGACAAAATAATAGGTGACTTGTATCCACTTAAGTCACCCTTTCCCTTATTATAGACTATTCGGCCAACTTATCCCAAAATCAAGAACACTTACCCAAAAATCGAAATATATGGATAGCTTTTCGGCGGAGACTTGTAGATCAAAGCTTGATTCTGATTTTTCCAAGATTCGATCCACCAAAATGAAAGGAATGATGACAACATGACAGAGATTTGGTCACTAGAGTATTCTGCACAAGGTTTGGGGCAATAAAGAAATTACTCCAAGAGCAAAGGTTTTCGACTTTTGCAGTCACGAATATTTGGTCCCCAACAATTGAGATGAAGGTGGGACGGCATAAGCAATAGAGAAAGAAGAGAATGATATTCCATTTAAGGATTTAGGAGAGAAGACAAGAAAACACATAAGGAAGAGGCGAGGTTTAAAATAGAAAAAGTGAAGGAGAATTCGGTAGAGCACTATAGTTGCCGAAATAGCACAAAGGGAATTCCAATTGCCGAAATAGCAGAGAGGGAATTCGGCACCCCCTATTTATACACAAAACTAAAACTCTGCCTACCCACCCCCAGAGTCCTAATCGACTCCAACTCTTCCCCATCTCATCTCCTTGTTTTTCTCCCTAATAACTCCCTAATCCTTTTCCTAAATTTTTCTCTTCTGATCACCCTCCTAGAGTCCATCATCTCACCACTTCCAACCTTCTAGAAGGCCAAAATTAAACTCCTAAAAAAATACTAAGCTAGGATTTGAACCTAGGATCTCCTTGCTAGCCCATAACACCACCTTCCTATACCCTAAGTGGCGTCACTTAGCCACTCCACCACAAGGCTCTTTGATGCCATTTTTCCTCTTCATTTTTTTAAAAGGCCTACTAACTGAAGTCACAGTTCCCTTGGGTTAAAACCAAAATTTTTTCTATACCCTTACTTCATCCCAGGACATCTCCAACACCCCTAGACACTCCAAAATCATTAACCCTCAAAGCCCACATGTCAATTGTCATTTTCTCGCTCACTTAAAAAAATTTCTGAGACCCAAAGCCCAAAGCCCAATTCTTCTAGGTCCAAAAATTCGGGGCGTTACAACTCTACCCCCTTTAAAGAAATTTCGTCCTTGAAATTTCCAACTAACTATTAATCGCACCGCTCAAGTCACACCACTATGCTTTCGCTGCGCACTTTGATTTTAATAACACTAACACACTTTAACTCTAATTGAACCCTCTTACACTTACCAAAAAAAAACCTACCCACTGGAGCATATAAACATTGCACGCATACACAAAACATCGCATCCACACAAAACATAACCGACTTAATGGTGATTGAACAATCCCGAGCCTGATGCTGATGATCCAGCCCTATCACGGCCTCTGTCGCGGCCTCTTACACCTCTTCTAGCACTCATTGTTGATTCTCGTATTAACTGAATCAGAAATTTTATGAAATTTTAGTTAATTCCAGTAATTAAGCCCATGTTTTATGATAGTATTAAGTAAAGAGGTTGTTTTCGTAAATCCTCTACAGTTTCAAATTCCTATCGGCTTTAGTTTACTCTAACTAAAACGCTCTAGTATAATTATCTAAAGTAGCCCACTAACTATCTACAGTATATCAAGTTAAACAAGCTTAATAATAAAAGAACTTACTTGGTTCGACGTCGGAGACTTGGTGTGCCACATCACAAGAATTTCTAAAACATTTTGATCCAATCCAGAAATTGTTTTTTTAAACCCAAGTAATAAAGCCCATTTCACATCCCGAGCTTTGCAATCGGGCTCTGATACCACTAAATGTAACACCCCAAACCCGGCCTAGAAGTTAGGCCCGAATCTGACATATCACATTGAAGTGTTTTTGCAAAAACCTTGTTTTTAGTGAAAACCCTTCTAAAGAAAAGTAAAATCCAGTTTGCTTTCAAAACGAGGTGTATCCAAAAAACCATTTCCTTGTTACTATGTAAAAGAAATTTCCTTTGACAGCGGAAGCTCATTCTTAAAACACAATTATTTTCAAAAACTTGAAATATGCTTAAAGGAAACAAATCCAGGTTCCGTCTCAAAATTTCAATGCATAGTGGAAGTAATGAAATAATAACTAGAGGGAAAACCTTATTACAATCCGAAATAAAATAACTTAAAATAAATAACTTAAAAACTAGAGTTTAGATAGTAAGAAAAATAAGTCTAATCGTCTTGTTAATTGGCACAGAACCATATTTAGGTTGGCACAGAGCCATAATCAGATTACACGGCTTTAAGCCGTCCGTCGGTCCACAGTCATCTCATGCGACCCGTGCGACCTTAACAGATCAATACTGGATCGACAGTCGTCTCATGCGACCCATGCGACCCTATCAGAACTTCCTCCATATCAATGTCCCAACCCCATGCAGTGTGTCGTGTATGTCATGCTCAATCATTACACGTCTATGCAGAATGGCCATGCTTAGTAACAGTCATTAAGGCATATATTAAAAGCATATCAGTCACACGACCATAGTCAAGTCAGTTTAAACACAGTCATACGATCACAGCCAAATCAGTCAAATTCATAGTCTAAGTCAGTCATTTACCCACAAGGGCAAAATAGTCAATTTACCCTATAAGGGTATTTCGGTAATCATACCCTTCAGGGGTATTTCGGTAATGCTACCTTATAGAGGTATTTCAATAATTTTGCAAATTGAGGGTATTCTAGTAATTTTGCAGATCGAGGGTATTTTGGTAATTTCACAAATCGAGGGTATTTTGGTAATTTTACAACCCGGGGGCCCAGAATAGCCACAGTTATATAAATGTCACAGTCCAAGCAACACTTACCACAACACATATATTTTATCCGTGTGGGCCCACAAGCCCACTAGGCCTACACAGCCCACTTCGGCCCAACGAGGCCTAGAACTACGTAAGCCATGTGCGCGACATGACAAGTCTATCTACGTCTCACTTAATAGTGAAGTTTACCCATGCGGGCCCACGGGCCCATTGGGCCCGTATGGCCTATTCCAGCCCAAGCCCATGAGATCGCTCATGGCGGTCTTCCTCATCATACGCCCATGTTTCGTGAGCTCGGTTGATCACATGAGCGTTCTGTAACAGACCAATTTGGACCCCAATCGGAACGGTGGTTTCGGGACCACGAATCTGAACCCAATAAATATTTTAATATTATATCTTGTGTCTATCATGAGTGAATTGATGTGTGTGAATGTTCCAAAAAAAAAAAAAATTTGACCATTTGAGTGTTAGATTGGCAAAACGGATTAAATTGCTAAGGTGACCAATGTTGTGAGTATGAAACAAAAAGGGCAAAGTGACTTGTCTGTTAAAATTTAGGGACTTGCATGTCAAATTCCCCATATTTAATATGGTGGACGGTAAGCATGCATTATATGTTCCAATTTTATTAGTTTATTTGTTTTGTATGATATTTAGGCATTTTTTTATATTAAAAGCATGCCAAGAATATATGTTTCCTAATTATATATGTTGATTATAGTAATATTATATTGAAAGCATGCTATATTTGTGTTAAAAAGATAAAAACAAAAAGAAAAAAATAATTCTCTCTTCCTCATCCATTCTTGCCCGATTTTTTTTACCTTGAAGAAAAGAGAAGAACTTTCATCTTCTCCATTCGGCCCTTACATGTACTAGGATAGGTAAGATTTTGAACTTTATTTTAATAACCTATCTTGATATGGCTTGATTTCTTGATCATTTTTTCTTTTGAAACAAGCAAAGCTTGTTAATATTGGTAAAATGAGATTCGCCATGGGTGCTAATTTCTTTTGATTTGTTGTGCTAATAAGTTAGATAGTATGAGAAGAAATGGTATGAACTTGTAAGAAGATATTGTTGATTTTGGCTTGAAGGTACCCTTATAGTTGGCCGAATAATAGGATTGATATTCATGAGAACATTTCTTTTTTTTTTTTTATGTGTTTTGATGTTCGGCCATTCTCTATTAATGAAATTAACTATAGATGATTTTTATATGTGATGTGTAATTATTGGGTGAGCTAAGTTAAGACTTTAGTTCCCCAAGTAAACTAGTGGAAAGGGTAAATTGATGGAAGGAAGAGTTAAAGGGAATTCTAGAAACTTAAGGGCCATTCGGCCATGGAGAAGTGATCCAAATGAGTTGAAATTTATATTGTAGTGTTCAATAGGTTAAATAGGAATAGTTAAAATGCTTGGATTTGGTGTGGTTATTGTTTTAAATTAAATAATTGCAGTAAAGATTCGGTTCCTAGTTTACTTGAATTAAGTTATGTGCATTTTGTTTTGAGTTGAGTAAAAAGGGATAAGATGAATATGAACAAAATTTATTTAACATTTCTTAGATCGAGAACAAAAAGAGAAGGATCAAGATCGAGGAAAAACAAAGGTTATCGAGTAGCCGATTTGCACGGCTTATCGACAATCGAGGTAAGTCCTTTAGTTAAATTATGTCAAAGAATTAATTATGGTTGTCTTGACTATTAAAAATTGATGAATGTTAATATCCAATTGTATCATGGCCGAATGTATATCGACATATTGGTTGAGGATTTATGTTGAGTATATGATGGAAATTATTTTGGCTAATACAAGGTGAATGAGTAAGTTCTTGAGCTACTTATTATTTAAAGATCATTTACATATCTAGTGAATGATAAAATTTGTACAAGCTTGGTGTAAAATCATGAGTTGGCCGAATGTGATAATGACGGATTAGATTGATTTCAAATTTAATTATTGCAATGGGAATAAATGTATATGATTCGATATGTGATAGTGAAATGTGAAAAGCATGTAAAAATATTCTGAAATTCGGGCTTCGAGCCTAGCAGGCCTCGTGTCGGTGACATTAATCGGGCTTTATGCTCAGCGTGAGCTTTGTGCGGTGTTATTTATCGGGCTTTTATGCCTAGTGAGCTTTTGTGCGGTGTTATTTATCGGGCTTTTTGCCTAGCAGGCCTTGTGCCGGTGTTATTTATCGGGCTTTTTGCCTAGCAGGCCTTGTGCCGGTGTTATTTATCGGGCTTTTACGCCTAGTAGGCCTTGTGCCGGTGTTACTTTACGGGCTTTTATGCCTAGCAGGCTTGATGCCGGTGATGTATTTTACCAAAGATAAATCGAATCTTTGTACAAGATAACTTAAAGTTAATTTATTGGGTTTACGTTTCAGGTAAGCATGTAAGGTATGTATGCTTAATATTACCTGGGTTAAATTAATATTATGAGAATTGTGTTATATGTGTTTGAAATTAATATTGATGGATGTTATATGATGGGATTCGAGTTAGAATGTGCTATTATGGAACAATTGGTTTTCAAGTATAAATGTTAAGAAAGGAGTTTTAAATGCGATATGCTTTATGAACTACAAAGAAATGTAGGTTGAAGGAAATAATTCCTAATTTACTTGGGGGTTAAAGAATTACTAGTATCTGGCTTTGTATAAATAATTTACTTAATTGCCTATGTGAAATGCCATAAGTTGATTGCTTTCATTTCGTAAGCGAGTAAATGTTTTATTATCATGAGTTAGGACTTACTAAGCTAGTAAGCTTAATTATGTGAAATGTTCTCCTTTGTTTTATAGATTTTGGTCACGTTGCGGGCTCGTGAAGGATCTTCAAGAAGTCATCCACACTATCTCCTTCCTTTGGTATTTTGAATTTTGGTTGCGATTTAGAAGGCATGTATAGGCTAGATGAAGTTTTACAAACATACGATGTTTGACCTTTATATATAATGACCATACGAATATGGCTAAATATTTAGTTAAGTATGTTTTTGGGGTTTTGTCGTAAATGTGGGTAATATTGGTACTCCTTTAAATCGATGATGTTATAATATCATGTGAATGTTTTAAGTACAAGCTAACTTTCGTAAGTGATTAAAATGCATGGATAGTATGAATTGCATGTGAGTATATCAGGTTATAAGTTAGAAATCATATTTAGTATAGAAACAGTCTTTAGTTACAGCAGTGATGTGAGTTAGAAAAATCACCAAAAATAGGATAAGTTAAATTAGATGGTGAATGAGGTATAGAATTAAACCTTATTGTGTCTATTTTTACATGGAAGAAACAGAGTAGGCAAAAGATTTATATATTATGAGATAATTAAGTTTTAGTGAGACCTGCTCTGAATGCATTCGTGAGTCACTGTTCTGTTTTGGAAAAATTATCAAAAATTGTACAAAAATAATTAGGAAGCATGGTTTATATGTGTAAAACCCTTATTGAGTCTATTTTTCATTGGTATAAACTAGAACAGTATATGAAATTTTTGCAATGAGATAACTGTACTTTTGTAGAGACAGGTCAGAATTGTCAGACAGTGTAATAGGGGTAACTTTGATGAATAAACTGTACTAATTGGCAACATGAAAAATTCTGGAAAAATTATGGTGAAATTTTATATGAGTCTAGTTTCAAGGAAAATTTACGGATCTAAATTTCGAGTTTTGTAACTCGAGTTATGGTCGATTTAGTCAGCATGACACAGTTGGACAGTTTTAAAATTTTACACCCTGAGTTAATAGTCAAGTCTAGTAATGCCACGTACTCGATTCCGGTAAGAGTTTCGGGTAAGGGGCCTTACACGTTCGGATGCTCATGTGGCCCAAAAGCCCAATCCTTCGGTAATTTGACATTTCGGCATTTGCCGCTACCGCTAACACCGTGTGAAAAACATTCACACTCTATCAGCTTTTGACCGATTAGCAATTACGGTCCTAATACACACTTTCAGCTTTTCAGCCGATCATCAACAGAGCACAAAGTTACACACCTATTTATGAAATCAAGTGAGCCGCTCACGAGCTCAAAACCTACATTTCAATAAGGCACACAGTTAGCCTTCCGATCGATAAGATTCACAACATCAAATCCTCAAACCATCAAACACTACCAACCTTGGTTGATAGTGACCTGGCTTATTATTCTAAAATCGCTGACTAGAATTAACAGATGCTCCTTACCAATTAACTACATAACGACAGATCTTGTAAGATAGGATGGATTATAGATGTGGTTAAAAACCACAAACATTAACTTACAAAGTCACTGGAATATTTGTCTTACCCAAGAGTAAGGTAATGTTTTACCTTTATTGAATAATGGGAGGAAAGGGGTTTGACAACTTGAATACCTCCCGCACTTCTTCACCCTCGAAAACCGAATACACCACTGGTAGCATAAGAGAGCCGTCGACCAAAACCAAACAACCTGATAAGTGCAGATAGTTAACAAATGGGGGTGGGGAATAGGTTGGAGAGTATTCGGTTAGATACTAGATAGATAGATGAAGCGACCCAAAAGAGAAAAAGGGAAGCAACTAGTAACTGTTAGAGCGACAGGAAGGAAATGAGGAGAAAGATTAGAAAGTGTTCGGTTAATAATGCAGGAAGGGACGCTTGAAGAAAATCGAAGGAATGGAGATGAGAAGAGATTTGGCTAACGGCAGAGAAATGGTTAGAAAGGGAAGCAAAACCCAAAAGAATGCAGAAGAAGAAAAATACCTGAGTGGTCAAGGTAAAATTCGGCTACCTAACAAACAAGAGAGAGAAAATATGCAGAAGGGGGAAAAACCACCTAGAAGAGAGCAAAATTGGAACAAAAATGACCAAAACTGTCAAAAATAAGAGAAAATTACACCTTAGCCAAATTTCCTAGGCTTCCAATCACTAATTCGGCACAACCTCCCACACCTTTCAAATTCCTAGTTTTTCTCCCCAATCTCCTCCTAAAATCTCTCTACATATCACTCCCATGATCATTCCATAATCTTCTCCACAACAACCTCATCCATCAAAATTCGAATGCAACACAAACTCTAGCCGTCCTAACTACAAAATAAATACCCCATTATGCTATGCCAACACTCGAACCTCAAACCTCAAGGTTACTCCACAAGCCACCTTGCCACTAGACCACAAGCTCTTCTGTGACTTAAAACATGTGCAAATATTTATAAAGCCTATGTGCCAGTGTCTAGATTCTTTTAAGAGCAAAATTTAAAAATTCTGCAAGAGCCAAGACTTGAACCCAGGCTCCCTTACAACCTTAATGACGCCACAACCACTAGGCCACATTCTTCCGTATGCCATTTTTTTATCACAATAATTTAAAGGCCTACATCCAAGCATTCAGGGTTTTATTCACATAAAACCAAAATTTTTGCTAAAGCCTAAGTTTGAACCCAGGACTTTTCCAACACTTCTTAGGACCCTTAACCACTGAAGTAGACATTTAATTGTGTCATTTCCTTGCACAATTAAATACCTATTTGCAGCCTCCTTACGGACCCATACTCAAGGCCCAATACTTCTAGGCCCAAATTCGGGGCGTTACATATGATTATTATATGTGGATATGAATACATAATGTGAAAAAGTATAGGTATAATAGGAATTTGGTAAGAGTTGAGCCTATATACATTTCTTGTTATTTATATGAAGTGTATGACTAACAAATGGTAATAAGTATAAGGCTTGGTTGAATATCTTAAATTGGTTTTTGACTATATTAAAATGTTGGTAAAGATAAAGGATCAAGTGAGTGAGAAATATGGCTTGGAAAATAGCCTATTTTCGTCCACACGGGTAGACACGGGCGTTTGTCTAAGCTATGTGTGACAAGTGGTCTACCCCATGGGCGCATGGTCCGGCTGTGTGTCCCCAGTCACACAGGCGTGTGACCTTTATATGCGAGAAAAAATTTAAAAGTCGCAAAAAATTTTCCTGAGGATCTGGTTTAGTCTAGACCTGATCTTAATGCATGATTTGGACCTCGAAGGTCTGTTAAAGGAACATTTATAATTAGTCTCAGTATTTGAATGATAATGATTTCAAATTATCTGTAAGTGTTCTGTACTCATTGGTAATGCCTCGTTACACTGTTCCAGCGACGGATATGGGTTGTGGGTGTTACATTTCATAAATTTCAATTTCGCCCCTAAACTCGGAAAATAAAATTCATGCAATTTACTCCCTATTTCAAGCCTAACCAAAATTTCAATATACAATTTACAGCACATATGTTTCACAAAAATAAGAATTTTCCATGGAATTTTCCAAATTTTCAATTTAGTCCCTAAATCATGTTTTCATCAAAATTCACTTTGTAAAAGTTGTTTATCCATCAACAACCTTTCATTTTCTACCATAAATTTCATAAATTCAGCATTTGCATCCATGGCACAATTTCCGTACTTTGACAACTTTTCAAATTAATCCCCAAAATAAAGAGAGTAAACTATCCCGATTCCAAAAATATAAAAATTTCTAAAAAACGACACTTGGAAACTTACCCAATTAAGCTTGTTTAATTTCTTTTCTCTCTCCTAGGGCTTCCATAGATTATTTGGGGAAGATGATGAGAAAATAAGATGATATTTCTTTTATCATCATTTAATTAATTTAATTAATTCAATTTCCAATTTAGTTGTTGCCCTTTTTCAATTTTTTTCATGGATGATTCAACAAAAACATCTACATATTTTTCTCTAATGGTCTAATTACCATATAAGGACCTCAAGTTTTGAATTCCATAGCTATTTAATCCTTATAGCTAATAGAATTCAACTTTAACATTTTATGCAATTTTGTCCTTTCTCTAATTAAACACATAATTGATAAAATTTTCCTTTCAGAATTTTCATATTGCCTTCCTATCATATTACTAATCATACAATAATTTTAAAATATTTTATCTTTTCAACTCAGATTTGTGGTCACGAAACCACTCTTCCGATGTCACTAAAAATAGGCTGTTACACACAAGCAGTCACACGGTCGTGTGCCCCACAAGGCCATACCACACGGCCATATGGCCTATTTAATTTTGGTGCATGTTTGCTCCACACGATCACAGGTTGTTACACTGTCTACGACACAGGCGTGTGACCCTATTTCAATTTGCACACGGTTTGGTGAGACGACCATGTGACCTTATTTTCAAATTGAACATGGTCTGGCCACATGGCAATGTCCTTGAGCCACACGGCCTGGGCTGTGACACGGCTGTGCGACCCCTATTTTTAAGTTTTCTATATTTTTTGGTTTATTTTAAATTAGTCCCTAATTATTTCTAAATTGATTTCTAGGCCCCGTAAGCTCGATATAAGACTCATCATCATACATATGCTATGAATGATGATTGGTTTTGTAACAGCCCCGTTTAGACCCTAATCGGAACAGTAGTTTCGAGACCACGAATTCGAGTCTGAAAAAATATTAAATATTATTCTCTGTGTTTACAATGTGTGAATTGATATCTGTGAAATTTTCTTGATTTAATTTTATCGTTTGAGTGTTCAATTTAATAAAAGGGCTTAATCGCGTAAATTATAAAAGTGGCTAATTACTTGTTAAAGTGTTAAATTACTTTTTTCTTTTAATGTGGAGTCCTTAAGGTGTAATTTTACCTTATGAATCATGCATGGACAGTTAATGGCATGGTTATAATGTTTTCATAATTTATTCATTAAGGTTAAAATAGTAAAATGTATAATATCATGAAATAAAATAAAACAAAAATTAAAAAGCCAAGCATTTTATGTTCATCTTAGCCGAAAGTTGAAAGAAAAAGAAAAGAAAAGAAAGTTCTTAGGTTCGACTTTATCCAAGTCCAATTAAGGTATGTATTTAGCTTGGTTTTTGATGATTTTTACGTTTTTGAGATCGTTGCTATGTAATCTATCAAGCCCATGTTTCAATTTCTGAATTTGATGATGATTTTGTGTTTTGTCATTGTTGAAAGCTTGATGAATCTTGTGCTTGATGATAGAAAATAAATATATGTTGTTAGATTAATATGTTTTGTATTTGAATTTTTGATGAATTTGAGTAATTTGGGCTAATGTGAAAATAATAAATTGAGGGACTAAAATGTGAAATAAATGAAATGTGTGGACTTATATGAGCTTAGTGAATATTCGGCCAAGCTATTGTGTAATGAAATTATGTTTATTTTGTATTTTTTAAAATAGGGACTAATTTGTGAAAAATGTGAAATGGTAGGGGCAAAAGTGTAATTTTTCCATTTATGTGTTTTTGGATGAATTTGATTGAATATGTGATTAAACAAGTTTAATTTATACTAATTTAGATCAAGAAAAGAGGAAATCAAAATTGGACCGGGGGAAATCTAAAGTTGTTGAATAGTCATTTCGGTTCGTCCGTCTTTGTTCGAGGTAAGTTTATAAGCAAATAAATGTCATTAATTTTGAATATATATGAAATATAAATGCCGAATTGAATTTCATTGAAAATATATGTGTATGCTGAATTGATACAAGCTTGAGGGAATTATATACGAGCCTGAATCGACCGAGTTACGATATCTGAAAGCCCCGTACGAACCTTAGGAATAGTTAGGATACATATGTCATGACATAGGATTCCGATATGTGATTTCGTGTAAGACCATGCCTAGGACATTGGCACCGACTTGTGATTTACGTGTAAGACCCTGTCTGGGACAGTGGCATCGATATGTGATTACATGTAAGACCACGTCTAGGACGTTGGCATTGTACGAGCTTTTCAACTATCCGAGTATCCTTACCAATTCTGAATGGTTTAACGGGCTTTATCAAGTTATGATTGAATGTGAAATCAAGCTAAAAGGGTCAGGTAAGTGCTAAGTTTAATGTTAATGAAAATAAGGTAAGCTTGGTATTGAAATGGTGATATAAATTATACATAATATAAAGCAAATTATATATATATATGAATGCTCATATTTGGCCAAATGATGTTAAAATGCTAATATTTATGTGATGCTATATGAATTCACTAGTATGATAAATGTATATGTGATTAAGAGTTGCTTGATTCGACCTAGTTAAATTATATTATAAATGTCATAGAAATGATTTATTTGCTTATGACTTACTAAGCTATTCAAGCTTATTGTATGTGTGATTGTTCGTTTTTTTATAAATTTTTGAAACAAGTTACGAGCTCGAGGATCATCAGAGTAATTAGTCATACTATTGATCGCTATTTCGGTATTTTCAGAAGTTGAACTTTACACCTATGACATGTATAGGCTAGCTTGTGTTTTGGGTTAGTTTTGAATTTGTAAATATTAAGCCATGCGAAAATGGCTAGATATGATAATTAAGTTTATGCAAATTTCGGTCATGGTATATATATGTGTGACGTGTTTGGCATATTTTTTAATGGTTGTGTAATTTAATTATGGTTTAAGCCTATTTCAAAAGCAATATGTATATTATAGGTATATGATGTATTTGGTATATGCCTGATGATATAGTCTTGAAAGTTGGTATGATTTGCAATTATGGTTTGATATAATTTGATTCAAGTGAATTAGGTATGGTTGATGAATGAGTTTTAATTGATGATTATAAATTACCTTGTGAATTGGTAGTGGTGTTTTAAATCATGGAGCTAAATGTCTAGTTATATGTTAATGTTAAATTTTGTTATATTTGTTAAGTGTGGATTATGCTATGACATGAGAATTTTTCTTTTAGAAATGGTGAATAATGAATATATGAATATTCGACTAGGGTATTATACTTATATTGATATATATGTGATGTTGTATTTGGTATGTTTTGCATTTATGGAATGTTTTAATTCAGCTTAGGTGATGAGCTTGATAATCGATTAAAGGTGGGTAAAATAAATGTTATATGGAAGTTTTATTAAATGATCGAATATGAAATAAGTTAGCTTAATTGTGTGAATGAAATTTTGGCATGGTTTAAAGCATATGGAATTGGTATGTCTTGATTCAGCTAAAGTACATAGAAAATGGCCAATGTTAGTCAAGTGAACATTGTAAGAATTTGGTTATGTTACAAGTTGAGAACTATATGGTTTAACTAATATGGTCTTATGCACATTGTCTTGTGATGAGTTAAAATTGATAGGCATATTTGGTTTGGATTGGTTATTGAGTATACGGATTAGGTAAGTTATGAAATGTCTAGGATGTTCGAAAATGATTAAAGATATTATAGTGGATTGCGCATGAATCAGTAATGCACATGATTATTTTTGTAATATGATTAATAATGTATGTTCGATTTATTTTGCTCTTGTACTTTGTATATACGGACTTGACTAATATGGATGTGTGAATGGTTGCAAATTGAGTTGAAAATTTTTATAAAGGAGTCTATATAACTTTGTGCATGATTTGTAAGATGCGAATGTTCGGAAGATGTGTTATGTCCGATAATGCCTCTAATCCCTAGTTCGGTGACGGATACGGGTTAGGGGTGTTACATTTGATTGGTATTAGAGCTACGGTTTAGTCGATTCTAGGACTAACGTTGTGTGTGTGAGTCTAGCTATACATGTCATATTTATAAAATGCCATAGTGTGATGATTCCTGACAATTGAAATGTGTTTTTGTATAGTAAATGGATCCCGGTCCAGATGTAGCTGATGAAGTAGAAAGTATAGCCCTGATCCCGCTCAAGGGACAGCGCCGGCTGAATCTCGGCTGACTTCGAGTAACCAAGAGGGAGAGTCTAAACAAGCCTTTTACCAAATGATGAATGAATGGTTTACTCAGTATATCCAGATGAATTCAGTTGTGCCACAACCTTCTTCCCCACCTATTCCTCCTCAAATACCTGTTATGACACAAGTTATTGATCCAATGTGAATGAATAAGCCACCGGTTGATAAAATCAGAAAATAAGGGGCTGAAGAATTCAGAGCCACTATTGATGGTGATGCTGAGCGACCTGAATTTTGGCTTGATGATACGATCCATGTGTTTGATGAACTATCCTGTACCCCTGATGAGTGTATTAAATGTGTTGTATCTTTGCTTCGAGTTTCTGCGTATCACTGGTGGAATACACTGATATTCGTAGTTTTGAAAGAACGAGTTACATGAGAGTTCTTTCAGACTGAATTGTAGAAGAAATACATCAGTCAAAGATCCATTGATCAAAAACACAAGGAATTCCTTGAGTTGAAACAGGGTCGTAAGACCGTAACAGAATATGAGTAGATATGCTCGGGAGTGTGTATCGACTGAAGTAATAATGTGTAAAATATTTGAAGACGGATTGAATGAAGGCATCAAATTGTTAGTCGGGATTCTTGAAATAAAAGAGTTCGTCGTACTTGTTGAACGAGCATGCAAAGCTGAAGAGCTCGGAAAAAAAAAGAAAAGCTGACTTTGAAGCTAGAGATTCACGTAAGAGAACATTGAGTAAGTCATTTCCGTCGGCATCAAAGAGATTCCAGGATGATTCTAGCTGTTCAAAGGCTACTGCAGGTTATTCTAGATGTGATCGGGACAGACCACCTGTGAGTTCGAAAGCTACCTCAGTAGCTAGTGTTGGTAACATCAGATAAATCAACAGGAGTGCAAATATTGTGGTAAACGACACCCCGACAGTTGTACATTAAATGATCAGGCATGTTTCAAATGTGGATCATTAGATCATTTTATCTGTGAATGCCTTGAGTTAGTTGAGCAAAACACAGTACAAAATGCGAGACCGAGTAACATGTCAGTTCGAGGTAGACCACCCAGAAACACGATAATATGAGTAGCAGTCAGGCTCACGCACCTGCCAGAGCTTATGCTATTCGCGCTCGTGAAGAAGCTTCATCCTCAGATGTTATTGCCGGTACATTCACTCTCTATGATACTGGTGTTGTTACGTTGATTGATCCTGGTTTGACTCATTCTTATGTATGTGAGACCTTAGTATCCAGTAAGACTTTGCCTGTAGAGTCTACTGAGTTTGTGATTAGAGTATCGAACCCCTTAGGTCAGTGTGTTTTGGTTGATAAAGTATGTAAGAGTTTCCCGTTGATAATTCAAGATTCATGTTTTCTGGTTAATATGATGTTGTTGCCATTCAACGAGTTTGATATAATTCTAGGTATGGATTGGTTAACATTGCATGATGCTATTGTGAACTGCAAACGGAAGACTGTTGATTTGTGATGTCAGAATGATGATATTATTCGGATTGAGTCTAATGATCTGAATGGTATACTAGTAGTGATATCTTCGATGTTAGCTCGAAAAAATGTGAGAAAGGGTTGTGAAGCCTACTTTACTTATGTGCTCGATTCTAAAGTAACCGAAAAGAAGATTGAATCAGTACCAGTTGTGTGCGAGTATTCGGATGTGTTTCTTGAAGAATTGTCGAGTTTGTCACTGATTCGAGAGGTAGAGTTTGGTATTGAGTTAGTGCTGGGGACAACTTTGATTTTGATAGCTCCGTATAGAATGGCACCGACTAAATTGAAAGAATTGAAAGCTTAGTTTCAAGAATTGACAGATAGAAGCTTCGCACGACCTAGTTTTTCTCCCTGGGTGCATTGGTTTTGTTTGTGAAAAAGAAAGACGGAACTATGAGAATGTGAATCCATTACCAATAGCTCAAAAAGGTGACTATAAAGAATAAATATCCATTGCCACGAATTGACGACTTGTTCGATTAGTTGAAACGGGCTACTGGGTTTTCTAAGATAGATCTGAGATCGGGTTACTATCAGCTGCGAGTTAAAGACTCCGATGTGCAGAAAACTGCTTTCTAAACGAGTTTCTGGTTATGCCTTTCATACTTACTAATGCCCCTACTGCTTTTATGGATCTATTGAATCGGGTTTTCAGATAATATTTGGATTGATTTGTGGTTGTGTTTATAGATGACATTTTAATCTATTCCCGTGATGAAACGAGCATGCCAAGCATTTGAAAATAGTGTTACAGACTTTGTGCGACAAGCAATTGTATGCAAAGTTCAGTAAATGTGAGTTCTAGTTATGAGAAGTCAGTTTTCTGGGACATGTTGTATCAGCATCGAGTATTCGGGTTGATCCAAGCAAGGTTTCGGCTATACTAGATTGGAAGCCTCCTAGAAATGTATCCGAAGTCTGAAGTTTTCTAAGATTAGCTGGTTACTATAGACGGTTCGTAAAAGGTTTCTCTATTATTGCAACCCTGATGACACGACTACTTCAGAAAGATGTTAAGTTTGAGTAGTCAAAAAAGTGCCAGAAAAGTTTCTATCAGTTGAAAGCTTTGTTGACCGAAGCTCCAGTGCTAGTTCAGCTAGAACCGGGTAAAGAATTCGTTATCTATAGTGATGCATCTTTGAATAGTTTAGGCTGTATTTTGATGCAGGAAGGCAAAGTTATAACTTATGCCTCAACACAGTTAAAGCCACACGAAAAGAACTATCCGACACACGATCTGGAATTGGCAGCTATTGTGTTTGTGTTGAAAATTTGGCGCTACTATCTGTTCAGTGAGAAATGTCACGTCTATTCTAATCACAAAAGCTTAAAATATTTGATGACTTAGAAAGATCTAAATCTACGATAGTGAAGATGGTTAGAGTTGTTAAAAGATTACGAGCTTGTAATTGACTACCATCTGAGGAAAGCCAATGTTGTTGCTGATGCTTTGAGTCAGAAATCGTTGTTTGCCCTACGTGCAATGAATACTCAATTGGCCCTATCCGATGATAGTTCACTAGTAGCTGAGTTGAAAGCGAAACCATTATTTATTCAGTAGATTTGTGAGGCTCAGAAAGTTGATAATGAATTGATAGCAAAACGGGCTCAATATGATGCCAATACTGATTTAGAGTTCCGAGTTGATACTGAATGTTGTTTGAGGTTCAAAGACCAAATGTGTGTTCTAAGAAATTCAGAGTCGATTCAGATGATTTTGAATGAAGCTCATAGTAGTCGGTTATCTGTTCACCCGGGTAGTACAAAAATGTATAATGATTTGAAACAGCTTTACTGGTGGCATGGTATGAAATGAGGCATCTCTGAATTTGTTTTGAAATGTCTAATTTGTCAACAACTCAAAGCCAAGAATCAGGTACCTTCTGGGTTACTTCAGCCGATTATGATACCCGAATGGAAATGAGATAGAGTCACGATGAATTTTGTATGGGGTTTACCTTTGACATCGCGCAAGAAAGATGCAATTTGGGTTGTTGTGGAGAGATTGCCTAAATCGACTCATTTCATTCTGGTTCGCATAGATTACTCGCTTGATAAGCTTGCTGAGTTGTATATTTCTCAGATTGTGAGATTACATGGAGTACCTATTTCTATTGTTTCGAATAGAGATCCGAGGTTCACATCACGGTTTTGGAAGAAACTGCAAGATGCGCTAGGTACGAAATTACATTTTAGCACTGCTTTCCATCCGCAGGCAGTTAGCTAGTTCGAATGAGATACTCAGATTCTCGAGGATATGTTAAGATGTTGCATTCTCGAGTTTGAAGTTACGTGGGAACGATACTTGCCATTGATTAAATGTGCGTATAATAATAGCTTCCAATCAAGTATCAAAATGGCACCTTACGAGGCTTTGTACAGTCGCAAATGTTGAGCACCATTGTATTGGATTGAGCTTAGTGAGAATAAGATACACGGGGTGAATTGATCAAAGAGACTGAACAGAAAGTAAAAGTGATTCGCGATAGTCTGAAAGCAGCATCAGATCGTCAAATTTCGTATGCAGACCTGAAACGAAAATATATTAAATTTCAGATAGGGGAAAAAGTGTTTTTGAAAGTTTCACTATGGAAGAAAATACTTCAATTTGGTCGTAAAGGCAAATTGAGTCCGAGACTTATTGGGCTGTATGAGATTATTGAGTGTATTGGGCCAGTTGCTTACAGACTGTTGGTGCCACCTGAGTTGGAAAACATTCATAATGTATTTCATGTTTCGATGCTTCGATGATATCGATTTGACCCATTGCATGTAATTTTCCCGTTTGAGATTGAGATTTGATCCGATATGACATACGAGGAAGAACTGATCTAGATTTTAGATCGCGAAGTGAAAGAATTCAGAAATAAGGAAATTTCTTCAGTAAAAGTCTTATGCCATCGACACGGTGTTGAAGAAGCTACGTGGGAGCCCGAAGATGCTATGAGAGAACGTTACCTAAACCTATTTACCGGTAAGATTTTCGGGGACAAAAATCCCTAAGGGGGAGATTTGTAACAGCCCAGTTTAGACCCTAATTGGAATAGTGGTTTTGGGACCACAAATCTGAGTCTGAAAAATAATTAAATATTATATACTGTGTTTATAATGTGTGAATTGATATCTGTGAAATTTTCGTGATTTAATTGTATCGTTTGAGTGTTCGATTTAATAAAAGGGCTTAATCGCGTAAATTATAAAAGTGGCTAATTATTTGTTAAAGTGTTAAATTGCTTTGTTCTTTTAATGTGGAGTCCTTAAGGTGTAATTTTACCTTATGAATCATGCATGGACGGTTAAAGGCATGGTTATAATGTTTTCATAATTTATTCATTAAAGTTACAGTAGTAAAATGTATAATATCATGAAATAAAATAAAACAAAAATTAAAAAGCCATGCATTTTGTGTTCATCTTAGCTGAAAGTTGAAAGAAAAAGAAAAGAAAAGAGAGTTCTTAGGTTCGACTTTATCCAAGTCCAATTAAGTATGTATTTAGCTTGATTTTTTGATGATTTTTACGTTTTTGAGATCGTTGCTATGTAATCTATCAAGCCCATGTTTCAATTTCTGAATTTGATGATGATTTTGTGTTTTGTCATTGTTTAAAGCTTGATGAATCTTGTGTTTTATGATAGAGAGTAAATATATGTTGTTAGATTAATATGTTTTGTATTTGAATTTTTGATGAATTTGAGTAATTTGGGCTAAATTGTGAAAATAATAAATTGAGGGACTAAAATGTGAAATAAATAAAATGTGTGGACTTATATGAGCTTAGTGAATATTTTGTAACATCCCGATTTAGACCCTAGTCGGAACAGTGGTTCGAGACCACAAATTCGAGGTTGTAAAAAAATATTTTAATGATATTTTCTGTGTGAATGATATGTGACATAGTTTGTGTGAAAATTCTGTGTGATAATTTGATTCTTTGTGTGTCGAATTAAGAAAAAGGACTTAATCGCATAAAGAGTAAAAGCTATGTGCTGATTTATAAGTGCTTAATTGTTGTTGGCTTTTAAAGGTGGAGGCCTTATATGGCAAATAAGTCATCATTGAGATAGTGGATGATAGAATGTCTTAATAACCTTAGTATAAATTTGTCTTATATGTTTAATAGATGGGCAATTTAGTAATTGAATAAATACCATTAGATTAATGAAACAAAATATGAGTGTTCATCTTTTGTTTTCTCTTCTTTGACCGAAAATTTGAGAGAAAACAAGGAAGAAAACCTAAGCTAAGTTTCGGTTACTATCAAGCTAAATTAAGGTATGTTTTGAATTGGTTTTTCGATAATTTCTACGTTTTTGTAATCGTTGCTTCGGGAGCTATCAAACCCATGTATTAATTTTGACTATTGATGATGTTTGTGTGTGATGCCATTGATGCAATGTTGAGCTTTGTGATGTTTTATGGTGTTAAATGAAAGATATAAGCTAGATGGACATTGTTCATGAATTTTTGATGAATTTAGCTAAATAGGGCTAAATTGAGAAAATGGTAAATTGAGGAACTAAATTGTGAATTTGATGAAAAATGTGGGCTTATATGTGATGTATATGTATTCGGCTAGGTATGTATATGTGTGGAATTTGTAAATTTGGTGATTTTGTGAAATAGGGACTAAAGTGTCGAAATGTGAAAATATGAGGGCTATTATGCAAAATGCCTTAAATATGTGTATGTGGACTAAATTGAATGAAATAGTGATTGAATGGATTGAATTTAAATATGTATAAGCCAAGAGAAAAGAGGTTCGGATCGAGATCGAGCCATAGATAAAGTGCTCGATTAGTCGACCGTATCAATAGTCGACGTCCGAGGTAAGTTCAGACATAATACCTGTATTTAGCTATGTTTATTGCTTTGAAATAAATGGTATGATATTATTACAAAGTGAATGCTATGTGATAGATTGAGTTAAATGGCACTAAGTGTGCGTATTCAAAAACATAATCGGGATAAACATCACTATGTGTGCGGAGTAATATAAGCTTCGGCTTTGTGGTTGGCACTATGTGTGCGATGCTGATTTAAGATCGGTTTGAGATGGATGTACTAAGTGTACAATGCTAATTAAGCTTCAGCTAACTATTTATGCACTAAGTGTGTGAATGAATCGAAGAAGAAACGAATGTGGATTGAAGTGAATCGTGATTATTGATTAACAAATGTATTTGACAACTAAGTGTTTGCTAAGGTACACTCGGAATCTATGTGGTTGGTGAAATTATGAATGTGGTTGGGGATGAGTTAATTGAACATATTGGTTGTGGATGGTATTATATTTGTGATAGTAAAGTTAATCTATGTGATGACATGTTGATATTATGTATTATGTTATGAACTTACTAAGCTTTATAAAGCTTACTGTGTAAAGGTAGCTCGGATCAGGGGATCGTCAGCTTCTCAGTCACACTATCGACAATCTATTTTGGGGTATTTTGGAAAGATGTACATAGTTAAAATATGGCATGTATAGGATGGTCAATTGAATCACGTTTGATAGTTTGTAGGTAGCCATGAGAGGTGGCTAGATATGTGTTAATTTTAGCATGAATGAACTTGGTATATGTGATGCATCTTTTGGAATGGTTTGTCGGTTGAGAAATTGATTATTGAACGGTAACTTTGTGTTGATAAAATGCTAGCATGAATTAGTTAAATTGAAAAAGGAATGTTGTTTGGAATGGAATGTATTATGCTAGTGATGAGTTAAGTTTCGGTAGTGAAATTGTCATGGTTGGAATTGGTATTGAATGCATGGGTTGAATGACTATTTTGGTATGTTTCTGGTGGTTATATGTGCATAGGATGTCTTGATAAAATGGCTTGTAGGTTAGACCCTAAGTGGGTGGCACTTTGGCTTTGCAAAATGGCCGATAATGTCACACGGTCTAGGCGTACGGGCGTGCCTAAAGGCCATGGGTGAATTGGCAGAATGCAGCTTAGTAGTACAAGGCCTCCACACAGGGGTGTCAGCTGGCCATGGTAAGTCAGTAGCTAGCTAAGAGAACACGGCCATGGCACACGGGCATGCTTGGTGGCCGTGGTGGAGAAGTGAGTATATAGCCACGGGGAGGACACATGGGGGTGTCCATCAGCCGTGGAAGGATCACGGTCTCCTCCCACGGCCGTGTCTCCCCTGAATTTTAGAAAATTTTTAAATTTTCATAAAATTTTGTAGGTGTTTCGGTTTAGTCCCGACCCCTCTTTAGTATGTGAAATAGGTCTCGTAGACCTTGGCATGATTGTAAATGAATGTGATTGAAAATGATTGACTCTGTGTCGTAAAATTTTAGGTGTTAAATGTTTTGATTGATCGATAATGCCTCTTAACCCTATTCCGGTGACGGTCTCGGGTTAGGGGTGTTACATATTTGGCCAAGCTATTGTGTAGTGAAATTATGTTTATTTTGTATTTTGTGAAATAGGGACTAATTTGTGAAAAATGTGAAACGTTAGAGGCAAAAGTGTAATTTTCCCATTTATGTATTTTTAGATGCATTTGATTGAATATGTGATTAAATAAGTTTAATTTATACTAATTTTAGATCAAGAAAAGAGGAAACCAAAATTAGGTCGGGGGAAATCTAAAGTTGTTGAATAGTCATTTTGGTTCATTCGTCTTCGTCCGAGGAAAGTTTATAAGCAAATAAATGTCATTAATTTTGAATATATATGAAATATAAGTGCCTAATTGAATTTCATTGAAAATATATGTGTATGCCGAATTGATACAAGCATGAGGGAATTATTTACGAGCCTGAATCGATCGAGTTACGACATCTGAAAGCCTCGTGCAAACCTTAGGAGTAGTTAGGATACATATGTCATGACATAGGATTCCGATATGTGATTTCGTGTAAGACCACGTCTGGAATGTTGGCATCGACTTGTAATTTACGTGTAAGACCCTGTCTGGGATAGTGGCATCGATATGTGATTACATGCAAGACCACGTTTTGGGACGTTGGCATTGTACGAGCTTTTCGACTATCTGAGTATCCTTACCAATTCTAAATGGTTCAATGGGCTTTATAAAGTTGTGATTGAATGTGAAATCGAGCTAAAAGGGTCAGGTATAGGCTAGCTTGTGTTTTGGGTTAGTTTTGAATTTGTAAATATGAAGCCATGCGAAAATGGCTAGATATGATGTAACACCCCAAACCCAGCCTAGAAGTTAGGCCTGAATCCGGCGTGTCACTTTGAAGTGTTTTTGCGAAAACCTTGTTTTCATTGAAAACCGTTCTAGAGAAAAGTTAAGTAAAATCCGTTTTTGCTTTTAAAATGAGGTGTAGCCAAAAACCATTTCCTTGTTACTATGTAAAAATTTCCTTTGACAACGGAAGCTCGTTCTTAAAACACCTATATTTTCAAAACTTGAAAACACGCTTAAAAGAAATAAATCCAGGTTCCGTTTCAAAATTTCAACGCATAGTGGAAGTAATGGAATAATAACTAGAGGGAAAACCTTATTACAATCCGAAGTTATATAACTTAAAATAAACAACTTAAAATCTAGAGTTTAGATATTAAGAAAAATAAGTCTAATTGTCTTGCTAGTTGGCCACCTTTGAGTCCCACCATTCGTCGAACCGCCTACTGAGGATCACCTGAAAAAAAATAAAAGAGGGAGTGAGTTTACTCAGTGTGCAAGACCCTCGTCAAACAAATAGCATACATATCATATTATAAACATACAATATCATACATGCAATGCTGTACAAACCCTCCCCAAATAATCCATCCGATACACATTGTCTCTATCCAACCGAAACACATCTGTGGGATTTCTAAATCGACCCACCCATCCGATACACATCAAGGGTAGCCCGATTGCGGTACTACCTAACGTTACAGCAAGCTGCTTATGTAACAGTCTGAATTGTACCCTAGTCGGAACTGTGGTTTCGGGACCACAAATATAATATTTTAATATTATATTCTATGCTGTAAATATGTGACTAAGCATGTGGTAAATTTTCGTAAGCTAATTTGTCCGTCTGTGTGTTTAATTTGACAAAAGGATGAAATTGCATTGAATGTGGAAGTTATATGCTATATGTTAAAGCATTTATATGTTGTGGCTTTGTAAAGTTGGGGGCCTTATATGGTAATTAAGCCATTATTGAATTAGTGGATGGTAGAATGTCATAATAACCTTAGAAATAAATTGTTTTATATGTTTAATGGAAGGGCAATTTAGTAATTGAATTATTAACATAAATTAGTAAAAGAAACAATTGAAAGATGATAGTTATCATCTTATTTTCTTTGGCTGAATATCAAAGGGAAAGAAAGAATAAGAGTCTTCAAATTTTTGGCACATACAAGCTTAAATTCAAGGTAAGATTTGGTTTCGATTTTTGATAATTTCTACGTTTTTGTAATCGTTGCTTCGAGAGCTTTAAAACCCATGTCTCAAATTCATGAATTGATGAAGTTTGTGTAAAATGCCATTGATGTTATGTTGAGTTTTGTGATGTTTTATGGTGTTAAATGAAAGATATGTAATTGATAAACATACTTTGTTCTTGAATTTTTGAGGAATTTAGCTAAATAAGGCTAAATTGATAAAATGGAAAATTGAGGGACTAATTTGTGAATTTGATGATAAATGTGGGCTTATATGTGTTGTATGAATATTCGGCTAAGCATGAGCACGGGTAGATTTCGTGATTTTGATGTTTTGAGAAAATTTGACTAAATTAATAAAGTGTGCAATTATGAGGGTTATTTTGCAAATAGCCCTAAATGTGTGTCCTTGGATTGAATTGAATGAATTAGTGAATAAAAGGATTAATTCTGAATATGTTTAGATCAAGAGCCGAGGAAAATGGATTTAGATCGCGGGAAAGTGAAAGTTAACTAGTATCGTTTTCACTCCGTTAAACCGAATCCGAGGTAAGTCACTATACAAATAAATGTATATGTATGCATTTTTAAATGTTCATATGATTAATGATGATAATGAATGCTTATGAGAGGTCATGTATTTGAATTCTGAGATAAGTTCGATATAGTGACTAAGTCCGAGAAGCCCCGTACGAACCTAGGAATATATAAGATTGGCTAAGTCACGTCATAGATATCTGTTCTGTTCTTATCATGTAAGACCATGTCTGGGATGTTGGCATTGATTTGAGATTCATGTAAGACCCTGTCCGGGACAGTGGCATCGATATCTGATTATGTGTAAGACCACGTCTGGGACGTTGGCATCATTATGATCCTTACGTGTAAAACCATGTCTGGGACATTGGCATCGTTCTCATTTGTGTAAGATCCTGTCTAGGACAGTGGCATCGATATCCGAGTGCATGTAAGACCTCGTCTGGGACGTTGGCATTGTACATCTATTTCGAGCTTCTAAGTATCCTACTAGATTCCTTACGGTTCAACGGGCAAATCTGTGATACGAATTACAACTTTGAGCTAGGAACAAATACATGAATGTATATCCGTTTCAGGTACATTGATATATATATATATGCTTTGTATAAGCATGGAAGGTAAGTATGTATGTACATTAATGCAAATGAACATTTGAGATATATATATGTTTGAGGTATGAGCAAATGAGATCTTTGGGATGTGTGGACTGGTAAGAAATGGCAAACCAAGTGAGCAAAGAGTTCATTTATGTGCTTGAATTAAGAATATGTTAATGAATTCAAATTGCCATACTTATGAATGAATTATGTTAAGTTATTTGTATATGACTTACTAAGCTTTTGGAAAGCTTACTCTGTGTGTGTTTTCTCTACTTATAGGTCGTCAAAGCTACTGAAGGCTTGGGACCGTCACGGATCGTCATCACACTAATAATCTCATTTTAGTACATTTTAGGGATGGTTATATCTAGATATGGCATGTATAGTCTAGTTTTTGGTACAAGTGGTTGTATATACTTAGTCATGAGATATGACTATTTTGGTTAATATTATGCCTTGATGAATTTGGTATGTGATGTTGTTTTGGCAAGGTTTAATGTCCATGAATTAGTCAAGTTTTTGGTTTATTAAATAATGAATATATGCTTTGATTATGTATATGTTTTGTCTTGAAGGATGGCATGAATGAATTAGATATTGAATGCAAGGTTTGAATGGGCAAATTAGTATGTTTTTGGTTGCTATATGTTCATGAAATGAGATGATATATGTTGCTTGTAGGTTTGACCCTTGTGGGTGGCATTTTGGCCTTGTAAATGGCCTATAATGTCACACGGCTGTGGCACACGGGCGTGCCTAAGACCATGGGCAAATTGCAAGAATGTAGCCTAAAAATAACACAGCCTTAACATGGGCGTGTGCAATGGCCGTGGTGGAGAAGTTAGTATAGGACCACGGTCAAGATACACAGCCGTGTCTGGTGGTCGTGGGGAACAAGTCAGTATATAGACACGAAAGGACACACGAGGGTGTCTAGAAGCCGTGGAGGGTACACGGTCTCCTTCCATGGGCGTGTCTCCCCTGTATTTTAGAAAAGTTTAAATTTTCATGAAATTTCATATGTGTTTCAGTTTAGTCCCGACTCAACTTCTAAGCATGATTAAGATCTCGAGGACCCGTTTAAGGGACATTATGTCTGAGAATGATGATTGAATGTATGACTTTGTCTGTGAATGTTTCCGATGTGTCTGGTAACGCTCCTAACCTTAATCTAGAGATGGACACGGGATAGGGGTGTTACATTTGGTTGGTATCAGAGCTACAGTTTAGTCGATTCTTAGACTAACGTAGCGTGTTAGAGTCTAGCTATACATGCCATATATCTGAACTGTGATAGTGTGATAAATCCTGACGTATAAAATGTGTTTTTCGTATAGTAATGGATCTCGAAACAGCCGTAGCTGACGACGTAGAAAGTAATGTGCTTGCTCCCGTGCAAGGGATAGCGCCCTCTGAATTGAGACCGGCTACGAGCGGTCAAGTGGGAAAAGCTAAACAAGCTTTCTTCCAGATGATGAGTGAGTGGTTCACTTAGTTTGTTAAGAATAACCCGACTGTTTCGCAAACCCTGCCCCTGATTAATGCCCCTCAGATATCTGATATACCTCCAACTGCAAATCTTAATCTGTTAAGTAAGCCTCCTGTTGACAAGATCCATAAGTATGGGGCCGAAGAATTCTAAGCTAATAAAGATGATGATGCTGAAAAGGCCGAGTTCTGGATTGAAAATACTATCCGGGTATTCGACGAAATGTCTCTAACTCCAGAAGATTGTATAAAATGTGTTGTATCATTACTCCAAGATGCAGCATATCAATGGTGGGAAACTCTGATTTCTGTTGTTCCGAGAGAACGAGTCACATAGGGTTTCTTTTAGATCGAGTTTTGAAAGAAGTATATCAGTAAGAGATTCGTTGATCAGAAACAGAAAGAATTTCTAGAACTTAAACAGGGCCGTATGACTGTTTCAGAATACGAACGAGAATTTGTGAGACTAAGTCATTATGCTCGAGAATGTGTATCATCTTAAGCTATAATGTACAAAAGGTTTGAAGATGGCCTTAATGAAGACATTCGTCTGTTAGTCGGGATTTTAGAACTAAAAGAGTTCGTTGTATTCATTGATAGAGCGTGTAAAACTGAGCCACTCGAGAAAGATAAAAGAAAAGCTGAATTTGAAGCCCGAGATGGGAAAAAGAGATTTCAGAGTAAATCATTTCAGTCTATTTCGAAAAAATTTAGAGATGATCAAAGTTGTTCCAGAGATAGTGTGGGTCATTTGAACAGAAATCGAGCTAGATCACAAATGAGTTCCGAAACTCCAGCAACTTCAGTGGCCAGCGTTGGAAATGTTCGATCCGAGAGACCTGAATGTAAACATTGTGGAAAAAGACATCCGAGAAGCTGTAGATTAAATGACAAAGCTTGCTTTAGATGTGGTTCACTTGATCATTTTATACGTGATTGCCCTGAGTCTGTTGAACCAGGGAATGTTCAGAATTTGAGACTTGATAATGCAACTGTGAGTGGTAGGCCATCGAAGAATGTCAGAAATGTTAGTTGTAGTCAGAGAACTACGAGGGATAATGTTGTCAGATCTGAAGCTAGAGCGTCTGCCAGAGCATATGCTATTCGAGCTCGAGAGGAAGCTTCGTCGCCAGATGTTTTAACGGGTACTTTTACTCTTTATGATACTTTTGTGATTGCTTTGATAGACCCTGGTTCTACTCATTCATATATATGCATGAATTTAGTATTCAGCAAGACTTTGCCTGTTGAGTCTACTGAGTTTGCTATAAAAGTATCGAACCCTTTAGGTAAAAGTGTTCTGGTTGACAAAGTATGCAAGAACTGTCCGTTAATGTTTTGAGATATCTGCTTCCCTGCTGATTTGATGCTTTTGCCATTTGATGAATTCGATTTTATTCTGGGCATGGACTGGTTGTTTATGCATGATGCTGTTGTGAACTGCAAAAGAAAGACTATGGATTTGAGATGTCTGAATGATGAGATTGTACGAGTTGAGTAAAATGATTTGAATGGATTGCCTGCTATGATATCTGTTCTGAAAGCTCAGAGTTATTTGAATAAGGGTTACGAGGCATATTTTGCTTATGTAGTTGATTCAAAAATGTCTAAAAGGAAGATTGAATCAGTGCCTGTTGTCTGTGAGTTTTCTGATGTGTTTCCTGAAGAGTTACCGGGTTTACCTCCGATTCTAGAAGTTGAGTTTGGTATTGAATTGTTGCCTGGTACTACACCTATTTCGATAGCTCCGTATAGAATGGCACCAACAGAGTTGAAAGAGTTAAAGTCACAGTTGCAAGAATTGACTGAGAGAGGGTTTGCTAGACCGAGTTTCTCGCCTTGGGGTGCTTTGGTTTTGTTTGTGAAAAAGAAAGATGGCATAATGAGGATGTGTATCGATTATCGTTAGTTGAATAAGTTGACAATAAAGAATAAATACCTGTATAGACGATTTATTTGATCAGTTAAAAGGAGCTACTATGTTTTTAAAGATTGACTTGAGATCAGGATATTATCAATTGAGAGTTAAAGATTCAGACATTCCGAAGACTGCTTTCTGAATGAGGTACGGCCATTACGAATTTTTAGTTATGCCATTTGGACTAACCAATGCACCTGCTATTTTTATGGAACTAATGAACAGAATCTTCAGACCGTACCTAGATCGATTTGTTGTCGTATTTATTGATGACATCTTAATTTATTCGCGTGATGAGGCTGAACATGCTGAACATTTGAGAATTTTACAAACGTTGAGAGAAAAGCAATTGTATGCGAAATTAAGCAAATGTGAATTCTAGTTGCACGAGGTTAGTTTTCTGGAACATATTGTGTCTGCATCTGGGATTCGAGTTGATCCGAGCAAGATATCTACTATTCTAAATTGGAAACCTCTGAGAAATGTATCTGAAGTCTGCAGTTTTCTGGGTTTAGCTGGTTATTAACGCAGATTTGTAAAAGGCTTTTTGACTATAGCTACTACGTTGACTAGATTTCTTTAGAAAGATGTTAGGTTTGAATGGTCGGATAAATGCCAGAAAAGTTTTGATCGGTTGAAAACTATGTTAACAGAAGCTCCAGTGTTAGTATAGCTGGAATCGGGTAAAGAATTTGTTATATACAGTGATGCTTCGTTAAAAGGTCTGGGATGTGTTCTGATGCAAGAAGGCAAAGTTATAGCTTATGCCTCAAGACAATTAAAGCCGCATGAAAAGAATTACCTGACGCACGACCTTGAGCTAGCTGCGATTGTGTTTGCACTTAAGATTTGGCGCCATTATCTGTATGGTGAGAAATGTCACGTCTTTTCAGATCATAAAAGTTTGAAATATTTGATGACTCAAAAAGGTTTGAACCTGCGTCAAATAAGATGGTTAGAGTTGTTAAAAGATTATGAGCTCGTGATAGATTATCATCCGGGAAGTACGAAAATGTATCAGGATTTGAAACGACATTACTGGTGGTCTGGTATGAAATGAGACATTTCTGACTTTGTTTCAAAATGTTTAGTGTGTCAGCAAGTAAAAGCCGAACATCAAGTCTTGTCTGGATTGCTTCAGCCGATTCTGATTCTGGAGTGGAAATGGGATAGAGTAATAATGGACTTTGTTTCTGGTTTGCCCCTGACTTCGAGAAAGAAAGACCTAATTTGGGTCGTAGTTGACTGATTAACTAAATCAGCCCATTTTATTTCGATAAGATCTGATTACTCACTTGACAAATTAGCCGAGCTTTATATCTCCGAGATTGTGAGATTGCACGGGGTGCCACTATCTAGTGTCCGATAGAGATCCGAGGTTTACATCGAGATTTTGGAAGAATTTGCAAGAAGCTTTGGGCATGAAATTACATTTCACTACAGCTTTTCATCCGCAAACAGATGGTCAGTCTGAACGAATTATTCAGATTCTTGAAGACATGTTAAGACGCTGCATACTTGAGTTTAATGGTACGTGGGATCAGTATCTGCCATTGATTGAATTTGCGTATAAAAATAGTTTTAAAGCGAGTGTTAAAATGGCACCATATGAAGCTTTGTACGGACGTAAATGTCGTACACCTCTGTATTGGACTGAGCTCAGTGAAAATAAGCTACATGGGATTGATTTGATAAAAGACTCAGAACAGAAAGTGAAACTGATCCGAGATTGTTTGAAAGCAGCATCTGATTGTCAGAAGTCTTATACAGACTTGAAACATAAAGATATAGAATTTGAAATCAGTGACAAAGTATTTCTGAAAGTGTTTCCGTGGAAGAAAGTGCTTCGATTCAGAAGTAAAGGCAAATTAAGTTTAAGGTTCATCGGAACTTATGAGATCATTGAACGTGTCGGGCCTGTTGCATATAGATTAAACTTACCCTCTGAGCTAGAAAAGATACACAACGTATTTCAGGTTTCGATCCTTCGTAGATATCAATCTGATCCGTCACATGTGATTGCCCCATCTGAAATTAAAATCAGATCTGATATGACTTATGAAGAGGAACAGATCCGTATCTTAGCTCGTGAAGTGAAAGAATTAAGAAATAAGAAAATTCCGTTAGTGAAAGTACTGTGGAATCGACATGGGATAGAAGAGGCTACGTGGGAACCTGAAGATTCAATAAGACAACAATATCCGAATCTATTCAACGGTAAGATTTTCGGGGACAAAAATCCCTAAGGGGGAGAATTGTAACAGCCCGGATTGTACCCTAGTCGGAGCAGCGGTTTTGGGACCACAGATTCGAGTATGTATAATATTTTAATATTATATTCTGTGCCGTGTCTGGTGGTCATGGGGAACTAGTCAGTATATAGACACGAAAGGACACACGAGGATGTCTAGAAGCCATGGAGGGTACACGGTCTCTTTTCACGGGCGTGCCTCCCCTGTATTTTAGAAAAAAGTTTAAAATTTTCATGAAATTTCATATGTGTTTCAGTTTAGTCCCGACTCGACTTCTAAGCATGATTAAGGTCTCGAGGACCCGTTTAAGGGACGTTATGTCTGAGAATGATGATTGAATGTATGACTTTGTCTGTGAATGTTTCCGATATGCCTGGTAACACTCCTAACCTTAATCTGGAGACGGAGACGGACACGGGATAGAGGTGTTACAGCTTATCAAATAATGGGCTTAATCCTCATATACTTCCTCCGTTCCATAATTACCAACCCATATGCAACCTAAACAGAATATCACATGAATGCAGCAAATGTACATGTAACATCCATAAATCTTACATTCATATGATATTCTGTTTAGGTTGCATATGGGTTGAGAATTATGGAAAGGAGGAAATATATGAGGATCGCATGGTTGCTTGACAACTGTGGATCCACCGATGGCTTTTTAAGCCCATTATATGATAAGCAGCTTTGCTGTAATGTTAGGTAGTACCGCAACTAGGCTACCCTTGATGTGTATCAGATGGGTGGGTTGATTTAGAAATCCCCACAGATGTGTTTCAGTTGGACGAAGACAATGTGTATCGAATGGATTATTTGGGGAGGGTTTGCACAGCATTGCATGTATGATATTGTATGTTTATAATATGATATGTATGCTATTTGTTTGACGAGGGTTTTGCACACTGAGTTTTCGTAAACTCACTCCCTCTTTTATTTTTTTCAAGTGATCCTCAATAGGCGGTTCGACGGATGGAGGGGCTCAGAGGTGGCCAACTAGCAAGACGATTATACTTGTTTTTCTTAATATCTAAACTCTAGATTTTAAGTTGTTTATTCTAAGTTATATAACTTCTGATTGTAATAAGGTTTTCCCAATAGTTATTATTCCATTACTTCCATTATGCGTTGAAATTTTGAAACGGAATCTGGATTTATTTCTTTTAAGCATGTTTTTAAGTTTTGAAAATAATGGTGTTTTAAGAACAAGCTTCCACTGTCAAAGGAAATTTTTACATAGTAACATGGAAATGGTTTGGGGCTACACCTCGTTTTGAAAGCAAAAACAGATTTTACTTAACTTTTCTCTAGAAGGGTTTTCAATGAAAATAAGGTTTTCGCAAAAACACTTAAATGTGACATGCCGGATCTGGGCCTAACTTCTAGGCCGGGTTTGGGGTGTTATATTTAGTGGTATCAGAGCCCGATTGCAAAGCTCGGGCTGTGAAATGGGCCTTATTACTTGGGGTTTTTTAAAAAAAACTAATTTTTGATTAGATCAAAACGTTTTGGAAATTCTTGTGATGTGGCACACCAAGTCTCCGACTTCAAACCAAGTAAGTTCTCTTATTATTAAGCTTGTTTAACTTGATATAGTATAGATAGTTAGTGGGTTACTTTAGAGGATTATACTAAAGCTTTTTAGTTAGAGTGAAACTAAAGTCCGTAAGAACTTTAGACTGTAGAGGATTTACGAAAACAACCTCTTTACTTAATACTATCATTAAACATTGGCTTAATTACTGAAACTAACCAAAATTTCATAAAATTCCTAATTCAGGTAATACGAGAATCAACAATGAGCACTAGAAGAGGTGCAAGAGGTCGCGGCAGAGGCCGTGAAAGTGTTAGGGCTAGATCGTCGGCATCAGGCAATACACCCAATGTTGAAGTAAGAGAGGCTCTGGCCTCACCCGAGGCTGAGAATGGACCGTATGATCGGGTCACAGGGGATGACGCATTGCCTAGGCAATGCTGAGGATTTTGGAAAGGGTCGTTCGGCCCAATAATGGTACGGGTAGTCGTGGTTCAGTGTCGGAGCAACTGCGATCTAATGGTGATGAGGTCTTTAAAAGTCTTGCTAGTGTGGCTCCTAATGTGGCTGAGTACTGGATGAAGGCCACTGATAGGATAATGGAGGATTTGGACTGCTCGCTTGAGCAAAATTTGAAAGGGGCAGTGTCACTGCTTAGGGAGGAAGCATATCAGTGGTGGTTGACAGTGAAAGAGGGTACCCAACCTGAGCAAATCACTTGGGAAGTTTTCAAAACTGCGTTTCAAGGGAAGTACGTGGGTGCAAGCTATGTTGATGCTAGAAGGAAGGAATTTCTGAACTTGATCCAGGGGAATAAATCTACGGCGGAGTATGAGGCGAAATTTCTACGCCTTAGTAGGTATACAAGAGTTATGGTGGCAACGGACTATGAGCGTTGCGTAAGGTTTGAGGATGGACTTAGGGATAGCCTCAGGGTGTTGATAGCTCCTTAGAAAGAGCGAGTTTTCTCGGAGTTGGTTGAAAAAGCAAAGGTGGCAGAGGAGATGAAGCACACTGAGCGCCTGAATCGGGAGAAAGAGAAAGGCAAGAATAAAAGGGAGGCTGAGTCTTCTGGTATGGGGCAAAGGCCTAGAGCTAAGGCCAGAGTTGATGGGCCAGTTGGAGCGGGGCCCTCTGCTGCTAATCCAAGGGTGCCACCTTGTGCTGATTGTGGGAAAGGTCATACAGGCGAGTGTTGGAGGAAGATAGGAGCTTGTCTAGCTTGCGGATGTGTAGAGCATAGGATCAGGAATTGCCCTAGAGTACCGGCTCAGGTGCTGGGGTAATGTTCAGCCACTAAGGGGTGATCAGCTGCCATCAAGAGGCTGTGGGGCGATAATGTCAATGGACGTGGACGTGGAGCACCGGACGGAAGTGCAGGTCGTACTGAGGCGAGGTAGCCAGCTTTGGTTTATGCTGCTCATCGCCGAGAGGACGGGGATGCTCAGATGTGATAACAGGTATGTTTTGTGTGGATGCGATATTTTGGGTATAGGGATTGTATGCGTGCAATGTTTATCTGCTCTAGTGGGTAGGTTTTTTTGGTAAGTATAAGAGGGTTCAAATAGAGTTAAAGTGTGTTAGTGTTGTTAAAATTAGAGTGCGCAGCAAAAGCATAGTGGTGTGACTTGAATGGTGTGGTTAATAGTTAGCTAGACGTTTCGAGGACGAAATTTCTTTAAGGGGGTAGAGTTGTAACGCCCCAAATATTTGGGCCTAGTAGAAATAGGCCTATTGGACCTTGGGCATGGGAGCATTTAAAATTTTTGAGAATAAGAGAACGACACTAATGCAAGTTGGACCTATTAGGTGAGCGATTTTGGAAGGTTAGGGGGCTTGCATGAAGTCCCAGGTTCAAACCTGGGCTTTAGGAAAAAATTTTGGTTTAGGTGAACAAAACCCTAGGGTTAAGTAAGTAGGCTTTAAGAATAAATTGTGGAAAAACATGACACAAGGAAGTGAGTGGTCAAGTGGCAAGGTGTCATAAAGGTTGCAAGGGAGAATAGGTTCAAGTCTTGGCGCTTGCGATTAATTTTGTTTCCTTTTAAATGAACTTAGACTTTGGCGCATAGGCTTATATTTAGTTGCCCATGTTCTAAGTTACAAAAGAAGCTTGTGTTGTGGTGGCATGTAGCGTTTGGAGCATAGGAGAGGGCAAGGGTTCAAATCTCATGTCAAGCAAGGGAGTGTTTATTTTGCGGATTGGACGATAAGAGTTTGTGTTGGATTTAAACTCTTTTGAAGGTGAAATCCCACATCGGGAAGCTAACATGAGGTTAGGCGAGAAGCTGGCTTTAATCAGAGCGATCTATGAGGAGAGTAAGCATATCTTGGTTGGTGTTTGGGCATAGGAGTGTTTGGAGTGCAAATTAACTCCAGTTTCCTATCAGGATCGTGGCTAAGGAGATCGCAGCGCGTTTGGTTATCAGGTGTGTACATACACTACATACAAATTAGATCGACAAATACCGAAAAGCTGAAATTTTTGGCTACGGTAGTCTTGCGAGTACGCGAACACTTGTAAGGGGAAAATTGATATGTTATCAGAGGCCCCATGAGCGATCTCATGGACTTGGGCCATGTTTTGGCCAATCGGGCCAGGATGGGCAAAATGGGCAAAATGGGTCGTGGGCTCAAAATAGGAGAATTTGATGATTTGGGGATAAGTGATGAACTAGTCATGCTTGTTGCATGGCTTGGAATTGATTTGGGCCAGATGGGCTATATAAATGTGATTTGGGCCTAATGGGCCATATAAATGTGATTTGGGCCTAGTGAGCCATACGAATAAGATTGGGCCAGATGGGCCATATGAACGTATGCGAATTTATTTGGGCTTTCTAAGGGGTCTTGGGCTTAGTATTTGGTAAATTGCTTAACTTTAATAATTTATTAAGTGCGGCTGTGAACAAGTCATAAGGTTTAAGTGTGGGAATGGGCATATGCATGTCTAGGATTGGATCTAGGGAGAGCTTGGTACTTAAGCGGTCTGAATGACCCACCTCCTCTTCTTTGGAATCCTGCCTGGTGCGTAGTGTCTGTTCACTTTAGCCAACGAGGACTTGTTAACGGGCCAAGGTAAGTAATAGACCCATAACAATGAGAAATGACCGAAATGCCCCTAAGGGCGAAGATGACTAAAATGCCGTATTTGTTGAATGTAAGATTTATGGATGTTACATGTACATTTGCTGCATTCATAAGATATTCTGTTTAGGATGCATATGGGTTAGGAATTATGGAACGGAGGAAGTATATGAGGATCGCATGGTTGCTTGATGACCGTGGATCCACCGATGGCTTTTTAAGCCCAATATTTTATTAATAGCTTTGCTGTAACATTAGGTTGTATCGCAATCGGGCCATCCTTGATGTGTATCGGATGGGTGGGTCGATTTAGAAATTCGCACAGATGTGTTTCGGTTGGACGGAGACGATGTGTATCGGATAGATTATTTGGGGAGGGTTTGCACAGCATTGCATGTATGATATTGTATGTTTATAATATGATATGTAGGCTATTTGTTTGACGAGGGTCGTGCACACTGAGTTTTTGAAAACTCACTCCCTCTTTTATTTTTTCAGGTGATCCTCAGTAGGAGGTTCGACGGATAGAGGGACTCAGAGGTGGCTAACTAGCAAGACGATTAGAGTGGTTTTTCTTAATATCTAAACTCTAGATTTTAAGTTGTTTATTTTAAGTTATATAACTTCAGATTGTAATAAGGTTTTCCCTCTAGTTATTATGCCATTACTTCCACTATGCATTGAAATTTTGAAACGGAACCTGGATTGATTTCTTTTAAGCATGTTTTCAAGTTTTGAAAATAATGATCTTTTAAGAACGAGCTTCCGCTGTCAAAGGAAATTATTACATAGTAATAAGGAAATGGTTTTTGGCTACACCTCGTTTTGAAAGCAAGAAATGGATTTAGCTTGACTTTTCTCAAGAAGGGTTTTCAATGAAAACAAGGTTTTCGCAAAAACACTTCAATGTGACACACCGGATTCGGGCCTAACTTCTAGGCCGGGTTTAGGGTGTTACATATGATGCTTAAGTTTATGCAAATTTCGGTCATGGTATATGTATATGTGTGATGTGTTTGGCATATTTGTTAATGGTTGTGTAATTTAATTATGGTTTAAGCCTATTTCGAAAGCAATATGTATATTATAGGTATATGATGTATTTGGTATATGCCTGATGATATAGTCTTGAAAGTTGGTATGATTTGCAATTATGGTTTGATATAATTTGATTCAAGTGAATTAGGTATGGTTAATGAATGAGTTTTAATTAATGATTATAAATTACCTTATGATTTGGTAGTGGTGTTTTAAATCATGGAGCCAAATGTCTAGTTATATGTTAACGTTAAATTTTGTTATATTTTTTGAAGTGTGGGTTATGCTATGATATGAGAATTTTCCTTTTCGAAATGGTGAATAATGAATATATGAATACTCGACTAGGGTATTATACTTATATTGATATATATGTGATGCTGTATTTGGTATGTTTTGCATTTATGGAATGTTTTAATTCAGCTTAGGTGATGAGCTTGATAATCGATTAAAGGTAGGTAAAATAAATGTTATATGGAAGTTTTATTAAATGACCGAATATGAAACAATTTAGCTTAATTGTGTGAATGAAATTTTGGCATGGTTTAAAGCATATGGAATTGGTATGCTTTTATTCGGCTAAAATACATAGAAAATGGCCAATGTTAGTCAAGTGAATATTGTACGAATTTGGTTATGTTACAAGTTAAGAACTATATGGTTTAATTAATATGGTCTTATGCGCATTGTCTTGTGATGAGTTAAAATGGATAGGCATATTTGGTTTGGATTGGTTATTGAGCATACGGATTAGGCATGTTATGAAATGTCTAGGATGTTGAAAATGATTAAAGATATTATAGTGGATTGCGAATGAATTAGTAATGCACATGATTATTTTTGTAATATGATTAATAATGTATGTTCAACTTATTTTGGTCTTGAGCTTTGTATATGCGGACTTGACTTATATAGATGTGTGAATGGTTGCAAATTGAGTTGAAAATTTTTATAAAGGAGTCAATATATCTTTGTGCTTTGATCGTATGTCAGAGTCTTAAAAATTTATATAAAGAATGATCGAGCCTAGAAACTAACTGTGACAACGATAAAGGCAAGTGTACCTATCGAAGAGTACTATAGTTAAGTGGCAAGTCCGGATTGTCGAACCCAAAGGAACTAAAAGTACTTGTAACACCCTAACCCGTATCCGTCGTCAGATTAGGGTTACAGGCATTACATACCCAACTTAGATAATTATAGTCACATATCACGAAATATCAAATGTAATTAATGTGACCATGCTCAAACGTGACAAGCTAGCACTAGTACCATAATCAATTTTGCCATTTGGCACATACCAAAAATCGCATTCCTTGTATGATTCAATATTTCTTACCCAACCTAAATACAATAATCAATATGCATTAACCTAGCAACTATCTTTGCTCAATGATGCCGTAGACACCACACAAATTTATACCTTCTATAATTACACAAAGCATAAAAAGTGAATACATATACATGCGTATGATATACCGTGCAAAACCTTTTCTTTTTCTTACACTCATTTAACCAACTACATTGAATATCTACGGTCACAAGGATCATCCTTAATTCACCGAATATATGAACTACTATATATATATTGAAATGCATGCATACCATAAACACTTCACACATACTCGGGTCTCAAATAAATACTTCACACTTTCATGCATAACATGTCGCATACATCACTGAATCACAAATAAACATTTTCTATTTACAAGTCTTGCTATATAAATACTCAACTAAACTTTAAACCATCAGAAACACTTAACTTAGTTTATACTTTCTCAAATCATTATCTTAGACCACAAAACTACAATATACCTATCATAAGTATAAGTACTATAACCGAGTATAAACTAACCTAACATCCATACCATTAATTGCATCCAAAAATGACATATAACTACACTCCAATCGGTCATTAACCAAGCATACATTAATACCATATTGACAAGGAATATAAGCCATATTCGTATGGCTATAATACATATATTGTCCAAGTATTCAACTCAAACAAAGACATTAAACACCCTATACATGCCTTTATCAAAATAAAACCAAGCTATTGTTGTACCAAAAAGGTTGATAGTACGGTAGACTTGCTGACGGATTATTTCCCCGAGCTAGTAGCTTGATCCAAAATCTAAAAAAATAGGACATCAAACACACTCAATGTAAGGTTGTTAGCTTAGTAAGTCTTAAGCAATGATTTAATACAACTAAGAGCATTTATGTCTTACACATAAACTCAATATAACAATTTCTCATACTTAAATTACTTGTAACTTTAACTTCTATACCTAGGATATCAATTGCCGATTACATACATAGATGATTACATAAAATCATTGAATGAATATACTTGCAAGAACCCAATCTTAACCTTACACAAGTTTTCGCATTTATAAGCATCCATATGGCAAATTACTTTGCATATACATAACAATGTCGCAACCAAGTACATGAAATATTTACCTTCCATTAATTCATTTGCTCACTATCAAAGCACACATTCATGAATTTCATACCTCATTTTCGAATTAAAATTTTCCCTTTCAAGCACCAAATTTTCTAGATTCATTTCATGATCTCATTACTTTATACATGAAATTCAAAGTTTAACACTCACCGGTATATTACCTACTAAGCCTTAGCTGAACTTCACATCTCGGCCCTAGGCCTCTGAAACTCAAGTCCGAAACTTAAAACACCGGCATTAAGCCTGCTAGGCAATAAGCCCGAATATGCCACCGGCACGAGGCCTGCTAGGCAATTAGCCCGAATATGTCACCGGCACGAGGCCTGCTAGGCAATTAAGCCCGAATATGTCACCGGCACGAGGCCTGGTAGGCAATAAGCCCGAATATGCCACCGGCACGAGGCCTGCTAGGCAATAAGCCCGAATATGTTTATCAAATCAATTCATTAACTTACATTTCTTAACATATACATCACTATCAATTCATATTCACAAAACCAATTCACTTGTCAAGCCAAATATACTAATTCATATTGTCTTGCAAAACATAATCATCCCAAAATAGAATATACACATTCGGCTAACACCTATATCTTACTCAATTTAATCAAATAATTTCATTTCACATTTTCATAATTATTCATTTAATGAACTTTAACTTAAGAACTTACCTCAACTACCGACGAACCGCGTATACCGACTATTCGATAACTTTCGACTTCCCCCGATCCAAATTCGTTTTTCTTTGTTCTTGATCTAAACATATCAAAAATAATCTCATTCAAGCACATTTCATTTCAATTTTGTCCCAAAACACATAAATGGAAAAATTACTATTTTACCCCTAATGTTTCACATTTTTACAATTTAGTCCTATTTGCATAAAACACAAAATACAAATAATTTGAACATAATACTCTAGGGCCGAATATTCTATACCTTCATACCAAGGCATACATTTCATTTATTTTGCAAACAAGTCCCTCAAAAATTTTATTTTTACAAATTAGCCCAAAATACTCAAATTTACTAAAATTTCCAATTCAATATATTTTAATCTTTAACATATCATTTACATAAAATCATAAAACACCAAAATCACAAGAACATAGCAAAGGCCCAACATCATACATGATTATTCTTAAAAATTTTAACATGGGTCACCATGATTCAAACAACGATCTCAAAAACGTATAAATTAACTAAAACCGAGCTAAAATTCTTACCTAATTGAACCAAGTAATTGCCGAAAATTCAAGGCTTCTTCAATCCCTTTTTCTTAGCTACATTCGGCCATGAGTGCATAAAGATGATGGTTTATTATTTTATGTTATTTTAACATATATCATGCATTTGAAATAATTACTAATATAAACTTATAATATAAAATTCCATAATATAAAACTCAAGGTTATTCTTGGCATAAGCCACCCACTAACTCAAAAATGGGTTATTTACCCTTTTAATGCCTCATATTAAAAAGCCATAATCAATTTAGCACTTTTCACTATAGTTTGAAACTTGTACCTTTTTCGCGATTAAGTCCTTTTTCTAAATTAAACACACAAATGATAGAATTTTTCTACGAGACTTTCACACACATTAATTCACATATTAAAAACACAAAATATAATATTAAAATATTTCTCAGACTCGAATTCGTGGTCCCGAAACCACCGTTCCAATTAGGGTCAAATTCGGTCTGTTACAACTCTCCCCCCTAAGGATTTTCCTCCCTGAAAATCTTACGTTAAACAATGTCGGATATTGTTGCCTCATTGAATCTTCAGGCTCCCACGTAGCCTCTTCAACTCCGTGCCGATTCCATAATACTTTCACTAATGGTATTCTCTTGTTTCTTAACTCTTTCATTTCCCGAGCTATGATACGGATCGGTTCTTCATCATTTGTCAAATCAGATTGGATTTCAATCTCAGACGGTGTGATCACATGAGACGGATCTGATCTGTACTTACGAAGCATCGAAACGTGAAATACGTCATGTATCCTTTCTAACTCAGAGGGCAACTTCAATCTATAAGCAACAGGCCCAATACGTTCAGTGATTTCATAAGGTCTGATGAATCTCGGACTAAGCTTGCCCTTCCGACCAAATCGAAGTACTTTCTTCCACGGAGAAACTTTCAAGAACACTCGATCTCTGACTTGAAATTCAACATCTTTACGTTTTAAATCGGCATAAGACTTTTGTCGGTCTGAGGAAGCCTTTAAAGTATCTCTGATTACAGCCACTTTTTGTTCAGTTTCTTTGATCAAATCGACCCCGTGTATTTTGTTTTCACTGAGCTCAGTCCAATACAACGGTGTTCGACATTTATGACCGTACAAAGCTTCATAGGGCGCCATTTTGATACTAGATTGAAAGCTATTATTATAAGCAAATTCAATCAAAGGTAGGTATCGTTCCCACGTACCTTCAAACTCGAGAATGCAACATCTCAACATGTCCTCAAGTATCTGAATAGTTCGCTTAGACTGACCGTCTGTCTGCGGATGAAAGGCTGTACTAAAATGAAGTTTAGTACCTAAAGCATCTTGCAACTTCTTCCAAAACCGCGATGTGAATCTCGGGTCTCTGTCTGAAACAATGGAACTTGGTACATCATGCAATCTCACAATCTGTGATAGGTACAATTCAGCAAGTTTATCGAGTGAATAGTCTGTACGAACTGGCACAAAATGAGCTGATCTAGTCAGTCTATCAACTATAATCCAGACGGCATCTTTCTTTCTCGGTGTCATAGGGAGACCGGATACAAAATCCATTGTAATTCTATCCCATTTCCATTTAGGTATCATGATTGGCTGAAGTAGTCCGGATGGCACTTGATGCTCAGCTTTTACTTGCTGACAAACTAAGCATTTCGAAACAAATTTAGATATATCCCGTTCCATGCCCGGCCACCAATAGAACTGTTTCAAATCATTATACATCTTTGTGCTACCCGGATGTATGGGCATTTGACTATTATGAGCTTCATTCAAAACCATCTGAATCAAGTCAGCTTTTCTCGGTACACACAATCGGCCTTTATAGTTCAAACAGCCATTTTTATCAATTCGAAATTCTGACTCTGTATCATTTTCACACTGTGCTCATCTAGAAGTCATATCTTTGTCAACTTTCTGTGCATCACTACTTTGCTGAATAAACAACGATCTAGCCTTCATCTCAGCTATGATCGAACCATCACCAGCCATAACTATATGTGCATTCAACACACAAAGAGCAAACAATGATTTTCTACTTAGTGCATCTGCAACAACGTTAGCTTTTCCCAGATGATAGTCAATTACCAATTCATAATCTTTCAACAGTTCTAACCACCTACGTTGTCTCAAGTTTAAATCTTTTTGAGTCATCAAATACTTATGATTCGTAAAAACGTGACATTTCTCGCCGAATAAGTAATGACGCCAAATTTTTAATGCGAAAACAATGGCTGCTAATTCCAGATTGTGGGTCGGATAATTTCTTTCGTGCGACTTTAATTGTCTCGAAGCGTATGCTATAACTTTGCCTTCCTGCATCAATATACAACCCAACCCATTCAAAGAAGCATCACTAAAAACAACAAATTCTTTACCGGATTCAGGCTGAGATAACACTGGAGCTTCGGTCAAAAGGGCTTTCAGCTGCTCAAAACTTTTCTGGCACCTTTCCGACCACTCAAACTTGACATCTTTCTGTAGTAGCTTTGTCAAAGGTGTAGCTATCACAGAAAAGCCTTTTACAAACCGTCTGTAGTATCCCGCAAGGCCAAGGAAGCTTCGAACCTGGGAAACATTCTTTGGAGGTTTCCAATCGTGTATAGCCGCTATTTTGTTTGGATCCACCCGAATACCTGATGCTAATACAACATGACCCAAGAAACTGACTTCATTCATTCAGAACTCACATTTACTAAACTTTGCATACAGCTGTTGATCTCGCAAAGTTTGTAGCACTAATCTCAAATGCTCGGCATGCTTAGTTTCATCTTTGGAGTAGATCAGTGTATCATCAATAAACACTACTACAAACCGATCCAAAACTGTCTGAAGACTCGATTCATTAGATCCATAAATACAGCAGGTGCATTAGTGAGTCCAAAAGGCATAACCAGAAATTCAAAATGTCCGTACCTCGTCCGGAATGGAATCTTTGGTACATCTGTATCTCTGACTCGCAACTGATAATAACCCGATCTCAAATCTATCTTCGAAAATACTGAGGCCCCTTTCAACTGATCAAACAAGTCATCAATTCGAGGTAACGGGTACTTATTCTTTATAGTTACCTTATTTAGTTGCCGATAATCGATACACATTCGCATAGTCCCATCTTTCTTTTTCACAAATAAAACCGGTGCACCCCAAGGAGAGAAACTTGGTCGTGCAAAGCCCCTATCTGTCAACTCTTGCAACTGTGCTTTCAACTCTTTCAACTCGGTAGGTGCCATCCGATACGGAGCTATCGAAATTGGAGTCATCCTCGGTAGTAGTTCAATACCAAACTCAATCTCTCGCACTGGTGGTAAACCCAGTAATTATTCAGAAAACACATCTGGGTATTCACACACAACCGATACAGATTCAATTTGTTTTTCAGACACTTTATTATCTAATACATAGGCCAAATAAGCTTCACACCCTTTTCTCACATATTTTCGGGCTAACATCAAGGATATTACTGTTGGCAACCCATCCAAATTATTGGATTCAACCCGGATAATCTCACCGTTTTGGCATCTCAAATCAATGATCTTTCTTTTACAATTCACCACTGCATCATACAAAGTTAGCCAATCCATTCCGAGAATTATATCAAACTCGTCGAAGGGCAACAATATTACCTCATCTGGGAAACAATAATCTCGAATCATCAACGGGCAACTTTTACACACTTTATCAACAAGTACACAGCGACCCAAAGGGTTGGACACACTGATCACAAACTTAGCAGACTCAACAGGTAGAGTCTTACTGGATACTAAAGTTTCACACACATATGAATGAGTCAAACCAGGATCAATCAATGCAATCACAGTAGTATCATAAAGTGTGAAAGTACCAGTAATAACATCTGGGGACGAAGCATCCTCTCTAGCCCGTACAGCATAAGCTCTAGCTGGTGCTCTAGCCTCGGATCGAACTGCAGTGTTCTTCGTTCCTCTCTGACTATCACTTACATTGCCTGAGTGTCTGGGTGGCCTGCCTCGCGCTAACGTGTTGCTCGACTTAATGTTCTGAACTGTATTCTGCTCAACTAACATCAGACATTCCCTAATAAAATGATCTGACGATCCATATTTAAAGCAAGACCGATCATGGAAGCTACAACTCCCGTAATGCCATTTCCCACAGTGCTTGCATTCAACTCGATTCTGTGGAGCGTTACCAACACTGGCCATCAAGGAAGCTCGGGAGCCCACTGGAGGTCGATCACGTCTAGGTAAATCTGAAGTAGCTTTTTGTCGGCTGAAGTCATCTTTGAACTTCTTAGATGTGGAATGGAAAGTCTTACCCGACGATCTCTTACGAGTGTCTCTAGCTTCTATCTCAGCCTTTCTTTTCTCCCTCCCGAGCTCTTCAGCTTTGCAAGCTCGCTCGACTAGAGTCACAAACTCTTTGATTTCAAGAATGCCAACAAGCAACTTTATATCTTCATTCAAACCGTCTTCGAACCTTTTGCACATAATGGCTTCAGTTGATACACACTCTCGGGCATATCGGCTCAATCTGACAAATTTTCACTCATATTCAGTCACGGTCATTTGCCTCTGTTTTAATTCAAGAAATTCTTTACGTTTCTGGATGAACCTCTGGCTGATATATTTCTTACGGAATTCATTCTGGAAGAAATCCCACATCACTTTTTCTTTCGGAACCACTGATACTAGTGTATTCCACCAGTGATATGCAGTGTCCCGAAGTAAAGATATAGCACACTTCAGGCATTCGTCTAGAGTACAAGATAGCTCATCAAGTGCCCGAATAGTGTTATCAAGCCACATTTCGGCTCACTCTGTGTCATAATCATCATTGGCCCTAAATTCTTCGGCCTCAAATTTCCTGATTTTATCAACTTGAGGCCTACTAGATCTCATCGGATCTATCATCGGGGGTGCTGAAGGTATCGGAGTTGGATTATTCGGGGGTGGAGGTTGGTGTACAGTGGGTTAGTTCTGAATAAACCGGGTAAACCACTCGCTCATCATCATCGATAGAAGGCTTGTTTAGCCTCCCCTCGTGGCTACCCGGCGGTCGTGAGCCTCACCAAGACCGATCCGCATGTACGGTCAGGCGCTACACTCTCTACATCATCCACTACAGCTCTTTCAGGATCAGTGTCCATTTACTATATAAAACACAGTTTAGAATGTCAGAAGCCACCACACTATCAAATATATAATAAAGGCATGTATAGTTAGACCCTCACATGCTACGATAGTCCTAGTATCGACTAAACCATAAGCTCTAATACCAATCAAATGTAACACCCTAACTGGTATCTGACATCAGATTAGGGTTACAGGCATTACAGACCCAACTTAGATAATTATAGTCACATATCACCAAATATCAAATGTAATTAATGTGACCATGCTCAAACGTGACAAGCTAGCACTAGTACCATAATCAATTTTGCCATTTGGCACATACCAAAAATCGTATTCCTTGTATGATTCAATATTTCTTACCCAACCTAAATACAATAATCAATATGCATTAACCTAGCAACTATACTGCTCAATGATGCCGTAGACACCCACACAAATTTATACCTTCTATAATTACACAAAGCATAAGGGCTGAATACATATACATGCGTATGATATACCATGCAAAACCTTTTTCTTTTTCTTACACTCATTTAACCAACTACATTGAATATCTACGGTCACAAGGATCATCCTTAATTCACCGAATATATGAACTACTATATATATATTGAAATGCATGCATACCATAAACACTTCACACATACTCGGGTCCCAAATAAATACTTCACACTTTCATGCATAACATGTCGCATACATCACCGAATCACAAATAAACATTTTCTATTTACAAGTCTTGCTATATAAATACTCAACTAAACTTTAAACCATCAGAAACACTTAACTTAGTTTATACTTTCTCAAAACATTATCTTACACCACAAAACTACAATATACCTATCATAATTATAAGTACTATGATCGAGTATAAATTAACCTAATATCCATACCACTAATTGCATCCAAAAACGACATATAAATACACTCCAATCGGTCATTAACCAAGCATACATTAATACCATATTGACAAGGAATATAAGCCATATTCGTATGGCTATAATACATATATTGTCCAAGTATTCAACTCAAACAAAGACATTAAACACCATATACATGCCTTTATCAAAATAAAACCAAGCTATTGTTGTACCAAAAAGGTTGATAGTGCGGTAGACTTGCTGACGGATTATTTCACCGAGCTAGTAGCTTGATCCAAAATCTAAAAAAATAGAACATCAAACACACTCAATGTAAGCTTGTTAGCTTAATAAGTCTTAAGCAATGATTTAATACAACTGAAAGCATTTATGTCTTACAAATAAACTCAATATAACAATTTCTCATACTTAAGTTACTTGTAACTTTAACTTCTATACCTAGGATATCAATTGCCGATTACATGCATAGATGATTACATAAAATCATTGAATGAATATACTTGCAAGAACCCAATCTTAACCTTACACAAGTTTTCGCATTTATAAGCATCCATATGGCAAATTACTTTGCATATACATAACAATGTCGCAACCAAGTACATGAAATATTTACCTTCCATTAATTCATTTGCTCACTATCAAAGTACACATTCATGAATTTCATACCTCATTTCTGAATTAAAATTTTCCCTTTCAAACACCAAATTTACTAGATTCATTTCATGATCTCATTACTTTATACATGAAATTCAAAGTTTAACACTCACTTAGGTATATTACCTACTAAGCCTTAGTGAACTTCACATACATCGCCCTAGGCCTACTGAAACTCAAGTCAGAAACTTAAAACACCAAAGCATTAAGCTTGCTAGGCAATAAGCTGAATATGCCACACCAGAGACGAGGCTCGCACGCAATTAGCCCAAATATGTCACCGGCACGAGGCCTGCTAGGCAATTAAGCCCGAATATGTCACTGGCACGAGGCCTGCTAGGCAATAAGCCCGAATATGTCACCGGCACGAGGCCTGCTAGGCAATAAGCCCGAATATGTTTATCAAATCATTTCATTAACTTACATTTCTTAACATATACATCACTATCAATTCATATTCACAAAACCAATTCACTTGTCAAGCCAAATATACTAATTCATATTGTCTTGCAAAACATAATCATCCCAAAATAGAATATACACATTCGGCTAACACCTATATCTTACTCAATTTAATCAAATAATTTCATTTCACATTTTCATAATTATTCAATTAATGAACTTTAACTTAAGAACTTACCTCGACTACCGACGAACCGCGTATACCAACTATTCGATAACTTTCAACTTCCCCCGATCCAAATTCTTTTTTCTATGTTCTTGATCTAAGCATATCAAAAATAATCTCATTCAAGCACATTTCATTTCAATTTAGTCCCAAAACACATAAATGGACAAATTACTATTTTACCCCTAATGTTTCACATTTTTACAATTTAGTCCTATTTGCATAAAACACAAAATACACATAATTTGCACATAATACTCTAGGGCCGAATCTTCTATACCTTCATACCAAGGCATACATTTCATTTATTTTGCAAACAAGTCCCCCAAAAATTTTATTTTTACAAATTAGCCCAAAATACTCAAATTTACTAAAATTTCCAATTCAATATATTTTAATCTTTAACATATCATTTACATAAAATCATAAAACACCAAAATCACAAGAACATAGCAAAGGCCCAACATCATACATGATTATTCTTAAAAATTTTAACATGGGTCAACTACAGTTCGAAACAACGATCTCAAAAACGTATAAATTAACTAAAACCGAGCTAAAATTCTTACCTAATTGAACCAAGTAATTCCCAAAAATTCAAGGCTTCTTCAACCCCTTTTCCTTAGCTACATTCGGCCATGAGAGCATAAAGATGATGGTTTATTATTTTATGTTATTTTAACATATACCATGCATTCCAGAATATAAAACTCAAGGTTATTCTTGGCATAAGCCACCCACTAACTCAAAAATGGGTTATTTACCCTTTTAATGCCTCATATTAAAAAGCCATAATCAATTTAGCACTTTTCACTATAGTTTGAAACTTGTACCTTTTTCGCGATTAAGTCCTTTTTCTAAATTAAACACACAAACGATAGAATTTTTCTACGAGACTTTCACACACATTAATTCACATATAAAAAACACAAAATATAATATTAAAATATTTCTCGAACTCGGATTCGTGGTCCCAAAACCACCGTTCTGATTAGGGTAAAATTCGGTCTGTTACAGTACTAATACTAACTTTCTTTCTATTATTTAGCCTAAAAATTAAGGAAATTATTAATTAATCTAAAACTAACTAACTATTAAGCTAAAGATGCTAAGACAAAGAGAATGAATTGGGGAAAATACTTGTGGGAAAAACCAATTGATTAAGACAATACCCGAGGAAGAATCCACTTAGGCTTCACTTGTTATTTGACTCTGAACCAGACGATTTATTCACTTGACTTGATCCGTAGGATTCCCTAATTTATATTCATACCTCTTTTGAGGCTACTAACGTCTAACCCTAGGTTGATTAATTGAAATATATTTCTAATTAAAACCCCTAGAATTGCATTAACTTGATCTGTGGACTCCCATATTAGGTTTGGCCCTAATCCAGAATATTTTCGTCATCCTATTTCTAGAGTTGCAATCAACTCAGCTTAATTATGCTAGATCTACTCTTAAACAGAGACTTTTGCTCCATTGCCTAAGCACATCAATACTTGAATCAATATCATGAAATATCAATGTAACATCCCGAAATTGGGCTTAGGAGAATTGAGCCCAATGGGCCTTAGGCGTAGTAGCGTTTAAATTTTTGGAGAACAAGAGATCGGCTTAAATGCTAGTTAGACCCATTGGATAAGTGATTTTGGAAGGTTAGAGGGCTTACATGAAGTCCGGGATCAAATATTGGCTTTGGGGAAATTTTGGTTTTAGGTGAAAAAACCCCGGAAGTTGGCCAGATAGGCCTTAAGAATAAAATATGGAGAAAAATGACACAAGTGGAGTGTGTGGTGTAGTGGCAAAGTGACGCCACATAAGAGACAAGGGAATGACGCCACAAGGAAGGAAGGAGGTCCAAGGTTCAAGTCTTGGCTTTTGCATTTTGGTTTCTTTTTGGTTGGACCTTAGAATTTGGCCCATAGTTTATATTTAGTCACAAGCATGGTTTAAGACACAAGTGGAGCTTGTGGTAAAGTGGCTAGCAGCGTGGATTATGTTGCAAGGAGCACAGGTTCGAATCTCATGAGAAGCAAGGAGTATTTATTTTATGATTGGACGGCAAGAGTTTCATTGAATTTAAACTCTCTCGACGAAGGATCCCACATCGGAAAGACACAAAGAATGAAGGTGAAGAGCTAGCTATATAAGGAGCATCCTAGGAGGAGAGTAAACACATCTTGGAGGCGTTTGGGCACAAGAGTGGTCTGAGCGCGGATTAGCCCAGAGTCCTATCGGTGTGTAACTCTCTACTCTAGTTGTAGAGCGGCAAAATGCCGAAATGCTGGTTACACGGCATTAGTAGCCCACGAGCGAGCGCAGCGCATGCATGTGGGGCTTCACGCGATAGTTGAGGCCATCGAGTAGTATTCTCGTGGGTTGAAATTGCTTGGGCCTCGATGGTAGAAGTGGGCGAAGTGGGCCCAATGGGCCCGTGGGCACATATGAGTAAATTGCATGATTGGTTATTATATGTTGAACTAGACTAGGTGGAAGTTATATACGTGGCTAGATTCGTGTTAGGTGGGCCACACGAGCGTGTGGGCCCGGATGGGCTGAAATCGAGTTTTAGGCCCAATCGTCCGGTACGACCGGAAATGGTAGCTGAGTCGCTAGTGGCGACATTAGGCCTTCGGTAAGGCCATTGCAAGTGTGAATTTACGAAAATACCCTTGGTGGGTAAATTACGAAAATACCCTTAGTAGGTAAAATTACGATTATACCCTTAGAGGTTGATTAGCATGATTATGTTGTTTAGTTTTGGCCGATTGTAGGGGAAGGCTTGATCTCGCATATCTCGAGTTGTGGCTAGTGCTCGAAAAGTGTTAAGGAAGGGGGATCTAGTGCGTTAGATCTTGATCTCCGGGATTTGATAGTCGTATTAGTAACCAGGTGTGTAAACTAACACACTTCTTGCTTTGTATATGTTTGATAAACTGATTGATTGGTAAAATCGAAACAGTATGGTTGAGTGATATGATACCCTATGGGGTATGTGCACGGATTCGTAAGTCCGTTTCATTATGAGTAATCTGTTATTGATACATGATGTCATGATTTATGATGTATGTGCTATGAGATGCAACGTTAAACATGTTTGCATGATTTGAATACTATACATGAGTTGGTATAATGATGGGTGATATGAGAGAGGGGGCGGTGATATTTTGTGCCGACGAGCACCGGTGTTTTGGTAACACAACTTTGTGACTTTGGGTCACCGAGAGGTTTGGCACCTCCGGAGGTTTGGCACCTCGGCGCCTCGTCCCCGTGGTTTCGCACCACAGTGGGTTGGCCCCACAAGGCGGTATTGAGGATTGGCGCCGGTGATTTGGTATCACACGATGGGTTGGCCCCATCACCCGATTATTGTGACTTGGCCACACGGTGGTTTGGTACCACATTTGTGTCTTTGGGACACCGAGAGGTTTGGCACCTCATTGCGACTCGTCCCCCGTGGTTGGACACCACCGTGGGTTGGCCCCACTTGAGAGATACGGGATTGTCGCTAGTGATTTGGTATCACCACGATGGGTTGGCCCCATCATCGAATTTGTGACTTGGTCACGGTGATTTGGTATCACAAGCGTGTCTTTGGGACACCGGTGGTTTGGCACCACATTGACGGATATCGTGTCTTTGGGACACGGTGTTTTGGTAACACATTGTGACTATATGTCACCGGTGGTTTGGCACCACCACCGGTGGTTTGGTACCACACGGGGTAGAAAAGGTGTATGGATGGTTAGGATTGGGTGCATATTGATTGGATGCATGATGGTTATGTTTATGTTGCATATGATATTTTGCTAATCAGGGAAAAAGGGTGGCACATCGAGTCTTGGTGACTCACCTTTTTCCTTTAACCATTTTCGTGTATTGCATAAAAGGTGGACCAGGGATCGGAGAGGACAAGGTGGCCTATATGCCGAAGATGATGATTTAATATTTTATGTTTGGTTTTGATATAAGTACTTTATTTGAATTATTGGGTTGTGATAAATGCCATTTTATTATTTGGTATTACTTGATTATGGTTTTGTTATTTTAAATTCTTATTAACTCAAAAATGTTTTCACACAACAAAAGAAATTACATGAGTTTTAAGTAAGAGGAATTCGTTTTACTCACATAACTGATATAGTTTTCAAAATTGAATTCTTTCATGCTTTATGCTAAGTTAACGAGGTTTTTCAACCGTCTTTCCGCAATAACATAACCAGATTCGGTCGTAGTGAATGGGCCGGGTTTGGGGATGTTACAATCAAAGCAAAAATTAAGAACACATAATTAAGAACAAATCAAGTATTTATTATATGGTTCAGAAAACAATAACAAGATTCGTCCTAGGTTTCATTCCCCTCAGGTATTTGAGGGGTTTAGTTCATAATTATAACAGAATACATCTCAGAATAAAATATAAAACAAAACATAAGAAAAACCCTAAAACCCCCTGAAGGAAATTGAAGGGAAGATCCTTCGTCTTGAGTATAACTCCGGCTTCTTGAGATGAATCAACTGGCTTTCTTCGAGTAAATTTCACAATTCTGGCCTCTCTGGCTTGGCTCTTCGGCCTGACCGGATGCCCCCTGAAGGTTGGCCTCTAGGGTGTTTATATAGGCTTTTTGAAAGGCTTTCTTTGCGTCTAAGTACCCTAATTCGAATGGAATTCAAACATGTCACGTCAGGGACACGCCCTGTAACACCCTGAATTAGGGGTTATTTGTAAATTAAATAAATTTCATGTGGACTTCAAGAAATAAATAAATATTATTTTATTTAGCATGATTTAGGGTCTAGAAATAACCCTGATTTAGGTCGAATTTGGGTTAAAAAAAAAAGAGTTAAATTAAAGTACTTAAAAGGAGGGAGCTAGGTGGAGATAGGGTTTAAATAAAAATTGAGGGAAACATGACACAAGAATGTATTTGGTGTAGTGGCTTGGTGCGTCTAAGGGAGGGTTACAAGGGAGGAGGTTCGATCCGTGGAAGCAGCAAGGGGAATTGTTTTTTGGCGTTAAAGGAAGGGCCCAGGTAAGAAAGGCCTTAAAGAAATTTTGGGTAAGGTTCATGGCATGAAAGTTTAATGGGGAGAAGTGGCAAAGGACGTTGGAGAGTGAGGGCTGCAGTGAGGACTCGGGTTCGACTCATGGTAGGCGCAAGGACGTTGTTTTTTTTTAGGCTTTGGCGTTGAAAGGAAAAAGGGCCCAGTTATAAAGGCATTATAAATAAATAGAGAGGGGATTTGACATGAAAGTCGGATTTGAAGAGTTGGTTTGGGGCGCTTAAAAGGAGGCTGCACACTCTTCTTTGTGGACAAGTCATTTGGTTCGAATAATACCAGTGACATCTTGGATTTTTTTTTTTTTTTCTTCTTCCTTCTTTGTCTTTGGCGTATAAAGGGAATTTGGTTCAATTTAGGACTCCTAATTAGGCATATTTTTATGTCATAATTAGCTGGAAGAGGGGGAATTTTAGTGTTTTATTTGCTATTAAATTGTTGAGGGATTAGGAGATTAAATCTAGATTTATTTTGTGATAATTCAAGGCTGAAAATTATCACAAAATAAAGAGAATGGCTTGACTTTGGGACTCCTTAGCGGTGTCCATAATTATTTTTTTACACAAAGAAGGGCCAAAAGTTCTTCAATTTTCTCTTCTTTTTCTCACTTATTCTTGCTAAAATTCCCTAAGCAATTGCTCAATTCTCCAGCTTCTTTTCTTCTTCTTCTTTTACAAGCCGAAAACCCCCTTGAACCCCTACCACCTTGCTGCCAAAATCTCCCCAGACAAACTGCCCAAAATCTCTCAAAATTCCAGCATCATCTCTTGTTTTCCTTAGCTGAATCTACTCCCCCTATTTGGTGCAGTTTTGGCCGAACATCAAAGCAAAGGGTGCTTTTTTTCTTCAATCGGTTAGAACAGGAAGCTTTTGGGAATTATTTTTCAAGGAAAGTCAGTAAGCACATTCGGCTAAAGGCCTTTCAATTAAAAAGTCTATGATTAAATGCCAAAACTAACGTATGCCATGGATTTAGGGACTAAGTTAGGCTTCGGGATTTGATTGGAAATCAAATCCATTCAAGGGACAAAAATCTAGTGTTGTAGATCGGATCTTCGGGATCTAGGAATTTCGGTAAAAGCAGTGTGTAAACTCTTTACACACTTTATTATTAAACTTGCAATATTATTGTCTTGTGTATGAATTTTGGTAGTGACCTATGATATGCTTGTGGGCTTAATCATGGATTAGGGTAAGTCCCCTAATTTGTGATTTTGATATATGATTTGTATGCCATCAAATGATGATTAAATGCTATGATATGATTTATGAAATTTTTATTAAAGCATGTGATGGTGGGATTGATGAGAGGAGGGGATGAAATATGGGTATCGTCGTGGTGGTTTTGACCACAAGATGGGTTGGCCCCATCAGATTATTTGTGACCTATGGTCATCGGTGGTTTTGACCACAATGATTGAATATTTGCGACTAAGTCCCAAAGTGGTTTGGTACCACCGAGTGGTTTTGACCACACTTTGATATTTTGTGACCTATGGTCATCAGTGGTTTTGACCACACGATGGGTTGGCCCCATCATTTAAATTGTGACTTTAAGTCATCAGTGGTTTTGACCACACGGGGTAGATAAGGAGTATGGATGACTAGTTGGGTTGCATAAGCATGTTTATTAATAAATTGTGTATGCGATGCATTTTTTTTCCGGGTGGGGGATTTACACACTGAGTCTTGGTGACTCACCCCTTCCCTTAATATTTTGCAGATGAGTAGATCGCGGAGTTGGAGCCGGAGGGACTCGAGGTGGCCATGCAGTGGAATTTTATTAAGTGAACTTGAATTTTATATTAGTTATTTTAAATGTTGGTTTATTTTAATTAAGTTGTAACCAGGCCTCCTAGAGATATTTTTATTATTCTATGTTTTGGATTAATTTTGTTTATACTATTTTTTAGCATTAAATTAAGTACACATGTTTTCTAAAATTTTATCGCAAAATGTTTTATCGTGCCATCGGGCACACCGGAATCGGTAACAATCTGGCTTAATAAATATTTTTAAAATAAACTTAAGTATGGATTTTAATCACCTCAAATGTTTTAAACAAAATAACTATCTTTTACCAAAAGATAATTCGACTTAAAAGGATTTTCAAAGACGTTTTCTCTGTAGCAAACCAAATTCGGTCGTAATGTTTGGGCCGGGTTTGGGGTGTTACAAATTGGTATCAGAGCCCGGTTCAAAACTCGGCTTTGAGGGTTTGGGCCCAAAAACATTTTCAAAATGGGCTTTTTAAGATATGGGTTTAATGAAATATTTTTCAGGTTATTCTGGCATGGCACCTGTACCTCCGGCCCGAGTCCACCAGGTAAGTACTTCGGACTCTTGAAGTGGTTTGATATTATAAACTGATATGGGCTGAATTGGGCTCGTAGATTAGTGAACTAGGATCTGTTGAACCCTAGGACTAGTCTACTCAAACACATGCATAAAACTTAAGGTTACTAAAACAAACCTACGACTAAGTCACCGAGTTAGGGTATGGTAACCCTTGTGCGCATGTCAAGGATTGGATCCGGAAGAGCTTGGTATTTAAGCAGTCCTCGTGACTCACCTCCTCTTCGCGGGATTCCTACCTGGTGCGTAGCTTCGGTTCACCCTAACCAAGAGGATTCAGTCATAGGCTAAACCAATTATTAAAACCCGAAAGGGATTGGCCTTGCTGTTTAAAACCCTTAATTTCTTTAAAAATTTTTGAACTTACCCTTTTATTTGTAAACCCTAAATCTGATTTTGAAAAACATTTTCTCGATTTACAAAATTACTAAAATGCCCCTAGTGGCAAAATTACGAAAATGCCCTTGGTTTCCAAAATTACCAGACCACCCCGATTTCAATAAAATTCTATTATTTTGCAAAAGTATCCAAAACTCTGTATTTCAAAATATAAGCCCTGACTTTTGAAATTTACAAAATTACCCCGATTGACAAAATTACCAAAATACCCCTGGTTTCTAAAATTTTGCCATACCTTTAATTTGACAAATTTTCAGAAATACCCTCCAGTTTTGGGAAATTCCAAAGTGACTGATTTATTAAAAGTTTTAAAATTCCTCGATTGACACGAAAATACCTCTGTAGAAAAAGACGAAAATACCCCTGGGATAGAACAGGACAGAAATGTCCGAAGAGTGAGTAGGTATGAAAGGTATTAGGGAATGGATGTGTCCTTCTGTGTGAACTAGGGTAGAAGACTTAAAACATTGTTTGATCGAAAGAATCCCTATTAAACTTTTCATAAAATTTCTTCGCAAATAACCAAGTGGAACAAAGTACTAATCCATAAAATTTTCTTAATCAGATTAAAAGCGCGTTAGTTATAATGAGCTTTAGAGGACGTGGCCGTCGTGGACGTGGAAGGGGAAGGATGACCGTGTCTAAACCCGTTAGGTCGGGTCAGGGTTCTGAGAATGAAGTACCACCGCCACCACCACCTCCAACTTTTGGAGCTGAGGAGCAAGATCAGACGGGAGGTGAGGCAGTATCGCAAGCTGTATTGCGAGTCTTGGAGTTGGTGGCTGGGGCTAGTGGAAATTTAGGGGCTCGAAAATCTATTCCCGAGCGACTCCGATCTAACAGAGTTGAAGTATTCCGGGGTGTGTCGGGAATGGCACCTAGTAGTGTGAGAATCTTTGGTTGGAATCAACGGAAAGGATCATGGACGATCTTGACCTGACTAATGAGGAGAAGTTGAAAGGAGCAGTGTCACTTCTGAAGGATGAAGCATATCAGTGGTGGCTCACTGTTCGAGATGGTGCCACGACGGATGATCTTACGTGGGATTACTTTAGAGTTGCTTTTCAGAAGAAGTATGTGGGCACCAGCTACACTGATGCTCAGAGGAGAGCCTTTCTGGGATTGGTACAAGGAAATAAGTCTGTGTCTGAGTATGAAGCGGAATTCTTGAGGCTGAGCCGCTATGCTCGGGGAATTGTGTCAACAGAGCATGAGCGTTGTGTCCGCTTTGAGGACGGGCTTAGAGATGATTTAAGGTTGCTGATTGCTCCACAGCAGGAGCGTGAGTTTTCAGTCCTAGTGGAAAAGGCTAAGGTAGCCGAAGGGATCAAGGAGTCCGTAAGACAGAACCACGAAAAGAATAAACAGAAGAGAGGCTTTGGATCGCCTGGATCGGGCGGTAATGTGGAGAAGAGGGCTAGGTTTGGGGAATCAGAAAGAGCCACAAAGCCTGCTCAGTGGCCGCCACAATGTGCTCGGTGTGGCAAGCCTCACAAGGGGGAGTGTTGGAGTGGTAATCGAGGGTGCTTTGAGTGTGGATCGTTCGATCACCGTGTAAGGGATTGTCCTCGGAAGTTAGCTAAGAATCAACCAGAGGGTCAAAACCGTGCTCAGGATAGAAATGAAGGACCACCACAGAGGGGTCGAGGTGCAGCTAGAGATAATGATAATGTTAGCAGGCATGGTCGAGGTGCTGAAGGTGCAGAAGCGAGGCAACCAAGGTTGGTTTATGCAGTTGGCCGTCGCGAAGAGGAAGATGTGCCAGACATGACAACGGGTAAGTTTCTTATTTTTGGAATACCCTCAATTGTCTTGGTTATGGTCACGTTAGTTCATTCTTAAGTTGCTAGTAAAGTGTATGAAACTTGGATTATGAACGTAGGGAATGTTTCTAGAAAGTATGATAGATTATTAAGATCAGAGTGCGCAGCATAAGCATAGCACGGTGAGTAAAGATGTACGGTTATTCGTTAGTAAGTAATTTCGAGGACGAAATTATTTTAAGGGTGGTAGAACTGTAACACCCTAAATTAGGGGTTATTTGTAAATTTAATAAATTTCATGTGGACTTCAAGAAATAAATAAATATTATTTTATTTAGCATGATTTAGGGTCTAGAAATAAGCCTAATTTAGGTCGAATTTGGGTTAAAAAAAAGAATTAAATTAAAGTACTTAAAAGGAGGGAGCTAGGTGGAGATAGGGTTTAAATAAAAATTGAGGGAAACATGACACAAGAATGTATTTGGTGTAGTGGCTTGGTGCGTCTAAGGGAGGGTTACAAGGGAGGAGGTTCGATCCGTGGAAGCAGCAAGGGGAATTGTTTTTTGGCGTTAAAGGAAGGGCCCAGGTAAGGAAGGCCTTAAAGAAATTTTGGGTAAGGTTCATGGCATGAAAGTTTAATGGGGAGAAGTGGCAAAGGACGTTGGAGAGTGAGGGCTGCAGTGAGGACTCGGGTTCGACTCATGGTAGGCGCAAGGACGTTGTTTTTTTTTAGGCTTTGGCGTTGAAAGGAAAAAGGGCCCAGTTATAAAGGCATTATAAATAAATGGAGAGGGGATTTGACATGAAAGTCGGGTTGGAAGAGTTGGTTTGGGGCGCTTAAAATGAGGTCTTTGCACGCTTCTTTGTAGACAGTCATTGGTTCGAATAATACCAAAGTGACATCTTGGATTTTTTTTTTTTTTTCTTCTTCCTTCTTTGTCTTTGGCGTATAAAGGGGAATTTGGTTCAATTTAGGACTCCTAATTAGGCATATTTTTATGTCATAATTATTTGGAAGAGGGGAATTTTAGTGTTTTATTTGCTATTAAATTGTTGAGGGGATTAGGAGTTAAAGCTAGATTTATTTTGTGATAATTCAAGGCTGAAAATTATCACAAAATAAAGAGAATTTGACTTTGGGACTCCTTAGCGTACATCCATAATTATTTTTTTTGACAAAGAAGGGCCAAAAGTTCTTCAATTTTTCTTCTTTTTCTCACTTGTTACTTGCCAAAATTCTCCTAAGCAATTGCTCAATTCTCCAGCTTCTTTTTTCTTCTTCTTTTACAAGCCGAAAACCCCTTGAACCCCTACCACCTTTGTCGCCAAAATCTCCCTGGACAAAGCGCCCAAAATCTCTCAAAATTCCAGCATCATCTCTTGTTTTCCTTATTTGAATCTACTCCCCTATTTGGTGCGATTTTGGCCGAACATCAAAGCAAAGGGTGCTCTTTTTCTTCAATCGGTTAGAACAGGAAGCTTTGGGGAATTATTTTTCAAGGAAAGTCGGTAAGCACATTCGGCTAAAGGCCTTTCAATTAAAAAGTCTATGATTAAATGCCGAAACTAACGTATGCCATGGATTTAGGGACTAAGTTAGGCTTGGGATTTGATTGGAAATCAAATCCATTTAAGGGACAAAAATCTAGTGTTGTAGATCGGATCTTGGGATCTAGGAATTTCGGTAGAAAGCAGTGTGTAAACTCTTTACACACTTTATTATTAAACTTGCAATATTATTGTCTTGTGTATGAATTTTGGTAGTGACCTATGATATGCTTGTGGGCTTAATCATGGATTCCGGGTAAGTCCCCTAATTTGTGATTTTGATATATGATTTGTATGCCATCACATGATGATTAAATGCTATGATATGATTTATGAAATTTTTATTAAAGCATGTGATGGTGGGATTGATGAGAGAGGAGGGGATGAAATATGGTCATGCGTCGGTGGTTTTGACCACAAGATGGGTTGGCCCCATCAGATTATTTGTGACCTATGGTCATCAGTGGTTTTGACCACAACGATTGAATATTTGCGACTAAGTCCCAGTGGTTTGGTACCACCAGTGGTTTTGACCACACTTTGATATTTTGTGACCTATGGTCATCAGTGGTTTTGACCACACGATGGGTTGGCCCCATCATTTAAATTGTGACTTTAAGTCATCAGTGGTTTTGACCACACGGGGTAGATAAGGAGTATGGATGACTAGTTGGGTTGCATAAGCATGTTTATTAATAAATTGTGTATGAGATGCATTTTTTTCCGGGTGGGGGATTTACACACTGAGTCTTGGTGACTCACCCCTTCCCTTAATATTTTGCAGATGAGTAGATCGCGGAGTTGGAGCCGGAGGGACTCGAGGTGGCCATGCAGTGGAATTTTATTAAGTGAACTTGGATTTTATATTAGTTATTTTAAATGTTGGTTTATTTTAATTAAGTTGTAACCAGGCCTCCTAGAGATATTTTTATTATTCTATGTTTTGGATTAATTTTGTTTATACTATTTCTTAGCATTAAATTAAGTACACATGTTTTCTAAAATTTTATCGCAAAATGTTTTATCGTGCCATCGGGCACACCGGAATCGGTAACAATCTGGCTTAATAAATATTTTTAAAATAAACTTAAGTATGGATTTTAATCACCTCAAATGTTTTAAACAAAATAACTATCTTTTGCCAAAAGATAATTCGACTTAAAAGGATTTTCAAAGACGTTTTCTCTGTAGCAAACCAAATTCGGTCGTAATGTTTGGGCCGGGTTTGGGGTGTTACACGCCCATGGCGGACACCCGTGTGAAATGTGGCCAGGCCGTGTTCGGGTCTGTTAAGGAGGCACAGCAGTGTGGTCTTGGGCCCAGGCTGTGTTTGAAACACCCCAAACTCGGCCCACGAGCTTTGACCAGATTTGGTATGTTCCTCAAGAAAACTGGTTTCAAATTCTTTTGTTACTTAGAGAAAACTTGTGCGATTAAAAAAAATATTGTTTGGGTTGGGCTTGTGTTGAAACAGACTCGATTTTATTTTTGGAAACCCCTTTTTAATATTAAGTGATAAAACAATTAGGATTTAGTTTAAAGAAATTTTTTCTTAAACTTTAATAAATAAGGTTCCTAAACATAATAAATAATAATAAATGTAAAATGATTCAACTATGGCCTTATGGCCTTATTACAACAAATAAATTCCAAATAATTCAAGTACTTAAAAAAAACTAATAGTTCCATAAAAATAAAGACTTCATGTTGAGCATGGCCACCACAAGTTCTACCGTCCCGATCCATCACTACTCATCACCTGAAACATGGTCCCAGAACGGGGTGAGTCAAACAGACTCAATGTGTACACGACACTAAATCATAATAGAATTAGGCATACAAGAGTTACACATTCAGAACAATGAATACAAGTTATGATGCATTCCCAATCCCAAACCTAATTGTCCATCCGCTACACACCCCCGTGCCTGCCAGTCACACCGTGGGGACTACTAAGTCGACCCTCCTTCCGCTACACACCAAAATACTGTGGTCCTAGGTCACCACTTTCAGATATCACGGTCTTAGGTCACCGTGTTCGTGGTCTTAGGTCACCACATTCACTTCCCCTTTCAAACAAACCCATAAGCCCCATATAATAATAATATGCATAAATATGCCAGAGTTCACATTCTTATCATATTCTCATGTTACTAATAACATTTTTCATATTCCTAGTAGGAGTAGGAAACGTACCTGAGTACTTAGTACCATAACATGATACCTTAGCCACTTTCATATTCTTAATGTCACATATTTTAATTAAACATGCCATAAAACGTATTATGAAGTAGTGTGGGGTACACACCTGATTCGCTTAAAATTTCCTTGAGATCCCGAAAAGCTTGATCTAATGCTTAGATCCTTAATCCCTACATTGATTTATCACTTATTACCTTAATAAAAAGCCATTCGGCCAAGATTCCAAATCCTAGTTGGATTAATATTCTTACCTTGTTGCCGATTGGCACACCAACAAATCCCGAAACTATTCCTTGTTTCCATAGGAATGTCGAAATCCCTAAAACCTTACATTAGACTTAATCTTAACCATCGAAACATAAATCAAGGCCTTTGGCCGAATATTCACATGTCTTACCTTAATCTTAGAAATCCCGAATACTCCTCCTTTTAGTCGACTACTCTGATAATCCCGAAAGATCCTTCCATGTTCGGCAACCATAATATGTATGGGGTTAGATTATCTCTCGGCTAATCTAAAAGAAAAGAATGGAAATCAAACTTGTTCTTACCTTTGAAGAAATCAACAGCACCTATGCTTGAAGCCCTTCCAAGATTCGGCTTTTGAATGGATTGGTAAGAAGAAATAGGAAGAAAAGAAAACTTGAGAATTTTGACAATGGTGGACTATAGATTCGGCTCGACAAAAGAAAAAGAGAAGAGAAGAGAAGAGAGCACTCAGAAATTCGGCAGAGAGAAGAGGAGGAAGAAAAATTGATGAGTAGCCCTATTTTCTTCCTTTTATAGTCGAAACTACTACTCAGAATCCCTTACTTGGCCACCACTCTACTTTATTTGATAGCTTTATCTTCTTAATTTAAAATAATTAGAGAATAATCCTTTATTATCTCTTCAAAAATAATCCAAATTAAATCCCTTGTTTATCACCTTATTAATCGAATATTAAAGAGAATAAAACTCCTCCTTTCTAGAAGGCTTGTGCCGTCCACCTCAGGCTTCTGGAAGCAAAAATAAAACTTCCTTTATTTGCTTCCCAAGTGAGTCGAACTCAGGCCCAACACCTTGCATGTGGCGCCATTTCCAGAGGCCCTAAGTGGCATCTTCAGGCCATTTTTCCAAGCCTGTTTGTGTGTCAAATTTCACCAACTTTTTCTTTTAAGGCCACCTTGTCTTAATTTCCTTTTTTAAACTTTAAAACTCGACATTTCTAAGTCATTTCTAAGTTTCCAAAAATTTTAGTTCGGCTCTGTAAACTTGACATTTCCTTACATTTCCAAGTTTCCAGAAATGTTCACTTTCCTCTTTTGAATCATTTCCTTACATTTCCAAGTTTCCAGAAATGTTCACTTTCCTCTTTTGAATCATTTCTAAATCATGTCCATACATTTTCAGGTTTCCAAAAATGTTCATTTCCAGATCATTTCCATATATTTTCAGGTTTCCAAAAATGTTCATTTCCAAATCATTTTCATTCATTTCCGGGTTTCCAGAAATATTCAAAATTTATTCTTAGTACATAAAACATGTCACTTTGTACAATTAAACCGAAAATGCATAGACCCTTTCCAGGATGTTACAGTTCTACCCCCCTTAAAATAATTTCGTCCTCGAAATTACTTACTAATCGAACAATCGTACGGTCTAACTCACCCCACTACGCTATTGCTGCGCACTCTGATCTTAAAGAACTATCATACTTTCTAGGCACATTCTCTAGGTTCACATCCAAGGTTTCAGTCACTTCACCCGCAATACAAGAATAAGCTAACCCTATAACAAGCAAAGCAATTAAGGGTATTCCAGAAATAAGGAACGTACCCGTTGTCACATCTGGCACATCTTCCTCCTCGCGACGGCCAACTGCATAAACCAACCTTGGTTGCCTCGCGTCTGCACCTTCAGCATCTCTGCTTGGTGCTCCACGTCCTCGGCCCGAACCATTTCCTCCATGGTTCGGTCCACGACCTTGCTGAGGCTGCTGTCCACCTCTACCAGCCTGATTAACATTCTGAGTTGGTGGTCGACTTTCGTCTAGGTTCTTAGGACAATGCTTGATCACATGATCCTTGGACCCACACCTAAACATCCTCCTGTTTTCCTCCAGCACTCTCCTAAGTGCTTCTTTCCACACACATCACAGGGTCGATACCGCCCTTCTGAACCAACTTGCTGACCTCGCGGCCCATCAACTCTAGGCCTCTTATTCCCAGATGATCCAGACGATCCAAAACCTCTTTCTGGCCTATTCCGATCAGTGTTCTGCCTTACAGAATCCATAATTCCCTCGGCCACCTTGGCCTTTTCCATTAACATAGAAAATTCCCGCTCCTGATGCGGTGCTATTAATAGTCTCAGATCATCCCTTAGTCCGTCTTCAAAATGGACATAGCGCTCATGCTCAGTTGCCACTACACCTCGAGCATACCGGCTCAACCTCAGGAATTCAGCTTCATATTCTGCAACAGACTTGTTCCCTTGAACCAGCCCTAGAAAAGCATCCTTTGCTCATCAATATACCTGGTTCCCACATACTTCTTTTGATACGCCTCCTTAACGTACTCCCAGGTCAAATCCTCAGCTGTGGCACCATTCCGAATAGTCAACCACCACTGATACGCTTCATCACGTAACAGTGCCACCATTCCTTTTAACTTCTCCTTGGGGGTCAAGTCAAGCTTATCCATGATGCGCTCAGTTGCTTCCAACCAGTATTTAGCTGTACTGGGTGCCACACCCGATACTCCACGAAACATTTCTGCTCCATTAGCTCGGAGCCATTCAGGCACAGACATTCGATTTCCCGAATTTCCTCCTGCGCCAGCCACCAATTCCAAAACTCGCAAAGACACGACTGCGATACAAAGATCTTCTCCCGTTTGAGCTTCTTCGCTCAAACCCACGGTTGGGGTGATGGTGGCGGTGGTATTTCGTTGTCAGACCCTTGACCCGATCTAACTGGTTCTGACACAGTCATCCTTCCTCTACCTCGTCCACGACGACCACGTCCTCTAGAGCTCATTTCTAACGTCGTAATCTGATTAAGAAGTTTTATGAATTAGTCTTTGTTTCACTTGATTACCCGCGAATGAGTTTTATGACAAGAGTTTTAGGAGTGGTTCTTTCGTATTCATACATGAACACAGTCTTTTCATTCATTCATCCATCCATCAAACAATTATGAACTTTCGTTCATTCAGAGAAATGTTGTCGTTTTCATTGTTATTGCTTTTCCCACTACCTAGGGGTATTTTCGTAATTTTGTCCCACAGAGGTATTTTCGAAATCTTTCAAAAGAGAAAGTTCTTTGGTGATTTTGCCACAACGTATTTTGGTATTTTTAAACTCCTGGGGTATTTTGGAAAAATTTTGAAATCCGGGGGTATTTCGGTAATTTTCCATAAGTCGGGGTAAATTTGTAAAATTTAATAAATCAGGGATATTTCAAAAGTTGCAAAACTTTAAGGGTTCTTTTTGAGAATTTTACTTTCCAAATCAGTGATGTTTTCAAAAATTTGAAAATCAGGGCCATTTTGGTCATTTTTTGTAAATTAGGGGCAATTTTGTAATTTTTCCCAAAATCAAGGTATTTTTGATAGTTTGCAATTTAGGGTTTTTTGAATGTTTATAATGAAATTTTAGAAAAACTGTTGAGTAGTTGGACATTTTATAAACCAAGCGAATTTTTGTCATTTTACCACTAAGGGCATTTTTGTAATTTCATAAATCGAAAATTTTTCGGAAAATTTTGTAAAGATAGTTTTCACAAATTAAAAGAGAAATTTTAAGAGTTTTAAAACTAGGGTTTTGTTGTTTTTATAAAAGCACGGCTAGTTCCCTTTCGGGTTTTAGTTATTGTGTTTAGCCTATGACCGAGTCCTCTTGGTCAGGGTGAACCAAAGCTACACACCAGGCAGGATTCGAATGGAGAGGAGGTGAGTCACGCGGACTGCTTAAATACCAAGCTTCCACCGAAACCATTCCTAGACATGCGCACAGAGGTTGCCACACCAACTGAGCCCTCTGGGTTAGGGTGAACCGAAGCTACGCACCAGGTAGGATTCCTGCGAAGAGGAGGTGAGTCACTAGGACTGCTTAAATACCAAGCTCTTCCGGATCCAATCCTAGACATGCGCACAGGGGTTACCACACCCTAACTGAGTGACTTAGCCATAGGTTTGTTTAATGGAATTAAGTCTTATGTGTTTGTGTTTGAGTAGACTAGTCCTAGAGTTCAAGTTCCTATCATGCTATTCTACGTTCCATGCCTTTTCTACCCTTCCATAATTCATAAGTCACATAATCACACAAATAGTTAGGGTTACTTACCTGGTGGACTATGGGTCGGAGACGTAGGTGCCATGCCAAAAAACCTGCTTAACTTTAAAGAAACTCATTTGGGCTCGAATTGAAAATTGTTTTGGGCCTTAGCCTACAGGCTGAGAGTTTTAAAACTGGGCTCTGATACCAAACTGAAATACCCCAAACCCGGCCCACGAGCTTTGACCAGATTTGGTATGTTCCTCAAGAAAACCGGTTTCAAATTCTTTTGTTACTTAGAGAAAACTTGTGCGATTAAAAAAAATATTGTTTGGGTTGGGCTTGTGTTGAAACAGACTCGATTTTATTTTTGGAAACCCCTTTTTAATATCAAGTGATAACACAATTAGGATTTAGTTTAAAGAAATTTTTACTTAAACTTTAATAAATAAGGTTCCTAAACATAATAAATAATAATAAATGTAAAATGATTCAACTATGGCCTTATGGCCTTATTACAACAAATAAATTCCAAATAATTCAAGTACTTAAAAAAAACTAATAGTTCCATAAAAATAAAGACTTCATGGTGAGCATGGCCACCACAAGTTCTGCCGTCCCGGTCCATCACTGCTTATCACCTGAAACACGGTCCCACAACGGGGTGAGTCAAACAGACTCAATGTGTACACGGCACTAAATCATAATAGAATTAGGCATACAAGAGTTGCACATTCAGAACAATGAATACAAGTTATGATGCATTCCCAATCCCAAACCTAATTGTCCATCCGCTACACACCCCCGTGCCTGCCAGTCACACCGTGGGGACCACTAAGTCGACCCTCCTTCCGCTACACACCAAATTACTGTGGTCCTAGGTCACCACTTTTAGATTACTGTGGTCTTAGGTCACCACTTTTAGATATCACGGTCTTAGGTCACCGTGTTCGTGGTCTTAGGTCACCACATTCACTTCCCCTTTCAAACAAACCCATAAGCCCCGTATGATAATAATATGCATAAATATGCCAGAGTTCACATTCTTATCATATTCTCATGTTACTAATAACATTTTTCATATTCCTAGTAGGAGTAGGAAACGTACCTGAGTACTTAGTACCATAACATGATACCTTAGCCACTTACATATTCTTAATGTCACATATTTTAATTAAACATGCCATAAAACGTATTATGAAGTAGTGTGGGGTACACACCTGATTCGCTTAAAATTTCCTTGAGATCCCGAAAAGCTTGATCTAATGCTTAGATCCTTAATCCCTACATTGATTTATCACTTCTTACCTTAATAAAAAGCCATTCGGCCAAGATTCCAAATCCTAGTTGGATTAATATTCTTACCTTGTTGCCGATTGGCACACCAACAAATCCCGAAACTATTCCTTGTTTCCATAGGAATGTCGAAATCCCTAAAACCTTACATTAGACTTAATCTTAATCATCGAAACATAAATCAAGGCCTTTGGCCGAATATTCACATGTCTTACCTTAATCTTAGAAATCCCGAATACTCCTCCTTTTAGTCGACTACTCTGATAATCCTGAAAGATCCTTCCATGTTCGGCCACCATAATATGTATGGGGTTAGATTATCTCTCGGCTAATCTAAAAGAAAAGAATGGAAATCAAACTTGTTCTTACCTTTGAAGAAATCAACAGCACCTATGCTTGAAGCCCTTCTAAGATTTGGCTTTTGAATGGATTGGTAAGAAGAAATAGGAAGAAAAGAAAACTTGAGAATTTTGACAATGATGGACTATAGATTCGGCTTGACAAAAGAAAAAGAGACGAGAAGAGAAGAGAGCACTCAGAAATTCGGCAGAGAGAAGAGGAAGAAGAAAAATTGATGAGTAGCCCTATTTTCTTCCTTTTATAGCCGAAACTACTACTCAGAATCCCTTACTTGGCCACCACTCTTCTTTATTTGATAGCTTTATCTCCTTACTTTAAAATAATTAGAGAATAATCCTTTATTATCTCTTCAAAAATAATCCAAATGAAATCCCTTATTTATCACCTTATTAATCGAATATTAAAGAGAATAAAACTCCTCCTTTCTAGAAGGCTTGTGCCGTCCACCTCAGGCTTCTGGAAGCAAAAATAAAACTTCCTTTATTTGCTTCCCAAGTGACTCGAACTCAGGCCCAATACCTTGTATGTGGCGCCATTTCCAGAGGCCCTAAGTGGCATCTTCAGGCCACTTTTCCAAGCCTGTTTGTGTGTCAAATTTCACCAACTTTTTCTTTTAAGGCCACCTTACCTTAATTTCCTTTTTTAAACTTTAAAACTCGACATTTCTAAGTCATTTCTAAGTTTCCAAAATTATCGTTTAAGCTCAGTAAACTTGACATTTCCTTACATTTCCAAGTTTCTAGAAATGTTCACTTTCCTCTTTTGAATCATTTCCTTACATTTCCAAGTTTCCAGAAATGTTCACTTTCCTCTTTTGAATCATTTCTAAATCATGTCCATACATTTTCAGGTTTCCAAAAATGTTCATTTCCAAATCATTTTCATTCATTTCCGGGTTTCCAAAAATATTCAAAATTTATTCTTAGTACATAAAACATGTCACTTCGTACAATTAAACCGAAAATGCATAGGCCCTTTCCAGGATGTTACAATGTTGATTTCGTAAGTTGGCCCATTTACTCCATTTTAGGCCCGTTTCTCTTTCTTTTTATCCTCCGGTGCTTTCCTAAGTATAAAACATGAAATTAAAGGATTAGAAGTACCAAATTCCACAATTCAAGGAATAAATCATCCAAAAGTATGCTAAATGTTGGATCAAAATACGTATATATTACAGTTTATCAGATAACCCCACACTTAAACATTTGCTTGTCCTCAAGCAAAATCCTCAACCCACAATTAAAATGAACTTCCTAAATTCATAATATTCATCAATAATGTTCCATCATAATTCAAAGATAATTCATAAATTGATAATTTAAATAGAAGGATCCTAAAGATTCAAACAATTAAAGTCATAGTCTTTGTAGCATAAAAACATAGGTGTTTCCCCTTACCAAATTAATTACCTTTAATTCAAAATCGACAAGAGTTGATATCCTCACTAAAGATTCACTCAAATCACTCAAAGTGTTTAAGGTTCAAAATTAAGCACTCAAAAGTCAAACATGAAAAGTTAATCCCATAGGCTTGCCTGATAATTAAATCTCCACCACTGTAAAATGAGATGATACACAAATCAAAAGGTCTTAAAAAGGGTTATAATGGGGCTTAGGTTAAAGGTGTGGGTAAAGGCTAAATTAGAGGGTTAGAATCGAGATTGAATTGACAATTTACCTAACTAGAAAAATAAACTAATACTTGAATAATTACATCAATTACAACTTTACTAATAATACGAGCTTCTCCTCAATATGTGGAATTTTAAACGTATAAGCTCACTTGATCATAGAACTAATAATGAATATACTTCGCTTTTTTTTTTTGGTTTAGAACACATAATTACAATAATGAGAAAGAACTTTAACAACTGAAAAATAGAACATAGTTAGGCAACTGCTCAAAATCAAATCTCGACAGAAAGGGACTCAATGAATGGTGATAACAAATACAAGATGGGTTTTAGGTTAATTTTAGTGGGTGAGTTAATAAAAAGGGTTGTTAGGATCAAAGGGGTTCAGTAAGGGTTAATTGTGAGGGTAGGTTTTTGGTGGAGTACGTGGGTTAAATCCTAACTGTCTTTATCATCTCTGTATATCAAATCAATAATGTGGTCTTGACATGTATAATCAAAGCAAGTTCTAAAAGGCTCATAATCAAAAAGTGAGCAAGAAAGAATGTATCCTCTAAAAGGCTCAAAATCTCACACAAAAATTATGGGTTTTTGATATCAACGTTGTAAATTTCAAACTTCAAGGTAATAATTAGATTTAGGTAGACAACCTAACAAAATTTTAATTTTTGAAAATAGACTCATCATGCTTGATTCTCTAGTCTCCTAAAGTTTAAATCATCACTGCACAATTATCAATGACTTAATCCAAAACATATTAATAAAAATCATGATTCAAAAGAAATTTCATTCTAATCGTAATATGAGAAAAATACTTAAGAATAAGGTATAATTCAAGGCATAATTCAGGGATTTGAGAATAAGGCAGAAAGTTAGGCACTTTCTCGAAATAAATATTCACCGCCCACACTTAAGATATACATTGCTCTCAATGTACAAAGATATATATGAAATTTAAGGGATAGGGAGAGGTGAAACTTCCTGAATATAGATGGCTTCCTTGAGTTGGGAGTGCCGTGGTGTGGTGCCCGTCGACAATCTCCGTGCTAGATGAAGAAATTGGGAAGCTCATGAAGAATTAGCCTGGAAATAATGATAATAATTCAAAATATACTAAATATATATTTAAAGATAAGAAATATAAAGAGAAAGAAAATAGAAAGTAAAATAAAATTAAAAGAAAATATTAATGGACCGAAGAGTCCTTATTATTAGATGGTTAGCGAGGTAGGTGTGATTTCTAAGGCCGTAGTGTGTGATTCCCAAGCAGCCTTTAGAACCTACATCAAAGAAAATGAAATAAAATAGATTAAACTAAGTAAAAGAAAGCTAAAGAAAAGGAAAATAAAGGAGAAGGGAAAATAAAAAGAAAAGTTAAATGGACTCAAAGGTCCTTTTTCTGTCGAGTTAATGAAGCAGACGGCATGAACTTATGGAGATCGGTCTCACAGAGGGAGACTGTGCGAGGATCCTTTGGCTTTTTCGACATGGGTATGGTTAGATCTTGAGTTAGGGGAATGAAGAAAAAATGAAAATGAAGAGTTAAGAGTGTAAAGGGTTATGGAAGAAGAAGAAGAATGGGGAGTAGGTGAGAAGGGGAGAGGGGTGGTTCAAATAGAAATTTCAGGTCTGGTACATCCTCACACCCATGTACCGTGGGTGTGTTGTGTCACATGGTCGTGCGACACAATCGTGTTATGCTTCGTTCGTTTCTCCCACGCCCATGTACAGGTCACCACGCCCGTGCTTCTAAAACAGTGTCGGCCATGGCCGCATCGCACGATCGTGGTACTCAGTTGAGGGTCATGGCTTGAAGATATTTTTCATTCTGTTTCATACTATCTCTGCCATGTCAGTATGGAAATCTATAGTATCCACAGGGCCACAGACACGGCTGTGTGTGAGGCTGTGTGGTATGGTAATCTATACTTGGTTAGTTTATAGTTAGGTGCTAAAAATGAAAACTTAAAGAAACAATAAAAATGTAAAAATTAATGGGGTTAATGCTTGGGTTGCCTCCCGAGAAGCGCTCGTTTAAAGTCTTAAGCTAGACTTACCTCTCATTTGCATAATCATGGTGGTTTGAGGAGTTGAAAATCCTTCCTCATGCTATCAGTCTTATTATCAGTATGTAATTCGAGTCGAGTAGCATTTACATTAAAAGTGCTGAATATAGGATTACTTACCTCGACTGTTCCATATGGGAAAATCCTGAGCACCCTAAAAGAGATTTCTTCATTTGTATTAGGGTCAGGAGGAGATATTCGAGGGTCTGCTTTATTTAACAATACATGATCTCCAATCTTAAATTTGTTTGTCCCACGGAATGGTGTTGGTTCTGCTTTGTGTATTCCAAATTTCTCCTTGAAATGTGTCTTCCACTCGTCTAGTTCATCGATCTGAAGCCTTCTTTCCTCATGAGTTATTTCCTTACTGGCATGAGGTCTAGTATCTAGCACAGTTGTGTAGTTCCGTGGTGCTTCCTGAAAATGGTTATTAATAGAATTTATGTTCTCACCTTGATTACTTGATGTCCTAGCGGAGTCAAGAGCCTGAAGACTGATTGATTCGTCACCTACACAAAGTATGAGTTCACCAGCACTGACATCAATTTTAGTCCTGGCAATTGCTAAAAAAGGCCTTCCTAAAATTAAGGGGATACTATTGTCCTCATTAATGTCTAAAACGATGAAGTCTACTGGGAATACGAATTTATCAATTTTCACAAGAACATCTTCAATTATACCCCTAGGAATTCTAATAGTTTTATCAGCTAATTGACTGCTCATCCTAGTTTGTTTGGGTTTCCCTAGACCTAGTTTTTTAAACAATTTATAAGGCACAACATTGATGCTTGCCCCTAAATCAGCTAAAGCATCATCAACAAATAAACTACCAATTAAGCATGGAATTGTAAAACTCCCTGGATCTTTTAACTTTTGTGGTAGTTTATTTTGCAACATTGCTGAGCACACTGCGTTTAATTCCACATGCGATTCCTCGTCTAACTTCCGTTTGTTTGTCAAAAGCTCTTTTAAAAATTTCCTTGAATCTGGAATCTGCGAAAGAGCTTCAAGAAACGGTAAGTTAATATGTAATTTCTTTAAAAGTTTAAGAAATTTATCGAATTGTTCATCTGTGTTGTCCTTCTTCATCGCATAAGGATAAGGTATACGAGGTTGGTACTCTTTAATTACCGATTTTGGCTTCTTGTGAGTTACCCAGACCTTACCGTTTTCTACCGAATTCTCTTGGCTTAATTTAGGCTCATCTAACCCTACACTATCCTGAGCTGTTATGGCTTGAAGTTGCTCCTTTGGGTTAGTCTCAGTGTTGCTTCACAAGCTACCTAGTGGTTGTTCAGAGAACAGCTTAGCGAGTTGCCCTAATTGGTTCTCGATCCCTTGAATTGATGCTTGTTGATTTTTAAATGTTGTCTCGATGTTTTGAAAATATGTTTCTGACACTGTTATGAATTTTGTCAGCATCTCCTCAAGGTTTGGCTTTTTTTCCTGTGGGTAAGGCTGCTGTTGAAGTTTGGAGGGGGTTGTTGTCACTGGTTTCCTTGATCACTCCATGAAGAATTGGGGTTGTTCCTCCAACCTGGATTATAAGTATTACTATAAGGGTTATTTTGATATTTAAAATTGTTACCCATATAGTGAACTTGCTCATTCTCAGCGCTCAGGTTGTAAGGAGGATATTCTGTATTGCTCATCCCTCCTCCAATTGTATCGCACTGCATAACTGGATGTACCTGCAAAGAATCACATAAACCATCAATCTTTTTATTTAAAAATTCTACCTGGTTTGATAGCATGGTTACTGTGTTAAGGTTGAAAACACTGGCTGATTTTATTGGCTTGGTCCTTGTGACTTGCCACTCATAGTTATTCAGTGACATCTCTTCAATGAATTCGTAGGCAGCCTCAGGTGTTTTGTTATTTAGGGTTCCGCCGATGGCTGAATCAATTAATTGACTGGTTGAGGGGTTCACACCATTATAAAAAATTTGGACTTGTAGCCACAAGGGTAATCCATGATGTGGGCACCTTCTCAATAGATCTTTGTATCTCTTCCATGCATTGTAAAGTGTTTCTAAATCCATCTGCACAAAAGAAGAGATATCATTCCTTAACTTGGCCGTTTTCGCCGGCAGAAAATATTTTAATTAAAAATTTTCGGTCATTTGTTCCCATGTAGTGATTTATCCTCGTGGAAGAGAATGCAACCACTGTTTGGCTTTATTCCTCAAAGAAAAGGGAAATAACTGAAGATGGATGGCATCATCAGAACCACCATTTATTTTGAAAGTATCGCAAAATTCCAGGAAATTAGGCAAGTGATTGTTTGGATCTTCATCCTGCAAACCATCAAATTGAACAAATTGCTGTATCATCTAAATAGTGTTAGTTTTCAGTTCAAAATTATTTGCAGCAATAGCAGGCCTAACAATACTTGACTCAGTTCCTATTAAATTAGGTTTAGCATAATCATACATAGTTTGACGAGCATGATTTTCGGCTACTTCTTGAGGTAGCGGATTATTCTCAGCCATCTCTTCGGTAGTATTGATTTCGACTTCTTGCTCTTCTTCTATGTAATTTAAGCTTCGCCTTATTTCTCTACGATTTTTGTGAACAGTACCTTCAATATCACTGTCTTAAACTAAGGGTCCTGTCGGGTTCCTTCTAGTCATAAACTAGAGGTACCTGCTAGGAACAAATAAAAGAAGGAAAATTAGTAAGGTTAAAAGCAAAATAAAAAAATAAAAAAAATAAACTGCAAAATAAAAATGGCTAAAGTAATAAAAATTGAGCGTTCTTAATATTTTAGTTCTCCGGCAATGGCGCCAAAAACTTGATCGTTTGTCAGAGTCTTAAAAATTTATATAAAGAATGATCGAGCCTAGAAACTAACTGTGACAATGATTGAGGCAAGTCCACCTATCGAACAGTAGTATAGTTAAGTGGCAAGACCGGATTATCGAACCCAAAGGAACTAAAAGTACTAATACTAACTTTCTTTCTATTATTTTGGCTAAAAATTAAGAAAATTATTAATTAATCTAAAATTAACTAACTATTAAGCTAAAGATGCTAAGACAAAGAGAATGAATTGGGGAAAATACTTGTGGGAAAAACAAATTGATTAAGACAATACCCGACGAAGAATCAACCTAGACTTCACTTGTTATTTGACTCTGAACCAGACGATTTATTCAATTGACTTGATTTGTATGATTCCCTAATTTATGTTAATACCTCTTTCGAGGATACTAACGTTAACCCTAGGTTGATTAATTGAAATCTCTTTCTAATTAAAACCCCTAGAATTGCATTAACTCGATCTCTGGACTCCCATATTAGGTTTGACCCTAATTCGGCAGATTTTCGTCATCCTATTCTTAGGGTTGCGATCAACTCCGCTTAATTATGCTAGATCTACTCTTAAACAGGGACTTTTGCTCCACTGCCTAAGCACATCAATACTTGAATCAATATCATGAAATATCAAAGCAAGAATTAAGAACACATAATTAAGAACAAATCAAGTTTTATCATATGGTTCAGAAAACAATAACAAGATCCATCTTAGGTTTCATCCCGCTCAGGTATTTGAGAGGTTTAGTTCATAATCATAAAAGAATACATCCCAGAAGAAAATATAAAACAAATCATAAGAAAAACCTTAAAACCCCCTAAAGGGAATTGAAGGGAAGATCCACCGTCTTGAGTATAACTCCGGCTTCTTGAGATGAATCAACAGGCTTTCTTCGAGTAAATTCCACAATTCTGGCCTCTCTGGCTTGGCTCTTCGGCCTGACTGGACGCCCCCTGAAGGTTGGCCTCTAGGGTTTTTATATAGGCTTTTGGAATGGCTTTCTTTGCCTCTAAGTACCCTAATCCGAATGAAATTCAAACAGGTTACGTCAGGGACACGCCCATGGCACACGCCTGTGTGAATCGTGGCCAGCCCGTGTTCGGGTCTGTTAAGGAGGCATGGTAGTGTGGTCTTGGGCCCAGGCCGTGTCGATTTCGTAAGTTGGCCCATTTATTCTGTTTTAGGCCCGTTTCCCGTTCTTTTCATCCTTCAGTGCTTTCCTAAGTATAAAACATGAAATTAAAGAATTAGGACTACCAAATTCCATAATTCAAGGAATAAATCATCCAAAAGTATGCTAAATGTGGGATTAAAATATGTATATATTATGGTTTATCATGCATGATTTCTAAGATGCGAATGTTCAGAAGATGTGTTATATCTGGTAATGCCTCTAATCCCTAGTCGGGCGACAGATACGGGTTAGGGGTGTTAGAGGTTTAGTAAAATTCACTTATTTCAATAATAACTGCTCAAGATAAACATATTTATTAAGTAAAAAAGGTGGTAAAAATACATAGAAAAACTGTATATAATTTCTAGTTTAAAATATTCTTCTCTCTACTCAATTTTGGACTCAGTACCTCTTGGTACCCTTCTGACAGCATATCATCATGGTCACCATCATCTTATGGAAAAACTGGGGTTTCTCGTCTGAGTTGACTTAATTCAAGCATTAATAATCGTTGATTCTCTTAGATCTTCCAGTCTTCATAAACTCCTTCGTAAATATCCCCATCATAATCGAAGTTTTCACCGAACCACATATAATTAAAATCATCAATGACTTTATGCTGACTAATTATTTGGTTGGCAGTGTATAGGATTCCTAAAAAAAAGTAAATATTAGACGTGGTAATAAACTGAATTTCATAACTATAACCTACAAATTTCCTAATTATTCTTTTATGTGCAAAATTAAAATTAACTTAGTGACGTTACCTCCCCGACAACGGCGCCAACAACTTGACCGTCTCCAGACGTACTAACATCCGTAGTGTGAATACCGTGTTAAGACAAGAATTACGAGGTGGTATCTACAAGTATATGGGTCTAGTTGTAATATAGTTTTACAACGGAGTGGGTGGCTACTCTGAGGATCGTAACCAAGGGAAGCAGAGGCTAGATAAATTTTAACCTACACACTAAAAGATCTAATTAGTACGTTAATTGATTTGTAGTACGAAAACGTAAATAGGAGGTTTTTGGGATTTTTATAATACTAAGAATAAAACAAAATAACATAAAATAAAACTACATTTTAGGAGATAGAAAAAGTAGAAGGAATCGATGGGTGATTAGCTTGCTTCTGCAATCCCAATCAATTTTCGTTTTGGGTTACTCGTCAACCAACTAGTTGCTACCCTAGCAGGATCTTCCGGTCTTCTACTAACATATTGAGTTAGCAAGGACTACTTATTGTTCGACCTCATACTAGACTGGCCTGGGTAAAGGTGTTCACGGATGAGCAATACCAATTTTAGGTTAATTCCTACCTTGATGACTTCCCGGGGTTGTTAGGCCTAGGGTTTGTTTCATGCACTTCCTTTCCCAAATAGCTGATCTGTTGAGTAGCCCTACAAAATAGTTAATAGATCTTGCCTCCACTCACTAATCCCCTATAGAACGGCTAGTTCCTCAAGGCTTTCATAAACAATATGGAATAGATGGAAGAATAAAGCATGGTGGATGAATTGAACTGTAGAGTTTAAGAAAAGCCTGATTTATATAAATAATAACACGAATCCTAAAATGTTGATCGTCTTTACAAATCAAATCTCTTGAAGGAAAGTAACGAACAAATAAACTAAACTCTAAAAAACCTAAGAAAGAAAGAAAACGTAAAGAGAGAACATAGGTTAATGGAATGGTGTCCATAATATGTGCAAAAGGAGCCTATTTATAGCTTTCAGGTGGTCATCATTCTTAACCCTAGGTCAGTTGAAATTCCCAAGCATTAAGTTTAATTCTGTGGACTAAAATGCCCTTACTTTGTGTTTAATTTTCATCCTAGAGTCGATCTTGCAACACACCGGGACCTGTGCTAGGACATGAAATTCAATATGCTCCTCATTGGGATGTCATCAGGTCAATTTTTTGAATATTTACCCCTGATGTCGTGAATGGTAGTGGCGAGGTAAATAACTTGGCGAGACACATCCTTAAAAAGATATCGGTGAAACTGGAAAATAGGTGATGTGGTTTTATTTATGTGGGTATAGATTTATCATAAAATGATTTTTCTATTGATATTTCATAATTCAACATAGAAGATTAAACTAGTTTTTGCATTTGAGGAGCTTGAATACAAGTATTTTAGTTAGGTTATAGTTAATTTTTCACAAGTTTGCTTAAATTTAGTAAATTGTGTTATTTGAAACTTTATTGATCTTAGGTGTAACACCCCAAACCCCACCCAAACACCACGACCAGATCTGGTATGCTATGGGTTAATTGTTGAAAACTTTGCTTTGCGGGGATTTGAAATCTCTGATCGTTTATGTAGGTATGCGTTAAATAAGTGTCATTAGTAGAAAACCTTTGTAGTTGTTTTTTTTAGAACTCGTTTGAAAATCCCATTTTTTTCCTTCTTATAAATAAGTCTTTGAACATAAATTTATAAAATGTAAACATTAACAAATATAAATTGATAACCTAAGCTATGGAGCCTTATTACAAAAATAGTCCCAAAATTAAAACTTAAAGGAAAACCAGAAATAGTTTATGAAAGTAAAAGACTTGATGGCCCCTCGAGTCTGCCTCGACTCCCATGTCCACGATCTACTACTCATCTGAAAAGTCAAGGAAATTAAAAGGGTGAGTCACCAAGACTCAGTGTGCAAATCCCGAAAACACATAATAGGCTTGAGGCCCACAAACACATTATGGGCCTTGGCCCATACACAATGGCAACAGAATATTTACATGCTACATGGCCCGTCCCAACCTAAAAGTCCATCCTCTACACACCAGCCCATACTAGCCAACACACCTCGGGGATTTCTACAATCAACCCACCAACTGCTACACACCATATCGACAGCCATGCTGCCTATTCCTAACAATCAGGAATAAATTTAACGTGGCTTAGCTACCGATCACTATTGTGACCTAACTTTGCAATTCGTGGTTTAACCACTGATCACCAAGTGACCTATTAACATGCTCTTCCCCTTTATCATATTAACCCCATCCCATGCATACATCCATGCAGAAGCAAAACAATATACGGCCTAAAAGATCACAGACTATCACATACATCGATACACATAGAGAAGGTTCTATGATTACGTACCTGGCATCACTTGCCTACCCTTTTCGGGTAATACGACTGTTCATACAGCCTTTTCCCAACTTTTAGCCCATAACATATATAGTACAGATTAATTAATGTGATAGAGATCTACACACCTGATTACATACAAGACGAGACTTTTTATGTCGACATTATCAGAAGCTGATACGACTGCTAACTGTCTAAGGTTTTGTTCTGAAGTCGGTCCACAACCCGGTGGCCAATCCCAAACCGCTGATACCGCACGCTTCTTAAATTTAGGGATTGGGTTTACAGATCCAATCCCCTCCTTTGCCTGACTGACATTTGATTCCATCAAAAGACCTTATCAGTTGCTACCATCACAATATACGGTTGTTAATCCACATCATAGAGTCAAGATCATAATTATGATGAACAACCTAATGAAAATCTAAAGAAAACCCCCTTACCTTAAAATCCCGAAAGAAATGAAGTTTAGGGACTAGCAGTTTCCGGCTTTTAGATCTAGACGATTTAATTCAATTCCCATGTGTCGGCCCAAAATAAGAACACATGAACAGTCAAAACGTTACTCAAAAGATAACCTTGCCACCTCAAACAGCCTTTCGACTTTGGCCTCTAAAAATCGAAAGAGAAAGGAAGAACAGAAGAAATCGGCACTTACTTTAACACAGAAAATTCAGAAACTCCTAGAGAATTTCAGCTTTTGAGAAGATCAAAAAGAAAAGATGATATTAAGAGATCTATGGAGATTCTGCTTTAATGAAAAAATCGGCAAAGAGAAAAGAATAGACAAGGGTATTCGGCTATGGAGATGAGAAGAGAGTTCAAAGTTTCGGCTTTTGAGAAGGAGATGATTGAGAGAAGAGAATAAGATCCAAATTCCGAAATTGAAGAGATATCCCCCTACTTAAACTAAATTTCGCCACCTACTACCTAAAAACCAAAAATGCCCCTTTTTAAAACTGAAACTAAGATATTAATCAAGGGAAATTTCGGCACCCCTTGAACATGCCAGAACCGATTCCTCCTCCCCCTCAGTGTTGGAATTTCGGCCACCACTGTGACCAGCAGATAAATCCTAGATTTCCTCCCTTATCTTTATCTGATCACATCTCCAAAATAAGCCTAGATCACACCACCTCTTCCCCCCTTTATCTGCCATATTATCTGCATTATCCATCAAATAAATCCTCATAATTTCAAGCATCATTGCCGTCCCACTCTACCCACTTAAATGATGAAAATTAACAAATCTTAATTAAAATAATTGGGCTTCATGCGACTCGAACTTGAGCCTCCTCAGCTGACGCCACCTCCCTGCTCTCTAAGGGGCGCCACTTTGCCACTGGGCCACAAGCCCATCTGTGTCTTATTACCACAGATAACATCTTTTAAGCCCTATCCTATCAGACTTTCCACTAGAGTGTCCAAACAGAAAATTTGACTAAGGCCTCTGCCCAACCTCGAGCCCCTTTCTGGACCCCTAACACTCACATTACACATAACCACACATCAAACACAAAGGCCCACCAATTTAGGATGTTACATTATGGGCCAAATAAGCCCTAAGGGTGAGCTAATATGCTTTGTGAGTGTGAAGAAGACCACTAGAAGGTGTGCTAACTCGATACCGATCTTTGTGTCGCAACATGGAAAGTTGAATATCGCAACATAGGGAGCAGAATAGAAGAACTTCAAGTCTGCCTTCGGTGTCACGACACAGACTAAGGATGTCAGGGCACACCCCTGAAGATGAGCATACAGCCTCTGATGTCGCGACGCAGGACCTGGTGTGTCGCGACTTCGACTCTAAACGGGAAATAATTACAAGCCAAGGGCATTTTGGTCTGCACAATCAAACATTAAACACAAGAACGAAAGATGACCTAGGGTTAAGGATGACAACCACTCTAATTCTATAAATAGGTTCATTTAACACATGTTATGGAAAACTTTTCATATTGTATAATTTTCTTCAAAGTTTCAGTCTTTAGTTTTCTCTTTTCTTAGGCCTTAGGATTATTTTCAGTTTCATTATTTTGCTTTTGTTGGGAGATTTGATGTGTGGAACTCAATCAACTCTGTGTGGATTTAACATTATCTTTAATACGATTCAGGCATCTCCTAAACTTTATTCTATTGATTCATTATTTTTGTATATTTTCTATATCAAGTTTATCATGTTTATAATATCCATGAATAACTAATCCTTTTATGGGGGATTAGGGAGTAAAGGTATGATTAATTAATTGTTGTGTACAGTTTTCTTAACGGATCAGTTGTTCAAGAGAGGACAAACTCAAACCCTAGGCTTGACAACCCTAGAACGTCATCAAGGTAGGAAATAACCCAAAATTGGTATGGCCTATTCGTGAACACCTTAACCCTGAATCGGTTTGGTCTATGAGGTCGAGAGTAAGTAGTTCTTTCTGACTTGTTAGTCTTCTGGAAGATTGAGAGATCTTGCTAGGGTAATGACTAGTTGATTGAACAAGAAACATGAAGCGATAGTTTGTAATGATTTCTAAAGCAAGCTAATCACCTATGCTTAGATTGAATATTGTTTACTCATTAATTTCCCAACGTTTCTTTATTTATGTTATTGTCTTTATTATTATGAAAACCCCAAAAATCTCTATTTATGTTTATTCATAATATAAATTATTTGAAGCACTAATTAGATCTATTTGTGTTTAGATTAAGGATTAATTTAGTGCTCAAATCAATTTGGGTACGATTCTCCGAGTACTCACCTACTTCGTTGTAACTATATTACAACCTAAATCGTATATTTGTAGACACCACCTATTTAACATATATTGTGTAGGATTTCTACTTTAGATGTTGGTATGTCTAAAGGCGATCATTTATTAAAACAACTTCCTTAAAGTTTACTTTTTTTTTTGCGAACCATAAAGTTAAACCTTTGTTGTTAGTTTCTTATCAGAATGAATAAAATTCTCTATTTCTCAATGCATGCATACCATGTTGTATTCTTTCAATTTTTCCAAAGTATGTATTAATATCATGTGCAAACCATTTTTATTGCGAAGTATTATTTTCTACTACCTTTGTATGTTTGCGACCCCTTATGTGCATGCGAACCCTTAAAAGTGTTAACCTTGGTATTTAAATATTCCTATTAAAGCATGAAAACCCTTGCATGAATGAACTCTTTTATTATGAACCTCTATTGCATGAGAGTCCATGATGTTTTTTTACGTGCGAAGTTAGGTAGTTTATGAACCCGTGTTTTTGTGTGAACTCATATTGTAGTGCAAACTCATGTTGAAATTTGCTATGCGAACTTATGTATGTGAACCCTTCCTCTATTTTTTTGATAAGCTTTTATGTTTTAAATTCTATGTATGAAATTATTCTATTTCTATGCTATAACTTATCACAATATATGTTGTAAGTAAGTGGTGCTTTAGAGGTTAGGTTGGGAGTTAATGGAGAGTCACTTCGGTAGCTAATGTAGCTCGCCAAATTTATGTTTAGGGTGTTACATTTGTTGGTATTAGAGATAGCCAGGTTAGATTCCACTGAGCCTAAGCTAGCCAAGTTCACGAGGCTAATTGTATGACATGTAAGTTCACCAACATGGAGAAAAGTAATCACTAGATTTGGCATAGTAAGTTTGCCAGAATTGATAACCTAAATCCACCGTATTATGAATAAGTTTTGAAGTATTGTATGTGAAAATGTTTGATCTAGGGTAGGATTGGTAACAACATCATCTTGGTTTGACTGTATCTTTTGTAGGATTAGCCTCAGATCATCCCTCTGTTGTTCGCCATTCCAGTATGTAGTATTTTGGCGAACTGAGTTCGTATCTATTTCTATTAAGTGAGAACTATGTTCGCAAGTATGTCTAAGTTTTGAGACCCAGTTAAGTGTGTTTAATTTCTTACCTAAACCAGTGTCTCGTGCACATTTAGAGTAACCAAGGATGCCTCCTCGTAGAGTGAATGCAAACCTTGTGAATGAAGCTGCCAACCCCTCTGAAGGTGATAGCACTTTGACTATGGATGAGTGACCTCACAGGGAAAATCTTCTAGAAGATAGCATGGAGCCATTAATGCAAGCTATGATTGAACTTTTTAGCGAGCTACTAGTGCCAACACTGCACCTATGAACCGTGGATTGCCACTGGAGCATCTACGACCTCTATGTGTTAAGGAATTTAGTGGTGTTTGAGGATCTAATCCTACCAAGTATAAATATTGGCTCGAGGGTGTTGAGAAAATCCTTGAGCAGATCACATGCTCTGACAATGAGAAATTGGAATGCACTGTGTCCTTACTCATCGACAAAGCCCATCATTGGTGGAACACTATGAAGCAAGGAACCGTTGTGAATTGGTTAACTTGAGAGTTCTTATTGGGAACTTTTAAGAATAAGTTCATGGGCAAGCAGTATATGGAAGCTCGCAAACGTGAATTCATCAATTTGGTACAAGGTGAGTTGTCTATCGCTGAGTTTGATGTAGAATTTGTGCGACTAAGCCAATAAGCAGCAAAGATGGTCTTACAGAAGAATGACCATTGTCAAAGGTTTCGCTTTTAACTACATCGTGATATCCAACATTATTTGGTGACTCATGATGATGCGAACTTCGATGAATTAGTTGAAAAACCAAAGCTATCAAGGAAATTAAGGCTCCACAAACTAAAGTTGGAGCGGGAAAGCAAGTGTTAGGGCGAGTATCCAGAAGGGATCATGACTTGCGAAATTTTGGCATGAATGTTAAAAGAAGTTTCCGATGAGATCGCTCACGGCAATGAAACAACACCCAAGATGGCAACAAGGGTTCGCACAAGTGTACAAAATAACCATATAGCACAATTACAACATTTCCAATAGTAAGCATCAAAAGGGTTACAAACACAAAAATAGTTTGGCACATCATATTGATCCTTATTCTTCCTTCTTAGCGCCTTATTCCTGCTCACTGTCTTATTTCTCCTTCTCTCACCTTACTTGTCTCTCCATATATTGGAAATCATAGCATGATATACTAACTATGGCTAGCCTATGAGTTTCTATGCACTCGAGAATGAGTTTTTTTTTCTATTTTTATGACTTTGTGACTTTTCTCTTTTTCAATACATCTCACTCAAGAATGTTCTTTTTCTTTTCAAGAACTTTTTCTACTCGTATTTATTTTTGAATTTTTCTTTTATATTTTACTTATCTATAGTTACCATATATCACTAGTATTTCCTATTTCACTCTATTTTTATAAACTCCACTGTGATGTATCTACTTAACCCTCAATACGAATGGCCAAACATCTACAGTCGTGCAGTACAGGACGAAAGAAAAAGGGTAAATATAAATTAACATTTAAATCTCAGTGCTTTGTAATGAGGTTCATCAAAAAGTGCCAACATGCTCAAAGATTGGTACTAAATGTGACATATAAATAAGACAACTTTTTGGCTCTGGATGTGTTCCAAACAATGCCTTAGGTCATCCCTAAATGTCTCAACATACACAAACTGAATCAACCAAATAAACTCAAGTTCAACCATTTATCATTCATAATAGCATGCTCGTTTTCCTATATTTTCTATATCATTAGGTACAGTTGATTACTTAATACCTATTTATAGTGTAACACATAAAAATTTAGTAGTCTAATGCTCAAAAATTTAAAATCACCTACCAGCATGCCAAATTTATTCATAAATACAAGCAACCTATGTACATGTTCCTAACCAATCACTTTTATTTCTACAAGCTCAAGCACACCAAAAGACAAGAAAAATTAAAAACAAAAAACAAATTTCCTATGTTACCCCCACACACTTTAGTTGACACATTATTCTCAATGTGTAGCCCATAAATACATAAGGAAAGAAGTTACTCGATTGATCGTGGTCACTCCAACTGCTAATGGTGGGTGCTTCCTCCTTTGATCGTGTTAAGCTCAAATTGTTTGTGTCTCATTCGTGTTGGGTTCCTACATAGAAAACTTAAACAAGATGCAATTAAAAAGAATCCTACTACTACAATGTTAAAATTAAAAGTATCAAAATTAATAAAAGTTTTCCCAAAAATAAAAATGTCCAATCATTCTCTTCAAAATTCATCTCCTCACTTCTGTCATCCTCGTCATCCTCCTCGCTATCTTGCCCCTCTTTTTCTTATTCCATATTTTTTGGCCCAAACATGTCAGATATATAATCGGGGACCTGGATGTTGTTTTGCCTAGAAAATTCTTGAAAAAGTGGTCCTGATTCATTCATCCACTAAATCATCCAATCTAGCTTTGGATGACTACTCTCACCAACTTATTGTTGAGCTTATGTCAACCTCTAGGATGAAACTAGTGTAGCTGTCACATCTTGCTATCGCTTTTTCCAATCTTTTATTTGTTTGTCTCGCAACTCAATGTATTATTCGAATAATGTGTCCCCGATGATACTTCTAGAAGGTTTCAACGGTTGCTTAGTGGATGTCATAGGTACTCTAACCTTTTTGTATAAGGCTGTCACTAGATGGGGGAAGAAAACTCCCACCTTCTGGCTACTAATGCATCTTTCTATGTTTAGCTGGATCCATTTACTAGTGCAGACCTTCTTTTTCTGCAAAATAGCATAAAGTAAAATTGTTCTAAAAGTATTAGTGTTAGAGACATTTAAAGTAGGTACTATTCTCGTGCACACAAATTGAATCTACATCTTATCCTCAGGAAACATAATTGCTTGATGAAAAGATATTGGGATATTGGTACCTACGCGATATTTCCATTCACCCCTCCCTCTAGTCAAAAAGTTTATAATACTATCCATATCTATACCTAGGAAATATTCTAGACCAATTTCATCAATAAAATCATTCTCATAGTATGGAACATTACAAAAGTCGCAAATAATTCGAGGGGTTACTCGTACTTTCTTCCCCCACACAAGTACCATATCCCATATATGGCATTCAGTATTTCTAGACTCTTGGTCCCATAAAGATGAATTAAACTCTTGAACAATAGGGACCACAACATTCTCTTTTGAAATCATCCAAAAATGTTCCCACCTATGATATCTTACTAAAGGCCATATTTCTTTACACGGGATCATCAACAGATCAAATCCCCTTTCTTGGATAAAGATTTTTCCTTGTAGTTCAGTAAAATATTTTCCAATATCTAGGTTTACAAAATTAGGGGGTTTGGATTCGTCAATCGTTCGGGTTCATTGGTTCTTCTAACATTTCTAGGAGGCATGTTTAAACAAAGAACCAAATTAAGCAATATCCAATAAAACAATAAAAAGTTTGAGTTAGGAACCCTTAACCTCGAAGAAATCTTGAAGTCCTTCCTATTCGCATTGGTAAATGGTTACTTTGTGTGCTCCCTTCGTTTGCTACACTGAAAGATATTGAATGATGAAGGATTCCTACTAGTTACAAGAATGAGTTTGGATTTTAGATTTTAGGGTTTGAGAATTTTTAGGATATTTGATAGGTTTGGGAGGTTAAGGAGATGTTAAGTATGTTTATAAGGGGTATTAGGGTTATGAATTGGTATTTTAAATGGTAAAATTCGGGTAAACTAAGTTTGAGTCGTCAGGTTGCACAATTGGGTCGGGTCAGCCTTGCAGAAAAATTACAGCGATGTCCCGACACAGTGGTTTCGTGTCGCGACATCCCTAGAAGTGTACCGTTGTCGCGACATGGAAAGGTTCGATGTCACGACACATCCATTGGTTTGGAGATCTTGGAGCAACTGACTACTATGTCGCGACATGCTGGTGCCATGTCACGACGTCGATATGCTTTTAGTCAATTTTCGTATTTTGCGCGTAGTGTTTGTGACACAGGGTTCTCGTGTTGCGACACTGACTCTATTTTTAGCCCAAATTTCCATCTTGGGAATGTTTAGGTCTAATAATAAACATGTACCAAATAAAAGTGAGAATCTAAACAATGGGGTTAGTTAAATACACAATAATTTACAAAAAATTTAAGTAATTCAAATAATTTTAAGCTTTACTGCCAAATTCATCCGGCAGTATTGTCAGTTTACAGATGGACGATCTTCTCCTTCTATTAGTATTAGTCCATCATCCATCGTGCCATTCCACCTTCTTCCACTTGTCTCTTTCCTTGAACCTATTTATATGTCTGTACGCATAAGAGGAAGTGTGTCCCTTGATCCAGGAATGTTAGAAATAGATACATTTTTACACTATTCTCCTAACTTTTTTTTACTTTCCTCTTCACTAAGTTGATGGCCACATTTAAATATTTCATTTGGCCACATTTAAATATTTCTTTCTCACCATTGATTTTCATGGTTAATTCACTTTTTTTCTAAATCAACAATAATCCTAGGTGTAGCAAAAAAGGGTCTTCCTAATAAGAACGGTGTAACACCCCTTACCCATGTCCGACGCCGAGAAGGGTTGGAGGCATTACCTAACTTAAACGCATGCATACATTCAATTCTGAATCATAAAAGTCCGTTTAAAATTAAAACTTTTCAAACTTCATCTTAATATCCTTATATAGGCCTACGAGGCCCAAAACACATTTTAAAAATGATTTGGAATCAAATTGAACTCTTTAGAAGATCTTTGGAAAAACTTAGAAAAGTTCTCATCAAACAGTCCACACGCCCGTGTGGAGGAAGGGACACGTCTGTGTGCCATATCACATGCCCATGTTCCACACCCGTGTAGATTTATTTTTCATTTCAAACATACAGGGGTTTTCACACGGCCTGACACACGCCCGTATCCATGGCCCGTGACCCTCACACGACCACGACATGTTTGTGTCTTAGCCTGTGTGCAAAAACCTTGACATTCTATTTCTGACATCATCACCCCATAAAAGTCACACGACCAAAGCACACGCCCGTGTCCTTAGACCATGTACGAATTAAAGTCCTAAGTTCAGGTGCAGACTTCACACGTCTCGGACACATGCCCATGTCTTAGGCCGTGTCACCTACACGGTTGAGACACACGGTCGTATCTCCACCCGTGTGGTTACTATTGAGCATAATGACTTGTCAACTTAGCGTGCAGGGGGTCACACGGCCTAGCAACACGCCCATGGGGCTGACCATGAGTCACACACGGTCTACACATACCCCGGTGTGGACAAGAATAAGGCTATTTATCAAGCCTTTATTGCCACCCTACTTGCACCATCATAAACCTGAAACACCCCAAACCCGGCCCACAAGCCCCGACCGGATCTGGCATGTTCCTTAAGTAAAACTCATTGTGTCATCTTAGAATAACATATTGATTTTTGTGTAAAAATAAGTTTGAGGTATGATCTTGTTGAAAACCGTGGTTGTTTTAAGTTTGTATCCCATTAAAACGTTATCTATATGTTTTTAAAAAAATTTATAAGTTAAACGAAAACCAAACTTAGAACTTATTATTAAGTTGAGAACCATAGGTGTTTAGGTGTCAAAGCAGTTTAAGTTGTTTATCGAAAATATTTAATCATTTAATTGAAATCTATCATAGCAGAATAAAAATTGAAAACGTATAAGTAACATAGATGGCCTTATTACAAAAACATAACCCAAAATAATCCCGAAAAAATTAAAAGAAAGCATAATAAATTTAAATAAAAGAAATCCAAAATACTGAATTGAGCATGGCCACCACACAGTCTTCGCTGACCCGGTCCAAATCACTTTGTATCACCTAAAAAAGATGTCCCACGAAGGGTGAGTCAACAGACTCAATGTGTAACAGAATACTAAAAGCCCAATCGATCATAGCCTTAAAGATAACATTTTTGGCAAAGCCCATTTAAATCACATTTAGCCATAAGCCCATAACATATCAAATCAGATAATGACAGAGTATATCACATGTACATATAGAATGAAATGCAATCCCAAGCCCTCCTAGATATCCATCCGCTACACACCACCCGTACCTGCCGATCACACCGTGGGGATTACTAAATCAACCTTCCATCCGCTACACACCCTCGAAGGCGATGCGCATGACCAATCGCACATCGCTTCTTATAAATTGTGGCATGGCCACCAGATAATTGTGACAAAGTCACCGGAAATCATAATATGTGACCGAGGTCACCGGATACATAATATTGTAACCGAAGTCACCAAGTAATGTGGTAAAACCACCGGAACACTTCCCCTTTATCAATATCACCCATATGCCCATGTAACATACATATTATTCAGATATCATGCCATATACCCCAAAGTCATAACAGAATCTTACTTATCTCATATCCATACTTATAATCATCATTAACTGAGTTTATTAAATGGTTTCGTACCTGATTGCATCGTACCACAGTATGGTACCCATTGCCATATTCACATAGATTTCTTATTAACACATGCTATCATTAATACTATCAATCTACTGAAAATTTATTGAAGGCTACACACCTAATAATCGTAAGTACGATACTATCGATTCTAACACTCTCACTAGCAGGGATAACAGTGAATTGCTTATCCCTTTCCGACGCTGGTCCACACCCTGGTGGCCAATCACGAACAGCTGAAACCGAACATTTCTTGAGCTTAGGGGTAGGCACTACCTCTTTCTCCCTTCCACTGGTATTCGTATCCATTGAGGCACACTTAATTAGAAAACTCGGTTAATTAATATATGAGATCTTAATCGAATAAAAACTACAACTCAAATACCCTTACCGAAATGGATCAGAATCCCGAGACTCCTTTTATACCACTGTCGATCTGCCCCTAAAAGGTAATAGTTAGAATTTGGCCATCCTTAAAACAATATGGCCTCTGGCCGAATATTAAGACCCCTTACCTTGATTGTCTAAATCCCGAAATCGTCACTTGTCTATGAAGTCTGTCGAACTTCCTATATGGTACATGTTAGAGTTAACCTTGATTGAGCAAGATCTATTGAAATGGCCCTTGGCCGAATACTACACTTTGCTTACCTTGGATCCTGAAATCCTGAAAGATCTCCCCTTCTAATCGGCTACAAACAAATCCCGAAATCCTCCTTCAAGGTTTTGACCAAAGAGCATAAATGGGATTAGATCCCTAATTTTCGGCTAATCCAAAAAAAAGAAAGAAAGATGAATAGCAGTTAACCCTTACCCCTAACGTTGTGATCGATTGCACCCTTGCTTGAAACCACAGAGAGATTCGGCTATATAAGAGAGTGATTGACTTTGAAGAAGAAAAAGATTAAACAAATCGGCTAGATGGTGGTTGATATGTTTCGGCTTTGGGTTTAATGAACAATCGGCTAAGGCTTACTTGTGCTTTCAGCTTTTGATGGATTGTGAAAAGAAGAAGAGAAGGAATTGAAGTTTGATGAGATTCGGCTTTAAAGTCTACAGGGAGATTTGGCCTTAACAAATAAGAAGAAAAGGGTGAAGTTTAGAGAGATTCGGTAATGGTGGTGTTTTGGGTTGAAGAAGTTGCGGCAATGGTGATCTTTGAGAGAGAGAGGTTCGGCCAACATAAAAGAGAAGAGAAGAGAAGAGGGATGGAAGATGAGTGATGAGTGGCCTTAATAGTCTATGAGGGATTCAGCCAAGGTCTAACAAGTGGGAAAAGGTAAATTTTGGTGTGGTTCAATTGTGAAAGAAGAGGGTTAAAGTTCAGAAGAGAATGAAGTTGAATTTCGGCAGAATAAAAATGGCAAAAATGGCACTTTGATGGCCTTAAACTTTCGGCACACTAGCCTATCCCCCAACCGATTGCACTTCACCTCACTCCCCTCTCCTGAAGTCGGCTGACACTCAAACACTAGCTTCCCTTGCTTTTCTCCTATTTTTCCTCTTTTTTACTCATTCAAAATAATTTGAAGGAGTCAACACTTATCCCTTTCCTCATAGCCAAATTTTTGAAAGAATTTGACTTGATCAATGCTCATCCACTTAGTGTCCCAGTGCCGTCCACTACCTCTCCTCCTTGCTGCAAAATAAAAGCTCCCATTTGCTTCCCTTGCTGCTCAAACCTGAGCCCTCTTTTACTGCTTGTGGCGTCACCTTCTAAGGCCCTAAGTGGCGCCTTTTTGCCACTTTACCAAGGCACTTCTTGTGTCCAAATTCCCCTTCAAATTTCTTAAGGCCTCATTTGCCTAGCTCCCCTTTAAGACTTAAAACCCAGTATTTTTCTAAAGAATTCTCCTACATTCTAAAGTTCCCGAAATCTATAAAACGCATTCAAAACACACATAGGCATGCTATAGCATATATTTAAATTAAAATGCATAACCCCTAAATCCCAGATATTACAGTTCTACCGCTCTTAAAAATAATTTCGACCTCGAAATTACCTGGCTAGAACAGGTGAGGGTACTGCTGTCGCATTGCTTCCTCCGGCTCCCACGAAGCCTCTTCCGATCCATGATTACGCCATAGCACTTTGACTAGAGGAACTGATTTTCTCCGTAACACCTTCACATCCCGTTCCAAAATCTGAACCGGCTCTTCCTCGTAGGACAGATCTGGTCTTAGCTCTGGATCCGATCGGTAATGACGTAGCATCGAAACATGGAACACATCATGCATCTTCTTCAATTTCGAAGGCAACTCTAACTGATATGCCACTAGTCCAACCCACTTCAAAACCCGATAAGGTCCTATAAACCTGGAACTTAACTTTCCTTTGCGACCAAATCTCATCACCTTCTTCCATGGCGAAACTTTAAGAAACACCTGATCTCCCACAGCAAACTCTACTTTCTTCCGCTTAAGATCTGCGTACGACTTTTGCCTATCCAAAGCCTCCTTCAACCATGCCCGAATCACCTTAACCTTTTGTTCAGATTCTGCCACAATCTCTAGACCCAAAACTTGACGTTTCCGTAATTCTGTCCAACACGTAGGAGTTCGACACTTCCATCCGTACAGTGCTTCATAGGGTGCCATCCAAATACTTGCTTGATAGCTGTTATTATACGCAAACTCCGCTAAAGTCAAAAATTCTTCCCAGCTAGCTCTGAAGTCTATCACACAGCCTCTCAACATATCCTCTAACACTTGGATTACTCGCTCAGACTGGCCGTCCGACTGTGGGTGAAATGCCGTACTAAAGTCTAATTTGGTGCCCAAAGCCTGATGCAATGCTTTCCAAAACCGAGACGTAAACTTCGGATCCCTATCTGAGATAATCGACACTGGCACTCCATGCAACCTCACAATCTCTGCCACATATAACTTCGCTAACTTATGCAAAGAGTAATCAATCCACACTGGTATGAAATGCGCATACTTCGTCAATCGATCCACTATCACCCATACCGAGTCTTTCTTAGTAGGCATAAGGGGAAGCCCACTAACGAAGTCCATGGTGATTCTTTCCCACTTCCATTGCGGAATCTTTATCGGCTGAAGTAATCCTAATGGAACTTGGTGTTCAGCCTTGACTTGCTGACATGTTAAGCACTTCCATACAAATTCTGTAACTTCCTGCGTAAGACCAGGCCACCAAAACTGATTCCGTAGATCTCTGTACAACTTACTCCCTCTAGGATGCATATCATAAGGGCTACTGTACGATTCCTGAAGAATTCTCTACCTTAATTCCTTATCCTTCGGCATACAGACCTTGCCCTGAAAACACAGCACTCCATCACTGTTAATACCATAATCTTCCAACTCCCCGTTCTGCACTTGTCGTAGCTTTGCACTTAAATCATCATCTACCAACTGTCTTTCTTTCACCTCATTCAACCATGTCGGCTTGACCTGCAACTCTGCTAGAAAACTTCCATCGTCATACAAGCTAAGATGTGCAAACATCGCCCTTAGATCCGACACTACTTTCCGACTTAGGGCATCTGCCACTACATTCGCTTTGCCCGGGTGATATTCTATAGAACAATCATAATCTTTCAGTAATTCTACCCACCTTCGTTGCCTCAAGTTCAACTCCTTCTGAGTCAGTAGATACTTAAGACTCTTGTGGTTCGTGTAAATCACTGACTTTTCTCCATATAGGTAATGCCTCCATACTTTAAGAGCAAAGACTACCGCTGCCAACTCCAAGTCATGCGTCAGATAATTAACCTCATGCAGCCTTAATTGCCGAGACGCATAAGCTACCACCTTCTCGTCTTGCATCAGAACACATCCTAAACCTGTGTGAGAAGCATCACAATACACTACGAAATCTTTCCCTGCCTCAGGCTGAATCAAAACCGAAGCTTCAGTCAAAACCCTCTTAAGCTTCTCAAAGCTCTCTTATTGCTTATCTGTCCATACGAAAGGTACCTCATTCCTCAACAACTTCGTCAAAGGTGCAGCTATTGATGAAAACCCTTCTACGAACCTTCTGTAGCAGCCTGCCAATCCCAAGAAACTACGAACCTCAGCTACAGACTTAGGTGGTTTCCAATCTAGCACTGCCTCAATCTTCCGAGGATCAACCCTTATCCCTTCTGCCGACACCACATGCCCTAAGTACGCAACTTCCTTCAGCCAAAATTCACACTTGCTAAATTTGGCATAAAGCTTTTTCTCCCTTAACACTTGCAACACTATCCGAAGATGCTCATCATGTTCTACTTTAGACTTAGAATACACTAGGATATCATCTATGAACATAATGACGAATTGATCCAAATAGGGTTGCAAAACCCGATTCATCATATCCATGAATGCAGCTGGGGTGTTCGTCAATCCGAACGGCATTACTAAGAACTCATAATGCCCGTATCTTGTCCGGAAAGCTGTCTTATGGATATCTGCTTCCTTCACCTTAAGCTGATGATATCCCAATCTTATATCTATCTTTGAGAATACCACTGCCCCCTTAAGCTGATCGAACAAGTCGTCTATCCTTGGCAAAGGGTACTTGTTCTTAATGGTCAGCTTATTCAACTGACGATAACCTATGCACATACGCATAGTTCCGTCCTTCTTCTTTACAAACAAGACAGGTGCTCCCCATAGAGACACACTGGGTCTGATAAACCCACGATCAAGCAACTCCTGGATCTGAGCTTTGAGCTCGACCAACTCCTTTGGTGCCATTCTATACGGAGCGATAGATACTGGCGCCGTTCTAGGCAACAAGTCAATCCCAAATTCTACCTCACGATCCGGAGGTAACCCTGGAAGTTCTTCCGGAAATTCATCCACAAATTCTCTTATAGTCCTGACCCCTTCGACAGTTGCTTCCTTAGCCTCTAAGGCACTGACCAACATCAGAAAAGCTAGACATCCTTTCCTTACCATCTTCTCCGCCTTAAGAGCAGATACTACATTCGATAAATAGGTTAGTCTTTCGCCCATCACCACAACTTCCTTATCACCAGAAGTTCTCAACGACATGCGCTTAGCAGCACAATCCACATTCGCACGGTACTTTACTAACCAGTCCATGCCTAAGATTAGATCAAATTCCCCAAATAGCAATTCCATTAAGTCAGCTGGAAACTGCATCCCCTGAACTTCTAAAGGCACTTCCTTAAAGAGCTTATTTACCACTACAGTCTACCCTGAAGGACTAAGTACAGTCATCTTCCTAGGTACAGTCTCAGAGTTCACATGCAGAGTTCCAGATACTTAACTAGTGATGTATGAATGAGTTGACCCTATATCTATCAAAGCAATAAAGGGTAATCCAGAAATAAGGAACGTACCCGTTATAACATCAGGTGTGTCACCATCTTCTCTCCGACGAACTGCATACACCAGACTTGGCTGTCTAGCCTCAGTATTACCACCACCTCTGCCCGGAGTTCAGTGACCTCTACCAGAGCAATTACCTCTGCTATTCAGACCACGACCCTTCGATGATTGCTGTCCACCTCTGCCAGCCTCACCATAACCCTGACCTACTGGCCGATTCCTATCTGTTTCCACCGGACAATCCTTAATCATATGATCCTTGGACCGACACTTAAAACATCCCCCTGTCTTTTTCCAACACTCTCCTGGGTGCATCTTTCCACACTGAGCACAACTGCGATACTGTCCTCCCATAACAACCTGCTGACCTCGCGGCCCATCTACTCTAGGTCCCTTTTAAAAGTTCCTGGATGACCCTGAAGACCCATAGTTCCTCTTATTCTTATTCTGACCTCGATCCTGATTCTTTCTTTCAATCCGCTTCACTTCTTCAGCTATCCGTGCCTTATCTACTAACACTGCAAAATCCCTTTCCCGATGCGGAGCAATCAGCACTCACAGCTTATCCCTCAAACCATCCTCAAATCTGACACACCGCTCATAATCAGTAGCTACTATCCCTCTGGCATATCGGCTTAACCACAAAAACTCTGCTTCATACTCAACTACCGACTTATTTCCTTGCACTAGATTTGGAAACACCTTCCTCTGCGAGTCTATGTAACTAGCTTTGACGTATTTTCCTTCGAACTTAACCTTAAAATACTCCCAATCCACTCGATCTGCAGGGGTACCCTCCTTGACAGTGAGCCACCACTAGTAGGCCTCATCCCGAAGCAGCGAAACAGCACCTTTTAGCTTTTCTTCAACAGTGCAGTCTAAATCATCCATGATCCTATCGAATGCCTCTAACCAATACTCCACTACATTCGAAGCTACCCCAGATACTCTCCTAAAAACCTCAGCTCCATTTGATCTAAGTCTCTCAGCCACTGACTTCCAAGCCCCATTACCCATACTAGCTCCAGCTACCCACTATAAAACTCGCAGCATAGCCTGCGATACTGCGTCATCTCCTCTATTTGCTCTTGAAATTCTGCCCCTACTGCTGGTGGCAGTGCCTCATTTTCAGAACCCTGACCAGACCCAACTGGTTCCGACACAGTCATCCTGCCTCTACCGCGTCCACGTCCCCTAGAAATCATGTCTACTTCACATCTTATCTGTTTTTACGAAAATTTTATGCATTAGAGTCTTTTCACTTTCCTGCTTAAAGAGAAATTTTATGCAATGAAGATTTAATCAGCGGTTTTTCCATAGGAGTACACACATACCTAGGGTCCGTGTCTCTAAAGTATAGTTTCTTTAGGCCTATAAACTAAAGTGTCATACATTAACATACTCATATCAATTTATCAACAAAAGAACTTACCTGGCGGACCTGGGCCGAGAACTTAGGTGCCATGCTTCCATAAGACCATTTTAACCAAAAAATTTCAAAAACTCATTTGGGCTCAATTGTGAAAATGTTGTGGGCTTCAAAACCCAAGGCCGAGTGTTTAAAACTGGGCTCTAATACCAAGTTGAAACACCCCAAACCCGGCCCACAAGCCCCGACCGGATCTGGCATGCTCCTTAAGTAAAACTCGTTGTGTCATCTTAGAATAACATATTGATTTTTGTGTAACAATAAGTTTGAGGTATGATCTTGTTGAAAACCGTGGTTGTTTTAAGTTTGTATCCCATTAAAACGTTATCTATATGTTTGTAGAAAAATTTATAAGTTAAACGAAAACCAAACTTAGAACTTATTATTAAGTTGAGAACCATAGGTGTTTAGGTGTCAAAGCAGTTTAAGTTGTTTATCGTTAATTTTTAATCATTTAGTTGATATCTATCGTAGCAGAATAAAAATTGAAAACGTATAAGTAACATAGATGGCCTTATTACAAAAACATAACCCAAAATAATTCTGAAATAATTAAAAGAAAGCATAATAAATTTAAATAAAAGAAATCCAAAATACTGAATTGAGCATGGCCACCACACAGTCCTCGCTAACCCTGTCCAAATCACTGTGTATCACCTGAAAAAGATGTCCCACGAAGGGTGAGTCAACAGACTCAATGTGTAACAGAACACTAAAAGCCCAATCGATCATAGCCTTAAAGATAACATTTTTGGCAAAGCCCATTTAAATCACATTTAGCCATAAGCCCATAACATATCAAATCAGATAATGACAGAGTATATCACATGTACATATAGAATGAAATACAATCCCAAGCCCACCTAGATATCTATCCGCTACACACCACCCGTACCTGCCAATCACATCGTGGGGATTACTACATCAACCCTCTATCCGCTACACACCCATGAAGGCAGTCGCTGCAGTCAACTGCACAACGCCCTTATAAATTGTGGCATGGCCACCAGATAATTGTGACAAAGTCACCGGAAATCATAATATGTGACCGAGGTTACCGGATACATAATATTGTGACTGAAGTCATCGGATAATATGGTAAAACCATCGGAACACTTCTTCTTTATCAATATCACCCATATGCCCGTGCAACATACATATTATTCAAATATCATGCCATATACCCCAAAGTCATAACAGAATCATACTTATCTTATATCCATACTTATAATCATCATTAACTGAGTTTATTAAGGGGTTTACGTACTGATTGCATCGTACCACAGTATGGTACCCATTACCATATTCACATAGATTTTTTATTAACACATACTATCATTAATACTATCAACCTACCGAAAATTTAGTGAAGGCTGCACACCTGATAACCGTAAGTACGATACTATCGATTCTGACACTCTCACTAGCAGGGATAACAGTGAATTGCTTATCCCTTTCCGACGCTGGCCCACACCCTGGTGGCCAATTACGAACAGCAGAAACCGAACGTTTCTTGAACTTAGGGGTAGGCACTACCCCTTTCTGCTTTCCACTGGTATTCGTATCCATTGAGGCACACTTAATTAGAAAACCCGGTTAACTAATATATGAGATCTTAATCGAATAAAAACTACAACTTAAATACCCTTACTGAAATGGATCAGAATCCCGAGACTCCTTTTATACCACTATCGATCTGCCCCTAAAAGGTAATAGTTAGAATTCGGCCATCCTTAAAACAATATGGCATCTGGCCGAATATTAAGACCCCTTACCTTGATTGTCTAAATCCCGAAATCGTCACTTGTCTATGAAGTCTGTCGAACTTCCTATATGGTACATGTTAGAGTTAACCTTGATTGAGCAAGATCTATTGAAATAACCCTTGGCCGAATACTATACTTTGCTTACCTTGGATCCCAAAATCCCGAAAGATCTCCCCTTATAACCGGCTACAAACAAATCTCAAAATCCTCCTTCAAGGTTTCGACCAAAGAGCATAAATGGGATTAGATTCCTAATTTTTGGCTAATCCAAAAGAAAAGAAAGAAAGACGAATAGCAGTTAACCCTTACCCCTAACGTTGTGATCGATTGCACCCTTGCTTGAAACCACAGAGAGATTCAACTATATAGGAGAGTGATTGACTTTGAAGAAGAAAAAGATTGAAGAAATCGGCTAGATGGTAGTTGATATGTTTCGGCTTTGGGTTTAATGAATAATCAGCTAAGGCTTACTTGTGCTTTCGGCTTTTGATGGATTGTGAAAACAAGAAGAGAAGGAATTGAAGTTTGATGAGATTCGACTTTAATGTCCACAGGGAGATTTGGCCTTAACAAATAAGAAGAAAAGGGGTGAAGTTTAGAGAGATTCGGCAATGGTGGTGTTTTGGGTTGAAGAAGTTGCGGTAATGGTGATCTTTGAGAGAGAGAGGTTCGGCCAACATAAAAGAGAAGAGAAGAGAAGAGGGATGGAAGATGAGTGATGAGTGGCCTTAATAGTCTATGAGGGATTCAGCCAAGGTCTAACAAATGGGAAAAGGTAAATTTTGGTGTGGTTCAGTTGTGAAAGAAGAGGGTGAAAGTTCAGAAGAGAATGAAGTTGAATTTCGGCAGAAAGAAAATGGCACACTAGCCTATCCCCCAACTGATTGTACTTCACCTCACTCCCCTCTCCTAAATTCGGCTGACACTCAAACACTAGCTTCCCTTTCTTTTCTACTATTTTTCCTCTTCTTTACTCATTCAAAATAATTTGAATGAGCCAACACTTATCCCTTTCCTCATAGCCGAATTTTTTAAAGAATTTGACTTGATCAATGCTCATCCACTTAGTGTCCCAGTGCCGTCCACTACCTCTCCTCCTTGCTGCAAAATAAAAGCTCCCATTTGCTTCCCTTGCTGCTCGAACCTGAGCCTCCTTTTACTTCTTGTGGCGTCACCTTCTAAGGCCCTAAGTGGCGCCTTCTTGCCACTTTACCAAGGCACTTTTTGTGTCCAAATTCCCCTACAAATTTCTTAAGGCCTCATTTGCCTAGCTCCCCTTTAAGACTTAAAACCCAGTATTTTTCTAAAGCATTCTCCTACATTTTAAAGTTCCTGAAATCTATAAAACGCATTCAAAACACGCATAGGCATGCTACAGCATATATTTAAATTAAAATGCATAACCCCTAAATCCCGGATATTACAAAACCACAATGAGTAACTAACTTATTCATGCATAAATACCTCAATTAAACAACTATACAACTTGTACATTCATGAATAACCTCATCATTTCATAGATTAATAAGAAAGAGCCATCAATTGTAACAGCCCAATTTAGGGCCTAGTCGGAATAGTGGTGCGAGACCACAAATCCAAAGTAGAAATATGAGTTATAATGATTTTTATAAGGGTTATGAGGTGGTTGCATGATTTTGTGAGCATTTCATGAAGACATTTTATTAATTAGTGAATAAATTGTCCATTAGGACTAAATTGCAAATACTAGAAAATATGATATTTTAGAAGATTTAAGTATGAAATAGCATCATACAAATTAATAGAGGTCCTTATTTAGCAACTAGACCATTAAGTATTATGATGGACAAAAATGGACATGGGAAGGAAAAATCTCAAGAGAGGGTCATTAAGGGCATTTTTGTCACTTGGTTAATTAAAGAATTAAAAAGGGAAAAATAAGCCAAAATCATGTCCATCTTCTTCCTTCTAGGCCAAAAATCACAACAAACCATAGCTAGGGTTTTGTCCAACTTTCAAGCTTGATAGTATGTGCATCCTAACCCCGTTTTTAATTTTTTTGTATTTTTGAGATCTTCGTAGCTCGGTTTAACTATTTCTAGCTATATTTTGGGCTAGGGTTTATGTTAAAAAATTTACCCATGTATGACATGTAACACCCCAAACCCGGTCCAAACACCACGACCGAATCTGGTATGTTACGAGGAAAACGTGTTTGAAAATTTCGAATTTGTACTAAATAGATTTGATAAAACTTTGTTCCTTTTGAAAACAAGTTGTTTAATGTCGTTACTAAAACATTTAAACTTAGTAAAAATTGGATTTTACGTTAGAAAACAATTGATCTTTATTGGTTTATAGAATCAATGTGATACCCGATGGTATAGTTGAAAACGTATCGCTTTGTTGGTTTGAAAACGTCGTCTTTCCAAATTTTAATAAAATTCGTACCAAGTTATTATTTTACAGCATACCAAAATCTAATGTAAAATATAAACATCATAAAGCACATCTTAAAAAGGCTTTTTACAAATCCAAGATAAAACCCAAAATTAAAGGTAAGCAACCTAAGGTACCCAAATAAAAATGTCTGAGTAAAACTTTTTATTCAAAGATGGCATAAGCACCGAGTCCATCCCGGCTCCATGTCCGCGCTCACGAGTCACTGAAATGTCAAAGGAGAGGGTGAGTCGAGTGACTCAGTGTGTAAATCCCGCTCCCGAATAAAACAACATGCTAACACACATCATACATAGCAACATAATTAATGCAACCCGATCCTAACCATCCATACACCTTTTCTACCCCGTGTGGTACCAAACCACCTGGTGGTGCCAAACCACCGGTGACGTCTAGTCACAATGTGTTACCAAAACATTGGTGTCCCAAAGACACATTATCCATCAATGTGGTCCCAAACCACTTTGGTGTCCCAAAGACACAATTGTGCTACCAAAGCACCGTGACCGAGGTCACAAATCCAGTGATGGGGCCAACCCATCGTGTGTTACCAAAACACTAGCAGACGATCCCGTATCTCAAGTGGGGCCAACCCACGGTGGTCAAACCACGTGGACGCAGTCGCAATGAGGTGCCAAACCTCCGTGTCCCAAAGACACAATGTGCTACCAAAGCTGGTGACCGTAGTCACAAATCGTGATGGGGCCAACCCATCGTGTGTTACCAAAACACCGGCGTCAATCCCAGATAATCATCTGTGGGGCCAACCCATCGTGGTGCTCGAGCCACTGGGACGAGACGCCGAGGTACCAAACCTCTGGAGGTGCTAAACCTCCGTGACCCAAAGTCACAAAGTGTGCTACCAAAGCACTGGTGCTCGTCAGCACAAAATATCACTGCTCCCTCCTCTCATATCACCCATCAACATACCATACTCATGTCATCATGCCTCTCATACAAGTCATGCATATTATGCCAACATACCAAGCATTACCTCTCATAGCATACATACATAACATAGATCATGATATCATACTTCATTAATAGTACTCATAATAGAACAGACTTACCCGAATCGTACACATACCCTATTTGGGTATCCCATTGTCCATCATACTGTTATAATTTTTAACAGGCAAACAGGTTTATTAATAATCTTACTAAGTATCAGTGTATTAGTTTACACACCTGATAATACGAGCCTAGAAATCCTGACCCAAAGCGATCTAAGTCCCTCGATTGCTAACTCCTACAATCGGCCAAACATTAGGGTTAGGCACTAAGACCATTCGGCCAAAGACATATAAACCCAAAGGGGTTAATTCAGTCCCTTACCTTGAAGGTGATTTGGTTTCCTACCAAATCCGAGTCAAGCAGTGATTCCTCTTCCAACAATCAGCACCCTAATAAACCAATAGTTAATCACTAATCACTTTAAGCTTAATCGAAATCAACTGACCATAATCGGCCCTTAACCAAACCATAAAAACCAAAAGAGGGAGATATGACCATTCGGCCTTGCACTTACCACACCCAATCACCAAAATTCGGCCAACCCACACCAGGGAAGAGAGGAGATTCGGCCAAGGCTTCAAAAGAAAGGAGAGGATTCGGCTTATAGGTGTTCAACACCCTTGGGTTCGGCTTAGAGAGAAAAGAATGAGAACAAGGGTGAGAAGAGATAGAGAAACGGCACAAGCACTTAGGAAAGAAGGAAAATAAAAGATGAATCCAAAAGAAATAAGAGAAACGGTGGAGGTGTTTGGAAGATGAGAGTTTCGGCTATCTAAGCTCAACCAAGAAGAAAATATGGGAGAAGAGACTTTTTACTTTCGGCTCAAACAATTTGAAATAGAAAGAAGGTTGAAAGAATAGGATTTCATTATTAAGAAAGGTTGACACAAAATAATTTAAGCAACTAGATGTTTGCACATTCGGTTTCAAAGAAAAAAAAGTGAAAGAAATTCTTTAGGCATTCGGTTTTGAAAAGAAGGACTTACTTGGAGGAAATTCGGCTAACACCTTCTCAAAAAGGCAACACAGTTCGGCAATTGAGAGCTTACACTTTCGGTTTTGGTATGGCAAAAGGAAAATTTGCTTCTAAAGATTTTGACCGAAAACACCAAAACTCAAAATGAATTTCTGCACTAACACACACCTACATTACCAAGCCGTCACTCCCCCAAACTCCCCTAAAATTCGGCCTCAATCCCCCATTCACTCCACTCCACACATTTCAAATGTGTGGACCAAGTCACACTCCACTATTTACTCTCCACCATCCTTTTGAATGTGAAGACTTGGTCCAAGCTAGAGTTTCACTAGCCTTCTACCTCTCCTCCATGCCGTCCCAAAAAGAAGTAAAAAGGAGAACTCTGCAGCTCGAACGCTGGACCTCCCTCTCCTGAAGATGACGCCACATCAAGCTTCCCCCATGTGGCGCATGCTTTGCCACTCCACCAGCTCCTCTTTTGTGCTCAAAAACACAACATAAAATACACATCCCTCAGCTCCATCAGCTCCCCGGACTTAACACCCAAAACCAAAATTTTTCCATACACTCAGACATACACCTAGCCTACAATTAAGCCTTTAAAACACCGAAATAGCAACACAGCACACAAAACCCATGCAATATCATGCAACACAAAATAGCCCCTAACCCGGGATATTACAGTTCTACCCCCCTTAAAATAATTTCGGCCTCAAATTACCTCGGTCAAAAGAGTTGCGGGTATTATTGCCTCATCTCATCGCATCCTCGGGTTCCCACGTGGCTTCCTCCACGCCATGGTTCCGCCAAAGTACCTTAACCAAAGGCACAGACTTTCTACGCAGAACCTTCACATCCCGATCAAGAATCTGCACAGGTTCCTCTTCCATAGTCAAATCCGGATTTACCTCGATCTCTCCATCGCTACTACATGCGATGGATCTCGAACGGCCTCCAAGCATCAAACGTGAAAAACATCGTGAATCGACTAAGCTCTGCTGGCAACTCAAGCTTATACGCCATCGGTCCAACTCGCCTCAATACCTTATACGGCCCAATAAACCCCGGACTAAGCTTGCCTTTTCTCGCCAAACCTCAAGACCTTCTTCCAAGGCGAGACCTTTAAGAAAACCCGATCTCCCACAAGCGAACTCTATATCTCTTCGCTTAAGATCGCAGATAAGACTTTTTGCCGGTCCAAGCTTCCTTCAAACGAGCTCGGATCAACCTAACCTTGTCCTCGGTCTCAAAGAACCAACTCGGGTCCCAACAATCGACGCTCACCTAACTCGTCCAACAAGTAGGTGAGCGACACTTCCTACCATACAAATACTCATATGGTGCCATTTTTGATGCTTGCTTGGTAGCCGTTGTTGTAGGCAAACTCAACTAATGGCGTAAACTCCTCCCAACCGCCTCAAGTCCGTAACACAACCTCTCAACATGTCTTCCAAGATCCGAATAACCTCTTACTGATCGCCCGCCGATCATGGGTGAAAAGCCGCCGGTTGAAAATCAAGCGCGCGCTCCAGAGCCTCGATGCAACGCTCTCCGTAACCTCGACGTAAACACGGGATCCCTATCCGAGATTATCGAAATCGGAACACCGTGTAGCCTTACTATCTCGACACATAAAGCTTCGCCAATCTCTCAAGTGAATAGTCCACTCTCACCGGAATGAAATGGGCCGACTTAGTCGACGGTCCACGATAACCCAAATCGAATCTTTCTTGCTTGGCGAAGCGGTAAACCACCGATTTAAATCCATAGTTATCCTTTCCCACTTCCATCGAGGAATTTTCACAGTGAAGCAAACCCGACGGCAATCGATGTTCATTTTGACTTTGGCGACAAGTCGACATTTCCCAATAAACTCCGTCACCTCTTTCTTCAAGCCAAAGCCACCAAAATCGCTCTCTAAGATCCCTATACATTTTACTACCTCCGGGATGCATAGCATAAGGATCGCTATGTGCGCCCTCAAGAATCTTCTCGCCTACCAACATCTTTAGGCATACAAGCCTTACCTTGAAAACACGAACCTCATCACTAGACAAGTCAGAACCCTCCAAACCACCATTCTCGCACTTGTAAACCTTCGCGCACTCGTAACCTCATCCTCCAACTCAAGCTCTTTGATCCGCTCAACCCAAGTAGGCTTAACTCGCAGATTTCGCGAGAATACTCCCGTCGCCATACAAACTCAAATGGGCAAACAAAGCTCTTAAGTTCGAAACAACCCTACGGCTCAACGCGCGTCGCCACCACGTTAGCCTTGCCGGATGATACTCGATCGAACAATCGTAGTCCTTGAGCAATTCAACCCATTTACGCCGCCTCAAATTCGGATCCTTCGAGTCAATAGATACTTCAGACTCTTATAACTGCGGTAGACGATTGACTTCTCACCGTATAAGTAGTGCCTCGCATTTTTAGAGCGAAGACTACGGTGCCACTCTAAATCGACGACGTCGGATAGTTGACCTCGTGTGGGCTCACCGGTGCAGAAAGCGTAAGCCACAACCTTACCTTCCTGCGTGATCAAGACACAACCCAACCCCGTATGTGATGCGTCGCGAAGACAATCGTGAATTCCTTTTACCAGCCTCGGGTTGAATTAGAACCGAGCCTCTACCAAGATCTTCTTCAACTTATCGAAACTCTCTCCCGCTGTTTCTCACCCAAACGAACGGAACTCCCTTCCTTAACAAACTTAGTCATCGGGTGTCGCAATTAACGAGAAACCTCAACAAACCTTCTGGTAGTATCCGCCAAACCCAGAAACTCCGAATCTCGGCTGGATCGACCTAGAGGCTTCCAATCCAAAACCGCCTCAACCTTCCGAGGATCTACTCTAATCCTCGGTGATACTACATGACCCAAAAACGTCACTTCCTAAGCCGTAACTCGCACTTCACCGAACTTAGCATAGAGTTGCTTCTCCTCAAAATTTGCAACACCACCCTTAAGTGTGCATCATGCTCTTCTTCCGACCTTGAGTAAACCAAGATGTCGTCAATAAAAACCACGATTTAAACGGTCCAGATCATGCTGAAACACTCTATTCATCATATCCATAAAAGCGGCCGGAGCGTTAGTCAACCCGAACGGCATTACCAGAATTCGTAGTGCCGCATCGAGTCCGAAACATTTGTCTTATGGATATCCGCTTCCTTAACTTTCAACTGATGGTACCCAGACCTCAAATCGATCTTGAAAAACACCGATGCACTTTTCGGTGATCAAACAAGTCATCTATCCGTGGTAACAGATACTTGTTTTTAATCGTCAGCTTATTCAGTTGGCGGTAGTCGATACACATCCGCATCGAGCCGTCCTTCTTCTTGACGAATAATACCGGCGCCCCCCACGGCGAAACACTTGGCCTAATGAAGCCTCGATCCAACAGCTCCTGAATCTGAGCCTTAAGCTCCACCAATTCCTTTGGTGCCATCCTATATGGAGCAATAGACACTGGTGCAGTCCCTGGTAGCAGATCTATCCCAAACTCTACCTCACGATCCGGTGGCAAGCCCGGAAGCTCCTCTGGAAACACATCAACAAATTCCTTATGACAAAGACGAACCTTCCCAACAGCGGACTCTTTAGCCTCCAAGGCATACACATGAACCACATACGCTTCGCAGCCCTTCCTGACCATCTTTACAGCTTTTAGTGCCGATACCACATTGGATAAGTAATCTCTCCTATTACCTATCATAATCACTTCATCTCCCTTATCCGTCGATAGAACCATGCGCTTTAGCGCAATCCACCTTGGCCCGGTACTTCACCGGCCGGGTCCATCCCGAGAATCGATCGAACTCCACAAACGGCAGCAGTTCCATCGGATCAAAAAAATGACCCCTGGAGTTCTAGGGTACATCCTTATACAACTTATCTACCACTACAGAGTGACCTAGAGGCTAAATACGGTCATTTGTCTAGAAGCGGTTTCGAGTCTAAGTCCATGGTCTCAACTATACTACTAGCAACATACGAATGCGTGGAACCCAAATCAATTAAAGCAAAGATAGGGGAACCAAAAATAAAAACGTACCAGTGATTACGCCCGGTGCGCGCGCCTCCTCGCGGCGCGCCAAGCAAAGATACACTGCACTCCTACTGTCGTGCCTCGTAACTACCCGCACCTCGCTGCGGTGCTCCACGACCTCGACCAAATCTATTACCACCCTGCGCCATTACCACGGCCCCTCGTGGTGGCGGTCCATTACCCTCGAACCGACACGCCCGACTTCTCCGATCGAATCCTCGGCCATCCTACGAGGACGGCCCCTAATGCGATGATCCGAGAACCACACTCAAAGCAACCCTTTCCACCACCCAACAACCACCCCAATGAGATTTCCCACACCGATTACATCATGCGGCGGCCCTCGCCTAGGCGAAGAACAAACCTAGTGATCGATTTCGCCCACTCGGTCTAGCCCTCTTCGCGGATTGCGGACGATCCGTAAGACCCAAGCTCCTCTTAAGCCTACTCCCGCCCATGCTCGTCTTATCGACTCCTTAACACCCTCGGCTACCTTAGCCTTCTCAACTAAGACAAAGAACTCGCGCCTCCGCCGAGGAGCAATCAAGAACCTCAACTCGTCTCGCACCATCCTCGAAACGAACACACCTCTCATGCTCGGTGGCTACAATGCCCCGGCATACCTACTCACCAGAACTCACCTCGACTCAAGAACCGATTTACTCCTCGAACAAGCCTCTCGAAATGCCTCACATTTGGGAGTCGATGTAACTAGCCCCGATGTATTTCTTTTGATATGCGGCAGCTGAAATAATCCCATGTCGATCCTCACCGCCACATCGTCTCCGAACGGTGAGCCACCACCGATATGACTCATCCCGAAGAAGCGACACGATGCCCTTCGCCTTCTCTTCAGCAGAAGGTCCAGATCATCCATGATCCGCTCGGTTGCCTCGGCCAATATTCAAGCGGTGCTAGGAGCAACACCCGATACACCTCGGAAAAATTCGGCCCCATTAGCCCGAGTCTCTCAGAACAGATTTCCTAACTCCTCGCACCACCACTTACACCGCCTACTCTTTCCAACACCCGCAAAGATCGCTCTGTGACACTACATCATCACCGACCGATCCTCGAACTCACTACCTCCGGTGGTGGTATGAATCGGCATCTCATTTTCTCGACCTTGACCGGATCCTACGGGTTCGTAAACCGTCATTCTACCCCTACCTCTACCACGAGTAGTATTACGACCACGTCCGCCTCGAGTGCTCATGTCTAATCTTCCACGTATCGATTAAAAAGATTTTTATGCATTAGTATCGTTCCACTTTCTTAACCGCAAAGAAATTTTATGGATAGAGTTTAATCAGGGGTTCTTTCGAGCAACCAAGGTTTCAATCTTCTATCCTATTCACCCAAAAGGGATTATACATTCATTCCTTAACCCTTTCCATACCTATTCACTCTTCGGACATTGCTGCCCATTCTAGCCCAAGGGTATTTTCGTCATTTTCCCTACAGGGTATTTTCGTAATAAACGATATTTTAAACTTTCGTAAAATCGGTCAATTTGAAATTCCAAAAATTTGAGAGTGTTCTTTGAAAATTTTGTAAAATACTTCGTTTTGGAAACCAGGGGTATTTTAGTAATTCTCACAAACCGAGGTATGCCAGTAAATTTCCAAAATCAAAATTTTCGATTGATATTTTGTAAAACAGAATGTTAGAATTTCGTAACATCATTGAAATTGTGGGCAAAATCTTTGGGTTGCTATTTTATAAACCGAGGGCATTTTAGTAAATTTACCCCTAAGGGCATTTTTGTAATTTTCCATAAATCAGGTTTTTCAAGAAAATTGTTGTAAATGTGACATTTTCGGTTTTGAAAGAGTTTATTACGAAAAGTGTGAAAACATTAGGGTTGTTGTTGTATTCTCGAAAACATAGCTAATTCCCTTTCGGGTTTTAGACGTTAGGTTAAGTCTATGGTGAGCCTTCTTGGTCGAGGTGAACTCGAGCTCACGCACTGTGGGATACTGCGAAGAGGAGGTGAGTCACGAGGATCGCTTAAATACCAAGCTCTTAGGCTCCTCTCCTAGACATGCGTCTGGAGTTACCACACCCTAGCCCCGTGGGTGAGTCATAGATTGGTTTAGTGCTTTAAGTCTTATGCTTTAGTTCGAGTGTTTGAGTGATCTAATCCTAGAGTTCCAAATCCTATAAATCTAACTACGTTCCATATCACCTACCCTTCTACAAATAATAATTCACGTAAGAGTTTAGAATTACTTACAGGCGAATCAAAAGTGGGAGACTCGGTGCTATGCCTTGTAAACCATGTATTCAATCCCAAAACACTTAAAACGAACTTTTGAAAACAATTTGGGCCTCAAGCCCACAAATGAGCTTTTGAACTTAGCTCGATACCACAATTGTAACACCCCAAACCCGGTCCAAACACCACGACCGAATCCGGTATGTTACGAGGAAAACGTGTTTGAAAATTTCGAATTTGTACTAAATAGATTTGATAAAACTTTGTTCCTTTTGAAAACAAGTTGTTTAATGTCGTTACTAAAACATTTAAACTTAGTAAAATTGGATTTTACGTTAGAAAACAATTGATCTTTATTGGTTTATAGAATCAATGTGATACCCGATGGTATAGTTGAAAACGACGCTTTGTTGGTTTGAAAACGTCGTCTTTCCAAATTTTAATAAAATAATTACCAAGTTATTATTTTTTACAAAGATACCAAAATCTAATGTAAAATATAAACATCATAAAGCACATCTTAAAAAGGCTTTTTACAAATCCAAGATAAAACCCAAAATTAAAGGTAAGCAACCTAAGGTACCCAAATAAAAATGTCTCGTAAAACTTTTTATTCAAAGATGGCATAAGCACCCGAGTCCATCCCGGCTCCATGTCGCGTCACGAGTCACTGAAATGTCAAAGGAGAGGGTGAGTCGAGTGACTCGATGTGTAAATCCCGCTCCCGAATAAAACAACATGCTAACACACATCATACATAGCAACATAATTAATGCAACCCGATCCTAACCATCCATACACCTTTTCTACCCCGTGTGGTACCAAACCACTGGTGGTGCCAAACCACTGGTGACGTCTAGTCACAATGTGTTACCAAAACACCGGTGTCCCAAAGACACATTATCCATCAATGTGGTCCCAAACCACTTTGGTGTCCCAAAGACACAATTGTGCTACCAAAGCATGGTGACCGAGGTCACAAATCCAATGATGGGGCCAACCCATCGTGTGTTACCAAAACACTAGCAGACGATCCCATATCTCAAGTGGGGCCAACCCACGGTGGTCAAACCACGTGGACGAGTCGCAATGAGGTGCCAAACCTCCGTGTCCCAAAGACACAATGTGCTACCAAAGCACCGTGACCGTAGTCACAAAACGGTGATGGGGCCAACCCATCGTGTGTTACCAAAACAACGGCGTCAATCTCAGTATAATCATCTGTGGGGCCAACCCATCGTGGTATCTGAGCCACTTGGGGACGAGACGCCGAGGTACCAAACCTCTGGAGGTGCCAAACCTCTGGTGACCCAAAGTCACAAAGTGTGCTACCAAAGCATGGTGGTGCTCGTCAAGACAAAATATCACCGCTCCCTCCTCTCATATCACCCATCAACATACCATACTCATGTCATCATGCCTCTCATACAAGTCATGCATATTATGCCAACATACCAAGCATTACCTCTCATAGCATACATACATAACATAGATCATGATATCATACTTCATTAATAGTACTCATAATAGAACAGACTTACCCGAATCGTACACATACCCTATTTGGGTATCCCATTGTCCATCATACTGTTATAATTTTTAACAGGCAAACAGGTTTATTAATAATCTTACTAAGTATCAGTGTGTTAGTTTACACACACCGATGTCTGAGCCTAGAAATCCCGACCCAAAGCGATCTAAGTCCCTCGATTGCTAACTCCTACAATCGGCCAAACATTAGGGTTAGGCACTAAGACCATTCGGCCAAAGACATATAAACCCAAAGGGGTTAATTCAGTCCCTTACCTTGAAGGTGATTTGGTTTCCTACCAAATCCGAGTCAAGCAGTGATTCCTCTTCCAACAATCAGCACCCTAATAAACCAATAGTTAATCACTAATCACTTTAAGCTTAATCGAAATCAACTGACCATAATCGGCCCTTAACCAAACCATAAAAACCAAAAAGAGGAGATATGACCATTCGGCCTTGCACTTACCACACCCAATCACCAAAATTCGCCAACCCCACACCGGGGAAGAGAGGAGATTCGGCCAAGGCTTCAAAAGAAAGGAGAGGATTCGGCTTATAGGTGTTCAACACCCTTGGGTTCGGCTTAGAGAGAAAAGAATGAGAACAAGGGTGAGAAGAGATAGAGAAACGGCACAAGCACTTAGGAAAGAAGGAAAATAAAAGATGAATCCAAAAGAAATAAGAGAAACGGTGGAGGTGTTTGGAAGATGAGAGTTTCGGCTATCTAAGCTCAACCAAGAAGAAAATATGGGAGAAGAGACTTTTTACTTTCGGCTCAAACAATTTGAAATAGAAAGAAGGTTGAAAGAATAGGATTTCGGCTATTAAGAAAGGTTGACACAAAATAATTTCGGCAACTAGATGTTTGCACATTCGGTTTCAAAGAAAAAAAAAGTGAAAGAAATTCTTTAGGCATTCGGTTTTGAAAAGAAGGACTTACTTGGAGGAAATTCGGCTAACACCTTCTCAAAAAGGCAACACAGGTTCGGCAATTGAGAGCTTACACTTTCGGTTTTGGTATGGCAAAAGGGAAAAATTTGCTTCTAAAGATTTTGACCGAAAACACCAAAACTCAAAATGAATTTCGGCACTAACACACACCCACATTACCAAGCCGTCACTCCCCCCCCAAACTCCCCCTAAAATTCGGCCTCAATCCCCCCATTCACTCCACTCCACACATTTCAAATGTGTGGACCAAGTCACACTCCACTATTTACTCTCCACCATCCTTTTGAATGTGAAGACTTGGTCCAAGCTAGAGTTTCACTAGCCTTCTACCTCTCCTCCATGCCGTCCCAAAAAGAAGTAAAAAGGAGAACTCTGCAGCTCGAACGCTGGACCTCCCTCTCCTGAAGATGACGCCACATCAAGCTCCCCCATGTGGCGCATGCTTTGCCACTCCACCAGCTCCTCTTTTGTGCTCAGAAACACAACATAAAATACACATCCCTCAGCTCCATCAGCTCCCCTGACTTAACACCCAAAACCAAAATTTTTCCATACACTCAGACATACACCTAGCCTACAATTAAGCCCCTAAAACACCGAAATAGCAACACAGCACACAAAACCCATGCAATATCATGCAACACAAAATAGCCCCTAACCTGGGATATTACATGACATGCATGTATTTTGATGTTTTTTGGAATATTATAAAAGTTTGATGTAGGATAAACATATTTTTCTAAGTGATTTTCATGAAAAATCCATGTAAGGACCAAATTGTAAAAGTTATGAAAATGGTCATACATGAGTGAAATAGTAGAAATGGAAGGTTGCTATAGTTGAGAATATGATTTGGCTAGGCTTGAATTATGATAAAGCTTAGGGGAAAAATGTAATTTTTGCCAAAGTATGGAATATGAGTCAATTTAGTCAATGTAAGTATTAAACAAGTTAAATTGTTATTATAGATTAAGAAACATGAAGCCATGACCAAAATCGAGGCAAGAATAAAGTCGGGGACTAAATTGCACATCTACACATATTTTGGAGTACTGAGGTAAGTTCGTATGAATTTATGGCTACATATGTTTTTATGTTTAAAATTACTTATTATGTTGTATAATGTACATTACTTCCATGAAGGTGATTATCAATGTCTAATAAGAAAATCAATGCGAACATGTAACTAAAAGTCCCGGTTGAAGATTCGGAATAACAAGGATACCTATGTCACAACATGAGATAAGGAAATCCCATGTAAGACCATGTCTGGGACATGGCGTCGACACCGAATGTAGATCTTGTGTAATAGCATGTCTGGGACATGGCATCAGCATCGAACAAGGAAGGTCTTGTGTAAGACCATGTCTGGGACATGGCAACAACACCATACAAGGAAGGTCTCATGCTAGACCATGTTTGGGACACGGCTTCGGCACCAAAGAAAGATTTCGTGTAAGATGATGTCTGGGACATGGCATCGACATCGAGTTAAGAAAACTCGTGTAAGACCATATCTGGGATATTGCGTCGGCATCATGAGGCGATTCCATGTAAGACCATATCCAGGATATGGCATTAGCATTGAGAAACATGTTTGGTGAGATTGAGTATCCTCTGATATTCTGAGAAATTCACAGGCAAAAGAGCCAAGTATAAAAGAGGCAACAAGAAAGCTAAGCAAGTAAATATAGTAATAAGTTAAGTTATTCAAGGTTGATAAAGAGCTTTATTTAAATTAAGAAATATGTATACTTGAGTTTATGTTTATATTAGCGAAAGTGCTAATCTATGTGATTAAGTGATACAGGTACCATGATTAAAATACAAGTATGAAATTATTATGTAATATGTGATGAGAAAGGGTAAGCATGAGTAAGTAAGCTCAAGCACTTGAGATTTATGCTGTTCTTGTTTCATGATGGATGAGTTTATTATGAGCAAATATGTTGATATATGAACTTCATGCAGACTTACTAAGCTATATGCTTACTTCTCTCTTTTCTTTCTTCCTTTTAGTTTCACCAAGCTAGCTCAGGGATCATAGACGTCGGAGCTCGGATCACATTATCAATCATTATTTTGGTCTAGCCAAGTTGTTTTATTTTAAGTATGGCATGTATAGGGATTATGTCATTTTGAGTCATATCATATTGGGAGCCAAAGTGTTGGCTATTAAGGTTACTATCCTTTTTGTATATAGCCAAATAAATTGATTAATATTTGTTAAGTTTCATATCTTATTGATGATGAGTTTCATGGATTCTACAAGTGATGTTTCAAGGGCTATTCATAGTGTATAAAGGCCATGTTATGTATTACTTAAGTTGGTATAAGTGTGTTGATGTTTCAGGGTGACAATTAGCTTGGAAAATATCCTCTAAGTGTCCACACAGGTAGATACACGGGCTTGTGTCTAGGCCGTGTGTGACACACGGTCAACCCCTATAGGTGTGTTGATTGGTTGTGTGTCCCCTGCATTTAATTTCTAGAATTCAATTCGTCACAAGGGCCAGCACACGGGCGTGTGCTTAGGCGATGTGCTCCTTAAGGGGTTGCTGACATCATAAACAAAATACCCCTAGTTTTCACACATCGGTGAGGACACGGGCCATTGACATGGGTGTGTGTCCGACCGTGTACAAACCCCTGTAGGTTTGAAATAAAAATAAATTCTACACGGGCTAGGGACATGGCCATGTTCGACCACACGGCCTGCCCACACGGGCGTTTCCCAAGTCACACGGGCGTGTCCCAAGTCACACGGGCGTGTGACCCCTGTATAGCCAAAAAAAATTTCAAAGAATGTAAAACTTTCCGGTTGAACTCCGAAACCTTTCGGATTTATGTTTAAGGCCCCATAGGCCCATGATATTTATGATATGATTAAGAAGGAAAAGTTTTAAGTTGGAAGGAAAATTATAGCTCAATACTTCATGCTCAAGTAAAGTTAAGTACGGTAATGCCTCGTATCCTGTCCCGGCGTCAGACACGGGTAAGGGGTATTATATCAACTATGGCCTTATACAAAAGAATTCATCCTCAAATGAGCCAACACATTTGGCCAAAACAATACGACATTCAACTAAAACTAAGTCCCTATACATGCCATACTCAAAATGCTAAATCTAACTATACCAAGATGTGCTTATAGTCTGGGTGATCCTCTGATTATCACCGTATCCCGAGCTGGCTCTTCAAAACTATGAAACAAGGGAAAAGAGAAGGGAGTAAGCTTTAAGCTTAGTAAGTCAATATGTAAACAATAAGCATCATACCACATACTTATCAATCAAAAACATTACATGCTAAGTAAAAACAATTGATATCCTCGTAATCAAGCTTACTCATTTCAAACCTTACCACATCCCAAACACATGTCATAAACATTGCTCACATTTACTTGCATTTATACCCTGCACTTATCACTACAAAGCCACATGTAATTTCACTTAGACAAGTTTCTCGATGAACACTTCGGAATAATGTTAGATACTCAGTGGTTTCACACATAGCCCACCATTTAATAATCAATAAGGTGGTTTCGCACACAGCCCACCAATGACAATAAATACGATGGTATCGCACACAGCCCATCATTAATAAATAACAAGGTGGTATCACACACAGCTCACCAACAATAATAATTACGGTGGTATCGCACACAGCCCACCAATAATTACATATTTACGGATATTTATCTGTACCCATATTCCTATCCCGAAGGTTCATCCGAGAATTTCCTCATTTTCTACCATTTTTAATAAATCTCACCAATAAGCATTTACATCCACACAATGCATTAATAGGTAAAAACATACGTAATAAGGATGTATCGTATACACATAAACTTACCTCGATTCAAAATATGGCAATTGCAATTTAGTCCGAAACTTTGCCTTTTCTTCGGTCAAGGTTGATTCCACGTTCTTCTTGATCTATAATGACATATTTAGCTTATTAATTAATCACTTTATTCAAGTCACTCCAAAATTCCTATTAATCGCGTGTCAAAGTCTTAAAATTTATAAAAAGAATGATCAAACCTGGAAACTAACTATGACAACGATTTGAGGCAAGCGCACCTATCAAACAGTAGTATAGTTTAGGGAAGACCGGAATGTCGAATCCCAAAGGAACCTAGAGTACTAATACTAACTCTCTTTTTATTATCTAGCCTAAGAATTAAGGGATTTATTAGAATTAAGGGATTTATTTATCTAATCTAAAATTAACTAACAACTAAACTAAAGATGCAAAGACAAAGAGGATGAATTGAGAAAATAACTTGAGAGAAAACCAATTGATTAAGACAACACCCAAGGAAGAATCCAACTAGACTTCTCTTGTTACCTAACTCTGAACTAGACAATTTATTCATTTGACTTGATCCGTAAGATTCCCTAATGTATATTAGACCCTCTCTCGAGGCGAATAACGTATAACCCTAGGTTGATTAATTGAAATCTCTTTCTAATTAAAACCCCTAAAATTGCATTAACTCGATCTATGGACTCCAATATTAGGTTTTACCCTAATCCAGAAAAATCTCGTCACCCTACCTCTAGGCGCGCGATCAATTCCGCTTAATTATGCTAGATCTACTCTTAGGTAGGGACTTTTTCTCCTCCACCTAAGCACATCATATTTGAATTAATATCCCAAAAATAGAAACACAATAATTAAGAACACATAATTAAGAACAAGTCAAATATTTATCATATAGTTCAGCAAACGATAACAAGATCATCTTAGGTTTCATTCCCCTCAGGTACCTTGAGGGTATAGTTCATAACAATAAAAGAAAACATCTCAAAAGAAAAGATAAAACAAAACATAAGAAATCCCTAAAACTCCTTGAAGGAATTGAAGGAGAGATCCTCCATCTTGAGTATAACTCCAGCTTTTTGAGATGGATCAACTGGTTATCTTTGAGTTATTCTCCACAAATCTACCTTTTCTGGCCTAGTTGGACAGCCCTTGACTAAGGCCTTGGGTTCCCCCTTTTCTGGTCATACTTAGGGTGTCTATATAGGCTTTTGAATATGTTTCTTTGCCCCTAAGTATCCAAATCAAAGTGAAACTCTTTTTTCCTGCGACAGGGACACGCACATGGCATACGCCCGTGTAAGTCGTGGCCAGGCCATGTTCGAGGCTGTTGAATGAGGCACGGCTATGTGGTCTTTGGGCCAGGCCATGTGGATTTCGTGATATGGCCCATTTACTTGGTTTTGGGCCCATTTTCTATTCTTTTCGTCATCCGGTGCTCTCCTGGGTATAAAACATGAAAACAAAGGATTAAGAGCACCAAATTACACAATTTTAGGCTTAAATCATCCAAAAGCATGCTAAATGTGGGCTTAAAATATGTTACTTTTATGGTTTACCAAATACCCCCACACTTGAGCTTTTGCTTGTCCTCAAGCAAAATTCTCAAGTCACAATTAAAACGAACTTCCTTGATTCATAATATTTATCAATAATGTCTCATCATAATTCAAAGATAATTCATACATGGATAATTCAACTCAAAAAGTCCTAAAGATTCAAACACTCAAAGTCATACATTTATAGCCCTAAAAACGTCAGGTGTTTCCCTTTACCTAAATAATTACCACTGATTAGAAATCGACAAGAGTTGACATCCTCACTAAAGATTCACTCAAATCACTCAAAGTGTTTAAGGTTTAGAATTAAGCACTCAACAGTCCAACATGAAAAGTATAAGCTTGCATGAAAATCAAATCTCCACCACTAAAATCTGAGATGATACACAAATCAAAAGGTCTTTACAGGGTTGTAACCGGGCTTAGGTTAAGGGTATGGATATAGGCTGAATTAGAAGGTTGACTGACAATTTACCTAACTAGAAACAATGAACTGAATATAAGTAATTACATCAATTGGAAACTAATAATACTACTATTGATAATACTCTAATACGAGCTTCTTCAATAATTGGAATTTAATGTATAGGCTCACCTAATCACAGAACTAATAATGAATATACTTCATTTTTTTAAGAACAAGTCAGATACATAATAAAGGATAGATTGAAATAGATAAAATAGTTAGGCAAATGATCAAATCAAACCTCGACATAAGGGTAGTCAAAAAGGATGGTGATAACAAATACATAGGGTTTTGATTTAATATTAGTAGGTGAGTCAATAAAAAGGGTTGTTAGGATTAACGGGGTTTAGTAGGGGTTAATTATGAAGGTAGACTTTTTAATGGAGTAAGTCTTAAAACCTAGGTGCCTTTATCATCTCGGTATATCAAATCATAGGTGTGGTCTCGACATGTATAATCAATGCAAGTTCTAGAATAACAAATCAATGTTGACACACTCATAAATAATAAAGTGAGCATGAAAAAGAATATATGCTCTAATAGGCTCAAAAGCTCACAAAAATTATGGGTAATTGATGTCAACCTCATAAATTTCAAACTTCAAGATAACATTCAGATTCAGGTAGACAACCTAAAAAATTTTAATCCTGCAAAAAAAATAGACTTTATCATTCTTGATTCTCTAGTGTCCTTCAAATTTAATCATCAATGCACAATTATCAATGGCTTACTCTAAAACATACCAAGAAAAATCATAGATCAAAGGGAATTTCATTCTAATCATAATGTGAAAAACTTATTTCAAGACAAGGCATAATTCAAGGATTTTGAGAATAATGAATAAAGTTAGGCACTTTCTCGAAATAACTATTCACCCCCCACACTTAATATGTACATTGCCCTCAATGTGCAAAGATGTATATACAATTTAAGAGAGAGGGAGAGGTGAAACTTCCTGACTATGGATGGTCTTCCGGAGTTGGAAGTCGATAGGGGTGGTGGCTGCTACCGAGCGATGCGCTAGATGAAGAAATTGGGGAGCTCGTAGAAAATTAGCCAGGAATTATTAAGACACATTTAAAATAAACTAAATATATAAATAAAGACAATAAATAGAAAGAGAAAAAAATATCAACACAAGACGGTCATGTGGATCTTTATATAGGGAGGGAGACACAGGCAGAGGCCACGCCCGTATGTTTATTATTCAGCCCGTGTTTTTTGCGATTTTCAAATTTAGGCGCGTTTGCGATGTTGTCCACGCCCGTGTTCCCTGGGTGTGTGCTATTATGTTCATTTCTCCCACGCCTGTGCTTTAGGTCGCCACGCCCGTGTATATATAGTCAGTGTCTCACACAGTTGGTAAGCACGGGCGTGGCTCATGCCCGTGCTTAGTTACTCAGGATAGACCACGGTCGTATCGCACGACCGTGGTCTTTTTATCGTAACCCGTGTTGGGGAAACATTTCTCTTCTTCTTATCGCACATCTACCTGCACACCCATTTTTCATTCCTTGTTGACTGCACGGCCACGGGCACGCTCGTGTGTAAGGCCGTGTGGTAGGAAACCTGCACTTTACTGAATCAGTTAGATTGATTTAGTTGCTAAAGAGGGAGAATAAAATTAAAATGTGAAAATTAATGGGGTTAGTGAAGTTAGTGCTCGGGTTGCCTCTCGAGAAGCGCTCGTTTAAAGTTTTAAGCTAGACTCACCCTGTTTTCATTCCTAAAAGCAGGTTCACAGAGCTGAAGCTCCTCTCTCAATTCCTTAAAACCTTCACCATTATTAAATTTCAATCGATGGCCATTTAGTTTGAATGTTCCTTGAGTTGGATGAGTTACCTCAGCTGTGCCGTAAGGAAAAATAGATTTTATCACGAATGGGCCTGACCACCTTGATTTCAGCTTTCCAGGGAATAGTTTCAGCCTTGAATTATACAGCAGGACTAGGTCTCCTACTTCAAATTGCTTTGATTATTTTAAACGAGCATCATGGAGTCTTTTTGTTGCTTCCTTATATAGACGTGAATTCTCATAGGCCTCAGCTCGCCATTCATCTAGCTTGTTTAACTGCATCATCCTCTTCTCACCTACAGTTTTAAGATCGTAATTCAAGAATTTTATAGCCTAGTAGGCTTTGTGCTCTAACTCAAATGGTAAATGACAACTCTTTCCGTAAACAAGTTTGTATGGGGATGTCCCCAAAGGGGTTTTAGATGTTGTTCTGTAGGCCCATAAAGCATTATCTACTTTTACTGCCCAATCTTTCCTATTTGATTCAACTATTTTTTTCTAAGATTCACTTAAGCTCTCGGTTTACCACTTCCACCTGCCCACCGGTTTATGGATGATAAGGGGTAGTTGTTTTGTGGTGTACTCCATATTTTTTTAAGACTCTTTCAAATTAAGTACTACAAAAGTGAGTGCCCCTATCGTTGATGATTGCTCTGGGTGTTCCAAAAAAAAAAAAGAAAAATTTCTTAAGAAACTTTACTACAGCTCTGGCATTGGTAGTAAGTAAAGCTTGGGCTTCCACCCATTTTGACATGTAATCTACTGCTACTAGGATGTATTTATTTTTGAATGAACTAGGGAACGGACCCATAAAATCAATACCCCATACATCAAATATCTCACATGATAACATATAAATCTGAGGCATTTCATCGCGTTTAGAGATATTACCTGTTCTCTGGCATTTATCACACGAAGCAGCATACCTTTGGCATCATTGAAAAGAGTTGGCCAGTAGAATCCTGATTCGAGCGTTTTGTGTGCTGTCTTAATCCCTCTGTAATGTCCTCCTGAAGGTCCTAAATGGCAATGTTCTAGGATCTTACTTGCTTCCGCCTTTGTAATGCATCTTCGAATTACTTGATCTGTACATATACGGAAAAGAAAGGGATCTTCCAAAAAATAGTTTTTCGCATCAGCAAAGAATCGCTTCTTTTGGTGATGTGTTAATCATTTTGGCAAAATGTTAGCAGCTAAATAATTCGCAATATCTACAAACAATGGTACCTCAGAGTTGGTTACAGAAAAAGTATTTCTTCGGGAAATGAGTCGTTTATCTCACTTTCGTCGAGCTCTTCGATATGTGGGTTCTCAAGTCTAGAGAGGTGATCTGCTGCAAGATTCTCAGCTCCCTTCTTGTCTTGTATGTCCAAATCAAATTCCTGTAAGAGTAAAATCCATCGTATGAGTCGAGGTTTTACATCAGATTTAGTTAAAATATAACGAAGAGCTGAATGGTCAGTGTAAACTACAACTTTAGATAATATTAAATACTACCTAAATTTTTTAAAATCAAAAACTACAGCTAGTAATTCTTTCTCTGTGGTGGTGTAGTTTTCTTGTACGGGTGTCAATGTTCTGCTAGCATAATAAATTGGCTGAAAATGCTTGTCTCTTTGTTGTCCCAGAACTACACCTACTGCAAAATCACTCGCATCACACATTAGTTCAAAGGTAAATTCCAATCAAATGCAATTATAATCGGAGAATTTATTAGTTTATCTTCGAGGATTTTAAATGCGTCTAAACATTCCTGATCGAAATTGAAAGGAATATCTTTTTCTAGTAATTTTGTTAAAGGCTTAGCTATTTTAGAGAAATCTTTAATGAATCTTCTATAGAATCCAGCATGTCCTAAAAAGCTTCTAATAGCCTTAACTAAACTAGGGGGAGGTAATTTTTCTATGGTTTCAATCTTTGCTTTATCTACTTCAATCCCTTTACTAGAAATCTTATGTCCTAACACAATCCCTTATCTAACCATAAAGTGACATTTTTCCCAATTCAAGACAAGATTCGTTTCTTCACATCTGATTAACACTCATTCTAAATTTTTAAGGCAAAGGTGGAAAGAATTACCGAATACCGAGAAGTTGTCCATAAATACCTCCATAATGTCGTCCACAAGTTCATCAAAGATGGCCAACATGCAGCGCTAAAAAAGTAGCAGGAGCATTATATAATCCAAAAGGCATTCTACGATACGCAAACGTACCGTATGGGCATGTAAATGTTGTCTTCTCTTGATTTTCAGGAGCTATTGGGATTTGGAAGTAACCAGAGAGTCTGTCCAAGAAGCAGTAGTACATATGTCCAGACAATCTTTCTAACATCTGATCTATAAAGGGTAGAGGGAAGTGATCTTTTCTGGTGGCATCGTTCAAATTCCTATAGTCTATACAGACTCTCCAACCTGTTCTTGTGGGAATTAATTCATTCTTTTCGTTGTCTACCACAGTCATGCCTCCTTTCTTCGGAACTACCTGCACAGGACTTACCCAAGTGCTGTCAGAAATAGGATAAATTATTCCTGCATCTAGAAGTTTAATTACCTCATCTTTGACAACTTCTTTCATATTGGGGTTTAAAGGTCTCTGAGGTTGCACACACGATTTATATTCATCTTCCATTAAATTTTTGTGGGTGCAAAATGATGGGCTTATTCCTTTAATGTCTGACATTTTCCATGCTATGGCCTTTTTGTGCTTCCTTAGTACTCTTAGTAAATCTTTCTTCTCTTTAGGTCCTAGTTCTGAAGAGATGATTACTGGTAGTGTAGAATTATCCCCCAGGAATGCATATTCTAAATGCTTTGGTAATTGTTTTAGTTCTAACTTGGGCGGCTCATCAATAGAGGGTTTCTGTTTTAGTTCGTCATTGATCTCGATGTCTTCCATTTTCATCTATCTAGAGGATGATGCTTTGGGATTCTCATCATCGGTATCGTCATCTTTCCCCTCACTTTGTGAAAGACACAGTTCCATCGTGTCACTATGCATGATTTCCTACAAAGATTCTTGAAAAATGTGATTAGTGGCATCAACAAAGTAACAAGAATCATCTTGTTCTCTAGAATATCGCATGGCATCATAAATTTGGAAAACAATTTCCTCATCTCCTACCCTTAATGCAAGTTTACCCTCACCAACATTAATAACAGCCCTAGCAGTAGCTAGAAAGGGTCAACCCAAAATTAAAGGTACCTCTACGTCCTCATTCATGTCAAGCACAACAAAATCAACAGGGAATATAAATTTATCTACTTTTACCAAAACATCTTCAACAATTCCCCTAAGATATTTAACAGATCAGTCAGCTCACTGAATACTCATCCTAGTGGGTGTTGGTTCCACGAAACCAAGTTGCTTAAACATTTTATAAGGTATTAGATTAATACTGGCACCTAAATCAGCTAATGCTTTCTTTATGCTCAAACTACCAATTAAACAAGGAATAGTGAAACTTCCTGGATTTTTCAATTTGGTTGGCAACTTGTTTTGGATGATAGCTGAGCATTCTTCATTAAGCTACACTGTTGAAATTTCCTCAAACTTCCTTTTATTTGTTAGAAGCTCCTTCAAAAATTTTACATATGTTGGCATCTGTGAAACAGCTTCAACAAAAGGTAAGTTAATATGTAACTGTTTAAAAAGTTCAAGAAATTTACCATATTGTGCGTCTAAGCGGTCTTTCTTTAATTTTGCTGAGTATGGAATTGTTGGTTCGATCTCCTCATGGGTTGGTATTATTCTTACCTTCTAGGTTTCATGTGGTGCCTCTTTCTTCGTTTCAATTAATTCCCTTCCACTTCTTAGTGTTACTGCCTGTACCTGCTCTGTTTCTCTTTATAAGCTTTCTGATCGTGTTTCAGAGATTAACTTAGTAAGTTGCCTGAATTGATCCTTGAACTCTTGTGACAATGCCTCAAGTTTTGTTTCTAACTTCTGGAAACGTGTTTCTGAGGCCGCTATGAACTTTGTCAGTACTTCTTCAAGGTTCGACTTCTTTTCCTGTAGGTATGGCTGTTGTTGGGAGTTTTGGGAAGGTTGTTGCCTTTGATTTCTTTGACCGCCCCATGAGAAATTAGGGTGGTTCTTCCAACCTGGATTATAATTATTACTATAAGGGTTATTGTTAGAATGGAAATTGTTACCCATATAGTTCATCTGCTTGCTTTCCATGCCCTGTCCGTAAGGTGGGTACTTAGGATTCACCACTCCTTCACTTGCGTCACACTGCATAACTGGATGTGCCTGCGAAGAACCATAGAAACTATCAAATTTTTTTATGTAACAACTCTACCTGATTTGATAGCGTGGTTACTGCGTTAATGTTGAAAACTCCGGCTGCTTTGGCTGGCCTTGTCCTTGTAACTTGCCACTGAAGTTATTCAGTGACATCTCTTCTATAAACTCGTAGGCTGCTTAAGGAGTTTTGTTGTTCAGGGTTCCGCCAGCGGCTGAATCGATTAGTTGTCTTGTCGAAGGGTTCACACTGTTGTAAAAAGTTTGGACCTATAGCCATAAGGGTAATCTATGGTGTGGACACTTTCTCAACAAATCCTTGTATCTCTCCCATGCATCATAAAGTGTCTCTGAATCTATCTGCACAAAAGAAGAGATATCATTCCTTAATTTGGTTCTTTTGGCCGCTGAAAAATATTTTAATAAAAAAATTTCGGTCATTTGGTCCCATGTAGTGATTGACCCTCATGGAAGAGAATGCAACCACTGTTTGGCTTTATTTCTCAGGGAAAAGGCAAATAATCGAAGACGGATGGCATCATCAGAAACGCCATTTATCTTAAAGGTATCACAGAATTCTAAAAAATTTGCTAAGTGTGTGTTAGGATCCTCATCCTGCAAACCATCAAACTGAACAAACTGTTGTATCATCTGTATAGTGTTAGGTTTCAGTTCAAAATTATTTGCAGCAATAGTAGGCCTAACAATACTAGACTCAGTTCCTGTTAAACTAGGTTTAGCATAGTCATACATAGTACGTGGAGCATGATATTTAGCCATCTCTGGAGGTGGCGGATTATTTTCAGCCATCTCTTCTGTGGTATTTATTTTGGCCTCTTGCTCTTCGTCTATGTAGTTTAAGCTTTGCCTTATCTCTCTACGATTTCTGCGAACGATGCCTTCAATATCACTGTCGTAAACTAGAGGTACCAGAAAGGAACAAAAGAAAATTTAGCAAAGTCTAAAAAAATAAAAAATTAAATTAAATTGCAAAAATAAAATAAATATGGCTAAAGCAATAAAAATTAAGCGTTCTTAATATTTTAGTTCCCCGGCAACGGCGCCAAAAACTTGATTGCGTGTCAAAGTCTTACAATTTATAAAAAGAATGATCAAACCTGGAAACTAACTATGACAACGATTTGAGGCAAGCGCACCTATCGAACAGTAGTATAGTTTAGGCAAGACCAGAATGTCGAATCCCAAAGGAACCAAAAGTTCTAATAATAACTCTCTTTTTATTATCTAGCCTAAGAATTAAGGGATTTATTTATCTAATCTAAAATTAACTAACAACTAAACTAAAGATGCAAAGACAAAGAGGATGAATTGAGAAAATAACTTGAAAGAAAACCAATTGATTAAGACGACACCCAAGGAAGAATCCACCTAGACTTCTCTTGTTATCTAACTCTAAACCAGACGATTTTTTCATTTGACTTGATCCGTAAGATTCCCTAATGTATATTAGACCCTCTCTCGAGGCGAATAACGTCTAACCATAGGTTGATTAATTGAAATCTCTTTCTAATTAAAACCCCTAGAATCGCATTAACTCGATCTATGGACTCCCATATTAACGTCTAATCGCATTAACCCTAATCCGGCAAAATCTCGTCACCAAATCTCTAGGCGCGCGATCAAATCCACTTAATTATGCTAGATCTACTCTTAGGCAGGGACTTTTTCTCCCCCAACTAAGCACATCATATTTGAATTAATATCCTAGAAATATCAACACAATAATTAATAACACATAATTAAGAACAAATCAAATATTTATCATATAGTTTAGCAAACGATAACAAGATTCATCTTAGGTTTCATCCCCCTCAGGTATCTTGAGGGTATAGTTCATAACAATAGAGGAAAACATCTCAAAAGAAAAGAAAAAACAAAACAAAAGAAATCCCTAAAACCCCCTGAAGGAATTGAAGGAGAGATCCTCCGTCTTGAGTATAACTCCAGCTTTTTGAGATGGATCAACTGGCTATCTTCGAGTAATTCTCCATAAATCTACCTTCTCTGGCCTAGTCGGATAGCCCTTGACTAAGGCCTTGGGTTCCCCCTTTTCTGGTCATACTTAGTGTGTTTATATAGGCTTTTGAATATGTTTCTTTACCCCTAAGTATCCAAATATGAGTGAAACTCTTCTTTCCTGGGACAGGGACACGCCCATGGCACACACCCGTGTAAGCCGTGGCCATGCCGTGTTCTAGACTGTTGAATGAGGCACAGCCATGTGGTCTTTGGGCCAGGCCATGTGGATATCATGATATGGCCCATTTACTCTGTTTTGGGCCCGTTTTTCATTCTTTTCGTCATCCGGTGCTCTCCTGGGTATAAAACATGAAAACAAAGGATTAAGAGCACAAAATTACACAATTTAAGGCTTAAATCATCCAAAAGCATGCTAAATGTGGGCTTAAAATATGTTACTTTTACGGTTTATCACCTATTTTAGCAAAATTACCATATTGCCCCTGGTCTTTCACAAAATTACAATTTTACCCCTAGGCTCATAAAATGAAATGTGTTCATATTTCACACACCCAAGCCTATCTGATTCATATTCCCTCTTATAGCAACTCAATATTTCAATTATTTCACACATTTATCATCTATTTTATAACCTTTACAAAAAGGTCCTTTTAGGTGTTTTCATGGAAACACCTTTCACAAAAGTTGTTCTTTGACCCACTAAGATTTATTTTCTTCCATAAACTTTCAGAAATCAACACAAATGTTCACATGGTAAATCCCTAGACTCTCAACCATTTTTCAAAATAGTCCCCTCATTAGCTAGCTTAAGCTTTAGGGGTCCCAAAAGTACAAAAATTATCTAGGAAGACCTTAAAAATCACTTACTTGCAAGAGGATAGCTTGGCTAAAAGTTTGAGCTTCAAAAACCCCTATTTCTTGCTGAAATTTTGGTGGAGGATGAAGGAGAATGAATAAGATGATAGCTTTCTTGTTTTTCTCTTATTTTATTCAATTAAGTCACCTAATCCACCAAACATTACTAAATTGAGTCTATTGTCCCCCTATGGTCGGCTATTGCCTTTAAAAAGGCCTAATTGCACATTTAGAACCTCCAATTAAAATTCTATAGCTATTTGACACCTCTAGCTTGTAAAATAAAACTTTCACACTTTACGCGATTTAGTCCTTTTTCGCAATTATGCATGCAATCACCAAAATTAATGCACCAAAATTTTCATGCACTCATATAATCCTGATATAACACATATAATAATATTAAAAATAATTTCTCTGATCTCAGATTAATGGTTCTAAAACCATTGTTCTGACTAGCCCTAAAATTGGGCTATTACAATTGGTATCTCACGATCTTCTTTAAAATCAAGCACCACAAAATCTGCAGGGATAATGAAACTTTGTACCTTAACTAACCCCATCTTCCAAGACCCCTTTCAGATGTATTGAAGACTTATCCGTAAACTGTAATGTTATTTGAGTAGTTAAAGATCCGCTAACTTGAGTTTTTCAAAAATTGATAGAGGCATCAAATTAATACTAGCTCATAAATCACATAGAGCTCTATTAAAATGAATACTTCCTATCTCTATGGGTATAGTGAAAATGCTGGGGTCTTTCAATTTCCAAGGTACCTATCTTGAAATAATCACGCTATAGGAATAATTTAAATTAACTTGTTCTCCTTCCTTAATTTTCTTACGCTTAGCCATCATATCCTTTAAAAACTTTGCGTACTTAGGAACCATCTCAATTAACTCAATTAAAGGTAGGTTAAAATTTAATGTTTTAAATAGGTTTAGGAAACTTACAAATTCATCATCATCCCGCCTTTTTTTCCTCTAGTCTTGAAGGGAATGGGATTTTTGCATCGACAGAATCTTAGTTATTTCTTTCCTTGTCTCTATTACCGGTGTGATTACCTCCTCTGATTCTGGCTCATCTTCTGCTTCTAAGGATCCCTCTTGAGGATCATCATTATTCTTCGCAATTGTCACTAGAGTAGTGGATTCTGGGCTACTCAGTACTTTGCCCGATCGGAACGCAATTACTTTCACGTGCTCCTTACCTTCTCTTCGTGGATTATCTTTTGTGTTGCTGGGAATACCTGTGCCATTTTTTATTTTTATGTCACCTATCATGCTCATCAATATTTGATCCATAATTTTAGTCAATGTTCTTGTTGAACATCCATTCTCTTTGACTACATCTCTCCCCAAATTCTATCCAGACATTGACCACATGTAGTATGGTCATTTGGGTTGGCCCTATCCTGGGGTTTCTGCAAATAAAGTGGTTGGTAATTAGTGTTTTAGCCTGATTTGAATTATTACTTTCTCCTTGTTTCCCTTCCCATCTCAGATTTAGGTGCTCTTTCCAGCTGGGATTATATGTATACAAATAAGGATTTCCACCCCTATTCCTAATGTAATTTACATCCTCGACAGGATTGTTGATATAGTGGAAGAGTGGTTTGTCTCTCCCATGCATAGACGGTGTTGAAGCAGATTCGATACGGTTGAGTCTATCTACTAATTTTTTGATACTTGTCATCCTTTTGGATAGCTTTTACTGTGGCGGGTTTCTGACCATATGTGAATCGTTCAATTGGCCACTGACAGTAGTTTAGTTCCATAGTTCCATATTCTCAATGATTTCGTGTGCATCCTTGTAAGTTCTATTCATAAGGGCTCCTGCTGCTGCTCCATCTAATCCAGATCATGCATTTGCATCCAACCCATTATAAAATACCTACAGTCACATCCACTCATGAATCCATGGTATGAGCATTTTTGAATCAACATTTTGAAATGTTCCCACGCCTCATAGAAATTCTCTCCCTCCATCTATCTAAAAATAGCAATCTCTCTTCTTAGTTGAACTACTTTGCTAATTGGAAAGAACTTCTGTAAGAACTTTCTAGCAAGTTCATACCATGTAGTGATAGAACCTGGTTTCTACAATTCTAGCCAAGAAAAGGTGTTATTGTCACGTATGAATATGCTAAGCGAATTGTGCAAGTGTACACATCAAATCAAGTAATAAAGTGACAAGTGAGATCGTCTCCACAAGGATCGGTTAGGTATAAATTGGTCAAGTTATTATAAAGGAGTGTGCTTGATGCTGTGGCAAAAATAATAATAAGAATGCAGAGATAATTAAGGAATACTGATGTGTGTAATATGTGAATTCTATCAAATAAATGAAAATGCTATGGCAAGAAAATAGTAAGCATGCAGTGAAAATTATGAGAATGACTACGTGAATAATATCTAAACAAGTAACAACTAAGGCTGTAAAATATAGATGATACATAAAAGGTTAAAGGATCTATGATTTTGAATCGTAAGGTTGGGATTACTGAGAATCTACCCTTAATAACCAATAATGCCTTGGAAAAATTAATCTTATTCTACTGCTCTGAAGAGATCTAAAATGGTGTATTTCTTTCGAAAGCAAGACCTCAAGTTACCTTGCCTAAAGGGATATATGTTTATAGGCCTTTAGCATAGTACCTAGCATTGCTTTGTCTTCTTCTCGTATGGAATGCTACTCTATGTCTAGAGACTACTACAAGTATTCATTCGAATACTTGCTCATAGCATTCAATTTTGATCTAACTAACCTAACATTGTCAGTATTAGATTAATTTCATAAACATGTTGCACATTCATCTATGTCTAGATATTATACGCATGAGAATCATAAATACCTGTGAATGAAACAATAAATTAAAACTAATCTAGCCTTTAGCCATTAAAGGAAATAAAGGTTTCATCAAGCAATCTAAACCCTATGAGATTAAGTGAGATTAAGTCATGGATTGGTAAATAACATCCAAATTCAAAATAATATTCAACATCATTTTCATCAATTAAGATCACAAAGATACTAATAAAGAAGAAAAGGAAGAACTTAGGGAAGATAGATTTTGCCTATCCAGCCCATAACTCTGGCGATGCAATATCTTGTGATTGCCCAGAGGGACTACCTTCTTCTTCTTCCTTTCCGACTATAACTTGTTCTCAACCGTTATCGTTTACTTTTGTCCAAGGACTTTTTCCCAATTGTCTCTCTAACCATCTTTCCCCCTTTTTTCCTCTTTCTTGTTGGGTTTTATACCTCTTCCTTTAGAGTAGACCCATCATCCTATGATCTTTTTCCTCTTTTTTAGGCTGATTTTTCTGGTATACATACAACAAGGCTGATAATGGTTAAGTGTTGACTGGGTTACTTCCTAGCATTGTCAGGCATTCGTATTGGCAAACTGTCCAACCTTTTTCCATGATAAACATTCTCTCTATTACTTTTTTTCCTTATTTGCACCTTCCACTCAACAACAAATCCTTCCCGCAAACAATTAGAACTAACATGTAATAACATTTAAGCACAGTCCAAGCATTTTAATGCAATTTCCTAAAAATACTAATGGAGAATCCTAAAATGCAACTAAACTTACCTAAGTATAGGCAATTAACCAAGTATAAAGGCATAAAATATAACTCTTTCCAAGAGTTATTAGTTATCAATTAAAGAAAAAAGGAACAACCAAAGACAAATAGCATCATCAGTGACCCCATTATACTTAAAAGTATCACAGAGTTGGAAAAATTATTTTAAATGCTAATTAGATGTAATTTTCGACCTTGCTATACCTTTTTGAACCATGACCAGGCTTGGTAAGGCATAATCCCTTAGGGTTCTCTCATTTCGAGCCATATGTATTTTTATTGGTAACAGTGGTATCCGTAGGTGTAAGGCAGTATCCGTAGGTGTATAGGTCGAGTTGTAATATAGATTTACAACAAAGTAGGTGAGTACTCCAAGGATCGTACCCAAAGGAGGCGAGTGCCAGATCAATTCTAACCTAACACTAAAAGATCTAGTTAATAATTTTAAATTAGTTATAGGGACAAAAATATGAAATAAATGATTTTTAGGGTTTTATAATAATTGTGATAAAAATAAAAAAAAAACATAAAAAGATAAAATTCAAGAGATTAAATGGGAGAATAAATCAAATCCGATTATGGGTGATTAGTTCGCTTCGGTAATTTCCATCAACTATCATTTTGGGTACCTCATAATAAATCAAATCTGATTATGGGTGATTAGCTCGCTTCGGTAATCTCCATCAACTGTCGTTTTGGGTTCCTCATCAATTAACTAGTTGCTACCCTCGCAGGATCTTCTGATCTTCCACTAACATAACGAGTTAACTAGAACTCTTATCTTTCGACCTCACAGTTTAGACTGGTTTGGGGTTAAGGTGTTCATGGATGGGTAATACCAATTTTGAGTTAATTCCCACAATGTTGACTTATCGGGGTTGTCAGGCCTAGGGTTTGTTTCACGTTCTTCCTTTGCCAGGCAGCTGATCTGTTGAGTAACCCTACAAAACAGTTAACAGATCATACCTCCACTCGCTAATCCCCCATGAAGAGATTAGTTCCTCATGACTTCCATAGAGAATATATAATCAATGTAAAGAGAAAGCATGATAATTAAATTGACAAGATAGAGTAAATGAAAGAGTCTAATTGTATTGAAATTAAGCACAAATCCACAGAGGTTAAATGCTTTCACAATTTAGATCTCTTGAAATAAACAATAACAATTGAAATAAATCTAAAACCCTAAGAAAGAAAGAAAGTTAAACTAAATTTACAAGAGAGAATATAGGCTAAAGGATTGATATTTACAAGAGAGAATCTAGGCTAAAGGATTGATGTCATAACATGTGCCAAATGAGCCTATTTATAGCTTTTAGGTGGTCGTCATCCTTAACCCTAGTTTACTTGACGTCCTCAAGCTTAAAGTTTGATTGTGCAAACTAAAATATCCCTACTTCATGTTTAATTTTCATCACAGAGTTATTGTCGCGATGCACCAGGACTGTGTCGCAACATAGCAATCAGTATACTCCTCTTCAGCTATCTTTAAGGGTATGTCGTGACACCCTCAGCCTATTTCGCAACATTGAAGGTAGACTTGAGTTTTCTCCATTCTGTTCCCTATGTTGCGACAATGAGTCATCCGTGTTGTGACATAGCAATCAGTATTCATTTAATACACCTTCTAATGGTCTCCTACACACTCACAAAGTGCGTTAGCTCACCCTTGGGTCTCATTCGGCCCCTAAGGTCAATAAAAGACTCAATTTGCACATTTTATTGAATGTAATTAAAACAAAGAAAACTTAACTAAGAGATAACAAAAATGCTTGTATTCAAGCTCCTTGAATGCAAAAACTAGTTTAATTTGCTACACCGAATTACAACAGATCACCTATGGCATGCCAACTATATCCAACGGTCTCAAAGATAACAAGGCCAAAATATATGTTATTAAACACACATGTTACTTACAATTTTCTGCACTTTTTTTTCTACATGTTCACATTATAAGCACAAGATAATCACTGCCATTTGGCACATATAACATGCCCACAATCCACTCTTTCACAATAGGCATCATAAGCTTATTTCACATGTTATAGTATAACATTTTAATCCACAAGTTCACAATGCACCATCACATATTAAATCAATAGTATGAGAAACCTTACACTCGGAATTTAAAAATAGGATTTTCGACTAGTTCTAAATTCATAATTAACGCAACGAATCGTGTCTACAAGCAGCGATTCCAAACACTCATAGTTCACTTTCGCCTAGACTCCAAAAGCTCAAACTAGATTTTCCTTAACTAGTAAAAGATCCTAACGAATTTGAAGCTTGAACAAGTAAATCACACAATAAGCACAATTAACATACAGTCAAAGACTCACTTCAATCAATAAAAAACACAAGCCTAAGCTAAATTCTCATGTAACCGAAACCTTTGACATAATAAACTTGAAACTCAACTATCTCAGTCTATACTTAATATTTTTGCCTAAAACTTTTTCCATTCATCTAATTATTCACCTATGATTGATTTTCAACCTTTAAACTATGCAAAACTACCCAATTCATAGTATCAAAATTTTTCAACATGTTATGGAAATTTTCACAAAAATTCATTAAAACTTAAGAGATTTTTAACGAAACTTTGAACTCAAATTAGAAACCATATATTCATATCAAAACTAATTGAAAAACATTTTGAAAACTTATTTTTACTCAAAATCCCAAAATCCACCATTAACGACCCATTTCGATTTTTATTCAAAATATATAATTTAATAGGTAAAAACTCAATTTAAATGACTAGATAACATCTAAAACTAATATGAAAATGATTCATTACCTTAGCTGACGAAGAATCAACCGTTGATAAAAATCTGAAAAACCCAAAAATTAAACAATAGAGAAACCTATGGTGTTTTTACGTGTTTTTCTTAAAATTCTATGGAAATCTATTGCTTGAGTGATGATGGAAATAAAAGGAATAAATTTTGTAAAACAAAAATTTCATTTAAATGCCATGTTATGATTGGATTGAAGCCCTAGATCGACAATCGATCTTAACACATCTCATCATATCATCAAGGCTTGGAAGAGAGTATGCAAACCAAGTTTTGGTATAGATTATGACATGCATTTAGGTTTAATTAAGGTATATATGTATAAGAATACTAGTGAAAGTACTTAATGAAGTTTATATATTTTGATGGTTTAGTGAATTTGATTTGCAAGTGATTTAGTGTCCTAATGTGGCATCTCTTGCTCTAGCTATCGTTATAACTCAGGTAAGGGGTGTTACAAAATTGAACAATTAATCTTACCACTAACTTAAACTTATCTCTAACCTATTTCAATTATTAACCAATTAACATTCGATTTACTTCACCGCTACTTGAGTGATAAATTCATAACAAACATCAAAATAAATAAATAATAATAATCATACGAACAATAATTGAATAGTTGCAACCTCACTCTCAATCAAAGCGTTCATTTGACAAATGTTAGCACGACGGCTACAATTACTTCAAAAGAAAACAAAAAAAAAAAAAAACTTAATAAAAATAAAACTAATGTTGTTTCTTTTTAGCACACTTAATTGAAACCTAAAGATTTTTATTTAGTCATTTTTTAGCTAATTAGGGCTTAATTCAACTTGGGCATGAAGAAACAAAACAAGGAACGAAAAGATGAAGGAAAAGCCTCTTTATGCTACACGACCCAGTGCATTGCAATATGCACGTTGCCTCACAATACCTATCATTTTTCTCTTTTTTAGGCTCCTATCTTATTTTTGCTTGTATTTGAACTTAGTCCTCATGCAAATTGGACCTAATTTAAGTCAAAATACTTATTAAAATATTATTACTTAAAATAACTAAAAAAGTAAAAGTAACATAAAATGTAAATATGATGCAATGCATGAAATCTAGTCTAATTATGCAACTAAATGCATTTTTTTATTATTTTTTTTTGTCTATCACATTTTTTGTGTGATTCATGCCACACAATTACCAGTTACCACTTTATGTTCAATCACAAGTTGTCTTTATCACTTAGGTGATTAGTAACAGCCTATTTTTAAGTCTAATCGAAATAGTGGTTTCGAGACCACAATTTTGAGGCCAAAATTTTTATTTTATTATTTTATTAAAGTTTACAGCATGATAGATTTATTGTGTGAAAGTTTTGTAAAGAAATCTTACTGTTTGAATGCTTAATTCGGTAAAAAGGACTAAATCGAGTAAAATGTATGTTCTATTAGTTAAAGGTGTCAATTAGATTTGGCTTTTAAATATGATGGCCTTAAATGATAATTAAACCGTTTTATTTATGAGTGGACTTTTATGGACACATTTTATGTGTTTTTAATGGTTATATGTTTACTTGTAATTTAGTAATTTGTCATTAAATAAATAAAAAAAGGTAATTAAAAGTTTCCCATTATCATCTTATAACCAAAATTAGAGGAAGAAGAAGCTATAATAGGGTTCTTCATTTGGCAATGATAAATTCTTCAATTAGGTATGTATTTTGACTCGATTTTTAATGATTTCTATGTTTTTGAGATTGTTGCTTCGTATTCTAGCTAGCTCGTATCTTAGATTTTGAAATTGTTAAAGATTTAACATGTTACCATTGTTGAATGCTTGAGTAATTTGATAGTTGATGATGGATTTTGAATAATTGTTGTTAACAAAACTAGTTTTGTAAAGTGATTTTTGACAAAAATGTCAAAAAGGGATTAAATTGAGAAAATGTAAAATTATATGGGTAAAAGTGTGAATAATAAAAGATATGGTTGCTAGGAGTCCCTATGAAATTCGGCTAGCATGTAATTTTACTAAATTGCTTGAATTTGCAATTTTATGTGAAAAGGTCTAAATTATAAAAATTTGAAAGTTTAGGGCCAAATGTGTAAAATAGCCTTAATGTGTGTTTTGGACTAAATTGCAAAAATAGTTGATTAAATAAGTTGATTTTGATAATATATAGATCAAGACAAACCGAGATCAGGTTTAGATCGGGGAAAAGGAAAAGTGGACGAATAGTCTATAGTTTCCATTCGAGCAACTTGAAGTAAGTTCGTATAATTAGAATCGAACTTTTAAATACTTGAATTTATTTGAAATGTATGTATATAATTGAGAAATTGATATACTTGGAATACAAATGCCAATTTGATATAGACTGTTGGTTACCGAGCCCTATTTGAACCGTATGAATTCGTAGAATACGAGTGACATGTCACTAGAGTTACCGTTTTGGTCGAGCTCTTGTATTTGTTGTGGACTCACCACAGCTCGTATGAACTTACCGATATATCAGCTCATAAGAGCTTACTATTTTCAGCTCGTTAGAGCTTACTGTTTCAGCTCAATAGAGCTTACGGTCTATCAGCTCAAGAGGAGCTTACTGATCATAGCTCGAAAGAGCGTAAATGATAATGAATTGACAAATTACTGATGTATATCACCCGAGTATCCTTTGAAGTTCTAATAGGTTCAACGGGTATAAATTCTTTTTATACGGATGAAGTACTATTTATACGAATGAGTTATGAATTACTGTTTATATTATGGATTGTTGATTATATGAATGTGAATGAATTGTTACATGTATTTTATATGTTACATGAATTTAGTATGAAATTAGGATAAAGGTTGAATATATGTATTTATGAGACTAACACATTGATGAATGCTTGAGTTTAGGCATTTGGCAAGTGAATTTTATTTATTTTGTTTAATGGTTTGATTTTGTAACAAATGGTAAGATTAATTCTAAATTATACGGGCTTACTAAGCTATAAAGCTTACTTTTTTTTTCTTTTTCGTGTATTATAGAGGTTCTGTAGCTCGCTCGATTCGGATAAAGTTGGAGTTATGCATCACATTATCCAGTTGTCGATTGGTACTTTTGAATTTGTGGATATATGTAAATATGGCATGTATGGGCTAGTTAGAAGATGATAGTTATGGTTACTTGAACTAGTAATTTTGGTACATGTTATGGTATAAGTTTAAGCCATGTGATTTGGCTTAATTTGGTATAATGTTTTGGTTATGTATGAGTTTATAAATATGGTATGTTTTGGAAAGTAGTAGATGGAATGGAAATATGCAATTGATGACTTGATTTGAATTAGTCAAATGAATGGAAAATGCATGATATTATTTAGGTATTTGAATGCTATGTTGAAATGGTATAAAATGTGTTTGAAATGTCATGGATTGGCTGCCAATTGAGTTGTGAAATGTTGAAATTTATGCTTGTATATGCAAGTAAAGAATAGGGTGGCAAAAGGCCTATTTTTGTCTACACGGGTCTGTGTCTCAGCCATGTGCGACACACAGTCATGTTGCACAGCCGTGTACCCCCTGGTGTTGAAATTAAATTGAAGTCAATCTGCTCCATATGTCCTCTGTAACACCCCTAACCCGTACCTGTCACCGGACTAGGGTTAAAGGCGTTATCGAATAGATCGAAAACATTTACAGAAATGTCATACATACATTCATCATTCAAGATCAAAGAGTCCCTATATTGGTCAACGAGACCTAAAACATGCTTATAAACTAGGTCGGGACTAAACCGAAACACATACAAACATTTTCAGAAATTTAAAACTTTTCTAAATTTTAGGGGTTACACACCCGTGTGGGTAGGTCGTGTGCCTCCCACGGCTGCTAGACACACCGTGTGTCCTCCCCGTGGTCGAAACTGACTTTTGATCCACGGCCACCAAGCATGCCCGTGTACTTTGGCCGTGGTCGATCCTGTCAAAATTCACACGGCTACTAGGCACGTCGGTGTGCCAAGACCGTGTACTCTTATGCTAGCTACTGACTTAGCCCCACAGTCACTTGGCACGCCCGTGTGCCACAACCGTGTGGCAAAATAGGCCATTTGCAAGGCCAAAATGCCACCCACTTGGGTCTTACCAACAAGCAATATTTACCAACACATTTCATGCATATTAGATAACCAAAATAAGCATTCAATCTAGACATTCAATACCCATTTCAACCAAGCCAACTTCCAAGACCAAAACATATGTATATCAAGTATAATTCATCTAAATGCTTACCCAAAAACTTGACTAATTCATGTGCTTCAACCATACCAATGTATACTTCATATATCACATTCATTTAAACATAATACCACCATATAACTAGCCAAATCACATGGCTAAATTCACTTCATTTACAAATATAAAAGACTAGCCTATACATGCCATATCTAGTAAAATATATATCCAAAATGTACCAAAAACAAGTTGAATAGTGTGATGACAATCCTTGACGGTCCTGAGCCTTCAGTAGCTTTGACGACCTATAAAACAGAGAAAACGCACACACGGAGTAAGCTTTCCAAAAGCTTAGTAAGTCATAATACAAACAAACTTAGCATAGAAGGTATATATACTCATAGATTCATTGGCACATTTAAATCACTTAGCAAATTATCACATATATATACTTTGGTCCATGTTCTTGGCCATATTTGCCACATTCATCAATTCAAAAGTCTCATACACAAAGCTCTTTCATACATACTATCACATTGCATATTATTATTCAAATGTACATAATCATCATAGCAAGATTACATAGGAACTTACCTTATATACACAGTTAGTGTATGAATCAACGTACCTGAAACAGATTCACTATTTACATGGCCATTTCATATCACAGACTTGCCTGTTGAACTGTAAGGAATCTAGTAGGATACTCGGAAAGTTCAGACTAGTCGTACAATGCCAACGTCCCAGATGAGGTCTTATATGCACTCAGATATCGATGCCACTGTCCCAGACAGGGTCTTACATGAATCAATACGATGCCGATGTCCCAGACATGGTCTTACACGTAAAGATCAAATCGATGCCAATGTCCCAGACGATCGAAGTCCATTTTCCTCGGTTCTTGATCTAAACATATTCAGAATTAACCCTTTTATTCACTAATTCATTCAATTCAATCCAAGGATACACATTTTTAGGGCCATTTGCAAATTAACTCTCATATTTGCACAATTTATCAATTTAGTCCATTTTTCTCAAAACATCAAATTCACAAAATCTTCACATATCTATGCTTAGCTGAATTCTTATGGACATCATACAAGCCCATAATTTCCATCAAATTTGCAATTTAGTCCTTCAAATTTCTATTTCCACAATTTAACCCTATTTAGCTAAATTCATCAAAATTTCAAGAACAAAATATGTTCACTAAACACATATCTATCATTTAACATCATAAATCATCATAAATCATATGAGTTCATCAAAGTCTCATATCATAAACATCATCAATCCTCAAAATTGAAACATGGGTTTTGTAATAGACAAAGCAACGATTACAAAAACATAGAAATTATCAAAAACCGAATAAAACTCTTACCTTAATTAGCTTGAGAAAGGGCCGAACATTCAAAGGTTTTAACCTATTTTTCTTTTCTTCTTTTTCGGTGGAAAAACATATAAATGGCCACAATCTTTTTAACTTTTTTTTATTATAATATCTTATAATGTATTATAATAACTTAACTTATAAAATAAACATAAAAAAGCATAATATATATATGCATGTTGCCGTCCATTAACCAAAAATAAAGGCTAAATTGCCTCATAAATCCTCACACTTATAAAGAAACAACAAATAGGCATCCTTTCATAAAACATGCAAATTTGCATTTCAATGCATTCAATCCTTTTTGTCAAATTAAACACACAGACAGACAAATTAACTCACAGAAACTTACCACATGCTTAGTCACATATCAACGACACAAAAAATAATATTAAAATATTATTCAGACTCGGATTTGTGGTCCCAAAACCACTGTTTCGACTAGGGTGTAAACTGGACTGTTACAGCCTCACACACAGGCATGTGATTGGCCGTGTGTCACAAGTCAGTATACCCCTAAATGGCATACGGCCTAGCACACAGGCTTGTGGCTTGGCCGTGTTGCATAAGTCAGTATACCCTACAAGTTTGGCACGGCCTAGTACACGTCCTGGCACACTGGCGTGTGTGGCCATTTTGAAGGGCACACATGCTAGACAAATGGGCGTTTGGTCTGCTGTGTGACCCGAGTCAGTATGTATGCCCTGTTTCCACACGGCCTGAGACACGGGCGTGTAGGTAGTCCAGTGAGGCACACGGCTTGTTCAGATGGGCGTGTGACCCCTGAATGTTTGAAATTTTTCTAAGTTTCCAAAATTTTTATAAGTTATCAGTTTAGTCTCGAACTGCTCCTAAAGCATGTTTAAGCTTTGAAGGCTATTATAAGGGACAAAATAATTGAGATTGAATGATCGTTTAAATTGATCAAATGATTGAGTAAAGTATAGTTATATGTGTTAGAAGTCCGATAATACTCTGCAACCCTATTCTGACGTTGGATACATTTATTGGTATTAGAGCTACGGTTTAGTCGATTCTAGGACTAACGTAGCGTATGTGAGTCTAGCTATACATGTCATATATATAAATTGTGATAGTGTGATTTTAAATGTGTTTTTATATAGTAAATGGATCTTGATCGAGCCGTAGTTGATGAGGTCAAAAGTAACGCACCTGCTCCCACTCAAGGGACAGCGGCATTTGACTCTAGACCCGTAACGGGTAGCCAAGAAAGTGAGGCTAAAAAAGCCTTCTTCCAAATGATGAATGAATGGTTTACACAATACACTCATACAAACCCGGCTGCTCAACAAACTCCATCCCTACCTATTCCCCAACCGATCCCTATAGTTCCTAAAGGTATGGATCCTTTGCGATTAAATAAACCACCTATTAATAAGATATGGAAACACAAGGCTGAAGACTTCAGAGCTACTGTTAGCGATGATCCTAAGAGAGCCGAGTTTTGGCTTGAGAATACAATTCAGGTATTTGACGAACTGTCTTGCACACCTGAAGAATGTTTAAAATATGTTGTATCACTGCTGAGAGACACTGCGTATTAGTGATAGAATACTTTGGTATCCGTAGTTCCTTGAGAAATAGTTACTTGGGAATTCTTTCAAGTTGAATTCAGAAAGAAATACATAAGCCAAAGGTTCATTGATCAGAAAAGAAAGGAATTTCTTGAATTGAAATAGGGTCATCTGTCGATAACGGAATACGAAAGAAATTTTGTAGGACTCAGCAAATATGCTCATGAATGTGTTCTTCTAAGGCTATAATGTGTAAAAGGTTTGAAGATTGGTTAAATGAAGAAATCAAACTATTAGTGGGGATTCTTGAGTTGAAAGAGTTCGTTATTCTATTTGACAGAGCCTACAACGCTGAAGAGCTTAGCAAAGAGAAAAGAAAAGTCAATTTTGAGGCTAGAGAATTTAGAAAAAAATTTGCGGGCAAATCACATCAGTCAACATCAAAGAAATCTAAAGAATATCATCCTCGTTATACTACTTCTGCGGGGATTTCGATCAGAGAAAGAGATGCAAGAAATTTCAGCTCTAAACCTCAGACGACATCTATTGCCAGTGCGGGTAGTGCTAGAAATGTTGTACCTGAATGTAAGCATTGCAACAAGCAAGTGGAGCTTGTTTTAGATGTGGATTTCTTGATCATTATCTATGGGACTATCTAGAAAAGTCTATAGCTAAAAGAGATCAACCAGCGAATGTGAGTAATACGGCTACTAGAGGGAGACCACCTCGAAACACTGGAAGTACGAGTGGTAACCGAGGTGCTACGAGAGATTCTGTTATGAGATTTGAGGCACGAGCACCTGCCCGAGCTTATGCTATTCGTGAACGAGAGAAGGCATCATCACCAGACGTTATTACCGGTACTTTTTATCTTTTTGATACTGATATAGTTGCATTGATAGATCCTGGATCGACCCATTCATATATTTGTATGAATTTAGTATTTAAAAAGAGTTTATATGTCGAGTCTACAGAGTTTGTAATTAAAGTATCAAACCCTTTAGGCAAATCTGTGTTAGTTGATCAAATTTGTAAGAATTGTCCTTTGGTGACTCGGGGTTACTGTTTTTGGGCTGATTTGATGCTTCTACCGTTTGATGAGTTTAATGTGATTTTGGGTATAGACTGGCTAACTATGCATGATGCAGTTGTGAATTGTAGACTAAAGACTATTGAATTGAAATGTCAAAATGGTGAAATTCTTCGGATTAAGTCTGATGATTCGAGTGAATTATCTACTATGATATCGTCTATGTTAACCCAGAAATGTATGAAAAAGTGTTGTGATGCATATCTTGCATATGTATTAGATTCTAAGGTATCTGAATCAAAGATTGAATCTATACCTATTATTTGTGTGTTTTTGGATATAGTTCCAGAATAATTACCAGGTTTGCCACCAATTAGAGAGGTTGGATTTGGTATTGAATTAGTACTGAAACAACACCGATATCGATAGCTCCATACAGAATGGCTCCAATAGAATTAAAAGAGTTGAAACCTTAGCTGCAAGAATTGACAAATCAGGTTTGCACGACTGAGTTATTCGCCCTGGGGTGCAATAGTATTGTTCATATAAAAGAAATATGGTATGATAAGGATGTCTATCAATTACAGACAGCTGAATAAAGTGACTATAAAGAACAAATACCCTCTACCGTGGATTGATGATTTATTTGATCAGTTGAAAGAGGTTACAATATTTTCAAAGGTTGAATTGAGATTGGGTTATTATCAGCTATGAGTTAAAGAGTCGAATGTGCCGTAAACTGTATTCAGAATGAGGTACAGACATTATGAATTCATTGTTATGCCTTTCGGATTAACTAATGCTCCAACAGTTTTTATGGACTTGATGGAACGGATATTCAGACCATATTTAGACAGATTTGTAGTTGTAGTCATTGACGACATTCTGATCTATTCGCGAGATGAATCTAAACATACTGAGCACTTGAGAGTTGTGTTACAAACTCTACGTGATAAGAAATTGTTTGCAAAGTTCAACAAATGTGAGTTTTGGCTTCGAGAGGTTGGATTTCTAGGGCATATTGTTTCAGCTGATAGTATTAGAGTTGACCCGAGTAAGATTTTTGCTATTGTTGATTAGAAACCACCAAGAAATGTGTCTGAAGTCCGTAGTTTTTTGGGTTTAGCGGGTTATTATCGAATATTCGTGAAAGGATTTTCGATGATTGCAACACCGATGACACGACTACTTCAGAAAGATGTGAAATTCGAATGGTCAAAAAAAATGTCAACAGAGTTTTGAACAGTTGAAAGTACTGTTAACTGAAGCACTAGTTTTGGTTCAACCTGAATCGAGGAAAGAATTTGTAATTTATAGTGACGTGTCATTATATGGTTTGGGATGTGTTCTGATACAAGAAGGAAAAGTTATAGCTTATGCTTCTCAACAATTGAAACTGCATGAAAAGAATTATACGACGCACGACCTTGAGTTGGTTGCAATTTTGTTCACGTTGAAAATTTGGCGACACTACTTATACGGTGAAAAATGCCACATTTAATCGAGTCACAAGAGCTTAAAGTACTTGATGTCACAAAAAGATTTGAATCTACTACAACGAAGATGGCTTGAGTTATTGAAAGATTATGAATTTGTGATTGATTATCACCCAGGAAAAGCTAATGTTGTTGCTGATGCCCTAAGCCAAAGATCTTTGTTTGCATTACTAGCAATGAATACCCAGTTGATGATTTTTGATGATGGGTCTATTGTAGCTGAATTAAAAGCTAAAACGATATTTCTTCAACAAATCTATGAGTCCCAAAAAAAGGATCATGAATTTCAAGTTAAACGGATTCAATGTGAGAATATCCCTAATTCAGAGTTTCAGATTGGAATCAATGATTGTTTAAGGTTCCAGAATAGAATTTGCATACCGAGAAATTTAGAACTCATTTAGAAGATGTTGCATGAAGCACACCATAGTTTTTTATCTATTCATCCAGGAAGTACCAAAATGTATAACGATTTGAAATAGTTTTACTGGTGGCAAGGCATGAAAAGAGATATATCATAGTTTGTTTCTAAATGTTTGATTTGTCAAGAAGTCAATGTAACAGCCCGATTTTGGGGCTAGTCAGAACAGTGGTTTCGAGAATGCTAACCCGAGGTTAAGGAAAATTATTTTGATATTATTTTATGTTTGATGGCATTAATATATGGCTATATAAAAGTTTTGGTGCTTTAATTTTAATGATTGCAAGCTTAATTGTGAAAAAGGACTAAATCGCATAAAGTGCGGAAGTTCCATTATTCAAGGTAGAGGTGTCTAATAGCTATGAAATATTAATTGGAGGTCCTTAATGTGCAATTAGGCCAATTGGGAGGTGTTGCCCGGCCATAGAGACTAAGGAGACAAGGGCATTAAATTTTTGGTCACATTTGGTGAAATTAGGTGATGAAAAGATGAATAAAATAAGATAAAAAGAAAAGATATCATCTTTCACTATTCATCTTTCTTCTTCCATCAAAAATTGAAGGGAAAATAGGGGATTTTAGAGACCAAACTTTTAGCCAAGCTATCTCCTTGCAAGTAAGTGATTTTGGTGGTTTTATTTGATAATATTTGTACTTTTAGAGTCCCCAAAGCTTAAGCCAGCTAATGAGGGGACTAATTTGCTAAATGATTGAAGTTTAGGGATTTTCCATGAGATTTTTCATGTTGGTTGCTGAGTTTTTATGGAGGAAGATGAATGTTAGGGTGATGAGGAACAACTTTTGTGAAACGTGTTAGCATGAAAACACCTAAATAGGACATGAATGCAAAGATTGAAAATGTGTAATAAATACATGAAATAATTGGCATTATGAGTAGTTGTAAGAGTAATAAATGTTCAACTAGGCTTTTTTAACGAGAAAATATGATGAAAAATGATTTACAAGCCTAGGGGCAAAATCGTAATTTTGCCATAGTACAAGGGCAAAACTGTCATTTTTACCTAAGTAGAGATTATGATGTATTATGATTATAAAATGAGTGAATGAGTGAATTGTGTTGTCATAGACCAAGAAAAGCGTGGAATCAACCTTGACCGAGGAAAAGGCAAGGTTACGGAATAGACCGTTGATTAACGCGTTTTGCACCAAGGTAAGTTTATGTGTAAATGATGTATCTTAAATACACATGTAATTGCTTATTGGTGCATTGTATGATTGAGAACACTTACGATTTAGATGGATGGAAATTTGGTAGAAAGTGAATAAACTCCTTATGAACGTTAAAATAAATTTGTAGGTGTGGAATATTATTCATAGAAAATAATGGTGGGCTATGTGCGATACCTCATTAATTATTTTTTTTTTGGCAGGCTATGTGCAATACCACCTTATCACTTGTTCACGATGGGCTGTGTGCGATACCATCGTTAGTATTATTATTTGGTGGGCTAAGTGCGATACCACCGTAAATATTCTTGTTGGTGGGCTATGTGCGATACCACCCTATTAATAATAAATGTGGGCTAAATGTGATACCACCTAGTGTTTGGTATTACTAAGAATGGTTTATTGTGTAATTATGATGTGTTGTTTCATGTGATCATGTGGTGATCAAGTGCAGGGATGTATGTTAAATAATAAGAGCATTTGGTTGTGATATGGTTGGATTGTGGTAAGAGATGAATGAGTAAGCATGATCTTGGATTGTGAAATGCTATTTATTGATTAGCACATGTTATGATGTTTATTGTTTACATGTAAACTTTTTAAGCTTAAAGCTTATCCCTTTTCTTTTCCCTTGTTTTATAGTGATGAAGAGTCGAGTTGGGATACGGAGATAATTGGAAGATCACCCACACTATCAGCTCATCTTGGTATATTTAGAACTAGCATTTTGAGTATGGTAATGGCATGTATAAGAGCTAGACTAGGTATATTGTTTTGTTATTTTGGCCAAATGTGTTGGCTTCTTATAGATGAAATCTTTTGTATATTGCCATAGTAAATGGCTCTTTACTATCAATCAATGGAATGAAAGGTTATTCATAAGTGTGTAGAGTATATGGTTGGGTTGTTTGGGTATGAATATGCATGAATGAATTGATGCTAGAGGGTGAATTATGCTTGAGTGAGTTAGGGTGGTGAAAGAGCTTGGCAAATAGCCTTGTTCTTGCCCACACGGGTACGCACACGGGCGTGTATCTAGGTCGTGTATGACACACGGTCAATTGCATAGGTGTGTGACCAGGCCGTGTGTCCCCTTGCATGTTAGAATTGCAAGTCAGTAAGCTCAGTAGTAAACACAAGGGCAGAGACACACCCGTGTGTCTCAACTGTGTGGGAGGCACGGCCAAAGGCATGGGCGTGTGCCAAGCCGTGTGAAGTCTGCACCTGAATTTAGGAATTTAATTTGACATGCAGTCTAAGGACACGGGCGTGTTCCTTGGCCGTGTGACCATAGTGAGGTGATGACATCATAAACAGAATGCAAAGGTTTTGGCACACGGACTGAGACACGGGTGTGTCGAGGCCGTGTGAGGGACAGGGGCTAGAGGTACGGGCGTATGTCTGACCGTGTGAGATAAGTCAATGTCGACCACGGGTGAGGGACATGGGTGTGTGTGACCACACGGCCTGCCCACATGGGCGTGTCCCATTTCACATGGGCGTATGGACCCTATTTAGGGAAAAATTTCTAAGTGTGTAAAAGTTTTCGATTTATTTCCAAAACCTTCCAGAATTATGTTTAGGGCACTGTAGGCCCATTATAAAGAGGTTAGATATGAGAATGGAAAAGTTCTAATTTGGAATAGATTTTGATAACCTAAAGTTGTATGACCTTGTAAGTCAAGTACAGTAATGCCTCGTACCCGATCCTGGCGTAGACTACAGGTACGGGGTGTTACATTTAGTGGTATCAGAGCTATTGTTTAGTCGGTTCTCAGACTATGGTAGCGTGAGTTAGAGTCTAGTTATACATGCCATAAGTGTATATTGATAGTGTGGTGGCTTCTAACAATTCTAAAATTTGTTTTATATATTAAATGGATCCCAATCGAGCGGCTGCTAATGACACAGCTAGTAACACGCCGGCTCCCGCGCAAGGGACTACGCCTATAGAGAGTGGACCCGAGACTAGGGGTCAAAGATATGAGGCCCAAGAAGGCTTTCTCTAAATGATGAGTAACTGGTACATGGAGTATGTACGAGCAAACCCTAATGCTCAACCTCCACCACCCCCTCTTATACCTCATCCAGTTTCAGTGGCTCCTCAAGGTATAAATTTAGTGAGGATGACCAAACCCCCTGTAGATAAGATTCAGAAGCAAGGGGCTGAGGAGTTCAAAGCTAATATATAGGATGACCCCGAGAAGGCGGAGTTCTGGCTTAAGAACTCGATGAGAGTGTTTGATGAACTCTCCTGCACACCTAAGGAGAGCTTAAAATGCGCCATGTCCTTGCTGAGGGACTCGGCATACCATTGGTGGAAAATGTTGACGTTGGTAGTTCCAAGGGAGAGAGTAACGTGGGACTTCTTTTTGGAGGAGTTCCGAAAGAAGTATATAAGCCAACAATTTGTGGACCAGAAACGGAAAGAATTCCTTGAATTAAAGCAAGGAAAATTTATCGTGGCAGAATATAAGCGTGAGATTGTTAGGCTTAGCAAGTATGCACAAGAGTGTGCGTCTACAGAAGCTATCTTGTGTAAGAGGTTTGAAGATGGGCTGAATGAGGATATTAGGCTGCTAGTGGGAATTTTGGAGTTAAAGAGTTTGTGGTGTTGATTGATAGGGCATGTACGGCCGAGGAACTGAATAAGGAAAAGAGGAAGGAAATGAGTGAGGCCCAAGATGCAAGAAAAAGGCCAATGACTAAATCACACCAAGCTCAATCAAAAAAGTCCAGGGAGATGAACCCTCGGACGACTGCATCATCTGGATATTCACATAGAGATTGAGGTACTACCTACTCGGGCTCGAGAGTTTAAGCTAGTTCGATGGCAAGTGTGGGTAATCCGAAGTCCAAGCTGGAGTGTGCAAATTGTGGTAGGCAGCACACTGGGGTGTGTTGGGGAAACAACCAAAATTGTTATAAGTGTGGTTCCCCCAATCATTTTATTCGTAATTGTCCTGAAAGGGATGACAATGAAAGAAAGCATGACGTAAGATAAACCAATGTATCTTCAAGGGGTAGACCACAAAAGAACCCGGGAGGTGGGACTAGTAGTAGAGGTGTGCCTCGAGATTCTGCTGTGAGACTGGAGAGTCAAACACCCACGAGGACTTATGCCATTCGCGTACGCGATGAGGCATCATCTCCAGATGTGATAACGGGTAATTTTTCTCTTCATTACACCTCTGTTATTGCTTTGATTGATCCGGGGTCTACCCATTCATACATTTGCATGAAATTCGCATCTAGTATGAGCATGATTGTTGAGTCTACGGAATTTGTGGTAAAGGTGCCAAACCCGTTAGGCAAACATGTGCTAGTTGACAAGGTGTGTAGGAATTGTCCTTTGACAATTAAAGGTTATTGTTTTCCGGCAAATCTTACGTTGTTGTTGTTGTTTAATGAATTTGATTTGATTCTTGGTATAGATTGGTTGACGGATCATAATGTTTTAGTGAACTGTGGTAGCAAGTTTATTGAATTGAAATGTGAAAATGGGGATGTCATTCGGGTTGAATCAGGTAGATCGAAAAATCTGCCAGTGATAATTTCAACTATGGTAGCCGAGAAATACTTGAGGAAAGGGTATGAGTCTTATCTCGCCTTTGTGCTAAATACTCAAGAATCGGAGGTAAAGATAGAATCAGTGCCGGTTGTAACAGTCTGGTTTAGACCCTAGTCAGAACAGTGGTTTCGGGACCACAAATCTAAGTTCGAATAATATTTTTTAATATTATTTTACATGCCTATGATATATGATTAAGTATGTGTTAAAGTTTCTTAAGTTAATTTGTCCGTCTGTGTGTTTAATTTGTGATAAGGATTAAATTGCATAAAAGGTAACAATGGCTTTCTATTTGATTAGTGTTTTAATCATGGTGGCTTTTAAATGTTAAGGATTTAAGTGGCAATATAATGACTATTATTGTTAGTGGATGGCAAGTTGTTAAATGAATAAGTTTTATATGTTAAAATTTATGGTTAATATTTATAAATTAATGATATATGATATTTTATATTATAATAAATAGAAAACGAGAGTAAGTGGCCTTATTCTTATCATCTTCTTGCCGAAATTCATAAAAGAAAGAAAAGAAAAACACAAGCTAGGGTTCGGCCATTGAATTGAATAATTAAGGTATGTTTTGACTTTGGATTTTGATGATTTTTATGTTTTTGAGATTCTTACTTAGTCTGCTATCACGCCCATGTTGTAATTTGAAGAATTGATGATATTTGTGAGTTGTGCCATGGATGAATTAGTAAGCTTTATGATGAATTTAGTTATTAAATGAAAGATATGTGCTAGATGAACATATTTTGTTCTTGAATTTTTGATGAATTTAGCTAAATAGGGCTAAATTGAGAAAAATGATAATTTGAGGGACTAAATTGTGAATTTGATGGAAAATAAGGCCTTGTATGATATATATATATATATATATATATTCGGCTATGCATGGTTAAATGATGATTTTGTGAATTTGATGTTTTGAGAGAAATGGACTAAATTGTTAAGTTGTGCAAATGTGTGGGCTAAATTGCAAACTGTCCTAAATATGTGTATTTAGATTGAATTGGATGAGTTAGTGAATAAAAGGGTTAAATTTGAATATGTATAGATCAAGAACCAAAGTAATCGGACTTAGATCGCGGGAAAGCGAAAGTAATTGATAGCCATATCCATTCCCGTTAAATCGGATCCAAGGTAAGTTATTATGCAAATAAACGTATTTATACTGAATTATGAATATTCATATAACTATCAATAACGATGACTATTTATGAGATGATGTATATGTGAATTTTGAGATAAGAACGACATAGTGGCAATGTTCGCGAAGTTCCGTACGAACCTAGGAATAGATAGGATTAGCTATGTCATGACATAGGTGTCTGTTCTGAGATATCATGTAAGACCACTTCTGGGACGTTGGCATCGATACGAGATTTTGTGTAAGACCACGTCTAGGACGTTGGCATCGATACAAGATTTACGTGTAAGACCACGTCTGAGACGTTGGCATCGATACGAGATTTACGTGTAAGACCATGTCTGGGACATTGGCATCTTATTGAATCGTGTAAGACCCTATCTGGGATAGTGGCAATGATATCAGAGTACATGTAAGACCTCGTCTAGGACGTTGGCATTGTACGACTATTCTGAGTTTTCTGAGCATCCTATTAGATTACAAATGGTTCAACAAGCAAGTTTGTGATACGAAAGGTTATGTGGATTATAAATCCGTTTCAGGTATGTTTAATAAGTACACAAGGAGTGTATGAAAGGTAAGTATCTATACGAACTTACTAAAATGAATATGTGCAATGGAATGATGAGATGATATACGAAATTATGCTTAGATGAACTATGTGCATATGTGGTAATGAGTTGAAGTATGTGATAAATTATGGCTAAACAATTGAGCCAAACTCTATGTGAGATGTATATGCTATGAGAACCATTATTGTCATTGTATAAATATGCTATGTGTATTTTAAGTTAAGTATAATTATATATGACTTACTAAGCTTTTGAAACGCTTACTCTGTATGTGTGTTTTCTCTGTTTTATAGATCGTCAAACCTACTGAAGGCTCGGGAACATCGAGGATCGTCATCACACTACTCAACTTGTTTTGGTACATTTTGGAAATGTATAAAGCTAGATATGGCATGTATAGGCTTGTTTATAATTATTAAGTGAACTTAGCCACGTGATTTGGCTAGTTATGTGTTGGCAATATGCATTAATGAATATGATATGTGATGTATGTTTTGGTATAGTTTGATAGTATATAAAGTGGTTAAGTTTAAGGTAAGTATTTGGATGAATTATGCTTGTGTTTACATGAGTTTTAGTCTTATAGATTGGCCTGGTTGAAATTGGATTTTACATGTAGTGATAGGATGATTATTTTGATATGTTCTTGGTTGCCAAAGGTGCATGAGTTGAATTGGTTATTTGCTTGTAGGTATGACCCTAATGTGGGTGGCATTTTGGCCTTGCAAATGGCCTATTTTGCCACATGGTTGTGGCACAAGGGCGTGCCTATTGACCGTGGGACTAAGTCAGTAGCTAATTAAGAGTACACGGCCTTGGCACACAGACGTGCCTGGTAGCCGTATGGTTTATTCAGGATCGACCATGGCCAAAGTGCAAGGGCGTGCTTGCTGGCCGTGGAGCCAAGTCAAGATTGACCACGGCCAAGGTACATGGGCGTACTTGGTGGCCGTGGAGTAAAGTCAGGTTCGACCACAGGGAAGACACGTGGGTGTGTCTAGCAGCCGTGGGAGGCATACGGCCTGCCCACACTGGCGTGTAACCCCTGAAACTTAGAAAAGTTCTAAATTTTGAGAACTTTTGTAAGTGTTCGGTTTAGTCCCAGCCCTACCCTAAAGCAGATTAAGGTCTCGAAGACCAAAATAAGGGGCTCTCTAATTGTTAATGATTGTATGAATTTTTTTATAAAAGTATCTGATCTTTCTGGTAACACCTTTAACCCTAATCTGGTAACGGACACGGGTTAGTGGTGTTACACCGGTGGTATGCGATTATCCGGATATATTCCCGGAAGAATTACGCGGCTTACCTCTAGTTAGAGATGTCGAGTTTGGAATTGAGTTAATTCCCGAAACGGCACCTGTTTTGGTTGCTTTGTATAGGATGGCACCATTATAGTTGAAAGAATTGAAAGTTTAGTTCCAAGAGTTAATGGATAAGTATTTGCAAGACCGTGCTATTCACTATAGGGTGCTCCTGTACTTTTTGTAAAGAAGAAAGATGGGTCGATGTGGTTTTGTATAGACTATAGACAGCTAAACAAGGTGACAGTGAAGAATAGTATCCTTTACCAAGCATAGATGATCTATTTGACCAATTGAAGGGAGCTACGGTGTTCTCTAAGATAGACTTAAGGTCTGGCTATTATCAGTTGAGAGTTAAGGAGCAGGATGTGTCGAAAACTGCATTTCAGATGATGTATGGCCATTATGAGTTTCTTGTTATGCCATTTGGCTTAACGAATGCTCTTGCGATTTTTATGGATTTAATAAACAGTGTCTTCCGACCATATTTGGACAAGTTTGTAGTTGTCTTTATCGATGATATACTGATTTATTCTCGGGATGAGAGTGATCACATAGAGCACCTGAGAATTGTTTTGCAGACTTTAAAAGACAAGCGATTGTATGCTAAATTTAGCAAGAATGAGTTTTGGCTCTGAGAAGTCGGATTCCTAGGACACATTGTGTCGGGAATGGTATTAGAGTTGATCCGAGTAAGATCTCGGCTATCGTAGAGTGGAAATCGCCAAGAAATGTGTTGGAAGTCAGAAGCTTTTTGGGTTTAGCGGGGTACTACAGACGGTTTGTAAAATGATTTTCCATGATTGCTACCCTGATGATGAAACTGTTGCATAAAGATGTCAAGTTTGAATGGACTGAGAAATGCCAACAGAGCTTCGAGAGATTGAAAACCTTGTTGACTGAGGTGCCGGTTTTGGTACAACTTGAGTCAGGGAAAGAATTTGTGGTTTACAGTGATGCTTCATTTAATGGTCTTGGTTGTGTGTTGATGCAAGAGGGTAAAGTAGTCAGTTACGCCTCGAGACAGTTAAAACTGCATGACAAGAATTATATGACGCACGACTTGGAGTTGGCTGCGATCGTTTTCGCTTTGAAGATCTGGCGCCATTATTTATATGGTGAGAAGTGCCAAATTTTCATTGATCATAAGAGTTTGAAGTATTTGATGGATCAAAAGGATTTTAATTTGCAACAACGGAGGTGGCTCAAATTATTGAAGGACTATGAGCTAGCAATTGATTATCATCTGGGGAAAGCAAATGTAGTGGCGGATGCCTTGAGTAGAAAATCCCTATATAATTTGAGGGCCTTGAGTACGAGCTTAGCCTTGTCTGAGGATGGTGCTATATTTGCCGAGTTGAAGGTTAGATTGTTATTTATTCAGCGAATCTATGAAGATCAAAAGAATGATAATGAGATGCAAGCTAAGAGGGTTGAGTGTGAATCGGGAAATGATTTCGACTTTCGGGTGAGTTCAGATGATTGTTTAATGTTTCACGACAGGATTTGTATGCCAAAAGATGATGAGTTGATCCGAAAAATTTTACATGAAGCACACAGATGTCATTTGTCAGTACATCTCAGTAGCATGAAAATGTACAATGATCTGAAGAAGTTTTATTGGTGGCCGGGTATGATGTAACACCCCAAACCCGGCCCATGTGGTATGACCAGATCTGGCATGTCACATGAAGAAAACAAGTAAAGAACTTGTGATTCTTACTAAAGATGTCGTTATTAGGTTATAGTTTAAGGAAAACAAATTTTATTAGAAATATTTGATAAAAATACTACTAATCTTGAAAGATTGATTGAAGAATCGATAATTGAACTAGTAATCTTTTAAACTGTGACTTTTGAAAATATTGTTGATAATTCGAAAGTGAATTTTCGAGTTAAATTATTAGTACAATTTTGTTATGAAATCTATTTGTTAATCAATTTTGGAAAACCGTTATTTATAATTTTAGAAAATCCCCATTTAAAACAATTATAGAAAGATATTAAGTACGTCTAAACATAAAGCAAAATAAAACATATTCCAGAGGCCTTATTACAACTTTAAAAACCCAAAATAGTAAAAGTATGATCTATTTTCCAACATGATAGTGAATCACGAATCTACGAGATTTTGGTGTGAGATTACACACCTGATTACGGTAAGGACTAAACCTTCTTGATCGTCGGCACCTATGTCACCATGATACTCGATTAACAACAAAAAGAGAGTATCTTAATCCAAATATCTAAATCCAACGATCTAATGGAATGCTTACCCTTAGTATCGTGAATGACCAAGATTTGTCTATTCTCATCGAATGATGATCCACAACCCTGTGGGAAATCTCGAACTGCCGATACCGCCCTACGTTTGAACTTAGGAGTAGGAATTGCAAATCTACTCCCTTTTTGTCCTCCTATCGCTTTTCCTTTAAAATCGTCACCACTTGCCTCCATTGAAAGAGTCTTGGTTACAATAATACTATGATGAGAGAATGTAATTGTTTGGGGATAGGATTCGGCTTACCACTACTTTCGTAGGATCAACAAGTAGAGAAGAACGAGCGACTTAGTCCCTATAAAAACTGATTAGTCAAATCCATCGATCCGTTTTAACGAAATAACCAAGCATTGAGAGATTTCGAAATGAATCTTGAAGAAATTCCTTACCTTGACAATGATAGATCCAACTTCCACCGATTGGCTTAAGGCTAGAGATAAATCGACAATAATGAGATATTCGGCCAACCCACTAGAATACTACAAAAAGAAGATGATCAAGATATGAGGGAGCAGAAGAGAGTGATATTTCGATTTAGAGACAAAGTAGAACAACTGAATAGTGATAGACACATATTCGGCTAGAAAGAAAAGAAGATGAAGGGAATAGATTGAAGCCCTTTACTCGATTCAACCAAGGAAGAAATGTCCAACACTCAAGAATGGAGAAGAGATAAAGGGATTAAAGTTTTGGCTATTTAGAGAGAAAAGATCAAGCAAGATTCGGCCATCAAAATATTGATTAAAGAAGAAGAAAGAAGGGTTGAAGAAGTGGTGATAAAGAAAAGAAATAATGTAGAAAGAGTGCTAGATAGTTTCGGCTAACAAAAGGAAAATGAGCAAAATGAGGTGAGTGTTTCGGCCAAAATAAGGATGAACAAATGGCTAGAGTATGTTAGCCAAAACAAGGATGAACAAATGGCTAGAGTGTTTCGGCCAAGATAAGGGAAAAAGAAGTTGGAAAAGAAAATATCAAAATGTTAAAAAGAAACAAAGCTTTTCATGCACAAACTTGCAAAATGACTATAGGAAATTCGGCTCCCACTTTTCCCCTACCAAAACCATGCATCTCCCACACCAATAAGGTCATGGTTGACAAAAAATTCTATTCCAAGCACCTTCCAAAAATTCGGTCAACTTGTCCCTCTTTTTCCACCATTCCTTTACTTCTTTCCTTAATTTTCCCTTGATCTTCTCCTTACTCTTCTCTCTTGTGTTCTTTCCATCAATAAAAAAAAAAAGAGTCTTCCTTTCCTTCTTTAAAGCTTGGCTGACACTTACCATCTATCACATGGTTTGCACAAAAAATTTAAATCCCAAAAGTTGCAATTGATGGGATTCGAACCCCTTCCCTCCATGCTCTCCACTTGACGCCACACCACTCCACCATGTGCTCCACTTGTGCTAGCAAAATGCACTTTTATTCTTTTAAGTCTTGATGCCACTTACCTTCTCTCCTTAAAGTGCTTAAACATAAAAATTTTACTAAGGCTCAACTCAACCCCAAGCCTTATTAGGACCCCCAAACATACACAAATAACATTCTTAACTAGCCTATAGCATGATATAATGTAAAACATAAATTCCCGAATTTCAAGATGTTACATATGAACAGAGACATCTCTGAGTTCGTGATGAGATGTTTGATCTGTCAACAAGTGAAAGCCGAGCATCAGGTACCTTCGGGATTACTTCAGCTGGTAATGGTTCTCGAGTGGAAGTGGGATTGGATCACTATAGATTTTGTAACGGGGTTGCCTATGACTCCGAGAAAGAAAGATGTTGTGTGGGTTATTGTGGATAGACTAATGAAGTCGGCTCACTTTATATCGATGCGTGTTGATTATACCCTCGATAAGTTGGCCAGTTGTATATTATTGAAGTGGTAAGATTACATGGAGTACCTGTATCTATTATCTCGAATAGAGATCCTAGTTTTACTTCAAGATTCTAGAAGAAGTTACAGGAAGCCTTAGGTACAAGGTTGAATTTTAGTACTGTATTCCATCCACAAATTGACGCCAATTTGAAAGAGTGATTCAAGTCCTTGAGGATATGCTCTGATGCTGTGTGATAGAGTTTGGAGGCAATTGGGAAAGATATCTACATTCGGTTGAGTTTGATTACAACAACAGTTATCAGTCTAGTATACGGATGGCACCGTACAAAGCTTTATACGGTCACAAGTGTCGAATTCCCTTGTATTGGTCCGAGCTTAGTGAGAAGCGAATTCATGGGGCCGATTTAGTTTAAGAGACCAAGGAGAAAGTGAAAGTGATCCGAAATAGTCTGAAAGCTGCTTCGGATAGACAAAAGTAGTACGCAAATTTAAAAAGGAAAGAAACTGAGTTTCAAGTGGGCGAAAAGGTATTTCTAAAGGTATCCCCATGGAAGAAAATATTGAGATTTGGTCATAAAGGCAAATTGAGTCCGCGATTCATAAGACTGTTTGATGTTATCGAAAGGATTGGGCCAGTGGCATACCAGTTGGCTTTACTGATAGAATTAGAAAAAATACACAACGTGTTTCATGTGTCAATGTTGTGACGATATCGTTCCGATCTTCGCATGTGATCCCTCCAACGGAAGTTGAGATACAATCGGACATGACTTATGAAGAGGAGCCGATTAAAATATTGGCTCGGGAGGTTAAACAATTGAGGAATAAGAGCGTAGCTTTAGTAAAAGTGTTATGGAAAAAACACGGTGTGGAAGAAGCTACGTGGGAACCGGAAGAATCCATGAGAGAACAATATCCAAACCATTTTACCGATAAGATTTTTGAGGGCAAAAATCTCTAAAGGAGGGGAGAGTTGTAATAGCCCGATTTTGGGGCTAATCAGAATAGTGGTTTCGAGACTGCTAATTTGAGGTTGAGGAAAATTATTTTGATATTATTTTATGTGTTATGGCATTAATATATGGTTATATGAAATTTTTGATGATTTAATTTTAATGATTGCAAGCTTAATTGTGACAAAGGACTAAATCACATAAAGTGCGAAAGTTCCATTATTCAAGGTAGAGGTGTCTAATAGCCATAGAATATTAATTAGAGGTCCTTAATGTTCAATTAGGTCAATTGGGAGGTGTTGCCCGGCCATAGAGACTAGAGAGACAAGTGCATTAAATTTTTGGTCAATTTTGGTTAAATTAGGTGATGAAAAGATGAATAAAATAAGATAAAAAGAAAAGATATCATCTTTCACTATCCATCTTTCTTCTTCCACCAAAAATTGAAGGGAAAATAGGGGATTTTAGAGACCAAACTTTCATCCAAGCTATCTCCTTGCAAGTAAGTGATTTTGGTGGTTTTATTTGATAATTTTTGTACTTTTGAAGTCCCCAAAGCTTAAGCTAGATAATGAGGGGACTAATTTATAAAATGGTTGAAAGTTTAGGGACTTTCCATGAGAGTTTTCATGTTGGTTGCTGAGTTTTTATGGAGGAATATGAATGTTAGGCTGATGAGGAACAACTTTTGTGAAACATGTTAGCATGGAAACACCTAAACAGGACATGAATGCAAAGATTGAAAATGTGTAATAAATGCATGAAATAATTGGAATTATGAGTAGTTGTAAGAGTAATAAATGTTCAACTAGGCTTTTTTAATGAGAAAATGTGATGAAAAATGATTTACGAGCCTAGGGGCAAAATCATAATTTTGCCATAGTAAAAGGGCAAAACGGTCATTTTTGCCTAAGTAGAGATTATGATGTATTATTATTGTTATAAAATGATTGAATGAGTGAACTTTTTTGCTATAGACCAAGAAGAGCGTGGAATCAACCTTGACCGAGGAAAAGGCAAGGGTTACGGAATAGACCGTTAATTAACGCTGTAACATCCTAGATTAGGGGTTATGCGTTCGTGCATAATTCATGAGTTAGTAGGTTTTGGCAGTGTTTGGAAGTGTATTAATGGTTTTTAGAATTCTAGGATGGAAGACAAAGCTTTGGAAAATTATTGGTTTTTATGTTAAAAAGGGGGAGCTAGGTAAATGAGGCTTTAAAAGGAATTCCGTGTGAAGCATGACACAAGGAACCATGTGGTAAAGTGGCATGAAAGCGCAAGGGTGCAAGGGGAGAAGGTTGTGTCAAAGGGAGTGCCAAAGGGGAAGAGGTTCGAGCAACGTGGGAAGCAAATGGGCTTTTGTTTTTACGTCAAAAAGGGGAACTGGGCTAAGGAGGCTTTAAGGGGAATTCGTGAGGGACTTATGCCATAAGAATCACCTTGGAAAAGTGGCAGCAAGGTGCCACTTAAGGCTTGGGCAAGTGACGCCTCAAGCAATGGGTAGAAGGCCCAGGCTCAAGTGGCAAAGGAAGCAAGAAGGAGCATTTTATTTTTATGCGGCAAGAAGGCGCTTGGCTAAGGAGGTCTTAAAAGAAATTCTGGGTGAATCATGTCACAAACAGTGCCTTGGCAAAGTGGCTTGGGACGTTACCTGAGGAGCAGGGCAGCTTGCGTCAAGGGCTCCAGCAGGTCTTAGGTTCGAGCCTGGATGGCAGCATTAAGTGGTTCTTATTTTTGCTTTGGCGTCAAGGAAGAAAGATGAGAAGAAATTGGACGACAATGGGACTTTCAATTGGAGGAGGATTGAGCTTAATTCTCCTATTAATTTTCGGCTAAGGTAGGATAAATGTATTTTATTTATTTTAGATAGGTGATAACATGAGGTGATAAAGTATTGTTTTATTTTATTTATTTTTTTTATATAGGTGATTAAGAGTTAATATAAGAGAGTGATAAGAGATAATGTGTTGGATTATTGGTTTTATTTGTTAAGGTGATAAAGAAGGGATAATAGGAGAATTATGAGGGATGTGATAAGGAGGTCAGGTAGTAGCCGAATTCTTTATAAGAGGGAGTGATCATCTTTTGTTATTTTTTCTTCTTTAATTTCTAAGTGCCGAAATTTAGTTGTTCATCTTTTAGTCTCTCTTGTCGAATTTTGGTAGCTAAGAAAATCCTCTCTTTTGCTATTTTATTTTGCTAAGACCGAACCCTCCTTGTCATCATAGCCAAAATTCTTCAAACTCTTCTTCTCCTCTATTGGTTAGCTTGGCTGAACCTTATAGCCCCATTCTTTACTCTTTTTTTTTACTTCACCATAGAGTGCCGAAACACCATTGTTATGCTCAAAAGCCGAATCGTTAAGGAGGGTGGTGTTATCGACTTCTTTCTAGCAATCTCTTCTAGTAGGCGTTAGTGGTAAACAACGTGAAGTGGTAAGTATTTCTTCTTCATGTAATCGATTTGATCTCTTCTTCATAAGGGTGCCAGAACAAGCGATTAAGCCTTGATCTAAGGTTGGCCGAATGCTCTTTAAGGCCATAAGGATGTGTGCTTTTTGTTGTAGCCAACATCAAGAAGCTTTAAAAGATTCGTTGGGATTGAGTATTCAAGGGATTTCGACTACCCAAGGAACAAGTATCAGCTTTTCGGGATGTAGTAAGTTAGGGCAAATCGACAGGCATAAGGGCAAGTTTAGGGATTCAGATCATTATGGTAAGGATATTTAATGAGTGTAGTTTTGATTCGAAATATTTAGATTAAAGTATTAGTGTTCAACCGTTTGGTTTTGATTAAGATATCATTAATGAACATGGATGCCGGTCGAGAAGGTAAAGGGATAGTCCCTATCCCGAAGTTTAAGAAGAGGGCAGTCTCTGTAGTTCGGGATTGGCTATCGGGGTGTGGGCCAGCAATAGGAGAAAGTTATAGGCAGACAGCTGTAGTGTATCTTAGTGATAGCATCGGGATCGAGAGTTTAGAACTTTAAGTGATCAGGTGTGTGATTAACCCACCGTTTTCCGGGTTTTTGCTATAACTGTATGTGTTGATTATGTACTAACAAGTGCAGTAAAAGTTATGAGATGGATACCTTTAAAGGGGTATGTCGATAATCCGGTAAGTACCAAACCTGATGATATGTGATCATTAATGTGCATAAGTGTGAATGTGCCAATGAAAATGTAATAGTATGCCTGATTAACATGTACGTGTATTATTCATCACATCATTATTTATGTTACATGTGCATGGGTTGGGATATGATATGAAAGAAGGTACGGGTGTACTTCGAGTATGTGGTTTGATGTTAGCCTTGAGCTACATCGTGGATTGACATTGACTGAGGTCACGTTGTGGATTAATTGCGATTTAGTTCACGTGGCTTGATGAGTGGCTATGTGCCTCATCGTGGTTGATATCGGCTATGTGCCATATCGTGGTTGATGAGTGACTATTTGTCCCATCGTGGTTTTGGTCTTAGCTACGGCTACATCGTGGATTGGCGCTGACTGAGGTCGCGTTGTGGATTATTGTGCTTAATTGCACGTGGACGGCATTGAAGGCCTTTTGGAGTGAAAAGGAGAGGGTGATTTGATAATCCCCTAGTGTGTGGTGGCTGGATATGGGGGTGTGTAGAGGATGGACCCTAGGTTGGGTTTGGTGCACTTTGCATATTGTATTTGATATGAGTATTTGATGTGAAAATGGGCCAAGCCCAATTGATATGTGGATTAATGTGAAAAGGGCCAAGCCCAGTATATGAATGTGGATCAGTGTGGAAATGGGCTAAGCCTGATATGTGGAAATTATGCGGTTAATTACCCTGTTACCTGATAAGTGACATGAATATGGGCCAAGCCCAGAATGTGCTATTATGTGAATATGTTATCTTGTATCTAATATATGAGTTAATCTGTGGTTAACATGTGGGTGGAATTCAGTGGATTAATTACACACTGAGTATGTATGACTCGCCCAATTTTTATCAACATCGCAGGTGATGCTTGGACCGGGTTGGAGTGGATACGAAGGTGGCCATGCAGAAGTAGATTTTCATGCAGAAAGATATTTTAATTAATTAAGTAATTATATATTCAGTATTTTGATTAAGTGTTTATTGTAATAAGGCCCATTAAAGTATTTAAGTATTTTTATCTTTATTATTTGTTTTTAAGATGGATTGATAACTGAATTATGATTTGGAAATGAGTTATTTCAGCAACTTACACTTTGAAATTTCTATTAAAGTTTTAAAACCCGGAAAGGTGTGACAATAAAGTTTTACTTATAAATTTTAAATATACAAGGCTTTACAAAAGTTAACAAAATTTTTATGTTTTTACCTTAAGTTAAAATATTTTTCGAACAGTTTCTGCAGTGACATACCAGATCCAGTCAGGGCTTGTGGGCCGGGTTTGTGGTGTTACAGTTTGGTATCAGAGCCCAGTTCAAAACTCAGCTTTGAGGTTTTGGGCCCAAAAATGTTTTCAAAAATGGGCTTTTGAAAATATGGACTTTTATTTTGATTTATTCGGCATGGCTTTGTACCTCAGGCAGAAGTCCACCAGGTAAGTGCTTCTGACTATTGAAGTGATGTATAGATGTGAACTTGACAAGCAAGATGGAAACATAGATTAGTGACCTAGGATCTATTGAACCCTAGGACTAGTCTACTCAAACACAAGTACATAAGACTTAAGAACCATTAAACAAACACGTGATTAAGTCGCAGAGAGCTAGGTGTGGCAGCGAGTTATGCGCATGTCTAGGAGTGGATTCAGTAAGAGCTTGGTATTTAAGCAGTCCCAGCTACTCACCTCCTCTTTACTCGAATCCTGCCTGGTGCGTAGTAATCGTTCACCCTAACCAAGAGACTTGTTCGCGGGCTAAACTTGATTATTAAAACCCGAAAGGGATCAGCCTTACTGTTTTAAAAACCCTAGTTTTTTTTTTTAAATTACAAATTACCCCTTTGGTTTGTAAACCCTGAATTAGATTTTGGAAGACAATTATTTTTTTCGATTTGCAAAATTACGAAAATACCCCTGGTTGTAAAATTACCAAAATGCCCTTGGTTTCTAAAATTTTCATATTACCCTCGACTTTTATTTAAAATATTCTTACTTTACAAAAATATCAGAAAATTTTTATTTTTGTAAAGTACCCTGATTTGGAAAATTACTGAATTACCCCTGACCTACAAAATTACCAAGATAACCCTGATTTCCGAAAATTTTACAATACCTTGATTTAGAAAATTTCCGAAGTACCCATGAGTTTTGAAATTTTTGAAAATGCCTTTGATTTATAAAGATTTTTTTTAATTAACCCCGATTTATTACCAAAATACCCTTGTAGGAAAAATGACGAAAATACCCCTGGGATAGAAACAGACAGAAATGTTTGAATAGTGAATGTGGGTGGTGGATACCACTGAATGAATATGTCTATGTTGATGAATGAATGTGCCTCTATTGAGGAATGAATGTGATTCTCTGAATTAGAGTAGTGAACTTGAACTGAAACTTTGTGTGATCGAAAGAACTACTCTAAATACTTCATTTCATAAAAAGCATTCACAGTTAATCGGTGGAACAAAATAATCGATGCATAAATTTTTTAATCAGATTAAATTACGACATTAGAAACGAGTTCTAGGGGACGTGATCGTCGTGGACGCGGTAGAGGTAGAATGTCAGTATCGGAACCAGTAGGGTCTGGCCATGGGTCAGAAAATGATGTGCCGCCGCCAGCAGTGGGCACGGAGGATCAAGATTAAATAGGAGGCGATGACGCGATGATGATCGCGAGCTATATTTGCGAGTGCTCGGCGAGTGGCGCGTGAAATGGAGCTCTAAGTCGATGTCGGAAAGGCTTAGGTCTAATGGGGCTGAAGTTTTTAGAGGAGTGTCTGGGGTAGCTCCGAACGTAGTGGAGTATTAGTTAGAAGCAGTCGAAAGAATCATGGGCGATTTAGACTGTACCGATGAGGAAAAGCTAAAAGGTACTGTCTCGTTGCTTCGAGACAAAGCCTACCGATGGTAGCTCACTGTCCGACAAGGTCTCCCTATAGATCGAGTGGATTGGGAGTATTTTAAGGTTAAGTTTGAAGGGAAGTACGTTGGAGCTAGTTACTTAGACTCGCAGAGAAAGGCATTTCTTAACTTAGTACAAAGAAGTAAGTCGGTAGCAGAGTACGATGCAGAGTTTGTGCGGTTAAGTCAGTACGCCAAGGGGATCGTAGCTACTGATTACGAAAGGTGTGTCCGATTCGAGGATGGATTACGGGACGAGCTACGAGTGTTGATTGCTCCGTAAATAGAAAGAGACCTTGCTATTCTAGTGGAGAAAGCTCGGATCGCTGAGGAAGTTAAGAGGACTGTAAGAGAGAACCGGGATAAGGAAAGGAACGGGAATAAGAGAAGTTTTAGACCGTCAGCATCGTTTGTAGATGTTCAGAAAAGACCAAGGATCGAGAATTCTGTACGTGCACTTGTGCCAGTTTCTGAGAATCGGAGTTGTCTATGTGCTCAGTGTGGGAGAGCTCACACAGGAGAATGTTGGGGTAATAGTAAAGAATGTTTCCGATGTGGATCTAAGGCTCATTTGGTTAAGAATTATCCTCAGACAACAAAGGTTCGTGGTCCAAACCATAGAGGAAATGGTTCTGGCCGAGGTCGTGGAACACCCGGCAGAGGTGCTGAAGGTTCGGATGTGAGACAACCAAGGATGTGATAGCGGGTAAGTTCCTTGTTTTGGAATATTATTTATTGCTTTAGAGATAGTTTATTCTTGTGTTGCTAGTGAAGTGCTTGAAACCTTGGATGTGAACTTAAAAAATCGTGCCTAGGAAGTATGATGGTTCTATTAAGATCAGAGTGCGCAGCATAAGCGTAGTGCGGTGAGTTAAGATGTACGATTATTCGTTAGTAAGTAATTTCAAGGACGAAATTATTTTTAATGAGGGTAGAACTGTAACATCCTAGATTAGGGGTTATGCGTTCGTGCATAATTCATGAGTTAGTAGGTTTTGGCAGTGTTTGGAAGTGTATTAAGGGTTTTTAGAATTCTAGGATCGAAGAGAAAGCTTTGGAAAATTATTGGTTTTTAAGTTAAAAAGGGGGAGCTAGGTAAATAAGGCTTTAAAAGGAATTCCGTGTGAAGCATGACACAAGGAACCATGTGGTAAAGTGGCATGAAGGCGCAAGGGTGCAAGGGGAGAAGGTTGCGTCAAAGGGAGTGCCAAGGGGGAAGAGGTTCGAGCAACGTGAGAAGCAAATGGGCTTTTATTTTTCCGTCAAAAAGGGGAACTGGGCTAAGGAGGCTTTAAGGGGAATTCGTGAGGGACTTATGCCATAAGAATCACCTTGGTAAAGTGGCAGCAAGGCGCCACTTAAGGCTTGGGCAAGTGACGCCTCAAGCAATGGGCAGAGGGCCCAGGTTCGAGTGACGAAGGAAGCAAGAAGGAGCATTTTATTTTTATGCGGCAAGAAGGCGCTTGCTAGGGAGGTCTTAAAAGAAATTCTTGGTGAATTAAGTCACAAACAGCGCCTTGGCAAAGTGGCTTGGGACGTTACCGGAGGAGCAGGGCAGCTTGCGACAAGGGCTCCAGCAGGTCTTAGGTTCGAGCCTGGTTGGCAACATTAAGTGGTTCTTATTTTTGCTTTGGCGTCAAGGAAGAAAGGTGAGAAGAAATTGGACGGCAATGGGACTTTCAATTGGAGGAGGATTGAGCTTAATTCTCCTATAAATTTTCAGCTAAGGTAGGATAAATGTATTTTATTTATTTTAGATAGGTAGATAAGATGAGGTGATAAAGTATTGTTTTATTTATTTTTTTTATATAGGTGATTAAGAGTTAATATAAGAGAGTGATAAGAGATAATGTGTTGGATTATTGGTTTTATTTGTTAAGGTGATAAAGAAGGGATAAGAGGAGAATTATGAGGGATGTGATAAGGAGGTAAGGTAGTAGCCGAAATCTTTATAAGGGGGAGTGATCATCTTTTGTTATTTTTTCTTCTTTAATTTCTAAGTGTCGAAATTTAGTTGTTCATCTTTTAGTCTCTCTTGCCTAATTTTGGTAGCTAAGAAAATCCTCTCTTTTGCTCTTTTATTTTGCTAAGACCGAACCCTCCTTGTCATCATAGCCAAAATTCTTCAAACTCTTCTTCTCCTCTATTGGTTAGCTTGGCCGAACCTTATAGCCCCATTCTTTACTCGTTTTCTTACTTCACCATAGAGTGCCGAAACACCATTGTTATGTTCAAAAGCCGAATCATTAAGGAGGGTGGTGCTGTCGACTTCTTTCTAGCAATCTCTTCTAGTAGGCGTTAGTGGTAAACAACGTGAAGTGGTAAGTATTTCTTCTTCAAGTAATCGATTTGATCTCTTCTTCATAAGGGTGCCGGAACAAGAGATTAAGCCTTGATCTAAGGTTGGCCGAATGCTCTTTAAGGCCATAAAGATGTGTGCTTTTTGTTGTAGCCAACATCAAGAAGCTTTAAAGGATTCGTTGGGATCGAGTATTCAAGGGATTTCGACTACCCAAGGAACAAGTATCAGCTTTTCGGGATGTGGTAAGTTAGGGCAAATCGACAGGCATAAGGGCAAGTTTTGGGATTCAGATCATTATGGTAAGGATATTTAATAAGTGTAGTTTTGATTCAAAATATTTAGATTAAAGTATTAGTGTTTAACCGTTTGGTTTTGATTAAGATATCATTAATGAACATGGATGCCGGTCGAGAAGGTAAAGGGATAGTCCCTATCCCGAAGTTTAAGAAGAGAGCAGTCTCTGTAGTTCGGGATTGGCCACCGGGGTGTGGGCCAGCAGTAGGAGAAAGTTATAGGCAAATAGTTGTAGTTTAGAACTTCAAGTGATCAGGTGTGTGATTAACCCACCATTTTCCAGGTTTTTGCTATAACTGTATGTGTTGATTATGTACTAACAAGTGCAGTAAAAGTTATGAGATGGATACCCATAAAGGGGTATGTCGATAATCCGATAAGTACCAAACCTGATGATATGTGATCATTAATGTGCATAAGTGTGAATGTGCCAATGAAAATGTGATAGTATGCCTGATTAACATGTACGTGTATTATTCATCACATCATTATTTATGTTACATGTGCATGGGTTGGGATATGATATGAAAGAAGGTACGGGTGTACTTCGAGTACGTGGTTTGATGTTAGCCTTGAGCTACATCGTGGATTGATGTTGACTGAGGTCACATTGTGGATTAATTGCGATTTAGTTCGCGTGGCTTGATGAGTGGCTATGTGCCTCATCGTGGTTGATATCGGCTATGTGCCATATCGTGGTTGATGAGTGACTATGTGTCCCATCGTGGTTTTGGTGTTAGCTACGGCTACATCATGGATTGGCGCTGACTGAGGTCGCGTTGTGGATTATTGTGCTTAATTGCACATGGACGGCATTGAATGCCTTTTGGAGTGAAAAGGAGAGGGTGATTTGATAATCCCCTGGTGTGTGGTGGCTGGATAAGGGGGTGTGTAGAGGATGGACCCTAGGTTGGGTTGGGTGCACTTTGCATATTGTATCTGATATGAGTATTTGATGTGAAAATGGGCCAAGCCCAATTGATATGTGGATTAATGTGAAAAGGGCCAAGCCGAGTATATGAATGTGGATCAGTGTGGAAATGGGCTAAGCCTGATATGTGGAAATTATGCGGTTAATTACCCTGTTACCTGATAAGTGACATGAATATGGGCCAAGCCCAGAATGTGCTATTATGTGAATATGTTATCTTGTTATCTGATATATGGGTTAATATGTGGTTAACATGTGGGTGGAATTCAGTGGATTAATTACACACTGAGTATGTATGACTCACCCAATTTTTATCAACATCGCAGGTGATGCTTGGACCGGGTTGGAGTGGATACAAAGGTGGCCATGCAGAAGCAGATTTTCATGCAGAAAGATATTTTAATTAATTAAGTAATTATATTTTCAGTATTTTGATTAAGTGTTTATTGTAATAAGGCCCATTAAAGTATTTAAGTATTTTTATCTTTATTATTTGTTTTTAAGATGGATTGATAACTGAATTATGATTTGGAAATGAGTTATTTCAGCAACTTACATTTTGAAATTTCTATTAAAGTTTTAAAACCCGAAAAGGTGTGACAATAAAGTTTTACTTATAAATTTTAAATATACAAGGCTTTACAAAAGTTAACAAAATTTTTATGTTTTTACCTTAAGTTAAAATATTTTTCGAACGGTTTCTGCAGTGACATACCAGGTCCGGTCAGGGCTTGTGGGCCGGGTTTGGGGTGTTACAAACGCGTTTTACACCGAGGTAAGTTTATGTGTAAACGATGTATCTTAAATACACATGTAATTACTTATTGGTGCATTGTATGATTGAGAACACTTACAATTTAAATGGATGGAAATTTGGTAGAAAGTGAATAAACTCCGTATGAACGTTGAAATAAATATGTAGGTGTGGAATATTATTCATAGAAAATAGTGGTGGGCTATGTGCGATACCACCTTATCACTTGTTCACAATGGGCTGTGTGCAATACCATCGTTATTATTATTATTTAGTGGGCTAAGTGCGATACCACCGTAAATATTCTTGTTGGTGGGCTAAGTGCGATACCATCGTAAATATTCTTATTGGTGGGCTATGTGCAATACCACCCTGTTAATAATAAATGGTGGGCTAAGTGCGATACCATCTAGTGTTTGGTATTACTAAGAATGGTTTATTGTGTAATTATGATGTGTTGTTTCATGTGATCATGTGGTGATCAAGTGCAGGGATGTATGTTCAATAATAAGAGTATTTGGTTGTGATATGGTTGGATTGTGGTAAGAGATGAATGAGTAAGCATGATCTTGGATTGTGAAATGCTATTTATTGATTAGCACATGTTATGGTGTTTATTGTTTACATGTAAACTTACTAAGCTTAAAGCTTACCCCTTTTCTTTTCCCTTATTTTATAGTGACAAAGAGTCGAGTTGGGATACGGAGATAATTAGAAGATCACCCACACTATCAGCTCATCTCAGTATATTTAGAACTAGCATTTTGAGTATGGCAATGGCATGTATAGGAGCTAGACTAGGTATATTTTTTTTTTCTTTTGGCCAAATGTGTTGGCTTCTTATAGATGAAGTCTTTTGTATATTGCCATAGTAAATGGCTCTTTACTATCAATCAATGGAATGAAAGGTTATTCATAAGTGTGTAGAGTATATGGTTGGGTTGTTTGGGTATGAATATGCATGAATGAATTGATGGTAGAGGGTGAATTATGCTTGAGTGAGTTAGGGTGATGAAAGAGCTTGGCAAATAGCCTTGTTCTTGTCTACACGGGTAGGCACACGGGCGTGTGTCTAGGCCGTGTGTGACACACGGTCAATTACATGGGTGTGTGACCAGGCCGTGTGTCCCCTTGCATGTTAGAATTGCAAGCCAGTAAGTTAAGTAGTAAACACGGATAAAGACACAGCCGTGTGTCTCAACTGTGTGGGAGGCACAGCCAAAGGCATGGGCATGTGCCCAAGCCGTGTGAAGTCTGCACCTGAATTTAGGAATTTAAATTGACATGTGGTCTAAGGACATGGGCGTGTACCTTGACCGTGTGACCATAGTGAGGTGATGACATCATAAACAGAATGTCAAGGTTTTGGCACACGGGCTGAGAAACGTGCGTATCGAGGCCGTGTGAGGGACATGGGCTAAGGACACGGGCATGTGTCTGGCCATGTGAAATAAGTTAGTGTCGACCATGGGTGAGGGACATGGGCGTGTGTGACCACACGGCCTACCGACACAGGCATGTCCCATTTCACACGGTGGTGTGGCCTCTATTTAGGTAAAATTTTCTAAGTGTGTAAAAGTTTTCGATTTATTTCCGAAACCTTCCGAATGTAACAGTCCTTACCCGAGACCGTTGACGGAGTCGAGCATGAGGCATTACTAGACTTAACTTACTAGTTCGGGGCATAAAAATTGAAATTGTCCATCTGCGTCATGTTCGCTAAATTGACTATAACTCGAGATACGAAACTCAAAATTTAGATCCGTAAATTTTCCCTGTTACAGAGTTCGACAGTTCTAACCCCTCTCCATTAAAAATCAATTATCTCGTAATATACAACTCTTTTGCCTACACCATTTCTTTCATATAAAAATAGACTCAATAATATTTAATTCTATATCTCATACACACCCTAATTCCATTTCTACTATCCTTGGTGATTTTTCAAAATCACATCACTGCTGCTGTCCAAACTATTCCCCTGCATATAATTACATAATTTCTTTATAATAACTATCAACTAGGCATTACATAACATCCAAGACATGCTCTTAATTAGCCATTTTAGTAGCTAATCATTATCAAGCATTTACAAGCCAATCTTAAGCCATATCATAAAGTCATACACACAAAATGGCTAAGTCCCTATACATGCATAACTTTAAACGTTTGAGTCACAAAATACCAATATAATACCAATATAATCCTTTGATAGTGTGTAACGATCTCCGGTATCCTTGTAATCCCCGAGTTGGCTTGTAATACAATAAAAAGAGGGAAAGGAATGGGAGTAAGCATAAAGCTTAGTAAGTTTACATGTAAATAAATAACAACATTCTTAATAAATTATCTTGTTCTTTTCTTATCAAGATCATTTAACCTTATAACTCAACATACTTAAACTTTGCATTCTTACCTGTACCTTTTTAATATGAACTTGTCTTACCTTTCCTTTGATGTACTCTTTGAATTTTCCGTTGAACCACTTGGAACACTAATGATACGCGGTTACCTTTCCTTTCAAAACTTAACCATTGCCATGTCTTGACATGGTCTTACATGGTATCCTTGCCTTATGAACTCACCAATGCCATGCCTTGGCATGGTCTTACATGGGACCTTTGCCTTATAGTAACTTATCAGTGCCATGTCTTGACACGGTCTTACATGATTTCCTTAAACCCTAATGTCATGACATTTGTATCCTATACATTCATAAGGTTCAACCGGAACTTTCTGAGATTGCTTCTTCGTCAATTCATGATTGAGTATTTAAATAATAAATTTACAGAATAAATATGCAAATGCTGGAATTTAATAGTATTAGATGTAAAATAATAAAATATTGCATTTATTTACCGCAAATTTACCTTGAAACAAAATACGATCAACTATATCGATTTAGTCCACTATTTTTTTCTTTCCCCTGTCTAACTCTGGATTTCGTTCCTCTTGATCTATAATAGCAAATTTAGCTTATTTAATACTCACATTTATTAAAACAGCCCTTAACTCTAACTTTGGAAAAATTATAATTTTGCCCCTAAACTTTTACATACTTTCACATTTTCCCCAAAGCTCAAAAATTAAACTTTATCCTTTATTCTTATGTTTTATGACATGATGATCATTTTTCCCTTCTATGACAACACCAAATTCTCACTCTAACATGTACTTATGAACATTAGGTATTTTTACCGATTAAGTCGTTTTACTCGTTTTCACTTAAAATTGCTTAGCAAAAGTTGTTTAACATAATTTTGGACTTCATATTCTATCATAAAACATCAAAATAAACACATTTCACCTATGGGTATTTTTCTAAATATGAACCCTAGGTTAAATTATTTCTAGTATAAGCTAAATAAAGTTACCGGGACTCCAAAAACATAAAGAACATTAAAAACGGGGCTTGGATGCACTTACTATGAGATTGAGAAGTTGAATAAACCCTATCTATGGTGTTCCCTTGAAAAATTCGGCCTAGTTGAATAAGATGAGCACATTTTGCCATCTTTTTCCCTTTTAATTTCTTTTAAATACCAAATGACTAAAATACCCTTCATTAAAACTTTAATTGTTTTTATCTATGTATGTCCATTTTTGTCCATGGAAATATAATGGTCTAATTACCATTTAAGGACTCCTACTTCAAACCCCCATTTCGATCAAGTACTCTATAAATTACAATCCCTATTTAGCAACTTTTGCAAACAAGTCTTAATAGGCAATTTAAGCATGCAATCAATAAATTTTCCTATTGATACTCTAACACATGTATTTAATCACTCAGTAAATCATAATAATTAATCATAATAAATGTTTATATCTCGGATTCGTGGTTTCGCAACCAGTGTTTCATCTAGGCCCTATTTAGGGATGTTATACCGAAAGTATGTTTAGGGCCTTGTAGGCCCATTATAAGGAGGTTAGATGAGAATGGAAAAGTTCTAATTTGGAATAGATTTTGATAAACCAAAGTTGTATGACCATGTGAGTCAAGTACGATAACGCCTCGTACCTGGTCCCAGCGTAGATTACGGGTGAGAGGTGTTACAGTCAAAGCTGAACATCATGTACCATCTAGTTTATTGCAGCCTATGATGATTCTCGAGTGGAAGTGGATAGAGTTACAATGAATTTTGTGTCGAGATTGCCCCTAACTCCGAAAAAGAAAGATGCTATTTGGGTTGTCGTTGATCGACTAACGAAATATGCTCATTTCATATCGGTACGTACAGATTACTCACTTGACAGATTAGATGAATTATACATTTATGAGATTGTACGATTGCATGGGGTGCCACTATCTATTATTTCTGATAGAGATCCGAGATTTACATCGTGATTTTGGAAGAAACTACAAGAAGCTTTAGGTACGAAGTTGAATTTCAGTAAAGCTTTTCATCCTTAGACTGACTGTCAGACCGAAAGAGTTATTCAGATTCTCGAATACATGTTTAGATGTTGTATTTTAGAGTTTGAAAGCAGTTGGGAAAAATACTTGCCATTGATTAAATTCGCGTATAATAACAGTTCTCAAAAGAGTATAAAGATGGCCCCGTACGAAGCTTTATATGGTCACAAATCTCAAACTCCGTTATACTAGACTGAACTAACTGAGAAAAAGATTCTCAGGGTTGAATTGATCAGAGAAACTGAAGAAAAAGTAAAAACAATTTGCGACAGTTTAAAAGCAGCTTCAGATCAACAGAAAGCATACGCAGATTTAAAATGTAAAGAAATTGAATTTCAGGTCGGGGACCGAGTGTTTTTAAAGGTTTCACCATGGAAAAGGGTTCTTCGATTCGGCCCTAAAGGGAAGTTAAGTTCGCGATTTATCGAACCTTACGAGATTATTGAAAGAATAGGGCCTGTAGCATATCGACTAGCTTTAGTGTCAGAACTTGAAAAGATTCATAATGTCTTCCATGTTTCTATGTTACATTGATAAAGATCAGATCTGTCACATGTGATTTCTCTGGTAGATGTTGAGATACAGGCAGATTTGACGTATTGCGAAGAACCGATAAGGATTGAGAAAGCTAGACCTAGTGAAAGTTCTTTGGCATAAAATCGAGATTGAGGAAGCTACGTGGGAACCTGAGGAAGCTATACAAAAATAATACCATAACTTATTCACTGGTAAGATATTCAGGGACGAAAATCCCTAGGGGAGAGTTGTAACAGCCTGTTTTTAGGTCAAATCAGAACAGTGGTTTCAAGACCGCAAAATCGTGGCCAAAATATTTATTTTATTATTTTATTAAATTTTACTGGATGATAGACTTATTGTGTGAAATTTCGTAAAGAAATTTTACTATTTGAATGCTTAATTTGTAAAAAGGACTAAATCGCATAAAATGTAAAATGCATGTTCTATTAGTTAAAGGTGTCAATTAGCTTTGGCTTTTAAATATGATGGTCTTAAATGGTAATTAAACCATTTGATTTATGAGTGGACTTTAATGGACACAGTTTATGTGTTTTTAATGGTTATATGTTAAGGTTATACTTGTAATTTAGTAATTTATCATAAAATAAATAAAACAAAGGTAATTAAAAGTTTCCCATTATCATCTTATAACTGAAAAGTAGAGGAAGAAGAAGCTAAAATAGGGTTCTTCATTTGGCAATGATAAATTCTTCAATTAGCTATGTATTTTGACTCGGTTTTTAATGATTTCTACGTTTTTGAGATCATTGCTTCGTATTCTAGCTAGCCTGTATCATAGATTTTGAAATTGTTAAAGATTTATCATGTTTCTATTGTTGAATGCTTGATTAATTTGATAGTTGATGATGAATTTTGAGTAATTATTGTTTGTAAAACTAGTTTTGTAAAGTGATTTTTGACAAAAATGTCAAAAAGGGGTTAAATTGAGAAAATGTAAAATTATGTGGGTAAAAGTGTGAATAATGAAAGAGATGGGTTGCTAGGAGTCCTATGAAATTCGGCTAGCATGTAAAACTTACTAAATTACATGAATTTGCAATTTTATGTGAAAAGGACTAAATTATAAAAATGTGAAAGCTTAGGGCCAAATGTGTAAAATAGCCCTAATGTGTGTTTTAGACTAAATTGCATAAATAGTTGATTAAATAAGTTGATTTTGATAATATATAGATTAAGATAAACCGAGATCGGGTTTAGATCGAGCAAAAGGAAAAGTGGACGAATAGTCGATAATTTCCATCCGAGCAACTCGAGGTAAGTTCGTATAATTAAAATCAAACTTTTAAATACTTGAATTTATTTGAAATGTATGTATATAATTGAGAAATTGATATACTTGGAATTTGAATGCCTATTTGATATAGATTGTTGGTTACCAAGCCCCGTTTAAACCGTATGAATTCGTAGGATACGAGTGACATGTCATTAGGGTTACCGTTTTGGTCGAGCTCCTGCATTTTGTTGCGGACTCACCATAGCTCGTATGAGCTTACCGATGTATTAGTTCGTAAGAGCTTACTATTTTTAGCTCGTTAGAGCTTACCATTTCAGCTCAATAGAGCTTACTGTCCACCAGCTCAGGAGGAGCTTACTAATCATAGCATGAAAGAGCGTAAATGATAATTAATTGACGGATTACTGATGTATATCACCTGACCATCCTTTGAAGTTCTAATAGGTTCAACAGGCATAAATTCTTTTTATACGGATGAAATACTGTTTATACGAATGAGTTTTGAATTACTGTTTATATTATGAATTGTGGATTATATGAATGTGAATAAATTGTTACATGTGTTTTATATGTTACATGAATTTAGTATGAAATTAGGATAAAGGTTAAATATAAGTATTTATGAGACTAACACATTGATGAATGCTTGTGTTTAGGCATTTGGCAAGTGAATTTTATTTATTTTGTTTAATGGTTTGATTTTGTAACAAATGGTAAGATTATTTCCAAATTATACGGGCGTACTAAGCTATAAAGCTTACTTTGTTTCTTTTTCGTGTATTATAGAGGTTCGATAGCTCGCTCGATTCGGATAAAGTCAGAGTTATGCATTCCACTATCCAGATGCCGATTGGTACTTTTGAATTTGTGGATATATGTAAATATAACATGTATAGGCTAGTTATAAGATGATAGTTATGGTTACTTGAACTAGTAATTTTGGAACATGTTATGGTATAAGTTTAAGCCATGTGATTTGGCTTAATTTGGTATAATGTTTTGGTTATGTATGAGTTCATTAATATGGTATGTTGTGGCAAGTAGTAGATGGAATGGAAATATGCAATTGATGACTTGATTTGAATTAGTCACATAAATGGAAAATGCATGAGATTATTTAGGTATTTGAATGCTATGTTGAAATGGTATAAAATGTATTTGAAATGTCATGGATTGGCTGCCAATTGAGTTGTGAAATGTTGAAATTTATGCTTGTTTATGCAAGTAAAGAATAGGGAGGCAAAATGACTATACAAATGGCCTATTTTTGTCTACACAGGCATGTGTCTCAACTGTGTGCGACATACAGTCATGTTGCACGGTCGTCTGTCCCCTGGTATTGAATTCTTCTTCATTCGTTGGTAGGCAAAACTTCCTTATTTCTTTTTAGTGTTCTTATTTTTTTCCTATATCAACATCTCTGTTCACATCTGAAACCGATTTCTCTCCTCTATTGCCGCTAGCCGAATAGTTCTAGGATCTTGCTGAGGGCCGAAGCTTGCTTTCTATTCGGCACCCTTGTTGTTTCGGTAAGGGTTCTTCTTCCACTATTTGTTTCTCTTTTCGTTTCTTTCGCTATCTTTCGGTCTTAGATGGGCATAGTCGAAAGGACTATTTTGTTCTTAAGGTTAGTTTGTGGCTTATCTTTTCTCTTCTCCTCTTCACGTGGCATGTTCGCGTTAGGTTAGAATCTTTAGCCGAATCGGGTGTGGTGCGACTTCTTGTTAACCAGGGTAAGGAGTTCCTCTTTTGTTCTTTGTGATCAACCTCTATTTGTTTACTCTGCCATAACCAAAGCCCTTGTTGGGGAAATCGCTGTTTCATTATAGTACTGTATTGATCAAGATTTGTCTTCATGGATGCGAGTGCTAGCCAATCTAAGAAGGGGAGTGGACTCGTAGTCTCTGCTCCTAAGTTCTAATGACGTGCTATGTCGGCGGTTCGGGATTTTCCTTTGGGTTGTGGTAGAGAGCCGACATCGGCTTGGGATAGGCAAATCGCTGTTATTCCTGCTAGGGAGAGTGTCGACGATATAGAATGTCTAGTTCTTCATGTAATCAGGTGTGTAATGCTCACACTTTTCTTATTTACTTTGCGTTAATAACTGTGTTGGCTGAAAGCAATAACAACTGTATAGACAGTTGAAATACTCTTGTGGGAAAGGTTGGAGACACCAGGTAAGTACCGTTATGATTACCTTTTGTATAACATGATTAAGTATGATTTGATTATCTGCTGTATGTTGTCAATATGTTTGCATGGGCTTCAGGATATGATTGAAAGGGGAAGTGCGATTCAGTGACTTTTGTCACAGTGGTTTGGAACAACAACGGTTTCGAACCACATATACATTATTCAGTGACTGTCATAGTGGTTTGAAACCATAGTGGGTTGGCCCCACATACATTTATCAGGGACTGTCACAGTGGTTTGGAACCATAGTTGGTTGGCCCCACATACATTAATTAGTGACTCTGTCACAGTGGTTTGGAACCACAGTGGCTTGGTGCCACGGGTGTTTGGCTGATTCAGGTGATGTAGAGGATGGAAAACTAGGTTGGACGGGGTTGCATTGCATACACTGTTGATATGCCATGTTATTAGGGCTTATGCCCAAATTGCGTTCGTAAGGAGAATTACACACTGAGTTTTGGTGACTCATCCCTCTGCTTAATTTTGCAGGTAACTCTAGTTTAGGATTTGGAGCCGAGGAGGACTCAGCGGTGGCCATCCGTTACTACTTCCGTAAATTTTCATTTTTTTTTTAATTCAAACTTACTTTTATTTTGGGTTTTTGCTGTGTAATAAGGCCTCCATAACTTTAATTTGGGTTTTGCTTTAATATTGTTATTACATAATTTATGAAATGTCAAATATGGAGTTTTTCTAAAATAAAAAATACAAACAACCGTTTTTTTCAAAGTGTTAACAAAAGATGACAAGCGAATAACTAATTAATTCGAAAAACTTTCTTAAACACCTCCACAGTGTTTTCAAAATATCATGTTTATGAAAATCCCTAATTTCGGCTTTCGTAAAGCAAACCTATTTACGACTCATGGTTCATATTAATAAGAAGTTGGTAACAAATCCTTAAAACTAAATTTATTTTTTTTTAAGATGGAAACTCAAAACTGGAAGTTTTTTAAATTGCGATGTTTCTTTAAAATTTTCAAAACTATCTTTCCATGTGACGTACCAGATTCGGTCGTAACATTTAGACTGGGTTTGGGGTGTTACATTTATGGTATCAGAGCCCGGTTACAAAACTCGACTGTGGAACGGGTTCAAAAATATTTTCCAAAATTAGTTTGAAATAGTCTTATGACTATTGATTGATTTGTATGAGAAGATTATATGGTGTTGTGATTGATAGTTTTAGGAGATTCAATTTTAGAGACTGGGGCCTTTAGAAATATGATGTTCGAAAAACTACTCCTAATTCTATTTACATAAGCTATCCGATAATAAACAGTGGAAGATATACTAATTCATAAAACTTTTAATCAGATTAAGACGACTTAGTAAACATGAGCGCTAGAGGACATGGACGTGGTATGCGAGGCCGGGTAGAGGCTGGGGTATTAAGGCTGGACCCTCGGAATCAGGACATGGGCCTGAAGGTGAAGTGCCAGCATCACCAGTAGCGAAAGCGGGGTCTTAGGACCGATCTGGAGGGGACGATGCTTTGTACCAAGCTATGCTGCATGTTCTGGAGCGGGTTGCTGGAGCAAGCACGGGATCGGTAGCTCGAAAATCTATTCCTGAGTGACTTCGAGGAAATGGGGCCGACATATTTAGGGGTATTTCTGGTTTGGCTCCAAATGTAGCTTAATACTGGTTGGAAGCGATTGAACGAATCATGGACGATCTTGACCGTATTGCAGAGGAAAAGTTGAAAGGAGTAGTGTCTCTCCTTCGAGTTGAGGCATACCAATGGTGGCTCACAGTAAGGGATGGTGCATCAGCGGACCGTATTACCTGGGACTTCTTTAAGACAGCGTTCCAGGGAAAGTATGTTGGAGCAAGTTATATGGACGCTCAGACAAAGGCATTTTTAAACTTGGTCCAAGGGAATAAGTCAGTGGCTGAATATGAGGCGGAGTTCCTGCGTTTAAGCCGTTATGCCTGGGGTATCATCGCAACTGGTCACGAGCGTTGTGTCCAATTTGAGGATGGTCTGAGGGACGAGTTGCGAGTACTGATAGCTCCACAACAGGAAAGAGAGTTTGCTATACTGGTTGAGAAGGCAAAGATAGCCGAAGAGGTAAAGCGGTCAGAGACGCAGAATCGAGATAAGGATAGGGGCAGGAATAAGAGGAAATTTGGGTCGTCAGGATCTGCTGGGGGTTTCCAAAAGAAGCCTATGTTTGATCGACTGGGTTGAGTTATGAAGCCTGTTACCGTTGGTCGGCCTCAACCGTGTGCTAGATGTGGGAATTATCATTCAGGGGAGTGTTGGGCAAGAAATAGAGAATGCTTCAGGTGTGGATCTGTAGATCATCTGGTAAGGAATTGTCCACAAGAGCCAAACAGGGCACGACCAGTAGGTCAGGGATATGTACATTCTGGAAGAGGTGGGCAGCAACCACTGAGAGGTCGTAGTCGGCCAAAGGTGGAAACGGTTTTGGTCGAAGGTGTGGAGCACCGGGCAGTGGTGCTGGGAGTACAGATGCAAGATAGCCTGGATTGGTTTATACAGCTAGACGACGAGAGGATGGCGATGCACCGGATGTCATAACCGATACATTCCTTATTTTTGGTGTGCCCTTATTAGCTTTTATAGATATTGGGTCTACACATTCATATGTTGCTAGTATTATGTCTGAGATTTTAAGTATAGAATCTAAGATTGCTTCTAAAGAAATAACTGCGATTAGCCCTTTAGGACAATCTGTAGTGGTGAACAAACTCTTTAGGAATGTGCCTTTAGAAGTCCAAGGGATTGTTTTCCCTGCTGACTTGATGAAATTGCCGTTCGGTGAGTTCGACTTGATTTTGGGCATGGACTGGTTAGTTAGCTATCGGGCAAATTGGATTGTGCTGCTAAGTGCATGATATTGAAGTCTCTTGAGGATAAGGAGGTGCTGGTGATAGGTGAGAGAAGGAATTACCTGTCCAATGTAGTGTCTGCATTAAAGGTTGAAAGGATGGTGCAAAAAGGGTGTAAGGTATTCTTAGCTTTCATCAGTGCCTTGGAGGCCAAGGAATTGTCTGTAAGGGATGTTAGAACGGTGAAAGAGTTCTCGGATGACTTTCTAGAAGAGCTTTCAGGGTTACCTCTGGATCGCGAGGTGGAGTTCAGCATTGATCTACTTCCGGGAACGGCTTCGGTGTCCATCGCTCCATATAGGATGGCGCCGAAGGAGTTAGTAGAACTTAAAGCTCAGATCCAGGAGCTGTTGGACCGTGGTTTTATCCGACCAAGTGTGTCTCCGTGGGAGGTGCCGGTGTTGTTCGTTAAGAAGAAGGACGGGTCAATGCAGATGTGCATCGACTACAGGTAATTGAACAAGTTGACGATTAAGAACAAATACCCGTTGCCGAGGATTGACGACCTATTCGATCAGCTGCGAGGCGCTTCAGTCTTTTCGAAGATAGACTTGAGGTCGGGGTATTATCAGTTAAAAGTCAAGGAGGCAGATATTAATAAGACTGCTTTTCAAACTCGTTATGGTTACTACGAGTTCTTAGTGATGCTGTTCGGGTTGACGAATACACCAGCTACATTTATGGATATGATGAACTAGGTATTCCAACCCTACCTAGATCAATTTGTCGTAGTGTTCATAGACGATATCTTGGTATATTCAAAGACAGAAGAGGAGCATGATTCGCATCTTCGGATAGTTCTGTAGATTTTGAGAGAGAAGCAACTGTATGCCAAATTCAGCAAGTGTGAATTTTGGTTAAGGGAAGTTACCTTTTTGGGGCATGTTGTTTCTGCCGAGGGGATTAGGGTTGATCCTCAAAAGATTAAAGTTATGTTGGAGTGGAAACCACCAAAGTCAGTAGCAGAAATTCGAAGTTTCCTTGGGTTAGCTAGATACTACAGAAGGTTTGTTGAGGGATTCTATTGATTGCCACACCATTAACCAAGCTATTATGGAAAGGGATATCATTTGTTTGGACAGATCAACTGCAGGAAAGCTTTGAGAAGTTAAAGAAGATTTTGACGGTGGCACTAGTGTTGATTTAGCCTGAGGCTGGAAAGGAATTTGTACTCTATTGTGATGCATCGCACACAGGTTTAGGATATGTGTTGATGCAAGAAGGGAAGATAATAGCGTATGCGTCTCGATAGTTATGACCACATGAAGTGAATTATCCCACTCATGATCGGGAATTAGTTGCGGTAGTGTTCGCTTTGAAGATTTGGAGACATTACTTGTATAGGGAGAAGTCAATTATCTACACCGATCATAAGAGCCTGAAATATCTCCTTACCTAGAAGGAGTTAAATCTAAGGCAGCGGAGGTGGATTGAATTGTTGAAAGACTATGATTGCTCGATTGAGTATCACCCAGGTAAAGCTAACGTAGTGGCGGATGCGTTGAGCCGTAAGGTGATATCAGATTTGAGGGCAATGTTTGCTCATCTCAGTTTGTATGAAGATGGAAGCTTGTTAGCCGAACTTCAAGTGAAGCCTTCATGGGTAAGTCATATTAAAGAGAGGCAGTTGTCAGATGAATTGTTAAGTTTTCGACTTCAACAAGTGGAAAGGTGTGAGACAGGAGATTTTGGTCTGAACAGTGATGGAGTATTATGCTTTCAAGGAAAGGTTTGTATACCGAAGGATTTTGCATTGAGACAGATGATTCTGCAGGAGGCGCATAGTAGCCCATACGCTATGCATCCCGGTGGGAGTAAGATGTATCGAGACTTGCACGAACAGTTTTGATGGCCAGGTCTGAAGCAGGAAGTTATCAAGTTTGTGAGTAAGTGTTTGATGTGTCAACAGGTGAAGACAGAGCATTATTTGCCTTCGGGGTTGTTACAGCCATTGAAGATTCCACTTTGGAAGTGGGAGAGGATAACGATGAATTTTGTTAGTGGGCTACCTCTTACGCCTACAAGGAAAGATTCAGTGTGGGTAATTGTCGATCGGTTGACGAAGTCCGCTCACTTCATACCGGTTCGTATCGACTACTCACTGCAGAAGTTAGCCAAGTTGTATGTAGCGGAGATTGTGAGGTTGCATGGGGTACCAGTGTCTATCATATCAGACAGGGACCCTAGGTTTACATCGCGGTTCTGGAAGACGTTACATAAAGCGTTGGGTACAAGACTGGATTTTAGCACGACATTTCATCCACAGACTGATGGCCAGTCAGAGAGGGTAATTCATATTTTGGAAGACATGTTGAGAGGCTGTGTTATCGATTTCAGGGGTAGTTGGGAGGATTTTCTACCATTGGCAGAATTTACGTACAACAATAGCTATCAATCCAGTATTCAGATGGCACCCTACGAAGCGTTGTATGGTCTTAAGTGTCGTACTCCTACCTACTGGACAGAGTTGGGTGAGCGACAGTTGTTAGGTTCAGAATTGGTCTCAGAGACGGAGGAAAAGGTTAAGTTGATTCGGGCTCAGTTGAAGGAAGCCTCCGACAGGCAGAAATCGTATGCGGATTTGAAGCGTAAGGAAATAGAGTTCCCAGTGGGTGATCAGGTTTTTCTGAAAGTTTCACCTTGGAAGAAGGTTCTAAGGTTTGGACGGAAAGGCAAGTTGAGCCCCAGATTTATAAGGGCCTTATCGGGTGTTGAAAGGCATAGGACCAGTAGTTTATCACCTTGAGTTACCTCCGGAGTTGAATTAGATACATGATGTATTTCATGTTTCAATGTTAAGGCGCTATCGTTCGGATCCATCTCACATAGTGCCGGTGGAAGAAATCGAAATAAGACCTGATTTTTCTTTTGAAGAAGAACCAATGCAGATCTTAGATTGGGATGTTAAGGTGTTGAGAAGAAAGTCAGTTCCGTTAGTCAAAGTTTCATGGCGTAATCATGGCTCAGAGGAAGCCAGAAGATGTGATGCGACAGCAATACCCTCACCTCTTTTGATCAGGTAAATTTCGAGGCCGAAATTTCTTTAAGGGGGTAGAACTGTAACATCCTAGAATTAAGGGTTCTGCATTTTATGTTTGTCTGTGTGCTTGGCTTGTTCTTTTTGTTATTTACATGTGTTTGTGTGTCCTGGGGAGGCTCGGGTTCAAGCTAGAGCCTTGGTGAAATTTTCATTTTTGGGCTTAAAAGGGGGAGAGCTGGTGGAGGCAGGCCTTAAGATTATTTGCGTATGCTTGTTGACACAAAGGAGCTTGTGTCCAGGTGGAGGTGGCGTCACTTGTAGGAGAAAAGGGGAGGGGTTCGAATCCCATACGCCACACTATGGAGCTTTATTTTTGGCATCAGGATGGAGAGGAGGTAGCCTTCGGCTAGGACTCTTCTAGGACGAGTTTGAATGAGTCAACAAGTTCAAAATTGGTGGTAGAGAGGTGCTCTAGGAGTTTGAATTGGTCAACCAATTCAAATGGGTGATGGAGAGTGAAACAAGGAGAGGATCATGGGATTCAAGTTGGTGGAGGTGTTGGCCGAATGTGGGGGTCTTTGAGGGGAGAATTTCGATCAAGAAAGGGGTCTTTGGTGAGAGCATATTCGGTTGGTGAGTGTGTGTGGGTGTGCCAAAATTCCTTTTTATTTCTTAGCAAATTTAGGTAGCACATTCGGCCATAAGGGGTAGTGGAGTTCCGTTTTTGCAAATGTCATTTGAGAGAACAGTAAAACTGAAACCATCCAATGAGCCTTCCCTTTTCTTTTGCACTTCGGTCATTTTGTTTCATTTCTTTTGTTACCAAAAACCGTAGCACTCTTACTTCTACTATTTTTTTTCATCTATTTTCTTTTCCAACTTTCGTTCCCTTTTGTCTCTAAGTTCTCAAGCATAGCCGAATTCCCTTTTCTACTCCCATTTGAAGCTTATTTCTTTAGCTACACATTAGCCGAAATCCTCTCTGTTCTTCATCATTTTTCTACCCTTTCCCATCAACCGAACTTTCCCATTCTCTTTGAATCAGCTTCATCTTCATTTGTTGGTAGTCGAAACTTCCTTATTTCTTTTTAGTGTTCTTATTTTCTTCCTTCATCAACTTCTCTGTTCACATCTGAAATCGATTTCTCTCCTCTATTGCCACTAGCCGAATAGTTCTGGGATCCTGCTGAGGGCCGAAGCTTGCTTTCTATTCGGCACCCTTGTTGTTTCGGTAAGGGTTCTTCTTCCACTATTTTTTTCTCTTTTCGTTTCTTTCACTATCTTTCGGTCTTAGATGGGTATAGCCGAAAGGGCTATTTTGTTCTTAAGGTTAGTTTGCGGCTAATCTTTTCTCTTCTCCTCTTAACGTGACATGTTCGCATCGGGTTAGAATCTTTAGCCAAATCGGGTGTGGTGTGACTTTTTGTTAACCAAGGTAAGGAGTTCCTTTTTTGTTCTTTGTGATTAGCCTCTATTCGTTTACTCTGCCATAATTAAACCCCTTGTTGGGGAAATCGCTGTTTCATTATAGTACTGTAATGATCAGGATTTGTCTTCATGGATACGAGTACTATCCAATCTAAGGAGGGGAGTAGACTCGTAGTCGCTGCTCCTAAGTTCTAACGACGTGCTGTGTCGGCAGTTCGGGATTTTTCGCCGGGTTGTGGTAGAGAGCCGGCATCGGCTTGGGATAGGCAAATCGCTGTTATTTTTGCTAGGGAGAGTGTTAACGATATAGAGTGTCTAGTTCTTCGTGTAATCAAGTGTGTAATGCTCACACTTTTCTTATTTACTTTGCGTTAATAACTATGTTGGCTGAAAGCCGAAACAACTGTATAGACAGTTGAGATACTCTTGTGGGAAAGGTTGGAGACACCAGGTAAGTACCATTATGATTGCCTTTCGTATAACATGATTAAGTATGATTTGATTATCTTCTGTATGTTGTCAATATGTTTGCATGGGCTTCAGGATATGATTGAAAGAGGAAGTTCGATTCAGTGACTTTTGTCACAGTGGTTTGGAACCACAGTGGTTTGGAACCACATATACATTATTCAGTGATTGCCACAGTGGTTTGGGACCACAGTGGGCTGGCCCCACATACATTTATCAGTGATTGCCACAGTGGTGTGGAACCACAGTGGGTTGGCCCCACATACATTAATCGGTGACTCTGTCATAGTGGTTTGGAACCACAGTGGCTTGGTGCCATGGGTGTTTGGCTAATTCAGGTGATGTAGAGGATGGAAAACTAGGTTGGGTGGGGTTGCATTGCATACACTGTTGATATGCCATGTTATTATGGCTTAGGCCCAAATTGCGTTCATAAGGGGAATTACACACTGAGTCTTGGTGACTCACCCCTCTGCTTAATTTTGCAGGTAACTCTAGTTGAGGATTTGGAGTCGAGGAGGACTCAGCGGTGGCCATGCGTTACTACTTCCATAAATTTTCATTTCTTTAATTCAAACTTACTTTTATTTTGGGTTTTTGCTGTGTAATAAGGCCTCCATAACTTTAATTTGGGTTTTGCTTTAATACTTTATTACATAATTTACGAAATGTCAAATATGGAGTTTTTCTAAAATAAAAAAAAATACAAACAACCGTTTTTTTTCAAAGTGTTAACAAAAGATGATAAGCGAATAACTAATTAATTCAGAAAACTTTCTTAAACACCTGAACAGTGTTTTCAAAATATCACGTTTATGAAAATCCCTAATTTCGGCTTTCGTAATGCAAACCTGTTTATGACTCATGGTTCATATTAATAAGAAGTTGGTAACAAATCCTTAAAACTGAATTTATTTTTTTTTCAAGATGGAAACTCAAAACGGGAAGTTTTCTAAATTGCGATGTTTCTTTAAAATTTTCAAAACTATCTTTCCTTGTGACATACCAGATTCGGTCATAACATTTAGACCGGGTTTGGGGTGTTACATGTATGCCCTACTTCCACACGGCCTGAGGCACGGGCGTGTCTGTAGTCGTGTGAGGCACACGGCCTGTTCACTTGGGCGTGTGACCCCTGTATATTTGAAATTTTTCTAAGTTTCCAAAACTTTTATAAGTTATCTGTTTAGTCCCGAACCGCTCCTAAAGCATGTTTAAGGCCTCAAAGGCTATTATAAGGGAAAAAATGATTGAGATTGAATAATGATTGTTTAAATTGATCAAATGATTAACAAAAGTATAGTTATATGTGTTAGAAGTCCGGTAATACTCTGCAACCCTATTCCGGCGTTGGATACGGGTGAAGGGTAGTACATGATTCATATCACCACATTCTCATTCATAAATATAAATACGTGTCATTCAAAAAAGTTTTGACTTGGATCATTAAACCAAAAGTTAATCATTTCATTAACAAGCTTCTAATTCTTTATTGAAATATTATCTCTTAGCATTATTTCTCTTTGTTGTGAAGAACATGTAATAGCCCGATTTCCAATGTTGTCAAAAATTACGATTTTGGAACCTCTTTTCCATAAACCAAGTTCTTATATATTAAGTAGATACATTTAAGGAGTTATTATATTGGTATATTAAAATTTGGTTAAGCAATTTAGCCGAATTTGTGGTTAATTAAGGCCTAGAACTTATATATTAAGTAGATACATTTAAGAAGTTATTATATTAGTATATTAAAATTTGGTTAAGCAATTTAGCCGAATTTGTGGTTAATTAAGGCCTAGAACTAAATTGTAAAATTTTTAATCACTGTAGATTTTTAATTAGGAAAAGGCTTGGGGACATAAATAGCAATTATACAAAGGACTAAAATGGTTAATACACCAATTTCAATTTATTGTAAGTTGATGATGATGGAAGATGTCATTAGATTAAATTAATTAATGATTAAAGTTTAATTAATCATAATTTAGTTAATTGATTTGTTAAGCTTAATTATAATTAAACATACTATAGAAGTAAAATTTGAGTGGAGAGAAGTCATCATCTTCTCTAACTCAACCATCCACCATTATAGATTAAATGGGAAAATCTTTTGAAACCCTTTTTCATTTAGGCCTCCATTTACAAGTAAGTTGTAACAACCTGGTTTAGACCCTAGTCAGAATAGTGGTTTCGGGACCACAAATCTGAGGTCAAAAAAATATTTTAATATTAATTTTGGTGTTTACAATATAAGATTGAGCATGTGTGAAAATTCTGTGTGAAAATTTTATTGATTGTGCGTTTAATTTGCAAAAAGGATTTAATCGCATAAAATGCAAAAGCTGTGTGCTGATTGTTTGATTGTGTCTAAAAGTCTTAATATTTATATAATGAATGATCGAGCCTAGAAATTAACTATGACAATGATTGAGGCAAGCACACCTATCGTTTGGTAGTATAGCTATGGCAAGACTGGAAATATCGTATCCTCAAGGACCAAGAGTACTAGTAATAACTATGTTTCTATTATTTAGTCTAAGAATTAAGGGAATTATTTTTTTAATCTAAAACTAACTAATTACTAAGCTAAAGATGCTAAGACACAGAGAATGAATTGAAAAAAAATACTTTTGGGAAAACCAATTGATTAAGACAATACCTGAGGAAGAATCCACCTAAACTTCACTTGTTATTTAACTCTGAACCAGGCAATTTATTCACTTGACTTGATCTGTAGGATTCCCTAATTTATATTAATACCTCTCTCGAGGCTACTAACGTCTAACCCTAGGTTGATTAATTAAAATCTCTTTCTAATTAAACCCCCAATGTTGCATTAACTCGATTTATGGACTCCCATATTAGGTTTGACCCTAATCCAGCAGATTTTCGTCGTCCTATCTCTAGGAGTGCGATCAACTCCGCTTAACTATGCTAGATCTACTCTTAAACAGGGACATGTGTTCCACTGCCTAAGCACATCAATACTTGAATCAATATCCTGAAATATCAAAGCAAGAATTAAGAACACATAATTAAGAACAAATCAAGTATTTATCATATAGTTCAGAAAATAATAACAAGATCCGCCTTAGGTTTCATCCCCCTTAGGTATTTGAGGGGTTTAGTTCATAATTATAAAAGAATACATCTCAGAAGAAAGTATAAAACAAAACATAAGAAAAACCCTAAAACCCCCTAAAGGAAATTGAAGGGAAGATCTTCCGTCTTGAGTATGATTCCGGATTCTTGAGATGAATCAACTAGCTGTCTTCGAGTAAATCCCACAATTTGGCCCTCTATGGCTTGGCTCCTCGGCCTACCTGAACCCCCCCTTTTAGGTCACACTTAAGGTGTTTATATAGGCTTTTGGAATATCTTTCTTTGCCTCTAAGTACCTTTTTCTGAGTAAAATTAAAACAAGTCACGTCATGCCGTGGTCAGGTCTGCTAAAGAGGCACGACCATGTGGCTCGGATCCAGGCCGTGTGAATTTCGTACTTTGTCCCATTGTCTCTATTTTTGGCCTGTTTCTTGTCCTTTTTATCCTCCTATGCTCTCTTAAGTATAAAACATGAAATTAAAGAATTAGGAGCATCAAATTCCACAATTCAGGGGATAAATCATGCAAAAGTATGCTAAATGCGGGATTAAAATATGTATATATTACGGTTTATCAAATACCCCCACACTTAAGTATTTGCTTGTCCTCAAGCAAAATTCTCAACTCACAATTAAAATGAACTTCCTCAATTCATAATATTCATAAATAGTGTTTCATCATAATTCATAGGTAATTCGTACATTGATAATTTAAGTAGAAGGGTCCTACAGATTCAAACAATTAAAGTCATAGTTTATGTAGCATGAAAATATAGGTGTTTCCCCTTACCTAAATAATCACATTTGATTCAAAGTTGACAAGGGTTGACATCCTCACTAAAGATTTACTCAAATCACTCAAAAGTGTTTAAGGTTCAAAATTAAGCACTCAAAAGTCGAACATGAAAAGTTAATCCCATAGGCTTGCATGAAAATAAAATCTCCACCACTATAAAATGAAATGATACATAGATCAAAAGGTCTTTAACGGGCTGTAATAGGGCTTGGGTTAAAGGTGTGGATAAAGGATGAATTAAAGGGTTAGAATCGAGATTGAATTAACAAATTACCTAACTCAAAAGATGAACTAAGACTCGAATAATTATATCAATTATAATTTCATAACACGAGCTTCTTCTAATGATTTGGAATTTTAAACGTATAAGCTCACTTAATCATAGAACTAATAATGAATATACTTCGATTTTTTTTTAAGTTTAAATCATACGAATATAGGAAAGAATTTACAACTGAAATAGAGAACATAGTTAGGCAACTAATCAAATCAAATCTTGATATAAGGGTAGTCAAGAGAAATGGTGATAACAAATACAAGATGGGTTTTCGGTTAATATTAGCGGGTGAGTCAATAAACGGTTTGTTAAGATCAAAGGGGTTCACTAGGGATTAATTGTGAGGGTAGGCTTTTAGTGGAATAAGTGGGTTAAATATAAGTGCCTTTATCATCTCTGTATATCAACTCAATGATGTGGTCTTCACATGTATAATCGAAGCAAGTTCTAGAATAACAAATCAATGTTGACACACTCATAATAATAAAAAATGAGCAAGAAAAATATATGCTCTAAAAGGCTCAAAGTCTCATAAAAATTATGGTTTTTGATGTCAACCTTGCAAATTTCAAACTTCAAAGTAATATTTAAATTTAGGTCAACAACCTAGCAAAATTTTTAATTTTAAAAATATACTTATCATGCTTGATTCTCTAATGTCTTAAAGTTTAAATCATCAATACAAAATTATCTATGACTTAATCCAAGACATGTCAATGAAAATCATAAGTCAATAGAAGTTTCATTCTAATAGTAAAATGAGGAAATTGCTTAAGAACAAGGCATAATTCCGGGATTTTCAAATAAAACTATAGTTAACCTCCCCACACTTAAGATGTACATTGTCCTCAATGTACAAAGATAGATAAAGTGAAAATATAGTGAGAAAATCAAAAGATAAGGAGAAAAGTGAAACTTCCTGAAGTTTGGATGGAGCCAAAGAAAAGAAACGAGGGAAATTCGGGCCGAGTTGGAGGATGATGCTCCGGTGGTGTGGTCGTTTGTTAACAGCCCGTTGAACCTAAATTAAGAAAATCAAAATATAATCATATAAATTAAAGATAAGAAAGATAAAAGAAAAGAATGAAAAGAAAAAAAAACTAAATAAACTCAAAAGTCTCCACGCCCGTGTGCCACGGGCGTGTTAGGTCACATGGCCGTATCGCACGAACGTGTTGGGCTTCGTTCGTTTCTCTTACGCCCTTGCGCAGGTCACCACGCCCATGGTTGAGGACTTAGTGTCAACCATAGTCGTATCGCACGGCTGTGGCCTTTAGTCGGAGCCCGTGGTTTGGGGATAATTTTGTCCTGTTTCTGCACAATCTCTGCCACGCCGGTGTGCAAATTCGTGGTGTCCACACAGCCACAGCCACGGCTGTGTGCAAGGCCATGTGGTAGGGAAAACTGCGCTTCATTAATTTGGTTAGTTCGTAATTGGGTACTAAAAGTAAAAATAAAAATAAAGATATGAAATTAATGGGGTTAGTGTTCGAGTTGCCTCCAGAGAAGCGCTCGTTTAAAGTCTTAAGCTAAACTTACCTCTCATTCGCGTATTCATGGTAGTTTGAGAAGTTGAAAATATTTTCTCATGCATGCTTTACTATCACTATATAGTTCGAGTCGAGTAGCGTTTACTTCAAAAGTGCCGAACTTAGGATTAGTTACCTCGACTGTTCCGTATGGGAAGACATTCTTTATTTGTATTAAGGTTTGAAGTGGGGATTCGAGGGTCTGTCTTATCCAACAATATTTGATCTCCGATCTGAAATTAGAATGTCCCATCTTTAAGTTTGACATAGTTTTGCTTTGGTTCTACTTCGTGTGCTCTTGATTTCTCTTTGAAATGCGTCTTCCACTCGTCTAGTTCATCAATCTGAAGCCTTCATTCCTCATAAGTTATTTCCTTGTTGGCATGAGGTCTAGGATCTGGCTCAGTTGTGTAGTTCCGTGGTGTTTTCTATAAAGAAGGTTGAACTAAATGGTCATAAATAGAATTTATGTTCTCACCCTGATTACTCGATGTCCTACTGAATCAAGAGCCTAAAGAGTGATCGTCTCGTTACCTACATGAAGTATGAGTTCACCTATACCAACATCAATTTTAGTTCTAACAGTTGCTAAAAAGGGTCTTCCTAAAATTAAAGGGATATTATTGTCCTCATCCATGTCTAAAATGACAAAGTCTACTAGGAATATGAATTTGTCAATTTTCATGAGTACATCTTCAATTATACCCTTAGGAATTCTAATAGTCTTATCAGCTTATTGAATGCTCATCCTAGTTTGTTTGGGTTTCCCTAGACCTAGTTGTTTAAACATTTTATAAGGCATAACATTTATGATTGCCCCTAAATCAGCTAAAGCATTATCAACAGATAAACTACCAATTAAGCATGGAATTGTTAAACTCCCTGGATCTTTTAATTTTCATGGTAGTTTATTTTGCAACATTGCTGAGCATACTGCGTTTAGTTCCACATGTGATTCTTTGTCTAACTTCCGTTTGTTTGCTAAAAGCTCTTTTAAAAATTTCCTTGAATCTAGCATCTGCGAAAAAGCTTCAAGAAAAGGTAAGTTAATATGTAATTTCTTTAAAAGTTTAAGAAATTTACCGAATTGTTCATTTGTGTTGTCTTTCTTCATCGCATTGGGGTATGACACACGAGGTTGATATTCTTTAATTACCGATTTTGGTTTGTCATGGCTTACCTCAACTGTACCTTCCTCTACCACATTCTCTTGCCTTAATTTGGGCTCATCTAACCCTTCACTATTATGAGTTGTTATGGCTGGAAGTTGCGCCTTTGGGTTTGTTTTAGTGTTACTTGGCAAGCTGCCTTGTGGTCGTTCTGATATGATCTTGGCAAGTTGTCCTAACTGGTTCTCGATCCCTTCAATCGATGCTTGTTGATTTTTAAGTGTTGTCTCGGTGTTTTTGAAACGATTTTCTGACACCGCGATGAATTTTGTCAGCATCTCTTCAAGGTTCTGCTTCTTCTCTTGTGGGTAGGTTCGCTATTGGAAGCCTGGGAGGGGTTGTTGTCTTTGGTTTCCTTGACCACCCCATGAGAAATTGGGGTGGTTCCTCCAACTTGGATTGTAAGTATTACTATAAGGGTCATTTTGAGGTCTAGAATTATTACCCATATAGTGAACGTGCTCATTTTAAGCGCTCGAGTTGTAATGTGGATATTCTGTATTGCTCATCCCTCCTCCATTCATCTCGTATTTCATCACTGGATGTACCTACGAAGAACCATACAAACCATCAATCTTTTTGTTTAACATCTCTACCTGATTTGATAGCATGGTCACTGCATTGAGGTTAAAAACACTGGAGGCTTTTGTTGGTCTTGTCCTCATGACTTGCCACTGATAGTTATTCAGTGACATCTCTTCAATGAATTCGTAGGCAGCCTCAGGTGTTTTGTTATTCAGGGTTCCACCGGTGGCTAAATCAATCAATTGTCTGGTTGAGGGGTTCACACCGTTGTAAAAGGTTTGGACCTATAGCCACAAGGGTAATCCATGGTGTGGGCACCTTCTCAATAGATCCTTGTATCTCTCCCATGCATCGTAAAGTGTCTCTAAATCCATCTGCACAAAAGAAGATATATCATTCCTCAATTTACCCGTTTTAGCCGGCGGAAAATATTTTAACAAAAATTTTTCAGTCATTTGTTCCCATGTAGTGATTGATCCTCGTGGTAACGAGTTCAACCACTGTTTAGCTTTGTATCAATGAAAAGGGAAACAACTGAAGACGAATGCAATCATCAGAAACGCCATTTATTTTGAAAGTATCGCAAAATTCTAGGAAATTCGCCAAGTGATTATTTGGATCTTCATCCTGCAAACCATCAAGCTAAACAAATTGTTGTATCATCTGAATTATGTTAGGTTTCAGTTCAAAATTATTTGCAACAATAGCAGGTCTAACAATACTTGACTCAGTTCCTGCTAAATTAGGTTTAGCATAATCATACATAATTCGAGGAGCATGATTTTTGGCCACCACCGAAGGTAGCGGATTATTATCAGCCATCTCTTCGGTAATGTTAGTTTCGTCTTCTAGTTCTTCTTGTATGTATTGTAGGCTACGCCTTATCTCTCTTTGGTTTCTGCGAACGGTACCTTCTATATCATTGTCAAAAATCAAGGGTCCTGACGGGTTCCTTCTAGTCATAAAACTAGAAAAACCTATCAGAAGCAAAGAAAAGAAAATAAAAATTTAGAAAAATAAAAAAATAAATAAAAATAATGGCTAAAGTAATAAAAATCAATTATTCCTAATATCTTAGTCCACGGCAACATCGCCAAAAACTTGATCATGTCTGAAAGTCTTCATATTTATATAATGAATGATCGAGCCTAGAAATTAACTACGACAATGATTGAGGCAAGCGCACCTAACGTTTGGTGGTATAGCTATGGCAAGACCGGAAATATCGTATCCTCAAGGACCAAGAGTACTAGTAATTACTATCTTTCTATTATTTAGCCTAAGAATTAAGGGAATTGTTGTTTAATCTAAAACTAACTAATTACTAAGCTAAAGATGCTAAGACACAGAGAATGAATTGAAAAAAATACTTTTGGGAAAACCAATTGATTAAGACAATACCCGAGGAAGAATCCACCTAAACTTCACTTGTTATTTAACTCTGAACCAGACGATTTATTCACTTGACTTGATCCGTAGGATTCCCTAATTTATATTATTACCTCTCTCTAGGCTACTAATGTCTAATCCTAGGTTGATTAATTGAAATCTCTTTCTAATTAAAACCCCTAGTGTTGCATTAACTCGATCTATGGACTCCCATATTAGGTTTGACCCTAATCCGGCAGATTTCCGTCGTCCTATCTCTAGGAGTGCGATCAACTCTGCTTAATTATGCTAGATCTACTCTTAAACAAGAACTTGTGCTCCATTGCCTAAGCACATCAATACATCAATCAATATCCTAAAATTTTAAAGCAAGAATTAAGAACACATAATTAAGAACAAATCAAGTATTTATCATATAGTTCAGAAAACAGTAACAAGATTCGTCTTAGGTTTCATCCCCCTCAGGTATTTGAGGGGTTTAGTTCATAATTATAAAAGAATACATCTTAGAAGAAAGTATAAAACAAAACATAAGAAAAACCCTAAAACCCCCTGAAGGAAATTGAAGGGAAGATCTTCCGTCTTGAGTATGATTCGGGCTTCTTGAGATTATCAACTGGCTGTTGTCGAGTAAATCCCACAATTTGGCCCTCTATGGCTTGGCTCCTCGGCCTACCTTAACGCCCCCCTTTTAGCTCACACTTAGGGTGTTTATATAGGCTTTTGGAATATCTTTCTTTGCCTCTAAGTACCCTTTTCCGAGTAGATTTAAAACAGGTCACGTCAGGGACACGCCCATGTGGCACGCCCATGCGAATCGAGCCCAGGCCGTGTTTGGGTCCAGCCATGTGAATCTCGTACTTTGGCCCATTTTTCCGTTTTTGGCCCGTTTCTCGTCCTTTTTATCCTCCGGTGCTCTCCTAAGTATAAAACATGAAATTAAAGGATTAGGAGCATCAAATTCCACAATTCAGGATACAAATCATCCAAAAGTATGCTAAATGTGGGATTAAAATATGTATATATTACGGTTTATCATTGTTAATGTGCTAATTTGGCATGGCTTATTAAAGTGTAAGTCTTTATGTTGTAATTTAGCCATCAAATTGTTGGATGGACATAATTGGGTATACATTTGATGATTTAATGGTTTAATGATCAAGGGCAAAATGGTAAAACATGATTTAATGTATAATAACTTAAATAAATCATAAGTTAATGGCCATAATATATCATCCACCACCGATTATTGAAAGAAAAAGAAGGTTTTTAAGCTTTGTGATATTCGTCCATTGGAGAGCTTGATTAAGGTATGGATTTTGATCGGTTTTTGATGATTTTTACGTTTTTTTTATCGTTGCTTAGTGTTCTAGCTAGCCCATGCTTTAATTTTAGAATTTGATGATGATTTTGAGATATTCCATTGATGAATGTTTGCGCTTTGTGATAGTTGATGGTGAAATATGAAAGTTTGATGTTGGGTTAACATATTTTGTCTTTGAATTTTTGATAAAATTGGCTATTTTGGATTAAATTGTGAAAATAAGAAATTGGAGGACCAAAATGTGAAATAAATGAAATATGTGGGATTGTATGAACATAAGGAAAATTCGACTAGGCATGTGTGAAATGAAATTATGTGTATTTGATGATTTTATGAAATAGGGACTTAAGAGTCGAAATGTGAAAATGTGAGGGCCATTTTGTAAAATGCCCTAAATATATGTGTTTGGATTAAATTGAATGATTTGGTGGCTAAATGTAACACCCCTTATCCGTATTCAACTCTGGATTTAGGTACGAGGCATTTTTGGACTTAACTTGCTTGAATATACAACTTTGGGCTATAAAATTTCTTTTCAACTTAAAACTTCTCATGAGCATTCATATCATCCTTATTATGGGCCTACGAGGCCCTAAACATGCATACGGAGGGTTTCGGAACTTAACCGGAAACTTTTGCGCACTTAGAAAATTTTTACTTAAACAATGCCACACGCCTGTTTGGGCAGGCCGTGTGGTCACACACGCTCATGTCTATAGCCCGTGTAGAATTTATTTTTCCTTTCGAACCTACAGGGGTTTTCACATGGCCAGACACACGCCTGTGTCTTTGGCCCGTGTCCCTCAGACGGCCTAGACACGCCTGTGTGTAAAAACTTGGGTATTCTGTTTATGACGTCAGCAACTCTTAAGGGGCACACGGCCTAGGCACACGCCCGTGTGTTGGCCCGTGTGACGAGTTGAATTCTCGCAAGGCCTATCAACACACCCATGGGGCTGACCGTGTGTCGCACATGACCTAGACACACGCCCATGTGTCTACCACTTTGGACAATTAGAAAGCTATTTTCCAAGCCAATTGCCACCCTGAGACATAAACACACATATACCAACACAAGCAACACATAATATGGCAATAATACACTATGAAGAATCACAATTCATCATTCATACACTTCATAAACTCATCCTCATTAAATATATGAAACTTGATAAAATGAGTGTATAGCATTAGTAACTAACACTTTGGATTTTAAATAAGACATAACACAAAATGACCAAGATTCCTATACATGCCATACTCAAAATAAGTCAACTTTACTATACCAAAAGAATGATTGATAGTGTGATCCGAGCTTCGATGTTCTACGCTATACTACAGGGAAAAGGGAAAAGAGAGGGGTAAGCATATAGCTTAGTATGTCTGCAAAAATAGCAACATAAATATTCGTGGTAAAATCCATTCATCTCATAAAACAAATACAACACAAGTCCTCAAGTAATTTTTCATACTTACTCATACTTACGCTTACCCAACACATATCACATTACGGTTTTATAACTCGTATTTTACTCAAGGTACCTGTATCACTTCATCACATAGTTTAGCACTTATGCTATCTTGAACATAAACTTTAATCAATATCATCCTTAACTTAAATGTAACTCTTTGTCATCTTTGTATAACTTAGCTCTTTTTCATCTTTGCATATTTATCTCTTTTGCCCGTTGAACTACTCGGAATATCGGAAGATACTTAATCTCATCATACATGTATCTCGATGCCAATGTCGTATCCAAGATATTGTCTTACATGGGATCACCTCTTGATGCCGATGCCATATCCCAGATATGGTATTACACGGGATCTCTTAGCTCGATGTCGATGCCATGTCCTAGACATGGTCTTATACGAGACCGTACATAGATGTCGATGCCATGTCCCAAACATGGTCTTACATGAGATCTTCCTTTGGTACCGAAGCCATGTCCCAAACATGGTCTTATACGAGACCTTTCTTATTCGATGCCGAAGCCATGTCCCAGACATGGTCTTATACGGGACCTACATTCGGTGTCGATGCCATGTTCCAGACATGGTCTTACATGAAACCTACATTCCTTTGGTGCCGAGGCCATGTCCCAAACATCGTCTTACACGGGACATCCTTATCTGATGTTATGACATAGGTATCCATGCTATTCCGAATGTTCAACTGGGACTTCAACTTATCATTATTTCATTATAATTTTTATTGAGAAATGACTAATCAATTTCATGGAAAATAATATACATTTCTCATATATATAAGAAATTTAGAACATAATAACTTACCCCGGTACTCAAAACATGTGTAGGTATTCGATTTAGTCTAAAATCTTGCTCTTGCCTCGATTTCGGTCTGGGCTTCGTGTTTCTTGATCTATAATAGCAAATTCACTTGTTTAATACTCACATTGAATAAATCGACCCATGAATCACACTTTGGCAAAATTATAATTTTGCCCCTAAACTTTCTCATAATTACACTATTGCCCCTAGGTTCATAAAATGATTTTCATTCAACTTTCTTGTATTTTATGCCTAGCCAAATCATTTTCTTAACTACAACAGCCCCTAATTTCCACCATTTCACTCATGTATGACCATTTTCATAACTTTTGCAATTTGGTCCTTTTATGCATTTTTCATGAGAATCACTTAGAAAAAGATGTTTAACATACATCAAACTTTCATATTCTTTCATAAATAATCAAAATACATGCATATCACACATGGGTAATTTTTTGAACATGAACCCTAGCTCAAAATATGTAACACCCCAAACCCGGCCCAAACACTCCGACCGGATGTGGCATGTCACTAAGAAGATTTTATAAAACGAGTCGCATTTATTATTTTTTTAAAAGCATAGTTCAAACATTTATACGGGAAGACTTGATAATTTGATAATTTGTAAAGAAATAAATTCTGAATTGATGCCCTAATGGATAAAACCTAAAATTTTGCCTTTGAGTTTTATTATGTAAACACATGCCTTAGTTTCCATTAATCATAAAAGCTAAGTGTATGAAAACCCGAAAATGAAAACATAAAACCAATAAACAATAGCCAGTAGCCTTATTATAATAAACTATAAAACCAAGCAATATTGAAAGTGCTAAGGAAAAATAATTAACACAACGTCCTTTATTGAGTCAAAATAAACCCATGCATGGCCACCTTACGCTCCTTTCCAGCCCGATCCGATGCACTAAGTGTTACCTGAAAAATGTTAAACAACGGAATGAGTCACAAGACTTAGTGTGCAATCCCTCATGCACCATCAGACTGGGCCTTAGCCCCACAGAACAGAATAACAGAATATCGCATATCAGAGTAAAGCAAAACCAATCCCAATCCTAGATCCATCCGCTACACACCACCCCTTACCTTCCATTCACACCAGTGGGGATTTCTACAATCACCTTCACCGTTACACACCACCGATGGCTGCCATGCTGCAGTCAGCTGCTCATCGTCAGATTGTGACATAGTCACCAGAACAAATCGTGGCAGAGCCACTACAACAAATCGTGGCAGAGCCACCAGAACATAACACTTCCCCTTTCTTATACATCAATCGCCCAACCCCGAGCAAGCATAGAAAACAACATGTATGTATATCATATCAACTCAACAGAATCATTTTACTTTAAGTAAATCATAGAAATCACTAACCTGATGAGTCGCCCTTACCCTTCACGGGTTTTCAATAACCATGTCGGGATATCGGCATTTAACAGGATATAGACAGATTCTTATATATATAACAAAAAACAGAGATGGTGTGAGAAATTACACACCTGATAACACGTAGTATTATACTCTCACTATTTAGAACCACTTTTCTCTGTCTACAACTCTACTAAAAAAGATCGAAAGAACGCAAAGATAAGGCTCACCCTTACAATCGGCCAAGAAGTAATATTTGCTTAGATTAACACGCTTAGTTGGATAGATCTCCTTACCTAGATCGATTAAATCCTAAAAGTAGTATGATTCGAGTGCTACCGATTAGAATCCTAGGCGACTAAATCTCCTTCAAATCCCAGAATGCCGCCCATGAAAGAAAACACGAGATCAGTCCATCATGTAGCCATTTGGCTATGGTCTCTAAAAGATGGAAAAGATTGAAAGAATAGCACAATCAACACTTACCTCTACAGAAGGTTTTGGCTACAAGAACAAACAAGAGCATAGTTTCAGGTTTTAGTGAATGGGAGAAGAATAACAATGGGGATCAGAAGATTCGGCGAGGAGGGAATTTCAAAGAAGAAAAGAAAGGGTGAGGGAGGTGGTGATTTTCGACTTTTGGAAGAGAAAAGATGAGAAAAGAAAACAAATGAGATGGCCTTCAAATTTTCGACACACCCCTTGCCATACTAAACCAATTCTTCCTCCCTCTCCTGTGTTTGATTTTCGGCAACTCTACAACCAAAGGATAGCTCCTATCTTTCTCCCTTATCTTAATCTACTAACTCCTCCAAAAGAGACCTAATTAGCACCAACTCCTCCCCCTTTATCAGCATAATATCCACATGTTTTAAAACATTAAAATCCCCTATATTTTAGCCTTGTTGCCATCCCCCCTTACTCCCTTTTAAGTGCCGAATTTGGCCCAAAACATACGAACACTTGGGACTCCTTCCTTTCTACTAACGCCACTTATCAGCTCCCCTTGCTGGGCCCCTTGTTACTGGGCCACAAGCCCATTTTGCTAATTTAAACACAGATACCTACCTTTAAACCCTATAATGCCCTAACAGAAAATTAACCAAGGCCTCAGCCCAAACCTGAGCCCAATTCTTACCTCTAATTCTCACTTTAATGCTTTAAACAATCAACACCCAAAATGCACAGGTCCACTAAATCAGGATGTTACAGTTCTACCCCCTTAAAGAAATTTCGGCCCCGAAATTTACCTAATCAGAAGAGATGCGGATACTATTGTTGTATAACATTTTCTGGCTCCCATGTTGCTTCCTCTGCGCCGTGGTTTCGCCACAGCACCTTGATCAAAGGGACGGACTTCCTTCTCAACACCTTTCCGTCTTGATTTAAGATTTGCACTGGCTCCTCCTCAAAGGACAAGTCTGGCCTTACTTCAGTCTCTTCCACTGGCACAATCTGCGATGGATCAGAACGGTAACGTCTTAGCATCGAGACATGAAACACGTCATGTATCTGCTCCAACCCTGGAGGCAACTCCAATCGATATGCCACTGGCCCCACAAGTTCTAGTACCCGATAAGGTCCAATAAAGGGGACTTAGCTTACCCTTCCAACCAAACCTCATTGCCTTCTTCCACGGCGACACTTTCAAAAAGACTTGATCTCCCACTGCAAATTCTGATTCCTTACGCTTTAGATCCGCATAAGATTTCTGTCGATCAGACGCTTCCTTCAACCGAGCCCAAATTAACCTAACTTTTTCTTCCATCTCCGAAACTAGTTTTGGACCCAACACCTGACGCGCACCCAACTCTGTCCAACAAGTAGGGATACGACATTTCCATCCGTATAACGCTTCATAAGGCGCCATCTGAATACTAGATTGGTAGCTGTTATTGTACGCGAATTCTGCCAGAGGTGAATACTCCTCCCAACTACCCCTGAAATCAATGATGTAACTTCTTAACATATCCTCCAAGATCTGGATTACCCTCTCAGATTGACCATCAGTCTGCGGATGGCAAGCGGTACTAAAGTCTAACCTTGTTCCCATTGCCTGATGCAGAGCCTTCCAGAATCGTGACGTGAACCTAGGGTCTCTATCCGATATGATCGACACAGGTACACCATGCAGTCTCACAACCTCAGCCACGTACAGCTTAGTCAACCTTTGCAGAGAAAAATCAACACGAACCAGTATGAAGTGAGCAGACTTCGTCAGCAGATCAACAATCACCCAAATTGAATCCTTCTTAGTGGGCGTAAGAGGTAACCCACTAAAAAATCCATCGTGATTCTTTCCCATTTCCACTGCGGAATCTTCACCGGCTACAACAACCCCAAAGGCAACTGATGTTCCGCCTTCACCTGCTGACACGTCAAACATTTACCCACGAATTCTGTTACCTCTTACTTCAGACCTGGCCACAAGAACTGCTCTCGCAAATCTCAATACATCTTCACCCCTCCAGGATGCATAACGTATGGGCTACTATGCACCTCCCGCAGAATCATCTGCCTTAACTCAACATCCTTTGGCATACAAATTCTCTCACGAAAACACAGAACCCCCTCACCATTCAAACTATAGTTCTCCCCTTCACCACTTTGCACTTGCTGGAACCGAGCACTCAATACATCGTCTAGAAGCTGCTTCTCTTTGATCTGGCTAGTCCACGTTGGTCTCACTTGGAGTTCAGCTACTAGACTGCCATCCTCATAAAGACTGAGATAAGCGAACATCACCTTCAAATTCGATATTGCCTTCCAACTCAACGTATCTGCCACCACGTTAGCTTTACCCGGATGATATTCGATCGAGTAGTCATAGTCCTTCAAAAGTTCAATCCACCTACGTTGTCTTAGATTCAACTCCCTCTGGGTAATGGGATACTTCAGACTTTTATGGTCGGTGTAAATAACAGACTTCTCCCCGTACAGATAGTGTCTCTAGATCTTCAGAGCAAACACTACCACAGCCAATTCTAAATCAGGCTTGGGGTAGTTCAACTCATGCGGTCTTAACTGTCGAGATGCATAGGCAACAACTTTTCCATCTTGCATCAACACACATCCTAAACTCGTGTGTGACGTATCACAATTGACGGTAAACTCTTTTCTCGCCTCTGGCTGAATTAACATCGGTGCTACAAAAAATTTTCTTGACTTCTCAAAGCTCTCCTGCTGTTTGTCGGTCCAAACAAACGGTACTCCCTTCCTCAACAACTTAGTTAGAGGTGCCGCAATTAACGAGAACCCCTCAACAAACCTCCTGTAATACCCTGCCAATCCCAAGAAACTTTGAATCTCTGCCACCGACTTCGGCGGTTTCCAATCCAATACAGCTTCTACCTTCTGAGGGTCAACCCTAATTCCCTCTGCAAAAACCACATGTCCTAAGAAAGTTACTTCCCTTAGCTAGAACTCACACTTGCTGAACTTAGCAAACAACTGCTTCTCCCTCAGAATTTTCAACACCAAACGAAGATGTGCATCATGCTCCTCCTCGATCTTGGAATAAACCAGGATATCATCAATGAACACCACAACAAACTGATCAAGGTATGGTTGGAACACCCGATTCATCATATCCATAAATGCTGCTGGCGCGTTCGTTAACCCGAACGGCATCACCAAAAATTCATAATGACCGTAGCGAGTTCGAAATGCCTTCTTATGAATGTCCCCTTCTTTTACCTTTAACTGATGATAACCCGACCTTAAATCTATCTTAGAGAAAACAGAAGCTCCTTTGAGTTGGTCAAACAGATCATCGATTCTCGGTAGCAGATACTTGTTCTTAATTGTTAACTTATTCAGTTGACGGTAGTCCACACACATACGCATGGATCCATCCTTCTTCTTTACAAATAGGACCGGCACTTCCGACGGAGACACACTCGGTCGAAAAAAACCTCGATCCAACAGTTCTTGGATCTGAGCTTTGAGCTCTACCAGCTCCTTCGGCGCAATTCGGTAAGGAGCAATGGACACTAGAGCCGTACCTGGAAGTAGCTCTATTCCAAACTCCACTTCGCGATCTGGGGGCAACCCTCGCAGCTCCTCACCAAAAATGTCCACAAAATCTTTTACCATTCTAACCTCCTCAACGGTTACCTCCTTAGCATCCAAAGCACTGATAAAAGCTAAGAATGCATTGCATCCTTTTCGCATCATCTTAACAGCCTTTAATGCAGATACTACGTTGGACAAATAATCCCTTCTTTCCCCTAGCACAACCAACCCCCCGTCTTCCGGGGTACTTAGCACCATGCGCTTAGTCTCACAATCCAACTTAGCACGATGTTTAGCCAACCAATCTATTCCTCAGATAAGGTCAAACTCCCTAAACGGTAATTCCTTTAGATCTGCCAGAAACACTACTCCTTGAGTCTCTAAAGGTACACTCCTGAATAGTTTGTCCACTATCCTAGATTGTCCTAACGGGCTAACCACAGTCATCTTCCTAATAGTTATTTCAGATTCTATACTTAAAGTCTCAGATACCGAGCATGCAACATAATAGTGGGTTGATCCAATATCAATCAGAGCAAGAAATGGTTTATCAGCAATAAGAAACGTACCGGTTATGACGTTCGGTGCGTCACCATCCTCCCGTCTGTGAGCTGCATAAACCAGACCCGACTGTCTTGCATATACATTTCCTGCACCCCTACCAGGTGCTCAACGACCCCGACCAGACCCATTTCCTCCTCTAACTGGGCCACAACCCCTCGGTAATGGCTGAGCACCCCTCCTAATCTGATCAGAACCTCTTCCAACTGGCTGTACCTAATCCACCTGCGGACAGTCTTTCACCATATGGTCCATAGACCCACACCTGAAACATCCACCAGTTCTCCTTCTGCACTTCCGCAAATGTACATTCCCGCACAGGTTACATGATCGATTCTGACTCCCAGTAGCAGATGTCGGAGAACGAGCTGGCCCATCAAACCTAGGCCTTTTTTGAAAACTCCCAGATGATCTCGACGGCCCAAAATTTCTCTTATTCCTATTCTGATCCTTATCCTTATTTTACTTCTCAGTCCGCTTCACCTCCTCAAATATCTTAGCTTTCTCGACCAGAACGGCAAAGTCCCTTTCTCGCTGCGGTGCTACCAACAGTCTCAACTCATCCCTCAATCCATCTTCGAATCGTACACAGCGCTCATAGTCAGTCACTACAATTCCTCGAGCGTAACGGCTCAACCGCAGAAATTCTGCCTCATACTCGGACACAGATTTACTTCCCTATACCAAATTCAGAAATGCCTTCCTCTGTGCATCCATATAGCTGGCCCCAACGTACTTTTCCTGAAATGATTCCTTAAAGAAATCCCAGTCAACCCGGTCTGCGATAGTACCCTCCTTTACCGTGAGCCACCACTAGTAAGCATCGTCTCAAAGAAGAGACATGACCCCTTTCAACTTTTCCTCCACCGTGAAGTCTAGGTCATCCATTATGCGCTCACTCGCTTCTAACCAATACTCAGCTGTGTTAGGGGCTACGCCAAAAACACCCCTAAACATCTCCACTCCGTTGGCGGTCGTTCGGTTCTGATTTACGAGCTCACGAACCCGTGCACGCCATGACCACTCTCTCAAGGACCCGCAACATCACCTGAGATACCGCATCCTCTCCGGCTGCCTGGTCCCGAAATTCTCCCTCCACGGCCGGCATATCTGGCATCTCATTTCCTGACCCGTGGCCAGGCCCTACTGGCTCTGACACAATCATCCTACCCCTACCACGACCACGCGGCGATCGTCCCCGACCCCTTGTACTCATTCCTCCGATTGGCGTTTATCTGGCGGACTTGGGCTGGAGACGCAAGTGCCATGCCGAGAAAACCATCCTGTATTATTTATAAACATGCATGTTTCTAAAACCTATCTTTAGAAATGTTTTGGGACCAAAACCCCAAAGTAGAGTTTTGAACCAGGCTCTGATACCAATTTGTAACACCCCAAACTCGGCCCAAACACTCCGACCGGATCTGGCATGTCACTAAGAAGATTTTATAAAACGTGTTGCATTTATTATTTTTTAAAAGCATAGTTTAAACACTTATACAGGAAGACTTGGTAATTTGATAATTTGTAAAGAAATAAATTTTGAATTGATGCCCTAATGGATAAAAACTGAAATTTTGCCTTTGAGTTTTATTATGTAAACACATGCCTTAGTTTCCATTAATCATAAAAGCTAAGTGTATGAAAACCTGAAAATGAAAACATAAAACCAATAAACAATAGCCAGTAGCCTTATTATAATAAAGTATAAAACCAAGCATTATTAAAAGTGCTAAGGAAAAATAATTAAAATAACGTCCTTTATTGAGTCAAAATAAACCCATGCATGGCCACCTTGCGCTCCTTTCCAGCCCAGTCCAATTCACTAAGTGTTACCTGAAAAATGTTAAACAACGGAGTGAGTCACAAGACTCAGTGTGCAATCCCTCATGCACCATCAGACTGGGCCTTAGCCCCACAGAACAGAATAACATAATATCGCATATCAAAGTAAAGCAAAACCCATCCCAATCCTAGATCCATCCGCTACACACCACCCCTTACCTGCCAATCACACTAGTGGGGATTTCTACAATCACCCTCACCGCTACACACTACCGATGGCAGTCATGTTGTAGTCAGCTGCTCATCGGCAGATTGTGACATAGTCACTAGAACAGATCGTGGCAGAGCCTCCAGAACAGAACACTTCCCCTTTCTTATACATCAATCGCCCAACCCCGAGCAAGCATAGAAAACAACATGTATGTATATCATATCAACTCAACAGAATCATTTTACTTTAAGTAAATCACAGAAATCACTAACCTGATGAGTCGCCCTTACCCTCCACGGGTTTTTAACAACCATGCCGGGATTTCGACATTTAACAGGATATAGACAGATTCTTATACATATATAACAAACAACAGAGATGGTGTAACAAATTACACACCTGATAACACATAATATTTTACTCTCGCTATTCGGAACCACTTTTCTCTGTCTACAACTCTGCTAAAAAAACCCTGAAAGAACGCAAAGATAAGGCTCCCCCTACAATCGGCCAAGAATTAATATTTACTTAGATTAACACGCTTTGTTGGATAGATATCCTTACCTAGATCGATTAAATCCAAAAAGTAGTATGATTCGAGTGCTACCGATTAGAATCCTAGGCGATTAAATCTCTTTCAAATCCCGGAATGCTGCCCATGAAAGAAAACACGAGATCAGTCCACCATGTAGCCATTCGGTTATGGTCTCTAAAAGTCGAAAAAGATTGAAAGAATAGCATAATCAACAATTACCTCTACAGAAGGTTTCGGCTACAAGAACAAATAAGAGCGTAGTTTCAGCTTTTAGTGAATGGGAGAAGAATAACAATGGGGATCAGAAGATTCGGCTAGGAGGGAATTTCAAATAAGAAAAGAAAGGGTGAGGGAGGTGGTGATTTTTGGCTTTTGGAAGAGAAATGAAGAGAAAAGAAAACAAATGAGATGGCCTTCAAATTTTCGGTACACCCCTTGCCATACTAAACCGATTCTTCCCCCCTCTCCTGTGTTTGATTTTCGGCCAACTCTGCAACCAAAGGATAGCTCCTATCTTTCTCCCTTATCTTAATCTACTAACTTCTCCAAAAGAGACCTAATTAGCACCAACTCCTCCCCCTTTATTAGCATAATATCCACATGTTTTAAAACATTAAAATCCCCTATATTTTAGCCTTGTTGTCGTCCCTCCTTACTCCCTTTTAAGTGCTGAATTTGGCCGAAAACATGGGCTCCAAGCGGCCAACACTTGGGCCTCCTTCCTTGCCACTGACGCCACTTATCAGCTCCCCTTACTGCGCCCCTTATTACTGGGCCACAAGCCCATTTTGCTAATTTAAACACAGATACATATCTTTAAACTCTATAATGCCCCAACAAAAAATTAACCAAGGCCTCAGCCCAAACCTGAGCCCAATTCTTACCTCTAATTCTCACTTTAATGCTTTAAACAATCAACACCCAAAATGCACAGGCCCACTAAATTAGGATGTTACAAAATATAATTAGAAATAGCTAAATCGAGCTACGAGGATTTCAAAAATACGAAGAACATTGAAAACGGGGCTAAGAGGTACTTACAATCAAGCTTGAAAGTTGAAGAAACCGTAGCTATGGAGGGCTTGTAAAATTCGGCTATGGTGAATAAGATGGACACTCATTTTTGACTTATTTTTCCCTTTTAATTCATTAATTAACCAAATGACTAAAATGCCCTTAAGGCCCCTTCCTTAAGATTTTTCCTTCCCATGTTCATTTTTGTCCATCTTGACATTTAATGGTCTAATTGCTAAATAAAGACCTCTAGTAATTTTTATACATAAATCTTCTAGAATCTCATATTTTCTAATGTAACAGACCAATTTTGACCCTAATCGGAACGGTGGTTTCGGAACCACGAATCCGAGCCTGAGAGTTATTTTAAATATTATGTTTTGTGTCTGTTATGTGTGATTTAGTAAGTGTAAAAATTTCGTGGAAAATCTTAACCATCTAAGTGTTTAAATTGCAAAAAGGTCTAAATTACAAGGAGAACCAAAGTAGTGGGCATTAATAAAAAGGGGGCTAAGCAAGTGGTCCATTAAACATGGGGATTTGCATGTCAAATTCCCCATTTTTAAACAAGGTGGACGGCAAGCATGCCTTTTATGTTCTTTTTTTTTTTATTTTGTATGATATTTAGCATTATTAAATTAAAAGCATGCCAAGAATATATGCTTTTTAATTATATATATTGATTTTAGTAATTTTATAAGAAAAAGCATGCTATATTTTATGATAAAAAGATAAAAAACAAAAAGGAAAATTATTCCCCCTTCATTCATCCCCTTCTTACCCGATTCTTACCTTGAAGAGAAGAGAAGAACTTCATCCTCCCCCCATTCGGCCCTTGCATGCAATAGGATAGGTAAGAATTGAACTTGATTTTTAAAACCTACCTTGATATGGCTTAAATTCTTGATCATTTTTCTTTTGAAACAAACAAAAGTTGTTAATATTGGTATGATGAGATTCGGCCATGGGGGATAATGTTGTAGTTTGTGTGTTAATAAGTTAGATAAAATGAGAAGAAATGGCATGAACTTGTAAGAAGATTTGGTTGATTTGGCTTGAAGATACCTTCAAAGCTGGCCGAATATTGGGATGGATATTCATGAAAATTTCTCCTTGTGTTTTGATGTTAGGCCATCCTCTTATAATGAAATTAACCATAGAAGACTTTTATATGTGATGTTAAAATTATTGGGTGGACTAAGTCTAAGACTTGATTGCTTGAAGTAAATTAGTGCAAGGGGTAAAATGGATGGAAGGAAGAGTTATAAAGAATCCTAAGAACCTAAGGGCCATTCGGCCATGTAGAAGAAATCCATATAGGTTGAATTGGATTAGTTAAATGCATGAATTTGGTGTGATTATTTAGCTTGTTGCTTGGTTGTATGTTGAGGAAAATGCATGGGTATTGAATTGACATATTCAGCCATAAGAGAGAATGAATTTGAGCTATTGTATTCGGCTATACATGTATACTTATAAAGTGAATGTATGGCCATAGGTAAGAAGATAAATTTTTAAACTAAAGTACATTAAGGTGATAGAAAGAAGGGTTATAGGGGATCCTAGAGACCTAAGGGCCATTCGGCCATGGAAAGGAAATCCAAATGAGTTAAAATTATATTGTGGTGTGAAATCGATTAAATTGAAAAAGTTAAATGCTTGAATTTGGGGTGGTTGTTTAAACTAAATGTATGAAGTAAGGATTCGGTTCCTAGTTTTCTTGAATTTAATTGTGTGTAAATTGTTTTGAGTTGAGTAAAAAGGGATAGAGTGAATATGAACAAAATTGATTTAACATTTTAGATCGGGAACTAAAAGAGAAGAAACAAGATCGAGGAAAAGCAAAGATTATCGAGTAGCCGATTTACACGGCTCATCGACGATCGAGGTAAGTCCTTTAGTTAAATTATGTCCAAGAATAAATTATGGTTATCTTGACTATTAAAAATTGATGAATGTTAATATCCAATTGCATCATGGCCGAATGTATATCTACATATTGGTTGATGATTTATGTTGAGTATATGATGGAAATTATTTTGGCTAATGCAAGATGAATGAGTAAGTCTTGAGCTACTTATTATTTAAAGATCATTTACATATCTAGTGAATGATAAAATTTGTATAAGCTTGGTGTAAAACCATGAGTTGGCCGAATGTGATAATGATGGATTAGATTGATTTCAAATTTACTTATTGCAATGGGAATAAATGTTTATGATTCGATATGTGATAGTGAAAAGCATATAATAATATTCTGACATTCGGGCTTCGAGCCTAGCAGGCCTCGTGCCGGTGACATTAATCGGGCTTTATGCCTAGCAGGCCTCGTGCCGATGACATTAATCGGGCTTTACGCCCAGCGTGCCTTGTGCGGTGTTATTTATCGGGCTTTTTGCCTAGCGTGCCTTGTGCGGTGTTATTTATCGGGCTTCTACGCCTAGCGGTGCCTTGTGCGGTGTTACTTTACGGGCTTTTATGCCTAGCGAGCTTGATGCCGATGATGTACTTTACCAAAGATAAATCGAATCCTTGTTCAAGATAAATTAAAGTTAATTTATTGGGTTTACGTTTGAGTAAGCATGTAAGGTATGTATGCTTAATATTACCTAGGTTAAATTAATATTGTGAGAATTGTGTTATATGTGTTTGAAATTAATATTGATGGATGTTATATGATGGAATTCGAGTTAGAATGTGCTATTATGGAACAATTGGTTTTCAAGCATAAATGTTTTATTATCATGAGTTAGGACTTACTAAGCTAGTAAGCTTAATTACGTGAAATGTTCTTCTTTGTTTTATAGATTTTGGTTACGTTGCGGACTCGTGAAGGATCTTCAAGAAGTCATCCACACTATCGCCTTCCTTTGGTATTTTGAATTTTTGGTTGCGATTTAGAAGGCATGTATAGGCTAGATGAATTTTTACAAACATACGATGTTTGACCTTGTATATAACAGCCATGCGAATATGGCTAAATATTTGGTTATGTATGTTTTGGGGTTTTGTCATAAATGTGGGTAATAGTGATACTCCTTTAAATCGATGATGTTAGAATATCATGTGAATGTTTTAAGTACAAGCTATCTTCGTAAGTGGTTAAAAATGCATGGAGAGTATGAATTGCATGTGAGTATATCCGGTTATAAGCTAGTAAGCATATTTAGTATAGAAACAGTCTTTAGTTACAGCAGTAATGTGAGTTAGAAAAATCACCAAAAATAGGATAAGTTGAATTAGATGGTGAATGAAGTATAGAATTAATCCTTATTGTGTCTATTTTTACATGGAAGAAACGGAGTAGGCAAAAGATCTATATATTATGAGATAATTAAGTTTTAGTGAGACCTGCTCTGAATGCATTCGTGAGTCACTGTTCTGTTTTGGAAAAATTGTCAAAAATTGTACAAAAATAATTTGGAAGCATGGGTTATATGTGTAAAACCCTTATTGAGTCTATTTTTCATTGGTATAAACTAGAACAACATATGAAAATTGTGCAATGAGATAACTGTATTTTTGTAGAGACAGGTCAGAATTGTTAGACAGTGTAATAAGGGTAACTTTGATGAATAAACTGTACTAATTGACCACATGAAAAATTCTGGAAAAATTATGGTGAAATTTTATATGAGTCTAGTTTCAAGGAAAATTTACGGATCTAAATTTCAAGTTCTATAACTCAAGTTATGGTCGATTTAGTCAGCATGACACAGTTGGACAGCTTTAAAATTTTACACCTTAAGTTAATAGTCACGTCTAGTAATGCCACGTACTCGATTCCGGTAAGGGCATCGGGTAAGGGGTGTTACATTCTAATCTTTGTAATTTAGTCCTAATGGACAATTTGATCACTAATTAATAAAATTTCTTCATGAAATTTTCACACAATCTTGCAAACACTTCATAAGCCTCATAAAAATCATAAAAACACATATTTCTACTTCAGATTTGTGGTCTCGCAACCACTATTTTGACTAGGCCCTAAATCGGGTTGTTCACAGAATGAGCTAAATTTGAATATGTATAGATCAAGAAAAGAGAGATTTGGATCGTGATCGAGGCAAAGATAAAGTTCTCGATAAGTCTACTTGTTTTTTTATTTTGACATTCGAGGTAAGTTCGTTGATAATATAAATTGTTTACCTTATGCTCATATGTTATGAAATGAATGAATTAGTGAATGCTAGATGTGAATTGAGAAATGTGGCACTAAGTGTGCGTAATTAAAAATGAGATAAAAGTGAATAACACTATGTGTGCAAAATATTCATCTATATTTATTGGCACTATGTGTGCGATACTGAGTTAAATTCAGTTTAAAGAAAAGGCACTAAGTGTGCGATGATATTTAAGCTTCGGCTAAGAAATTAGCACTAAGTGTGCGATTAAATCAAATGAATAATGAAGGTTGATCAAAATGAGGTATTGAGCATTGAGTAGCAGGAATGGTCAATAACTAAGTGTTGGCTAAGGTACGTATGAAACCTACGTGGTTGATGAATTCGTAAATAAATTATGGATGGTTGAGTGAGCATATTATCTATGGATGATATGGTGCATATATATTTGTGATTTGATCTATGTAATGGTTTAATTTGTGTATTGTAATTGAATTATTAAGTTAAATGTATTATATGATGAACATACTAAGCTCTTAAGCATACTGTGTGAAGTGTTTCTCTGTTTTACAGTGTCTTTAAAGCTAGCTTGGATCCAGGGATTGTCAGCGACTCAATCACAGTATCAGCTATCTATTTTGGTATTTTTGGAAAGATGTATATATTTGAATATGGCATGTATAGGCTAGTAGATATGGCATGTTTTGAGTTGTATAGTCTTGCCATGTGAAATGGCTTGGAAGCTGAATGATGTTGGTTCATATGTGTGGGTTATATGAATGATAAACATGGTATGAGTTAGTGAAATAGATATGTATGTTTCATGCTTAAATTGGTTGATGAGAAATGTGGTAAAAATGTGAAATTATGATAAGATATGCATGATCTTGACTTGTATGATTTGGGATGTGAAATTGGTATTTTAGATGGACTTAGTTGAGTTGAAATTGAGGATGGAAATAGATGGTGTGGGTAATGATTAATTAATGCATATATTGGTATGTTTTGGTTGCCATTTGAGGTATAAATGCATATGGTTTGATGCTTGTAGGTGATCCTAAGTGCGGACGGAAAATAGGCCTTGCAAATGGCCTATTATTGCCCACGTTGTTGAGCACACGAGTGCGTGACTGGCCGTGTGATGCAAGTCAGTGTCGACCACGGGTGAGGCACACGGGCGTGTCTCAGGCCATGTGGACAAGTCAGTATGTATGCCCTGTTTTGCCACAGCTTGTGTAACACCCCAAACCCAGCCCAAACACCACGATCGGATCTGGCATGTCACTAAGAAGATTTAGTAAAACATGTCGCATTTTTGGAAAATATTTTTCTTGATTTCCACATTTTATTCAGGAAAATAAATGGTTGAATAATTCGTAAAAGATATGAATTTTCAATTAAATACCTTTATGAATTAAAAACCGAAATTTAATACATGCTTTAACTTAATTAAATCATAAAATCTAAGTGTCTAGTAATAATAAAAGCCCAAAACAACGAAAATATAAAGCAAGTGGCCCGTGGCCTTATTACAATGAAATTTAAAACCCACTAACTGAAAATTATAAAAAAAATTAATAAACTTGTAATGTCTTTTGCTGAATCAAAATAATCTCTCGCATGGCCACCTTGCGCTCCTCTCCAGCCCGGTCCGACGCACTAGGCGCTACCTGAAAGATGTTAAATAATAGGGTGAGTCGCGAGACAAACAAGGCACCAAATTCATGCATATTCTAGCTATACAAGTGTGGTATAATAACATACAACCAATATGCCCAAAGGCACCTCAAATAACCATATCAAAACATGTACAACCATGTACTCAATTTGGCCAAAATAAACAATCAACTTCTATGCATATTTTCATCAATATACCATTGGTTTTACTTACCTAAACATACCAATTGGTACTAAACATTCCATTCGACTACTAGCATCAACATTCATATATGTCATTCACAACAAAGTACCAATTCACCACATTTCCAAATAAGGCTCGTGACATATATAATATGCATATTCATTACTATCATTTCATCTTCCATCATTCAAACATATTAATCCAAACATCAACCATTTTAAGGCTACTTATATACATACCAAAATATGCCATTTCACCAACAAAATGCCAAAACACAAGCCAAGTCAAATGGCCATATCAACAACCAAAACACATAAGCTCACATTAGCCAATATACCTATACATGTCATTATAACAAAAATCAAAACAACTGAAAGTACCAAAAGAGTCGATGGATAGTATGATTAGCTTTGACAAGCTTCCAACTCGAACGAGCTTCTGATTCACTATAAGACAGGGAAAATAACACAGAGTAAGCATTTAAGCTTAGTAAGTTCGTATAACATAGAACATAACTTACCATTTAATCACATAATAGGTAAGTAAACATAGCATATCCCAACATAATTTGGCCAAATGCCTAAGCATATACATCAAAACATGTTAGCCATGTAAATACATGTATAAACAAATAAACATGAATGAGCACAACATTTGATTAAGTTTCATATACATGTATCATAATTTCATTTCTCAATACACCTTGTATCATCATTTCAATGTAATTCACATTTATCTATGTAATAGTTTGTATTAAACTCTTAGCATTTTGTGTCAAAATAATGCCCGTTGAACCGTTTAGAGTACCGTTGGATGCCCAAAATAGCTCACACATAGTATGCTAACTCGTATAACTATTATCCGTCAAATCTTGTACATGTAAGCTCACACGAGCTGTAAATCAGAATGCTCAAACAAGTTGTGAAAATGGGCCTGGTCACACAAGTTGTAGGTCAAAACATAGCTACACAATGCTGCTGTAACAGCATAGTTTAGACCCTAGTCGGAACAGTAGTTTTGAGACCACAAAATCTGAGTTTAGAATAATATTTTAATGATATTTTTGGTGTTTTTCATATGTGATATAGCATGTGTAAAAATTCTATGTGATAATTTTATCGACTAAGTGCCGAATTATGAGAAAGGACTCAATAGTATAAAGTGTAAAATGTTGTGTGTTGATTTATAAGTGCTTAATTGTTGTTGGCTTTTTAAGGTGGAGGCCTTATGTTGTTTTTAATACATTTTCAATATAGTGGATGGGTAAATGACTAGATAACCATAATGTACATTTGTCTTATATGACTAATAACAGGGCAAATTGGTAAATTGATAATTTAGTTAATATTAAACAAAACAAAAAAGATGAAACATGTTCATCTTTGTTTCATTTGAATCAAAAATAGGAAAATAGAAAGGGTTTAGGAGCTTTGTGATATTCGGTCACTTCAAGCTTCAATTGATACGTGATTTTTGTTCGATTTTTTATAATTTCTACGTTTTTTAATCATTTCTTCGTGCTCTAGCTAACCCATGTTGAAATTTTTTGAAGTGATGATGTTTATGAGATGTTCCATTGATGAAATGGTGAGCTTTGTGATGAGTATTGATGTTAAATGGAAGATATGTGTTTAATGAACATGTTTTGTTCTTGAATCTTTGGTGAATTTAGCCAATTAGGGCTAAATTGTAATAATAATATTTTAAGGACTAAAATATAAAATAAATGAAATGTGTGGGTTTGTATTACCATGGGAAGGATTCGGCTAAGCATATGTGATGTGAGATTATATGTATTTGGTGACTTGAAGAATTAGGGGCTAAAGTGCCGAAATGTCAAAATGTGAGGGCTATTTTGTAAAATGCCCTAAATAAGTGTGTGTGGACTAAATTGAATGATTATGTCATTGAATGGATTGAATTTGAATGTGTATAGACCAAGAAAGGAGGGGTTTGGATTGAGATCAAGGCAAAGACAAAGTGCTCGATTAATCGACCGTTTCGGTGTTTCGACGTCCGAGGTAAGTTCGGATATATACATGTTTCTAGTATGTTTAATGTTGCGAAATGAATGGTATGATAATATTGAAATGTGAATACTATGTGAGGGCTCGGGTTATGAGACACTAAGTGTGTGCACTTGGAAATGTGACCGAAATAGTTAGCACTGTGTGTGTGGAATAATATAAGCTTCGGCTTTGTGGTTCGCACTGTGTGTGCGATACTGATTTAAGATCAATTTGATATGGATGCACTATGTGTGCAATGCTAATTGAGCTTTGGCTGACTATTTAGGCACTAAGTGTGCGATTGAATAGAACAAGGGACAAAAGTTAATCAAAATGAAATAGTGAGTATTGAGTAGCAATTGAAATCGACAACTAAGTGTTGGCTAAGGTACGTTCGGAACCTACGTGGTTGATGAAACTATGAATGAGTTATGGAAGATTGATTGAACATATTATCTATGGATGGTATGATATATATGTGATTGTGAATTAATCTATGTGATAGCTTGTTTCGATATATTGTATTATGTTACGAACTTACTAAGCTATTGAAAGCTTACTGTGTTATTTGTTTTTCTACTTTGCAGTGTCAGTAAAGCTAGCTCGGATCTGTGGATCGTCAGCTTCTCTATCACACTATCGGCAATCTATTTTGGTACTTTGGAAAGATGTATATAGTTAAATTATGGCAGGTATAGGCTAGGAGTTAATATATGTCTTAAAATGTTTATTCTTTTCCATGTGAGTTAGCTTGGAAGTTGAATGATGTATATTTGATGAATGAGCTAAGAATGTGGTATATTTCATGATTGTGTTGTTGATGAGAAGATGTGGTTTGAAGAAAGTTTATGATATGGATTACATGATGTTTGATATAGGCATGTTTTGAGATGTATAAGTGTCACTTTGAATGGTCTTAGTTGTGATGATAATGAGCATGGAGGTAGATGATAATGTTGATGGTTATTGAATGCATGAAATGGTAGGTTTGAGTGTGTTTAAAATCATGAATTTCCATTATATTGAAGCTTGTTGGTAAACCTTTGTGTGGGTGGCAAATTAGCCTTGCAAATGGCCTATTTTGTCTATACGATTTTGGCACATAGGCGTGCCTAGTGACTGTGGGGTAAAGTCAGTAGCTAGCCCAAGTATGCACAGCCACGGTACACTTACGTGCCTAGTAGCCATGTGGATAAGTCAGTATATTGCCTAAGAGTACACGGCCTTAGCACACGAGCGTGCTTGGTGGCCGTGGTGAGAAGTCAGAATACATGCTCTATTTTGGCACGGCCTTGACATATGGGTGTGTCTGGTGGTCGTGTGAGGCATTTGGCCTGACTGCACGGGCATGTGACCTCAGCAGTATTGAAAAATGTTTGAAATTTTGAAAACTTTAATAAGTGTTCGGTTTAGTCCCGACCCCTTCTAACACTTGATTAAGGTCTCGTAGACCTAAATGAAGGACTGTATGTTTATATTTGAGCATGTATGATTGATAATAGACTATGTGTCATGAAATGGATGTGAATTGTTCTGATTGTTCAGTAAGGCCTCTTAACCCTATTCCGGTGATAGTTTTGGGTTAGGGTGTTACATTTTATTTGTATCAGAGCTACAGTTTAGTCGATTCTTGGACTAACGTAGCGTGCGTGAGTCTAGCTATAAATGCCATATATGAAATTGTGATAGTGTGATGAATTTTTGATAGATGAAAATCTGTTTTCATATAGTAATGGATCCCGATCGAGCAGTTGCTGATGATGTAGAGAGTAACGCTCCTACTCCTGCTTAAGGGACAGCACCGGCCACATCTAGGCCAAATGAAAGTAGTGAGGGAGGAGAGGCTAAGCAAGCCTTCTTCCGTATGATGAGTGAGTGGTTTTCGGAGTTCGTTCGAACGAATCCGACTGCTCCACAATCTCCACCCCCACAAATACCTGTTGTGCCACAAGTAATAGATCCGATTTGACTAAATAAACCTCTTATTCATAAGATTCGTAAGTATTGGGCGGAAGAGTTTAGGAGCACAACCGATGATGATGCAGAGCGAGCTAAATTTTGGCTTGAGAATACAATTTGGCTATTCGATGAGATGTCGTTAACTCCTGATGAATGTATTAACTGTGTAGTTTCTTTGTTGAGAGATGCATCTTATAATTGGTGGAAGACGTTGATACCAGTGGTTCCAAGAGAGAGAATCACCTGGGATTTCTTTCAAGTTGAGTTCAGAAATAAGTATATCAGTCAACGATCCGTTGATCAGAAACGCAAAGAGTTTCTAGAGCTGAAACAGGGCCATTTGTAACAGACCAATTTTGACCCTAATCGGAACGGTGGTTTTGGGACCACGAATCCGAGCCCGATAAATATTTTAATATTATATTCTGTGTTTATTATATGTGGATTAATGTGTGTGAAAATTTCAGAGAAAAAATTTTATCGTTTAAGTGCTTAATTTGATAAAAGGATTTAATCGAGAAAAGCGTAAAAGTTGCGTGCTAAAGTGAAAAGTACTAAATTGATTGGGGCTTTTTAAGTGGGTGTCCTAAAGGGGCAATTAGCCCATAAACTATGATAAGGGACGGCAATGGGCCACGCCAACTACATATTTTATGTTAGTAAAATTTTAAAATAAAGTTATGTTAGTATATTATAATAATATTAATATATATGTTAAATAAAACATAAAATAAGACCACTATCTTCTTCATTCTCTCATGGCCGATTGTTAGCTAAAGAAAAGGTGTAAGGAAAGCTTGAATTTCGGCAAGTTAGGGAGCTTGATTAAGATCAAGAACAAAGAAAAACGGAATTGGATCGGGGAAAGACAAAAGTTCTCGAATAGCCGATTTACACGGTCTATCGACAACCAAGGTAAGTCCTTAAGCTATAATGTATTGAAGAATTATTTATGAACCTATTATATGATAATGTTTGATAAATTTTAGTACATATTTATGTCATAGCCGAATGTATATAAGTATATTAGAATGGTTTTAGTTGTTTAATGTAAATAAACTTAGTTGAATTGGATATGTGATATAGTTATGAAAGGTGTGTGAAATGATTTATCATATTGATGTGTTTGGGCCCTAAGCCTAGCGAGCCTAGTAGGTGATTTATTTCAAGCTTTAAGCCCAGCGGGCCTAGTGCCGATGACTACTTTGGGCTCTAAGCCTAGCGGGCCTCGTCTTGGTGTTACTTATCGGGCTTTATCGCCTAGCGTGCTTGATGCCAGTGATGTGTTTTATAAAGGAGAAACCGAATATTATTTAAGGCAAATCATGACTAATGTATCTAGCTAACGGTTCAGGTAAGCACGTAAGGTATGTTATGTTTTATATTACTTGAGTCAAGTTAATACTATGGGAATTGTGTTATATATGTTTGAGGCTAAGATTGATGTGTATGAGTATTATATGATTGAATTCGAGTTTGAATGTACTATTATGGAAATTCGGCCTTCAAGTAGAAATGCTAAGAATAAAGGAGATTTTAGTGCGATAACATGGTTGATATGAATGCCATACTTATACGAATTGGAGCATGTGATTTTTGTAATATACTTATTTGAGCTTCAAGGAGATGTAGGTTGAAGGAAATGAAGTACAATTACTTAGGTTAATTAACTATTAGTATTCGGCCTTGTATAAATAAATATACTTAAATGTTTATGTGAAATGTTATAAGTTGAATGTTTTAATTGCTTAAATGTTTAAATGTTATATTATCATGAGCTTAGGACTTACTAAGCTAGTAAGCTTAGTGGTGTGAAATGTTTTCCTCTGTTTTATAGATTTTGGTTAAGCTACGGGCTCGAGAGGGATCGTCAAGAAAGTCAACCACACTATCGCCTCCTTTTTGGTATTTTAAATTTTGGTTATGATTTTGAAGGCATGTGTAGGTTAGACTAAGTTTTGAAACATATGATGTTTGATCTTGTATATAAATATAGCCTTGCGAAAATGGCTATTTCTTTTGGTGATGTATCGTTTTTATGTTTTGAATCTCATACTTATTCATATTGTTAATGGATGCTTTAAATTCGATCATGACCTATCTTATATATATGGAAGTTGCTATTGATATATGTATATTTATATATATTAGGTGATGGTTTTAGAAAATTTAGTCTTAGTTTTTGGTTTATACGTGAACCATGTTTACCATATTATTTTTTTATGCGTGTATGATCGTGATTAAGGTAAATTTATGTGTACTTATTTGTTATGTTTACTAATGATAATTTAGTAATACATGCGTTTCGACCTTGGTAAATATCATATACTTGATAGGTTTAGTAAGAATTAAATAATGATATGCTTAAGTAAGTTGGCTATGTCATAATTATATTTTATTTATAATAGTCACATGCGCATGGTTTTATAAATGGTAAAGAAGTAGGTTTGTTCTTTATTTATTGTAATAAGTTATTTGTTTATAATAACCATTTTCAATACCATATGTGATATTGGCTATTAAATTTTGTGAAATGTTTTGTCTGGTCTAGTATATATATACCGTCAATGTTTAAATTATGTGACTCAAACACTTGTGTGTATAAAGGACGGGTAGTAAAACTCATCATACTTTTAATTTTTATTTATTTATATTTATTTTTTTATTTGGTTGTAATGTTATACAATATGAAAATGATTGCATTGCTTATACTTGAATTCAATTGAAGTCCTTTTTCGAAATTGAGTATAGTGTAGTAATGCCTCTTAACCTCAATTTGGCGACGGATACGAGTTAGGGGTGTTACACCATTTGTCAATTACACCATTTGTGAGATGGAGTCAGTACACACGGGAGTGCATTTCAACCGAAGCTACTATGTGTAAACACTTCATAGAAGGGTTGAACGAAGACATTAAGTTGTTGGTTGGGATACTTGATATAACGAATTTGTTGTGTTAGTCGAAAGAGCATGCAAAGCCGAGGAGCTCAGTAAAGAAAAGAAGAAAGCGGATTCTGAAGCTCGTGATGAAAGAAAAAGATGATGAGTAGGATTTCTCAACCTTCGACAAAGAGATTTAGAGATACAAGCAACCGATCAAGTACTTCATTTGGACAACTGAATAGAGACCGCGCAAGACTAAGTGTTGGACCAAGAACTCAAGCTCTAATAGAATCAAGTGTTGACAGCATTAAAAGTAATATACCTAAACGTAGACAATGTGGAAGACGACATGTGGGAGAATGCTGGGGCAAGTACAACAATAGAGTTTGTTATAAATGTTGATCACGTGATCATTTCATTCGAGACTGCCCAAACATGGCTGAGGAAGAAAATGTTCAGAATGTGAGATTGAGTAATGTGATGGCTAGGGGTAGACCACCCAGAAATGCCGGGAATGTGAGTGGAAGCCAGAAAGGGACCACTGATACAGCAGCGAGGTCAGAAACGAGAGCACCTACCAGAGCTTATGATATACGTGCACGAGAGGAAGCATCATCCCCAGACGTCATTACTGGTACTTTTAATTTATTCGATACTGATGTGATTGCATTAATAGATCCGAGTTTAACTCATTCCTATGTGTATGTGAGTCTAGTATTGAATAAGACTCTACCTATTGAGTCTACTGAATTTGTGGTTAGAGTATCGAACCCTTGAGGCAAGTGTGTCTTGGTGGATAAGGTGCACAAGAATTGCCCATTGATGTTTCATGATATATGCTTTCCGGTTAATTTGATGTTGCTACCATTCGATGAATTCGATATAATTCTGGGTATGGATTGGCTCACTTTGCATAATGCCATTGTGAATTGCAAAAGAAAGAGTATTGAATTGAGAAGTCAGAATGGTGAGATAGTTCGAATTGAATCCAGTGATATGAACGGGTTACCAGCTGCTGTATCTGCGATGAAAGCTATGAACTATGTGAGAAAGGGTTACGAAGCTTATTTGGCATATGTGATTGATTGTAACACCCTAAACCCGGTCTAAACGCTACGACCAGATCTGGTATGTCACAAGGGAAGGTTGTAAAAGGAAAAAGGTTTTGGATATTGTAAATATCGTAAGTTTGAAAACTTTATCGAGGGTGACTTTTTGAAAATAGTGATTTGCAGTTTCAGTAAAATTTTCGAATTTAATTTAATCGATCATTTGTTATTTCTGGTGGCATTTGAGAGAAAAACGATTGTTTACTTTATTTGGGGTTTGAAAGAAAACTTCAACTTAAATTAGTAAGTTTGAAACTTATATCAAGGTCATAACAAAATTTGGATCATAATGTAAAACCCGAAATAAAAATATTAGGAAGGCCGTATTACATAATATAAACCCAAATTAAGTAAATACTAGAAAATAAATGACTTTATGAAAAGAACACTTGATGGCCTCCACGAGTCTGCCTCGGCTCCTTGATCCTTGAACTACTGATTACCTGCAAGAATTTGCAGAGGGTTGAGTCACCAAGACTCAGTGTGTAAATCCCCTTATGTCACACATACGACTTTAAGCCCATAATCGCATATTGGGCCTCAGCCCACTCAGAATATCATACATAATCATGAATGCAAGATGTGTCCCAATCCAACCTAGTTTTTCCATCCTCTACACACCACCCGTACTAGCCCATCACACCGTGGGGATTTCTACAATCAACCCTCCGTCTGCTACACACCTCAGACGTGGCATTAGGCCACTCATGGTTCTAGACCACTGTGATACTAGATCACCGTGACAAAGTTACTAATAATATACGTGGGGCCAACCCACCGTGGTAACAACTACCGTGACAATCCCTGATGAATATATATGGGGCCAACCCACTGTGGTAACAACCACTGGGATGAGTCACTAATCATATATAATCGTGGTATTAAACCACCATGGCACCAAGCCACCGAGACATGGTCACTATCATCAAATATGTATCCGTGGGGCTAACCCACCGTGGTAACAACCACCGTGACAGTCTCAAATACTTCCCCTTTCACATCATTTCCCAACCCATGCAGAACATACAATTATATGAATGCACAAGATATCTTTACCGTGACAGGTTACAATGTTCATTTCATATCCATCAAGAGGTTAATAAAATCACATACCTGTATTCCCAGCTTTACCCCCAAGGGTATTACGACTTCTTCTCAGTCATTCCGGCTTTTCAGCCCACACAATAATAGTACAATCAATTAAATAAATAGTGTGAAGTTTACACACCTGATAACCCGCAATACAACGCTTTCTATGTCGACACTATCGTTAACTGGAACTACTGTTATCTGTCTACTATTCTGCTCAGAAGCTGACCCACAACCCGGTGGCCAATCTTGAACAGCAGACACCGCGCGCTTCTTAAACTTTGGGGCTGGGACTACAGATCCAACCCCTTCCTTAAATTTGCTGACATTTGAGTCTATGAATGATCTTGGTCAGAAGGTACTATATTGAAACAGTGATTGCTTAACGTAACATTGAGTTAAGATAGCAAATAACAAAAGGAAAACCCGATCGAATAACTAGAGAGAAAACCCCTACCTTGAGATCCCAAATGAAGAGATAAGATTCGACTGATTCCTCGACTTGGACTTCAATTGATCCGGCTAAACAAGATTTCTCGGAATAGGCACCCCCGAAGAGTAAAGCAAAGACAAAGAGTGTAAATCACAATAATAGCATCACCAAGCCAATTAGCCATTCGGCTTTGGCTACCAAAAACTGAAAGAATAAAAGGAAAAGATGACAGTGCCCCCTTACCTTAATTTGACAGAAACCGATTGTCCCTCAAGCCCCCTTCAATCGATGGCCAGATACCGAAAAATAAAAAGACAGAGCCCTACCACAAATAGGAAGAAGCCGGATGAGAAGGCTAGAAGAATAATGGATGGTGACCCAAAAGACAAAGAATGGGAAGTAAGTTTCGGCTTTGGAGAAGAATTAGAGGAGAAAGATGATTTCGGCTTTTGCAGGAAAATAGAGAAGAAAAGAATAAGGAAATGATCAAAAGAAGAAATCGGTGGGGTGCTTTCGGCTATGAGGCTTAAGAGTATGAGTGGAGAGGAGGAAAGATTCGATAGAGGCTAGAAAAGGTTACGGCTTAGAAGTCTTTGGTGAAAAGAGAAAGTGAAGAAGAAAAAGATGCAAAAGAAGAGAGAAAAGAAGCTGGCTCAGCAAATTCGGCACTCACCCCTAATGATCGAAACGTAAAAATGACAAGCCCAAGACCTCTAGACTTTTGGCACACCCATAACAAGCCAAAACTAATTCCCACACTCCCCCCAAGCATTCAAAATCCGGCCACCACCATCATCACTTTCTAAATCCCTTGCTTTTCTCCTTAATTTACTCCTAATCACTTATTCGAAATAGTTTCAATGATTCAAACTCCTTTTTCTACTCTCAGCCACCCATTTGAATTATCTGACTCAGTCTACACTCCCTTCTTGAAGTGTCCTAGCCGAACTCTACCTCTGCTCCCCTTGACGCCAAAAAGAATTCCCAAAATGAGCACCATGTGACTTGAACCTGCTCCCTCTCTGCTCCCTTGTGGGGTCACCTACCTAAACCCTAAGTGGCAACCCCTTGCCTCTTTACCACTTCAACTCTTGTGTCAACCAACCACAAACAATATCCGTTAAGTCCTATCCCAGCTAGCTCTCTACTAAAGTGCCCAAAAAAAAAAATTTTGGCCAAGGCTTTGACTTAACCCCGAGCCTTTCCTGAACCCCTAAACACCCAGCTAGCTCTCTACTAAAGTGTTATTGAAAGTGTCTCTATGGAAGCAAATACTTCAATTTGGCAGAAAAGGCAAGTTAAAAGTTCGAGGCTCATCGAACCATATGAGATTATCAAACATGTTGGGCCAGTTACGTATAGATTGATATTGCCATTTGAGTTAGAAATGATTCATAATGTGTTTCATGTGTCGATTCTTCAACGGTATAGATCTAATCCATCTTATGTGATCGCCCCTACCGAGGTTGAAATTCAGTCAGATTTTTTTTATAGTGAAGAACCGATTCGAATCTTAGCACGAGAGACCAAAGAATTGAGGAATAAAAGAATTTCCTTAGTGAAAGCGTTGTGGCACAAGCACAGAATTGAAGAGGCTATGTGGGAGCCTGAGAACATTATGAGAGAGCAATATCCACATCTATTCACTGGTAAGATTTTCAGGGACGAAAATCCCTAAGGAGGGAGAGTTGTAACAACACGATTTAGACCCTAGTCGGAATAGTGGTTTGGAGACCATAAATCTGAGGTCGAAATAGTATTTTAATGATATTTTTGGTGGTCGTCATATGTGATGTAGCCTGTGTGAAAATTCTGTGTGATAATTTTATCGATTGTGTGCCGAATTATGAGAAAGGACTCAATTGTATAAAGTGTAAAATGTTGTGTACTGATTTATAAATGATTAATTGTTGTTGGCTTTGTAAGGTGGAGGCCTTATGTTGTTATTAACCCATTTTTAAGATAGTGGATGGGTAAATGACTAGATAACCATAATGTAAATTTGTCTTATATGACTAATAAAAGGGCAAATTGGTAAATTGATAATTTAGTTAATATTAAACAAAACCAAAAAGATGAAACATGTTCATCTTTGTTTCATTTGAACCAAAAATAGGAAAATAGAAAAGGTTTGGGAGCTCTGTGATATTCGGCCACTTCAACCTTCAATTAGTATGTGATTTTTGTTCGATTTTTTATTATTTCTACGTTTTCGTAATCGTTGTTTCGTGCTCTAGCTAACCCATGTTGAAATTTTGTGAATTGATGAGGTTTATGAGATGTGTCATTGATGAAATGGTGAGCTTTCTGATGAGTATTGGTGTTAAATGAAAGATATGTGTTTAATGAACATGTTTTGTTCTTGAATCTATGGTGAATTTAGCTAATTAGGGCTAAATTGTCATAATAATATTTTGAAAGACTAAAATGTAAAATAAATGAAATATGTGGGTTTGTATTAGCATGGGAAGAATTCGACTAAGCATATGTGATGTGAGATTATGTGTATTTGGTGATTTGATGAATTAGAGACTAAATTGTCAAAATGTGAAAATGTGAGGGCTATTTTGTAAAATGCCCTAAATAAGTGTGTGTGGACTAAATTGAATGTTTATTTGATTGAAAGGATTGAATTTGAATGTGTATAGAACAAGAAAGGATGGGTTTGGGTCGAGATCGAGGCAATGATAAAGTGCTCGATTAATCGACCGTTTCGATATTTCGGCGTCCGAGGTAAGTTCGGATATAATACATGTTTCTAGTTATGTTTAATGTTGTGAAATGAATGGTATGATAATATTGAAATGTGAATGCTATGTGAGGGCTCGGGTTATGTGACACTAAGTGTGTGTACTTGGAAATGTGATTGAAATGGTTAGCACTGTATATGGGGAATAATATAAGCTTTGGCTTTGTGGTTGGCACTGTGTGTGCGATACCGATTAAAGATCGATTTGATATGGATGCACTATGTGTGTGATGTTAATTGAGCTTTGGCTAACTATTTGGGCACAAAGTGTGCGATTGAATCGAAGAAGGGACAAAAGTTAATAGGAATGAAATAGTGAGTATTGAGTAGCAATTGAAATCGACAACTAAGTGTTGGCTAAGGTACGTTCGGAACCTACGTGGTTGATGAAACTATGAATGAGTTATGGAAGATTGATTGAACATATAATCTATGGATGGTATGATATATATGTGATTGTGAATTAATCTATGTGATAGCTTGTTTCGGTATATTGTATTATGTTACGAACTTACTAAGCTATCGAAAGCTTATTGTGTGATTTGTTTTTCTGCTTTACAGTGTCAGTAAAGCTAGCTCGGATCCGGGGATCGTCAGCTTCTCTATCACACTATCGGAAATCTATTTTGGTATTTTGGAAAGATGTATATAGTTGAATTATGGCACGTATAGGCTAAAAGTTAAGATATGTCTTGAAATGTTTAATCCTTGCCATGTGAGTTGGCTTGGAAGTTGAATAATGTATATTTGATGAATGAGCTAAGAATGTGGTATATTTCATGATTGTGTGGTTGATGAGAAGATGTGGTTTGAAGATAGTTTATGATATGGATTACATGATGTTTGATATAGGCATGTTTTAAGATGTATAAATTTCACTTTGAATGGTCTTAGTTGTGATGATAATGAGCATGGAGGTAGATGATAATGTTGATGGTTATTGAATGCTTGAAATGGTAGGTTTGAGTGTGTTTAAAAGCATGAATTGCCATTGTATTGAAGCTTGTTGGTAAACCCTTGTGTGGGTGGCAAATTAGCCTTACAAATGGCCTGTTTTGTCTATACGGTTATGGCACACGGGCGTGGCTAGTGACTGTGGGGTAAAGTCAGTAGCTAGCCCAAGTATGCACGACCACGGTACACGAACGTGCCTAGTAGCCATGTGGATAAGTCAGTAAATTGCCTAAGAGTACATGGCCTTAGCACACGTGCGTGCTTGGTGGCCGTGGGGAGAAGTCAAAATACATGCTCTGTTTTGGCACGGCCTTAACACATGGGTGTGTCTGGTGGTCGTGTGAGGCACACGGCCGGATAGCACGGACGTGTGACCTCAGGAGTATTGAAAAATGTTTGAAATTTTGAAAACTTTTGTAAGTGTTCAGTTTAGTCCCGACCCCTTTCTAACACTTGATTAAGGTCTTGTAAACCTAGATGAGGGACTGTATGTATGTATTTGAGCATGTATGATTGATGATATGTAACATCCTGAAAAGGGCCTATGCATTTTCGGTTTAATTGTACGAAATGACATGTCTTATGTGTTATGAACATTTTTGGAAACTTGGAAATGTATGGAAATGTTAGGTTTAAAAGTGGAAAGTGAACATTTTTGGAAACTTGGAAACGTAAGGAAGTGATTTAGAAATGATTCAAAAGAGGAAAGTGAACATTTCTGGAAACTTGGAAATGTAAGGAAATGTCAAGTTTAAAGAGGCACACAAAAATTTTTGGAAACTTAGAAATGACTTAGAAATGTCGAGTTTTAAAGTTTAAAAGAGGAAATTAAGGCAAGGTGGCCTTAAGAGAAAAAGTATGTGAAACTTGACACGCAAACAGGCTTGGAAAAGTGGCCTGGAGATGCCACTTAGGGCCTTTGGAAATGGCGCCACATGCAAAGGAATTGGGCCTGAGTTCGAGTCACAGGGAAAGCAAATAAAAGAAATTTTATTTTGCTTCCAGAAGAAGTGAGGTGGACAGTACAAGGCTATAATTTAGGAGCTTTTATTCTTTTATTTTTAAGAGATAAATAGTGGATAAATAAGGGATAAATAATGGATTTATTTTAGATTATTTTCAAGAAATAAATGAGGAATTATTCTTTAATTAGGAAAATAAGGGAGAAGTGATGGCCAAGTAAGGGATTCTAAGTTAGTAAATTGGCTATATAAGGAAAAAGAGGGCCATTCATCATTCTTTCTCTCAACCCTTCTCTCTCTCGAATTTCCTAGAGCATTTGTTCTTCTTCTTTTTTTGTTAGCCAAAGCCGAAAATTCAAGATATTACCATTAGCCAATTTCTTTTCTTTCCAATCCATCAAAAGCCGAATCTTTGAGGGCTTCAAGCATAGTCTTTGTCGATTTCTTCAAGAAAGGGTAAGAACAAGTTTTGATTTCTATTCTTTTCTTTTAGATTTGTGAAATCTAGGATTAATCCCATCAATATTCTTGTTTGCCGAAATTTGGAAGGATTCTTTCGGGATTTTTGCCATAGTCGACTATAAAGGAAAAGATCTTCGGGATTTGACCATCAAGGTAAGTCATATCTGACATTCGGCCAAGGGCCATTGATTGTGATTAAAGGTTAGAAGTTGATCTAACATGTGGTTTTAGGGGTTTTAAATGAAGCTATAACCAAGGGATAATTTGGGATTTAAGATCCTTAAGGTAAGTGACTATGAATATTCGGCCAAGGCTTATTTTAGTAGTTAGATCTATTTTTATGTGTTTTCAAATAAAACTAACCGATTCAAGGGATCTAGTGATTAGCCGATTTCAAAGGGGAAGAATACAAGTTTTCGGGATTTGATTAATTATCAAATCGGCAACAAGGTAAGTTTTAGTATACTAATCCTACTAGGATTTGGATTTATGGCCGAATAGCTTTTTATTAAATTAGTAAGTGATTAATCAAATGTAGGGATTATGATCTAAGTGGTAGATCAGATCACGAGATCTCAAGGAATTTGCTAAGCGAATCAGGTGTGTACCCCACACTATTTCATAATAAGTTTTATGGCTATGTCTAATTAAAATATGTGATATTAAGAATAAGAAAGTGGCTAAGGTACCATGTTATGGTACTAACTACTCAGGTACGTTTCCTACTCCTACTACGAATATGAAATATGTTATTTGTAACATGAGAATAAGAATGTGAACTTTGGCATATTAATGCATATTACAAAATGGGGCATATGGGTTATTGAAAGGGGAAGTGAATGTGGTGACCTAAGACCACGAACAAGGTGACCTAAGACCGTGGTATCTGAATGTGGTGACCTAAGATCACGATGAATCTGAATGCGGTGACCTAAGACCGCGATATCTGAATGTGGTGACCTAAGACCAGAAATGCGGTGACCTAAGACCGCGATATGGAGTGTAGCGGAAGGAGGGTCGACTTAGTAGTCCCCACGGTGTACAGGTTGGTACGGGGGAGTGTAGCGGATGGCTTATTAGGTTTGGGTTTGGGAAAGCATCATAATTTGTATGCTATAATATGAATGTGTAATATTTGTTATGCCTGATTCTATTATGATTTAGTGTTGTGTACACATTGAGTCTGTTGACTCACCCCGTTGAGGACCATGTTTGTGTGATGAAGCAAGAATGGACCGTGACTGGGCGAACTTGTGGTGGCCATGCTCAACATGAAGTTTTTATTTTTATGGACTATTAATTTTTAAGTACTCCGAATTATTTGGATTTACTTGATGTAATAAGGCCATAAGGCCATAGTGCACTATTTTATTTCTGTTTTTATTTATTATGTTACGAAATTTTTATTAAGTTAAAGATTAAGTAATTTACTTTAAATGTATTCTATATGTTTTATCACCTAAAATTTACAAGGGTTTTCATTATAAAACGATTTTGTTTTCTACTCGAGCCCAACCCAAAACAATATTTCTTTCAAAACACACTATTTTCCCAAGGTAGCAAAAGAACTTTGAACCGGTTTACTTGAGGAACATACCAAATCTGGTCAAAGCTCGTGGGCCGGGTTTGGGGTGTTTCATGATAGACTATGTGTCGTGAAATGGATGTGAATTGTTCTGATTATTCGGTAATGCCTCTTATCCTTGTTTCGGGTTAGGGGTGCTACAGCTGCTCACACGAGCTGTGGAGTATCCGTAACACATGCCGGACCTCAGCCATCGGTAGGACGTTCAGGACCAACTCCTGAATCATGTAAACCCTAATGACATGTCATTTGTATCCTACGAATTCTTAAAGTTCAAACGGGGCTCAGTAATTGTCATATGTCGTTGGATATGCACTCGTGTATACATATGGCAATCCAAAATTCATACATAATTCAATGCAAAACATATAAACACAATTTAATGACATGAATTTACCTCAACTAGAATACGCAGATACAGAGGCGATTAATCTGAGACTTTCTCTTTACCCCGATCTAAAGCTCTACGAGGCCTGTCTTAATCTATACGGATAAATTTAACTCAATTCAATATGTATTTTATTTAATTTAACCCAAAATCATATTTTAGAAAAATTATCATTTTGCCCCTATACTTTTAATTTCTTTGCAATTTAGCCCTAGCTCAAAAAAATGGAAATTCATGCAATTCACCATAACCCACTATAGCTGAATATCAATTAGGTCCCTAACAAGCCCTATATTTCATTTATTTCACAATTTCACCATGTAAAATTTTATGTTTTTCAATTTAATCCCTATTTCACATTTTTATCAAAAATCACTTAACAAAAGTTGTTTATCCAACAACAACTATCCATTTTCTTCCTTCAAACATAAAAAAAAAAACCTATATTCATTCATGGTGAAACCTAATAGTTTAATAGTTTCACAAATTAGTCCCTGGGCTAGCTAGATTAAGCTACAACGATCCAGGAAGCATAGAAATCATTAAAAACGGGACAAAAATAACTTACCTATTGACAAAATAGGGTTGGCCAAACCTAGCTCAACAATGGCTTCCGTTTTCTCTTTTAATTTTAGTTGATGATGATGGATAAAAGATGAAGACTTGTTTTATTTCATTTGTTTTTATCATTATTTTATAAATTACTTAAATAACCTTTAAAAATATCACTAATTACACAAATTCCAAGCCATCACATTCCACTATCTTCATTAGTGGTCTAATTACCATATAAGGGCTCTTACTTTAAGGTTCTATAGCTATTTAATACTTTTAGCTATAAGAACTCAACTTCTGCACTTTACGCAATTTAGTCCTTTTTATCAAATTAAGCATATAAACGGTAAAGCTTCATAATGAAATTTTTATATGGTACTACTATCATGCTGTAGATAATAAAATAATAATGAAATAAATTTTTTTGACTTTAGATTTGTAGTCCTGAAACCACTGTTCCTATTTCACTGAAAGCGGGCTGTTACAATTACTATCAAATAGTAATTAAGTCATTCATCACAAGACGAATGACCCATGTCCACCTTTACTTTTCATCAACCATGTAATGCCAATGAGAGGATACCATTTACCATGTATCAGGCTATGAATCCCAATGTTGTAAATGACACTACATACAATAGAAGTCGTACACACAACGCACCAGCTTTTGGTTCCTTATCTATTCGAACTTAGGCTTTTACTTACATCAAAATGTAAGAGTCGTGCATACATAGTCCACCATCCACTCAAGATTTAGGAATGTCATGCCATGAACATCACAAGTAAATAAATCCAGAAACGGTTCAAGATTTATTCTTCTTGGGTCTAGTCCGATGTATGTCAATCCAGTCAGTCACATCTATGTCTCTATCTTCTAAGAGTCATCCGCTCCAATGTGCAAGACAAAACATCTCCATAATTGGACTCGATAGATGGCATATTAGTCTTTCAATGAGTTTGCTCGTTTTGGATTAGACTCAGGACAAGTTTTGGTACGTTTACTAATACAAGTTGTCTTTCCATATTACGATCCAACCACTTAATACCGCTTACTATTAGTTTAAACATTAGAAAATCAATAAGCAACATTTTCTTCCATTTTGCTTTCCATGAAAAAACCATGTGAGGACAATATACAAAGTATTAATTAATTCGTAAATAATTTTATTTAACCAATCTGCTCGAAAAATTACAAGTGTACTTAAACAAAAATACTACACTTAAGGCACCAAATCCAACAAAAACTAATTTAATTTTGATGTGTCATTACCTCAATACAAAGGCCACCTTGTCTTCACACCTAGTTGATGTAGCACCCCTTACCCGTATTCTACACTAGAACAGGGCCCGAGGTATTACCGAACTTAATTCACTTAATCTCAACTTGACGACTTTCTATAGTCATCACAACGCCACATTAAGGACTCACGAGGCCTTAAGCATACATATGAGGGATTTCGAAACCCTACCGAAAACACTAGCCACCCCGCACGGCCTAAAGTCTAGGCACACGCCTATGTGGCTATCCCATGGTCTATTCTGACTTAAGACACTAACATGCAGGGGACACACGACCAAATCACATGACCATGGGTTGACCGTGTGTTGCACATGGCCTAGACACACGCCCGTGTGTCTATCCACATGGATAAGAACAAGGCTATTTGCCAAGCTTTTTTCACCCCTCTATCTCACACAACATGGATTCATTCAACATATCCTCAAACAATTGATGCTTCGAAATATAACTCAAATGGATAACTACATCTTTTCATATAACAAGGTAAGCCATCAACCATGGCATAATACAAAAGAGAGTATCCAAAGGGCCAACACATCCTTGATCAATACAACAAAATAAACTAACTTGTCTAGCCCCTATACATGCCATATACCAAAAGTATTAATTCTAAATATACCAAAGTAAGCTGATAGTGTGGGCGATCTTCCAAATTATCCGCGTATCTCGATTCAACTATTTTGCTCTATAAGACAAGGGAAAAGAAATGGGAGTAAGCTTTAAGCTTAGTAAGTTTACATATAAACAATTTGCATTATAGTCTGAGCTAAACAACAATTAGCGTTATACTAAACAACGATAATTCACATCCACAACTACGCTTACTCATTCTATCCCTTAACACATTTCCACCACATCTCAAGTCAAACGCTTACATTCATTCATTCGCACACCTGCAATCAACATCACAATTGCTCATGATACAACACATCATGATTTTTCACTAATCCAATCACACAGCTAAATCACCCTGTGGTTTCGCACTTAGCCTACCACAATCAGATAATAGGGAAGTATCGCACATAGCCTACCAACAAGGGTAATTATAGTGGTATCGCACATAGCCCACTAAATAATATACTTAATGATAGCATCGCACACAACCCATCGTAGTTAAGTATTAAAGTGGTATCGCACTTAGCCCATTGTCGAGTATTATCACTACACATTCACACATCTATTCCCTAATTCATTCATCATCTACTCAATAACTATCACATTCAATCCACTTGAACCATATAGGTTCTCAATCATGCTATGCACTAGTTAGCATCAACAATGTATAAGTATAAAGGCATTGTTTACACATAAACTTACCTCGGTATTCAAAATGTTTGAAAACGTGTAATCTAGTCCATGACTTTGGTCTTGCCTCTGTTTCGATCTGGGCTTCAATTTCTTGATCTATAATGGTAAATCAACTCATTCAATACACACATTGATTAAATTGACTCATAACTCATACTTTATCAAAATTACCATTTTTCCCTTAAACTTCTTCATATTTACACATTTGCCCCAAGGCTCGTAAAGTGATTTTCATTCAACTTTCTAGCATTTCATGCTTAGCTGACTCATTACCTCAACTATAGCAACCATCAATTCTTGCTAAATTACTCATGTATGACCATTTTCAAGACTTTTACAAACTAGTCCTTACATGCATTTTTCATGGAATTCACTTAGAAAAAGATGTTTATACTACATCCAACTCTCATAATCTTCCACAAAACATCAAAATACATGCATGTCATACATGGGTATATTTTTGAACATGAATCCTAGCTCAACTTATAGCTAAAAATAGCTAACTCAAGTTACTAGGACTTCAAAAATACGAAGAATATTAAAAAAAGGGGCTAGGATGCACTTACTAGCAAGCTTGAAAGATGAACAAACCCTGGCTATGGGGTTCTTCAAATTTTCTGCACTTAGGGAGGAAGATGAACATAATTTTAACTATTTCATCTTTTTTAATCATTTATTTAACAAATGACCAAAATGCCCTTTTTGCCAAACTTTCAATTTAACCCACTCATGCCAAATTTTGGGCAAAAATTAGAAATTGGGAAAATTTCTATTTAAGGACCTCCAATTAATAATCCAAAGCTATTTCATACTAAAAGCTTCTAGAATCTCATATTTTGCCACTTTTGCAATTTAGTCCTAATGGACAATTCAATAACCATTTCATAAAATTGCTTCATGAAACTTTCATACTACCATACAAACCTATCATAAACTTTAAAAACTCATATTTCTACTTCGGATTTGTGGTCTCGCACCACTATTCTGACTAGACCCTAAACCGGGATGTTACAACTCTCCTCCCTTTAGATATTTTTGCCCTCGAAAATCTTACCGCTAAAAAAGTTTGGATATTGCTCTCTCACGGCTTCTTTTGGTTCCCACGTAGCCTCTTCTACACCGTGTTTTTGCCATAACACTTTCACCAGGGCTATGTTCTTATTCCTCAACTGCTTTACTTCCCGGGCCAAGATTTTATTTGGCTCCTCTTCATATGACATATCCGATCGTATCTCAATTTCCGTTGAAGGAATTACATGCGAAGGATCAGAGCGATATTGTCCCAACATCGACACATGGAACACATTATGAACCTTTTCCAACTCTATCGGCAAAGCCAACCGGTATGCTATTGGCCCAATTCTATCAGTAATCTCATACGATCTTATGAATCGTGGACTCAATTTCCCTTTTCGTCCAAATCTCAAGATCTTCTTCCACGGGGACACTTTCAAAAATACCTTGTCGCCCACTTTAAACTCAATTTCTTTTCTTTTCAAATCCGTGTACGAATTTTGTCGGTTTGAAGCAGCGTTCAGACTTGTAACACCCCCAAACCCGGCCCACGAGCCTTGACCGGATCTGGTTATGTCACTGCGGAAAGACGGTTGAAAATCTTTTTAACTTTAGAATAAAACATGAAAATTTGTTAACTCTTGAAAACATTTTTTTCCATTTAAAATTATAAATAAAACTTTGTTATTAAAAATAGTCCATATTAAAACTTTGGTGTATAAATATATTTGAATAAATAGATTGCTAAAAATAAAATCATCTTTTATATAGTGATTAAATTTTAACCAAACCATAATTAAAATAATACCAAACATAACTAACTCAAAAATATATTCAAGGCCTTATTACATCCCAAATAAAAACCAAAATGAAAATAATAATCCAATTTAAAATCCAAGTAATACCAAACATTTTATTGCATGGCCACCTCGAGACCATCCGACTCCTCGTCCGTAATCTACGTGTCACCTGAAATGATAAGGGAGAAGGTGAGTCACCACGACTCAGTGCATAAATCCTCCTCCCGATTAATGCAACATACATACACAAATCATAACCAAGCAATATAAATAATGCACCCAAACCTAGCCATCCTTAACTCCTTTTCTACCCCGTGTGGTACCAAACCACTGGTGGTGCCAAACCACTGGTGACCCAAAGTCACGATCTCCAATAATAATGTGGTGCCAAACCACTGGTGACCCAAAGTCACGAGTAATCCATCTGTAGGGCCAACCCACGTTGTGATACCAAATCACTGGCGACGATCCCGTAATATCGAATGTGGGGCCAACCCACTGTGGTGTTAAGCCACTGGGACAAGTCGCTATGAGGTGCCAAACCTCTAGTGACCCAAAGTCACAAAATATCAATATCCAAGTGTGGGGCCAACCCACGTGTGATGCCAAATCACTGGCGACGATCCCAAATATATCAACTGTGGGGCCAACTCACTGCGGTGCTAAGCAACTGGGACAAGTCGCTATGAGGTGCCAAACCTCTGGTGACACAAAGTCACAAAATAATATGTGGTACCAAACCACTGGAGGTGCCAAACCTCTAGTGACCCAAAGTCACGGATATCATCTTCCCCCTCCTCTCATATCACCCATCATCATGCCATACTCATGTAAATCATGCAAATCATGCAAATCATGTCATCATGCTTTGTTACGAATCACATATCAAATATGTCATAAATAGAATATCATACATTGAATAGCAGAACTCATATCGAAACGGACTTACCCGAATCCTTGCTTATACCCCTAGGGTATCATATCAGTATCCACACCGTTCGGCTTATCACAATCAGGTTATTAAAACATATATTACTTAATTATAAAGTGTGTAAGTTACACACCTGGTTACGAACGCGACTATCAAATCTGGTAGATCAGGATCTAACGCACTAGATCCCCCTTCCTTAACGCTTTTCGAGCACTAGTCACAACCCGAGATATGCGAGATTAAGCCTTCCCCTACAATCGGTCAAAACCAAACAACATAATCATGCTAATCAACCTCTAAGGGTATAACCGTAATTTTACCTACCAAGGGCATTTTCGTAATTTACCCACTAAGGGTATTTTCGTAAATTCACACCTACAATGGCATTTTCGAAGGCCCAAATGTCGCCCCGAGCGACTCAGCTACCATTTCCGGTCATACCGGACGTTTGGGCCTAAAACCCAATTTTGGCCCATCCGGGCCCACACGCTCGTGTGGCCCACCTAGCACGAACCTAGCCACATATATAAGTTCCACCTAGTCTAGTTCAGCATATACTAACCAATCATACAATTTACTCATATGGGCCCAGGGGCCCATTGGGCCCACTTCGGCCCATCGAGGCCCAAGCAACCTCAACCCACAAGAATACTACTGATGGCCTCAACTGTCGCGTCGAAGCCCCACACATGCGCTCGTGCGCTCGTGTGGCTACTATTGCCGTGACCGGCACTTCGGCATTTGCCGCTCTACAACTACAGTAGAGAGAGTTACACACCTGATAGGACTCTGGGGCTAATCCGCGCTTCGACCACTCTTGTGCCCAAACGCTCTCTAAGATGTGTTTACTCTCCTCCTAGGATGCTCCTTATATAGCTAGCTCTTCACCTTCATTCTTTGTGTCTTTCCGATGTGGGATCCCTTCGTCAGTAGAGTTTAAATTCAACTGAAACTCTTACCGTCCAGACCGCAAAATAAATACTCCCTTGCTTCTCATGAGATTCGAACCTAGGCTCCCTTGTCACATAATCCATGCCGCTAGCCACTTTACCACAAGCTCTTCTTGTGTCTTTGTAACATCCCCAAACCCGGCCCATTCACTACTGTAGAATCGCGGTTGTTATGTTTTGGAAAAAAGACGGTTGAAAATCTGCTTCACTTTTGAATAAACCTTGAAGAAATTAACTTTTGAAAACCTTGTTTATTTATTACCTTATGAAAAACTTTGAAGTTATAAATTAGCTGAATTAGAAAAACTTTATTAAACATATTCTTCATAAATAGGTTGCTAGGATTAAAATCATTTTCACATAGCAATTTAATTTAAATAAACCATAGTTAAAGTAATACCAAAATAATAAAATGGCCTTTTATTACAACCCAATACTTGAAATGAAATGCTAGTATCAAAATCAAGCATAAAATATTAAATCATCATCTTCGGCATGGGCCACCTTGTCCTCTCCGATCCCGGTCCAACTTTATGCACTACCTGAAATGGTTAAAGGAAAACGGTGAGTCACCAAGACTCAGTGTGCAACCCTTTTTCCCGGATTAGCAAAATATCACATTCAAACATAATCATGATCATCATGCATCGAAATCATATGCACCCAATCCTAACCGTCCATATACCTTTTCTACCCCGTGTGGTACCAAACCACTGGTGGTGCCAAACCACTGGTGACGTATAGTCACAGATGTGATGCCAAATCACTGGAGGTGCCAAACCTCTGGTGTCCGAAGACACGAAGTGTGTTACCAAAACACTGGTGACCGAAGTCACAAATCAATTGATGGGGCCAACCCATCGTGTGATACCAAATCACTGGCAGACGATCCCGTGTCTCAAAAGTGGGGCCAACCCACGGTGGTGTTAACCACAGGGACAAGTCGCTATGAGGTGCCAAACCTCTCGAGGTACCAAACCTCGTGACCGTAGTCACGGTGTGTTACCAAAACACCGGTGTGCTCACAAGACACAAAATATCACCGCTTCTCCACTGCGTACAACCCACATAGATAATGATATGCATTTTAACGGACTTATACCCACATGCTTGATTAGTAACATACATTTTATTTATCACAAACCAAAGATTGCAAAGACACATAACGGATATACCATGCTTACTAAAAGCATCAAAACAGTGGACTTACTCCTGCCCTTTTTCTCATACCATAATGGTATCACATCCACCTTACCATGGATCCACACATAACACAAACTCATATACATATATTTATAACAACAAGAAGTGTGTATATGTACACAATATCATAAACACATATATAATACTAGAAGAGTGTGAAAGTACACACGATAAAGTGAGCACATTTATTAATAGAAAAGTGTGTGTATGAACACACCTGAAAGCCTTAACCAAAGAATCGATCAAAGACCCTCGAACCTTGCACCTTTGCAGATGGTTTGGTTTCCTACCAAACCCTGAACCAACTATGGTTCCTCTTTTCGCAATCGGCACACCCTATTAAGACAAAAAGTTAATCTCTTAATAACCTGACTTAACAAAACCAACCGAAAAAGAATCCACCCTTACCACCACTTACCAAACGATCCCGAACAGGTAAAGCCTCGCTTGACTGCTTCAAAAACCCGAATGCCCTTATTCTAAACCTGACTGAACACTACACAAGAGAGGTCCCCACCATTCCAATATTCGGCCAACATAAGAACAAAAAGATAGAAGGAAATTTTTGCAAGATAAGGAAGGATTCTTTGGGATTTTTAAAAGTGAAGGAAAAGAAATATATGTTAATAGAGAGTACAGTTTCGGTAAGATGGTATTTAGAAAAAGAGATGAAGGTTAGGGAAACAAAGTAAGATAGTTTCGGCTTAAAGAAATGGCAAGAACCAAATGAAACATTCGGTTAGAAGGCAATGTGGATTAAAGCACAAAAATTGTAAAAGAAAGGAAATGTGAGAAAGAAAGATCACCATATTCGGCTTTCACAACATTAAAGAACAATTGAAGCTTTCGACAGAATGAAGGTTACTAAAGGTTTCGGTATAAAATGAAAACCAACAGAGAGGCATTAAGGAAAAATCAGCTTTGTACCCACAACTAAGGTGGCGAATATACCCAAAATGCTAAAGAAACAAACATCATTCCCTTCCTAAAACACCTCCAAACCAGGCCACATACACCCAATTGAAGAACCCCATAGTCGGCCACCTCCCGGAACCAATTCAAGCCACAAATTCAATTTCATTTGAATTAAACAAATCCCCATTATCCTATCCACATCCTATCTCTAATTTAAACTAATTAAAAAAACTATAATTATCTAAAATAATAAAACCACAAACCACCCACTGTACCAAATTCTAATTCAAAATAATACTTAAACTTATCCTTATCATCTAATTTATTCTACATGTGCCGTCCACTAGCCAAAAGCCAAAGAGAAAAAATAAAAACCAAATGCACACTTGGGTTCGAACACAAGACCCTTGTCTGCTGCATGCCTCCCCAACGCCTGTGCCACTCGGCCACCTTGCATTTCTTGACATAAAACCCCACTATTTAAACTTTAAACCCTTCCCGCTCCAGCCCACTACCGCCAAAAATAAATCACGCCCAAAACTCGCATCGCCCTACTCGAACCAGCGCCCATTCTCCCCAAAGACCTAAGTGACGACGCTAGCCACTACGCTAAGTCGCTTCTTGCGCCCTAAACTCCTCAAATTAATTCTTAAAACATATCTACATCAGCCCATCACAATTAAAAACGCCTAAAATCGCCGCTTCTTGGATCGAACCTAAGACCCCAAGGCGCTACCTCCAAATTTCCTAAAGCAGCTGTGCATGATGAAGCCTACTTTGCCAAAGCCTCTCATGTGCCAAAATACACCAAAAATTAATCTTAAGGCCTCCCTTGGCCCAATTCCTTTTTCACTAAAAATCCCAAAATTATCCAAACCCTTCCCCTTTCATCCAAACATTTCTAAAACCCCTAAAACTCATCCAAGCACTCCCAAAAACCTACCAACACCTGATTTAAACCCAACACGCACAGCCCCCTAAACCAGGGTGTTACAGTCTTAAACCATGCGCAACTAAATATAAACTATGGCCCAAATTCTAAGATCCAAGTAAAAAGAAACCAAAATGCAAAAGCCAAGACTTGAACCTTGGACCTCCTTCCTTCCTTGTGGCGTCATCCCCTTGCCTCTTATGTGGCGTCACTTTGCCACTACACCACACACTCTACTTGTGTCATTTTCCTCCATATTTTATTATTAAGGCCTATCTACCAACTTCCAAGGTTTTTTTCATCTAAAATCAAAATTTCCCCAAAGCCAATATTTGATCCCGGAACTTCATAGAAGCCTTCTAACCTTCCAAAATCACTTATCCAATAGGTCTAACTTGCATTTAAGCCGATCTCTTGTTCTCCAAAAATTTAAACGCTACTACGCCTAAGGCCCATTGGGCTCAATTCTCCTAGGCCCAATTTCGGGATGTTACAAATCTACCCTCCTTAAAGAAATTTCGCCCTCGAAATTTTTCGACTAACTAATAGTCGCACATCCTAACCTACCATACTACGCTCTTGCTGCGCACTCTGATTTTATGCGTCAGTCTTTATTCCATCGTGTATTAAGGCACAATCTTATGAATAGTTCTTATTACAGAGTTTTGTTTTCGTGAGTTTACAAAGTCCTAACAGTTTCAGTCTCTAGGGTAGTCCACTATTACTAATCATTCAAATCTTATAACATCAAAAATCACAAACATTAGTAAGGGGTACTTACCTGGGCGGATTGGTGCCGGAGACTCGAAGCCATGCCTTTCAAACCATGTATTTCCAAACAAAAACATTTAAAACCAAATTTAAAAAAAACGTTTTGGGCCTCGGACCCACAGCCGAGCCTTTGAACTTAGCTCTGATACCATAATTGTAACATCCCAAACCCGGTCAACGCACCACGATCGAATCTGGCATGTTACAGAGGAAAACGTGTTGGAGAAAATAGGTTACCGGTTAAAATTTGGCGAAAAACTCCTTGTTGTATTATACTTGCAGAAATCTTGGGCATGATTATTTACAAACCGATAGTTTACTTTGAAATCTCAGAAATTTTATTTTAGAAAATCAATTGTCGATCATAGGTTTAGAAAATGTTTAGGCCAGAAAAACTCAATTGATTCTTGATTAGTTAACTTGGAATCGTTTGAATTAAATGTGAAAAACTTAAGTTAAAACCCGATTGAAATGTTGTTTATCAATTTATTAAGGTTTACCCGATGGTAAGGTTTTGAAACTGTTGCGTGTTTGTAGTTTAGAAAACTCGTGCTTAAATTATTAGGTTAATCAAATAGTTTGCTTAGTCATGTTTTAAAACCATCCAAAACATAATTAACCCAAAAATATAATCAAGGCCTTATTACATCCCAAATAAAAACCAAAATGTAAATAATAATCCAATTTAAAATCCAAGTAATACCAAACATTTTATTGCATGGCCACCTCGAGTCCATTCGGCTCCTCGTCCGCAATCTACGTGTCACCTGAAATGATAAAGAAAAAGGTGAGTCACCATGACTCAGTGCATAAATCCTCCTCCCGATTAATGCAACATACATACACAAATCATAACCAAGCAATATAAATAATGCACCCAAACCTAGCCATCCTTAACTCCTTTTCTACCCCGTGTGGTACCAAACCACTGGTGGTGCCAAACCACTGCTGACCCAAAGTCACGATATCCAATAATAATGTGGTGCCAAACCACTGGTGACCCAAAGTCACGAGTAATCCATCTGTAGGGCCAACCCACGTTGTGATACCAAATCACTGGCGATGATCCCGTAATATCAAATGTGGGGCTAACCCACTGTGGTGCTAAGCCACTGGGACAAGTCGCTATGAGGTGCCAAACCTCTAGTGACCCAAAGTCACAAAATATCAATATCCAAGTGTAGGGCCAACCCACTTGTGATGCCAAATCACTGGCGACGATCCCAAATATATCAACTGTGGGGCCAACCCACTGTGGTGCTAAGCCACTGGGACAAGTCGCTATGAGGTGCCAAACCTCTGGTCACCCAAAGTCACAAAATAATATGTGGTACCAAACCACTGGAGGTGCCAAACCTCTGGTGACCCAAAGTCACGGATATCGTCTTCCCCCTCCTCTCATATCACCCATCATCATGCCATACTCATGTAAATCATGCAAATCATGCAAATCGTGTCATCATGCTTTGTTACGAATCACATATCAAATATGTCATAAATAGAATATCATACATTGAATAGCAGAACTCAGATCGAAACGGACTTACCCGAATCCTTGCTTATACCCCTAGGGTATCATATCAGTATCCACACCGTTCGGCTTATCACAATCAAGTTTTTAAAACATATATTACTTAATTATAGAGTGTGTAAGTTACACACCTGGTTACTAATGCGACTATTAAATCGGGTAGATCAAGATCTAACGCACTAGATCCCCCTTCCTTAACGCTTTTCGAGCACTAGTCATAACCCGAGATATGCAAGATTAAGCCTTCCCTTACAATCGGTCAAAACCAAACAACATAATCATGCTAATCAACCTCTAAGGGTATAACCGTAATTTTACCTACCAAGGGCATTTTCGTAATTTACCCACCAAGGGTATTTTCGTAAATTCACACCTACAATGGCATTTTCGAAGGCCCAAATGTCGCCCCGAGCGACTCAGCTACCATTTCCGGTCATACCGGACGTTTGGGCCTAAAACCTAATTTCGGCCCATCCGGGCCCACACGCTTGTGTGGCCCACCTAGCACGAACCTAGCCACATATATAAGTTCCACCTAGTCTAGTTCAACATATACTAACCAATCATTCAATTTACTCATATGGGCCCATGGGCCCATTGGGCCCACTTCGGCCCATCGAGGCCCAAGCAACCTCAACCCACAAGAATACTACTGATGGCCTCAACTGTCGCGTCGAAACCCCACATATGCGCTTTTGCGCATGCGCTCGTGGCTACTATTGCCGTGACCGGCACTTCGGCATTTGCCGCTCTACAACTAGAGTAGAGAGAGTTACACACCTGATAGGACTCTGGGGCTAATCCGCGCTCCGACCACTCTTGTGCCCAAATGCCCTCTAAGATGTGTTTACTCTCCTCCTAGGATGCTCCTTATATAGCTAGCTCTTCACCTTCATTCTTTGTGTCTTTCCGATGTGGGCTCCCTTCGTCAGTAGAGTTTAAATTCAACTGAAACTCTTACCATCCAGACCGCAAAATAAATACTCCCTTGCTTCTCATGAGATTCGAACCCAGGCTCCTTTGTCACATAATCCATGCCGCTAGCCACTTTACCACAAGCTCTTCTTGTGTCTTAAACCATGTGCAACGAAATATAAACTATGGCCCAAATTCTAAGATCCAAGTAAAAAGAAACCAAAATGCAAAAGCCAAGACTTGAACATTGGACCTCGTTCCTTCCTTGTGGCGTCATCCCCTTGCCTCTTATGTGGCGTCACTTTGCCACTACACCACACACTCTACTTGTGTCATTTTCCTCCATATTTTATTATTAAGGCCTATGTGCCAACTTCCAGGGTTTTTTTTCATCTAAAACCAAAATTTCCCCAAAGCCAATATTTGATCTTGGAACTTCATAGAAGCCCTCTAACCTTCCAAAATCCCTTATCCAATAGGTCTAACTTGCATTTAAGCCGATCTCTTGTTCTCCAAAAATTTAAACGCTACTACGCCTAAGGCCCATTGGGCTCAATTCTCCTAGGCCCAATTTTGGGATGTTACAAGACTATTACAGATCACTTTTACTTTCTCCTCGGTCTCTTTTACTAGATCGACCCCATGGATTCGCTTCTCACTAAGCTCAGTCCAATACAAAGGAGTCCTACACTTACGACCATACAAGGCTTTATACGGTGCCATCCGTATACTCGACTGATAACTATTGTTGTAAGCAAATTTGACCAAAGGTAGATATCTCTCCCAACTACCTTCGAATTCTAACACACAGCATTGGAGCATATCTTCGAGAACTTGAATTACACTTTCATACTTACCATCAGTTTGCAGATGGAATGCGGTACTAAAATTTAACCTTGTACCCAAGGCCTCCTATAATTTCTTCCAAAACCTCGAAGTAAACCTCGGATCTCTATCTGATATTGTAGATACAGGCACTCCATGTAATCTCACCACCTCCGCAATATACAACTCAGCTAATTTATCCAGTGAATAATCAACACATACTGGGATAAAGTGAGCCATCTTCGTCAGTCTATGGGTAATCCCGTCACAAAATCCATGGTGATCCGATCCCACCTCCATTTGGGTACCATCACTGGATGAAGCAATCCCGAAGGCACTTGATGCTCAGCTTTCACTTGTTGACAATTCGGACTTTTTGTCATAAACTCGAAAATATCTCTTTTCATACCCGGCCACCAATAAAATTTCCTCAGATCGTTGTACATTTTCGTACTACCCGAATGTACTGAAAAATATCCGCTATATGCCTCTTGCAAAACTTTTTGGATCAACTCATCATATTTGGGTACACAAATTCTATCATGAAACATCAAACAACCATCCGAACCCACTCGAAAATCAGAACCACCTTCTGACCCACACTTAGCTCTCTTAGCTTGCATCTCGCTATCATTCCTTTGAGCCTCGCATATCTGTTGAACAAATAGTGGCTTAGCTCTCAACTCTTCCAATATGGCACCATTATCAGATAATGCCAAACTCATGCTCATAACTCTCAGAGCATACAAGGATTTCCTACTCAGGGCATCCGCTACCACATTCGCTTTTCCCAGATGGTAATCAATGACTAACTCATTGTCCTTCAATAACTCAAGCCACCGCCGTTGTCACAAATTCAAATCCTTTTGATCCATCAAATACTTCAAACTCTTATGATCCGTAAAGATTTGACACTTCTCACCATATAAATAATGCCGCCAAATCTTTAGTGCAAAAACAATCGCAGCCAACTCCAAATCATGAGTCAGATAATTCTTCTCGTGCAGTTTTGGCTGTCTCGAGGCATAAGCTACTACCTTACCCTCTTGCACCAACACACAACCGAGACCATTTAATGACACGTAACTGTAAACCACAAACTTTTTTCTCGATCCTGGTTGAACCAAAACCGACGCCTCGGTCAACAATATTTTCAATCTCTCAAAATTCCTTTGACATGTCTCAGTCCATTCAAACATAACATCCTTGTTCAACAGTTTCATCATCGACATAGCAATCATAGAAAACCCCTTTACGAAACATCTGTAGTAGCCTGCCAAACGCAAAAAGCTTCTAACTTTTGACACATTTCTCGGTGGTTTTCAATCCACAATAGTCGAGATCTTACTCGGGTCAACTCTAATACCATCACTAGACATAATGTGTCCTAAGAATCCAACCTCTCGGAGCCAAAACTCACTCTTACTGAATTTAGCATACAATTGTTTTCTCTTAAGGTCTGCAGAACAATCCTCAAATATCCTGAATGATCACTCTTATCTCGAGAATAAATCAATATGTCGTCAATGAAGATAACCACAAATTTGTCCAAATAGGGTTGGAAGACACGATTCATCAAGTCTGTAAAAATCGCAGGAGCATTCGTTAAACCGAACAGCATGACCAGAAATTCATAATGGCCATATCTCGTCCGAAATGTAGTTTTCAACACATCTTGCCCCTTAACCCTCAACTGGTAATAACCAGACCTCAGGTCTATCTTGGAGAATACTGTGGCTCCCTTCAGTTGGTCAAATAGATCATCTATCCTTTGTAAAGGATACTTATTCTTCACCGTCACTTTGTTGAGTTGTTTATAGCCTATCCAAAATCTCATCGACCCATCTTTCTTCTTCAAAAATAATACCGGAGCACCCCAAGGTGAGTAGCTCGACCTTGCAAAACCCTTATCCGTCAACTTTTGCAACTGAACCTTCAGTTCTTTCAACTCTAAAGGTGTCATTCTATACGGAGCAATCGAAATAGGTGTCATTCCCGAAACTAACTCAATTCCAAACTCGATCTCTCTAACTGGAGGTAGTTCGGGTAACTTTTTTGGGAATACATCTGGATATTCACATACCACCGGCACTATTTCGATCTTTACCTCATACTCTTGAGTATCCAGTACGAAAGCAAGATAGGACTCACATATTTTTCTCAAATATTTCTCAGCCACTAAGGAAGAAATCATCACTGGTAGATTATCTGACCCACCTGGTTCAACCCGAATAACATCTTCATTTTCACATTTCAATTCAATAAACTTACTACCACAGTTCACTAAGACACTATGGGTAGTCAACCAGTCCATGCCAAAGATTAAGTCAAATTCTTCAAACGACAACAACATAAGGTTTGCCAGAAAACAATGACTTCTAATTGTCAAAGGACAATTTCTACACACCTTGTCCACTAGCACATGATTACCTAACGGGTTTGACACCTTAACCACAATTTTCGTAGACTCAACGGTCATACTCAATCTAGATGCCAATCTTATGCAAATATAAGAATGGGTAGACCCTGGATCAATCAAAGTGATAACAAACGTGCCATGAAGAGAAAATGTAACACCCCTATCCCGAGTCTGTCACCGGATTAAGGTTAGGAGCGTTACCGGACAGATCGGAAACATTCACATATGAAATCATACATTCAATCATAATTCTCAGACATAATGTCCCTTAAAAGGGTCCTCGAGACCTTAATCATACTTACAAGTCAAGTCGGGACTAAACTGAAACACATATGAAATTCCATGAAAATTTGAAACTTTTCTAAAATACAGGGGAGACACGCCCGTGGGAGGAGACCGTGTGCCCTCCATGGCTTCTAGACACCCCTGTGTATCCATCCTTGTTTATACACCTATACCAACACGGCCTTTAGGCACGCCCCTGTGCCATGGCCGTGTACTTTTAGGTTATATACTGACTTCCCCACCACGGCCACCAAGCACGCCCGTGTCGAGGCCATGTACTTTTAGGTCATATACTGACTTCAACCACACGGCCTGAGCACATGCCCATGCTTTGATTGTGTGTCCTACATGGTCTTTACACACGACCGTGTAAAATGAACATGGTCTAATTTTATTTAAAACATTAAGGTACAGGGTTAACACGGTCTAGACACACGCCCGTGTGTCTAACCATGTAGGCAACTAGAGGCTATTTACCAAGCCATTTGCCTCCCTGAAATTAAGATCAACCCAACTCAAAACAATACAATTCATTACTAACAATTTTCATGAATAATACTATGTATTTCATTGATATCTATATACAAACAACCTAAACAAGTTTGGCCAACCACTTAGCCGTATACAAAAGAATAATAAACTTGATAGCCTATACAATGGCATTACACAAAATATGTTCTCATAATGAATGATTCCTATACATGCCATACTTGGTAATATAATTTGGCTATACCAAAATAAGGGTCGATAGTGTGCTACGAGCTCCGGCTCCAATGATCCACAAATTAGCTTGGCGGGACTACATAGAAAGAAACAATCAAAGACGTAAGCATTTAGCTTAGTAAGTTTGCATGAATAACACGTAATAAATAAACTTGCTTCAGATAAACCATTTGACATAAGAATGGTATCATTATCTCATCTATAAAGCTTACTTACTCATACATGATTCTTACTTGTCTCATAGTACTCACTAATCTCATACTTGTAAGGTAACAAGATGCCTGTATCACTTGATCACATTGATCAGCATACTTAAACCTAATAATTATGTCTTCTAACTCATCGTTCATAACATGAATAATATTCAATTTCAACTTGGTAATAGCTATGCTTTCTTTACATTCTTGTTTTCACATTTTAGCTTACTCATTTGCCCGATGAATTTCCATGAACTACCGAGAATACTAGATCTCTTGTCATGTAATACATGCCAATGCCATACTCTAGATATGGACTTATATGAAAGATCTCTTCTTGAATCAATGCCAAGCTTGCCTTGGTCTTACATGATAACTTATTCAATGCCAAGCTTGATTCCTTAGACTTACATGATAACTTGCTTCATAACTTGATCAATGCCAAGCTTGAGTCCTTGGGCTTACATGATAACTTGCTTGATTGCCGATGCCATGCCTTGGCTTGGCCTTATACGGACTTTCTTATCTCATGTAATAGACCGTATCTCCTGGGTAATTCATCTTCAATCGGGATTTTTTCTTGTTTAATCTTATTGAGTTCTTTGTTTAACATAACATTAAACCATTCATGATAACAATTTATATTATACTAAGCAATTAAATGATAAAATCATAAAGCTTAGAACTCATACAAACTTACCTCAATATACAAAATGTATGTAGTTACGCAATTTCGTCCTCGACTTTGTTCTTGCCTCGTTTTCGATCCGGGCTTCGTTTTTCTTGATCTATAATCATAAATAGATCATTTAATAATCACATTGACTAAATTGACTCATAACTCATAATTTGGAAAAATTACTATTTTGCCCCTATATTTTCTCATATTTGCACTTTTGCCCCAAGGCTCATAAAATGATTTTCATGCAACTTTCTTAAACTACATGCTTAGCTGAATCATTTTCTCTACTATAGCAATCATCAATTTTCTCTATTTCCAATAGGTATGACCAATTTTTATAACTTTTACAAAATGGTCCATAGTATCATGTTTCATGAAATTCATTAAAGAAAAGATGTTTATCTAACATCAAACTCTCATAAACTCCCATAAAACATTATTTAGCATACATGTCACTCATGGGTACATTTTTAAACATGCATCTTAGCTCATCAAATAGCTAAAAAATAGCTTACTCATGCTACCGGGACTTTAAAAATACAAATAATATCAAAAACCGGGCTTAGGAGCACTTACTAGCAAGCTTGAAAAATTGAAGAACCCTAGCTATGGCTTCCTTCAATTTTCGGCAATGGGGGAAAAAGATGATGAGATTTTTATCATTTTTTTCCTATTTTAATTACTTATTAGACAAATGACCAAAATGCCCTTATTACTAAAAATTTCTATAATACCATCTCAAGGCCAATTTTGTCCAAAAATTAAATTTTGGGCAAATTGTTACTTAAGGGCTCATAATTCATATTCTAAAGCTATTTCATACAAAAAGCATCTAGAAACTCAAATTTTGCAACTTTTGCAATTTAGTCCTTTTTGGAACAATCAACCTCAATTTAATAAAATTACTTCATGAAACTTTTATACTAGCATGCAAACATAATATAAACTTTAAAAACTCATAATTTCACCTCAGATTCGTGGTCTAGCACCACTATTCTGGCTAGGCCCTAAATCGGGCTGTTACAGAAAAAGTACCGATTATTACATCTAGAGATGATGCCTCTTCACGAGCACGAATGGCATACATCCTCGCAAGTACCCGACCCTCCGGTCTCACAGCAGAGTCTCAGGACGCACCTCTACCACTAGTCACACCTTTCGGGTTCTTTAGTGGTCTACCTCTTACAGATACATTACTGGATCATATCTCTTGCTTCCTTTCTTTGTCATCCCTTTCGGGGCAATTTCAGATAAAATGGTCGAGGAACCACACTTATAACAATTTCGGTTGTTTCCCCAACACTCTCCAGTGTGATATCTACCACAACTTGGACATCCCGATTTATTCTTGGGATTTCCCATACTTTCCATCGAGGTGGCTTGAACTCTCGAACCCGAACGAGTGTTGCCTTGGTCTTGATGTGAATATCCAACTATTGCAGACGTTCGAGGATTCACTTCCTTGGATCATTTCGATTGAGCTTGGTACAATTTGCCCATCGGCCATTTTCTCGCATCTCGAGCCTCACTCACAGCCCTCCTCTTTTCCTTACTCAGTTCTTCTGCCTTACTTGCCCTATCAACCAACACCACAAATTGTTTTAACTCCAAAATACCAACTAGGAGTTTAATACCCTCATTCAGCCCGTCTTCGAACCTCTTACACAAAATAACTTCCGTTGACATACACTCTTGTGCGTACTTGCTAAGCCTAACAAATTCGCGCTGATAATCCACCCCAGTCATCTTTCCTTGTTTCAACTCGAGGAATTCCTTCCATTTCTGATCAGTAAATCACTGACTTATATACTTCTTTTGGAACTCTTCTAGAAAGAAGTCCCACGTCACCCTCTCTTTAGGAACCACCGAGGTCAACATTTTCCACCAATGGTATACTGAGTCCCTCAGCAAAGACACAATGCACTTTAAGCTCTCCTCAGGTGTACAGGAGAGTTTATCAAATACTCTCATTGAGTTCTCTAACCAGAACTCCACCCTCTCAGGATCATCATCTATCTTAGCTCTAAACTCCTCAGCCCTTTGTTTCCAGATCTTATCTATCAGGGGCTTCGTTATCCTCTTTACATCTATACCTTGAGGAGCCACTGAAACTGGCTGAGGTATAGGAGGAGGTGGAGGAGGTTGAGCATTAGGGTTTGCTCGAACATACTCTAAGTACCAGTTACTCATCATCTGGAGAAAGGCTTCCCGAGCCTCTTCCCCTTGACCCCTAGTCTCGGGTCCACTCTGAACAGGCACGGTTCCTTTTTCAGGAGCCGGTGCATTACTAGCTGCTTCATCAGTAGTCGATTGATCGGGATCCATATACTATCATTGTACGCTTATGGCTTGTATAGCTAGACTCTTACACCCGCTACAGTAGTCTTAGAATCGACTAAACCATAGCTCTGATACCACTAAATGTAACACCCCTTACTCATATTCTACACTAGAATCGGGCTCGAGGAATTACTGAACTTAATTCACTTAGTCCCAACTTGACGACTCTCTATAGTCATCACAACGCCACATTAAGGACTCACAAAGCCATAAGCATACATATGAGGGACTTCAAAACCCTACCGAAAACCTTTACGATCTTAAAATTTTTCACCTAATCAAGGGTCACACGCCCATGGGAAACGGGACATGCCCGTGTAGGTAGGCCGTGTGGTCACACACGCCCATGTCCCTACCCCGTGTATAAAAACTTAGGTAATCTGTTTAAGTCACATGGTTTATGAACACACCCGTGTTCTTTACTCATGGTAAACACTGGCCACCTCGCACGGCCTAAAGTCTAGGCACACGCCCGTGTGGCTATCCCGTGGTCTATTCTGACTTAAGACACTAACATGCAGGGGACACGACCAAATCACACGCCCATAGGCTGACCATGTGTCGCACGTGGCCTAGACACACGCCCGTGTGTCTATCCACACGGACAAGAACAAGGCTATTTTCCAAGCTCTTTTCACCCCTCTAGCTCACACAACATGGATTCATTCAACATATCCTCAAACAATTCATGCTTCAAAATATAACTCACATGGATAACTACATCTTTTCATATAACAAGGTAAGCCATCAGCCATGGCATTATCCAAAAGAGATTATCCAAAGGGCCAACACACCCTTGATCAATACAAAAAAATAAACTAACTTGTATAGCCCCTATACATGCCATATACCAAAAGTACTAATTATAAATATACCAAAGCGAGTGATAGTGTGGGCAATCTTCCAAATTACTCGCGTATCTCGATTCAACTCTTTTGCACTATAAGACAAGGGAAAAGAAATGGGAGTAAGCTTTAACCTTAGTAAGTTTACATATAAACAATTTGCATTATAGTATGAGCTAAACAACAATTAGCGTTATACTAAACAACAATAATTCACATCCACAACTATGCTTACTCATTTTATCCCTTACCACATTTCCACCACATCTCAAGTCAAATGCTTACATTCATTCATTTGCACATCTGCACTCAACATCACAATTACTCGTGATACAACACATCATGATTTCTCACTAATCCAACCACACAGCTAAATCACCCTGTGGTTTCGCACTTAGCCCACCACAATCAGATAATGGGGTAGTATCGCACATAGCCTACCAACAAGGGTAGTTATAGTGGTATCGCACATAGCCCACTAAATAATATACTTAATGATAGCATCCTACACAGCACATCGTAATTAAGTATTAACGTGGTATCGCACTTAGCCCATTGTCAAGTATTATCAGTACACATTCACACATCTATTTCGTAATTCATTCATCATCTACTCAATAACTATCACATTCAATCCACTTGAACCATATAGGTTCTCAATCATGCTACGCACTAGTTAGCATCAACAATGTATAAGTATAAAGGCATTGTTTACACATAAACTTACCTCGGTATTCAAAATGTATGAAAATGTGCAATCTAGTCCATGACTTTGCTCTTGCCTCTATTTCGATCCGGGCTTCATTTTTCTTGATCTATAATGGTAAATCAACTCATTCAATACACACATTGATTAAATTGACTCATAACTCATACTTTATCAAAATTACCATTTAACCCTTAAACTTTTTCATATTTACACATTTGCCCCAAGGCTCGTAAAGTGATTTTCATTCAACTTTCTAGCATTTCATGCTTAGCTGATTCATTATCTCAACTATAGCAACCATCAATTCTTGCTAAATTACTCATGTATGACCATTTTCAAGACTTTTACAAACTAGTCCTTACATGCATTTTCATGGAATTCACTTAGAAAAAGATGTTTATACTACATCCAACTCTCATAATCTTCCACAAAACATCAAAATACATGCATGTCATACATGGGTATATTTTTGAACATGAATCCTAGCTCAACTTATAGCTAAAAATAGCTAACTCAAGTTACTAGGACTTCAAAAATACGAAGAATATTAAAAAGGGGGCTAGGATGCACTTACTAGCAAGCTTGAAAGATGAAGAAACCCTAGCTATGGGGTTCTTCAAATTTTCGACACTTAGGGAGAAAGATGAACATAAATTTTAACTATTTCATCTTTTTTAATCATTTATTTAACAAATGACCAAAAATGCCCTTTTTCCCAAACTTTCAATTTTAACCCACTCATGCCAATTTTTGTGCAAAAATTAGAAATTGGGCAAATTTCTTTTTAAGGACCTCCAATTAATAATCCAAAGCTATTTCATACTAAAAGCTTCTAGAATCTCATATTTTGCCACTTTTGCAATTTAGTCCTAATAGACAATTCAATCACCATTTCATAAAATTGCTTCATGAAACGTTTATACTACCATGCAAACCTATCATAAACTTTGAAAACTCATATTTCTACTTTGTATTTGTGGTCTCGTACCACTATTCTGACTAGGCCCTAAACCGGGATGTTACAGTTGAGGTTGTCTTAAGACTAGCTTGACAAGTGTCAAGATACTAAGCAATCAAATGTACAATATTGTAAATTTTGATCTAATGGTCTAGAGATATGTTCTTTCTATCTCGAGACTCATTGGCAAAATGGCCTAAAATGCGCATTTTCAGTCATTCAAACTATAGTAAATTGTACCTATAACAAACCAAAACGTTACAACAATGCAAATCCATCAATTTAACACATGAAAACACAAACAAACACCATTAAGGCATAATATTTAAGTCAATGTCTAACATATAAATTTGCATATTCAAACTTATGTAAACAAGCATAAATAATTACTAATCAAAAGATAGATAAAATTTGACTTTTAAAACCTTATAGGCCAATTCACAAACCATATCAAAATATTATCCAAACCACAAGTCCAACCAACTTAGGTACATGCCATAAAACCAAAACATACATATATACATATAAAATAGGCAACTAGTTCATTTTTGAGCAGAGCTTTCAAGATGGATGCTTTATAACCTTGAATCTACTATGACTCTTATTTTAGACCTGCGCACAGAAACAAACAAAACCATATGCTGAGTAATGTATAATCAGTAGTGATACGAATTCAATTATAAACATAATAAAATCATATGAGCAACTAACATAATTAAGCATATTTTTCAAGAATCGTTTCATTATTTCCACCTTTGATACATATATATTTATAAGTCATGTAGAATATTTATAACCATTTAAATCATATTAACAGTTTGCTTGCTTTATATCATATTTTTATACACTCTCCGGGTATTTGCATCTATTTGGCCATATTAGTTACTTATATTATATTTCCATCACTATCACATTTCGATAAGTATTCAACATTATTTTTTTACAATTTATTCCCTATAAAAAAATCAAATATCACTTATATATATCACATTCAATTTATTAGTTTAGCCCCTATTAACTAACTCAGATTAGAGGATGGATACACGGATCAATCCACCAACACACCAATATACACTCCAAGTGCTAGTCAGTCATAAACGCACTGATCCCACCAACCTAATATGACGTATAACGAAAAACCGATCAAAATTTTAGCTCGAGAGGTTAAAGAGTTAAGAAATAAACGCATAGCTTTGGTGAAGGTTTTGTGGCATCGGCACGGTGTAGAAGAGGCTATGTGGGAACTCGAGGAAGCTATGAGAAAATAGTACCCTATCCTCTTTTCTGGTAAAATATTCGGGGACGAAAATCCCTAAGGGGGAAGGCTTGTAACGGCCCATTTTTAGTCGAATCGGAATAGTGGTTTGAGGATCAAAAATCCAAAATCGAAATAATTATTTTATTATTATAATGTTTACAGCATGATAGTATGATTGTGTGAAAATTTCGTAAAGAAATTTTATCATTTGAGTGTTTAATTCGATAAAAAGGACTAAATCGCATAAAGTGCAAAAGTGGTGTTATAATAGCTAAAGGTTTTTGATAGCTATAAAACTTTAAAATGAAGGTTCTTATGTGATAAATATCCTAATAATATGATAATGGATGATAATGGCTTGGTAATTTTGAAAATTTGATGTTTATAAAGGTTAATTTTGGTATTTAGTAATTAAAACTAAAAATAAATAAAACAAAACCATTATTTTGTGTCCATCTTCTTCTTCAACTGATTTTAACCTAGAGAAAACCATGGATATGTTTGGCCAAGCTTCCTAGCTCAATTGGTGAGTGAATTTTGTCTCGTTTTTAGTAATTTATATGTTTTTGATATCGTTGCAGCTTAATCTAGCTAGCCCAGGTACTATTTTGTAGAATTGTTAAAGTTTTAGGGCTTTTCTGTTGATGAATGTTGGTGTGTTTTGATGTTTAATGATAGAAAATGCATGCTTGTTGTTAGATAAACAACATTTGTTAAGTGATTTTTAGTAAAATGTCTAAATAGGGATTCAATTGTGAAATGTTTAAAATTCATGGTTAAATTGTGAAATAAATGAAAATTTTGGACTGCTAGGGATCTAATTGAAATTCGGCTAGCATGGGTTTAGGTTGAATTACATGAATTTGTATTTTTATGATATAAGGAGTAAATTGTAAAAATGTAAAATATTAGGGGCAAAAATGTAAAGTTGCTATAATGTGTGTGTTGGACTAAATTGAATAGAGTGGTGATTAAATAAGTTAATTTTGATTACATTTAGATCAAGAAAACTGAAATATGGATTTAGATTGGGGAAAGAACAAAGTTTCAGACGAATCGACTTATTTCACCGTTTTTGCAATCGAGGTAAGCTTGTATGTCTAAAACATTATTATACTTGTGTTTTGTGCTTTGATATTGCATAAATTGTGTATACGACATTGCAGACATGTTCAACAACGATTCGACAAGTGAAAAGTCCTGGTTGAACCTTAGCAATAGATTAGGATACAATTGACATGTCATTAGGGATTATGTGATTTGGGAGCTATTTCATACGTCCTATCGGTGCCTGAGTTATCCAGAATGTGTTGCGGATACTCATCAGCTTGTGTGAGCAGCACCGTTCAGCTTTTTCATGAGCGCCAGCTTATGTGAGCAAACCCGTTGATAGCTCGAGAGTGAGCATTATATGTGATACAAAATTGTGATAGCTTCGGCTATGTATGTGGCACTTAGGGTGCAAGTTTCCTGAGTACCCAATAGTATTCCGGATGATTCAACGGGTATATCAAAGATACGGATAAGTATGAGATTGATACGAGATGGTACAGGTATGTACATGAACCGTATAAGCTTTGAATCGAAGAAACTTTAGAATTCTAATGTTGTGATTTAAAATGTGATAGGTTTGTGTATTTGTATGAATTGTATATAGATATGTTCAATTGCTGATTGGTATATTTTGTTAAGCTGTGTTTATTATCATACGAGCTTACTAAGCTATATATATAGCTTACTTTTTTGTTTTTCCGTGTTTTATAGTGAAATCAAAGCTAGCTCAGATTCGAGAATCGTCAGAGACTTCATCACACTATCCAACTATCACTTGGTACTTTTGAACTTAAGTATTTTGAGTATATGGCATGTATAGGTTGTGGTAATTTTTATATATAGTTTGGTAATGAATTTAGTCATTTGAAATGGCTTGTAGATGTTAATGTTTTGTTTTTGTATATAGCCATGAGAGTTGGCTTAATTTGGTTGATTTTGTTGTGTTTTCATATGTGCTGGTTATGTGTTTATTGATGGATAGGTGATGCTTGATGATATTTGATAATTTAGGGTACTAAATGGTTGTGAATTGATTTTGGTATGTTTGTGAGATTAGGCTAAATGATGCATGGTTGAAAGTGGTTGTATTATTGATTTGAGATTGTGAGTTTTTAGTATAAATTGAATGGCACATTGTGGCATTGATATGTTTGGTATTGGTTAGTATTGAAATGGTATAAATGATGCTTAGATGAGGTTGATTTAATGCTTATTTATGTCTTATTTTGGTGCCATTTTGTTTGATGTAGGTGTATACAAATTTGGGTGGCAAAACGGCTTGGTAATTAGCCTATTTTTGTCCACATGGACAGAGACACGGGCATGTGTCTCAGCCGTGTGTTACACAAGGTCAGGATGCATAACCGTGTGTCTCCTGGTGAAGAATTAAAAATCAAGTCAGTATGCTCCACATGGCCCAGCACACGGGTATATGACTTGGCCGTGTGGCATAACTCAGTATACCCTACAGGTTAGGCACGGCCTAGCACACGGCCTGGAACACGGCCGTGTGTGGCCTTTTTTAGGGCACATGGGCTAGCCACACGGGTGTGTGTGTTGGCTATGTGACCCAAGTTAGAGAGTTACACGGGCTAGGACACGACCATGTGATCCCATTTTGAATGTTCCACGGCCTGTGCCACAAGAGAGTCTTTGGCCGTGTGCCCACATAGGACTGTGTCCCCTGAATTTTGTAAAAATTTTCTAAGTGTTCCAAAAGTTTCCTAAGTTATTGGTTTAGTCCTGAACCACCCCAAATGCATGTTTTAGGCCTCGTAGGCTTATACTAGGGACAATATGTTTATTGTTGAATGATGATCATTTGGAAATTGAAAATGTATGTGAAATGAATGTTTAATTGTTTTATAAGTTCGGTAATGCTCTGTAACCCTATTCTAGCGTTGAATACGGGTGAGGGTGTTACATTTATTGATATCAGAGCTACGATTTTGTTGATTCTCGGACTAACGTAGCATATGTGAGAGTCTAGCTATACATGCCATGTATAATCTGTGATAGTGTGATATCTCCTGACAGTTTAAATTGTGTTTTCATGTAGTAAATGGATCCCAATCGAGCTGTAGCTGATGATGTTAAAAGTAATATGCCTACCTCCATTTACGGCGTAACACAATCTGATTCGAGACCCGTATTGGGTAGGCAGGGAGGACAGGCTAAGGAAGCCTTCTTTCAGATGATGAATGAGTGGTTTATGAGTTTGTTCGAACAAATCCAGCTGCTCAACAACCTCCACCCCCACCTAATCCCCAACCGGTTCCCGTAGTTCCTCCAGGTGTGGAACTTATACGATTGAACAAGCCACCTAACGTTAAAATCCAAAAATACGGGGCTGAAGAGTTTAGAGCTACCGTTGATGACGATCCTGAGAGAGTAGAGTTTGGCTTGAAAATACTATCAGAGTATTTGATGAACTATCCTGCACACCAGATGAATGTTTAAAATGTGCCATATCACTTCTGAGGGACACTGCATATCAATGGTGGAATAATTTAGTATCTGTGGTACCGAGAGAAAGAGTTACTTGGGAATTCTTTCAAGCTGAATTCAGAAAGAAATACATCAGCCAACAATTTATTGATCAGACATGCAAAGAGTTTCTAAAGTTGAAACAGGGTCGTATGTCTGTGACTGAGTATGAGCGAGATTTTGTGAGACTCAGTAAGTATGCTCGGGAATGTATTTCAATCGAAGCAATTATGTGAAAAATTTTGAAGATGGATTGAATGAAGATATCATATTATTAGTCGAGATTCTAGAGTTGAAGTAATTTGTGGTACTAGTTGACCGAGCTTGTACAGCTGAGGAATTGGGCAAAGAAAAGAGAAAAGCATATTTCGAAGCTAGAGATTCAAGAAAAAGATTGATGAAAAAAACTCTATCAGCCTTCGTCAAAGAAATCACAGGATTCGTACACTCATTCAAATGCTTCAATCAGGTATCCAAATAGAGATCGTGGAAAGCAATACTCAAATCCTAAAGCTCAAGCTACATCAGTATCAAGTGTAGGCAATGTGAAAAATAATAAACCCGAGCGTCAACAGTGTGGTCGACGACATTTTGGTGAATGCTAGATGAATAATAGAGGTTGCTCTAAATGTGGTTCACAAGATCATTCCATAAAAGATTGTCCCGAGCTAGCTGAGAAAGATAAATTTCAGAATGCAGACCGAGCAACACTACCATTAGAGGGAGGCCACCGAGAAATGCAGGAAATGTGACTAGTAGTAAAGGTGCGACAAAAGATTCAGCTGTGAGTTCTGAGGCTCGAGCACCTGTTAGAGCTTATGCTATTCACGCTCGTGAAGATGTGTCGTCACCAGATGTTATCACTGGTACATTTTCTCTTTATGACGCTACTGTAATTGCTTTGATAGATCCTGGATCGACTCATTCATATGTTTGTGAGAATTTAGTGTTTAGTAAGAGTTTGTCTATTGAGTCTACCGAGTTTGTGATTAAAGTGTCGAACCCCTTAGGCAAGTATGTCCTAGTTGAAAAAGTTTGCAAGAATTGTCCTTTGATGACTCGAGGTTACTATTTTCTGGCTGATTTGATGTTTTTTCCATTTGATGAATTCGATGTGATACTTGGTATGGATTGGTTATTTCAACATGATGCTATTGTGATTTGTAGATGAAAGGCTATTGAATTGAAATGTCAGAATAGTGAAATTCTTTGAATTGAATCTGATGAGTCGAATGGATTACCTGTTCTGATATTCTCAATCTTAGCTCAGAGATATGTGAGGAAGGGTTGCGAAGCTTATCTTGCTTATGTACTGGATACAAAAGTGTCCGAATCAAAGATTGAATCAGTTCCAGTGGATTGTGATTAACCAGATGTGTTTCCAGAAGAGTTGCCGGGATTACCACCGATCAGAGAAGTCGAGTTTGCTATTGAATTAGTGCCGAGAACATCACCGATATCGATAGCTCTATACAAAATGGCTCCGACAAAAATCGAAAGAGTTGAAAGCTCAGTTGCAAGAGTTAGCAGATAGAGGTTTCGCACGACCTAATTTTTTGCCCTGGAGTGCGCCAGTTCTATTCATAAAGAAGAAAGATGGATCGATGAGAATGTGCATTGACTATCGTCAGCTCAACAAGGATACAATAAAGAATAAGTATCATTTTCTGAGAATTGATGATTTATTTGATCAGTTGAAAGGACCAGCAATGTTTTCAAAGATTGATCTAATATCTGGCTATTATCAATTCCAAGTGAAAGATTCAGATGTACCGAAAACTTCATTCAGAATAAGGTACGAGCATTAAGAATTTCTTGTCATGCCTTTCGGATTAACTAATGCTCCTGCAGTTTTTATGGATTTAATGAATAAAATCTTTAGACCGTATTTAGACTGATTTGTGGTTGTATTTATTGATGACATTCTGATATATTTCCGGGATGAATCTGAACATGCTGAACATTTGAGAATTGTACTACAAACCTTGAGAGATAAGCAATTGTTTGCTAAATTCAGAAAATGTGAGTTTTGGCACCGAGAGGTTAGATTTCTGGGACATATTGTTTCAGCGAAAGCCATCAGAGTTGATCCAAGTACAATTTTAGCAGTTATTGATTAGAAACCACCAAGAAACATAACCGAAGTCAGAAGCTTTTTGGGATTAGCTAGCTATTATCAGCGTTTTGTAAAAGGATTCCTGATGATTGCTACACCGATGACTAGATTGCTACAGAAAGATGTGAAATTCAAATGGTTCGAGAGATGTCAATAGAGTTTTGAACAATTGAAAGTATTGCTAACTGAGGCACCAGTTTTGGTTCAACCATAGTCGGGTAAAGAGTTTGTGATTTTCAGCGACGCGTCATTGAACGGTTTGGGTTGTGTTTTGATGCAAGAGGGTGAAGAGATAGCTTATGCCTCTAGGCAGTTGAAACCACATTAAAAGAATTATCCAACACACAATTTAGAATTGGCTGCTATTGTTTTTGCATTGAAAATTTGGCGACATCATATATACGGTGAAAAGTGTCATATCTTTGCCTATCACAAGAGTTTGAAGTAGATAATGACTCAGAAAAATTTAAACTTACGTCAACAAAGATGGCTCGAGTTGTTGAAAGACTATGAGTTAGTGATTGATTATCATTCGGGGAAAGCAAACGTAGTCGCGGATACGCTGAGTAGGAAATAAATAGAATGCCAAGGTTTTTACACACGTTTTAAGGACACAAGTGTGTGCCTTGGCCGTGTGGCCATATTGAGATGATGACTTCATAAATAGAATGCCAAGGTTTTTACACACGGTCGAGGACATGGGCATGTCATGGCCATGTGAGGGACACGGGCATGTGTCTGGCTGTGTGAAAACCCCTGTAGGTTCGAATTGAAAAATAAATCCACACAGGTGTGGAACATGGGCATGTGATACGCCACACGGGCGTGTACCTTCTTTCACACGGGTGTGTGGCCCTATTTTATGTCAAAATTTTCTAAGTGTTTGAAAGTTTCTGGTTTGGTCCCGGACCATTCTGAGTATAAGTTTAGGGTCTCGTAGGCCCATAATAGGTACATTATGACTATGAATGAAAATTTTTATGTTGAAACGAAATTTTATGGCCCGATGCTGTATGTTTAAGCAAGTTAAGTTTAGTAATGCCTCATATCCGATTCTGGCATTAAACACGGGTAAGGGGTGTTGCAGATAGAGTTACGATGGATTTCGTATCAGGTTCTCCCCTATCTCCGAAAAAGAAAGACATTATTTGGGTTGTCGTTGATCAATTGACAAAATCGACACATTTCATTCCGGTACGTACTAACTATTCGCTTGATAAATTGGCTGGATTGTACATTTCTGAGATAGTTAGATTGCACGGGATACCAGTTTTGATTATTTCGGATAGAGATTTGAGGTTTACGCCGTGATTTTGGAAGAAATTGCAAAAATGATGGTCAGTTTGAACATTAGTACCGCATTCCATCCGCAAAATAATGGTCAGTTTGAGAGAGTAATACAAATTCTTGAAGATATGCTTCGTTGTTGTGTTTTGGAGTTTGAAGGCAATTGGGAGAAATATTTGTCGTTGGTTGAATTCGCGTATAACAACAGTTTTCAATCGAGCATTTAAATGGCACCTTATGAAACATTGTATGGTTGTAAATGCCGAACTCCATTGTATTGGACCGAGCTGAGAGAAAAAATTCACGGGGTTGATTTGATTAGAGAGACTGAAGATAAAGTGAAAGTAATTCATGATAGTTTGAAAGCAGCTTCAAATCGACAGAAATCATATGCGGATTTGAAACGTAAAGACATTGAATTTTAGATCGGTGACAAAGTGTTTCTGAAAGTATCTCCATGGAAGAAAATTCTTCCCTTTGGTCGTAAAGGCAAATTGAGTCCGTGATTTATCGGGCCGTATGAAATCATAAAATGAATAGGGTCGGTAGCATATCAGCTAGCTTTACCGTCAAAATTAGAAAAGATTCACAATGTGTTTCATTTGTCGATGTTGCGCCGATATAGATCAGATCCATCACACGTAATTTCTTTGGCATAGATTGAGATTCAACCTGATATGAAGTATAACAAAGAATCGATCAAAATTTTAGCTAGAGAAGTCAAAGAGTGAAGAAATAAACGCATAGCTTTGGTGAAGGTTTTGTGGCATCGACACGGTGTCGAAGAGGCTACATGGTAACCCGAGGAAGCTATGAGAAAACAGTACCCTAACCTCTTTTCTGGTTAGACTTTCAAGGACAAAAATTCCTAAAGGGGAGAGTTGTAATAACCTGTTTTTAGTCAAATTGGAACAGTGGTTTCAAGATCACAAATCCGAAGTCAAAATAATTATTTTATTATTATTTTAATGTTTACAGCATGATAGTATGATTGTGTGAAAATTTTGTTAAGAAATTTTATCGTTTGAGTGTTTGATTTGATAAAAAGGACTAAATCGCATAAAGTGAAAAAGTGGTGTTATAATCGCTAAAGGTGTTTGATAGCTATAAAACTTTAAAGTGAAGGTCCGTGTGATAAATATCCCAATATTATGATAATGGATGATACTGGCTTGGCAATTTTGAAATTTTGATGTTTATAAAGGTTAATTTTGGTATTTAGTAATTAAAACTAAAAATAAATAAAACAAAACCATTATTTTTTGTCTATCTTCTTCTTCAACCGATTTTAACCTGGAGAAAACCATGGATATGTCTAGCCAAGCTTCCTATCTCAATTGGTGAGTGAATTTTGTCCCGTTTTTAATAATTTCTATGTTTTTGAGATCGTTGCAGCTTAATCTAGCTAGCCCAGGGACCATTTTGCAAAATTGTTAAAGGTTTAGGGTTTTGCCATTACTAAATGTTGGTGTGTTTTGATGTTTAATGATAGAAAATGCATGCTTGTTGTTAGATAAACAACAATTGTTAAGTGATTTTTAGTAAAATGTCCAAATAGGGATTAAATTGTGATATGTGTAAAATTCATTGTTAAATTGTGAAATAAATGAAAACTTGATACTGCTAGGGACCTAATTGAAACTCAGCTAGCATGGGTTTGGGTTGAATTGCATGAATTTGTATTTTTATGAGATAAGGACTAAATTGTAAAAATGTAAATATTAGAGGCAAAATGTAAAGTTGCTATAATGTGTGTGTTGGACTAAATTGAATAGAGTGATGATTAAATAAGTTAATTTTGATTAAATCTAGATCAAGAAAAGTGAAATACGGGTTTAGATCGGGGAAAGAGCAAAGTTTCGGGCTAATAGACTTATTTCGTCATTTTTGCAATCAAGGTAAGTTCATATTTGTTAAACATTATTATACTTGTGTTTTAATGCTTTGATACTGCATAAATTTAGAATACGTGTAATAGCTCGATTTTGGGGTTAGTCGGAACAATGGTTTCAGGACCACAAATCCGATGAAGCAAAGTTCATTTTGATTATATTTTTATGGTCTAGAGTTTCACGGAATGATTTCGTGAAAATTTCGTTCGAAAAGTTTGACGTTTGGGCACTCATTTTAGTCAAAAGGACTTAATTGTAAAAAGTGAAAAAGTTGAGTTCAACTTGTTAAAGGTGTCCAATTGCTATGAGATTTTAAATTAGAGGTCCTTGGATGGTAATTAGACCACTCTACTTTAAGTTGGACAAAAATAGACATGAGGTAAGAGAATTTTAGTGTTTTGAGAAAAAAGGCATTTTGGTCATTTGGTAAATAAAAGAATAAAAAGGGAAAATAAAGTCAAAATTTGCTCATCTTTCTTCAACCTTGGCCAAAACTTGGAGAACACCATAGTTAGGGTTTTGTCATCTTTCAAGCTTGATAGTAAGTACATCCTAGATCCGTTTTTAATGTTCTTTACATTTTTTTTAAGTCGCTATCACTCGATCTATCTATTTCTACCATTAATTTAAGGAATAATCAAGGTCTAGGGTTTGACCCATGTTGCATATTTGTGTATTTTGATGCCTAATGGTGGATTATGCATGTTTGATGTGTGATAAACAACTTTTTCTAGGTGGTTTTTGATGAAAATGTCAAAAGGACCTATTTGTGAAAAGATTATAAAACGTGTGTAAAAGTGTGATTAAATGAAAAATGTAGACTGCTATAAGTATAAAAGAGGATCGGCTAGGCTTGGGAATCGAAGAAATTGAATAGATTTCACTTTTCGAGCCTAGGGGCAAAAATTTAAATATGTCAAAGTTTGGGGGGAAAATGTAATTTTTCCATAATGTGATTTTTGGACCGAATTGAGCAATGTGATAATTAAATAAGCTAAATTTACTATTATAGATCAAGAAAGACGGGGTTCGGACCTTGATTGGGGGAAAAATAATGTTATTGACTATTAGGTCCATTTCCGCTATTTTTGTACCGAGGTAAGTTCGTATGTAAATAATGCGTTGTTATTCTTGTTTTAATTGCTTTATTATTATATGAATTGTGACTTACTCTTGAATGAAATCGACAAGTTTGACAAACAATAAATCTTGGTTGAACCTTGGGAATAGGTAGGATACAAATGTCATGACATTAGGGTTATTTAAGATTTCATGTAAGACCATATCCGGGATATGGCATCGATATGAGACTTCGTGTAAGACCATATCTGGGATATGGCATCGATACGAGACTTCGTGTAAGACTATAACTGGGCTATTGGCATCGATATGAGATCCCATGTAAAACCATATCTTGGATATGGCATTGGTATGGTACTATGTGTGTGAAATTTCCCGAGTATCCTTTAGTATTCCAAGCGGTTCAATGGGAAACGTAACAAAAATATTAATGTTGCGAAAGACCATGGTATGTTGCTAATTGGTACAGTTATGTACGTAAAACTTATGCCTAATGAGCTTGATATGTGAAGAATCTCTTGGTAAGGTTATGATTATGCAAGATATGTTGTTAAGGTTTCTAATAATATCTATGCCAAGTTGGACTAGGAGATTTATAATGACATCTATGTTAATTCGTTTCATGTTAGTTGCATGATAAATGTGTGTTTATGATGCTTATTATTTGGATAGGAACTTACTAAGCTTTAAAGCTTACTCCACTTTCTTTTCCCTTGGCTTATAGTGTCACCAAGCTAGCTCGGGGATTGGAGACTGTCGGAGATTCACTCACACTATCAACATATCATTTTAGGTACTGATGAATTTAACATTTTGAGCTATGGCATGTATAGGGACTTGGTCATTTTGTTATGTGTCATAATTGATTTGGTCAAATGTGTTGGCTTATGATGGTTGATAACTCATTTTGTAAATGGCCATTGAAATTGGCTAATATTGGTTTAGGTATATATATACAATTGATGATGCCTTTCATGGATGTGGAAGTTTGCTTAGTATGAGTTGATAAGCATGTGATGTTTGTATGTGATAAATGGTGGCATGTGATGGAAGTGTTAATGTCTTGGTTGTGGTTGATTGGTTGTATGTATATGCTTGGATTAGTGTTATGTCTTGTGGTGTAGGTATGTGCATAAAAGGGTGGAAAAAGGGTTTGGTAAATAGCCTTATTTTTGTCTACACGGGTAGGCACACGGGCGTGTGCTAGTCCGTGTGTGACACACGGCTTGTCCCATGGGCGTGTGTTCTGGCCGTGTGTCCCCTGTACCTTAATTGTTGCAAAACAGAATGCTCAGTAATGAGCACACAGGCAGAGACACGGGCATGTGTCTAGGCCGTGTGGACGGCATGGCCTTAAACACGGGCGTGTGCCCTGGCCATCTGAAGACTACACCTATTTTATGAAAAATTATGAAAATTTAATTGATCACACGACCTAAGCACACGGGCGTGTGACTTGGCCGTGTGACCTCAATTTGATGATGACATCATAAACAGAAAACTCCCTAATTTGAACACAGCCTGAAGCACAGGCATGACTGTGTGACCCCTTTTACATGAAAAATTTCTAAGTTTCCCAAAAGTTTTCAAAGCTCTTGATTCAGTCTCGAACCACTTTCGATGCATGTTTTGGGCCTCGTAGGCTCGTTTTAGGGATGATATGAATGTTTTTGAAAGTTTTAAATTTGAGTGGAAATTCATGTCTCGATTTTAAATGTTTGCTTATGAATAAGCCTGGTAATGCCTCGTACCCTATCCCGATGTCAGATACGGGTAAGAAGTGTTACAATACGACACTGCGGACATGTTCAATGATGATTCGACAAGTGAGAAAGTCTTGATTGAACCTTAGGAATAGATTAGGATACAAATGACATGTCATTAGGGATTATGTGATTTGGGTGCTGGTCTGTACGTCCTACCGGTGGCTGAGTTATCCGACATGTGTTGCGGATACTCATCAGCTTGTGTGAGCATCACCGTGTAGCTTCGTCATGATCTTCAGCTTGTGTGAGCAGACCCGTTGATAGCTCAAGAGTGAGCGTTATATGTGATACAAGGTTGTGATAGCTTCAGCTATGTATGTGGCACTTAGGGTGCGAGTTTCCCGAGTATCTGATAGTATTCCGAATGGTTCAATGGGTATATCAAAGATACGGATGAGTATGAGATTGATACGAGATGGTACAAGTATGTACATGAACCGTATAAGCTTTGAATTGAAAAAAACGTAAAGTTCAATTCTAACCTTGTGATTGAAAATGTTATAGGTTTGTGTATTTGTATGAATTGTATATAGATGTGTTCAATTGTTGATTGGTATATTTTGTTAAGTTGTGTTTATTATCATACGATCTTACTAAGCTATATATATAGCTTACTTTGTTTGTTTTTCTATGTTTTATAGTGAAATCAAAGCTAGATCATATTTGGGAATCGTCAAAGACTTCATTCACACTATCCAACTATCACTTGGTACTTTTGAACTTAATTATTTTGGTTATATGGAATGTATAGGATTATGGTCATTTTGATATATAGCTTGGTAATGAATTTAGTCATTTGAAATGGCTTGTAAATGTTAATGTTTTCGTTTTGTATATAGCCATAAGAGTTGGCTTAATTTGGTTGATTTGGCTGTGTTTTCATATGTGCATATGGTTTTGGTTATGTGTTTATTGATGGATATGTGATGCTTGATGATATTTGATAATTTAGGGTACTAAACGGTTGTGAACTGAATTTGGTATGTTTCTGAGATTAAGCTAAACGATGCATGGTTGAAAGTGGTTGTATTGTTGATTCGAGATTATGAGTTTTTAGTATAAATTGAATGGCACATTGTGGCATTGATATGTTTAGTATTGGTTAGTATTGAAATGGTATAAATGATGCTTGGATGAGGTTGATTGAACGCTTATTTATGTCGTGTTTTGGTGCCATTTGGTTTGATGTAGGTGTATACAAATTTGCGTGGAAAAATGGCTAGGTAAATAGCCTATTTTTGTCCACATGGTCAGAGACACAAGCATGTGTCTCAGCTGTGTTTGACACACGGTCAGGATGCACGACCGTGTGTCCACTGATGTTGAATTAAAAAACAAGTCAGTATGCTCTACACGGCCCAGAACACGGGCATGTGACTTGGCCGTGTGGCATAAGTCAGTATAATTTATAGGTTTGGCACGGCCTAGCACATGGCCTGGCACATGGGCGTGTGTGGCCATTTTTAGGGCACATGGGCTAGCCACACGAGCATGTGTATTGGTCTTGTGACCCAAGTTAGAGAGTTAAACAGGGTCAGACACGGGCTGGGACACGGCCATGTGATCCCATTTCGAATGTCCACACAGCCTGTGACACGGGTGTGTCTTTGCCCGTGTGAGACACACGACCAGGCCACACAGGCGTGTGTCCCCTGTATTTTGAAAAAAATTCTAAGCGTTTCAAAAGTTTCCTAAGTTATCAGTTTAGTCTTGAACCATCCTAAATGCATGTTTTAGGCCTCGTAGACTTATACTAGGGACGATATGTTTATTGTTGAATAAAGATTATTTGGAAATTGAAAAGGTATGTGAAATAAATGTTTTATTATTTTATAAGTTCGATAATGCTCTGTAACCCTGTTCCAGCGTTGAATACAGCTGAGGGGTGTTATAGTATGTTCACTCGAATGAGCTTTAATGGTGTTCCTCTATTTTATAACCAATGGTTTCTACAATATCTTAATGAAGGTTCGATCTAGAGTTCAAACTACTATCCGTGATTATCAAGTGAGTCTCTGTACTGACTCTTGCATATATACTATTCACAAGAGATATCTCTGTAGAAACTGATTGAACGAGCAAACCGACGCCAGAAAAGTATAATATGATGGTCATGCGACTATATGATTGATTACATGTTATGGTAAAAAATATGAGAAGTAGGTTTGGTCGTATATGTGTCTTAGATGTATGCTATGAGTATGCTCTATTAAGATTAAGTTGTAGAGTCAAAGATGAAGGTGGATTGCGTCAGTGAATGAAATGTCTGTCAAGAGAGTTTGTGTTTGTTCACCGTGGTGGAGTCTAAAGGGGTCCGTCGGGACTAAAAATAGGATCTCTGGTATGAATCTTAAAGGAAAAGCCAACGGCCATGGCACTTTAAGAAAGGAATTATGGGACAGTGATTACCCAATGGGGTTCCCTACATGTCTCAGATCAATGATAGTCAAACCTCACATAACATGAGTTTAGGCAAATCCATATCGTAAACATGTCAGGAAAGAGAGCCTTTGTGGCGGAATATGAAAGGAATGCCTTTGTGGAAAACTCCATAAAGAACGCCTTCGTGGCGTACTTTTAAGAATCGCCCTTGTGGCGAACAATGAATTAATAGCCTATGTCGCAAATTCTGACGTAATAGCCCTGGTGGCGAAAACCTAGAAGAATGGTGTCCATGGCAAAATTTGAAGGTAGTGCCCTTATGCTGTATCTAGTAAGGCTTGCAATGGCGTAACCTAAAGGAATGATTCTTGTGGCAAATTATATATTAAATTGTTTTGGCGTGTTCAATATGACTTGTAAGTATGATTAGAAAGATCAAAAAGGCATAGTGTCTTTATGGGCTACGATAAAGTGTTTTACAAGACCATGATTTGACTGTGAATAAATAAGTAATGAGATATAGAAGAGGTGTTGGGTAAACATAAAAGAACCGTATAATGGATAAGGAATTTCTAACTAAATATCAAAAGGAATGTATATGTTATATGTATATGTTATCTATATATGTGATCAAACATGGATTGTGGAACGATGGCTTAAAGTTATGTATACAAAAGTAACTGTGTTTCGGTCGTATGGACCTCTGTAAAGGAAACAGGTGAAGACTTATAAGGATTAGATTGAAAGAGGTAAGTGACGTATCGAAGATGTTGATGAGTAAGAAAGGAGTTCTGAGCAAGGTATGGTATCTGACGTGTAAATTGGAATAGAAATTGAGGGAGTATTTGCCAATGATTAAGTTAAAGGTTCAAAACGAAAAGATCATCTAAATAAATTACCAATTGAGATGTGTAGAAATGACACAAGTAAATGATGTTTTCCTCATTAAGCTCTTACAAACTTATCTAGGTGGGTGTTTTTGTTACAGGTCAATTGACATGAGTCTGTTCCAAGATGTACAGTGCCAGGAGGGACGATGCCTAGGCTATGCCGAAGGAGTGATGTATTAGGCTATTATGCATACAGAGCAAGTTTGGCGGCGTGTTCAAAGTCTAAAATTGTAACATCCCAAAATTGGGCCTAGGAGAATTGAGCCCAATGGGCCTTAGGCGTAGTAGCGTTTAAATTTTTGGAGAACAAGAGATCGGCTTAAATGCTAGTTAGACCTATTGGATAAGTGATTTTGGAAGGTTAGAGGGCTTCTATGAAGTCCCGGGATCAAATATTGGCTTTGGGGAAATTTTGGTTTTAGGTGAAAAAAAAACCCTGGAAGTTGGCAGATAGGCCTTAAGAATAAAATATGGAGAAAAATGACACAAGTGGAGTGTATGGTGTAGTGGCAAAGTGACGCCACATAAGAGACAAGAGAATGACGCCACAAGGAAGGAAGGAGGTCCAAGGTTCAAGTCTTGGCTTTTGCATTTTGGTTTCTTTTTGCTTGGACCTTAGAATTTGGCCCATAGTTTATATTTAGTTGCGCATGGTTTAAGACACAAGAGGAGCTTGTGGCCAAGTGGTTAGCAGCGTGAATTATGCTACAAGGGAGCACAGGTTCGAATCTCATGAGAAGCAAGAGGAGTATTTATTTTATGATTGGATGGCAAGAGTTTTGATTGAATTTAAACTCTCTTGTGAAGGATCCCACATCGGAAAGACACAAAGAATGAAGGTGAAGAGCTAGCTATATAAGGAGCATCCTAGGAGGAGAGTAAACACATCTTGGAGGCGTTTGGGCACAAGAGTGGTCGGGCGCGGATTAGCCCCGAGTCCTATCGGTGTGTAACTCTCTCTACTCTAGTTGTAGAAGCGGCAAAATGCCGAAATGCCGATTACATGGCATTAGTAGCCACACGAGCGCACAAGCGCGCGTGTGGGGCTTCGACAGCGATAGTTGAGGCCATCGTAGTATTCTCGTGGGTTGAAGTCGCTTGGGCCTCGATGGGCGAAGTGGGCGGGCCGGGGCCCAATGGGCCCGTGGGCCCATATGAGTAAATTGCATGATTGGTTAGTATATGTTGAACTAGACTAGGTGGAACTTATATACGTGGCTAGATTTGTGCTAGGTGGGCCACACACGAGCATGTGGGCCGGATGGGCGAAATCGAGTTTTAGGCCCAATCGTCCGGTATGATGGGAAATGGTAATGAGTCGCTAGTGGTGACATTAGGCCTTCTGAAAGGCCATTTCAGTTGTGAATTTACGAAAATACCCTTAGTAGGTAAAATTACGATTATACCCTTAGAGGTTGATTAGCATGATTATGTTGTTTAGTTTTGGCCGATTGTAGGGGAAGGCTTGATCTCGCATATCTCGGGTTGTGGCTAGTGCTCGAAAAGTGTTAAGGAAGGGGATCTAGTGCGTTAGATCTTGATCTACTGGATTTGATAGTCGCATTAGTAACGGTGTGTAAACTAACACACTTCTTACTTTGTATATGTTTGATAAACCTGATTGATTGGTAAAATCAAAAGCAGTATGGTTGAGTGATATGATACCCTATGGGGTATGTGCGCGGATTCGAGTAAGTCCGTTTCATTATGAGTATTGTTATTGATACATGATGTCATGATTTATGATGTATGTGCTATGAGATGCAACGTTAAACATGTTTGCATGATTTGAATACTATACATGAGTTGGTATAATGATGGGTGATATGAGAGGAGAGGGGCAAAGTGATATTTTGTGCCGACGAGCACCGGTGTTTTGGTAACACAACTTTGTGACTTTGGGTCACCAGAGGTTTGGCACCTCCAGAGGTTTGGCACCTCGCCGTCGCCCCCGTGGTTTCGCACCAAAGTGGGTTGGCCCCACAAGGCGATATTGAGGATTGACGCCCGATGATTTGGTATCACACGATGGGTTAGCCCCATCACCCGATTATTGTGACGGTCACGGTGGTTTGGTACCACATTTGTGTCTTTGGGACACGGAGAGGTTTGGCACCTCATTGCGACTCGTCCCCCGTGGTTGGACACCACCGCAAGTGGTTGGCCCCACTTGAGAGATACGGGATTGTCGCTAGTGATTTGGTATCATCACCGATGGGTTGGCCCCATCATCGATTTGTGACCGGCCACACGGTGATTTGGTATCACAAACGTGTCTTTGGGACACCGGTGGTTTGGCACCACATTGACGGATATCGTGTCTTTGGGACACCGGTGTTTTGGTAACACATTGTGACTATATGTCACCAGTGGTTTGGCACCACCAAAGTGGTTTGGTACCACACGGGGTAGAAAAGGTGTATGGATGGTTAGGATTGGGTGCATATTGATTGGATGCATGATGGTTATGTTTATGTTGCATATGATATTTTGCTAATCGGGGAAAAGGGTGGCACACTTGAGTCTTGGTGACTCACCTTTTTCCTTTAACCATTTTCGTGTATTGTATAAAGGTCGGACAGGGATCGGAGAGGACAAGGTGGCCTATGCAGAAGATGATGATTTAATATTTTATGTTTGGTTTTGATATAAGTACTTTATTTGAATTATTCAGTTTGTAATAAAGGCCATTTTATTATTTGGTATTACTTGATTATGGTTTTGTTATTTTAAATTCTTATTAACTCAAAAATGTTTTCACACAACAAAAGAAATTACATGAGTTTTAAGTAAGAGGAATTCGTTTTACTCACATATCGATATAGTTTTCAAAATTGAATTCTTTCATGCTTTATGCTAAGTTAACGAGGTTTTTCAACCGTCTTTCCAGTAATAACATAACCAGATTCGATTCGTAGTGAATGGGCCGAGTTTGGGGATGTTCTGATTTGGTATCGAGCCCGGTTCAAAACTCGGCTTTGAGGGTTTTGGGCCCAAAAACACTTTTTAAAAAAAAAAAAAGGGCTTTTCAAAATATGGGCTTTTAAGAAACTTTTGAGTTATTACGGCATGGCACTGTACCTCAGACCAGAAGTCCACTGTAAGTACTTGGACTTTCTTGAAGTGATTTGTTTGTATGAATTGATTTATATGTGAATATTATGGGCTTTTATGGGAATGTAGATTAGTGAACTAGGATCTGTTGAACCCAGGACTAGTCTACTCAAACACATGCATAAGACTTAAGGCTACTAAACAAACCCGTGAAGTAAGTCACCGAGTTAAGGTGTGGCAACCATCAGACGCATGTCGAGGATTGGTATTCGGTGAGAGCTTGGTATTTAAGCGATCCTAGCGACTCACCTCCTCTTTACTCGAATCCTACAGTGCGTAGCTACGGTTCACCTTAACCAAGAAGACTTGTTCATAGGCTAAACCAAGTATTAAAACCCGAAAAGGATTAGCTTTCTTGTTTTAAAACCCTTAGTTTTAAAATTTTCAAACTTACCCCTTTGGTTTGTAAACCCTAAATCGATTTTGAAAGACGTTTTCTCGATTTACCAAAATTTCCAAAATGCCCCTAGTGGCAAAATTACAAAAATGCCCTTGTATTGTAAAATTACGGTACTACCCTCAAACATTAAAATGATTTTACTTTGCAAAATACCAAAATCTCGAAATTTCAAAATGTTAAGATACCTGGTATGGGGAAATTAAAAAAATACCCTTGTGTTAAAAATTACTAAAATGCCACGACTTTCAAGATTTTGGTTTAACTCCAATTTTAATAAAATTTCCCTACTTTGCAAAAGTATACAAAAATGCTATTTTCAAGATACCACTGATTTGAAAATTTACAAAATTACCACGATGGACAAAATTACCAAAATGCCCTTGGTTTCTAAATTTTCATAATTCCTCGATTTTTACTAAAATGTTCTTACATTATGAAAATATCAAAAACTTTTGTTTTACAAATATCGAGATATCCGATTTGGGAAACTTACTTAAAATACCTTTAACTTCCAAAATTGCTGAAATAACCAGATTTTCAAATTTTTGCAACATATCTGGTTTGAAAAACAAATTTTTCAAGATGACCCCGAGATTTTGTAAACTTTGAAATATCTTTAATTTGAAAACTATTTTCAAATTGACCTCGAGTTATACAGAAATACCCTTATAGGAAAATGTCGAAATTACCACAGGTTGGGAATGCTCAAGAAAGTGACATGGATGAATGAATGTGTCTTTAGAGAAGTATGTGAATGTTTGAATTAGAACAGAGAACTTGAGATGAAACTTTGATTGCTCGAAAGAACGACTTCCGAAACTTACATTTATAAAATTTGCTCGTGGATAAAGCAGTGGAACAAAATTTCTAATGCATAAAACTTTTAATCAGATTAAATCGCGACGCTAGATATGAGTTCTAGGGGACGTGGTTGTCGCGGGACGTGGTCAAGGTGGAATGATGACTTTATTAAGATCGAGAGTGCGCAGCAAAGAGCGTAGTGTGGTAGGTTAGGATGTGCGACTGTTAGTTAGTTGGAAATTTCGAGGACGAAATTTCTTTAAGGAGGGTAGATTTGTAACATCCCAAAATTGGGCCTAGGAGAATTGAGCCCAATGGGCCTTAGGCGTAGTAGCGTTTAAATTTTTGGAGAACAAGCGATCGGCTTAAATGCTAGTTAGACCTATTGGATAAGTGATTTTGGAAGGTTAGAGGGCTTCTATGAAGTCCCGGGATCAAATATTGGCTTTGGGGAAATTTTGGTTTTAGGTGAAAAAAAACCCTGGAAGTTGGCAGATAGGCCTTAAGAATAAAATATGGAGAAAAATGACACAAGTGGAGTGTGTGGTGTAGTGGCAAAGTGACGCCACATAAGAGACAAGGGAATACGCCACAAGGAAGGAAGGAGGTCCAAGGTTCAAGTCTTGGCTTTTGCATTTTGGTTTCTTTTTGCTTGGACCTTAGAATTTGGCCCATAGTTTATATTTAGTTGCGCATGGTTTAAGACACAAGAGGAGCTTGTGGCCAAGTGGTTAGTTAGCAGCGTGGATTATGCTACAAAGGAGCACGGGTTCGAATCTCATGAGAAGCAAGGGAGTATTTATTTTCATGATTGGGACTGGCAAGAGTTTCAGATTGAATTTAAACTCTCATCGTGAAGGGATCCCACATCGGAAAGACACAAAGAATGAAGGTGAAGAGCTAGCTATATAAGGAGCATCCTAGGAGGAGAGTAAACACATCTTGGAGGCGTTTGGGCACAAGAGTGGTCGGAGCTTGGATTAGCCCGAGTCCTATCGGTGTGTAACTCTCTCTACTCTAGTTGTAGAAGCGGCAAAATGCCGAAATGCCGATTACATGGCATTAGTAGCCACACGAGCGTGCAAGCGCACGCGTGTGGGGGCTTCGACAGCGATAGTTGAGGCCATCAGTAGTATTCTTGTGGGTTGGGCCGCTTGGGCCTCGATGGGCCGAAGTGGGCCCAATGGGCCCGTGGGCCCATATGAGTAAATTGCATGATTGGTTAGTATATGTTGAACTAGACTAGGTGGAACTTATATACGTGGCTAGATTTGTGCTAGGTGGGCCACACGAGCATGTGGGCCCGGATGGGCCGAAATCGAGTTTTAGGCCCAATCGTCCCAGATGACCGGAAATGGGTAAATGAGTCGCTAGTGGTGACATTAGGCCTTGGAAAGGCCATTTCGATTTGTGAATTTACTGAAAATACCCTTAGTAGGTAAAATTACGATTATACCCTCAGAGGTTGATTAGCATGATTATGTTGTTTAGTTTTGGCCGATTGTAGGGGAAGGCTTGATCTCGCATATCTCGGGTTGTGGCTAGTGCTCGAAAAGTGTTAAGGAAGGGGGATCTAGTGCGTTAGATCTTGATCTACGGGATTTGATAGTCGCATTAGTAACCGGATGTGTAAACTAACACACTTCTTACTTTGTATATGTTTGATAAAGCGATTGATTGGTAAAATCAAAGCAGTATGGTTGAGTGATATGATACCCTATGGGGTATGCACGGATTCGTAAGTCCGTTTCATTATGAGTAATCGTTATTGATACATGATGTCATGATTTATGATGTATGTGCTATGAGATGCAACGTTAAACATGTTTGCATGATTTGAATACTATACATGAGTTGGTATAATGATGGGTGATATGAGAGAGGGGGCGTGATGATATTTTGTCCGACGAGCACCAGTGTTTTGGTAACACAACTTTGTGACTTTGGGTCACCAGAGGTTTGGCACCTCCAGAGGTTTGGCACCTCGTCTCGTCCCCGTGGTTTCGCACCACGGTGGGTTGGCCCCACAAGGCGGTATTGAGGATTGGCGCCGGTGATTTGGTATCACACGATGGGTTAGCCCCATCACCCGATTATTGTGACTTTGGTCACGGTGGTTTGGTACCACATTTGTGTCTTTGGGACACAGAGGTTTGGCACCTCATTGCGACTCGTCCACGTGGTTGGACACCACCGTGGGTTGGCCCCACTTGAGAGATACGGGATTGTCGCTAGTGATTTGGTATCACACGATGGGTTGGCCCCATCATCGATTTGTGACTTCGGTCACCGGTGATTTGGTATCACAAGCGTGTCTTTGGGACACCGGTGGTTTGGCACCACATTGACGGATATCGTGTCTTTGGGACACCGTGTTTTGGTAACACATTGTGACTATATGTCACCAGTGGTTTGGCACCACCGGTGGTTTGGTACCACACGGGGTAGAAAAGGTGTATGGATGGTTAGGATTGGGTGCATATTGATTGGATGCATGATGGTTATGTTTATGTTGCATATGATATTTTGCTAATCAGGAAAAAGGGTGGCACATCGAGTCTTGGTGACTCACCTTTTTCCTTTAACCATTTTCGTGTATTGCATAAGGTGGACCAGGGATCGGAGAGGACAAGGTGGCCTATGCCAAGATGATGATTTAATATTTTATGTTTGGTTTTGATATAAGTACTTTATTTGAATTATTGGGTTGTAATAAAGGCCATTTTATTATTTGGTATTACTTGATTATGGTTTTGTTATTTTAAATTCTTATTAACTCAAAAATGTTTTCACACAACAAAAGAAATTACATGAGTTTTAAGTAAGAGGAATTCGTTTTACTCACATATCTGATATAGTTTTCAAAATTGAATTCTTTCATGCTTTATGCTAAGTTAACGAGGTTTTTCAACCGTCTTTCCGTAATAACATAACCAGATTCGGTCGTAGTGAATGGGCCGGGTTTGGGGATGTTACAAAAATACTCCTTATAAATTCACTTGGGGCATCTGTAATAAATTATGGTTTCAATTTGGATATCATTGTAGTTTAATTACCTCGTGTTGTATCTGTATTTACTTATTGTACTTATGTATTTTAGTTTGAAATTTGTAGTTAAGTAAGTTGTAATTATCTGTAAATTGTATAAGTAGATTAAGCTTGTGTCTGTATTTGTGTGGTAATACCTAAGATCCAGATACAGTTAATTAAATTGGATTGAGGGAGTTACATAACATGCATATAGTACTAAAAGGAATGCGCACAAGGCGCTGAATATAACATGTATACTAAATCTCCCACCTATCAAATGGACCCTATGGCATGCCAGCTATACCCAAGACTCTATCCAAAAACTTTAATAGGGCAATTTCATTATTAATTATCATGTATAACCAAGCAAGCATATGCATATACAAATCACATAGTTAGGTATATATATGTACCTTTCAAATACAATCACATTGATAGTTTACCATTTTCGAGCATCTAACGAGTCGAACATATATATATATATATACATATATAAGTATTTAAAGAACTTGAATTATGAGAGCACAAACTAGATTATCTATTTGTCAACGGCCTTGGCTTTCCCTTTGTCTTTTGATATCCCAACGTCATCTTTAGCTACCTAAAATAAATTTGAATACAATAAATTTATTGGTTATATAATTCGAACATAGTAACATAACAATTAGACATGAATGCACTTTATTCGATTTAGTCCTTATAAGCCTAAATATCTGTGTAACAGCCCGATTTTGGGGCTAGTCATAACAGTGGTCTCGGAACCTCTAATCCGAGGCTGAGAAAAATTATTTTAGTATTATTTTATGTGTTATTGCACTAGTATATGGCTATATAAAAAATTTTGGTGCTTTAATTTTAGCAATTGTATGTGAAATTGTGAAAAAGGACTAAATCGCATAAAGTGCAAAAGTTCCATTATAAGGGGGAGGGGTGTCTAATAGCCAAAGAATATCAAATTGGAGATCTTTAAAGTGAAATTAGGCCATTGAATGAGTGATGGCTGGCCATATAGAGCTAGGGAGATAAGATATTAAATGTTGGTCAAATTTGGTGGAAATTAGGTGATAAAAATGAATAAAATAAGATGAATAAAATATGTTATCATCTTTCACTATTCACCTTCCTTCTTCCACTGAAAATTGGAGAGAAAAATAGAGTTTTGGGGGTTCAAACTTTCAGCTAGGCTATCTCATTGCAAGTAAGCGATTTTGGTGGTTTTATTTGATAATTTTTGTACTTTTGGAGTCCCCAAAGCTAAGCTTGCTAATGAGGGGACTAATTTGTAAAATGGTTAAAATTTTAGGGACTTGCCATGAGAGGTTTTATGTTGTTAGCTGAGTTTTTATGGAAGAAAATGAATGTTGGGGAGATGAGAAACAACTTTTGTGAAAGGTGTTGTCATGAAAACACCTAAATGGGACTAAGTTGTAAATGTTGTAAATTGGTAATAAATGCATGAAATAGTTAGATTTGTGGGTTGTTGTAAGAGGAATAAATGTTCAGCTAGGCTTGTTTAATGAGAAAATGTGTTGAAAAATGACTTACGAGCCTAGGGGCAAAATCATAATTTTGCCATAATATAAGGGCAAAATGGTCATTTTGCCTAAGTAGAGATTATGATACATTATGATCATGAAATGTGTTAAATGAGTGAGTTTTTTTTGTTATAGATCAAGAAGAGCGCGGAATTAAGCTTGACCGGGGAAAAGGCAAGGTTTCGAATTAAACCGCACATTAACACATTTTGCATCGAGGTAAGTTTATGTGTAAATGATGCATCTTAAATTTATATGTTGTTGTTTATTGGTGCATTGTATGTTTGAGAGCACATATGATTTAAATGGATTGGATTGGGTAGACAATGAATAAATTCCGTATGAATGTTGAAATAGATATGTAGATGCGGAATATCATCCGTAGTAAATAAATGGTGGACTGTGTGCGATACCACTTTAATTATTTTGTTGGTGGGTTATGTGCGATACCACCTTATCACTTATTCATGATGGGTTGTGTGTGATTCCATTGTTAGTGTTATTTGGTGGGCTAAGTGCGATACCACTGTAAATATTCTCGTGGGTGGGCTATGTGTGGTACCACCCTGTTAACAATAAATGGTGGGTTAAGTGCGATACCACCTAGTGGTTAATATTACTAAGAATGATTTATTGTGTAATTGTGATGTGTTGTCTCATGTGATCATGTGGTTATCAAGTGCATCGATGTATGTTAAGTAATAAGAGCAATTGGTTGTGATATAGTTGGATTGTGGTAAGAGATGAATGAGTAAGCATGATCTTGGATGGTGAAATGTTATTTATTGTTTAGCACATGTTATGATGTTTATTGTTTACATGAAAACTTACTAAGCTTTAAAGCTTACTCCCTTTTCTTTTTTCCCTCAGTTTATGGAGTCAAAGAGCCGGTTGGAATACTGTAACGCCCCAAAAATCCCAAAACTTTAATTTCTGTGCATTGAAGTTAGTATGTATGTGTAGCGTTTAGAATAATAATATTAAGGTATTATCGAGATTATTTGAAGCCTTGGAGAAAGAGGAGACCATAGGGAAAATTTATTTTTCTTGCTTAGTGGACCCTAGTCTCAGGCATGAGGCCTCTTAAGTAGATTAAGAGAAAATAAGACACAAATGGGCTTATGGTCCAGTGGAAAGTGGCGTCACTTGGGAGCTATGAGGTGGCATGTGCGAAAGCTGGAGAGGTCCAAGGTTCGAGTGGGAGGACTACATTTTGGAGTGTTTTATTTTGCATAGGTGGACGGCAAGAGTTGTGTTGGTTTTGTACTTTTGACGTGGAGAGTTTGAAGTAAGCAGGACTGATGGATGTGGAGGAGATTTTAGATAAGATTTAGATATTATCAGAGAGAAAAGTTAGGAGATGGGGAGTAAGGATGTGATGGTGCCGAATGGGACTCTAAGGGAGGGGAGTGTTCAACCTGTGGCTTTAAAAGGAGAGGGGGTCGAATGCTTGAAAGGTTCTTTGAGCATTCTCTAGTTTTTATTCTCCCCCTCAAATGATTTCTCCCTTTTTGCCGAATTTTCGCTAAGCCAAAAACCCTTCATTGCCAAAATTACTATCATCCTTCTTTTGCCGAATCTCTACTCTTTTTAAACCCTTGTTGTTGTTCCTCCACCTCAATCGATTGTTATCTACTCTTAGTCTCGTTGGAAGTCGAATCTTGTTCAGTAGATATCTAAGTCGCAGGATCAAAGGAGAATTTTGGTAAGTGCTTAGTTGAACTTTTTAGTGTGTTTTGTTAAAAGTCGAAGGGCTATCTATCCCCTCCTTGTCATTAACTTGTATCAACAAGAGTAAGGCTCAACAACCGCAAGCGTGGTAGGTAAGGATTGCTAACAAGGGGGTAAGTGTTCTCAACTCAGTCATGGTTTAGTAAATGGCTGAATCTAATGTGGGTCATAGAGGTGACTTATGTGCAATATGGGTCACTTGGTTTTGACGATATAGGTGTTTGGGTGCAGATCTAGAGGATAATCGCAAATAGTAGCAAAGGAAGGGCTACTAGAGCATGAGGCACACGGTAATGGTACGGTGAGGTTTTGGTTTTTGATAAGTATGTGTTAAAGCTTTGGTTAGTCGCTAGTAATGTCGATTGTAGGTTCGTGACTAAAGGGTTTGCAGCATACGAGGTTACCAGGTGTATACAAACACTACACACACGATATCGGCAACGCCGAAAAGTCGAAAAGCTGAAAGTGGCTAAGTGGGCCTGCCGAACTTGTGGGCCGAAACGGCAATGGTTGATATGTGAGCATGAGTTATGAATTGGCGTGAATGATTGTATGACTGGATCGTAATTGAGCCCAACGGGCTATATGACATGAAATGGGCTTTATGGGGACATAGGCAAGTATGCTAGGGTTAATAGACTTTAGGCCTAGTTTGAACAACTCTGAAATTTCATAAGACTTAATCTAATTAAACACGTCCGTGAAGAAGTCCCTGGGTTAGAGTGTGGCAACAGACATACGCATGTCTAGGATTGGATCTAGGGAGAGCTTGGTACTTAAGCGGTCCTAGTGGCCCACCTCCTCTTCTCTGGAATCCTACCTGGTGCGTAGTGTCTGTCCACTTTAGCCGCGAGGACTTGTTGATGGGCCAAAGTTCATAACTAAAACCCGAGAGAGACCAAAAACCCCTAGATTTGTAAAATTACTAAAATACCCTTAGTTTTGTAAAATTACTAAAATACCCTTATATTTGTAAAATTACTAAAATACCGATGTTTTGCAAAAGTACCAGAATACCCTAATTTTGCAAATAACCAAAACACCCCTATTTTGCAAAATTACTGAGATACCCCTATCTTGCCAAATTACCAAAAACCCCTGTAGGGTAGAATTATGAAAATACCCCTAGGTAGTGAAATGATGAAAATACCCCTATGTGACGAATATGAGTTTGTGGATGTTACTCATGTGTTTGATGCATTCATATGATATTCTGCTTAGGATGCATATGGGTGGGAATTATGGTACGGAGGAAGATTTGAGGATCGCATAGTCGCTTGACGACCATGGATCCATCGGAGGCTTTAAGCCTATTATATTATTAGCAGCTTTGCTGCAACGTTGAGTGGTGCTGCTGTGAGTGCTACCTTTGGTGTGTAGAGGATGGGTGGGTTGATTTAGAAATCCCCACAGGTGTGTAATGGTTGGAAAGGAAATGGTGTGTGTAGCGGATGGATTTTTGGGAAGGGTCTTGCATTATCTTGTTGGTATATGATACGATATGATATGATATGAGGTCATTATGGGCTAAGGCACAGGACCACCGATTTTGATAGGGCTTAGGCCCAATGTGAATATTTGTATGTGATTTGATTGCCAAGGGTTGTACACACTGAGTTTTGAAACTCACACCTTTTTATTTAATTTTTAGGTGATCCTGAATAGACGGCTCGGTGTGGGAGAGGACTCGGAGATGGCCACACTACAAGCTGATCAGATGTTTTCAATCTGTTCAAATGAACTTATTTTAAATACTTTGTTTTTCGTTGAATTGTAATAAGGCCATGTATCTCCTAATTGACTTTAGATTTTGGGTTTTATTATTATTGTTTCAACTATCCAGTTAATAAACTTAAATAAAATTTCTAAAGTTAACATGGTTTTCGAAATAAACATATGAATGTTTTCCTAAAATATGGGTTTCTCATCTTAACTTAACAAGATACAAGGGTTTTGGGCTTTTGGGCCTTAAATGGTTAATTAGTAAAATCGTTTTGAACTGTGCTTTTAAAGTGACCTTCTGGATCTGGCCTAACTTCTAGGCCGGGTTTGGGGTGTTACAGATACGAAGATAATCAGAAGATTACCTACACTATCAGCTCATCATTGTAACACCCCTATCCCGAGTCCGTCGCCGGATTAAGGTTAGGAGCGTTACAAGACAGATCGAAAATATTCACAAACAAAATCATACATTCAATCATCATTCTCAGACATAACGTCCCTTAATCAGGTCCTCGAGACCTTAATCATACTTATAAGTCGAGTCAGGACTAAACTGAAACACATATGAAATTCCATGAAAATTTGAAACTTTTCTAAAATACAGGGGAGACACGCCCATGGGATGAGACCGTGTGCCCTCCATGGCTTCTAGACACTCCCGTGTAACCGTCCGTGTTTATACTGACTATACCAACACGGTCATTAGGCACGCTCGTGTGCCATGGCCGTGTTCTTTTAGGCCATATACTGACTTCCCCACCACGGCCACCTTGCATGCCCGTCTCGAGGCCGTGTACTTTTATGTTACCTACTGACTTATTCACCGTGGTCTCGAGGCACGCCCATGTGCCATGACTTGTGACATTATAGGTCATTTTGCAAGACCAAAATGCCAACCAAATGGTTCAAACTTATAAGCATCATTTACCAACACATACTAAGCATATATGGCAACCAAAAACAAACCAATTAGCCATCCAAATCATGCACATTCGACCACTAAGATAATCATAACTATACCTTAAATTTTCATTCAATCTATACATTCAAAAACAATTCAAAACATGCCAATTTCATAACTAAAACGTATATTACACCAAAGATTTAATAAACCATCAAACATTAACATTTAAAACAAGCCAATTTTGCATGGCTTTTATACATTAACAAAATATCATTCGAACATTTAGCTAGCCTATACATACCTTAAGTTCAAAAGTCTAAACTCTTAAAGGTACGAAAGTGAGCAGATAGTGTGAATGACTTCAGTGACGATCCGCTGAGCTTGTAGCTTGATCAAAATCTATAAGACAAAACAATAAACACACACAGAGTAAGCTTACTAGCTTAGTAAGTCTTAAGCAATTACAATTCAATAATTAAACATTCAAACATTATATATATATCAATTTGTCTATGACATTGAATACAAATAATTTAACCTATAAGTTCCATTATGGACGAATACCATTACTTCATTTAGCCTAACAACTTTCATTTTCTTACCAAAGTACACCATTCACCGAATATACCAACACATATATAAGTATAAATATACCTACATCAACATCTTCAATCACTCTCATGCTTTCAAGTAATCAATCTCCACATGGCATAATATATATAATTTCCAACAACGAATGTATAACACATTTTCTTCCTCATATTATTTGCTCATTAGCATCATATGCAACATATAAGTATGAAAAACACATGCCTCAAGGCCGAATTAACATGATTCATTTTCAAAAGCTTAGACTTTCTCGATTTATTTCATCACTTTGTTGTTACATAATCTAAGCTTGGAATTTCAGTTCACCGGTATAGAACCTACTAGGCATTAGCCCGAATCATACACACCGGCACTAGGCCTGCTAGACTCAAGGTCTGAGATTTAAACACCAAACATTTAGCTGCACTTTGGGCAATAAGCCCGATCGATTCATTCAGCGCAAGACAAGGCTTGCTAGGCATTGAGCCTGAATAGATCACCTAAGACAAGGCACGCTAGGCTCGAAGCCCGAGTATCAACATAATTAACCATTCCATACACCTTTCTTAATACCAAAATCACTTATATCCCATACATTTCATAATACTATCACATATCAAATTTGAATAAGCTTAATCACATTACATTAAATAATTAACATCAATCCAGTATTATGCCACCAACATTCGGCAATCTCATATATATATATATATATATATATATATATATATATATATCCTCAAAATATTTAAATTTCATCATTCATTAAGTTACATAAATAATTTTCGACATATATTTGCTTAAAGACTTACCTCGGATATCGTCGGACGTCGAGAACTGGCTATTCGTTAACTTTCGCCTTTCCCCGATCCAAGTTCGTTTTTCTTTGTTCTCGATCTAAACAAATTCAAAATAAGCTCATTCAAGTATATTTCATTTCAATTTAACCCAAAAACACCTAAATGGGCAAACTACCATTTTGCCCGTAATATTTCACACTTTTACAATTTGGTCCTATTTGCACAAAACACAAATTAAGCAAAATTTCACAACAATGTAGCTAGGCCGAATTTTCCCCATAAACATATGAGTCCCTACATTTCATTTATTTTGCATTTTAACCCCTCAAAAATTTATTTTCTCAATTTAGCCCTAATTACTCAAATTCACCAAAAATTTCAATACAAAACATATTAATCTAACATATATCTTTCAATATTCATCAACTATCATCATAAAACTCATGAACTCATCAATGGCACATTTCAAAATATTCATCAAAATTAAAAATTCAAGCATGGGTCTTGAAGTATTCGAAGCAATGATTACAAAAACGTAAAAATTATCGAAAACCGAACAAAACTCATACCTTAAATTACTTGAGCAAGAGCCGAATGTTTAAAAGCTTCAAACTATTTCTTTTCCTTTTAAGAACCGGTGGTGGATGATGAATAAAGACATACTTTAACTATGTCTTTTGTTTAATATTACTTATTTATCATTTTACTTATTTAACCTTTATAATAAAATAAGAAAAACATATAAACTATGTCCAAAACCGTCCATTAACCATCCACTATGATATTTATGGCATATTTCTACTTTAAGTACTTCAAAATATGAAACCACTAACAAATAGGCACTTTTTACTATAGTTTGTAACTTTTACACTTTACGCGATTAAGTCCTTTTATTTAATTAAGCACATAAACAATCAAATTTTCATACGAAACTTTCACACATAATAATTCACATATAATAAACATAGAAAATCTTACCGTTAACTAGGGTCAGATATTGTTGTCTCAATGAATCCTTAGGCTCCCACGTAGCCTCTTCTATTCCATGACGATTTCATAACACTTTTACAAATGGAATTTTCTTGTTTCTTAACTCTTTCGCTTCACGAGCTAAGATACGGATTGGTTCTTCCTCGTACGTCATATCGAATCAGATTTCAATCTTAGACGGAGAAATCATGTGTGACGGATCTGATCGATATTTACGGAGCATCGAAACATGAAATACGTTGTGTATCTTTTCTAATTTAGAAGGCAACTTCAATTTATAAGCAACAGGCCCAATACGTTTGATGATCTCATACGGTCCGATGAATCTCAGACTTAGTTTGCCTTTCTGACCAAATCGAAGTACTTTCTTCCACGGAGAAACTTTCAAAAATACCCGATCTCCAACCTAAAACTCAATGTCTTTACGTTTAAAATTGGCGTAGGACTTTTGGCGATCCGATGCAGCTTTCAAACTATCTCTGATTACAACCACTTTCTGTTCAGTCTCTTTAATCAAATCAACCCCGTGTATCTTGTTTTCACTGAGCTTGATCCAGTATAAAGGTGTACGACACTTGCGGCCATATAGAGCTTTGTAAGGTGCCATTTTGATACTAGATTGAAAATTCTTATTATATGAAAATTCAATCAAAGGTAAGTATCGTTCCCACGTACCTTCAAACTCGAGGACACAACATCTCAACATATCCTCAAGTATCTGAATGGTTCGTTCAGATTGACCATCTGTCTGCAGGTGAAAGGCTGTGCTAAAGTGTAGCTTGGTACCTAAAGCATCTTGCAATTTCTTCCAAAACCTAGACGTGAATCTCAGGTCTCTGTCTGAAACAATGGAAATCGCCACACCATGTAATCTCACAATTTGAGATACATACAACTCAGCAAGCTTATCAAGCGAATAATCCGTACGAACTGGAACAAAGTGAGCTGATTTGGTTAGTCTATCCACTATAACCCAAATTGCATCTTTCTTGCTCGGTGTCATAGGCAAACCGGATACAAAATCCATAGCAATTCTATCCCATTTCCATTCAGGTATCATGATCGGCTGAAGTAACCCAAAAGGCACCTGATGTTCGGCTTTTACTTGCTGACAAATTAAGCACTTTGAGACAAATTCAGATATATCCCATTTCATACCAGGCCACCAATAGAATTGTTTCAAATCATTATACATTTTCGTGCTACCCGGATGTACCAACAATCGACTATTATGAGCCTCATTCAATATCATCTAACTCAAATCCACATTCCTCAGAACACATATTCGGCCTTTGAAGTTCAAACAGTCATTTTCATCAATTCGAAACCCTGTCTCTGCATTACTTTCACACTGAATTCGTCTTGCCATCGTATCTTTGTCAACTCTCTGAGCACCATAAATTTGTTGCATAAACAACGGTCTTGCTTTTAACTCGGCTACTATCGAACCATCACCAAACATAGCCATATGTGTGTTCAACGCACGAAGAGCAAATAATGACTTTCGACTTAAAGCATCTGTAACAACATTAGCCTTTCCCGGATGGTAGTCAATCACTAGCTCGTAATCATTCAACAGCTCTAACCATCTCCTTTGTCTCAGGTTCAGATCTTTCTGAGTCATCAGATACTTCAAACTTTTGTGATCTGAATAGACATGACATTTCTTCCTGAACAAGTAATGACGCCAAATCTTCAACGTGAATACAATAACTGCTAGCTCCAAATCATGTGTCGGGTAATTTCTTTCATGCGGCTTCAATTGTCTCGAAGCGTAGGCGATGACTTTGCCTTCCTGCATCAAAACGCAGCCCAAACCATTCAAAGAAGCATCACTATAAACAACAAATTCTTTACCAGATCCAGGCTGAACTAACACTGGAGCTTCGATCAAAAGGGCTTTCAACTGATCAAAACTTTTCTAACACTTTTCCGACCATTCAAATTTAGTGTCTTTCTGTAATAGCTTTGTCAACGGGGTAGCTATTATAGAAAAACCTTCCACAAATCGTCTATAGTAACCAGCAATTCCCAGAAAGCTTCGAATTTCAGAAACATTCTTCAGGGGTTTCCAATCGAGTATAGCCGATATTTTATTCGGATCAAACCCGAATACCTGATGCTGAAATAACGTGGCCTAGGAAACTGACTTCACTTAACCAGAACTCACATTCGCTAAACTTCACATACAACTGCTTATCTCGCAAAGTTTGTAGCACCAATCTTAGATGCTCAGCATGCTCAGTTTTATCTCTGGAGTAGATCAGTATATCATCTATAAACACTACCACAAATCTATCCAATTACTGTCTTAAAATTCGATTCATCAGATCCATAAAAATAGCAGGTGCATTAGTAAGCCCAAAAGGCATAACCAAAAACTCATTATGTTTGTACCTCGTTCGAAAAGCAGTCTTTGGCACATCAGAATCTCTGGCTCGCAACTGATAATAGCCCGATCTCAAATCTATCTTTGAAAACACTGAAGCCCCTTTCAACTGATCAAACAAGTCATCAATCCGTGGCAACGGGTATTTATTCTTTATAGTTACCTTGTTGAGCTGTCGGTAATCGATGCACATTCGCATAGTCTCGTCTTTCTTTTTCACAAATAAAACTGGTGCACCCCAAGGAGAGAAGCTCGGTCGTGCAAAGCCCCTATCTGTTAACTCTTGCAACTATGCTTTCAACTCTTTTAGTTATGTAGGTGCCATTTGATACAGAGCTATTGAAATTGGAGTTGTCCCCAGTACTAATTCAATACCAAACTCTATCTCTCGAACTGGTGGTAAACCCGGTAATTCTTCAAGAAACACATCTGGATATTCACACACAACTGGTACAGATTCAATCTACTTTTCAGTCACTTTTCTATCCAACACATAAGCCAAGTAAGCTTTACATCCTTTTATCACATACTTACGAGCTAACATCAAGGATATTACTGCCGGTAACCCATTCAGATCATTAGATTCAATACGGATGATTTCACTATTCTGACATCTCAAATCAATGGTCTTTCTTTTGCAATTAACAACAGCGTCGTGCAAAGTTAGCCAGTCCATTCCCAAAATTATATCGAACTCATCGAAAGGTAACAACATTAAATCAACTGGAAAGCTTGAATCTCGAATCATCAACGGGCAACTTTTACACACTTTATCCACTAGAACACATCGACCCAAGGGGTTTGATACACGAATCACAAACTCAATAGACTCAATAGGCAGAGTCTTACTGGATACTAAAGTTTCACACACGTATGAATGAGTGAAACCAGGATTAATCAATGCAATCACAGTAGTATCATAAAGAGTGAAAGTACCGGTGATAACATCTGGGGAAGAAGCATCCTCTCTGGCACGTATAGCATATGCTCTGGGAAGTGCTTGAGCTTCTGATCGTACTGCAGTGTCCTTTGTTCCCTTCTGACTGCCACCTACATTGCCCGAATGTCTGGGTGGTCTGCCTCGTGCTGACGCGTTGCTCGATCTTGTATTCTGAGCCGTATTTTGCTCGGCTAACATCGGGCACTCTCGAATAAAATGGTTCGACGATCCACATTTAAAACAGGATTGACCACGAAATCTACAGCTCCCAGAATGCCATTTTCCACAATGCTTGCACTCAGTTCGACTCTGCTAAACATTACCGACACTAGCCATCGAAGTGGCTCGGGAACCCACAGGAGGTTGATCTCATCTAGAGTAGTCTGAAGTAGCCTTGTGTCAATTGGAGTCATCTTTAAACTTTTTTGGTGCAGAATGAAAGGTCTTACTTGATGATCTTTTACGGATGTCTCTAGCTTCGAACTCGGCCTTTCTTTTCTCTTTTCCAAGCTCTTCGGCTTTGCAAGCTCGTTCGACAAGTACCACGAATTTTTAATCTCGAGTATGCCGACTAGCAACTTAATATCTTCATTTAGACCGTCTTCAAATCTTTTATACATAATAGCTTTAGGTGACACACATTCTCGGGCATATCGGCTCAATCTGACAAACTTCCGTTCATACTCAGTCACGGTCATTCGACCCTGTTTTAATTCTAGAAATTCTTTTCGTTTCTGATCAACGAATCTCTAACTGATATATTTCTTACGGAACTCGGCCTAAAAGAAATCCCAAGTCACTTTTTTTTCGGAACCACCGATACTAGTGTATTCCGCCAGTGATATGCAGTGTCCCGTAGTAAGGATATAGCACGCTTCAAGCATTCGTCCAGAGTACATGACAGTTCATCAAGCACATGGATAGTATTATCAAGCCACATCTCAGCTCATTCCGCGTCGTCGTCATCATTAGCTATAAATTCTTCGGCCCCATATTTCCTGATTTTATTAACGGGAGGCCTGCTAGATCTCATCGGATCTACCATTGGAGGTGCTGAAGGTATCGGAGTTGGATTATTCGGGGGTGGAGGTTATTGTGCAGCCGGATTAGTCTGAATAAATTGGGTAAACCATTCATTCATCATCTGGTAGAAGGCTTGCTTAGACTCCCCCTTATGGCTACTCGAGATAGGTCGAGAGTCTACTGGTGCTGACCCATGTGCTAGATCAGGCGCTATGCTCTCTACATCATCACTACTGCTCTGTCGGGATCCATTTACTATAATAAACACAATTTGAATGTCAGAAGTCACCACACTATTGTATTATAAAATTAAGGCATGTATAGCTAGACTCACACGCACTACGGTAGTTCTAGAATCGACTAAACTGTAGGCTCTGATACCAATCAAATGTAACACCTCTATCCCGAGTCTATCACCGGATTAAGGTTAGGAGCATTACCGGACAGATCGAAAACATTCACAGACAAAACCATACATCCAATCATCATTCTCAGACATAATGACCTTTAATCGGGTCCTCGAGACCTTAGTCATACTTATAAGTCGAGTCAGGACTAAACTGAAACACATATGAAATTCCATGAAAATTTGAAACTTTTCTAAAATACAGGGGAGACACACCCGTGGGAGGAGATCGTGTGCCCTCCACGGCTTCTAGACACTCCCGTGTAACCGTTCGTGTTTATACTGACTATATCAACACGGTCATTAGGCATTCCCGTGTTCCATGACCGTGTTCTTTTAGGTGATATACTAACTTCCCCACCAAGGCCACCAAGCACGCTCGTGTCGAGGCCGTGTACTTTTATGTTAGCTACTGACTTATTCACCACGGTCTCGAGGCAAGCCCATGTGCCATGACCATGTGACATAATAGGTCATTCTGTAAGACCAAAACGCCAACCAAATGGTTCAAACCTATAAGGATCATTTACCAACACATATCAAGCATATATGGCAACCAAAAACATACCAATTAGCCATCCAAATCATGCATATTTGACCACTAAGATAATCATAACTATACATTAAATTTTCATTCAATCTATATATTCAAAAACAATTCAAAACATACCAATTTGCATAACTAAAATGTATATTACACCAAAGATTAAATAAACCATCAAACATTAACATTTAAAACAAGCCAATTTCGCATGGCTTTTATACATTAACAAAATATCATTCGGACATTTAGCTGGCCTATACATGCCTTAAGTTCAAAAGTCTAAACTCTTAAAGGTACCAAAGTGAGCAGATAGTGTGAATGACTTCAGTGACAATCCCCTGAGCTCGTAGTTTGATCAAAATCTATAAGACAAAACAATAAACATACACAGAGTAAGCTTACTAGCTTAGTAAGTCTTAAGCAATTACAATTCAGTAATTAAACATTCAAACATCATATATATATCAATTTGTCTATGACATTGAATACAAATAATTTAACCTATAAGTTCCATTATGGCCGAATACCATTACTTCATTTAACCTAACAACTTTCATTTTCTTACCAAAGTACACCATTCACCAAATATACCAACACATATATAAGTATAAATATACCTACATCAACATTTTCAATCACTCTCATGCTTTCAAGTAATCAATCTCCACATGGTATAATATATATATAATTTCCAACAACCAATGTATAACACATTTGCTTCCTCATATTATTTGCTCATTAGCATCATATGCAACATATAAGTATGAAAAACACATACCTCAAGGCCGAATTAACATGATTCATTTTCAAAAGCTTAGACTTTCTCGATTTATTTCATAACTTTGTTGTTACATAATTTGAGCTTGGAATTTCAGTTCACCGGTATAGAACCTACTAGGCATTAGCCCGAATCACACACACCGGCACTAGGCCTGCTAGACTCAAGGTCCGAGATTTACATTTAGCCTGCTGGACAATAAGCTCGATACGCTTCACCGGCACAAGGCCTGCTAGGCTCGAAGCCCGAGTATCAACATAATTAACCATTCCATACATTTCATAATACTATCACATATCAAATTCGAATAAGCTTAATCACATTACATTAAATAATTAACATCAATCCAGTATTATACGACCAACATTCGGCAATCTCATATATATATATCCTCAAAATATTTAAATTTCATCATTCATTAAGTTACATAAATAATTTTCGACATATATTTGCTTAAAGACTTACCTCGGATATCGTCAGACGTCGAGAACTGGCTATTCGTTAACTTTCGCCTTTCCCCGATCCAAGTTCGTTTTTCTTTGTTCTTGATCTAAACAAATTCAAAATAAGCTCATTCAAGTATATTTCATTTCAATTTAACCCAAAAACACCTAAATGGGCAAACCACCATTTTGCCCGTAATATTTCACACTTTTACAATTTGGTCCTATTTGCACAAAACACAAATTAAGCAAAATTTCACAACAATGTAGCTAGGCCGAATTTTCCCCATAAACATATGAGTCCCTACATTTCATTTATTCTGCATTTTAACCCCTCAAAAATTTATTTTCTCAATTTAGCCCTAATTACTCAAATTCACCAAAAATTTCAATACAAAACATATTAATCTAACATATATCTTTCAATATTCATCAACTATCATCATAAAACTCAAGAACTCATTAATGGAACATTTCAAAATATTCATCAAAATCAAAAATTCAAGCATGGGTCTTGAAGTATTCGAAGCAACGATTACAAAAACGTAAAAATTATCGAAAATCGAACAAAACTGATACCTTAAATTACTTGAGCAAGAGCCGAATGTTTAAAAGCTTCAAACTATTTCTTTTCCTTTTAAGAATCGGTGGTGGATGATGAATAAAGACATAATTTAACTTTGTCTTTTGTTTAATATTACTTATTTATCATTTTACTTATTTAACCTTTATAATAAAATAAGAAAAACATATAACTATGTCCAGAACCGTCCATTAACCATCCACTATGATATTTATGGCATATTTCTACTTTAAGGACTTCATAATAAGAAACCACTAACAAATAGGCACTTTTTACTATAGTTTGTAACTTTTACACTTTATGCGATTAAGTCCTTTTATTTAATTAAGCACACAAACAATCAAATTTTCATACGAAACTTTCACACATAATAATTCACATATAATAAACACAAAAAATAATATTTAAATATTTTTCAGACTTGGATTCGTGGTCCCAAAACCACCGTTCTGATTAGGGTCAAATTTAGACTGTTACAATCTTGGTATATTTTGAATTAGCATTTTGAGTATGGCATGCATAGGGACTAGACTAGGTGAAATGTTTGTTTTTTTTTTTTTTTTGCCAAGTGTGTATTGACTCCTTATAGACGAATTCTTTTGTACATGGCCATAGTTGATGGCTCAAGACTATTAATCAATGAAAGAATGAGGTTATTCATGATTGGGTCATTTGGTTATGAATTTATGCTTGAATGAATTAGAAGGATAAAAGAGCTTGGCAAATAGCCTTGTTCTTGTCCACACAGGTAGGCACACGGGTGCGTTTCTAGGCCGTGTGTGACACACGGTGAGTCCCATGGGTGTGTGACCAGGCTGTGTGTCCCATGTATGTTAGTTTTGCAAGTCAATAAGCTTTGTAGTAAACACACGGGCAGAGACACGGCCGTGTGTCTCAGCCGCGTGATAGGCACGGCCGCAAACATGGGTGTGTACCCGGGTCGTGTGAAGTCTGCATCTTGAAATTGGAATTTAATTCGACACATGGTCTAAGGACAAAGACGTGTGCCTTGGCCGTGTGACCATAGTGAGGTGATGACATCATAAATAGAATGCCAAGATTTTGGCACACGAGCTGAGACACGTGCGTGTCGAGGCCGTGTGAGGGACACAGACGTGTGTACGGCCGTGTGAAATAAGTCAGTGTCAACCACGGGTGAGGGACATGGGCATGTGTGACCACACGGCCTGCCCACACGGGCGTGTTGCCCCTGTTTAGACAAAATTTTTCTAAGTGCGTGAAGGTTTCTGATTAATTCTCGAAACCTTCTGGAAGCATGTTTAGGGCCTCGTAGGCCCATTATAAGGATATTAGAGGTGTGTATGGAAAAGTTTTTTTTTATTTGCATGGAATTTGATAGCCCAAAGTCGTATGACCATGTGAGTTAAGTACGGTAACGCCTCGTACCCGGTTCCAGTGTAGAATACGGGTGAGGGGTGTTACAATCTGAAACATTAGTTTTATAATTTACCCTATCAAATTTAAATTTGACTTTATGAATAAGTACAGTAACATCCTGTAACAACCCATTTTTTAGTGGTGTTGGAAACAGTGGTTTCGGGGCCATCAAATCCGATGAGTAAGTTCCTAAATATTAAAATGAAACAAAATGTGACTTCAAAAAGGTTTTTGATTTGATAATTTATGTTATTTAAACAATTTATTAAGTTCGAATGGTAAGACCTTAAGGTCAAGTGGTTTTGGAAAATGAGGTATCGGACCATTGTTTCTATAAATCGAGCTGTAGATATTTTATAAATATTTACAAAGTGTCATTAAGGTGGTATTAAAGTTTCGTTGAAAAATTTTCACGTTTCGATAGTTAATTAATTAAAAAGAACTAAATTGTGAAAGATGTAAAATTTGATCACTTTTTGATTTGAGTGATTAAATGGCTTTTTGGATAAATGAAAAGGGACTTAATTGGTTTACCATTATGAGAATTGGTGGATGTTAGTGGGCTTATAAATTGTTAATGTTTGATTATTATTATTATAATGGTAAATGAGTAAATTATTAAATATGTATATTATAATAAAAACATGATAAAATCCATTATCATCTTCTTCATTTGAAAGCCACCACTGAAACCCTAACGGAGAAGAAAACATATTCGGCCAACTTTGGTTTGGTGATTTGGTAAGCAAACTTTGCCCATTTCTAATAATTTTTTTTGTTTTTGAGATCGTTGCAGCTAGGTCTAGCTAGTCCATACCTTCGTTTTTGAAGCTGTTAAAGATTTTGAATTTTTTCATTGATGAATCTATGTGATTTTAGATGTTAAATGATGAATTTGAAATGTTGGTTGATACTTAAAAGTATTTTGTTAAGTGATTTTGATGAATTTTCCTATTAGGGAATAAATTGTTGAAATAGTAAAAGTACAAGGTTTTGATATGAAATTGTTGCAAAAATGGGCTAAGATGGAGGCTATGAATATTCTTCTTGTTTCAAATATCAATAAAAATGATCAATTTGCATATTTTAGGCTCAGGGACTAAATTGAATAAAAGTAAAACTTTAGGGGCAATTTTTTAAAAATGTCATAAATGACTAAATTGCATAAAATACATTGTTTTATTGTCTAAATTAATAGATTGAATAAAATTATTAATTTAGATCAAGATCGGGTGGAAAATCGAAGAGAATAGAAAATTACCAAAATGCCATCTACTTTGACATTTCTGCAATTTTGCCAAGTAAGTTCGTATGAACTAAATTCTATATAATTTTGATTAAATTAGATGTTAATATGTGATTATGTTGTGATTAAATCAATATATATATGATATTATGCAATTTATCATGTCATGAAATGATAGAAATCCAACAACATAAGAGGACTATCGAGCCCCGTTTAAATCAATATATATATGATATTCGGGTGTTGGTCTTGAATGTCCTACAGGTGGCTGAGTTCCTGCATGTGTTGCGAATACTCCACATCTTGTATGAGCTGCACCGTGTAGCTACATTCTGACCCATATCTCGTGTGAGCAGGCCCATTTTCACAGCTCGTGTAAGCATACTTATTCATAGCTCATGTGAGCATATATGTAAAGGAATTGATGGGATATGGATATGTTAGCATACTTCGTGTGAGCTATCCGGGTATCCAACGGTATTTTAAACGGTTCAACGGCTATGAAAAATAAAAGGAAAGGTATGTGTTCAATATGAACCAAGACATTTATGTATGAAATTCATTGAAATTATGAGTTACATGAAAAGCATGTTATGTTATGATGGATGATAAATCCAATTAAATTATGCTCAGGTATAAAGATTATCCATGTTAAATTCACATGAATTATGTTTAAATGAACTAACATGTGTTGTTGATGTGCTTAGGCTTGTGCCAAGCTTATGATTGGATTATATCATGCTTAGTCTTAATGAAATACATTAAGACGGTAAGTGTTCAATTGGTAATATGCTTATGTACATGAAAAGGTGGCATAAATTAAAGTATGTAATTTCTATGAAATCGTTTATCATGTAGTTGATTCCAAAAGAGCTATGTTAAATACACTAGCTCGTAGTCATGGTTGATGTTATGCTTATATCTTGTATTATGCAAAGGGAACGGGGATGAAAAGGTAATGAAAATGGTAAGTTCATAGTTGAAATGAAATATGATGAAATAAAAGGGAATGATGAGTTGAAAGATGTACTTGTATGTGAGAAGTTTACGTATGTTATGGATGAATATACCTAGTTCATGAACAAATATGCTAATTAATGAACTAAAGTTGTTATTTGAGCTAAAGCAAGTAAATGCAATGGAAAGTAAATAAATGGAAGGGTTCAAGTCTTATGAAATCCTACTATGCTAGGAATGATAAGTATATAAGGTGTTGATAGACTTATTCCATTGTGAGTTGATGATTATGGTTCGACAAATATTGAGACATTGGTATAGGTTTATACTTAACCTAAAATGATCATTATTGAAATGGAATGCTATGTTTAAAGTTTATACGAGCGTACTAAGCATTCATTGCTTATGTGGTTATCTTTCTCTTACTTTATAGATTATCAGAAGCTCGATCGGGTTGGAAACTAGTCGGAGATCCATCACACTATCCATCGATTTTCTCGGTAGATTTTGATGCTTTGGTTGTGGTTATAATGGCATGTATAGGTGGACTTATGTCTAATGTTTAGTTAATGATATTGGTAAGAAATGTTGTTTTGAATTTGTGAAACTTATGTTATTTTGATGCCTTGATGGTTGGTGTGCTTTTGGCACTTTATTGCTTAATGGTTAGTGTTTACAAGATTAAATTAATGTATGGTTTGTGGCCAAAGTGGTAAGAGTTGGCATGGTTGCAAAATGATCATTTATGGCATGTTTTGATATAGAATTTAATCAAATATGTTTGGTTGAATAATGACCATTTGGACATTAATTTGGTATGTATATATGTTGGTTGTTGGAACCATTTGGAAACGGCTAGATTCGTAACATTTAAATGGTTTTGATGCATGTGAGAAGTGGTCCAAATTGTAAGGTCATTTTGATATGTTTTTGATATGGAAACAAATTAATTGAAAATGGTAAATATGCACATGTATAGCTGTTTTGGTACTTGATGAAATATTCATTATGTTTGGCTTGCAAATATGGTATTTTGGTTGATGAACTAACTATCATGTTGGTATGTATATATATGTTTTTATGATTGATGACATTTTGGCATTTTGGTGCTTGTTGGCTAATGTTGAAATAGTTTAATGATGATATGTTTTGAATGGCCAAATTGGTATATTTGTGTGTGAATTTTGGTATGTAATCATTGTGGTAAATTTGATAAGGAAATTAGATTAGAAGAATATGGATGGTTAATGGCTAAACTACGCAAAAGTTTAAACATGTTTGGTTGTTGTGATTGAAATGCCTTTTGGGCATATTGGTTGTAAGAGCCCATTTATGCCCAGGGCCCAATAAAAATATAAAAACCCATTAAAGTCCATGTCCATTACATTTTTAAAACCCAAAAATTATTAGCCCAAATACTAAACCCAATAACAAATCTAGCCCAAATTTAAAATCGGCCCGAATGGCCCAAACATTTTCAGCAAGCAGAAACCCTAGGGTTCCAGGGGGAGTTTTGCGCTGCGCGCGTGCCTCCACGCACATCACCACGAGCACGCCACGCGCAAGCCTTCACCTGCGCACCTCCGTACTGCCTCCAGTGCATTAGCGTCGTACGGCCTTTGTACGCCACATTCGCGCCCATACCTGCACAAAAATGGGACAAACAATCAGTAGCAAAAAAAAAAACAAAAAGAGAAAAAGACTGCTGTATTTTTTATTTTTTTTCAATTTTTCGACACTCGACTATAAAAGTCGGAAGAAATATTGTACATTTTTTAGGCATACAGAATATACAAAGAAAAATAGAGAAAGATTGAAAGGTGATTTCATCTTTTTTTTATTTGATTTAAAATTTCTTTTTCACTGGTTATTTTTATTTTGAGTATACAAACGAAAATGAAAGGAAAAAGCAAACTTACGAATACGCCAGGGGTTTCCTTTTTGCTTCATTGAAATCGAGGCTGAGAAGCGATCTTAAGGCCAAAAATACATTCACCGAGGCTTGAGTACTCGCCGTTTATGGTGGTGAATCGGTGTTTAAAGGGATGGACATAGTTCGGCCGATTGAAGAGGAATAGAGATTAGGTTTTTTTATTTTGCTTTAGAAATGAATGAATGTTCTGATTTTAGGTTTTGTTTTAGCCTTTATATAGCAACTGAAACGGCACCGTATAGGGCCAGTTTCCATGGTTCTAAAATGGTGTCGTATAGGGTCGACCCGACTTGACCAGATCCAACACCCAGGGGATCCGCGTGTTTTTGCGATGATGGGATATTTGCGCAATCAGTCCTCCTTTTCTGCAACACTATATGATTAGATCCGTTATGCATTTTCTTTAATTTTTCAATTAATCTCTGTAAACCGCGCACTGTTCTAATTAGGTCCAATTCGTACGCAGCGTTCTCGCAAATGGAAATATTGTTTTCTAGTCCTCGTTCATTTATGTGTATTTTATTTAAATCCTTAATTCTATTTTTATTTGTTTAAAAATTATACTTTTGATTTTGGTTTCTTATTTCAATTGAGTTATTTTAATCATTCATTATTTTGATTATTTTAATATATTATGTTGAATTCTTTTACTAATTTTACACTATTTTAATTTGATTGTTTTGACTTTCATTTATACATATTCTTTGTTGTTTTATTTTATAACTTATTTATCTTGAAGGTCACTTTTGTATATATTTCTAGGTTTTAAGAATTTGTATGATATTTAATTTGAATACTTCTATATTTTATATACATATATATAATTTATATTAAAATTATTTTTATACTATGTATATATCATTGATTTCACATTATTTTATGCATATATATTTTTAATCTATTATGCTTATTATTTTTAAATCCGCTTAAAGATTTTATTTTATTATATAGTATATAATTAATAAATCTTTTATAATTGTTTTCTTTTTTGTTTCTTTTATTTTATCATAATTTTTTATATATATTTTTTCAACACCTTTATATATTATTTTCTATATTATTCATATTGTTTTTTTATTTCATGAATGTTATTTATTTAGATTAATACATGTATTATTTTGTATAATTCGCTTGGATTTTCTCTTTATATAATATTTATTTGTGAATCCATTTTTATTAATTATCTCTATTTTTTCGTTTATTAATCTAGTTCACACTTTTACATGCAAATTCAAAACTTTTTTATATAACTGATAATTCGTTTAACATTGGTGGCAAATGGTTTTTACTTTATGTTATTCATTTTCTTCTACATACTTGTCGCATGTGAATTGTGTCAATTTGTTTGATATTCTTTTTAAGAAAATTGCCTTTTCAATTTATGGATCTTGAATGTTAATATTTGTAAAGTATGCGTTGTATTGCCATCGTCGGTGTATTTATTTCTCTTTATCGAATAGTGGTTCAATAAAAGCATTTCGAGTCAATTTTAAAATCGCCCATTTAAAAATTTCTCAAAAAAAGGTAATATTTCGTGTTTGGAAATTCGAGAAATTGTGCCCTATCGTGCTGGGTTGCGGTTTCCTATTTGACGAAATAACCAAATATCCTTTTAATCGTATATTTTGAAAATCAAAGATGATCTTGGTGTCTGGGTATAAACGTGTCATATCCTAACATGCTGGATGTGATGTTTTTATTCCTTTGGAACGAGTGAATCTTGAGATTCAATTCAAAATTAATTAACATTCTTTAAAAAGTATCACACCTTAAACATTTTCAAGTTTTCAACACAAGGACACTAGCTAGTCAATATGTTACCAATTTTGGGCGTTGTGAGGGTGCTAATCCTTCCTCGTACGTAACCGAGTCCCGAACCTGTTTTCTTATATTTTGTAGACCAAAAATTATTGTTTTAATAAATCCAAATGTTTTATTAAAATAATTCATCTTAAAGTGATCCCATCACACGTTGAATAAAGGATCGGTGGTGACTACATTTTCTTTTTAAAGTCGATCCCCCTGTTTTTCCGAAACTCGTAAAAAATGGTTTCGACAGCTTGGCGACTCCACTAGGGACGGTTAAGAGTCAGGCCATAAATTGATTAATTTTTGTCCTTCTGATTGAAAGTTTGGACAATTGTTTTGAAAAATTATGTTTCTTTTAATGCATTTTTGGTGCTATGATTGCAATAATGTCGAGTCTCATACAATACTTGCATCTGCATTGCATAACCATTGTGGTTACACCTTTAAGTGGGAGTGAGAAACTATGCCTTCTTGAGGTTTTCACCTCTGCATGGCCATTGGGAAATGTATTCCCCTGAACCAAACTCGATCCATATGAGCATATAATAGGTGAGGATTGAGGAATCTGCAAGTTTAGGTACCCTCTCTTTAGAACCAAACCACATATAGAGAGACCTAGGAGCCTACCCTAGATAGAGCCACACCAAACACTAGTGGTCACCTAGACAGGTGTTCTGTGTTGTTTATTTCTCTTGCACTAATGTGTTTTCTTTTGTTTATGACTCATTACATTTCATCATCATAGAAAGGAGGTGTTGATTAATATTCGATTGCTAAATAGAAGAGTTTGTCATAAGGAAACGAATTTCTTGATAAGGTGGATTATAACATGGTAGTCCAGACATGGTCTAAATAAACACAATGGAAGAAGGTTGATAGTTCGCGAAAGAATATAGAACCTTGCCCGAAGGATTCAAATCGATAAAGACTGTGCAAGAGCCGTCATGTCTCAACTTTCTTAAAGGAGCTAACGAGCGTAGTGGGGAAAATTGAGCAATTAGTAGCGACCCGAATCAAGCAAAAGTAAATAATAGAGACATCTTTTGGAAAATTAGCAAGATAACAAGATTGGTGTTTTCATTTGGATTCTAAAGGCAATGCCTCGTGTGTAATCCGTTTTATGTAAAGATATTTATTCTCTAGAAAAGTTCTTCTAATGGAATTGAATTCAGAATCAACGTCTCTCTTTCTTTTTGCATTCATTCCATGCATTTGCATTGCATTTCATGCATTTGCATTACATCATGTCATATGCATTAAAATTTTTAGAAAGGCTCTAATTTATTAAAAATCATTTCAGCAACCTGGAAACTAACAAAACCTTACCAGATACACATTCCTACGGCACAAAAAAGAAAACTCAAGCAATGGATAAAAGACTAGAAAAGTTGGAACAAATGCAGAAAGAAATGCAATAACAAATGCAGGAGCAGCTCGCTAAGATCTAGCAGGATATGATGGACAAAATGATGGAATCTCAAGGAAATATAATGACTCAGATGATGCAGCTGTTGATGGGGCTTATGGATAAAGGAAAGAACCCCATGGTAAATGTTGAGGAGAATACTGAGTATCTTCAATGTCCCCCTGGTTTTACTCCACAACATGTACAAACACGACCTAAAGTAATTGTACAAAGGCCATATGTCACGATCGAGCCTCAACAATTCCAAGCTGGTGCTTTAGTGAACCTCCAAACTGGCTCAGGTTCAGGATATAATCAAATCATTACTAATATCCCTGATTTGGATGAAATAGCTAAAGGAGAGAGGAAAAAAGTAGAATTGCCAAAGCAGCTAGAAGATAGGTGTAAATGGTTGGAGGATAAGTTTAAAGCGATAGAAAGTGCCAATAGCTGTTATGGAATTGATGCCAAGGATTTAAGCTTAGTCCCAGACTTGGTGCTCCCATACAAATTCAAAATGCCAGAATTTGAGAAATATAACGGGACAAGTGTCCCCGAGGCTCACATCACTATGTTTTGTAGAAAAATGACGGGGTACATTAATAATGACCAACTGTTGATCCAAGATAGCTTGGTGGGAGCAGCAGCCAAGTGGTATAACCAGTTGAGTCATTCCCAAATTGGTGCACGGAAAGACTTGGCTCAAGCTTTCATAAAATAGTACAGCCACGTGACAGACATAGCGCCCGACAGGATTACACTTCAGAACATGGAGAAAAGGACAAACGAGAGCTTTAGGTAGTATGCCCAGTGATGGAGGGAAGTTGCCATCCAAGTCCAGCCACCACTTCTGGAGAAAGAGACTACAATGCTCTTTATTAATACACTGAAGGCCCCATTTATCACGCATATGCTAGGAAGTGCCACAAAAAACTTCTTGGACATTGTAATGACCGGAGAAATGATCGAGAATGCCATAAAAAGTGGAAAGATTGAGGCAGGAGAAAGTAACAAGAGAATGGCCACAAGGAAGAAAGAAAGCAAACTGAATAACGCAAGTATGGGATACTCAAATCAGCCAAAAATAGTGACTACTGGGTATCAAGGTTCATCAAGAAAAGAATCTGGCACAAGGCGAAACACTAAAAAACTCCAATTTACACCGATCCCAATGACGTATAAGGAGTTGTACCAAAGTTTATTTGATGCGCACGTTGTGTCCCCCCACTACCCGAAATTGATGCAACCTCCATACCCAAAATGGTATGACCCAAATGCCCAGTGTGAGTACCACGCAGGGATCACAGGGCATTCAATAGAAAACTGCCTTGCTTTCAAGAAATTGGTGGAAAAAATCATCAACATGGGATTGTAAAGTTAGATGACGCGCCAAATGCAGAAATATGAACCTGGGAGCATTTTGGACAATCGGACTGCGGAAGAAATTCCTGTAGTATTTAGAGCTTACTTAGAGTAATGTACAAAACGCACTTGTTGCTTTAAGCCTAGAAGTAATAAGATTTCTTTTGTGAAATAGGCTTGTGTCCAAAATTTCTATTTCAATAAAATGCATCTTTTTAAGCAAATATTTCTTCATTCTTTCCATTTCATATTATAAATTCTTTTAGAATATTCTTTCATTCTTTATTCATGACCATACCATACAAATGATCATCCTTAGAATTATTTATTCTTTGGATTCTTCGCCTTCGTATCTAGGTACCCAGATATCAATGACGTGAGCGACATTGTTACTGACTCCCTTTTTGAATGAGATATGGGTCTAAGAGATCTAAGAACTTTGAAGATGACAGAGATTGTAGCCTATCTTTCGATTTGTTAAGAATGGTAGAACAAGATGAAAATAGACTCTACCTTACAAAGGGTCAGTGCACGTTGCAAGCTTAGGAAAGGGGCAAAGATTGAAGCCTAATTCACCACAGAAATAAGGCGAGACATCATTAAGCTATTTTCAAGAATTCAAGATATTTTCGTACGATCATATCAAGGCACGCTAAACTACTGAAATGTGGGGATTTTGCTAAGGTTGGAACCCATGTTAATGGTTCTATAATGGCCAGGCTAATCAAGAGGTTCGGGCTACTAGTCTACCCAGAAAGGGAAATTGCATCAAATGCCAAATTGAGGAAGACAGGACTTATATGCCTCCTCCATTTTTTCTATATATTGGGCATAGATATTATAAGGCCGATCTCATCAAAAGCATCTAGCCGACACAATTCATCTTTGTGGTTGTCAATTACTTCATTAAGAGGGTGAAGGTCGCTTCATATGCCAAAGTTGCAAAGTCAATGGTCATCCAATTCAAATTCAAATCCAAGTTCAAATTCAAATCCAAATCCAAATCCAAATTCAAATCCAAATCCAAATCCAAATCCAAATCCAAATCCAAATCCAAATCCAAATCCAAATTCGAATTCAAATTCAAATTCAAAAAAAGTGGCAATAAAGACTGTCAGAAAGAAACATAATTACACAATGTCAAAGATTTACGGTCTGTTCAAAGATCAGACACCATATCAGTGCAGCAAAGGCAGCCAAAAAAACCATTCAAAAAATTTCTGAAAAATGATTGAGACTTGTAAAGGTTGGCTTTGAGAAGTTACCATTTACCCTCTATGTTTCTTGAACGTTGGCCAGGACCTTCACCGAGGCATCTTTCCCATTAGTTTATGAAAGAGAAGCAATTGTTGGAAATTAAGATTTCTTTTCTCCAAGCTTTGATTAAGTTAAGAATTGGATAAAGCAGAGTGTCTCTAGTAAGCTTGATTGAAAGTATTCATCATGGTCGAATGTACCAAAAACAGATGATACGGGCTTATGATAAAAAGGTTCGCCCAAGAGAATTTCATGATAAGGACCTGGCATAAGGAAGGATTCTTCTCATACAAAAGAACTTCAGAGGGAAGTAATGCCAAATTTGGCAAAACCTTATGTGGTGAAGAAGGCTTGTTCTGGAAAATCATTAGCTTTAACCAAGATGGATGGCAAGGAAATGTTCAAGGCAGGGAGTTCAGATTTTAGTCTAAAAGGAGAGGCCAAGGTGAAAACCCGCAAAAGGACACTTTGAGACCGTAAAAGAAATTAAAAAAATTCAATCAAAAAGAAAGAAAAGGAGAGGCCAAGGTGAAAACCCGCAACGGGCGCTTTGAGACCAAAGGGGATTTGAATTGAAAACCCGAAAAGGGTGGCTCAAATTTTGTTCAAAAGTGGGCCATACAATAGTCTTGCTACGCTTGAATTAACAATGAGGAAATATGTTACGTCTCGGGGCATCGACAAAGTACTCCGAATCCCCTAAAAACATATTGAGCTCAGAATGGTCCTCAAGAAGTTTGGACAAAGAAGCTCAGGCTACGATATCTGGGGCACCTAGTTTTCATCTTACCCATTCTGAATTTGCTATCTTTAATTGTTGTATTCATTTCAAAATACACTACCACTAAATTTCCTTCTTGATTGCATTTGCTATCTTGACTTAACTTATTTGTTTCGAGCTATGCTCCTAATCAATTTCCTTTTTGTCCATGGTTATGATCTTTTCTAGGCATTTTACATTGAAATAATGATTAGTGGACTAATAATACTTTCATAAAAGGAGTTTCGCATATGACTCTGGAAGCTTCTGAATAATACAAGAACCTGAAATAGGACTTTTGTTTAAAACTCACCAAGTTTAAGGAAGACTCTAAACTGAGCCTATCTCTTTGGATTTTGTCAAAAATAGTGGTTGAGCAAATGACAAGATATTGCGTCAGTAATACAATCTTGACGAAAAATGGGCAATGTTAACCCAAGTGTAAAAAGGGAATCATTCGCAAGAAAAAAATGGATATTCTGCATCCATGCAAATATCATGCATACACATTTAGGTAGGTCACCTGGGGAGCAATCAGCTGATTGAATACAGTACTCTACCCCTGAGTTGCGGTGGTATGATTGGAAAATGATACAAGTCCTGTACCCTTGAATAGTAATGGGATGGATTGAAGAAGAAACAAATCCTACATTTTGAAGTCGCAGTGGGTGGATTCAGACCTTATACCCCTAAGTCAAAATGAGAATAATCATGAAGTTACAGTGGGGCAAATCTGTTGAGCAAGATCTAATTGTTTCCTCGAGTTTTCTGTCAAGAATACCAGCCAAACAAGATGGCAACATAATGCGTCAATGATAAAGTCCTGATAAACGATGAGCGGTGACAACCCTAAGCATTTTAAAAAAGATCATTCTCATGACATTCTGCATTCATGCAAATGTAATCCAGTTAGGAGCATTTGATTCATTCCAATCATTGCATCCTAATCATTTTAAGAAATCATTCTCATGACATTCTGCATCCATGCAGATGTCGTCCATAATACATTTAGTTAGGAGCATTAGAGTCATTCTAATCATTGCATCCTAACCATTTTGCATAGGTATAAACACATAAAATTGATTTTACAGGATAGGCCCCCCAGAGGACGGTGTCGCAACATCGGTGAATTCAGATCTTGTCTCCCTAAGTTTGCAGTGGAGCAGATTGAAGATAGCAGATCTGGCATTCCTGAAGTTACTGGAAGCAGATCGAAGACATCAGATCTTGTCTCCCTGAGTTTGCAGTGGAGTAGACTGAAGACTGCAGATCTTATCTCACTGAACAGTAGTGAAACAGATCGAAAGCCACAGTTTCTATCTCTTCGAAGTTCCAATGGAGTAGGTTGAGGCTACAAATCTCTCCTCCCTAGTTTACAATGAGAATCAATCCGTATTTCTTTGAAGTTTCAGTAGAGAAAATTGAGGTTACGAATCTCTTCTCTCTGAATTTCTATCTCCTCGAAGTTCCAGTGGAGTAGGTTGAAGCTACAAATCCATTCTCCCTGAGTTTACATTGAGGATCAATCCTTATTTCTTTGAAGTTTCAGCAGAGAAGATTGAGGTTATGAATCTCTTCTCCCTGAATTCTTTTTTTCTCGAAGTTCCAGTGCAGTAGGTTGAGGCTATAAATCCCTTCTCCCTGAGTTTACATTGAGGATCAATCCTTATTTTTTTGAAGTTTCAGCAGAAAAGATTAAGGTTTTGAATCTCTTCTCTCTGAAATCTTATCTCCTCGAAGTTCCAATGGAGTAGGTTGAGGCTACAAATCCCTTCTCCCTGAAATTACCTTGAGGATCAATCTTTATTTCCTTGAAATTTCAGTAGAGTAGGTCGAAGCTGCAAATCCCTTCTCTTTGAGATTACATAGAAGCCACAATTTCTATCTCCTTGAAGTTCTAATGGCGTAGGTTGAAGTGACAAATCCCTCCTCCCTGAGTTTACAATAAGGATCAATCTGTATTTCTTTGAAGTTTCAGCAGAGAAGATTGAGGTTACGAATCTCTTCTCTCTGAATTTCTATCTCCTCGAAGTTCCAATGGAGTAGGTTGAGGCTACAAATCCCTCCTCCCTGAGTTTACAATGAGGATCAACCCGTATTCCTTTGAAGTTTCAGCAGAGAAGATTGAGGTTACGAATCTCTTCTCTCTGAATTTCTATCTCCTCGAAGTTCCAGTGGAGTAGGTTAAGGCTACAAATCCCTTCCACCTTAGATTATATTGAGGATCTATCCTTGAATTGGATCGAAGTGCTAGTTCCTATGCCTTTAAAGATGCAGTGGGATGGAATGAAGCTACTCGAAGAAGAAAAGCACCAAAAAAAGTCAAGGATTTGAAGACAGGGCAAAAATGGTCATTTTTGAAGTCTTTGCTCCATTCTCGTTACACGACAACGAGCAAAGAGGGGCAGCTTTAAGAGCCCATTTATGCCCGGGGCCCAATAAAAATATAAAAACCCATTAAAGTCCATGTCCATTACATTTTTAAAACCCAAAAATTATTAGCCCAAATACTAAACCCAATAACAAATCTAGCCCAAATCTAAAACCGGCCCGAATAGCCCAAACATTTTCGGCAAGCAGAAACACTAGGGTTCTAAGGGGAGTTTTGAGCTACGCGCGTGCCTCCACGCACGTCACCACGCGCACGCCTTCACCAGCGCACCTCCGTACTGCCTCCAGTGCATCAGCGTCGTACGGCCTTTGTACGCCACATCCACGCCCATACCTACACAAAAATGGGACAAACAATCAGCAGCAAGAAAAAACAAAAAGAGAAAAAGACTGCTGTATTTTTTTTTTTCAATTTTTCGACACTCGACTATAAAAGTCGGAAGAAACATTGTATATTTTTTAGGCATACAGAATATACAAAGAAAAATAGAGAAAGATTGAAAGGTGATTTCATCTTTTTTTATTCGATTTAAAATTTCTTTTTCACTGATTATTTTTATTTTGAGTATACAAACGAAAATGAAAGGAGAAAGCGAACTTACGAATACGCCAGGGGTTTCCTTTTTGCTTCGTTGAAATCGAGGCTGAAAGGCGATCTTAAGGCCAAAAAAACATTCATCGAGGCTCGAGTACTCATCGTCTATGGTGGCGAATCGGTGTTTAAAGGGATGGACATAGTTCCGCCGATTGAAGAGGAATAGAGATTAGGTTTTTTTATTTGGCTTTAGAAATGAATGAATGTTCTGATTTTAGGTTTTGTTTTAGCCTTTATATAGCACATGAAACGGCACCGTATAGGGCCAGTTTCCAAGGTTCTAAAACGGTGCGATATAGGGTCGACCCGACTTGACCCAATCCAACACCCAGGGGATCCGCGTGTTTTTGCTGTGAGGGGATATTTGCGCAATCAGTCCTCCTTTTCTGCATCGCTATATGATTAGATCCGTTATGCATTTTCTTTAATTTTTCAATTAATCTCTGTAAATCGCGTACTGTTCTAATTCGATCCATTTCGTACGCAGCGTTCTCGCGAATGGAAATATTGTGTTTTAGTCCTCGTTCATTTATGTGTATTTTATTTTAAGTCCTTAATTCTATTTTTGTTTATTTAAAAATTATACTTTTGATTTTGGTTTCTTATTTCAATTGAGTTATTTTAATCATTCATTATTTTGATTATTTTAATATATTATGTTGAATTCTTTTACTAATTTTACTCTACTTTAATTTGACTGTTTTGACTTTCATTTATACATATTCTTTGTTGTTTTATTTTATAATTTATTTATCTTGAAGGTCACTTTTGTATATATTTCTAAGTTTTAAGAATTTGTATGATATTTAATTTGAATACTTCTATATTTTATATACATATATATAATTTATATTAAAATTATTTTTATACTATGTATATATCATTGATTTAACATTATTTTATGCATATATATTTTTAATCTATTATGCTTATTATTTTTAAATCCTCTTAAAGATTTTATTTTATTATATAGTATATAATTAATAAATCTTTTATAATTGTTTTCTTTTTTGTTTCTTTTATTTTATCATAATTTTTTATATATATTGTTTCAACACCTTTATATATTATTTTCTATATTATTCATATTGTTTTTTTATTTCATGAATGTTATTTATTTAGATTAAGACATGTATTATTTTGTATAATTCGCTTGGATTTTCTCTTTATATAATATTTATTTGTGAATCCATTTTTATTAATTATCTCTATTTTTTCGTTTATTAATCTATTTCACACTTTTAAATGCAATTTCAAAACTTTTGTATATAACTGATAATTCGTTTAACATTGGTGGCAAATGGTTTTTACTTTATATTATTCATTTTCTTCTACATACTTGTCGCATGTGAATTGTGTCAATTTGTTTGATATTCTTTTTAAGAAAATTGTCTCTTCAATTTATGGATCTTGAATGTTAATATTTGTAAAGTATGCGTTGTATTGCCATCGTCGGTGTTTTTATTTCTCGTTATCGAATAGTGGTTCAATAAAAGCATTTCGAGTCAATTTTAAAATCACCCATTTAAAAATTTCTCAAAAAAAGGCAATATTTCGTGTTTGGAAATTCGAGAAGTCGTGCCCTATCGTGCTGGGTTGCGATTTTTTGTTTGACCAAATAACCAAATATCATTTTAATCACATATTTTGAAAATCAAAGATAATCTCGGTGTCGGGGTATAAACGTGTCATATCCTAACGTGCTGGATGTGATGTTTTATAATCCTTTGGAACGAGTGAATCTTAAGATTCAATTCAAAATTAATTAACATTCTTTAAAAAGTATCACACCTTAAACATTTTCAAGTTTTCAACACAAGGACACTAGCTAGTCAATATGTTACCAATTTTGGGCGTTGCGAGGGTGCTAATCCTTCCTCATACGTAACCGACTCCCGAACCTGTTTTCTTATATTTCTAGACCAAAAATTATTGTTTTAATAAATCCAAATGTTTTATTAAAATAATTCATCTTAAGATGATCCGATCACACGTTGAGTAAAAGATCGGTGGCGACTCCATTTTCTTTTTAAAGTTGATCCCCTCGTTTTTCCAAAACTCGTAAATAATGGTTTGGACATTGGTTGTATGAACAAATATCATAATGATCTAGCATGATTATGCATGTTTTAGGTGCATTTTGAATGCTTGAACGTTAGTGCAAATGGCATGTATATGTGATCATGTTTTGGGTGGAAGGAATGGCTTGAAATTGGCCTACTTCTTGTCCACATGGCCTAATACACGGGCGTGTGTGACACACGGTCACGTACACGTCCGTGTGTCCCCTGTAGGTTTTTAAAGATTGCATTTTGAGAGTTACAGGGCCTGGCACATAGGCGTGTGGCTTGGCCATTTGAACCAAGTTAGAGAGTTGCACGGGCACGAACACGAGCTGAAACATGGTCGTGTGTCCCTACTTTGAATGCCCACATGGCTTGATACACAGGCGTGTGTCTCAGCCGTGTGAGTCCCACGGCCTTGTGACCCCTGTAGTTTGAATTTTTCTATCTTTTGCCATGAAGTTCTAAATGTTTTCAATTTAGTCTTGAATCGTTTCTAAAGTGTTTCTAAGGCCTCGGGGGCTCGAAAAAGGGACGTTATGCATGTGTTTGAATGGAACATGATGTGTTTTATAAATGATTATAATTGAATGTTTTAAGTTAAAAGTTTCCGGTAATGCTTTGTGACCATATTCAGGCGATGGATATAGGCTAAGGGTGTTACACCTCCTACAACCGTTATTTGTTATCAACACTCAAAGTTTATATCCCTTACAATTTAGTCAATATATATAATTTATAAAACGGTTTAAGCTTGACTTGCTAATGATTTTATCAAAAATTACTCATGCATGAATCAAATTCCTAATATCTAATTTTTATAAGGTTCTTCAATAATAATAATAACTAAATTAAACCTCATCAATTACATAATCTAAGGCATATGCTAGTATTATCTAACATTCCTTAACAAATTCCTAGTAAAAATTCAAACTAAAACTCACCTTCTTTAAGCAAGCTCGTGGACAAGAATGGGGAAATGAATGGAAAATTGTTTCTTTCTTTCCTTGGTGTACGGTGGAAGAGAATGAAGAAGAAAATCTTCTCTCTCCCGCTTATCTTACATATATATACACACTTTAGTCCTAGTACTATTTTTAATAATCGATTTTATTCAATCACACTCACTAATTCAACCCCTCGATTCTTTACTTGACATTTAATTATTCTATTTTCATTATCTATTAACTCAATTAAATTAATTTGATCTGAAATTAAATTTTATGACACCATTAGAAATCGGATTGTTATGAATGATGCTTGGGGTGCGAGTAGCTGATTTAAGATGTATTGTACGTGATGAGGATGGCCTAGTACTCAAAGGTTTAGCACATCATATTTCTAATTGTTGGGAGACTACCTAGGCCGAAGCCTACGCAATGCAAATGCACCTTGAGCTTAGGCGGGACTCAAACTTTAGTGACATTATAATTTGATTCTCTCTTGGTAATTTTGAAACTTCTACATGTTGCATTGAATTTAGCTCTTGTTAGAATTAATTGACCTGAATCCTTATTTAAATAAAATATAATGGTAAAATAAAATAAAAGAAGAATTCCTATAGAACTACACTTCTTTTATTTTGTTTTAAATAAGGTTTTTTAAACCTTATTAAACTTCATCTATTTGATATTGATTAGAATAAGGAGTTTCAATCTTACTACACTCCTATTAGAATATGGCTTTACAAGCCTATAAATAGACATAGTCTATTCCTCTTGTAATTGATTTGAATTCGACATAGTGAATTTTCTTCTCCTCTGCCTATGGTTTTTTCCCGAAAGGGTTTCCACGTAAAATTATTGTGTTATTTATTTTAATTTTATTCTCTTTACGAAATATTTGTCATTACCGACGCTATATTTTTTAACAAATTGGTATCAGAGCTTTCAAGTTTTTCATCTCGATCACGGTAATGGTGTCTTTGAAGTAAGAAATTCCGCTGTTGGATCGCAATATCATATTTGCATTATGGCAGATAAAGATACAGGCAGTTCTTGTACAGATGGATTTAGAGGAAGCCCTGTTAGGGGTAGATAAGATGCCTTCGACATTGACAGAGGAAGAGAAAAAACGCAAGGATTGAAAGGCGTTAACACAGTTACATCTGCATTTGTCTAACGAAATTTTGCAGGATGTGATGAAGGAGAAGAACGTCGCTGCATTATGGAAGAGGCTAGAACAAATATGTATGTCGAAAACTTTAACTAGCAAGTTGCATATGAAACAACGTCTTTATGCTCATCGTTTGGAGGAAGGTGCGTCTGTGCACGAACACTTAACAGTGTTTAAAGAAATTTTCTCAAACTTGGAGGCCATGGAGGTTCAGTATGATAAGGAAGATCTAGGGTTGATTCTACTTTGTTCGTTGCCCCTGTCGTATTCAACCTTTAGAGACATGATTTTATATAGCCGCGAGTCTATCACAGTTGATGAGGTTTATGATTCTTTGACCTCGTATGATAAGATGAAGCATCTTGTGGTTAAAACTAACTCTCAGGGAGAGGGTCTCATTCTTCATGGGAGACAAAATCAGAATGCTGATGATGATCGTGGAAGGACACAAGATCAGAATCCTCGCGGTAAATCTAAGGGTAGATCGAAGTCTTCAAATAGAGGTAAAACTTGTAACTTCTGCAAGAAGAAATGGCACATTAAATCTGAGTGCTATAAGCTACAGAACAAGATTAAAAGGGAGGCTATGAATCAAAAGGGAAAACAACCAGAAAATTTTAGTGAAGCTAATGTTGTAGAAGACTGCAGCGATGGTGAACTTCTAGTCGATTCTGTCAACAATTCTAAAGTGAGCGAGGAGTGGATACTTGATTCAGGTTGCACCTTCCACATGTGTCCCAATCGGGATTGGTTTACAAATTACGAAACAGTGTCTGAAGGTGTTGTTTTGATGGGAAATAATGCTTCGTGTAAAATCGCAGGTGTTAGAACAATTAGAGTTAAGGTGTTTGATGAAGTTGTCAGAATACTTAGTGACATACAACATGTTCTAGATTGAAGAGAAATTTAATTTCGTTAAGTACTCTTGATTCAAAAGGGTACAAATACACAGCTGAAAGTGGGATTTTGAAGATTTCCAAAGGTTCCCTCGTTGTGATGAAAGGGCAGAGAAAGACTGCCAAGTTATATGTTTTGCAGGGTTCTACTGTCATTGGTGATGCAGTTGTCGCTTCCTCTTCCTTGTCAGATAATGATATCACCAAACTTTGGCATATGCGCCTGAAGTTCTGTGAGCACTGCGTTTTTGGGAAGCAAAAGAGAGTTCGATTCACCAGAGGAATTGTAACACCCCTTACCCGGATCTTACACTGGAATCGGGTACGAGGCATTACCGGGCTCAACTCACTGGATTATTCATCATCAGGTTAACAAAATCTATCCCAAGTTTAAACTTTTTCATTCTCCTATTTCACTTCCTTATAATGGGCCTATAGGGCCCTATTCACACGCCTAATAAGGTCTTGGAAATGAATCAGAAACTTTTACACATTCAAAAAATTTTTGAACTAATAGGGGCCACACGCCTGTGGGATGGATGACATGGCCGTGTGTCATCTCACACGCCCATGTTTAACACCCGTGGTCGACTCTGACTTGAGCCACACGACCTGGACACACGCCCATATGGCTGGCCCGTGGTCGCTCCTGAGTTATCCACACGGCCTGGGCACGCCCGTGTGCTACAACTGTGTGACACTTCCAATACCAAATTCAAGGTGCAGACTTAAATCGGCCCAGGCACATGCCCATGGCCTGCCCTTATGTCACACACGGCCTAGACACACGCTCGTGTGCCTACCCATGTGGACAAGAACAAGGCTGTTTGCCAAGCTCTTTGCACCCCTATAGTTTACACTACAAGAACCCATTCAACATACTAATAAACATATCGTAGTTTCAATATGAAATTCCATTGATAACTTTGTAGTTTCATAAATGATAAGGTGAGCCATCGACCATGGCAATATACAAAATAATTATCTTAACAAGGGCCAATACATTTTGGCCAAAATGACAAAATATCATAACTAGTCTAGCCCTTATACATGCCATATAAAAAATCATTAAGTCTAGGTATACCGAGATGATCTGATAGTGTGGGCGATCTTCTGAATGTCTTCGTATCTCAACTTAGCTCTTAAACTCTATAAAACAAGGAAGCAGAGAAGGGGGAGTAAGCTTTAAGCTTAGCAAGTTTACATGTAAACAATATAACATCATAACATGGCATGTCATACTAAGCAAGAAACAATCTACATTCATAATCATGCTTACTTATTTTCTCCATTTCCAAATTTTAACCATATCACAACCTTAATACATACATTCGTTAAGGGGTTCCCCTACACTTAGCATCATAAAGTCGCATCATACAACATATCACTATTTCTAATTCCATTACTCATAGTCACATTACTCACTGGTTTCGCACTTAACCCACCATCCGCCTTTATTAGGGTGGTATCACACATAGCCCACCAAAAGATTAGTTACGGTGGTATCGCACATAGCCCACCTAAAAGATTAGTTACAGTGATATCGCACATAGCCCACCAAACGAGTAAATAGACGATGGTATCGCACATAGCCCATAGTAATTAAGCAACAATGTGGTATCGTACTTAGCCCAGTAACAAGTATCGTCAATACACATTTATATGACTATTTCATCATTCACACAATAATTATTCAATGACTACCACATTCAAACCATTTGAACCACACATGTTTTCAACCATACCATATACTAATTAGCGACATAATGTTACACGAATATGCATTGTTTACACATAAACTTACATTGGTGCAAAACGTTTCAATTCGCGATTCAATCCGTAACCTTGCCTTTTCCCCAGTCAAGGTTAATTCCACGCACTTCTTGATCTATAACAATAAGTTTCACTCATTAGATCATTCTATAATCATAATGCATCAATTTCTATACTGAGGCAAAAATGACCATTTTGCCCTTGCACTATGGCAAAATTACAATTTTTCCCCTAGGCTCGTAAATCATTTTTCAACATATTTTATCAATAAATGAGCCTAGATGAACATTTATTTCTCCTACAATTACTCACCATTCTAACTACTTCGTGCATTTATGACACAGAATTAATCTTTACACTTAAGTCCTAATTAGGTGTTTCCATGCTAGCACCTTTCACAAAAGTTGTTTCTCATCTCCCTAACATTCATTTTCTTCCATAAAAACTCAGCTAACAACATAAATACTCTTATGGGAAGTCCCTAGACTTTCAAGCATATTGCAAATTGGTCCCCTCATTAACTAGCTTAAGCTTTGGGGACTTCAAAAATACAAAAATCATCAATTAAAACCACCTAAATCACTTACTAGCAAGGAGATAGCTTGGCTGAAAGTTTGAACCCCCCAAATGCTCTATTTCCTCTTCAATTTTCGGTAGAAAGAGATGAATGAATAGTGAAAGATGATAGTTTTTCTTTTCATCTTATTTTATTCATCTTTTCTCACCTAATTCTCCCAAATTTGACCAAACAAATTAAATGCTCTTGTCTCCTTATACCACATGGCCTGCCAACACACCCTAATTGGCCTAATTGCACTTTAAAGACGTCCAAATTAACATTCTATAGCTATTGGGTACCCTTACCTTGTAAAATAGAACTTTCACACTTTATGCGATTTAGTCCTTTTTCACAATTAAACGTGATATCACTCAAATTGAGGCACCAAAATTTTCATATAGCCTTATAATAATACCATAATGCATAAAATAAATAAAAATAATTTTCCTAATCCTCGGATTTGTGGTCTCGAAATCACTGTTTCGACTAGCCCCAAAATCAGGCTGTTACAACTCTCCTCCTCTTTAGAGATTTTCGCCCTCGAAAATCTTACCGGTAAAGAGGTTTGGATATTGCTCTCTCATGGCTTCCTCCGGTTCCCATGTAGCCTCTTCTACACCGTGTTTTTGTCACAACACTTTTACTAAGGCTATGTTTTTATTCCTCAAATGTTTCACTTCTCGAGCCAAGATTTTAATCGGCTCTTCCTCACATATCCGGTCTTATCTCAATTTCTGTTGGAGGAATCACATGCGAAGGATCGGAGCATAACGCCTTAACATTGATACATGGAACACATTATGAATTTTTTCTATCTCTACCAGTAAAGCCAACCGATATGCCACTAGCCCAATCTTTTCGGTAATCTCATAGGGCCCTATGAATCTCGGACTCAATTTACCCTTTTGACCAAATCTCAATATTTTCTTCCACGGCGACACTTTCAGAAATACCTTGTCACCCACTTGAAACTCAATTTCTTTTCTTTTCAAATCCGCGTACGACTTTTGTCGGTTCAAAGTAGCCTTTAGACTATCCCGAATCACTTTCACTTTCTCCTCAGTCTCTTTAGCTAAATCAATCCCATGAATTCGTTTCTCACTCAGCTCGGTCCAATACAAGGGAGTCCGACACTTACGACCATATAAGGCTTCATACGGTGCCATCTATATGCTTGATTGATAACTGTTATTGTAAGCAAATTCGACCAAGGGTAGATATCTTTCCCAACTATCTTCGAACTTTAACACACAGCATCAGAGCATATCCTCAAGAAGTTGGATTACTCTCTCAGACTGACTTCAGTTTGAGGATGAAATGCAGTACTAAAATTCAACCTTGTACCCAATGCCTCTTGTAACTTCCTCCAAAACCTCGAAGTAAATCTTGGGTTTCTGTCCGAGATAATAGATACAGGCACTCCATGTAATCTTACCACCTCTGCGATATACAACTCGATTAACTTTTCTGGTGAATAATCAATACGCACAGGTATAAAGTTAGCCGACTTCATTAATCTATCAATAATAACCCACACAGCATCTTTCTTCTTCGGAGTCATAGGCAAGCCCGTAACAAAATCCATGGTAATCTGATCCCACTTCCACTCAGGAACCATCACTGGCTGAAGTAATCCCGAAGGCACTTGATGTTCAGCTTTCACTTGTTGACAAATCAGACATCTTGTTACATACTCCGAGATGTCTCTTTTCATTCCCGGCCACCAATAAAATTTCTTCAAATCATTGTACATTTTCGTACTGCCTGGGTGTACTGACAAATAACTACTATGTGCCTCTTGTAAAATTTCTCGGATCAACTCGTCATCTCTGGGTACAAAAATTTTATCATGGAACATTAAGAAACCATCCGAACTCACCCAGAATTTAGAATCAGTTCCTGATTCACACTTGGCTCTTTTAGCTTGTATTTCACTATCATTCCTTTGAGCCTCACATATTTGTTGAACAAATAGGCCAGTATAGCACCATCATCGGACAATGACAAACTCGTGCTCATAGCTCTCAAAGCATACAAGGATTTTCTACTTAGAGCATCTGTAACTACGTTCGCTTTCCCCGGATGGTAATCAATCACTAAATCATAGTCCTTTAATAACTCAAGCCACCACCGCTGTCACAAATTCAAATCCTTTTGATCCATCAAGTACTCCAAACTTTTATGGTCTGTGAAAATTCTGCATTTCTCTCTATACAAATAATGTCACCAAATTTTTTAACGCGAAAACAATCGTGGCTAACTCCAAATCATGAGTCAGATAATTCTTCTCGTGCAGTTTTAGTTTCCTCGAAGCTTAAGCGACTACCTTACCCTCTTGCATCAACACACAACCGAGACCATTTAACGACGTGTCACTGTAGACCACAAACTCTTTTCCCGACTCAGGTTGTACCAAAACTGGTGCCTCTGTCAATAACGCCTTCAATCTCTCAAAACTCTGTTGACATTTTTCAGTCCAATTGAACTTAACATCCTTGTGCAATAGTTTAGTCATCAGAGTAGCAATCATAAAGAATCCCTTCACAATCACCTATAGTACCCAGCTAAACCCAAAAAGCTTCTGACTTTTGACACGTTTCTCGGTGGTTTCTACTCCACAATAACCGAGATCTTTCCTGGATCAACTCTAATACCTTCTCCCGACACAATATGTCCTAGGAATCCTACCTGTCGAAGCCAAAATTCACTCTTACTAAATTTAGCATATAACTGCTTGTCTCTTAAGGTCTGTAAGACAATTCTCAGATGTTCTGTATGATCTCTCTCGCCTCGAGAATAAACCAATATGTCGTCAATAAAGACAACCATAAACTTGTCCAAATATGATTGGAAGACACGGTTCATTAAATCCATAAAAACCGCAGGCGCATTCGTTAAACCGAATGGCATGACCAAAAACTCATAATGGCCATACCTCGTCCGAAATGTCATTTTCGGTCCATCTTGCTCCTTAACCCTCAACTGGTAATAACCGGACCTTAGGTCAATCTTGGAGAACACCATAGCTCCCTTCAGTTGATCAAATAGATCATCTATCCTTGGTAAAAGATACTTGTTCTTCACAGTTACCTTGTTGAGCTGTCTGTAGTCTATGCATAATCTCATCGACCCATCCTTCTTCTTTACAAAAAGTACTAGAGCACCCCACGGTGAATGGCTCGGTCTTGCAAAACCCTTGTCCGTCAACTCTTGCAACTGAACTTTCAGTTCTTTCAACTCTAGTGGGGTCATCCTATACGGAGCAACCGAAACGAATGTCGTTCCTGGAATTAACTCAATTCCAAACTCGACTTCTCTAACTAGGGGTAATCCGGGTAACTCTTCCGGAAATACATTCAAATACTCACATACAACCGGCATTGTTTCAATCTTTACTTCAGACTCTTGAGTGTTTAACACGAAAGCGAGATAAGATTCGTACCCTTTTCTCAAATATTTCTCAGCTACCATGGAAGAAATCATCACCGGTAAACTACCTGACTTACCTGATTCAACCCGAATAACATATCTATTTTCACATTTCAATTCAAAAAATTTACTACCACAATTCACTAAAACACTATGGGTAGTCAACCAATCTATACCAAGAAACAAATCAAATTCATCAAACGGCAACAACATAAGGTTTGTCGGGAAACAATAACCCCTAATTGTCAAAGGACAGTTCCTACACACCTTGTCAACTAACACCTGTTTACCTAGTGGGTTTGACACCTTTACCACAAATTTAGTAGACTCAACAGTCATACTCAAACTAGATGCCAATCTCATACAAATATAAGAATGGATTGACCCCGGGTCAATCAAGGCAATAACAGAGGTGTCATATAGAGAAAATATACTCGTTATTACATCCGGTGATGATGCCTCTTCTCGAGCGAGAATAGCATAAGTTCTTGCTAGTGCCCGACCTTCTGGCCTTACAGTAGTATCTCGTGATACACCTCTACCACTAGCTCCACCTCCCGGGTTCTTTTGTGACCTACCCCTCGAGGGTACACTGCTCGTTCTCACCTTTTGCTTCTTCTCCTTGTCATCTCTCTCAGGGCATTGTCGAATGAGATGGTCGGGGGATCCACACTTATAACAATTTCGATTGTTTCCCCAACACTCCCTAGTGTGATGTCTACCACAACTTGGGCACTCTGATTTAGATTTTAGATTTCCCACGCTTGCCATCGAGGTGGCCTAGACTCTTGAACCTAAATATGTGTTGCCTCGCTCTCTTTGCGAATACCCGACTGATGTAGTCATTCGAGGGTTTACTTCCCTGGACCTCTTCGATCGAGCTTGGTATGATTTGCTCATCGGCCTTTTCCTTACATCCCAAGCCTCACTCAAGGCTTTCCTCTTTTCCTTATTCAGTTCTTCGGCCTTACTAGCCCTATCCACCAATACCACAAATTCTTTTAGTTCTAAAATCCCGACTAAGAGTCTGACATCTTCATTCAACCCATCTTCAAATCTCTTGCATAAGATAGCTTCCGTGGACACATATTCTTATGCATACTTGCTGAGCCTAACAAACTCGTGCTCATATTTCGCTACCATCATTTTTCCTTGCTTTAACTCAAGAAATTCCTTTCGTTTCTGGTCTACAAACCATTGGCTTATATACTTCTTTCGAACTCTTCCAAAAAGAAGTCCCACATTACCCTCTCCTTAGGAATCACTGATGTCAACGTTTTCCACCAATGGTATGCCGAGTCCCTCAAGAAAGACACGGCTCATTTTAAGCTCTCCTCTGGTGTGCAGGAGAGTTCATCAAAAACCCTCATTGAATTCTCAAGCTAGAACTTCGCTCGCTCAAGGTCATCATCTATATTAGCTCAAAAATCCTCAGCCCCTTGCTTCCGAATTTTGTCTATCGGAGGCTTAGTTGTCCTCACTATTTCTATACCTTGGGGAGCAACAGGAACTGGCTGAAGTATAGGTGGGGGTGGAGGAGGTTGAGCATTAGGGTTTGCTCGTACATACTCAGTGTACCAGTTACTCATCATTTGGAGAAAGGCTTTCCGAGCCTCCTCTCCTGGACCTCTACTCTCGGGTTCACTCTACACAGGCGCAGTCCCTTGCGCAGGAGCCGGCGTATTACTAGCTGCGTCATCAGCAGTCAATTGTTCGGGACCCATATACTATATAAAACAAGTTTAAATCATCAAAAGCCACCACACTATCATCAAACGCTTATGGCATGTATAGCTAGACTCTTACACATGCTACGATAGTCCTAGAACTGACTAAACCATAGCACTGATACCACTAAATGTAACACCCCTTACTCGGATCTTACACTGGAATCAGGCATGAGGCATTACCAGGCTCAACTCACTAGATTATTCATCATCAGGTTAACAAATTCTATCCCAAGATTAAACTTTTTCATTCTCCTATTTAACTTCCTTATAATAGGCCTATAGGGCCCTATTCACACGCCCAATAAGGTTTTGGAAATGAATCGAAAACTTTTACACATTCAGAAAATTTTGAACTAATAGGGGCCACACGCCTGTGGGGTGGATGACACGCCCGTGTGTCATCTCACACGCCCATGTTCAACACCCGTGGTTGACACTGACTTGAGTTGCACGACCTGGACACACGCCCATATGGCTGGCCCGTGGTCGCTCCTGAGTTATCCACACGGCCTGGGCACGCCCGTGTGCTGCAACTGTGTGACACTTCCAATACAAAATTCAAGGTGTAGACTTCACACGGCCTGGGCACACGCCCATGGCCTGCCCTTATGTCACACACGGCCTAGACACACGCTCGTGTGCCTACCCATGTGGACAAGAATAAGGCTGTTTGCCAACTCTTTGCACTCCTATAGTTTACACTACAAGAACGCATTCCAGATACTAATAAACATATCATAGTTTCAATATGAACTTCCATTGATAACTTTGTAGTTTCATAAATGATAAGGTGAGTCATCGACCATGGCAATATACAAAATAATTATCTTAACAAGGGCCAATACATTTTGGCCAAAATGATAAAATATCATAACTAGTCTAGCCCCTATACATGCTATATACAAAATCATTAAGTTTTGGTATACCGAGGTGATCTGATAGTATAGGCGATCTTCTGAATGTCTTTGTATCTCAGCTTAGCTCTTAGACTCTATAAAACAAGGAAGAAGAGAAGGGGGAGTAAGCTTTAAGCTTAGTAAGTTTTCATGTAAACAATATAACATCATAACATGCATTAAACAATTACATGGCATGTCATACTAAGCAAGAAACAATCTACATTCATAATCATGCTTACTCATTTTCTCTATTCCCAAATTTCAACCATATCACAACCTTAATACATACATTCGTTAAGGGGTTCCCCTGCACTTAGCATCACAAAGTCGCATAATACAGCATATCACTATTTCTATTTCCATTACTCATAGTCACATTACTCGGTGGTTTCGCACTTAACCCACCATCCACCTTTATTAGGGTGGTATCGCACATAGTCCACCAAAAGATTAGTTACGGTGGTATCGCACATAGTCCACCTAAAAGATTAGTTACGGTGGTATCGCACATAGCCCACCAAACGAGTAAATAGACGATGGTATCGCACATAGCCCATCGTAATTAAGCAACAAGGTGGTATCGTACTTAGCCCACTAACAAGTATCGTCAATACACATTTATATGACTATTTCATCATTCACACAATAATTATTTAATGACTACCACATTCAAACCATTTGAACCACACATGTTTTCAATCATACCATATACTAATTAGCGACATAATGTTACACGAATGTGCATTGTTTACACATGAACTTACCTTGGTGCAAAACGTTTCAATTCGCGATTCAATCCGTAACCTTGCCTTATCCTCAGTCAAGGTTAATTCCACGCTCTTCTTGATCTATAACAATAAGATTCACTCATTTAGATCATTTTATAATCATAATGCATCAATTTCTACACTTTGTCAAAAATGACCATTTTGCCCTTGCATATGGCAGATTTACAATTTTGCCCCTAGGCTCATAAATCATTTTTCAACACATTTTATCAATAAATGAGCCTAGATGAACATTTATTTCTCCTACAATTACTCGCCATTCCAACTACTTCGTGCATTTATGACACAAAATCAATCTTTACACTTAAGTCCTAATTAGGTGTTTCCATGCTAGCACCTTTCGCAAAAGTTGTTTTTCATCTCCCTAACATTCATTTTCTTCCATAAAACCTCAGCTAACAACATAAATACTCTTATGGCAAGTCCCTATACTTTCAACCATATTGCAAATTGGTCCCCTCATTAACTAGCTTAAGCTTTGGGGACTTTAAAAATACAAAAATCATCAATTAAAACTACCTAAATCAGTTACTAGCAAGGAGATAGCTTGGCTGAAAGTTTGAACCCTCAAATGCTCTATTTCCTCTTCAATTTTCGGTAGAAAGAGATGAATAAATAGTAAAATATGATAGTTTTTCTTTTCATCTTATTTTATTCATCTTTTCTCACCCAATTCTCCCAAATTTGACCAAAAAATTAAATGCTCTTGTCTCCTTATACCACATGGCCGGCCAACACACCCTAATTGGCCTAATTGCACTTTAAAGACCTCTAAATTAAAATTCTATAGCTATTGGGTACCCCTACCTTGTAAAATAGAACTTTCGCATTTTATGCGATTTAGTCCTTTTTCATAATTAAACATGATATCATTCAAATTAAGGCACCAAAATTTTCACATAGCCTTATAATAATACCATAACGCATAAAATAAATAAAAATAATTTTCCTGATCCTCGGATTAGTGGTCTCGAAACCACTATTCTGACTATCCCCAAAATCAGGCTGTTACAGGAATCCATAACACGAAGGGAACGTTGGAGTATATTTATTCTGATCTGTAGGGGCCATCAAGAGTGTCTTCGAGAGGTGGAGCTATTATATGCTAACTTTATTGATGATTTTTCTAGAAAAGTTTGGGCATTCTTCCTGAAGCAGAAAAGCGATGTGTTTTCCGTATTTAAGTCTTGGAAAACTATGATTGAAAAACAGACAGGAAAACAAATAAAATACATTCGCATAGACAATGGCTTAGAGTTTTGTTCTGATGAGTTCAATACACTGTGCAAGTCAGAAGGGATCATGAGACACTTGACAGTTCGTCATACTCCACAGTAAAACGGCGTTGCAGAATGAATGAACAGAACGATCTTGGAGAAGGTTCGATGTATGTTGTCAAATGCCAACTTACCAAAGTCGTTTTGGGCCGGAGCAGCCTCTACTGCATGTTTTTTGATCAACCGATCTCCATCCATTGCCAAAAAGACTCCACAAGAGGTATGGTCCGGTAATCCTGCTAATTATTATGATTTAAAGATCTTTGGATGTCCTGTGCATGCTCATGTTGATAATGGAAAATTGGAACCGAGATCCATTAAATATATTTTTCTTGGTTATAAAGCTGGTGTAAAAGGGTATAAGTTATGGTGTCATGAAAATAGAAAAGTTGTGATTAGTAAAGATGTTGTTTTTGATGAAACTGCTATGATACCTAACTTATCTCTTAAAGGCTCTTCCAATAAAGAAAATCAAAAGCAGGTGGAGCATCAGATTAACACAGAGTCGAATCCTTAAGCTAGTACAAAAATTGAGAATAAAGTTGCTTCTTCACCACAATACTTTATCGCCAAAAACAGAACTAGAAGAGAAATCAAACCTCCAAAGAAGTATGCCGAGGCTGATCTAGTTGCTTATGCTTTAAATGTGGCTGAAGATATAGATGCAAACCAAGAGCCATCTAATTATTCTGAGGCGGTTAGCTGTGAAGACTCAGAAAAGTGGATGTTTGCTATGCAAGAGGAGATGAAATCACTCCATAAAAATAGAACATGGGATCTTGTGAAACTTCCTAAAGGTAAAAAGGTTGTTCACTGTAAATGGGTGTTTAAAAAGAAAGAAGGGACTCCAGGAGTTGAAGAACCCAGATATAAAGCAAGGCTTGTTGTAAAAGGTTACAGTCAAATTCTAGGAGTGGACTTCATAGATGTGTTCTCCTCAGTTGTAAAGCATAGTTCGATTCGAGCTTTGCTTGGTATTGTGGCCATGCATGATTTAGAGCTTGAGCAGTTAGATGTAAAAACTGCATTTTTACATGGAGATCTTGAGGAAGATATTTACATACAACAACCAGAGGGTTTTACAGTCTCAGAAAAAGAGAACTATGTTTGCTTGCTGAAAATGTCCCTTTACGGTTTGAAACAGACACCAAGACAGTGGTACAAGAGGTTTGATTCTTTTATGACTTCTCATGATTTTAAAAGAAGTATTTTTGATAGCTGTGTTTACTTTAAGAAAAACAGTGATGGTTCTTTTGTGTATCTACTTATTTATGTTTATGACATGTTGATAGCAGCAAAAAATAAAGGAGAGATAAGAAAGGTCAAAGCCCAACTAAGTGAAGAATTTGAGATGAAAGATTTGGGACTAGCAAAGAAGATACTTGGTATGGAGATTCTCAAAGATAGAAAAACAAGTAAATTGTACCTAAGCCAAAAGGGGTACATTGAGAAAGTTCTTTACAGGTTCAATATGCAGAGTGCTAAGCCTGTTAGTACTCTTTTAGCAGCCCATTTCAGACTTTCATCGGCTTTGTCTCCACAATCAGATGATGAGATTGAGTACATGTCGCATGTTCCATACTCTAGTGCAGTGGGATCTCTCATGTATGCTATGGTTTGTTCATGTCCAGATTTATCATATGCGATCGGTGCGATTAAGCGGATACATGGCGAATCCCGGTAAAGAACATTGGAAAGCGATTCGATGGATTTTAAAATACTTACGAGGTACTACTGATGTTTGCTTACAGTTTGGAAGAACTAGAGATGGAGTCATTGGGTATGTTGATGCTGATTTTGCTAAAGACCTTGATAGAAGAAGATCTCTCACTGGTTATGTCTTTACAATCGGAGGTTGTGCAATCAGTTGGAAAGCTACTTTACAAACTACAGTCGCTTTGTCTACCACTTTGAAAGCCGAGTACATGGCGATTCATCGAGGCTTGCAAAGAAGCTATTTGGTTGAAGGGACTCTTTAGTGAGCTCAATGAAGACCTTCAAATCATCATAGTATTTTGTGACAGTCAGAGTGCCATCTTCCTTACAAAAGATCAAATGTTTCATAAGAGAACAAAACACATTGATATTCGGTATCATTTTGTTCGTGATATTATTGCTCGTGGTGATATTGTTGTGAGCAAAATTAGTACTCATGAAAATCCTGCAGATATGATGACTAAGTCACTTCCTATAACCAAGTTTGAGCATTGCTTAGACTTGGTTGGTGTTCATTGTTGAAGTGAGAACAAAAGATCAAATGTTTCATGAGAGAACAAAACACATTGATATTCGGTATCATTTTGTTCGTGATATTATTGCTCGTGGTGATATTGTTGTGAGCAAAATTAGTACTCATGAAAATCCTGCAGATATGATGACTAAGTCACTTCCTATAACCAAGTTTGAGCATTACTTAAGGGGTTTTATGGAAGATGTGGAGAACTTGTTCGTTGAGAGTTCGCGATGAAGAACTTGTTTATTGAGAATTCGTGTCAAGGTGGAGATTGTTAGAATTAAGTGACCTGAATCCTTATTTAAATAAAATACAATGGTAAAATAAAATAAAAGAAGAATCCCTATAGAACTACACTTCTTATATTTTATTTTAAATAAGGTTTTTTAAACCTTATTAAACTCCATCCATTTGATATTGATTAAAATAAGGAGTTTCAATCTTACTACACTCCTATTAGAATATGGTTTTACAAGCCTATAAATAGACATAGTCTATTCCTCTTGTAATTGATTTGAATTCGACATAGTGAATTTTCTTCTCCTCTGCCCGTGGTTTTTTCCCGAAAGGGTTTCCACGTAAAATCTTTGTGTTCTTTATTTTTGTTTTTGTTTTCTTTATTAAATATTTGTCATTACTGACGTTATAGTTTTCTCAACTCTCTTGGCCCAATTTGCCTATGTGTTTTAGAACTTTAATACTTTTAGACTTTCATTTTACCAGTAGGTAAGTTAATAAATTGCCAACATGATTAGTCGCATAGGCTTGTTATCTACACATGAAACTCGTTTCGGTGTGGATTATCCCCACAAGTTTCATGATTTTGTCATTGCTGATTCTTTATGATGAATGAAATTGCTTTGTGACTTTTTATTTTTATTTTTAAAAATAATCCCAAGCTTTAATTCAAAATAATAATAATAATAAACTCCAGCTAGATTTAAAAAATTTAATCCCAAGCCTCCATCCCTCTGCCCTCACATTTGAATAATTTTGCAAGTCAAATAAAAACACCCCAAATACTGCAACTAATACTAAAAATTATACTAATTTGTTGTATATGCATCCATTAATAAAAATATAATTAAAACAAAAAATACTAGATGTAGTAATAAGGCACATAATATTTTTAGAGGAAAAATTTACATTAAAACTTTGAAAATAATATTATTAAAAAAACAATCACCAACTCTAAAAAATTTAATTTTTATAAATCATGAAAAATACATGAATGATAATTTTTTTTTAAATGTATATAATTAAAAATAATAAAAAATGTGTTGATAAATTAGAAAGCAACATAAAAAGATTCAATGGGAAGCACATTGTCTAGACAGGTTAGAACATGAACAATTCTCCACTATAAACCACAATCAGATAACAATTATAAAACAATGGAATCAATTGGTTTCGATTGTTTTATTCTGATTTATGTAATATGGCACCATTTCATAGATTACATCAAAATTTTGTTTGATTTGCACTGTTTAAGAGACAATGAATGATGTCTTAACAGATAGATTATCAAGGGAACCAACGCGTGAAGAACCAGAATCGAACACCATCACATGCAAACCATTTACATTTGCATAGAAAATATAAAAATTAAAGAACAAAAAAGTACGTTAACTATAAATAATATAAATATATACACATTCGAAAGAAAACTTTACAGTCGACCTCCATTAATGATGCAAATAAACATAAACTTGAAGCTCTCCAAAAGCCATTGCTAGGAAAAAAACGGTACCAGCAAGAGCAGTCTAGGAGGAGATGCCTCCCTGTTACACATATTAACAACATACAGATTCTAAACTGACACCTAATTAACCTCTACAAATGTCAAAAATTTCATTGTAGAGATCACTGCAGACCCACTTAAAAGACCTACATGACCAAACAAAAGATACTTGACCTAAGAAATTACAACAAGATTACATGATAGTAGCTGTAAATTTTTTTTTTTCTTTTAAGACTCAGATAGTTCCCTGATGGCTTCCCAATCAATTTCCACTGAAGGGTACTTTTCCAAACCGAAAATTTCGTTGTCATCCCACTTTGAATCAGAGAAATCGAAGAAAGTGATATCAGATTCTGGTGAAGAAGATCCTGCCAATGACTCATCGGATAAATCCGGGGATGAGGATGGGGATGATGATGATGACAGGGAGTTCATCTCAACTTTAGGACTAGCAAATCTTGGAGACTGATCAAACTCCTCACGCTTCACAGGGTAATCAAACTCAACCTTGGGCTTTGAATCGGGAACAGTACAGGCCTTTCCTGAATTCTCTTGTTTCTGCAAACTCTGGCAGATGGCTTGTAGCTTTGCGTCAACTGCAGAATGGAGGGGCTTGTAGTCACCAAATTCTCCAGAAATATGAGCTCCTTGGTGCTTGAGGTGGGGGAAGTTGAGCCTGGCAAACTCTCCTCTAAGCTTATAGGCAGCCTTGTCATAAGCCAAAGCTGCTTCTTCTGCTGTATCGAAAGTGCCAAGCCAAAGGCGAGTTCGGTTCTTGGGGAGTCTGATTTCAGCTACCCATTTGCCCCAGTGCCTCTGTCTCACCCCTCTGTACAGCTTGGTAGGCTTTGGAGGGGTGGAAGACACATGTTTCATGGGGACAGCTTTTGGGGAAAGAAAGTTGAACCTTCGGTTTTTTAGGGATGCGGTCGTAGGCCTAGAAGCAACCTGCTGCTGCTGCTGTTGCTGTTGATAGATTTGAGCTTGGATTTGGAGGATTTGAGAAGGGGTGAGTTGGTTTAGCCCAATGGAACCTGTTTGCTCAAAACCCATCAAGTTTTGATAGTTACAGAACCCTTGTTCTGCGCACAAATGGGTCCTCCATGGGGAGCAAAATTCAGGATACAGGTTAGACTGTGAATATGAAGAAGAAGAAGATAAAGGAGAGGTAGATGAAGCACTTTTCATAAAAGGTTCAAGCGCTTTCATCAACTCCGCACTAAAAGGATCTGAGAAAACTGAGCTGTTGCTGCTGCTATTATACATATCTATAGCTGCTGCCATATTCAAAAACTAGGTTGAAACCTGTATCTTAACCAAAACTAAAGAACAGGTACTAGTTTGATTAAAAAAAAACACAACCTTGAGGGACCAAAAATAAACCCTCTTAGCTGATGATAATAAATAAAGAAAAACAAAACAGAAATCTGGATCTCTATTCTGGGATCACCTGGCTTTCAGAAAAACCAAAAACACCTGACTATGATAGTTTAGGTTTGTTCTTGACAGAAACTTTTTCGACTTGAAAGACAGACGATTACAGAAAGGGATTCAGAGAAGAGGCGAGTTACAGAAAATGGGGGGATTAAGAAGAAAACTGAAAATGCTCGAACACTGTTGAAAATTCTGAAAACTCTCAATTTTTTATTTTATTTTCTGGAGTGGCCTCACCTTGGTGTTTTACTCTCATGCATTTCCAGGGTCACCTTATCTCTATTTATATAACCCTCTACCCATGTGCTTCTCTCTCAAAACCCTTTAGATTTTTTAATTAATTAATTTATTTAATTTATCACCTTCCTTCTCGTCAACTTTCAAGGATGCCTAATAATGCCTTTATTCGGTGGGGACGAAGGAAGTTACTGGGCTCCAATGGGGGTTCGCCATTTACTTGAAACGTTAACCGGCAGGTGTCAGCCACAAGAAGGGTGGTTTTACAAGTGTCTGACCGTGATTGGTGAGAACTTGGTTGACTGTGCTGGGGTTAGCCTTTTACAGTTTAATGCATCTTTTTTGTCCTGTTGTGTTTGATTTGCGGCAAAGGCTGACCTGTCTGATGGAATTTCATATTCATAAAGCAAAATAGGTGCCTTCTGTGGTCCGCACCTTTTAGATGCTCTGAAACGGTGGCTACACGGTCTCTAATTTTTTTTTTTACAAGTTTTTTATACAATATTAGGTGAGATCAAGTAACACAAATTAAATTTACACAAAAAAAAAAAACACAATTTAAATTAGTACGAAAAATATGTCTAATGAGAATTTCAAATCACAGTTTTATATATGTAAAAATAAATTATTGTAAGTTTTATAAGATGAAGTTAGTAATTTTTTTTTTTGGTATAATGAAAATTTTAATTTTTAATGTTTATTTTTTTGTCACTTCTTAATCTTTTAAAATAGTTGAATGTGACCATTAATCTTTTAAAAATACTCAAATTATTATTTTTTTAACGAAAATATTGACTAAAATGTTATATTTTTAGACATAACTTGTATAGCAATCCACGTGTACTTCATACTAATTTTTTGAATTATTATGAACTTTTTTTTTAGAATTTTGATTTATTTTATTATATTTTTTTGACTGTTTTATAATTATTAAATTATTTGTTAACGTTACATATAGACAAATAGTATTATGTCATCATGAAGCACATTTAGACTCTTTTGCATGTTACCATAACAATATCGTTAAAAAATTAATGTATTAATCAGCATTTCTTTTAAAGAAAGCGATTTGACTACTTTTTGAAGTCTTAAGGGCCAAATTTAGTTTTTAAAAACAAAAGAATAAGGGCCAAATTGATAAAAAAAATATAAACTTTAAGGACTAAATTTATCATTATATCTTTATTTTTTTTTATATATTTTACAATGTTTAGTAAGAACTGGGAAAATTATAATTTTGTTTTCATATTATAAGATCAGTATTTTCATATTTGTATAAAATTGTTAACAATATTAATGAAAATTTAATTAAGTGATTATTTAATCTCTTAAAATTACAATGTTGGTAAAAACAATTATATAATATATTAATTTAAAAATTGACATGAAAATTAAATATTGACTTTGGTTGAAATGGTGAAGTAGAGGGAGTAATATTAAGATGATATGGATTTGAACTTTGATGCATGTATATATTTTTATAAATCTATCGAAATAAAGACATAAATACCCAAAAACAAATATTTTCTTCTTCGAAAAAGTAAATTTCTTTTAATAAATTCATAAGTGAGTTGGTTTCGGTTTATAGTGAAATAAAGAATGTGGGCGAAAAAAATTGCGTAATAATATTAAAATGTACATATATAATAATAATAATAATAATAATAATAATAATAATAATAATAATAATAATTGGATTCAAATCTCTCTAAATGTAAAATATTTTGTTGGTTTTATTAAAAAAAAGTAAAAATACTCTTATTTTAATATAAATTATTTTTAATATGAAAATATATTTTATAATTTTTCTAATTAAATTTGTAAGACTAATTTAATTAGGAATTTTTTAAGATATTATGAATTAATAGATAGAAGAACTAAAGCAATAAAATTTATTTATTTAAAACACATACTTCTCGTATTTGAACTCATATTACAACTCTATGATTACGAGATAAAATAATGATAAGAAAGGAAATGAAAATTAAAAGTCATCTTATCTATTGAGCTTAAAAACATATAACTCGTGATGGTACTGAAGTAGAGGTGATCATGGGTTGGGCTACCCGGTCCGGCTCGACGGCCCACCCAAAATATGGGAGGGTTCTAGTAAAAATATAGGCCCGAAATATGGGTTTGGGTAAAAAATTGAGGCCCGTTTAGAAAATGGGCCGGGCTCGGGTAAAACTTTTTTGGCCCGAGTCTGGCCCGGCCGGGCCCGAATTATTTATTAAATATATATTTTATTTTTAATCAAATATATTTTTTTAAAATTTACATATTTTTTATTTGTTTTTTTTAATATTTGTTTTAAAAAAAATTTTATTTAATGAAAAAAGCTAAAAAAAAATTACATATTTTTTTGTTTTAATATTTGTTTTAAAATTTTTTATTTAATGAAAAAAACTAAAAAAAATTAATATGGCCGGGCCGGGCCGGGCTCGGGTTTATCAATTTTCTTTCAGGCCGGGCTTGAACAAATTTTTAGGCCCATGTTTCAGGCCGGGCCAGACTCGGACCTAAAAAACGAGCTTAAAATTTTGTCTAGGCCTGACCCGAACCCAGCCCAACCCAAACTCGGCCCGACCCGGCCATGATCAACTCTATACTGAAGTAAATCCATGATAATTGTCATTCACATAATAAGATTATTAGAAAATTAATTAGGTAATAATTCAATTTATAAACCCATATGTTAGCAGCACTGGTGCAGTGACTTCTTTATTTGTCTTGAACTGAATTCCCACTAGCACTTTCAGGTGCCAATGCCATTTTGACCTTGATTACATCTCCGACAATGGCTTTAAGCCAAATTTTATTATTAATGTAACTTTTAATGATGTATGGGACAGTCTGCGGAGAAAATGAAGTGATGACAAAGTTTAAAGTTTTGATGACATATATTATTATTTTTCAATATAAGGCCAGAATCACCTTCAAAATCTAGTATGGTTGCCAAGCAAAAAAAAAAAAGAAAAAAGAAAAAATTCCTTTTATACGAGATTGTCTTGGCAAATAAATTTATTATTTTTGGTAATTTGCTCGTAAATATATTGATCGATATGCAAAGGATATATTCTTATAATTATAAAATATAATACACAAATGAAATTTAATATTTATATTATTAATAAAATCTCTAATTGAATAGATGTTACGAGTTAATTGATTACCAACTTAGTTAAGAAGTTATTAACATACTTTTTTATTAAATGATTACTATTATTACTATTTTGATTTTTTTGTTTTTTTATACTTTTATATAGTTTTTAAATAAAACAATTAAAATTAACATGTTTATGTTATGAATACTATTAAATGGATGTTTAACCTTACGCCTTTCCTCTTCCGTAATTCTTCACATTTAATCTCCTTGTAATCACTTTCCTATTTATGTATTAGAAAATGAAGAGTCTAATCTCCCTATATATATATAGGAGTATACTACTTGTAACGTGGATGAAAAAGAAGAGAAATGCAATAGAAATCCCCCTTATTCTCATCTATTATTCTTGTGTTCTTTATATTATTATTTTTATAACACGTTATCAGTACAATTTTATTCAAGAGTGATAGGTCCTTAGTTTACGTCAAAATTTTGTTGGGCTCCAAGTATTGAAATTTAATTGTTTGATTAAAATATCGTAAGTGGCTGCTCGAGATTTGCTTGGGGTTGATCATTTTCTCTTCATTGCAAAGAATGCTTACAGTCTCTACTTCTCATCCACAATTACCTAAGCAAGTCTAATCATCTTTTTAAAAAAAATTATTTTGATTTCTATTAAGAAATTCAATTTATATAATTCTCTATTTTCATCTCTATGAATTTATAAATTCCTTCTCGAGTTTAATTGTTGCGTTTTCTATGTGGAGATATATATATTTGTTATTTTTTTTTATAGAATTTGTTGGTTTAGTTGTAATTTTGATTAAATTATATGATAGTTCTTATATCTTCTTATATATTGTAAATGTGTATTATATGCAATGATTAGTTCGGAGTTCAAATCTATACATGCTTCAGAACTGTATAATGATATTAATCATGAATTTTTGTAAGAAAACATGTAAAAGATTCTTTAAAATTATGGATTATTTTTTGAAAGAAAATTATGATAATGAAAAAAATGTCTCATTAGATCTACTCCATTCCCTAAGGTGAATTTAGCATTAGATAATCAATCTTAGGGTGGGTTTGGATGGGCAATGCGTTTACCTATGGTTAGTGTAAAAACAGCGGTGGCGGTGAGATTAGATACTGTAGCGTGAAACAAAAAGTAAGCTAAACGCACCGCACTACACTCAATCACCCATCCAAACCCACCCTTAAAAAGGATAAAGTTATAACAGTGGTTGTGAACATGGTCTTTTATGGACTAGTATGGGTATAATAATCACTGTTACTATAGTGATTATAATAATTCTTTTCTCTTCTATAGAGTGAAATGATAATTTAAAAGAAAAAAGAGAACAATTAAAGTTTTCCAAATAGCCCTTCGAAGATAATGAAAATATTTATATGATACTCAAAGATCATTTGACACTTGCATGTTGGTTGAATATTTTGCCAAGGTTTGATTCAACTGAAAAGCGAACAATATATAGACACATTTGATTTATCAAAATGATATTGAAGTAAATTTGCAAAAAATGATGACTTTAACAAATTATATTGTTTATTCATTCCTAGAAGTGAATGGAACTTATTGTTGTTATTGGCAAATAGATAAGTGGAAGATTGATAGTCCAACATGTTGCTAATTGTTTATTCTTGAAACAAAATAATCAATGGTTTATACTAATTAATCATTCTTTGGAGCGGATAATATCTTATGATCTTATTGGCAAAGAATATGAGATGAGCTTACATTATTTTTCGAATTATTTCTTTTTGTAACGTCTCAAATTTTATTAGGTTAGGATTGTTAAATTCTGTCAAGAAATTTGATTTGGTATGGCGGTTGAGTGCCTTGAATGTCTGTTTTAGGTCCTGAGTTTGATTCCCTTGTTCTGAATTTTTCCTATTAATTTTGAATTATGTCCAACCTGAGTCTTAGGACTTATCTTTTGATTTCATGATTTGTTGATAAGGATGAGTCTACTGGTTTAATGGTAAGGCTTCAACTTACCCCTAAGTCTTGTATTCAAATCTTGTTCAGCGTAGGTTAGGATTTTAGTAGAATCTTAATTTTATTTTATTTTTATTTTAGATTATCACATCCTTAAAATCACTCCCCTTTTTTACCGTCCAACTTTTCCCACTCCCCCTTTTCACGTTTCTTCTCTTTTGTTTCTCCCCCTCTTTTGTCACATTCTTTTTCTATCTTTCTTTTGTTTTGTTTCCTACTTGTTGCCATTGAGTGTGTGAATTTTGGATGGGCTAGTATGGGTACAAAAAGATTATGATAATGAAAAAAATGTATCATTAGATCTACCTTTTTACCTTTTGATTCTTCATTTGCGATTGTAAATCTAAGTAAGGGTAAGTAACGTCAATTTATTTTTTGATTTAAGGTTTAATTCGTTCTTTGAGTAGGGTGAGTTGTTAATGTTTATTCTCATTTTTTTTCATTGTGTTAATCGTTCTTGTGGTCTTTGATTAGGCGAAGGGTGTGGAATTTGCGATCCTCCAGTGGAGTAGTCACTATTTCGACGCTATTACTCTGAGAAGTAGGTGCTCGTATGTTGATTTTAGGGACTAATTTCCTTTGAAAAAGAGGGTGTATTTAAGTGAAATTTTGGGTTAAGTCGTGTTTGTTATTTGATGCAATTTGATACTGTAGTAGGTTTCAGAGTGCACTATTGTGTGGTTGCTTAGAACTATCAATAGTTTTGTGAATCTAACCCGAAAACTCGACTACAACTCAGAAAAACCTAAAAATTTATGTCACATGGCCGTTTGGCTGGCAATGTGACAGGTCATGTGCACCACACGGGCATATGGTCGTCCGTGTGCCAGACCATATGGAGCACACGGGCGTGTGCGATTACACGATCTTAACAAGTAGGCCGTATGGGCCCTTGTTGGTAAATTTGACGGCCCGATTAGGGGCTGATTAATAGACTTTAAAATCGGATCTGTGGTTACTTCGTGAGCTTATAAAACCATATATTGGTATGTTAGGAAGTATGTTTAGGGTGGGATTTGATATGTGATGGAGGAAGTGTATTCTGGCAATTTTATCACATTTTTTTGTGGTTTAACTGCAATATCCGTTTGGCAGCTCGACTGCACCTTTTTGAGTGGTATACTACCATGTATTGGTATGATCGGATGGATAGACTTTTGTAGTCCTAATTAGTGTGATTGGTTGGACGAATTTGGTGCGTAGCGAATGGGGATAGGATTTGTTCTGATATGATATATGTTTTTGAAAATATGAAATTTTGTTATGATATTTGCATCTATACATTAAAAGTTTGTATGTGGGCTAAGTTACACACTGGACTTCTAGCTCACTCATTTGTTTGATTCGTTTCAAGTGATCCTCAGACTAAGGATTTGTCTGCGATTACGGAGCTCGGCTCGAGCATTTTAATTTTAAGTATGTTTTGAATTTATTTTGGACTTTATGAAATTTAGGACTTCTTTTTTTGACAAAAAGACACAAAAAGGTCAAAACTTAATTAATAGAATCACACATTACAAAGTCATGGATTTCTTTAGGGTAATCCATTCCAAAAACCAAATTACAATTATTTAACATAGCATATTTGCACATGAAATCCGCAACCTTATTGCAACTACGATTGGCCCACTTAACAACAACAGTAGAAAACATCTCTAATGTTTTAAAGGTCTCTTTAGTGTAAACAGTTCTTGAACCTGTTTATAAAACTGGCACAATCAGTTTCAAAGATGGCGTTAGCAATGTTAAGAGAACGTGTAATCTTAATACCTTCCTCAAAAGCATAAAGCTCTGCTCATTCTGCCAATAATGAAGCCATCGGAATCACGGACAATCATACCAAAACCTGTTTTTTTGTTGAAGACAGTAGCATTAAAATTAATTTTCACCTTCTCACACAGTGGCTTTTCCCATTTTTTAAGAGCAGGAGTTAAAGGAAGCACTGGCTTGTTGACCAAATTATGGATCCGAAAATCCTGACTAAGATTTTTGGCCCTTTCCCAAATAACCCGAGCTTCATCCTTCTTCCCACGAAAAAAAAATTATTCTGGTTGTTCCAGCTATTTCACAACGTTGTTATAAAGTTTGCACCAGCTTTCTTATATATGATACGCACGACATATTTGATCCAATCAATGCAGTAGAGGTAATCTTTGGTGAGGAGCCTACCATCTAAACCACCAAGGGTAAGAATGGCTTGAGCAATAGGGCAACCTTTAAGAGCGTGGACGAGGGTTTTTGTACTTGTACCATACCTAGGGCAGTCCCTCATAAAGTCCTGCCAAATAGAGGAGATCTTGGCATTCGTAGGAAAGATATCATAGCCCATACGCCAAGCGGAAACCCAAATTTTTAGGAGGGTTTTGAGCTTCCAGATTGCTTTCCAAAAAAATCTATAACGACCAAAACCCATCTGTTTGAGAAGAAGCCATGAATAGGCAGACTTAGAGGTGTAAAAGCCATAGGGGTTATAGAACCAAACCAATCTTTTGTTTGGGCCATTTGAAATAATAGGTATGTTACAAATTTGGTCCCTCACATAGTAGCCATAATGATCACGAATCCGATCTATGTTCCAGCTTGTATGGTTATTAACCCATTAATTGCGTACTTTTTCTTCAAAAATAGTTGAAGCAGTGACGTACAATGATTCGCCATTTAAACCTTCAAAGCCCCTGTTATTTTTACAGATATTAATACTTTTCCTATCCCCAACTTGCCAGTCGAAACCATTTTCAAGGGCTTTAGCTACTATAACAATGCTAGCCCAGGTGTACGACGATTTTTCCACTTTTTTAGGATGGAAGAGGTTGCCATTAGGGAAATATTTCGAGCTAAGCACATGATAACACAACGTATCTTTAATGGTGAGGAGCCTCCAAACTTGTCTTCCAAGGAGAGCCAATTTAAAAAGGCATAGGTCTCTAAAGCCAAGTCCTCTTATGCCCTTTGGATGACAGACTTTGTCCCGTGCAAGCATTGCCTAGCCTTTACCTTTTTATTTGCATGCCCACCATAGTTGACATATTTTAGATTGCATATCCTCTAAGGTACCCCTAGGAGCAAGGAAAACAGATAGTGCATAAGTTGAAAGTGATTGGAGAATTGAATTTATAAAAATTTCTTTACCACCATAAGAAAGAAGTCTCTTGGACCAGTTATTTATCCTGTAAGAAAAATGGTTATCGATATTATGAAAAGCCAACAATTTCTTTTTTCGAGAAGGAGGGGTAATCTAAGGCAGTTTTCCAAGTTATCGACCACTCTTATTCAGAGCAAATCGCCATAAAGTTGACGTTGGTCCGTGGGTGTATTTGGGCTAAAAAAAAAAATTAATTTGTCAAGGTTTATTTTTTGTCCCAAAACTTGCGCAAACTCCCTAAGGATTTCCATAAAGGCTTCGACTTCACTTGTTTTGTTTCTAATAAAGAGAAGGGCATCACTAGAAAAAAACAAATTGTTAAAATGGGGGCCATTTTAACTAGCCCTAATGCCACGAATATGATCGAAACCTTGTGCATGTAAAAGCATTCTTGAGAAAGCCTCCATGCAAAATAAAAAGAAATAAGGGGAGAGGGGGTCCCCTTGTTGAAGACCCCTCTCAAAAGCAATAACCTCCGAGAGAACCATATTACATTTAACCACGTATCTCACCGATAGAACACAACGCATGATTTTATCAACCCAAAAGTCCTCAAATCCCAAATTCTTCATAATATTCTCGAGAAAATTCCACTCGACGCAGTCATAAGCCTTGCTCATGTTGAGCTTTATGACAAAGCCTTTGTTTTGGCCATTTTTTTAGCTCTCTAAATAGTGCATCAGCTTGTGAGCGATAAGAACATTGTCATGAATCATGCGAACTAGGACGAAGGCACTTTGATTCTTACTAATGAAAGGGGGAAAGGGAACCTTTAGGCAGTTCGCTAAGACCTTGGAAATAATTTTGTAGATCACCCTACACAAACTAATAGGACAAAAATTACTCATGTCATTAGGGTCCTTAATCTTAGTGATAAGGACGATCATCGTATTGTTAAGACAAGAAATGTCCTTGTTACCATCTAAAATATCATGACAAAAATTAAGAACATCTTTACCCACCACCTCACAATTCTCTTTAAAGAAAATACCCAAAAGACCTTAAATCCCAAGAGCTTTACGAGGATCCATTTGATTGAAGGCTTCAAGAATCTCATCATCCGTAAGTTTCCTAGCCAACATGCTGTTAACATACTGAGTGACGCTCTTTTGAATGTAACTTAAGTTAAACTCATCATGAGAGGAAGCTTCTGACTTAAAGAGATTATAAAAATAGTCCGAAGCAACCTTATATATATTATTTGTATCATTTACCCAAATACCATTAGAATCCTTTAACCTCTCAATTTTATTCTTCTTAAATTTGCTAGTGGCCCGAATGTGAAAAAAGCGTTTATTTCTATCCTCCTCTTTCAACCACTTAATACGCAATCTTTGTGCCCAATAGCTCTCATCTTCAGCATAAAGATGCCTCAACTTAAGATGAGAAATTTTCAACATGTCAGTATTAGACTCTTTATAAGGGCCATCAATAAGCTTGTCGATCCTTGCAACTAGCTTTCAAATATGATTTTTCATCCTTCTGTACCGACCATGTTGCCACGGACCAAGCTCCTCACACACCTTCTCAAGTTTCTCAATAATTTTTGTATCATTACTGCTCCAAGCTTTCTTAATAATATCTTTGGTTTCTTTCTCTTTTGCCCAGCACCCATCAAATTTTAAAAAAAGTCTCAGGTCTTTGAAATCCTCTGTAGGCTTTCAACGTATAGTATCCATCAAAATAGCATTGTGATCAGAGTTTGCTTGTCGCACTACATTTTTCGTAAGGAAGGGGAGATTATCAATAGTATTAGCAGAGATTAATAATCTATCCAACCTCTCTTTTACCATGTTATTACCATCACGATTATTAACCTACATGAACCAGTCCTTGTTGGTTTTCATGTCAACAAGAGTCAGCTCCTCCATCACATCTCTAAACTCGTCCATGGTCACCTTGGATTTCCTATGACCCCCTTCTTTTTCAGCATCATTGATGATAGCATTAAAGTCGCCACCTACGATCCAATCCTTCTTAACCGAGCTTCCCACCGTTCTAAGGATATCCTAAGACCAACTTCTCAAATTTGGATTAGCATGACCATAAAAACTCGTAAACCTAAGGCTATTTTGACTCTTCAGTCGAACAAGCTAATCAATATGGTGACTGGAGTAGTTTTGTATAGACACATCAACACCATCTTTTCACAGCCAAGCAACCAGATATCCTACATAGATTACGAACACGTGTGAAATTCTTAGAATGCATATTTGTTTGACATAAAAAGACAACATCAAGGTTATTTGCAATTAGAAGTTGCTTAAGTTCCCGAACTATCGTAGGGTTCCCAAGCCCATGACAATTCCAGCAAAAAAACTTCATTACTCTTAGCGGGGCTGGTCACCAGCCACCACCTTGCAATGTGAAAGACTGTCCACTAATTTCCTTCGAACCAATCTAGTAGGACTGTAACAGCCTAATTTTAGTAAAATCGGAACAATAGTTTCGGGACCACAAATCCGAGCTGAAAGAAAAATTTATTTTTATATTTTTGCATGATTTGCATTTAAATAAAAATGTCATATGAAAATTCTGATAAGAAAATTTTATCGATCAAGTGTTTAATTACAAAAAGGACCAAATTGCATAAAACGCAAAAGTTGAGTTCTAGTAGCTAGAATGATTAAATAGCAATGGAATTCAAAACTTGAGGTCCTTATATGGTAATTAGACCATTAATCAAAAGTTAGTAGATGTTTTTGATAATCATCCATGGAAAAATTAGAAAAGATTAAAGACTAAATTGGAAATAGAAATAATTAAAATAGAATTAAAAACATTTTATATCATCTTCTTCCTTAAATATTCCATGGAAACCCTATGAAAGACAAAAACAAGCTTTCTTGGCCTAATTGGGTAAGTATTCAAGCCCCGTTTTTAGTAATTTTTATAATTTTGAAATTGGGACAGTCTAATCTGTCTATTTATGGGGTCAATTTGTAATTTATCAAAGTATAGAAATTTTTCCATGGATGAATATGCTGAAAATTTGAAATTTATGGTAGAAAATGAAAGGTTGTTGGTAGATAAACAACTTTTACAAAGTGAACTTTGATGAAAACATTATTTAGGGGCTAAATTGTAAAGTTGTGAAAATTGAAGAAAACATCTGAATTTTATAGAATATAATGCTGTAAATTTTATATTGAAATTTTGGTTAGGCTTGGAATAAGGAATAGATTGCATGAATTTCATTTTCCGAGCTTAGGGATGAAATTGGAATTTATAGAAAGTTTAGGGGCAAAATGGTAATTTTACCTAGGATGTAAATTGAGTTCAAATGAATATGAAACGTGAGAAATTGATGATTAAATTCATTTATATAGATCTGGACACCTCAAATTCGAAGCTAGATCGAGGAAAAGAGTCGAATTAGTGCATTTTCTGGTACAAAATATTATTGAGGTAAGTTCGTATAACTTAATTGAGCATGTAAGTATGTTGTATTTGTATAGAATGTGATTTGTATTTATAGGAATTATTTGGATGTTACAATATAAGAAATGAAAACATGCTTGAAATTGTTTGAAAAAGGTTAAGTTCCGTTTGAATATTGGGTTTCGATGGATAAATGTGATTTCCCTTATTGAATGAGGTACTGCATTTGTTGCTGACGGGATTTAACTCAGACGAGTAATCCTATTGACCTCATTACAGAAAGGATTTAACCTGGACTGGTAATGTAACACCACTTACCCGTGTTTGACGCTGGAACCGGATACGAGGCATTACTGAACTTAACTTGCTTAAACATATAACCTTAGGCTATAAAATTTCATTTTCAATTTAAAATTTCCCATTCATATGCATAATAGCCTTATTATGGGCTTACAAGACCCTAAACATACATACGGAAGGTGTCGGAATTAAACTGAGAACTTTTGTACACTTAGAAAAATTTTGCCTAAATAGGGGCCACACGCCTGTGTGAAATAGAACACGCCCGTGTGGGCAGGCCGTGTGGTCACACACGCCCATGTCCCTAGCTCGTGTGGAATTTATTTTTCAATTCGAATCTACAGGGGTTTTCACACGGTCGGATACATGCCTGTGTCTTTGGCCCGTGTCCTTCACACGGCCTAGACACGTCCGTCATCATCCGTATGTTAAAACCTGGGTATTCTGTTTATGATGTTAGTAACCTCTTAAGGGGACACGGCCAAGGCACACACCCGTGTGCTGGCCCGTGTGATGAATCAAATTCTCGCAATTTGATACAGGGGACACACGACCTATCAACCTACCCATGAGGCTGACCGTGTGTCTTACACGGCCTAGACACACGCCCGTGTGTCTACCCGTGTGGACAATTATAAGGCTATTTTCCACGCCAATTGCCGTCTTAAAACATAAACACACTTATACCAACTCAAACAATGCATAACATGGCAATAATACAATATGAAGAATCACTAAGCATCATTCATTCACTTCATAAAATTCATCATCATTGAAACATGAAAAGCTTGACAATATTGGCCAATTCCCTATGGCCATTTACAAAATGAGTGATTAACATTAATAGCCAACATTTTGGCTTTCAAATATAACACAAAATGACCAAGTTCCTATACATGCCATACCCAAAATAATTCAACTTTACTATGCCAAAAGAATGATTGATAGTGTGATCCGAGCTCCGACGTTCTATGATCCCCGAGCTAGCTTGGCGATACTAAAAGAAAAAGGAAAAGAGAGGGATAAGCATATAGCTTTTAAGTTTGCATGAATTAAAATAGCAACATAAATATTCGTGGTAAAATCCATTCATCTCATAGAACAAATACAACACAAGTCCTCAAGTACTTTGTAATACTTACTCATACTTACGCTTACCCAACACATATCACATTACGGTTTCATAAATCATACTTTACTCAAGGTACCTATATCACTTCATCACATAATTTAACACTTATTCTATCTTGAACATAAACTTGAATCATTATCATCCTTAACTTAAATGTAACTCTTTGTCATCTTTGTATAACTTAGCTCTTTGTCATCTTAGCTCTTTGTCATCTTTGCATATTTAGCTCTTTTGCCTGTTGAACTACTCGGAATATCGGAGGATACTCAATCTCATCATACATGTATCTCGATGCCAATGCCATATCCCAGATATGGCCTTACATGGGATCACCTCTTGATGCCGATTCCATATCCCAGATATAGTCTTACACGGGATTTTTTAGCTCGATGTCGATGCCATGTCCCAAACATGGTCTTATACGAGATCGTACATAGATGTCGACACCATGTCCCAGACATGGTCTTACACGAGATCTTCCTTTAGTGTCGAAGCCATGTCCCAGACATGGTCTTACACGAGACCTTCCTTATTCGGTGTCGATGCCATGTCTCAAACATGGTCTTATACGGACCTTCCTTATTCGGTGTCGAAGTTATGTCCCAGACATTGTCTTATACGGGACCTACATTCAGTGTCAATGCCATGTCCCAGACATGGTCTTACACGAAACCTACATTCCTTTGGTGCCGATGTCATGTCCCAGACATGGTCTTACACAGGACCTCCTTATCTCATGTTGCGACATAGGTATCCATGCTATTCTGAATGTTCAACCGGGACATCAACTTATCATTATTTCATTATAATTTTTATTGAGAAATCACAGATCAATTTCATGGAAAATAATATACATTTCTCATATAAATAAGAAATTTAGAACATAATAATATATGTAGCTTTAATTTCACATAAACTTACCTCAGTACTTCAAATATATGTAGGTATTCAATTTAATCTGAAATCTTATTCTTGCCTCGGTTTTGGTCCGAGCTTCGTGTTTCTTGATCTATAATAGTAAATTCACTTATTTAATACTCACATTGACTAAATCGACCCATGAATCATACTTTGGCAAAAATTATGATTTTGCCCCTAAATTTTTACATAATTACACTTTTGCTCCTAGGCTCGTAAAATGATTTTTATTCAACTTTCTTGTATTTTAGACCTAGCCGAATTATTTTCTTAACTACATCAGTCCCTAATTTCCTCTATTTCACTCATGTATGACCATTTTCATAACTTTTGCAATTTGGTCCTTTTATATATTTTTCATAAAAAACATTTAGAAAAAGATGTTTAGCATACATCAAACTTTCATATTCTTTTATAAATCATCAAAATACATGCATGCCATACATGGGTAAATTTTTGAACATGAACTCTAGCTCAAAATATAGCTAGAAATAGCTAAATCGAGCTACGAGGATTTCAAAAATACGAAAAACATTAAAAACGGGGCTAAGAGGTACTTACAATCAAGCTTGAAAGTTCAAGAAACCCTAGCTATGGAGAGCTTGTAAAATTCGGCTATGGTGAAGAAGATGGACACTCATTTTTGACTTCTTTTTCTCTTTTAATTCATTAATTAACCAAATGACTAAAATGCCCTTAAGGCCCCTTCCTTAAGATTTTTCCTTCTCATGTCCATTTTTGTCCATCTTGACTTTTAATGGTCTAATTGATAAATAAGGACCACTAGTAATTTTTATAATTCTATTTTATACATAAATCTTCTAAATCTCATATTTTCTAATCTTTACAATTTAGTCCTAATGGACAGTTTGATCAGTACTTAATAAAATTTCTTCATGAAATTTTCACACAATCATGCAAACACCTCATAAGCCTCATTAATCATAAAACAAATATTTCTACTTCAAATTTGTGGTCTCACAACCAATATATCGGCTAGGCCCTAAATCAGGCTGTTACAGGTAATCCTAATATAAACCCTCTTGAGCATATGTTACAGATAGGATTTAGCCCGGATGGGTAATCCTAATTAAGCTCTTGTGAACATATGTAGAAACATGATTTAGCTTGGACAAGTAATCCTGTTATATGATATGTGGCTCAAGAGTGTGCTTTCTGATTAAGTGCCCTAATGGTTACTCCTAAATATGAATTGACGGGTTATTGAAATTGTACATCTTGAGTTACTATCTGAATATTCATCGGAATTTCAATGATTCAACGGATAAAACACTTGACATGATATGAGAATTATGAGATGAAATGAATAATATCTTGAAAGAATATAGCATGATGAGCTTATCTATGTTTACTTGATATACATGAGACATATGTAACTAACTTGTTTGATTGAGTGCATGTGTTTAGGCAATTTGACAAGTTGATGGAGAACATGTTATTGTATGTTTAAATTTAATAAATGAGATTGGTAAGTTTTATTCTTGTTATACGAACTTACTAAGCATATAATACTTACTAGGTTTTATTTTCTCTGTTTATAGTACTCGGAAACTCGTGAAGGTTGGTGATCGGTTGGATCATCATCACACTATCTACAATCTTATTTTGGTATAATGGCATGTATAGGTTAACTTGGCCATTGTTGGCTTGAATATGTTATTTGTACTCTAGCCATTGGAATGACTAGTAATGGTTTATTTTGGTATATTTATAAGGCATTACATTATGATAAACACATATGTGTTAAGTATGGTTCATTAAATGATGTTTAATGTATAGATTAAATCAAGGTAAGATTATAAACATATATGTATGCAATGATATAACATATTAAATGTTAGAATTTGCTTGAATTAAATACTTGGATTGGTTGGTATTTGAATGTAAGTTTTCATGTAGGTTCATGGCAAAGTTTTGGGTGAGAAATGAAGTTAGAAATGGCTTTATTTTGTCCACACGTATAGACACATGGGTGTGTGTCTTGACCGTGTGTGACACACGGCCTGGTACATTGGCGTGTGATTAGGCCGTGTGTCTCCTGCATCATATATTTGAGAAACAAAATGCTCAGAATTGAGACACGGGTAGAGACACAGGCGTGTGTCTCAACTATGTGTGCTATACGGCGTAGAACACGGGCGTATGTCTTGGCCGTGTGAAACCTGCACCTAATTTTAAAAAAAATTTAATTAACCACACGACCTAGCACACTGGCGTGTGGCTAGCCGTGTGGTGCAAGTCACAGATTTACATGGGGTCGGAGACGGCCTGTGACATGGGCTTGTCATATGATCACATTGGCGTGTGCCCTGACTACACAGGCGTGTGTACCCTGACCAGACGGGCGTGTGTGCCTTGCATCTTGGAAAATTTTTTGAAATTTCGCGGGAAATTCTATGAGTTTTCGATTTAGTCTTAACTCGATTCTAATATTCATATTGGGCTTCGAGGGTCCATTTAAGGGACATTGTGAATAATCTTATTAAATGAAAATAATTGATGTGAATTATTCGTAAATATTCTGAAAGCTCTGGTAATGCTTTGTAACCCTGTTTCGGCGACGGACATGGGTTAGGGGCGTTACAAGGACTCTCCTTGTTGTTCTTCCCATTACTCCCTTTTTTTCTTTTTCTTTTACACTTCATTCTGCCCCCTCGATCACGTATTGATTTTGTTGGACACTTCTCCATGAGGGAGCAAGATTCTAATTCCTCTTCCCTAACTCTGCCTTTTTCCTTTCCCTTTAGCGTCGTGAATTAATTTTCATCCTCATTCCCAACTTTGTTACCATTATTCTTTTTATTCGAGTATATCTTTTTTTCTAGTATTTCGATCCTGTTTTGCCAGTTTTTTTCTATTTTGGGTTGACCCCCTAACTGAACTCTAAGCCAACTCCTATATTTAAAATTGAGGTTGCACAACTCGAGGTGTTCTTTTTCTTAGTACATTTTCGTGTGGTATGTCCAATGAGGCCGCATATGTAACAAAAGACTAGTAACCTTTCATAATTGATGGCACAAATAGTCCGAGCTCCCTCACTTCCAACCAGATGAATAACCCTTCGAAAGGATCTTAAAACATCTATTTTGCCCCTAATTCCTATGTAATCAGTCCAGCCTCCATCTCTATCTCGCCAGTCAATTACCACAACCTCCCCTATCTCCTTTCCCACATCGATGGCAACCTGTTTATCCATTTTCTCAAAAGGGATGTTATAAATCCTAATCCAAAATGGCATAATATTAAACACATAGTCGTCCAACTCTTGACCCTTTATAAATAATAACATCGCAAACAGGCATTGATCAAAAAGCCATAGAATCAAGTTTAAAATTCTCGTTCGATTGTTCATATTACCAAATCTCACAAGTATTACTCCTTCATTTAAAGCCACAAAGCTGACTTCTTCCTTGGTAAACTATAAGGATTTTAGAACACGGTACATGGCTTCTCTGTTAATTTTCCCCGCAGACATAATCTTTCTAACAGCCCACACCTAGTAACCCTGTATGTTTTCTAAATTCATGTTCGTGTTGATCACCTTTTTTTATTCTTCTTTAGAGAAATTTAGCCTGTAACACCCCTAACCCGTATACGTCGCCAGATTAGGGTTACAAGGTATTACCGAACAATACACATCTTTAACATACATAATTCATACATTTATGCATCCATACTCAAATACCATTTAATCACAAACACATTGTCCCTTCTAAGGGCCTACGAGGCCTTAAACAACCTTTAGAAGTGGTTCGGGACTAAACTGATAACATACGGAAATTTTTGGAAGCTTAGAAAAATTTCAACCATATAGGGGTCACACGCTCGTGTGAACAGGTAGTGTGCCCTTCGAAGTGGACACACACGCCTGTGTGCCAGGCCGTGTGCTAGGCCATGCCAAACCTGTAGGGTATACTGACTTATGCAACATGGCCAAGTCACACACCCGTGTGCTAGGCAGTATGCCAATTAAGGGGTATACTGACTTGTACCACAAGGCCAGTCACACGCCCGCGTGTAAGACCGTGTGAAGCATACTGACTTCAATTTAATTTCAACACCAAGGGACATAAGGTCGTGTAACATGACTGCGTGTCACGTACGGCTGAGACACACGCCTGTGTCTCTATCCGTGTGGAAAAAAATAGGCAATTTGCATTGCCAATTTGCCACTCCAACTTCAATGTACCTACACAAGGCAAAATGGTACCATTTCATCATGCCATTAGGTAGCCAAAATCATCAACCAAATGCAGAATTCATACCATTATAATTTCATCTATTCTCATTCTCAAATCAATACCATTTACTTAGCCAAATACATGCCAAAACAATATCAAACAATATGGTTCATTTACCATAATTCACATAACCATTATAACTTCCATAATGTCTTGGTTACAACCATGCCAAAACAAACCAAAATAAGCCATCACTCATCGATATATAAATATACAAACCAAAACATATACATTTACAAGCCATTTGTGGTCCTGAAACCGCTATTCCGATTTGACCAAAAATAGGCTGTTACAACTCTCCCCCCTTTAGGGATTTTCGTCCCTGAAAATCTTACCAGTGAATAGGTTCGGGTATTGTTTTCTCATAGCATCCTCGGGTTCCCATGTAGCTTCTTCAACCCCGTGTCGATGCCATAATACTTTCACTAATTCGATTCTCTTATTTCTCAGCTCTTTGATCTCACGAGCTAAAATTTGAATCCGTTCTTCACCATATGATAAATTTGATTGTATTTCAACTTTGGTTGGAAAAATAACGTGCGAAGGGTCTGATCGATATTTTTGTAGCATTGATACGTGAAACACATTATGCATCTTTTCTAACTTAGACGGTAAGGACTGCCGATATGCCACTGGCCCAACTCGCTCAGTAATCTCATATGGCTCGATGAATCGTAGACTCAATTTCCCTTTCTGACCAAACCACAATATCTTTTTCCACGACGACACTTTCAAAAACACTTTATCCCTGATCTGGAACTCAATATCTTTCCGTTTCAAGTCTGCGTATGATTTCTGTCGATTCGAAGTTGCTTTCAAACTATCGCGAATTACTTTCACTTTTTTCTCAATCTCTCTGATCAGATCAACCCCGTGAATCTTATTTTCGCTAACCTCAGTCCAGTACAATGGTGTTCTACATTTACAATTGTATAGAGCTTCGTACGATGCCATCTTTATACTCAAGTATCTAAATAACTCGTTCAGATTGACCATCTGTTTGCGGGTGAAACGCAGTGCTAAAATGCAACTTTGGGCCCAAAGCTTCTTGCAATTTCTTCCAAAATCGAGAAGTAAATCTTGGATCTCTATCCGAAACAATAAATAGGGGAGAACCATATAATCTCATAATTTCAGAAATATACAATTCAGCTAATTTATCAAGCGAGAAATCTATACGTACCAGAATGAGATGAGTTGATTTCGTCAATTTGTCAACAACAACCCAAATTACATCTTTCTTTTTCAGAGATAAGGGTAAACCCGATACGAAATCCATTGTTACTCTATCCCACTTCTACTCAAGAATCATAATATGCTGTAATAAACCTGACGGCACTTGATGCTCAGCTTTGACTTGCTGACAAATCAAACATTTCGAAACAAATTTTCAGATATTTTGTTTCATGCCGTGCCACCAATAAAGCTGTTTCAAATCGTTATACATTTTCGTGCTTCCCAGATGTACTGATAAACAACTATTGTGTGATTCGTTTAGAATCTTCTGAATAAACTCTGAATTTCTTGGTACACATATTCTATCACGAAACATCAAATAGTCATCAGGTGCTATTTGAAACTTTGAATCAGAAGTCGACTCACACTGAGCTCGTTTTGCTTGCAATCCATTATCAATTTTTTGAGCCTCACAAATCTACTGTAGAAATAACGGTCTCACTTTCAACTCGGCTACTATCGAACCGTCGTTAGACAAAGCTAATTGTGTGCTCAAAGCATGTAAAGCAAATAAAGACTTTCGGCTCAAAGCATCAGCAACTACTTTCGCTTTCCCTGGATGATAATCAATCACTAATTCATAGTCTTTTAGCAATTCTTGCCATCTCCGCTGTCGTAAATTCAAATCTTTTTGAGTCATCAAATATTTCAAGCCTTTTGGGTCGGTATAAATATGACATTTCTCACCAAACAAGTAATGACTCCAAATTTTCAATGCGAACACTATTGCGGCTAGCTCTAGACCATGCGTCGGATAATTCTTTTCGTGTGGCTTTAACTGTCTCGAGGCATAAGCTACAACTTTGCCTTCCTGCATCAAAACACAACCCAGACCATTTAACGATGCATCACTAAAAACTACGAATTCTTTACCTGACTCAGGCTGAGCTAACACTGGTGCCTCTGTCAATAATGCTTTCAACTGCTCGAAGCTCTGCTTACACTTTTCTGACTGCTTAAATTTAACATCTTTTTGAAGTAATCATGTCATCAGAGTCGCAATAATCGAGAAGCCTTTCACAAATCATCTATAACAGCTAGCTAGTCCAAGAAAACCATGGACTTCGGATACATTTCTCGGAGGCTTCCAATCTATAATCGTAAAAAATTTGCTCGGTCAACTCGGATACTCGCGGCTGAAACTTATGTCCCAGAAAACCAACCTCCCGTAGCCAAAACTCACATTTACTGAACTTTGCAAACAACTATTTTTTCTCTCAAAGTTTGTAACACGATTCTCAAATGTTCGGCATGCTCAGACTTATCACGAGAGTAAATCAAAATGTCATCAATAAACGCAACTACGAATCAGTCTAAGTAGGGCCTGAAAATCTGGTTCATCAAGTCTATAGAAACAGCAGGCGCATTTGTTCGTCTGAAAGGCATAACAAGAAATTCGTAGTGTCCGTACCTTGTTCTAAATGCAATTTTTGGCACATCTGAGTCTTTAACTCGCAACTGGTAATAACCTGATCTCAAATCAGTTTTTGAAAACACTGTTGCCCATTTGAACTGATCAAACAAATCATTTATTTGTGGCAAAAGTGTATTTATTCTTGATCGTCACTTTGTTGAGCTGTCGATAGTCTATACACATTCTCACCGTGCCATCTTTCTTTTTCACAAATAACATCGGTGCACCCCAGGGAGAGAAACTCGGTCTAGCAAAACCTCTATCTGTCAACTCTTGCAACTGAGCTTTCAATTCTTTTAACTCTATTATAGCCATTCTGTACGGAGCTATCAATATTGATATTGTTCCTAGTTCTAATTTAATATCAAACTCAACCTCTCTGATAGGTGGTAAACCCAGTAACTCTTCGGGAAATACATCTAGATAATGGCACACAACTGGTACTAATTCAATATTTGTTTCTGTCACTTTTGTATCAAGTACATAGGTACCCCTTTCTCACAAATCTTTGAGCTAACATAGACGAGATCTCAACTGGAAAACTATTCAGATCATCAAATTCAATTCTAATAGTCTCATTATTTTGACATTTCAGTTCAATTGTATTCGTCTACAATTTACTATAGCATCATGCATCGTTAGCCAATCTATTCCCAAAATCACATCAAATTCATCAAATGGCAACAACATCAGGTTAGCCAGAAAATAGAAATCTCAATTTATCAACGGAAAATTCTTGCAGACTTTGTCAACCAAAACACATTTGCCCAAAGGGTTCGATACTCTAATCACAAATTCAGTGGACTCTACAGGAAAAATCTTACTAGATATTAAATTCATACATATATAAGAATGAATTGATCTTGGATCTATCAATTCAATCACATTAGTATCATAGAGAGTGAAAGTACCGGTGATAATGTTTGGAGATGACACTTCTTCACGAGCGCGAATAGCGTAGGCTCTAGCTGGTGCTCTAGCATCGAATCTCACAACTGAATCCTTTGTCGCCCCTCTACTACCACTTACATTTCCAGAAATTCTAGGTGGTCTACCTCTATTCGATGTGTTACTTGGTCTCACATTCTGAACTTATCTTTCTTATCCAGCTCAGGACAATCTCGGATGAAGTAATCTAGCGAACCATATTTGTAACAAGCTTTATTATTTTTATTCCAACATTCTCCAAAATGTCGTCTCCTACACTGCTGACACTCGGATTTGTTGTCTCTCACACTGCCAACACTCCATATTGATGTAGCTTGAGCTTTAGAACCTAAGTATTATTTTTTACGATCTCTGTTTGAATATTTGTTTGAAGCATTTGGGCGAGCGTACGAATCTCTGGATTTCTTTGATGATGATTGATATGGGTTACTCATCGATCTTTTTCTCAAGTCTCTAGCTTCTGAATCTGCTTTTCTCTTTCTTTGCTAAGATCCTCAATTTTACAGGCCCTTTCAACTAGAACGACAAATTCTTTTAACTCTAGAATTCCGACTAGTAGTTTTATATCTTCGTTCAACCCATCAACGAACCGCTTACACATAATCTTTTCAGAAGAAACATACTCCCTGTCATACTTACTCAACTGTACAAATTCTCTCTCATACTCGGTTACAGTCATTTGGCCTTTTCTTAATTCTAGAAACTCTTTGTGCTTTTGATCGAGAAATCTTTAACTGATATATTTCTTTCAGAATTCGGATTGAAAGAACTCCCAAGTAACTCGTTCTTTCGAAACCACAGATATCAACGTGTTCCACCATTGATACGCAACGTCTTTCAACAAAGATACAACACATTTGATATATTCGTTAGGAGTACAATACAATTCATCGAATACTTGAATCGTATTTTCGAGCCAGAACTTAGCTCTCTCAGCATCTCATCAGCAGTAGCCCAGAACTCTTCAGCCCCATATTTACAAATCTTATCTACTAGCGGCTTGTTCAACCATATCGAATTTATAACTTGAGGAACAACAGGGATTTGTTGAGGATTAGGTGGGGGTGGAGTTTGTTGAGCAACCGGATTCGTTCGAATGAACTCCATGAACCACTCGTTCATTATTTGGAAAAAGGGTTGTTTAGCCTCTCCCTCGTGGCTACTTGTTACATGTCTAGAATCAAATGGTGCTGCCCTTTGAGCAGGAACGGGTGCATTACTTTCTACATCATCAGCTACAGCTCGTTTGGGATCCATTACTATACGAAAACACAATTTAAGCTATCAGGAATCATTACATTATCGTAAAGTATATATGACATCTATAGCTAGATTCTCTTACACACTACGTTAGTCCTAGAATCAACTAAACTGTAGCTCTGATACCAATAAAATATAACACCCCTAACCTGTATCCATCGCCAGAGTAGGGTTACGAGGTATTACCAATCAATACACATCATTTAACATACATAACTCATACATTTATGCAGTCATACTCAAATACCATTTAATCACAAACACATTGTGTCTTCTAATGGCCTACAATGCCTTAAACATGCTTTAGAAGTGGTTCGAGACTAAACTGATAACATACAAAAAATTTGGAAACTTGGAAAAATTTCAACCATACAAGGGTCACACGCCTGTGTGAACAGGTCGTGTGCCTCACACGGCTCCAGATACACCCGTATCTCAGGCCGTGTAGAAACATGGCATACATACTGACTTGGGTCACACGGCCAACCACACGCTCGTGTGTCTAGCTCGTGTGCCCTTCGAAGTGGCCATATACGCCCGTGTGTCAAGCTATGTGCTAAGCCGTGCCAAACCTGTAGGGTATACTGACTTATGCAACATGGCCAAGTCACACGTCCATGTGCCAATTAAGGGGTATACTGGCTTGTACCACACGGCCAGTCACACGCCCGTGTGTGAGACCGTGTGAAGCATACTGACATCAATTCAATTTCAACACCAAGGGACACAAGGCCGTGTAACATGACCGTGTGTTACATACGGCTAAGACACACGCCCGTGTCTCTATCCGTGTGGAAAAAAATAGGCAATTTGCATGGCCAATTTGCCACTCCAACTTCAATGTACCTACACAAGGCAAAATGGTACCATTTCATCATATAATTAGGCAGCCAAAATCATCAACCAAATGTACAATTCATACCATTATAATTTCATCTATTCCCATTCTCAAATCACTACCATTTACTTAGCCAAATACATGCCAAAACAATATCAAGCAATATGGTTCATTTACCATAATTCACATAACCATTATAACTTCCATAATGTCTTGGTTACAACCATGCCAAAACAAACCAAAATAAGCCATCACTCATGGATATATAAATATACAAACCAAAACATATACATTTACAAGCCATTTCTAATAGCCAAACACACATCAATATTAACATCATTTACAAGCCAAATCTCATGGCTATGATCACAACCAAAATACCATATCTAGCCTATATATGCCATATACCATAAATGTATAATTCAAAAGTACCAACTTAGATGTTTAATAGTGCGATGATGTTTCCGACAACTCTCGGATCCGAGCTAGCCTTGATTCAGTATAAAACATAGAAAAATAACACAAATTAAGCTTCATAGCTTAGTAAGCTCTTATGAGAATAACTTAATTCATCGAATAAACGCAAATAAACTAATTATACATGAAAAAACCATATACACATTAACTACAAATATTTCTCATGTCTCAAAACATGATCAAATCCAAACTCATCGAACTTTCACTATGTAATACTCGAATAGGTTCTGTACGTACCTGTATCACCTCGTACTAACCTCTTTGTCAACCACATCATTCGTTTACCAGTTGAACCATTCAGAATAGAAATCAGTTACTCAGGAGTCTCGTACGATAAGTACCTATAGCCAAATCAAGGTAACTTATCCCCAAGAACTATTATCATGGCTCGAAGTCAAATCATTTGATATGCATGGCCCGAAGCCAAATCGGTAAAATACGCACCCGAAGTGCGAATATCATGGCCCAAAGCCAACTTAATATATCACTTACTAACATGTCAATAGTTTCCAAAACTATTCCCAAGGTTCAACCGGGCTTTCACACTTTTTGTTTCTATCATCGAATGCATCCGTAAAGTCGTTTTCACAATTCATACATTATCCATAATCCCATTTTAACAATTTATGCAATATTAAAGCATTTTAACATACATTTATAATGTAATCATCACATACGAGCTTACCTCGTATTCAGAATTGACGGATCGGGTTGACTACTCGATAGCTTTGCTTTCCCCCCGATCTAAATCCGAATTCTTTCTTTCTTGATCTATATGAATTCAAAATTAACTTATTCAATCACATATTCTTTCAATTTAGTCCATATCACACTTTAAAGCACTTTTACACTTTTACCCCAAGTATTTCACAACTTTTACAATTTTGTCCTTATTTCACAAAACACAAAATTCAAATAATTTCAATAAACCCAAGCTTGGTCAAATTATTTATAGGTACTTAGAAGCCCAAAACTTCCATTTATTTCACATTTCAACCACTCAATTTGCACTTTTGACAATTTAATCCCTATTATGCATTTTCATCAAAAATCACTTAACAAAACATGTAAAACTATCATCAAGCTTTCATATTTCAACATTAAACATCAAAGAACACATAGATTCAACAATGGTAACTCTCAAAATCTTTAATAGTTTCGAAATTAAAGGTACGGGCTAGCTAGATTGAGTTGCAACGATTACAAAAACATAGAAATTATTAAAAATCAAGCTCAAAACACTTACCAATTAAGCTAGGAAATGACCGAACCCTAAATGGCCTTTCATGGATGTTTTCTTCATCTCAAATTCGGCTAGGTTGAAGAAAATAAACAAAAATTGGCTTTATTTTACTTATTTAGTCATTTAATTACTAAATGACAAAATTAACCTTATTACTAATTCAAAATTTCAAATATGCCATGCCATTATCATCCACTATCTAATTAATGGGTTATTTGCCACATGAGGACCTTCACTTTAAGGTTCTATAGTTATTAGACACATTTAACTAATAGAACTCAAGTTTTTCACTTTACGCGATTTAGTCCTTTTTATCAAATTGGCCATTTAAACGATAAAATTTCTTCAAAAAATTTTCACACATACATGCTTTCATACTATGAACATTATAATAATAATAATAAAATAATAATTTTGATTTCAAATTTGTAGTCCCGAAACTACTATTCTGATTTGACCAAAATCGAGTTGTTACATAGCCTTTCCAGCAAATCATTGATATCCTCAGCCGTTCTTGAAACCAGAAAAGCGAGCAACCTCAACAAGCACCACCGCTAAAACCAAGCAGACCCAGATCCTTCAACAGGATCAAAACTAAAATAAAACTACAAAGACCATAAAGAAAGAAAACATCAAACTCCAAAAGAAAACAAAACAAGAAAAACAGATAAAATGAGAACAGATCCAGCAATATCACCAGTCAATATGAAAGACCTAAGAAACGTTAAAAGAGATCGTCCCACAAAACAAGTGGAAATCAGGTAAGAAAACCTAAAGAAGCAAGGAAACAGTTAACCATAAAAAACAGAAAGAGCGTCAAAACTGAGATAGAAAAGGAAATCACCTGTGTTATGTACCACAAAACAAAACCCATGAAGAGGAAAGCAAGCAGCTCTTAAAGAAAGGAGAGCCAATGAGAAACCAGAAAAACCGATTAACAAGTCAAAGAGAAACAAAATAGAAAAGACTACCAAAACCCAAATAGTGAACTACGTACAAAATAGAAAAACAGAGAGTAGAAATTTTATGAGAAAAATCAACGTAATAAATGAGAATAAGGAAATTCGAAAAGATGTTTGCATGCGATAAAGAAAAAAACATAAGAAAAGTCAAAGCACCAGGCCAAGAAAACATGCAGAAAAAGACGAAACCATGCAAGAAATGTAAAAACATGCAACAAAGATAAAGATGCTCAGAGAAGACGACAGCGATCACCGATCAAGAAAACCCTCGTTCCTTTTTTGCACCCCCACGTAAAGCACTGTACTTGTCTCGAAAAGCTCTCCTATGAAATCCTTGAGAACCCCACGAAATAGGGACTTACAAAACAATACACCACCGTCCAATTATTCTTATTAAAAAGGAACAAAGACGGACACCAAAGCAAAAAACGAATCAAGAAAGAAATCGCCAAAATCTTGGAGCAAAAACCCGCTGCTATGCTGCTACCAGTCGATGCTACTAGTCCTATGAAATTTCGGACTTTTTAAACTGTTTTTGGGACATTTATTTTGGTATTTTTTCTTATTTGCAAACATAATATTTCAGTTTGGTATTTCTGTCAAAGACAATATAACAATGGAAACATTACGGTTTTCAAAATTAAGCACTTTGAAGTAGTTTGTTTCCACCGCAAAAGTTTTCAAATCAATAAAAATGTTGGTTTACAATATTGAGTAGTTAAAGCAAATAATTAATAAGACAAGTTTTCTACAAAACGCGCTCTCACACAAATTTCTGGACATTTTTCATTAAACTAATTAACTTTATTTACTTTCGATTTAAACCTAGGTTTTCATGAAAATAAACGGGTAATGTTTTTGTATCGATCTAACCTTTATAATATGACTGTAGCGTTTAGGCCGGGTTTGTGTTATACTTATTCATTCTTTGAAGTGAATGTTTGCAATAAATATAATAAATTCTATTATCACTTTTGATCATTAAACTCAATTTAGATATTTAAAAATTTTGACATATTTCTTGAAGTGAATATTACAGATACTTTTATAAAAATTATATTTCTTTTGTTGAAATAATGCATTATGAACCTCTCATTAGTTAAGACATTTCTAGAAGTAAATGTCATAATATTACTTATATATGGTTACTAGATAAAATGAATGATAATGAAATTATCAATTATCATAATTTATATTGACATTATAATTCTACTAGTTGTGAAAAAAGTATAAGGCTAAAAAAAAGGATGATGCTAATAAATATTATGATAAATATGAATGCATTATGTACATACCTGTAACATGTCTAAAACATTAAATTTTGCAATGTCTTATATATATATATATATATATATATATATATATATATAAGAGATACTCTATAATGCATGATAATAAAATTTGAATTGAAAATATGCTATAAGAAGTGGAGGTTAGAAAATTTTAATTTTAAACCTCATAGTTGTAGCTTTAATATCTTATTGTGACATTATAATATTTTGTATTTTATTGTGTTATTGTATATAAAACAATTTATCCAACTGCATGCTTCTTAAAGTGATTGGTTAGTGACATGAATTTAATTTTTTGCTATGTTTAACATATATTTTATTTATACTTATTCATTTTAATATACTTTTTATGTGAATAAATAAAGGTTTTTTAAAGATCTGAAAATTTTATTATCTATGTTGAAAAGAATTGTAAAACTGCATATTATTTAAAAATAAATTACACATTCACTAATGTTATATGATAAAATAATATTTTATTACATATGCTCTTGAAGAGCTAATTAATATTGAATTAGATTGTAAAAGCTCTTGAAGAGCTAATTTTGCTCCCTCTTACGATGTAAAATTTTGTAAAACATAATATTAATTTTCAAATTAAGAAGATATATGTTGAAGGAAATCTTTATGTGTTTTACATTAAAACCATGGATAGAAATGATATGAGATACTCATATTTTTATATTATAAATATTCCCTGAAGGAATACATTACACGTATATGGTTGACATAGGAGATAGTGAAAAACAATTCATAGTGTTAGTATGACCAGTTAGACCATCTCGAGTAAATGATGATGCAAAACAATTTGATGGAAATTTACATGATTTTAATAACACTTAATATAATATTTGGTACTTGAACTTGGCATGTTTTCCTAATTCGGTACCTAAACTTTTTTTGGGTGCAATTTGGTACTTAAACTTGCCAGTCGTTACGCAAAATACTCCAAAGCACTAACGGTGTTAATTCTTTTATGAGGTGGCACACATAGCCAATGTATGGATGACACATGGCATATGAAATCATCACAATTTCAGACGTAGAAAATACATAAAAATTTTAAATTTTAATTTCTTAATTAAAAATTAATCTCCTTTTTGGGAAATTCTTTACTAAAACTTAATCACATTTTCTTTCAAAAGCTAAATCCTGAACCATATAACAACTAAATCATTCATCTTCTTCTGATTTCTTTGCAATAAAAAAAGAAATCAATATCAATTAAGATTTGTATTTTATCTTAATTGGGTCTACTAATTTTTTTTTAATTGGAAAATCTCTTTTTCATTTTTTTTTTCTTTTGTAAACCCCTTTTTTAATTGTTCTTTATGAATTTTTTTTTGTTAACCATTGAAGGAATAACTTGTGTTTTGCTGTTGAAATATCAGGTTTTCAATATTTGAAACCCGAAATATGTTTTTATTTTAAAATGTGTTTTGTATTTGGGTTTAGTTTTTTTTTTTTTTTACTTGCTTTAAGGAATTTGATAATCGATTAAGAGTTCTTTTTGCATTTTCTTTGAAAATTGTTTTATAAGTATTCAAAACTAATTTAAAGGTTCAAAATAAGTATCTAACTTGGGAAATCAAGTTGAGAGATTCTGAATTTGAGTTAATGCTCTGATAAGTTATCCTTGATATGGTTCAGAGTTATAATATGATTTTGAAACTCATTTTGATTTTGAATAATTAATTTTTTTAAAGATTTTCTATAGCACGTCTTTAAGGAAACTACTTTTCTGAGAGTGAACTAAGTGAATTGAGATTATTGACTATGATTGTAGACATGTCAAGGGACAGTTTTTTTTATTTGATTTTTTTCTATTTTTTATTTTTATTTTTTTTATTTTGTTATTCAAATATCAGGTTTTCAATATATTTTTTGGCAGATTAAAAGAGAAAACCAAAGAGGGTTAAGCTTCATGCAGTCTATCACAAGAGATCGTCCCTGTACTATCCAAGCAAAGGATATGCTTCAACAAGTCTGGTGTGTTCTCCAACCAACTGAAGTTGATCGGATTATTATAGAAAGTCTTGGTAGAAAATCAACAACCAAATTTTAAATCATATTTTGTGCTTGAGTTAGGTTTTTTATTTGTTTTAGGGAATTTGAAGATCAATAGTTATGCCATTATTGTTAGTGTTACAAATATCACATGGAATTGATATTTTGGATAAAAAAAAAGTAATGTTTTAACCAAATTACTTATTTAGAGTTTGGGATGTTGCGATTTTGTTTTTGAGTAAATATCAAAGGTGGAGTAAATATTAATTTATTCATGAGGTGAGGACATACTGTGGTGCCAATGATAAGGCATTTGACTGCATTGGATAGGAGCAATTTGGTGTTATGAAAATTGGGGTTTCCTTATTGAAAGAATTGGTGTTGCACGTTGGGTCTCCTTCTTCTTTCCATAAGTGAGCAAATTTACAATAATATATTATAGCAGAAGGAAAGTAATGGCATTCAGTTATAATTTATTCACCTCAATAGGTTATATCGACCATTTTTGTTGTTGTGTAATATGAAACGAGTCACATGTTTCTTTTCCTTTCAGAAAAAGTTACGGAATTGAGTAACTAAAATTCATTTGTTTTAAAACCATGTTAAAAATTATCATGAATTAACAATAAACCGATTATGTTTTAAACTAAATAAAAATTGTCTCGATTTCCAAGCATTATTCATTTTGACTGTGCATAATAGTTAATTTTATTATGTTATTCTTTTATTATACCAGTACTATTAAATTATGGTTTGAATTGTTTGATTAAAATTTAAATTGATTAAAAATATATTATTCTCCCTTCATATCTCAAACTAAATGTTATTGATTATGTTTGAAACTAAAAACACAATGAACAAGTTTTGAAATATCAAATTATGAAATATAACATCAAATGAAATTGAAAATAAATTTGCATCGTTTATAGCAAAAAAAAATCCAAAATATTTGCAAACATTCCTAAATAATTTTAACATTCATAATAGTCTATTTCCATAGCCAACATCCATGTTTTAATAGGACACAACTAACTACATTTAGTAATTAAATCTTAAGAGGAAAAGTTTCCATATATTGTTATTTTTGAACTTTGGCATTTGTGTTTTTTCTTTCTTTTGTACCTATTGTTGCATCAATGTTAATTTCCTTCCTTTTGCTAGCTTTCTTTCTCTTTGGTAGATTAATGTTTCACCTTGGAACCCAGACTTCACAAAAAACAAACATAACATTAGTAGAATTAAACTTATACAATAAACCAAAAATAAAAATTAAAAGGAAAATCACTTACATTCAAAATTTGCATGTCCGGTTTATCATCTGTGTATAAATCAATCCCTTGCAAGATTTGTTTTTCCCTTCTCCCAAGTCGACCAAAATTTGGCATGGAAATTGAAGGTGTGGTATTGATGGACCACCATTTGTAAGGGTAAGGGCTGAATGTGCTTTTGAAACATTGGCATAAACAGTAAAAATTCCTTTACCCTATAAGAAATCATAAAGTTATTCATTTTATATAAAAATTCATAGTATTAATAATAAGAAGCTTACCTCAACTATTGGTTGTGATGGTGGAGTTGTAATAGTAAGTGCTCTTGTATCAAGGTTTACTACATCTCTTGATCTAAATTGGTAGAAAATTTCATTGTCGTACAAAAGTATAAGAAATATAAATTAAATATATTGGGAATTAAAAATTTTGTAATATTAATACATGAATGGTTACCTAATTTGAAGTGTCACTAGTAGGGACTGAGTTGTAGGTGATAAGGGTTAGACCATTACTAATAGGTGTCAAAGTGCCCTGCAATAATAACAATCACATAAATTTATATAGATACATGCACGATATAATTGAATAAGAAAAATAAATCTAGAAACACTCACACAACTCTTTGCATTATGCCCGATCTTGAAACACTTTTGGCATCGTATTTTCCTTCATTTCCTTAATAATCGAGTGCCATAACTTGATTCACCTGCCTCATCAACGTTTTTGTGATCGTTGCTTAGTGTATTATCAAACCCATGCTTTAATTTTAGAATTTGATGAAAATTTTGAGAAGTGCCATTGATGAATATGGGAACTTTGTGTTGTTAGTTGGTGGAAAATGAAAGCTTAATGTTGGGTTAACATATTTTGTATTTGAATTTTTGGTGAATTTGAGTAATTTGGACTAAATTGAGAATATAATATTTTGAGGGACTAAAATGTGAAATAAATGAAATGTGTAGGCTTGTATGGATATAAGGATAATTCAGCTAGGCATGGGTGAAATGAAATTATGTGTATTTGATGATTTTATGAAATAGGGACTAAAGTGTCCAAATGTGAAAATGTAAGGACTATTTTGTAAAATGCCCTAAATATGTGTGTTTAGACTAAATTGAATGAATTGGTGATTGAATGAGCTAAATTTGAATATGTATAGACCAAGAAAGGAGAGATTCGGATCGAGATTGAGGCAAAGACAAAGTACTCGATTGATCAATTAGTCTCGGTATTTCTACGTCTGAGGTAAGTTCGGATATAATACGTGTTCTTAAAATGTGTTTTAATGCTATGAAATGAAATTTATGTGATTATTGGATTAGAAATGTTATGTGTGGAATTGAGATAGGTGGCACTAAGTGTGCGTAATTAAAAACGAGACAGAGATGATTAGCACTGTGTGTGCGAAATAATAGAAGCTTCGGCTTATTGATTTGCCATTGTGTGTGCGATACCGAGATAAGTTTGATTTAAAGTACAGGCACTACATGTACGATGATATTTATGCTTCGGCTATGAAATTGGCACTAAGTGTGCAAAAAAATTGAAAGAATAACAAAGGTTGATCGAAATGTAATATTAAGCATTGAGTAGCATGAATGGTGAATAACTATGTGTCGGCTAAGTTATGTATTGAACCTTTGTGGTTGATGAAATTGTAAATGGATTTATGAATGATTGAGTGAGGATATTAGCTATGAATGATATGGTGTGTATATTTGTGAGTTGATCTATGTGATGGAATAACTTTGTATATTGTATTTGATTTATTGAATTGAATGTATTATATTACAAACTTACTAAGCTTTAAAAGCTTACTGTGTGATGTGTTTCTCTATTTTTAATGTCAGTAAAGCTAGCTCGGATCCGGGGATCATTAGCGATTCAATCATACTATCGGCTAACTATTTTGGTACTTTTGGATATTGTATATATTTGGTAAATGGCATGTATAGGCTAGTGATTATGGCATGTCTTGAGTTGTATAGTTTTTCCATGTATAATGGCTTGAAAGTTGAATGATGTCGATTTATAAACAAGTGGTTATGTGAATGTTGATAATAGTGTGTTTCATGCTTAAATTGGTTGATGAGAATAATGGTTTAAGTGTGAAATTGTGGTATGAACTATATGATGCTTAGCTTATTTGATTTGAGTTTTGAAAATGGTGTTTTGGATGGACTTATTTGAGTAGGAATTGAGTATGGAAATAAATGATGTAGTTGATGATTATTTGGTGTTTGTATTGGTATGTTTTGGTTGCATTTGAGGCATGAATTGGTATTGGTTTGATGTTTATAGATGATTCTAAAGCGTGGTTGGAAAATTGGCCATGAAAATGGCCTATAATTGCCTACATGGTTGAGCACACGGGCGTGTGGCTCAACCGTGTCCTTCAAGGTTGTGTTTCAAAACAAGTCAGACTTGACCACAGGCTAGACACACGGGCGTGTGACTAGCCGTGTGGTGCAAGTCAGTGTCGACCACGGGTGAGGCACACGGGCGTGTCTCAGGCCGTGTGAACAATTCAGTATGTATGCCCTGTTTTGCCACAGCTTGGAAGCATGGGTGTGTCCGAGGCCATGTGAGGCACACGGCCTACTCACACGGGTGTGTGACCTCTGTAGCTTTGAAAAAAAAAATGTTTGAATTTAAGAAATTTTTGTGTGTGCTCGGTTTAGTCCCGATCCCTTTTTAACATGTGTTTAGGGTCTCATAGACCTCATTAAGGGACTATATGTTTACATCTTAATATGTTTGAATGATGATTGATTTTGTGTTGTAAAATGATATGAAATGTTCGGAAATGATTAGTAATGCCTCTTAACCTTAGTCCGGCGACGGTTACGGGTTAGGGGTGTTACATTTAGCCATATTATTCACTATCCTACCCATTACATACTGCCTCACTTCCTCAAACAATGAAATAATAGCCATAAATCTAACCCCTACTATGGTTGAATTAAAGGCTTCAGCAAACTTGTTATCCACCTCATCAGAGTGACATCTAGTTTGGAAGAATGCTCGACAACAATGTTTCATTTTAGAACTTTGAAGACTTACCATGGCTTCATGTTTGATTGCACCTACCTTCTGTATCTTGTTTTCATATTCAGCCTCAGTCATTGATTTATAGCAAGCCTATAATGTATGTTGTAAGTCACCACCAGTGTGTTCTTTCCTCCAATCAGCATAACAATGTGTTGCACAAAATCGATGCTCCACTCATGGCAACATGTATGCAATCTCTTGTTCCAAACCCTTAAAAAATAGAAATATCAAACTTACTAAAATAAATATGGTTAAATTTGAATGAAAAGCCAACTAAATAAAAATTAAAGAAAAGATACTAACCTTTTGCATATCACTCATTATGGTGAATCCATTACCATCACCAACTGCATATTCGATCGCAAATTTTCAAGGAACCACCCCCACGTTTCCCTATTCTCTACCTCAACAATAGCCCATGCAATAGGGTATATTTGATCATTCCTATCTCTGCCCACAGTTGATAAAATCTCACCTTTGTAAGACCCTTTCAAGAAGCATCCATATAAACATAAAACATGCCTATAAAATTTCTTAAAATCATTTTTCAAGGCTGTAAAGGAAACATACATTCTCTTAAATTTTCGAGTGTGATTAATAGTAGGTCACTCAATCGTTAGCTCTATATTAGCAGTTGTATCAATCTTTCTTAAAGCAAAAGAGTAATCACTAACCGCCTCTCGACTTACCAACATCGAGAGTATGAATATTGCTACTAAAAATATGGAATTGAGGTGCAAGTATACGAGTTAAATTGTAATATAGTTTTGCAATGGAGTTGGTAAGTACTTCGAGGATTGTATCCAAGGGAGGCGAGTACAAAATTAATATTAACCTAAACGTAAATAGATCTAATTAGTAATTTAAATAAATTATAATAAAACAAAACATAAAGAAAAGGAATTGGTTTTATAAGAAAACTAAATAAACATGCAGAAAATAATAAAACTGGAGAACTTATATGCTAACTCAATCAAATCCAAACATGGGTGATTAGCTCGCTTCAGTAGTCATAACTAATTCCTATTCCAGGTTCTACTCAATCAACTAGTCGCTAACCTAGAAGGATCTCTCGATCTTCCACTAAACTAACGAGTTGGCAATAACTACTTATCTCTTGACCTCACAATTCAGTCCAGATTGGGGTAATAGGTTCACAGATAGGCAAAACCAATTTTGGGTTAATACCCACCTAGATGACTGTCGAAACCATTTTTAAAGTTTTTATAAAAACAGGGATGACTTTAAAAAATAAAAACGGGAGTCGCCACCAATCCTCTTTTACTTAGGTGTGATTGGATCACCTTATAAAATGTTTTATTTCAAAACATTGATTTTGGTCCATGAAATACAAGAAAATGGGTTCGAGAGTCGGTTACGTACGAGGAAGGGTTAGCACCCTCGTAGCGCCCAAAATTTGGTACCTAATTGATAATTTCATGTCCTAATGTCGAAATTTTGAAAAATTTAAAATAGGATCCTTTTATTTGAAAAACAAACCAAGGCTTACATATCTCAAAGAAATAAAATGCTATACCCAATAAGTTAGGATGCAACATCTCATGACTTCGAAACTAGATTCGCCTTTATTTGTAGAAAATTCTTATCTCGAGACACCAAACATCATATCCAATAAGTTAGGATACAACGTTTTGAATTCCCGAGAATAAGTTTTGATTTGAAGTTTGTAAGTTTCGATTTTAAACGAAAAGGGATACTTAATATCCCGAGTTCAACGAGAAAAATTGAAACCCAGTGAGTTAGGGCACAATTTTTCTTGAAGTCCCCCAAATATTACGTATCACCGTATTTTCTTTTTAAAAAAACTTTGAATAAAATACGACAATTTTGCAAAATGTGTTTTTTATAAAAAAAAATGATATGAATCCGATTTTGTATTGATGCATTACAAAATATAAATATCAAATAGCAATTCATTATAATCACAAGTTATATTAACAATTAATACTAATATAGACAATTAAAGAAATAATAATATAAAATAACGACTAATAAAAATAACTACACTAAAGCAATCATAAAATAATAAATAAATAAAAGAGCATGGACAAATAGAATATATAAAGCAATAAATAACAAAATAATAACAAAAGAAAAATACTAAATAAATATGAAAATTTTTCATGCAAGATTAAACCTTTCAAGCACTGACATATATTAAATAATAAATGAATATTGCAAATAAAAAATATAAAATTATATAGCAAAAAATAAAAAAATAGTACATATATTTTTGAGAAAATAAATACATTTTGAAATAAATAAATGATTTATAGCTTTAAATAAAAAAACATATTTATAATAATCTAATACATATAAAAAAACTACATTTTTAAGAATAAACAATATATTATACAAAATTATATACAATATTAAAGATACAATAATTTAAAAGTTATATAAAAATAAAATATAATAATGTATAATATATAAAATAAAAATGTAATATAATAACTAATATGCAAATTTTAAAATAATATATAAATAATATTAATAACCTAATATAAATAATGAATACATAAAAATAATAAGTGTTCAAAATAAACAATACATAAAAACTTTATATTATTATTAATATACACTATACAAATATTAAAATATAATACAAAATTTTTATAAAATGAAATAATTTAATATAAGGTTAAAATGACTTAAAAATAAAATATAAATAAAAAGGGTTTAAAAATAAACAAAGAAATAGGAAAAAAATCTAAAAAATAAAATGTAAAAGGATCAAATCAAAACGGGCGTCACACCTTAGGGACTTATAGGGCAATTATGCCCTATCTCCCAATCTTTAAATAGCCCGTGGGACTAGATTGTAACAAAATATAAGTTTTAGGGCTAATTTAAAAAAATAAAATTTAAATTGGACTAAATTAAAAATGCTAAAATTTGCGAAATGACAAAGGAGGCAATTAGACCCTTTTATAAAAACACGCGGATCCTTCCTGGGTCTCGGGTCAACGCGCGGATCTGGCCCTAGAACGACGTCGTTTTGGCCTTAAAAGGGGACCCCCAAAACGACGTCGTATTGATGGCTTATATAAGCTAAAATTTTTGTTAAAAAATCATTTCGAACCATTTCCAGAAAAAAAAAAAAACAAACTGAAAACCTCTTTGTCCTTTGGCCTTCGGCCAGGACTCCGACGAAGGGCCGTCGCACGCGCCACCGTACCTGCCACCATATATGGCGGTCGGAGGCCAGCGACTCTATTTTTTTTAAAGCGATTCAAAAGGTAATCTCTTTCTTGTTATTTTTTAACAATATTTGTATACGTAGATAAAAAAACATAAATAAAAAAAGTAAAAAAAATTAAATGAAACGGAATAAAGAAAATCACCTCTGCTGTTTTTATTAATCTCTGTATGTATTTGTATATTCGTGTGTTTTTCTATCCTTTTTTTTACAGGTTATTGTAGGGCTTTTATAGCCTTGAAAATAAATACAAAAGATTGTCTTGCTTTTTTTTGCCCTTTTTGCTGTTGCTCTTCTTTCCTTTTACAGGTGAACGGCATGGATCGGGCGACGGAGCATTATTCGTACGCGGATTGCAGCGCGAGTGAAGGGTTGGTGTTGAGGCTGCTAGGGGTGCTTGCGGCGCAATGGAAACCTAGGGTTTCCTACGTCCGCAAGCTATTTGGGTCACATGGGCCGACTTAGTTTGTTGGGCTAGGTTAGGATTGGGTCTGTGGGTTTATGGTTCATTGGGTCAGGGTGTAACGGGTTTTGGCATTTGGGTTTGGGCTTTAAGCCCGTTTATTGTAAATAGACTGTAATTGGACATTTATTATTATTTTTTTATTATTTTTTATTTGTTTTATTTACACGGGCCCGGGCACAAATGGGCTACTACAGCTGCCCCTCTTTTCTCATTGTCGTGTAACGAGAATAGAGCAAAGATGATAAAAAGACCCATTTTTCCCGTTCTTGTCAAGTGCCTGTATCTTCCGGAAGATGAGCTAATATATTCAATCTGTTTCACTATAACTTTAGGAAGACAAGATTTACTATCTTCGATCTGCTTCACTGCAATTTTAGGTAGGATAGACTATTATCTTCGATCCACTTCACTGCAAACTCAGGAAGACAAGATCTGTTGTCTTTTGGCCTGCTCTACTGCAACTCAGAGAGGCAAGGCTGATGTCTTTGATCTTCTTCCTGCAACTTCAGAAAGGTAAAATCTACTGTCTTCAATCTGCTCCACTGCAAACTCAGGGAGACAAGATCTGATGTCTTCGATCTGCTTCTTACAACTTTAGGAAGATAAGATCTGCTGTCTTCAGTCTGCTCCGCTGCAACTTCAGGGAGGCAAGGTTGACATTTTCGATCTGCTTCCTGCAACTCCAGGAAGATAAGATATGCTGTCTTCAGTCTGCTCCGTTGTAATTTAAGGGAGGCAAAACTGATGTCTTCGATCAGCTTCACTGCAACTTCACGAATGTCAGATCTGCTATTTTAATCTGCTCCACTGCAAACTCAGGGAGGTCAGACTAGTATCTTCGATCCACTTCAATGCAACTTCAAGAAGGCATGATCTGCTATCTTCAGTCTGCTCCACTGCAAAATCAGGGATGCCAGACTGAAAGCGTCAATCTACCCTAGTACATTGTCTTGTAGAATGGGTATATGCTTATGTCGAATGAGTAGGATGCCATGATCGAAACGAGTCAAATGCTCCTATTTTGACATGCTATGATATATGAATGCAAAAATGTTATGAGAATGATTCCTATTTTAGGTGTCATCACTCATTTATTCGTCAAGGTTTTATCTTCGTTCCTCTTGAAGTATCAATCATATTCTGCTTAAGTAATTTTCCCCATGGTAATTTTGAGTCCACACCACTTGAACCTTGGGACATAAAGTTTGTACCTCCCACTGCAACTTTAGAGGAATAACATTTGGTTTCTTCCATCCATCCTGTTACCACTCAGAGGTATGGAATTTGTATCATCTTCAATCAATTTGATCTGTTACACCATTCCCTAGGTGTAATGACCCGATGAATGCAATATATCATTTTCTTTCCCCGAGATTGATCTCCTTTACTCTTGGGTTGACATTGCTTGTCATTTGTCGAGATGGTATCACCAACGATATGTCTTATCCAATAAAAATCCAAAGAGATAATCATCTTGCAATGTTTCCAACCCCTAGGCTTGGTGAGTTCTAAACCATAGTCCTGTTTCAGATTCTTGTATTATTTAGAAACTTCCAGAGTAATATGCAAAACTCTTTTTATGAAAGTATTATTTGTCTATTAATCGTTATTTCAATATAAAATGCTTGAAAAAGATAACAACAATGGACAAGAAAGAAATTAATCAGGAGCATAGCTCGAAACAAATAAGTTAATCAAAGCTAACCAAGCCCAAAAAAAAAAATTTGACTGAGGTGCATCTTGAAAAGAATAAAGTAAAAATAGCCAATGCCATAAAACCAAATTGATTAGGGTGTATCTTTGAAAAGAATAAAGTAATCAAAGAGAGCAAATTCAAAAGGGGTAAGATAGAAGCTAGGTGCCCTAGATATCGCAACCTGAGCTTCTCTGTACAAACTTCTTGAGGACCATTTTGAGCTCAATACATGTTTAGAGGATCTGGAGTACTTTGTCGATGCCCCAAGACATAGCATACTTCCTCATTGTTAATTCAGGCATAGCAAGACTACCACATGTCCTATCCTTGATCAAAATTTGAGCCGCCCTTTTCGGGTTTTCAGCTCAAAACCCCTTTGGTCTTAAAGCGCCCTTTGCAGGTTTTCGGCTTGGCCTCTCCTCTTTTTTTTTTTGTCTCAAGGCGCCCTTTGCGGGTTTTCACCTTGGCCTTTCGCCTTTCTGGTAAAATATTTCTTGACTGAACCTTAATTCGCTGAATTGGGCAAGTCTTCACTATCCATCTCGGTCAATATCAATGCTCCTCCAGATTAGGCTCTTTTTTACTACGTAAGGACCTTCCCAGTTTGGCATCCTTCCTCTGAAATCCTTTTGTATAAGAAGGACCTTGCTCAATACCAGGTCCCCATCATGAAATTCCCTGAGGTGGACCATTTTCGACATAAATCAGCATCGTCCATTTTTGGTACATTTGGCTATGACGAATACTTTCAAACCCTTTTCTTCAGCCAAGTTCACTCGAGACATTCTACTTCATCCAATTCTTGACTCAATCAAAGCTTGGAGCAAAAGAATCTCGATTTTCATGGGCAAAACCACTTCTATTCCATGAATCAATGGGAAAAGTGTTGCCCCAGCGAAAGTCCTGGTCGATGTTTGATATGCATAGAGAGTAAATGGTAGCTTCTTATGCTAATCTTTACAAATCTTGGTCATCTTTCATATTTTTTGTTGTTTTTTCTTTTTGCATTTTTTTGGCAACTTTTGCTGTATTGTGATATGCTACCTGATCTTTGAACAAAATGTAAATTTTGACATTGTACAGTTATGTATTATTAAACATGATCTTTTCTGGCATTCTTTTCCGGCGCTTGATCCTTTTTTTTTTCTTTTTAGAATTTGATGACTATCAACCTTGTAACATTGGCATATGATCTTAGTGAAGTAAATGATGGCCACGAAGATGAATCAATGTCGACTAGAAGCTTTTGACAAGATTGGCCCCATAACATCCATGCCCCACTTATAGAAAAGACTGTGACGAAAATGGAAGAGTCACATAAATCTTATCTTCTTCAATTCAAAATTTGTGGTATAACTGATGCGATCCCCTTCTATGGTAGACCAACAGTACCTGATCCTCATGTTTAGCCCACGTCTTAGTAGCCCAGGCATGTCTTGATATGATCATGCAAAAACATCTTTGAATTCTTGAAAATAACTCAATGATGTCTCGCCTTATTTCTGTGGTGAGGTAGGCTTCTATCTTTACCCCTTTCCTAGGCTCACAATGTCCATTAACCCTATGTAAAGTGGGATCTATTTTTCATCATGCTCTGCCATCCTTAATAAATCAGAAGATAGGTTACAATCTCTATCATCTTCAAAGTCCTGAGATCCTTCTAAACACATATCTTACTCGAAAGGAGACTCTGAGTCAGTAGCGGCGTTGCTCACATTGTTGATATCTGGAGACCTATTGTAGGTTCAAAGGAATATTCCAAAGAATAAATGATTCAAAGAATGATTATTTGTATGGTTATGAATAAAGAATGAAAGAATACTTGAAAGAAAGTCCAAAGAACAAACAAAAGAAAAAAAAAACTAAGAACAATTGTTTATATAGTATGAAATGAAGAATATTTGCTCAAAAAGGTGTATTTTATTGAAATAAAGATTTTGGACATGAGCCTATTTCACAAAAGGGTTCTTATTGCCTCTAGGCTTAAGGCAACAAGCGTGTTTCGAATATTACTCTAGATTAGCTCTAAAAATACAGGGATCTCATCCATAGTCCCATTATTCAAAACACTCCCAAGTATGCAAGGGCTTGGAAACTTCGTTTCCCCGATTCCCTCTTCGCTTTTGACTTCTTCAAGGAGTCGCAACTTTCTTGTCTCCTCCTTCTATTATCGCAATTACTACCTTGTCAAAGTGATCAAGTTCTGATGAAACGTCGAACTTCACAATTCCTATTTTAATGAACCTTTCGACCAACTTTTTAAACGTAGTACAGTTTTCAATTGAGTGACCTGTTGTTCCCGCGTGGTACTCGCATTGGGCATTCTCGTTATACCATTTTGGGAACGATGGTTGCACGAGTTCCGAGTAGGACGGAGATACCACATGCACATCAAAAAAGTTCTGATATAGCTTCTTATATGTCATCAGGATGGGTGTGAACTGGAGCCATTCTGCATTTGGCCTCGAATTGGATTCCTACCTTGAAGAACCTTGATAGCTAGTTGTTACAGCCCTCGGCTGGCCGACAGTGACTGATTTGGGATGCATGCTCAGGATACTCACTTCATTTTCCTTATTTCTCGGGGCTGATCTTTTGGCATTTTCTCCTGTGTCTATCCTTCCACTCCTTACCGTATTTTCAATCATCTTGCTAGACATTACTATATCTGAAAAGCTTATGGTGGCGTTTCCCAACATATTGTTAATGAATGGGGCTTTTAGAGTATTGATGAAAAGCATTGTGGTCTCCTTTTTCTAAAAGCGGCGGCTGAACTTGCATAGCAAGCTCCCACCATCTTTGTGCATACTGCCTGAAGCTTTCATTTGGCTTCTTCTCCATGTTTTGCAAGGTGATTCTGTCAGACGTCATGTCTGTGACATGATTGTATTACTTCATGAAGGCTTGGGCCAGATCTCTCCAGGAGCTAATTTTAGTACGGCTGAGTTGATTGTACCACATGGACACTGCCCCCATCAAACTGTATTAGAAACAATGAATCAAGAGTTGATCATTGTTAATGTAGCCAGTCATCCCTCTACAGAACATAGCGATATAGGCTTCAAGGCAACTGGTCCCATTGTACTTCTCAAATCTGGCATTTTGAACTTATGAGGAAACACCAAGTCTGGAACCAAGCTCAGGTCTTTAGCATCAATTCCGTGATGATTATCAGCATTTTCTAAAGCCTCAAACTTTTCTTCTAATCATTTGCAACGATCTTCTAACTGCCTTAAAGATTCAGTTCTTATCCCTTCTCTCTCTGTTATATCTAAGTCAGGGATAACGGGATTAGCACGGTTATCTCCTGGGTTGGATCCTGTATTGACTTGTAAATTCATGGGCACTCTAGTGTTATTTTGCCCTTGTTGAGGCCTAATCGTAACAGATGGCCTTCAGGGATACTCCTCAGGTTGTACATACGGTGGGGTGAAACCCCGAGGAAAGTCCTCATTATCTTGAGTATTAACTATGGGACCTTTTCCTTTGTCCATTGCCCCGTTCAGCATCTGGGCCATTTGAGCCATCATGTTCCTTTGAGCTTCCAACATTTGGTCTCTCATCTCTTGTTGGAGCTTTGCCAATTGCTCCTGCATCTGGTCTTGCATGTCTTTTTGAAACTGTTCAAGTCTTTGATCCATTTTCTTTGTCTTAGCACGTGTACCGTAGTGGTGTTCAGTTTCCAGATTTTCCTTCTCTCTCTCTCTCTTCTGTGATAATTTCAACTAATTAGGCTCTCTCTATGGACTTAAATGCATATGATGTGATGTAATACAAATGCATGAATGCAAGGAGGCATTGATTCTAATTCAACTTCATTTAGAAAACTTTATTAGAAAACAAAATCATTTATATAAAACAGACTACAATTATGCTTTCGCCCTAAGGCCTAAAGTTTTAATTTTCTTAAACAACAAGGTTAACTCTTGACCACGATCTGACTGTAGCTCATACTTCGTGCTTAATGTATCAGCCTGTACTACCAAAGTTTGTAGGTGATCAGCAACCTCTCGAATCTGAACTATTGCTTTACCCATGAGATAATCCCGATTTTTAACTTGATCATGAGAATGATGGAGCTCTTCCTTCCAATGTCCTTCTCTTGTTTCAAGAACCTCGATCCAGAGTTTAAATTCTGCAATGCCATTTCTAATTTTTCAATCTTGCCCTTCATTTCTTCAATCTTGTTCAGACTTGACTTCAGCTCGTTTGTAGAATTACGGCTTCGATAATGGTGAAGAGACCGTCCCAGTTCAGTCACTTTAGCCTTTAATCCACATTTCTCCTTTTGGCTTTCTGCCAAACTCCTTTCTAAGGCCTCATTCCGTATCTGCATCTCTTGAAACTTCCTCTTCTAATGGTTAGCTTTGGCTTTTTCCTCTCGAATCTCCTATTGCCACTGTTCTGAAGTCTTTCATAATCAAACATTTTTATTGACCGATGCAACTTCTTATATTCTGTCTTTAGGTCATTCAGATCTTCCTCGACCCTTTTCTTCCCTTTTCTTAATTTTTTGGCCTCTAATTTCTGAACATCCACACCTAACCTTAGATACATCTTTTTTTCTTTCAACTTCTCTATCCTTTTTCCAAACTCTGAACTCATCTTTTCAAAATCTTGTTTTATGATCTCTAATTTTGATGGGACTACTTGCAAGCATTCCTCTCTTGATCTGGCACCTTCTGGATTCAGCTCGAGAGTGTTATCATTAATCCTTCTAATCCTCTATCCACTGTATTCTGGGGTCGTCATTAGGCCTGCAGATAATCTCTTTATCCTACGAATCTGATCCCAAGCACTAGAAATCTCCTTAACCCTTTTCTTATAGCTTTCCCCTTTGTATGAGAACTCACATTGAGCCAGCCCATATGTCGTTGGTACAAATTGTCTTGATCCATATTGCCTCAGTACAAGAAAAGGGGCATACCCAACGGCTCCCCAAATTCCAAGTAACACTGGTAAAGAATTTCGTCGGGAATCATCCAAGGAGCCCTCCACTCGATGTTTTCCTCTTGAAGGTTTTGAAAGAGCGCCATCCAGTTTTCCTCGGACACGTCTTCTCTCCTAGGTGTAGCCACTATTTCTTTTAATGGAGAATAATTCTCAGAAAAAACCCGATAAGAAACTTTCTCCACCTTCCAGAAATGATTGTGGAACCAGGCTAATAACAACTGTGCGCATCCAATGAACTTGCCTTCACTTGTTTTTCGACATGCATTCAAAGATTTGAACGTCTCGGCTAAGATCGCAAGTATAGGTGTGACCCCTTTGTTCAAGTCAACCGAATAGATCCGTAACTACTTCATCTACAGGTCTTAAAGCTTTAGGGAAAGTTACCAAACCGTAAATACACAAGGCAAAGACGTTAATCTTCTTCTATACATCTGGATGTGCTGGGATCAGGTCCCTCAAACTCACCCAAGGTATGCATTTACCCTCACTTTTCTCTTGAATTCCGGCTGCAACCCACTATTCACTCATCCGCGTGATATTCATTAATTTCTTCACAAAAGTTGGGACATTAGCAGCCCTAGAATAAGCTTTGTTGACTTGGATCCTTGAACAGCGAAGCAAGGTCGTATATTCCTCCACCGTGGGCACTAAATCTATTTTCGCGAAAGAGAAACAGCTATAAGCAGAATTCCAAAACTGAGTCATAGCCCGGAACAGATGCTTATCTACCTTAACGTCGAGCAGGTAAGGTAGATCGCCATAATTACGATAGAACAGCTGCTTTGTCTCATCATCCCACTGGGTCCATACTCCTCTTAACTCCTGGAGCTCATTTTGCGTGACACTAATACGAGCAAAATCCTGTAGTTCCGACACATACCCCTCAGCTAAGCTATCCCCTTTCTCTAATTGCGTTTGCTCTGACCACATGCAGACGGCTGCATTGTCTTCCACTTTATCAAGGAATTCGTTCTCCATAACCAACTTTCTAACTTGGAAACTTACCGTGAATCGATACCTCTTAAAATATGAAATGACATGCACAAAAAATTTAAAACACAACAAGTTAGTACCGCAGAATATAAAGCAAGTAAAATAAACAAACACCTATCTGGGTAACTACTAAGATTTGACATAGTTTTACTTAAGGTAAGTCCTTATGTTTTCTACATGTGGTTTAGCTCTAAAGTTGAGGTACCCGAACCAATAGATTGCTCGATCCTCACCCATTATAGGCTCATATGGACCGAGTTCGGTTCAGGGGAATACATTTCCCTAGGGCCATGCGGAAGTGAAAACTTCACGAAGCAATCCACTAGCCCATGCGGAGGTGAAAACCTCACAAAAGCATATCTCGCTCCCACTTAAAGGTGCGACCACAACAGTCATGCAATGCAATGCTGAGATATTTTATAAAATTAGAACCACATGCAATAAAATGGATCATGGATTTTTCAAATCAGAATTTTAAATTTGGACAAAAGGACACGAAGTAATCAATTTTACGATTTGACTCTCTTATTGGTCCCCAGCGGAGTTGCCAAGCTGTCGAAACTATTTTTAAAGTTTTTATAAAAACGGGGATCAACTTTAGGAGTCGCCACCAATCCCTTTTTACTTAGGCGTGATTGGATGACCTTATAAAACGTTTTATTTCAAAACATTGATTTTGGTCCACGAAATACAAGAAAACGGGTTCGGGAGTCAGTTACGTACGAGGAAGGGTTAGCGCCCTCGTAACGCCCAAAATTTGGTACCTAAATGATAATTTCATGTCCTAATGTCGAAATTTTGAAAATTTTAAAATATGATCCTTTTATTTGAAAAAAAAAACCAAGACTTACTTATCTCAAAGAAATAGAATGCTATACCCAATAAGTTAGGATGCAACATCTCATGACTTCGAAATTAGATTCGCCTTTATTTGTAGAAAATTCTTATCTCGAGACACAAAACATCATATCAAATAAGTTAAGATACAACATTTTGAATTCCCGAGAATAAGTTTTGATTTGAAGTTTGTAAGTTTCGATTTTAAAAGAAAAGAGATACTTAATATCCTGAGTTCAATGAGAAAAATTTGAAACGTAGTGAGTTAGGGCATAATTTTTCTCGAAGTCCCCCAAATATTACGTATCACTGTATTTTTTTTAAAAAAAAACTTTGAATAAAATACGACAATTTTGCAAAATGTGTTTTTTATAAAAATGATATGAATCCGATTTTGAATTGATGCATTACAAAATATAAATATCGAATAGCAATTCATTATAATCACAAGTTATATTAATGATTAATACTAATATAGACAATTAAAGAAATAATAATATAAAATAACGACTAATAAAAATAACTACACTAAAGTAATCATAAAATAATAAATAAATAAAATAGCATGGACAGATATAATATATAAAGCAATAAATAAAAAAATAATAAAAAAGAAAAATACTAAATAAATGTCAAAACTTTTCATGCAAGATTAAACTTTTCAAGCAGTGGCATATATCAAATAATAAATGAATATTGCAAATAAAAAATATAAAATAATATAGCAAAAAATAAAAAAATAGTACATATATTTTTGAGAAAATAAATAAAATACGTTTTGAAATAAATAAATTATTTATAACTTTGAATAAAAAAACATATTTATAACAATCTAATACATATAAAAAACTACATTTTTTAAGAATTAACAATATATTATACAAAATTATATACAATATTAAGGATACAATAATTTAAAAGTTATATATAAAATAAAATATAATAATGTATAATATATAAAATAAAAATGTAATATAATAACTAACATGCAAATTTTAAAATAATATATAAATAATATTAATAACCTAATATAAATAATGAATACATAAAAATAATAAGTGTTCAAAAGAAACAATACATAAAAACTTTATATTTTTATTAATATACACTATACAAATATTAAAATATAATACAGAATTTTTGTAAAATGAAATAATTTAATATAATGTTAAAATGACTTAAAAATAAAATATAAATAAAAAGGGTTTAAAAATAAACAATGAAATAGGAAAAAATCTAAAAAATAAAATGTAAAAGGATCAAATCAAAACACGCGTCACACCTTAGGGACTTATTGGGAAATTATGCCCTATCTCCTAAACTACGCTGTTTTGATATCGATCTTTAAATAGCCCGTGGGACTAGATTGTAACAAAATATAAGTTTTAGGGCTAATTTTAAAAAATAAAAATTTAAATTGGACTAAATTAAAAATGCTGAATTTTGCAGAAGGACCAAAGAGGCAATTAGACCCTTTTATAAAAACACGCGGATCCTTCCCGGGTCTCGGGTCAACGAGCGAATCTGGCCCTAGAACGACGTCGTTTTGGCCTTAAAAGGGGACCCTCAAAACGACGTCGTATTGATGGCTTATATAAGCTAAATTTTTTGTTAAAAAATCATTTCGAACCATTTCAAAAAAAAAAAAAAAAAAAAAAAACAAACTGAAAACCTCTCTATCCTTTGGCCTTCGGCCAGGACTCCGACGAAGGGCCGCCGCACGCGCCACCCTACGCGCCACCGTATATGGCGGCAGGAGGCTAGCGACTCCATTTTTTTTAAAGCGATTCGAAAGGTAATCTCTTTCTTGTTATTTTTTTAACAATATTTGTATATGTTGATAAAAAAAAACGTAAATAAAAAAAAGTAAAAAAATTAAATGAAATGGAATAAAGAAAATCACGTCTGCTGTTTTTATTAATCTCTGTATGTATTTGTATGTTAGTGTGTTTTTCTGTCCTTTTTTTTACAGGTTATTGTAGGGCTTTTATAGCCTCGAAAATAAATACAAAAGATTGTCCTGCTATTTCTTGCCATTTTTACTGTTGCTCTTCTTTCCTTTTGCAGGTGAATGGCGCGGATCAGGCGATGGAGCATTATTCGCGCTCGGATTGCGGCGCGACTGAAGGGTTGGTGTTGAGGCTGCTAGGGATGCTTGCGGCGCAATGGAAACCTAGGGTTTCCTGCTTCTGCAAGTTTTTTGGGTTACTTGGGCCGACTTAGTTTGTTGGGCTAGGTTAGGATTGGGTCTGTGGGTTTATGGTTCATTGGGTCAGGGTGTAACAGGTTTTGGCATTTGGGTTTGGGTTTTAAGCCCGTTTATTGTAAATGGACTGTAATTGGACATTTATTATTTTTTATATTATTTATTATTTGTTTTATTTACACGGGCCCGGCCACAAATGGGATACTACAATGACTTTCTACGGTTGTTAGGCCTAAGGTTAAAGTTCTTCTTATCCCAAACAGTTGATCCACTAAGAAACCCTACATAGAATTTAATTAATCACATGTCCACTCACTAATCCCCCGTAAGATGATTAGTTCCTCATGGATCCCATAAACAATAAAAACTTGATGAAAAAAATAAACCTAAAGATTAAATCAAGAGTAAACATTTAAGAAGATTCTTGAATTGTATTTGAAGAAAGTTTAGAAATCCATAAAGAGTTGGTTTGAATCCACAAGTCAAATTCTCTGAAGAACAATAATGAAAAATAGACTGAAAATAAATCCTAAGTATAAAAGAAAACTAAAACTGAAAACTAAACTAAAAGGCAGAAAAGATCCCCTCTCAAGTGTTTAATGAGCCTATTTATAATATTAGGGTTAGTCGTCGGCCTGAGCCCTAGTTCATTTGACGTTTTTACATTAAAATACATTGTGCGGACCAAAATGCCCTCATCTCTTTTAATGCTTCACGTACAGGGTCGATGTTGCGACATCCACCGCCTATGTCACAACACTGAAGGCAATTTGCTTAGTTCAGGCTTAGCTTTAGGGGTGTGTCGCGACATCATCTAGCTATGTTGCGATCCCAAAGGTAGTATGGCTATTCTGGCATTCTGCTTACTATGTTGTGATGTTGAACTTCCGTGTTGCAACATGGTGACCAGCCTCTAGTTCTCATCCCTTTGAATGGTGTTCTGCACACTCACCAAATACGTTAGTCTTCCATTAGGCCTATTTTGCCCCCTAAGGTCATAAAATTGACTCAAATCGCACTTTTTATTAACTTGAAACTAAAATAGAAAAAACTAAATAAAACATAATGATATTGCTCATATTCAAGCTCATTTAACTATGAAAGTAGTTTAATCTGCTACAACGAATTGCAGTAGATCAATCATACCAACGATAAAACTCAAACTTCACTCTACCTTTAATTTGTTCTAAGTCTCATGCGCTAACTCTACCACATACACTTATTTGCAAGTTTACCTTCAACTCATCTTTTACAAGCCTTTGCATATGAACTAGTTTTAATTGAGGTAACACTCTCAACTTACTAAGAAAATACCTTCCAACAAACTTTTAGTTGGCTCGACTGTTTTGAAATTTCACAGAACATTGGTGGTCATTCACAAAGGTCTTAATCTTGAAAAATCCATCAGTACTATCCTTAGTTGCATATATAAGAAAAAGACAACCAGCATATCTACACTTAGCTCTTGTCCTAAACTTTTTGTTCCTAATGTACTTAATGTCAACTCTCCTAGCTATAGCATAGGCTGCTAAAGCATTCTTGAATTGAGTATTATTAGCAAAACTCATTCCAACTTGGAATCTAGGTATTGTGGTCGATATATCAAATAAGACATTTCTCCCTTTCTTACAAGCTAACTCACCATCTGAATTAGTTTTATAACTACCCAAATCAGAAGACCCCAGATACTCAATGTCATCTCCACTAGACCTATCAAAATATGCTTCTACATCATTTACTCTCTCACCATTTCTTTTTTTCCTCTCAATTTCACTAGTAAGGTCTTCAAATTTTAGTTCAGGTTGAAGGTCATATACCGTAATAGTTTTTTTTTTTTTTTTTTTTGCTTTAAAGGTCATATACCCCACTTGTCTCTTTACTACTCTTTTGCCTTTGGCTTAAATCACTTATCTCAATTTCTATACTATGCAATAAAGGCTCATAGTCTACATGAATTGGTGCACTAATCAAATCCATGCTTTACTCTACAAAAATAACCATTTGCAAGCCTACATTTAATATTAAAAAATTGCAGACAACAATAACGTGAGTTCCATAAAACAATAACAATATATTAAGTAACTATGTATATTAAATTTCAAATAAAAAAACTTTATTCCCTGACTTGTTTACAATCATAGTCAATAATCTCAATTCACTTACTTCACTCCCCAAAAAAAGGTGTGTTGTCAAAGAAATTAAAAAATATATATTAATTATTCAAAATCAAAATGAGTTCCAAATAATATTAAAACTCGGAATCTTATCAAGGGAAACCTATCAGAGCATGAACTCAAATTCGAAATCTCTCAACTTGATTTCCCAAGTTAGATACTTATTTTGAACCCCCAAACCAGTTTTGAATACTCATAAAACAATTTTCAAATAAAATCCACAAAGAACTCTTAATCGATTATCAAATTTCTTAAAGCTAATAAAAAAGACCTAACCCAAATACAAAACACAATTTAAAATAACATATTTTGGGTTTAAAAATTGAAAACTTGATATTTCAACAGCAAAACACAATTTATTCCTTCAATGGTTAACAAAAAAATCATAAATAAAAATTAAAAAAGAGTTTATAAAAAGAAAAATATATTTTCAAATAAAAAAATCAATAGACCCACTCAAGATAAAATACAAATCTTACTTGATATTGATTTCTTTCTGTGACTGCAAAGAAATCTTAAGAAAATGAATGATTTAGTTGTTGTATGGTTTAAGGTTAAGCTTTTCAAAGAACACATGATTAAGTTTTTGTAAAGAATTTCCAAAAAGAGGAGATTAATTTTTAATTAAGAAATTCAAATTTAAAATCTCAATGTATTTTCCAAAATTGTGATGGTTTTATATGCCATGTGTCAGCCATACATTGGCTATGTGTGTCACCTCATAAAAAATTGAAGGTCTTTAGCATTTTAGGTAATTTGTCTAACGGTTGGCAAGTTTAAGTACCGAATTGCACCAAAAAAAAGTTTAGGTACCGAATTAGAAAAAATGCCAAGTTCAAGTACAAAATCTTATATTAAATAATTGTCATCAATACTAATTATTTGGACAACATATTAAATGAACATCAGCTAAAGTTAGAGGCCGATTGCATTTTTAGATGATAACCAAATAATATATGATCTCATGTATCACATGTGTGCAACCCCAAGTTTGCGATGTTATTTCTTGAAATAATTTGATTGTGCACAATCTATATAGTATGCAATTTGTGCTAACAATGCTAGTGCACTATATCCCAAGCTTGATTTTCATTGTTTTTGCTAGGATAATATTAAGTTTTTTATGCCTATATATATACTTAATGGTTAGCAAAACTATGACTCCATTTAATTGCTTAACCATTAATATAAGACTAGCTTTCCAATAAGCATGCAATTTTATTTGCATCAAGCCAACATGAAACACCCCTCACTCGGTCCGGTCACTGGACCCGATTTACAGGATGCTACATCAATCAACAAAACTTAATCACTTGCATATACAGTTTCAAATAAGAGCAACGGCTACTAAAATTAACATTTAAAGAAAAGTTCATGGCTAATTTAAACATTTAAATGCCAATGGAAATAGTTTTAATCGTAATTAAGGTTCATTTTTAATAAATCTCAAAGTACCATGTAGGTACCAATACCGAATGAGCAAGTATCGGTAATTTTATCACGAGTATTGATACTTGAATATGGGTATTGATACCAAAGTTGGATTCTGTCAAATTTTGAAAACTTCCCAACTCCGAGGTATTAATATACGTATCCTGAGTATCGATACATTTACCTAAGATAGCAAAAATTCACAAGTTATAATGTTATCGATGCTCAAAACAATGTTCTACTCAACACACAATTATAGCGTAATTTAACCGAACTTATTAAAATCCTTTAAAAATTTATCATGCCACATCCATACATTTAAATAAGAATATCAAACATGTATTATCAACCCTAATCTCAAACGTCAATTTAGTCGCAAACGAAGTCCAAAATAACATTCATATTATATGAATCCAATACCAAGATAGAATTAATTAAATAATGTTAATAATCAAAACTAAAACTCTAACCCACATTGTCCTTATTTAATGAGTTCAAAAGAATCGCAAAAACCACCTACTCAAAAATATTGCTTTGCTTAGATCACTTTCTTCGTCACTCCACTTACACCGAAAAAACTAATTCGCTGCAAGATGTTAATGTGGAGTGTGAGCTTAAATAAGCTCAATGGATGTTCAAAACTACCGCTAAGCATACACAACGTCATATGTTAAGCAAGAGCATACTACGGCTCACTCATAACCACATTTTCATCAAGTCAAAATAACATTTTTACACTTCATTAAATCATAAAACTAATATATACTCTCACATGCATTTACACTCAAGGCATATATATAATTCATTTAATGATAATTCATCAAGACAAAACAACATATTCATGCTTTAGTGACTCACAAGTCTAGCATATATATTCACATGCACTTACACACAACATTTTCATATATTAATCAATTTATGATAATTTAGCAATCTGGAAACATTAAACATAAAAGTGGACTCTGTCACCACACATTGGATATATGGATCTCCATCACACCAATGACTCAACGAGTCTAAAATATCCCATAAGTGTAGCATAAAGCTAAACACTCTCCAACACACTAACATATCCCGATGAATGAAGCTTAGCTCAATATTCTTTTATCCCTCCAATCTATCCAACGGCCTCAATGCCCACATCACAAAACACAAGGGTGAGTAATCACAATACTATAGCATGTCAACTATATCCAACGGTTTTAAGAGATCACAAGGCCAAAATTTCTGCAAATACACACATTTAATTACTTTTTTAATGCACATAATCTCTATTCATAATCATCAATTCATATCACAAATTTGTACACAATGCATACTTATCAGATTCACATTTCTTTACACTTTATGTAACATCCCGAAATTGGGCCTAGTAGGATTGAGCCCAATGGGCCTTGAGCATAGTAGCGTTTAAAGAGATAAGCTTAAATGCAAGTTGGACCTATTAGATAAGTGAAGATTAGAGGGCTTCTATGAAGTCCCGGGATCAAACTTTGGTTTTAGGGAAATTTTGGTTTTAGGTGAAAAAAAAAACCCTGGGAGTTGGTAGGCAGGCTTTAAGAATAAAATGTGGAGAAAATGATACAAGTGGAGTGTGTGGTGTAGTGGCAAAGTGACGCCACTTAGTGGGCAAGGAGGGTGACGCCACAAGGAAGGAAGGAGGTCCAAGGTTCAAGTCTTGGCTCTTGCATTTTGGTTTTCTTTTTACATGGACCTTAGTATTTGGCTATAGATTTATATTTGGTTGCGCATGGTTTAAGACACAAGAGGAGCTTGTGGCCAAGTGGTTAGCGGCGTGGATTATGTTGCAAGGGAGCTTGGGTTCGAATCTCATGAAAAGCAAGGGAGTATTTATTTTGCGAATTGGACGGGAAGAGTTTGAGTTGGATTTAAACTTTGCTGACAGAAGGATCCCACATCGGAAAGATGCAAAAAAGGAAGGTGAGAAGCTAGCTATATATATAACATTCTAGAAGGAGGATGAATACACCTTGGAGGGCGTTTGGGCACAGGAGTGGTCGGAGCACGGATTAGCACCAGATTCCTATCAGGTGTGTACTTCTCTACTCTCGCTGTAGAGCGGAAAATGCCGAAGTGCCGGTCATGGTAATAGTAGCCACACGAGCGTATGAACGCAAGTGTGCGGCTTCGATGCGATAGTTGAGGCCACCATTAGTAATCTTGTAGGTTGAGGCTGCTTGGGCCGAAGTGGGCCCAATGGGCCTGTGGGCCCATATGAGTAAATTGTATGATGGTGTAGTATATAGTGAACTAGACTAGGTGTATCTCATATACGTGGCTAGATTTGTGTTAAGTGGGCCACACGAGCGTGTGGACCCGAATGGGCCGAAATCGGGTTTTAGGCTCAATAGTCTGGTACAACCGGAAATGGTAGCTGAGTCACTCGGGGCGACATTAGGCCTTCGAAAAGGCCATTGTAGGTACGAAGTTACTGAAATACCTTCGATAGGTAAATTGCGAAAATACCCTTACTAGGTAAAATTACGGTTATACCCTTAGAGGTTGATTAGCTTGATTATGTTGTATTATGTCTATCTGATTATGATGGTAAGTCATGTTATACTTATATTTGATATATGTTTTGCATACATGACATACTGCATACATAAATTATTATGTCATATTGCATGAGATTTGGGATGTTATGATGTTTAAGGTGAAGTGCTTGATTATGAGGTCACATAGTGATCGGTGGCTATGCCACATTATATTATGAGGTCACATTGTGACCGGTGACTAAGCCACGTTATATTATGAGGTCACATAGTGATCGGTGGCTCTGCCACATTTGATTATAAGGTCACATAGTGATCGGTGGCTTTGCCACATTTGATTATAAGGTCACCCAGTGATCGGTGGCTCTGCCACAGTGGATTATAAGGTCACATGGTGATCGGCATTATAACTGACAGCATGACTATCGAGATGGCGTGTAGCGGATGGAGGGTTGATTGTAGAAATCCCCAAAGTGTGATTGGTTGGTACGGGTTGGCGTGTAGAGGATGGAAAAACTAGGTTTGGGCTGGGACATGATGCATTCATTTATTTTTATGTCATCTTGAGCGGGCTAAGGCCGATATACGATTGTGGGCCTCGAGCTGTTTATGTGTTATAGGGGATTTACACACTGAGTCTCGGTGACTCACCCATTTGTTTAATTTTGCAGGTAATCATTAGATCGCGGATTTGGGAGCTGAGGCGGACTTGTGGTGGCCCTGCAATGTTTTCTCGTAAACTTATTTTTCTTTTATTTGGACTTATTTTTATTTGGGTTTTTGTTATGTAATAAGGCCATTATAACTTAAATTTTGGTATTTTATTTGGTTTAGCTTCTCATTTGATTATTGCCTATTATTATTAAATGTTCAATACGGGAATTTCCTAAACCCTTAATAATCATTTTTCAAAATGTTAAATAAAGGATTACCAGCAAATAAATATTTAAACTCGAAATTTTTAACAAACGCGCAGTTCATAAACAACCCTTTTATGTGACATGCCAGATCTGGTCGTAACATTTAGGCCAGGTTTGGGGTGTTACACTTTAAGTGCCACAACTATGCTCATTGAACCACCACATATGTGTGCATTAAAATTGATTTATCACATACAAGTATTCACATGCATTACCTGTTATATCAACATCTCAATCCACAACTCGACATATATTAAACATAATTTCACAACAAAGTAACAATATAAAAAAGGCTTACACTCGAAACTTAGGATTGGGGTTTGGGATATTTCTAAACTCTCAACTAATTCTATGAATTGTGCATACCAGTAGCGACTCCGAAGACTCACCAATCACGCTTCTGCTTACAAGTCGAAAGCTCAAACAAGCTTTTCCTTGCCTTTAAACTTGCTTGTAGTGGCTCCCGATTGATCCAAAACTTTGCACACATAAAAAAAACATGTCAAACTCATAAAAAAATTAGCCTTGAACACAACCAAACAACACGAAATACGCAATTCAAGTTTCTCTTTTTTCAATACCGAAAATTAGCTAGTTTTGTCGAAGTTGAAGTTTCAACATCCTAATCTTGTTTCTAATTCTCAATTTTGATTTCAAACATCCTAAATATGACTTAATGTAACACCCTAAACCCGGCCCAAACCCCACGACCAGATCTGGTATGCTACGGGGTAAATGTTGAAAACTTTGTTTTGAAGGGATTTGAAATCTTGGTTTGTTTATGTAGGTATTCGTTAAATAAGTGCTATTTGTAGAAAACATTTGTAGTTTTTTTTTAGAACCCGTTTGAAAATCCCATTATTTTCCTTCTTATAAATAAGTTTTTGAACATAAATTTATAAAATATAAACATTAAAAAATATAAATTGGTATCCTAAGCTATGGAGCCTTATTACATAAATAGTCCCAAAATTAAAACTTAAAGAAAAAACCGAAAATAGTTTATGAAAATAAAAGACTTGATGGCCCCTCGAGTTCGCCTCGGCTCCCATGTCTACGATCTACTGCTCATCTGAAAAGTTGGGGAAAATAAAGAGGTGAGTGACCAAGACTCAGTGTGCAAATCCCGGAAACACATAAAAGGCTTGAGGCCCACAAACACATTATGGGCCCTGGCCCATACACAATGGCAACAAAATGTTTACATGCAACGTGGCCCAACCCAACCTAAAAGTCCATCCTCTACACACCAGCCCGTACCAGCCATCACACCTTGGGGATTTCTACAATCAACCCACCAACCGCTACACACCATATCGGCGGTCATCTTCATCGGTTATAATCTTGATCACCATGTGACCTTATAATCCATCGTGGCGAGCCACCGATCACCGTGTGACCTTATAATCAAGTGTGGCAGAGCCACCGATCACTATTGTGACCTAAATGTACATATCGTGGTTTAACCACCGATCACTAGGTGACCTTTTAACATGCTCTTCCCCTTCATCATATCAACCCTATCCCATGCATACATCCATGCAGAAGCAAAATAATATACTACCTAAAAGATTACAGACTATCATATACATTGATACACATAGAGAAGTTTCTATGATTACGTACCTGGCATCCCTTGCCTACCCTTGTCGGGTAACACGAGTGTCCATACAGCCTTTTTCCAGCTTTTAGCCCATAACATATATAGTATAGATAAATTAGTGTGTTAGAGATCTACACACCTGATTACAGTCAAGACGAGACCTTCTATGTCGATACTATCAGAAGCCGATACGACTGCTAACTGTCTAAGATTTTGTTCCGAAGTCGATCCACAACCCGGTGGCCAATCCGAACTGCTGACACTGTTCGCTTCTTAAACTTAAGGGTTGGTTTAACAGATCCAATCCCCTCCTTCGCCTGATCGATATTTGATTCCATCAAAAGACCTTATCAGTTGCTACCATCATATCATATGGTTAAGATCACAATTACGATAGCGAATCTAACGAGAATCTAAAGAGAACCCCTTACCTTGAAATCTCGAAAGAGATAGAGTTTAGAGACTAGCGATTTTCAGCTTTTAGATCTAGACGATCTACTTCGATTCTCGATGTGTCGCCCAACACGTAAACACAAGAAACCAACAATCATTAGCCTTTCGGCTTTGTCTTCTAAAAATTGAAAGAGAAAAAGAATAGATCATAAGAAATCGGCACCTACCTTTATAGAGAATTCAGTAACTCCTAAAAGATTTTGGCCTTTTTTCCAAAATCAAAAAGAGAAGATGATTCAAAGAAATATATGGAGATTCCGCTTTTAATGAAGAAATCGGCAGAAAGAGAAAAAAGAATGGACACTAGGACATTCGGCTATGGCAGAAGAGAGTAAAGAGAAAGAATACTTAAGGGTTTCGGCTTATGAAAGAAATTGGAAAAAGGTGTAGAGAAAGGCTATGGGGTTTCGGCTTTAGCATAGAATGAAGAAGAAGATGGAACTTTAGGAGTTTTTGGCTTTTTGAGAAAAGAAAAAACTAAGAGAAAAGAATGAGAATAAATGCCGAAATTAAAAAGTACCCTATTTTCTAATCAAATTTTCGGCACACACACTAACCAAAAGTCGGAATTGCCCTCTTTTGAAAACTAATACTAATTAATTAAGAAGGGGAATTTCGGCACCCCCTATAGTATAACAAAACTGATTTCTCCCCCTCCAAGAGATGAAAATTCGGCCACCACTGTTGATCAGTAGATAACTCCTAAATTTTCTCCCTCATCTTCATCTGATCACTCATCCTCAAGTGGCATGGATAACACCTTCTCTTCCTCCCTTTTATCTGCTACATTATCCACTCACATAAATCTCCTAATTCCAAGCATCCTAGCCGCCCCCAACTCTCCTCTCTTTTGACGCCAAAAACATTTAAAATAAGTAGGTAATGCGTCTCGAACCTTGGACCTCCTTATTACTTATCACGCCACCTCAAAGCCCCTAAGTAACGCCACTGACCACTGGCCATAAGCCCATTTATGTGTCTTAATTTACAGATAATATCTTTTAAGCCCTATCCTAATTGGCTTTCCACTAGAGTGGCCAAGCAGAAAATTCAATTGAGGCCTCGGCCCAACCCTGAGCCCATTCTTGACCCCTTAAACACCCTAACTAGCACATCAAGCATAACATAAACATCACAGCACATTAAATGCAAAGGCCCATTAATTTAGGATGTTACACTTAATTTCATATTTAAACCATTAATTTCACCTAAATTCATAATCCTAATTTTTTCAAAATATTGAAGCTTTCAATAACAAATAAAAGGGGAAAATGTTTGATTCTTAAAAATCTAATTATGAACTATCAAATTGAAGCGAAATACCTTCTAATTAAGCTAAAATTAATCAAAAATCACTTTGAAAATACATGTTTACTCAATATTTTGAGATCTACCAATTTTGAATCCAAACATACTATAAAAACATCAAATCTAAATATACTCATTTAAAACTCGAGTTAAATTAACAACACTCTTTATTTAACCATAGAAAGTTAGATTATTACCTTGATTTGATGAAAATGATGATCTACAATTCTAATTTAGGATTTCTACTCAAGAAGAATAATGGTGAATTTGGGGAAGAAAACACGTTTTTTGTTTGAAATTGGGGGTTGTTCTGGTGTTTAGGGAGTTAATAAATATGAAGGAATGAATTGATTTTGTTAAAACTCTCTGATTTTAGGTATTGAAGAACTTTTAATATTTTGGGGTTTGAAAGAAGTCGAAGACGTGAATGGCTTTATGTAGGAGACCATTTTTCAAAAATTAGGCAATTTGCCCTTTTGGTCATTCCTAATTCTTTCCTTTTCCAATTAGGTCCTAAATCAATTAAAATCTTTTTTTAAAAAAAAAATTAGACCTCAAAATTAAATTTTATTTTAAGCAAGTTAATAAAACAAAAACCAAAGAAGCCACTTTAATTTTTTAATTACTCACTTACGACCCTAATTTTCAATACCTAACTCAACCTCCAATTAAAAAAAAACATGATTCTACTAACCCAAAACTACTAGGATGGGTTTTGGAGTGTGACACATGTAAGAAATATTTGTCTCATAAGAATTGACTTTCATTTATAATCTAATAGATTCCATCTAAGAATATTTGGATATGCAATATCTATTTTATGTTCCACCATAACTCACTGAGATGGATAATCAAGTATGAAGTTGATAAATTTTAAAATTTTCATTTGATGTTAAAAAGTTGAAGAGAGATATATTTATAATTTTGAAAAGGTACTGTCATGTTACAAATTTTCTTAGTATTAATGGGAGACAAATTGGTTAAATAATTATGTCATCATTTTTCATGATCCTCACTAATATTATGTGCAAAAAGTTTAAAGGATAAAATTATTTTTTAGACATGTTTAGTGATGACATTTAAAGATTGCATATGCTAGCTTATACATATACCAGCTAAAATGCTCCAAATAATTATATGTACCAGAAGGACAATGTGATAAAAATAAGTCTTACGCATGTTAGAAGCATGGCAAACTAGTCAATTCCATAAATGAAAAATTCTTGAAAGAAAGGAGAAAGAAATGAATATGGTCAGATGCTAAAAGAGACGGGTACTCATGAAGAGACCTAAGGCGTAACTTTTGATAAAACCCCAAAGAGGATCAGCTACCTAAAATTATGAATATAATGAGATATCTCAATTAGTTATTTCATAACCAAATATGATGGAGTTGACAAAAGGAATTTTTTGTCAAAAATGATAATATACATAGAACACTTCGATATTATTGAAAAGTGAGGATTTTGAATGAAAATATATTTGAAAGCATTAAGATGAGAACAAACCATCAAAATAAATTAACATTTCTATTATAACTTATGAAATGTATCTTGGACATGAAGTCCAAACACCCGAAAGGTGTAAAGCTAAGTGGAGTGCATGTTAGCATAATAGCGAAAAAAGTATACAAGTCATAATATATAGAATTGACTTGTAACATAAATTTTCACAAGACACTTGGCTTTGGTTATGAAAAATGATTTTGTTGTGGATGCAATAGTCTGACACTAAATAAAATTCTTTATTTAAGTCTAGTGAATTTGTATTCAGATGATATAAATTATTTGATAATATTGATGCCTAAAGCATAAAGGTCGAGTTTCGTGAGAAAATTAATATATGTGAATATGATGTTGCTCAGAAGTTTTCATTAGTTAATGTATTTATACATATAGGTTATTATCATCATTGTTGATATTAATGCATCAAATACCACTAGAGTTTCTGAAAACTTTTCAATAGCAATAATATTCGGTACATAAATTTTATAATGAAAGTATATTTAAAAATTAAATTTTGTCTCGACCTAAAGATTGAGTGTTCAATAAGAACAATTGGTCATACAATGATGTTATAAAACAATGGTCCTAAAGTATCAATTCTTTATGTGTCCAATACACTAAATGTATTGGTAATAGTGAATGATACAATACATCATGCTTTATAAAGTTGTTGGCGACATCTAAAGCATGTGAATGTAATTGAATTTTATTGCCATATTGATACGCATAAACTAAGTTTTTTGTATATGTTGATGATTTACTATGGATAAATAATATTGAATGTCTCAATATTGAGTTATAAAATGATGTTCAGAGGGAGCAAAATATGGATTGTTGTAACACCCCTCACTCAATGTGAAGAATAATCGATAAGTCAATTAGGCACTCTATGCTGCTACATTTGATAACTTAATTTTTAGTATCGGATTACGTCATTTCAAAGATCTTAAGTGATGCTTACATGAGGGGGAGTAAATTCACACTACATTTTTCTTTTAAGGTTGTGGCATACTATGTATTAAAGAATTATATACTCTTTTTTCCTTCAATAGGTTTTTGTCCTACAAGGTTTTTCCTAATAAGGTTTTTCATGAGGCGTATCCTTTATACAAAGATTGTCCAATGGGGTGTAACACCCCCAAACCCGGCCTAGAAGTTATGACGAATCTGAAGAAATTACATTGACTCATTTGAAAAACTGATCTCAGTAATATTTAGCGAACACGACTATAGCACACAATCATTAAAAGTTATTTGTTCACTTTTAGAAAACACTTAAGGAGTTACTTAATCTGCAGCGGAAAACCTTTTCAAGAGTTTTAGTTTTGAAAACTGAAATCCATTTTGTTGACTTAAGTGATTTTGCAGCCTCGCATTAGAAAATATTAATTACTGACGAATTAAGCAAAGTCCCAAAATGAGTTCAGAAATAGATTACAAACCCTAAAGGAACAAAACAAATAATTACGAAATTCACCAGATTTACATTAAGTACAAAAATCTGAGCTCCCACATGTTTTCTGGTCCTAAGTCAAAGGTTTACCTAAGTAAACAAAGATAAAACAAAAGGGTGAGCTATAAGGCTTAGTGTATAACTAAACTCAAACAAAGATCAAACAAAACACAATATACAAATCAGAGTAACGTAGAAAATTTCATAACGATCATATAACCAAAGCAGAACAAATCAGAGTATCATAAGGATTTTCATAACAATATTATAATAGAATATAGGGTGTATAGTTATGCCAGTGTGATGTTTTTCAAAAAAATCAGAATGCAAATTTATCAAAAAACACCCTACCCAACTCTGTTACACACCAAAATAGAGTTCCCTAGAACTCATCCAACCAAATGACACCGACATATAATTGTGGACAGTGCCACCAGAATTATAGTTAAAACTGCCAAATCAGATATATATGGTCAAGCCACTATGTTGCAACCAAGCTGCCAATACGGATGTATATGGTCGAGCCACCACTATGTTGCAGCCAAGTTGCCAGTATGGATGTATATGGTTGAGCCACCATAATTTTAGACAAGTAGCCAGACAGAATTGTGGATAAACCACCATATAATATAGATTATTAAATTGCCAAAAACTTCTTCCTTTTACGTCATCCAAAACCCCATGCAATATGTCATGGCGGAATCAGAATGATAAGCATGTAGGACATGCTGTCGTACAATAACAGAGACAGAAGACATGGAAATCCACGCTTTGTAGAACAGGCTAATCAAATCTTAATGAATCATAATATATTTTCAATGAAGTCATATGCATCCTTACATATCAGAATCAATATCAAACATAACAACTTATTCGGATATCACATGTTCACAACCAACAAGGTAACACTGAAACGAATCATCAAAATTTATAGAGCAAAAACCATACCTGAATAAATCACATACCTTAATCACATCCCAAACAAAAGCACATTATACGCTAACAGATCATGCTTACTTAGCTTATATCATATTAGACATACGTACAGGTAACAGATAATACACCAATAGCTCATCAAAAATTATGTTTTATGGCTTGTTTTAGATTGAATAAACCCCGCGGAAAGCCTACATTCGATTTAAACAACATTTACGACCTTAGGGAAAAATTCTGATTTTTGGCCCACATGTCCTACATGGTGGCCTGTGTGGTCCACATGGCCTGGTACACGCCCGTGTGGCTCATCACAGTGCCTCACACGACCGTGTGGCTCAAGCTAAAAGTTACACAGTTTGGCACATGGTCGTGTGACTCAAGTTAGTGCCATACACAGGCTATGCACACAGCCGTGTGGCGTCGACAACCCCAATTTTGGGTTCCTATGTTCACTGATTTCTCGAGTTTTTGTTACACACTTGATACAGTTTTGATTTAGAAGCAACGAAGATGATTTTGGAACCCTAAAGCGACGTTCAAACGTCCAATCAAAATATTTATTGTAACAGCCCGATTTAGGGGCTAGTCAGAATAGTGGTCTTAGGACCACTAATCCAGGGTCAGAGAAAATTATTTTAATGTTAATTTATGAGTTATAACATGATTATAAAGATTCATGTAAATTTTGGTGCTTTAATTTTAGCGATTTCATGCTTAACCGCGAAAAAAGACTAAGTCAGATAAAGTGTGAAAGTTCAATTTTACAAGCTGAAGGTGCCTAATAGCCATAGAATATTAATTGGAGGTCCCAAATGTGCAATTAGGCCTTTCTAAAGGTCATGGCCAGCCATAGGGGGACACAGAAGTCAAGATTGGTCAAAGTGGGTGTAGTAGGTGGATTAAATTGATGAATAAAATAAAAGAAAGAAAGAAAAGATATCATCTTTTCTCTCCATCTTCTCCACCAAAAAAATACAAGCAAAATAGGGGTTTGAACGCTCAAAAATTTTAGCAAACTCTTCTCTTTACAAGTAAGTGTTCTTGAAAAAAATTGTACTTTTGGAACCCCTAAAGCTTAAGCTTTCTAACGAGGGGATTATCTTGCAAAATGGTTGAAAGTTTGGAGTTTTGTCATGTGAGCTTTTAAGTTGTTTTCTACATGTTTATGGAAGAAAATGGGTCTTGGTTGTTATATAAACAACTTTTGTGAAGGGTGTTATCATGAAAACACAAAAAAGGACCCATTTGTAAAAGTTGTAAAAATATGTGGTAAATGTGTGAAATAAGGAGTATTGAGGTTTTCCATAAGAGTAATAAATGTTAACATAGGCTTGTTAAAGAAATAAATTTGAGTAGAATTGATTTCTGAGCCGAGCCTAAGGGTAAAATGGTCATTTTGTGAAAGTCGAAGGGCAAGATGGTAATTTTTCCAAAGTACGGTTATTGAAATGTGCTGATTAATATGGTTATTAAATGAGCTAAATTGTTATGATAGATCAAGAAGAATGAGGGATTAACCTTGACCGAGGAAAGGGCAAAGTATCGGATGAAATCGACAATCTAGCCTATTTTGAAATCGAGGTAAGTTTGTATGTGATAAATTCAACATCATGCTAGTATGTTTGAAAATGTTTGATATTATAATGATGTGGAATATTTCTATGAAATTGAGTGATGGTGTTGATGAGAAAAATGATGAAAGTTGTGATGTTGAAGTCCTAGTTGGACTATATTAAATGTGAGAAGACTATCATTGAGACATGAGATGGATAAGATCCCATGTAAACCATGTCTGAGACATGGCCTCAGCACCGAATTGAGATCCTGTATAAGACCATATATGGGATACAGCATCGGCATTGAATATGAAAATCGTATAAGACCATATTCGGTGTAACATCCCGGTTTAGACCCTAGTCGGAACAGTCGTTTGAGACCACAAATCCGAGGTCGTAAAAGTATTTTAATGATATTTTATGTGTGAATGATATGTGATATAGTCTGTGTGAAAATTCTGTGTGATAATTTAATCATTTATGTGTCAAATTAAGAGAAAGGACTAAATCGCGTAAAAAGTAAAAGCTGTGTGCTGATTTATAAGTACCTAAGTGTTGATATCTTTATATTAAGGAGGAATTTTGAAGCAATTGACCCATTATTTAGTAGTGGAGTGGTTGATGGACAAATATGCCCATATTTTAAATGATTTTCATAAACATTTCATTAAGGGCAAAATTGGTATTTGATTATTAATGTTATAATAAACAAAATAAAGCCAAAATGCTCATATTATTCATACATCTTTCACCAAAATAAGAAAAGAAGAGGAGGGTTTGAGACTTTGTGATTTTCGGCTAGGAATTTGCTTGATTGAGGTATGATTTTGAGTCAGTTTTTGATAATTTCTACGTTTTTGTAATCGTTGCTTTGTGCTGTAGTTAACCCATGTTGTAATTTCATGAATTGATGATGTTTTGTGGTGAGCCATTGATGAACATATGAGCTATGTGCTAGTTGGTAGTAAAATATGAGAACTTGGTGTTGGATTAACATGTGTTGCTTTTTGAATTTTTGGTGGATTTAGCTAATTAGAGCTAAATTGTGAAAATAGAAAATTGAAGGGTTAAAATGTGAAATAAATGAAATGTGTGGATTTGTATAGGTATAAGAAGAATTTGGCTAAGCACATGTATATTGAAATTTGGTGTATTTGATGATTTTGTGAAATAGGGACTAAAGTGTCGAAATGTGAAAATATAAGGGCTATTATGGAAAATGCCCTAATTGTGTTTATGTGGACTAAATTGAATGAAATGGTGATTGAATGGATTGATTTTAAATGTATATAGACTAAGAGAGAAGAGGTTCGGATCGAGATCGAGGCAAAGATAAAGTGCTCGATTAGTCGACCGTATATAGTAGACGTCCGAGGTAAGTTCGGATATAATACATATTATTAAGATATGTTTAGTATTATGAAATAAATGTGTATATGTGTATGAAATCGAGATGCTATGTGCAAGGATAAGCTGATGGCACTAAGTGTGCGAAATGAAAAATTGAAACAGAAATGAATGGCACTGAGTGTGCGATGATATGAAAGCTACGGCTTATTGACTTGGCACTGTGTGTGCGACACCGAGACAGGTCAGTTAAGAGACTAGGCACTAAGTGTGCGATAACAAAAATGTTACGATTATACATATAGCACTATGTGTGCGATTATATTGAATGGAAATTAAAGGATGATCAACAAGTACTATCGAGCTTTGAATAGTTTGGTGGCCTAACAACTATGTGTAGCTAAGGTATGTATTGAACCTTTGTGGTTGATGAGTGAATCAAGCTATGATTGAAGAAATGAGTATTTTAACTATAGATGATATGGTATGAGTATGTGAGAAATGATCTTTCTGATGGCTATTGTATATGTTAATTTGAATTGACGATATTATGTATTATGTTAAGAACTTACTAAGCTTTATAAGCTTACTGTGTGATTTGTTTCTCTGCGTTGCAGTATCAGTAAAGCTAGCTCGGATCAGGGGGATTGTCAGCTTCTCAGTCACACTATGTGCAAATCTATTTTTGGGTATTTTGTAAAGATGTTCATAGTTGAAGTATGGCATGTATAGGCTAGTCATTTGAATCATGTTTGAGACTTGTGGTAGCCACGAGATGTGGCTATATATGTGCTAGTTTTAGCATGAATGTCTTGGTATATATATGTAATGCATCTTTTGGCATGGTTTGTGGTTTGAGAGGTTGATTTATGAATGGTAACTTGGTGTTGATAAAATGCTAATATGAATTAGTGATATTGAGAAGAAATGATGTTTGGTATTGAATGTAATATGCTTGTGATGATATGAGTTTTAGTCTTTGATATTGACATGGTTGGAATTGGTATTGAATGCATGATTTGAATGGCTATTTGGTATGTTTTTGGTTGCAATATATGCTTGATAAGTGTTGGTATATGATGCTTATAGGTTTGAAACATTTGGTTGGCATTTTGGCCTTGTAAATGGCCTATAATGTCACACGGTTGTGGCACACGGGCGTGCCTTAGACCGTGGGTAAATTGACAGGATGCAGCTTAAAACCACACGACCTCGACACGGGCGTGTCTACTGGCCGTGGTTTGCAAGTCAGTAGCTAGCATAAAAAGACACGGCCTCGACATGGGTGTGCTTGGTGGCTGTGGAGGGGAAGTCAGTGTAGGACCTAAAAGTACACGGCCGTGGCACACGGGCGTGCCTAATGACCGTGTTGGTATAGTTAGTATATAGACATGGAAGGACACACGGGGGTGTCTAGAAGCCGTAGAGGGAACACGGTCTCCTCCCACAAGCGTGTCTCCCCTGTATTTTCAAAAAGTTTCAAATTTCATGAAATTTTGTATGTATTTCGGTTTAGTCCCGACTTAGTTCACAAGTATGCTTAAGGTCTTGATGACTCATTTAAGGGACACTATGTTTGTAAATAAATGCGAACAGTAATGATTGACTTTGTGTTGAAATTTCTGGATGTTAAAGGTTCCATTTGATTGGTAATGCCTCTTAACCCTGTTCCAGCGACGGTCTCAGGTTAGGGGTGTTACATTTTATTGGTATCAGAGCTACAATTTAGTCGATTCTCGGACTAACGTAGTGTGTATGAGTCTAGCTATACATGCCATATTTGAAATTGCGATAGTGTGACTAAATCTGACATTTGAAAATGTGTTTTTATATAGTAATAGATCCTGATCGAGCAGTTGCTGACGATGTAGAAATTAATGCACCTGCTCCCGCTCAAGGGACAGCGCCGACCACATCTAGGCTGAATGATAGTGGTGAGGGAGGAGAGGCTAAGAAAGCCTTCTTCCAAATGATGAGCGAGTGGTTTATGGAATTCGTTCGAATGAATCCGGCCACTCCACAACCTCCACCCCCGCAAGTACCTATTGTACCTCGAGTTGTAGATCCGATTAGATTGAATAAGCCTCCTGTAGACAAGATTCAAAAATATGGGGCCGAAGAGTTTAGGGCTACATCAGATGACGATGCTGAACGAGCCGAGTTTTGGCTTGAAAATACAATCAGAGTATTTGATGAGATGTCATTGAACCCTGATGAGTGCATTAAGTGTGTAGTTTCCTTGTTGAGAGACACAGCTTACAACTGGTGGAAAACATTGATATCTATGGTTCCGAGAGAGAGAATCACATGGGATTTCTTTCAAGCTAAGTTCAGAAAGAAGTATATCAGTCAACGCTTCATTGATTAGAAACGTAAAGAGTTTCTAGAATTGAAATAGGGCGGTTATGCATTATCGAAATCTGAGTACGAGCGAGAATTCATAAGATTGAGTCAATATGCGAGAGAATGTGTCTCGACCGAAGCTACTATGTGCAAACGTTTCATAGAGGGATTGAATGAAGACATCAAGTTATTGGTTGGAATACTCGATAATGATGAATTTGTTGTGTTAGTAGAAAGAGCATGCAAAGCTGAAGAGCTCAGTAAGGAAAAGAAGAAAAGTCGATTGTAAGCTCGTGATGAGAGAAAGAGATCAATGAATAAATTTTCTCAACCTTCTTCTAAGAATCTGAGAGATGCAGTAACCGTTCCAATGCTTCGTTTGGACATCCAAGTAGAGATCGTTGAGAGGCAGTATCTTGGTCCACGAATTCAAGCTCGAATGAACCAAGTGTTGGCGGTGTTAAAAGTAACAAACCCGAGTGCGTGAGCAGTGTGGAAGACGTCATGTGGGAGAGTCTTTGGGGCAAGTATAACAATAAGTCTCTGTTATAAGTGTGGATCTCGAGATCATTTCATTCGAGATTGCCCGAAGACGGTTGAAGAAGAAAATGTTCAGAATGAAAGACCGAATAACATGACGGCTAGGGGTAGACCACCCAGAAGCACAAAAAATGTGAGTGAAAGTCAGAGATGGACAAATGACATAGCAATGAGATCAAAAGCGAGAGCACCTACTCGAGCCTATGCTATACATGCATGAGAGGAAGCATCATCTCCAGACGTCATCACTGGTATTCACTTTATTTGATATTGATGTTATTGCATTGATAGATCCGGGGTCAACTTATTCCTATGTGTGTGTGAATCTAGTATCAAATAAAACTCTACCTGTTAAGTTTACTGAATTTGTGGTTAGAGTGTCGAACCCTTTAGGCAAATCTGTCTTGGTGGATAAGGTGTGCAAGAATTGCCCATTGATGTTTCGTGATATATGTTTTCCGGTTAATTTGATGTTACTTCCCTTTGATGAATTCGACATAATTCTGGGTATGGATTGGCTTACTCTACATAATGCCATCTGAATTGTAAAAGAAAGAGTATTGAATTGAGAAGTCAGAACGGTGAGCTAGTTTGAATTGAATCCAGTGATATGAAAGGATTACCAGCTGTTGTATCTACGATGAAAGTCATGAACTATGTGAAAAAGGGTTGTGAAGCAAAATCTTATGGATCAAGGTTATATGATTGAGCCAGTTAAGTACGGTAATGCCTCGTACCCGGCTCAAGTGTCGAATACGGGTAAGGGGTGTTACATTTAGTAGTATCAGAGCTATAGTTTGCTCTATTCTCAGACTAACGTAGCATGAGTATGAGTCGAGCTATACATGCCATATGTAAGAATATTTGTGTAATGATAGTTTGATGACTCCTGGCGATTTGAATTGTGTTTTTATATAGTTAATGGATCCTGATCCTAACCGAGCTGCAGCCGATGATGCTGCAAATAATACGCCAGCTCCCACGCAGGGGACCGCGCTAGTAGAGAATAGACTCGAGGCTATGGGTCAGGGAGAGGAGGCTCGAGAAGCCTATCTCCAGATACTTAGCAATTGGTACACTGAGTACATTAGAACAAATCCTAATGCTCAACCCCTTCCACCCCCACCTATTCCTCAGCCCGCTCTTGTATCTCTTCAAGTGGTTGAGGTAGTGAGAAGAGAAAGGCCTCCAGTCGATAAGATCCGAAAACAAGGAGCAGGGGAATTTCGGGCTAGTAAAGACGATGACCCAGAAAGGGCAGAATTCTGGCTTGAGAATACCATCAGGGTATTCGATGAGTTTTCAAGCACGCCTGATGAGTGCATGAAGTGTATGGTGTTTCTATTGAGAGATTCGGCCTATCAGTGGTGGAATACCCTTGTGTCGGTGGTATCAAGGGAGAGAATTAACTGGGAATTCTTCCGGGATGAATTCCGGAAGAAGTACATTAGCCAAAGGTTCATCGACTAGAAAAGAAAAGAGTTCTTAGAGCTAAAGCAGGGCCGAATGATGGTGACCGAATATGAATGTGAATTCGTAAGGCTCAGCAAATATGCCTGGGAGTGTGTGTCTACCAAGGCTATTATGTGCAAAAGGTTCGAGGATGGGTTAAATGAAGATATCGTTTATATGTTGGAGTTCTAGAACTAAAAGAATTTGTGGTGTTAGTAGATTGAGCCTGCAAGGCTGAAGAGTTGGTCAAAGAGAAAAAGATAGCTGAGATTGAGTCCCGTGGCTCGAAGAAGAGACAAATGGGCAATACATTCCAATCTTTATCTAAGAAGTCAAGAGATTTCACTACCTGGTCAGCCACCTCAACTGGATTTTCAAGTAGAAGTAGAGGTAAACAGTTCTCGGGGTCTAGAGCTCAGACCACATCAGTTGCTAGTGTAGGCAACGTTCGACCGAGTAGATTAGAATGCCCGCAGTGTGGCAGATGTCATTCCGGTGATTGCAAAACAAACGAGAAGGCTTGTTTCAAATGTGGATCTTTAGATCATTTTATCAGAGAATGCCCTAAGACGGGCGAAAAAGAGAAGTCTCAGAATGCAAGATCGAGAAGTACTGCTAGACGAAGACCACAGAGAAACCCGGGAAATGAAATGAGTAGCAAGAATTCATCTAGAGATCAGACTGCAAGAACTGAGGGCAGAGCACCGGGGAGAACATATGCCATTCGTGCTTGTGAAGAGCCGTCTCCCTTGACGTAATTACCGGTACATTTTCTCTCTTTGACACTCGTGTTATAGCATTAATTGATCCGGGATCTACTCACTTGTATTTTTGAATGAAATGAGTCTCTTGCATGAACATGCCTATAGAGTCTACTAAATTTGTGATAAGAGTGTCAAATCCCCTAGGCAAATGTGTATTGGTCGATAGAGCATGCAAAGGTTGCCCATTTATGATTAAGGGTCATTGTTTTCCTGTTAATCTCATGTTATTACCGTTCGATCAGTTCAATGTCATCCTTGGGATGGATTGGTTAACTACTCATGATGTGATAGTGAATTGTGGAAGAAAGTTTATTGAGTTGAAATGTGAAAGTGGGGATCTTATTCGTGTTGAATTAGATAAGCAAGACAGATTGCCAGTAGTGATATCTTCTTTATTGACTCGGAAGTATTTAAGAAAGGGGTACGAAGCTTACCTCGCCCATGTAATGAATGCGAAAGAGACTGAGTTAAAGATTAAGTTAGTACCCATCGTATGCGAGTATTCAGATGTTTTCCTGGAGGAATTGCCAGGGCTACCTCCGGTTAGAGAGATTGAATTTGGTATTGAGTTAATTCCTAGTACTGCCCTCATTTTTATTGCTCCGTACAGAATGGTCCAGCCAAGCTACAAGTGCTGAAGACACTGTTACAAGAGTTAACAGATAAAGGCTTGCAAGACCGATATATTCTCCGTGGGGTGCTCCTATTTTATTTGTGAAGAAGAAAGATAGTTCTATGAGGCTGTGTATAGATTACCGGTAACTCAATAAGGTAACTGTGAAGAACAAGTACTCATTGCCAAGAATCGATGATTTATTTGATCAATTGAAGGGAGCCACGGTGTTTTCTAAGATAGACTTGAGGTCTGGATATTATCAGTTGAGAGTCAAGGACTCGGATGTGCCAAAAATCGCATTTCAGATGAGCTATGGCCACTATGAATTTTTGGTCATGCCTTTTGGTTTAACAAATGCCCCTGCAATTTTCATGGATTTGATGAATCGCATTTTTCTGTCGTATTTGGATAAATTTGTAATAGTATTTATCGATGATAAACTGATCTACTATCAAGATGAGAACGAACATGCTGAGCATTTGAGAAAGGTTCTGCAAATTTTGAGAAATAAACAATTGTAAGCCAAGTTTAGTAAAAGTGAATTGTTGGGTTAAGAAAGTGGGATTTTTGGGGCACATTGTCTCGGGAGATGGAATTAGAGTCGACCCGAGTAAGATTTCAGCGATTGTTGAATGGAAACCGCCAAGGAGCATAACTGAAGTAAGTAGTTTTCTGGGCCTGGTCGGCTATTATAGGCGTTTTGTCAAGGGGTTTTCCATGATAGCTACTCCGATGACGAGACTATTGCAAAAAGTGTGAAGTTTGATTGGACAAAAAAATGCCAACAAAGTTTTGAGAAACTAAAGGCGTTGTTGACTGATGCTCCTGTTTTGGTGCAACCCGAACCGGGAAGAGAATTTGTGGTTTATAATGATGCATCCATGAATGAATTGGGTTGTGTACTTATGCAAGACGGCAAGGCGATAACATATGCTTCTAGACAATTAATGTCACACGAGAAGAATTACCCGATTCATGATTTTGAATTAGCTGCCATTGTGTTTGCATTAAAGATATGGGGACACCATTTTTATGGTGAAAAGTGTTGGATATTCACTGACCATAAAATCCTAAATACTTGATGACACAAAATGATTTAAATTTGAGGCAACGAAGATGGTTAGAGCTGATAAAAGATTATGATCTAGTGATTGACTATCATCCGGAAAAGGTGAACGTGGTCACCAATGCTTTGAGTAGAAAATCCTTGTTTGCACTGAGAGCCATGAATACACGGATGGCTTTGTCATATGATGGTTCTATTCTAGCCTAGTTGAGTGCTAGACCATTGTTTCTCCAAGAGATTTATGAAGCTCAGAAAGGTGACAGTGACTTACAAGCCAAAAGAGTTCTATGTGAGTCAAATATTGAGTCGGACTTTCGGATAAATTCTAATGGATGTTTAATGTTTTGAGATAAGGTCTATGTACCCAGAGACGATGAGCTTATTCGGAAGATTTTGCATGAAGCACATAGTGGATGTTTGTCTGTGCATCCAGGCAGTATAAAGATGTTTAACGACTTGAGAAAATGGTATCGGTGGTCAAGTATGAAGAAAGACATTTCAGAGTTTGTTTCTAGATGCTTTATTTGTCAACAAGTGAAGGCTGAACACCAAGTACCTTCGGGTCTACTTCAGCCTATTATTGTTCCCGAGTAGAAATGGGACCATATTACTATGGACTTCGTGATGGGTTTACCGTTGACACTGAAAAAGAAAGACATTGTATGGGTCGTAGTTGATAAACTCACGAAGTCAGCCCATTTCATACCAGTGCGAGTCGACTACTCACTCGATAAGTTGGCAGTTTCGTACGTGACTGAAATAGTAAGACTTCATGGAGTACTATTGTCAATTATTTCGGATAGAGATCCGAGATTTACGTTACAGTTTTGGAAAAAGTTACAAGAGGCTTTAGGCACAAAATTGAACTTTAGTAAAGCTTTCCATCCGCAAACTGATGGGCAGTCGGAGAGAATAATTCAGATACTTGAAGACATGCTTCGATGTTGTATTTTGGAATTCCAAGGTAATTGGGAAAAATACTTACCATTGGTGGAATTCGCCTACAAAAAAAGTTTTCAGTCAAGTTTGAAAATTGCACCTTATGAAGCATTGTACGGGCGAAAGTGCCGAACACCCTTGTATTGGACAGAACTTAGAGAGAACCAGATTCACGGGGTTGGTTTGGTCAGGGAAACTAAAGAGAAAGTAAAAGTGATACTTGAATGTCTAAAAGCGGCCTCAGATAGACAAAAATCCTATTCAAATTTAAAAAGGAAAATGATTGAGTACCAAGTCAGTGATAAAGTGTTTCTAAAAGTATCACCATGGAAGATAGTCCTCAGATTTGACTGGAAAGGCAAGTTGAGTTCGCGTTTTATCGGACCTTATGATGTTACAAAGAGGATAAGGTCAGTAGCTTATCGTTTGGAATTACCACTTGAGATGGAAAAGATTCATGATGTTTTCCACATATCCATGTTGCAATGATACCGTTCGGACCCTTCACATGTGATAGTACCAACAGAGGTAGAAATTCAACCGGACTTCACTTATGGCGAAGTGCCGATTAAAATTTTGGCGCAAGATGTCAAACAGTTGAGGAACAAAAGTATAGCCCTTGTTAAAATACTATAGCAGAGACATGAAATAGAGGAGGCCACATGGGAGCCCGAGTAGGCTATGAGAAACCAGTATCCCAACCTTTTTACCAGTAAGATTTTCAAGGACGAAAATCCTTAAGGAGAGGAGAATTGTAACAACCCGATTTAGGGGCTAATTGGAACAGTGGTATTGGGACCACTAATCTGGGGCCAGAGAAAATTATTTTAATTTTATTTTATGAGTTATAACATGATTATAAAGATGCATGTAAGTTTTGGTGCTTTAGTTTTAGCGATTTTATGCTTAATCGCGAAAAAGGACTAAATCGCATAAAGTGTGAAAGTTCAATTTTACAAGCTAAAGATTCCTAATAGCCATAGAATATTAATTGGAGGTCTAAAATGTGCAATTAGACCTTTCTAAAGGTCATGGCCGGCCATAGGGGGGACAATGAAGTCAAAATTGGTCAAAGTGGGTGTAGTAGGTGGAATTAATTGATGAATAAAATAAAAAAAGAAAGAAAAGATATCATCTTTTCTCTCCATCTTCTCCACTGAAAAATACAAGCAAAATAGGGGTTTGAAAGCTCAAAAATTTCAGCAACCTCTTCTCTTTACAAGGAAGTGCTCTAGTGATCATTTCTTGGAAAATAAATTATACTTTTAGAACCCTTACAGCTTAAGCTTTCTAAAGAAGGGACTATCTTGCAAAATGGTTGTAAGTTTAGAGTTTTTCCATGTGAGCTTTTAAGTTGTTTGCTACATGTTTATGGAAGAAAATGGGTGTTGGTTGTTAGATAAACAACTTTTGTGAAGGGTGTTATCATGAAAACACCAAAAAAGGACCTCTTTGTAAAAGTTGTAAAATATGTGGTAAATGTGTGAAATAAGGAGTATTGAGGTTTTCCATAAGAGTAATAAATGTTAACATAGGCTCGTTAACGAAATAAATTTGAGTAGAATTGATTTCTGAGCCTAGGGGTAAAATGGTCATTTTGTGAAAGTCGAAGGGCAAGATGGTAATTTTGCCAAAGTACGATTATTGAAATGTGCTGATTAATATGGTTATTAAATGAGCTAAATTGTTATTATAGATCAATAAGAACGAGGGATTAACCTCGACCGAGCAAAAGGCAAAGTATCAGACTAAATCGGCAATCTGGCCATTTTTGAAATTGAGGTTAGTTTGTATGTGATAAATTCAACATCATGCTAGTATGTTTGAAAATGTTTGATATTATAATGATATGGAATATTTCTATGAAATTGAGTGATGGTGTTGAATGAGAAAAATTATGAAAGTTGTGATGTTGAAGTCCTAGTTGGACTATAATAAATGTGAGAAGACTATCATTGAGACATGAGATGGATAAGGTCCCGTGAAAGACCATGTTTGGGACATGGCCTTAGCACCGAATTGAGATCCCGTATAAGACCATATATGGGATATGGCATCGGCATTGAATATGAAAATCGTATAAGACCATATACAGGATATGGCATCGATAATTGATATGAGATCTCGTATAAGACCATATCTGGGATATGGCATCGGTACTTAGAGATGACCTCATGTAAGAACATATCTAGGATGTGGCATTGACTTTGTAATTGTCTGAATGACGATGAACATGTATCTTTGAGTATCCCAAGTGATTTAGTGGGATAAATAGTTGAGCTTGAGATAGAAATGATATTAGTGCTAAAGCTACGTGATTGAATGAATACAAGTACCCTTGAGTAATTTGAGAAATTGTTTACGATACGCGACATGGTATGTATGTAATAAAAACAAGAAAGAGTAAGTTATGGAAAAGTACTTAAGACGTTGCATTTTATCCAATGCCATGATTGCATGATGTTATGAGCTTATGTTGCTATTTATTTTTCATGCAAACTTACTAAGCTTTATGCTTACCCTTCTCATTTCCCTTTTCCTTGTAGTTCTGCCAAGTTAGCTCAAGAATTTGTGGAACGTTAGAGTTTGGAAATCACACTACCGACTACTCTTGGCATAGCAAATTAGATTCATTTTCAGTATGGCATGTATAGGGTTCGGTCTCTTTTGTTATGTCATATTTGTTAGCCAAAGTGTTGGCTATTAATGTTATCAAATTCATTTTGTAAGTGGTCATTTGAAATGGGCCAATACTTGACAAGTATATATATTCAATGATGATGAATTTTATGAAGTGTATGCTTGATTGGATACCTTGATTTTGAGTCCCTATAAGTGTTTTATGGTTATAAAATAAGTAAGATTGAATTGGTATAAGTCTGGATGCTGTGTAGGGTGGCATTTGGTTTGGTAGCTACCCTTTCAAAGGTCCCCTGTATGCTAGGTTTACAAAGTCAGTATGCTCAGTAGTCAATACATAGGTAGAGACACGGCTGTGTGTCTCAGTCGTGTGGGAGGCACGGCTATGGACATGGGCGTGTGCCCAGGCCGTGTGAAGTCTGCACCTGAAATTAGGAATTTAATTCGACACACAGTCTAAGGACACGAACGTGTGCGTTGGCCGTGTGACCATATTAGGATGATGACGTCATAAATAGAATGCCAAGGTTTTCATACACAGGCGAGGACACAAGCGTGTCGTGGCAGTGTGAAGGACACGGGCAAGGGACACAGGCGTGTGTCTGGCCGTGTGAAAACCGCTGTAGGATCAAATTGAAAAATAATTCCACATGGCGTGGAACACGGGCATGTGATATGCCGCACGGGCGTGTGGTCCTGTTTTATGTCAAAAAATTTCTTTAAATGTTCAAAAGTTTCCGGTTTAATCTCGAGCCATTCTGTATGTCTATTTAGGGTCTTGTAGTGTAACAGCCTGATTTTGGGGCTAGTCGGAACAATGGTTTTGAGACCGCTAATTTGAGGATTAAGAATTATTTTGATATTATTTTATGTGTTATGGCTTTAAAATATGGCTATATGAAAATTTTGGTGTTTTAATTTTAATGATTGCATGCTTAATTGTCAAAAAGGACTAAATCGCATAAAGTGTGAAAGTTCTATTTTTCAAGGTAGAGGTGTCTAATAGCCATAGAATATTAAATTGGAGGTCCTTAAAGTGCAATTAGGCCATTACAGGTGTATTGGCCGGCGATAGAGACAATGAGACAAGGGCATTAAATTTTTGGTCAAATTTTGGTAAAATTAGGTGATAAAAAGATGAATAAAATAAGATAAAAAGAAAAGATATCATCTTTCACTATTCACCATTCTTCTTTCCACCAAAATTTGAAGAGAAAATAGAGGTTTTGGAGTTCAAACTTTCAGCCAAGCTATCTCCTTGCAAGTAAGTGATTTTAGAGATCTTTCTTGATGATTTTTGTATTTTTTGGGACCCCCAAAGCTTAAGCTAGTTGAGGGGACTAATTTGCAATATGGTTGAAAGTTTAGGGACTTTCCATGAGAGTGTTTATGTTGTTTGCTGAGTTTTTATGGAAGAAAATGAATGTTAATGAGATGAGAAACAACTTTTGTGAAAGGTGTTATCATGAAAACACCTAAATGGGACCAAGTTGTAAATGTTGTGATTTAGTACTAAATGCATGAAATAGTTAGATATGTGAGTAGTTGTAAGAGAAATAAATGTTCAACTAGGCTTGTTTAATGAGAAAATGTGATGGAAAATGATTTACGAGCCTAGGGGAAAAATTATAATTTTGCCATAGTATAAGGGCAAAATGGTCTTTTTTACCTACGTAGAGATTATGATGTATTATGATTATAAAATAATTGAACGAGTGAATTTTTTTATTATAGATCAAGAAGAGCGCGAAATTAACCTTGACCAGGGAAAAGGCAAGGTTTCGGATTAAACCGCAACTTAACACATTTTGCACCTATGTAAGTTTATGTGTAAACGGTGCATCTTAAATACACATATTGTTACTTATTGGTGCATTGTATGATTGAGAACATTTATGATTCAAGTGGATTGAATTCGGTAGATAATGAATAATTTTCGTATGAACGTTGAAATAGATATGTAAGTGTGGAATATTACCCGTAGTAATTAATGGTGGGCTGTGTGCGAAACCACCTTAATAATTCTCGGTATATCTAAACTTAGTGTTTTGAGTATGGCATGTATAGGGGCTAGACTAGGTAAATTGTTTTGTTATTTTGACCAAGTATGTATTGGCTCCTTTAAAGATGAACTCTTTTGTATGTTGCCTTGTATATTGCCATAGTTGATGGCTCATTATTACTAATTTATGAAAAGATGAAGTTATTCATAGAAGTGTATGTTGCAACTTTGAGTTGCTTAGTGATTTGTTGAATGGAATTATGTTGTGTGAACTAGGGCGGTGAAAAGAGCTTGGCAAATAGCCTTGTTCTTGTCCACACGGGTAGGCACACGGGCGTGTGTGACACACGGTCAGTCCTACAGTTGTGTGACCAGGCCGTGTGTCCCCTGCATGCTAGTGTTGTAAGTCAGTGTCAACTACGGGCTAGCCACACGGTCGTGTGCCTAGGCAGGGTGACCCGTATGAGGTTGCTGACGTCACCAACAGAATGCCTAGGTTTTTACACATAGGCGAGGACACTGGCATGTCTAGGCCTTGTGAAGCACACGGGCCAAGAACACTGGTGTGTGTCTGACCGTGTGAAAACCCCTGTAGGTTCAAAATGAAAATAAATCTCGCACGGGTTAGGGACATGGGCGTGTGTGACCACACAGCCTTCCCACACGAGCGTGTCCCATTTCACATGCGCGTGTCGCCCCTGTTTAGGTAAAAAAAATTAATTGCACAAAAGTTTCCAGTTGGGTTCTAAACCCTTCGTATACATGTTTAAGGCCTCATATGTCCTTAATAAGAATGTTTTGATTGTGGAAGAGATATTTTAAGTTGGAATGAAATTTTATAGACTAAAGTTGCATGACTAGTGAGTTATGTCCGGTAATGCCTCGTGCCCGATTCCGGTATAGGATACGGGTAAGGGGTGTTACACGTAGACCCATAATAAGGATATTAGGGTCTTGAATGAAAAGTTTTATTTTGAAATTAATTCTTATGGATCAAGGTTGTATGATTGAGCCAGTTAAGTACGGTAATGCCTCGTACCCAGTTCAAGGTTTCAGATTAAACCGCAACTTAACACATTTTGCATCAAGGTAAGTTTATGTGTAAACGATACATCTTAAATACACATGTTGTTACTTATTGGTGCATTGTATGATTGAGAACATTTATGATTCAAGTGGATTGAATTCAGTAGATAATGAATAATTTCTGAATGAACGTTGAAATAGATATGTAAGTGTGGAATATTACCTGTAGTAATTAATGGTGGGCCGTGTGCGAAACTACCTTAATAATTCTTGTTGGTGGGCTATGTGCGATACCACCTTATTACTTATTCACGATGGGTTGTGTGCGATACCATTGTTTATAATATCATTTGGTGGGCTATGTGCGATACCACCGTAAATATTCTTGATGGTGGGCTATGTGCGATACCACCTTGTCAAAGATTAATTGTGGGCTAAGTGCGAAACCACCGAGTGTTTAGTATTACTAGGAATGGCTTATTGTGAAATTGTTAAGTGTTGTTTCATGTGATCATGTAGTGATAAGTGCAGGGATGTATGTTAAATAATGTGAGCATTTGGCTTGTGATATGGTTGGAATGTGGTAAGAGATGAAATGAGTAAGCATGATCATGGAATGTGGATTGTTCTTGCTTAGTATGTAATGCTACTCATTGATTAGCACATAATATGATGTTTGTTGTTTACATGTAAACTTACTAAGCTTAAAGCTTACTCCCTTTCTTTTCCTTGTTTTATAGTGTCAAAGAGCCGAGTCGAGATACGAAGATAATTGGAAGATCACCCACACTACCAGCTTATCTCGGTATATCTAAACTTAGTATTTTGAGTATGGCATGTATAGGGGCTAGACTAGGTAAATTGTTTGGTTATTTTGACCAAGTATGTATTGGATCCTTGAAAGATGAACTCTTTTGTATATTGCCATAATTGATGGCTCATTATTACTAATTTATGAAAAGATGAAGTTATTCACGGAAGTGTATGTTGCAACTCTGAGTTGCTTAGTGATTTGTTGAATGGAATTATGTTGTGTGAACTAGGGTGGTGAAAAGAGCTTGGCAAATAGCCTTGTTCTTCTCCACAAGGGTAGGCACACGGGCATGTGTCTAGGCCGTGTGTGACACACGGTCAGTCCCACGGGTGTGTGACCAGGCCGTGTGTCCTCTGTATGCTAGTGTTGTAAGTCAGTGTCGACCACGTGCTAGCCACACGAGCGTGTGCCTAGGCCGTGTGACCCATATGAGGTTGCTGACGTCACAAACAAAATACCCAGGTTTTTACACATGGGTGAGGACACGGGCGTGTTTAGGCTGTGTGGAATAGATGGGCCAAGAACACGGGCATGTGTTTGGCCGTGTGAAAACCCCTGTAGGTTCGAAATGAAAATAAATCCCACACGGGTTAGGGACATGGGCGTGGGTGACCACACGGCCTTCCCACACGGGCGTGTTCCATTTCACATTGGCGTGTGGTCCCTATTTAGGTAAAAAAATTTCAGTGCACAAAGGTTTCTGGTTGGGTTCCAAAACCCTCCATATACATGTTTAAGGCCTCGTAGGTCCTTAATGAGAATGTTTTGATTGTGGAAGAGATATTTTAAGTTGGAATGAAATTTTATAGACTAAAGTTGCATGACCAAGTGAGTTATGTCCGGTAATTCCTCGTGCCCGGTTTCGGCGTAGGATACGAGTAAGGGGTGTTGCATTTAATGGTATCAGGGTTATGGTTTAGTCAGTTCTCGGACTACCGTAGCGTGTGTAAGAGTCTAGGTATACATGCCATACGCTTATATTGATAGTGTGGTGACTTCTGACAATCCTAAACTTTTTTTTATATAGTAAATGGTTCCCGATCGAGCGTGCCTGTAGAGAGTGGACCCGAGACTATGGGTCAAGGAGAATAGGCTCGGGAAGCCTTTCTCCAAATGATGAGTAATTGGTACATGGAGTGTAACACCCCTGACCCGGCCCATTTACTTCGACCGAATTTGGAATGCCACTGCGGAACACTTTCGAAAAACATTCTTACTTAAGAGATAAACCGTTGAAAATTTTGTTGAGTTTAATAAAACATTTTCGTGACTTGTAATATTCTAAGTGAAAATCGAAGTTTGTTATAAAAATATCGGATTTAAACTTTACTTGAGAAAATAAAACCATTTGTAATCGACCTTTAAACTATCTTTCCATAATTGGGCATAATAATAAAGCTACTTAATAAAGGTACTTAAACACTTTAGTGGGCTTCTTTACATTTAACATTTAATCAAAATACTGAAAATGTTGATACTTAATAAATCAAACAAAATGTCCCTTTTCATAAAAGTCCATTTCCTCATGGCCACCTTTGTATCCTTTCCGACACGGTCCAAGCTTTACGTGCCACCTGAAAGGGTTAAGAAAAATTGAGTGAGTCACCAAGACTCAGTGCATAGTTAATACACATGTCCTCACATATGGGCTTGGCCCATATCCACACAATACATACCCATAAATATACAATTGCAAAGCCCATATTCACATAGTCTATACACTTTATTTTACATTCATCAATAATTAATTGTTATCGCAAATCACTGACAGGTTAATATCGTAATCACTAACTTGATTATTCGATCACTTACCTTAGTATCCATACTGTTAGCTTTTATTTCGGCTAACATGCACAACTCATACGTTTACATAAAATAATACTTACAATACATATATCAAGCAAAAGAACAGTGCGATAACTACGCACCTGACTATAGCGAGGTTCTGACTCATCGAATCTAATATCGACTAAAATCCCGAAAGCTTTTGTTACTCTATCGATTCTAATACCAACTTCTCGAAAGCTTCTTTTACTTTTATCGATTAGCCCCTAAAATACATAACTGAAATCGGTCACACTGTACCAATATCATGGCCTTAGGCCGAATAGCACAGCCACTTACCTTGAGCACTTCAATTCCTGCAAGACTCCTTTGTGCTCCTCAATACTAGCTACACAGAAAAAGAACACATCATTATGGCCTTATATATATATTTGGCCATCCTTAAAGCCATGTTCAACACTCGATTATCACTAAACTCAAAGTATAGTCTATGGCCGAAAATCAACAGCCATTTGACTTGCTAAAAGATCCGAAAACTATCATTTGCTTTTGGTGTTGACAAAAACCCTACTCACAACTTATTAGGATTGGCCAACACAAGAATACTAAAGACATGGCCCTTGGCCGAAACTACCTTCTTGCTTACCTATCTTTTCCAAGTCCCCAAAATGTTTGCTTGCTCTTGTATATACCAAATCTCTTGAATAGCCGAAACCAGTAAGCTCTTTTAAAAGCTCCTTAACACAACGTTTGAAGAGATCAACACCTTCCTTTGGGGATTCGGCCTATGCTCAAAAGGCAAGGATCATTCGGTCAAAGTGATAATCAAGAGAAAGAATAGCAAAGGAGTTTCGGCATAGCAGCAATAGCATGCTTTTAAATAAAATCGAAGGTAGTATAGGAGGAGGATTTCGATTTGAAATAACAAGGGAAGGAGATGAAAGAACAAGAGCTAGCCGAAAAATAAGCTCCCTAGCTATTCCTTCCAAACCGCAACTCAATCTCCCTCTCTTTCTCCCATTTTTGGCCAAGACCAAAATGAAAGGGAAACAAAACAAAGGTTTTTGGCCAAGCTTTCCTCAAACCCAAGGCCGGAATGAAGGTCTCTAAGGAGTTTACCATTCGGCCATGCACCAAAATGCCAAGATAGGAAGAACCAAAAATCAAATTTCGGCCATGCTTGTGCAATATTCAAACCGACCATGCTACCCTCTTTTTCCAAAACCAAGGCTGGCCAAGTTTCCCCCAAAACATGCTCTCCCTTCCATTTTCCCATACATTAAAAATTATTAAAAACACCAAAAAAAATACCAACCCATGCCGCACATGCTCTCCTTTTGTTAAGTTCAATATTGTTTATTTTATTAATCTATCACCTTTCCCATATTTTCATAAATAATAAAGCAATAAAAGGTAAATGCCCCTGCTCCCAACGGCATGCTTCCCTTCTTTGTTAATTTCTAACCCCCAAAAACAATAAAATATACCATATAAAAATAAAAGAATAATGGTCTATGTTCTTAAAATAAAATAAAACCACAAGCAGCAACTTTTAAGCTGCATGCTGCATGCATTGATTGCCGCATGCAACCCTTCCCACGCTGGCAAAAAGGAAAACCCTGCTTTGCTGCTTCCAGGTCTCGAACCCGAGACCTGAGGAAGCATCTCCAAGCTTTCTGCCATTCGATCCTTTGCGTATTTCGTGACAATAAATGCATAGAAATTCTTTTAAACCTTATTTTCCTTGGTTCCCTCCACTTTAGCGCTAAAATAAAAATAAAGCGCCTTATGCGCAATTTCCAGGACTCGAACATGAGTCTTTCAAGTCGTGGTTCTCCAGCAAGGTCCTTGGCCACTCGGCCACTTAGAATTTCATGACAATATTGCGTCAATCATTTGTTTTAAGCCCTCACTCGCAGGCGTTCCTTACTTGACGCAAAACAAAATAAAGCGCAATTAAGCGCTGCCTTCAGGACTCGAACTCGAGTCCTTGCGAAGGTCTTCTGCTGCGCTAGCGTCCTTCCCACCTCGCCCAGGCTCCATTTTGTGACATAAATCACCTCGATTTCTTTTTAAGGCCTTCTTTAATGTAGCGTCTATTTGCCAAAATAAAAATGCTTATGCGCCCCATGCCAATCGAACCCCTGAACAAATTTGGCGCTGACCCTTAAGTGGCGCACGGAAGCCACTTTACCAGGGGATTATTATGCCATAGCCTATCAAAATTTATTCTTAAGGCCTCTTTGCCCAAATTTCACTTTTAGCCCAAAATTTTCAAAATTTCCAAAACACTCCCATTTCAATCCGAGAGTTTTAGGAACTCTAATAACACATTAAAATCACTCTTGAGGCCCACTAACACTTGAGTTATTTACCAAACTCGCAACCCCTATTTCGGGATATTACATGGAGTATGTACGAGTGAACCCTAATGCTCAACCTTCTCCATCCCCTCCTATACCTCAGTCAGTTCCTATGGCTCTTCAAGGTATAGATTTAGTGAGAATAAATAAGCCCCCAATAGATAAGATTTGGAAGTAAAGGGTCGAGGAACTCAGAGCTAATATAGACGATGACCCACAGAGGGCGGAGTTCTGGCTTCAAAACTCATTGAGAGTATTTGATGAACTCTCCTACACACCTGAGGAGAGCTTAAAATGCACCGTGTCCTTGCTGAGGGACTCGTCATACAATTGGTGGAAAACGTTGGTATAAGTAGTTCCAAGAGAGAGTGTGACGTGGGACTTCTTTTTGGAAGAGTTCCGAAGGAAGTATATAAGCCAAAGATTTGTGGACCAGAAACGGAAAGAATTCCTTGAGTTGAAGCAAGGAAAAATGACTATGGCAGAATATGAGCGTGATTTTGTTAGGCTCAGCAAGTATGCACAAGAGTGTGTGTCTACAGAAGCTATTTTGTGCAAGAGGTTTGAAGATAGGTTAAATGAGGATATTAGACTACTAGTTGGGATTTTGGAGTTAAAAGAGTTTATGGTGTTGGTTGATAGGGCATGTAAGGTCGAATAGCTGAATAAGGAAAAGAGGAAAGCCGTGAATGAGGCCCGAGATGCAAGAAAAAGGCCAATGAGTAAATCATACCAAGCTAAATCGAAAAGGTCCGAGGAGTTGAACCCTCGGACGACTACATCAGTTGGGTACTCACATCGAGATCGAGGTAACACATACTCGAGCTCGAGAGTTCAAGCCACCTCGATGGCAAGTGTGGGCAATCCAAAATCCAAACCGGAGTGTCCAAGTTGTGGTAGCCAACACACTAGGGAGTGTTAGGGGAACAATCGAAATTGTTACAAGTGCGGTTCACCCGACCATTTTATCTGGAATTGTCCAGAGGGGGAGAAAAAAAGAAGTTAAAAAGTGAGATCAAGCAATGTATCTTCGAGGGGTAGATCACAAAAGAACCTGGGAGGTAGGACCAGTAGTAGAGGAACGCCTCGAGACTCTACTGTGAGATCAGAGGGTCGAGCACATGCAAGGACTTATGCCATTCGCGCTCGCGAAGAGGCATCATCTCCAGATGTGATGACGGGTACTTTTTTCTCTTTATAACACCTCTGTTATTGCTTTGATTGATCCGAGGTCTACCCATTCTTACATTTGCATGAAACTGGCATCTAATTTGTTGAGTCTACGGAATTTGTAGTAAAGGTCTCAAACCCATTAGGTAAACATGTGCTAGTTGACAAGGTGTGTAGGAATTGTCCTTCGACAATTAGAGGTCATTATTTTCCGGCAAATCTTATGCTATTGCGGTTTGATGAATTTGACTTGATTCTTGGTATGGATTGGTTGATGGCTCATAATGTTTTAGTGAACTGTGGTAGCAAGTTTATTGAATTGAAATGTGAAAATGGAGATGTCATTCAAGATGAATCAGGTAGATCGCATAATTTGCCTGTGATAATTTCAACTATGGTAGCCGAGAAATACAGATACAAGTCCTATCTCGCCTTTATAGTGAATACCCACGAGTCAGAGGTAAAAATTGAATCAGTGTCGGTGGTATGCGAATATCCAGATGTGTTTCTGGAAGAGTTACCCGGATTACCTCCAGTTAGAGAGGTCGAGTTTGGGATTGAGGTAGTTCTGGGAATGACACCTATTTCGGTTGCTCCGTATAGGATGGCACCATTGGAACTGAAAGAATTGAAAGTTCAGTTGCAAGAGTTAACAGACAAGGGTTTTGCAAGACCGAGCTATTAACCGTGGGGTGGTCCGGTACTTTTTGTGAAGAAGAAAGATGGGTCGATGAGATTGTGCGTAGACTACAGACAGCTTAACAAAGTGACTGTGAAGATAAGTATCATTTGCCAAGGATAGATGATTTATTTGACCAACTGAAGGTTGCTACGGTGTTCTCTAAAATAGACCTAAGGTATGGCTATTACCAGTTGAGGGTTAAGGAGCAAGATGTGCCGAAAACTGCATTTTGGACGAGGTATGGCCATTATGAGTTTCTTGTCATGCCATTCTATTTAACGAATGCTCCTGCGATTTTTATGGATTTAATGAATCGTGTCTTCTGACCGTATTTGGATAAATTTTTGGTCATTTTTGTCGACGACATATTAATTTATTCTCAGGATGAGAGTGATCATGCAGAGCACCTGAGAATTGTTTTGCAGACTTTAAGAGACAAGCAGCTATATGCTAAATTTAGCAAGAGTGAGTTTTGGCTCCTAGAGGTCGGATTCCTAGGACACATGGTGTCGGGTGATGGTATTAGAGTTGATCTGAGTAAGATCTCGGCTATTGTAGAGTAGAAACCTCCAAGAAATGTGTCAAAAGTCAGAAGCTTTTTGGGTTTAGTGGGGTACTACAGACGGTTCGTAAAGGGGTTTTCCATGATTGCTACCCCGATGACGAAACTGTTGCATAAAGATGTCAAATTTGAATGGACAGAGAAATGTCAATAGAGTTTTGAGAGATTGAAAACATTGTTGACTGAAGCACCGATTTTAGTATAGCCTGAGTCAGGGAAAGAGTTTGTGGTCTACAGTGATGCGTCATTAAATGGTCTCGATTGTGTGCTGATGCAAGAGGGTAAGGTAGTAGCTTACGCCTCGAGACAGCTAAAACCGCATGAGAAAAATTATCCGACTCGTGATTTGGAGTTGGCTACGATTGTTTTTGCATTAAAGATTTGGCGCCATTATTTATATGGTGAGAAGTGACGAATTTTCACCAATCATAAGAGTTTGAAGTACTTAATGGACCAAAAATATTTGAATTTGCGACAACGGCGGTGGCTCGAATTATTGAAGGACTATGAGCTAGTAATTGATTATCATTTGGGGAAAGCAAATGTAGTGGCGGATACCTTGAGTAGAAAATCTTTGTATGCTTTGAGGGCCATGAGTATGAGCTTAGCGTTTTCTAACGATGGTGCTATATTAGCCGAGTTGAAGGCTAGACCATTATTTATTCAACAGATATGAGAGGCTCAAAAGAATGATAATGAGATGCAAGCTAAGAAAGCTAAGTATGAATCGGGAAATGATTCTGACTTTCGGGTGAGTTCAGATGGTTGTTTGATGTTTCACGATAGGATTTGTGTACCTAAAGATGATGAGTTGATCCGAAAAATTTTACATGAAGCAAACAGTGGACACTTGTCAATCCATCCCGGTAGCACAAATGATAAACCATGATTTACACATATTTTAACCCCATGTTTGTCTTACTTTTGGATGAATTTTCATTTGATTTGATGAATTCGATGCTCCTAATCCTTTAATTTCATGTTTTACACTCAAGAGAGCTTAGGGAGTCGAAAAGAACGAGAAACGGGCCAAAAAGGGACAAAATGGGCCTACACTGCCTAGACTATCAACCATGGGCTTGCCCTGCCGGACCCGAGTTTAATTCTATTCGGAAAAGGTTAATTGTGGGCCAAGAAAGGAATCTCAATGCCTATATAAACACCCTAGGGGGCAACCTAAAAGAGGAGGTCAATAGGACGTCGAGTAGACGCCGAGTAGAAGGCAAAAAATACTCCAAGACAGCCGTCAGGAGCAACTTCGGAGAAAGATCTCCATCAAGACTGAAGATCTCCCATCAAGTTCATTAGAAATTTTTGGGTTTTCATATGTTTTGTTGTTTTCCTTATTTTAAGATGTTTCCCTCTATTAGTATGAACTAAATCCCTCAAATACCTGAGGGGATGAAACCTAAGATAGATCTTATTATTATTTGATTTATAAGATAAATTCTTGTTCTTATTCTTAATTGTGAGTTCTTATTCTTGCTTTGATAATTCAGGTTATTGATTCAAGTCGAATGTGCTTATTCAGTGGAGCAAAAGTCCCTATTTAAGAAAAGATCAACACAATTAAGCGAAGTTGATTGCAACCCTAGAAATAGGGCGACAAAAATCTGCCGAATTAGAGTCAAATCTAATAAGGGGATCCATAGATCGAGTTAATGCGACAATAGGGTTTTAATTAGAAAGAGATTTCAATTAATCAACCTAGAGTCAGTTGTTTTTAGTCTTGAAAGAGATATTAACATAAATCAGGGATTTCTACGGATTAAGTCAAGTGAATAAATCATATGAATCAAAAGTAATAAGTGAAGTGTGGGTGGATTCTTCCTCAGGTATTGCCTATCTTATATAAGTTGTCCAAAAGTATTTTTCCAATTCACTCTCTGTCATGTTCATAGTCATTTAGTTAGTTAAATTAGTTAGTAAATTTTAGATTAAAAATAAATCCCCTTAATTACTAGGCTAGATAATAAAAAGATAGTTATTACTAGTAATTTTAGTCCTTGAGGATACAATATTCCGGACTCACCATAACTATACTACTATTTGATAGGTGCGCTTGCCTTTGTTGAAATATTAGTTAGTTTCGAGCCCATCAAGTTTTTGGCGCCATTGCCGGGGACTAAAATATTAGTAACAATAAAATTTTATTGCTTTAACCATTTTATTTATTTGCAATTTTTTTTATTTTAACTTTGCTAATTTTTCTTTTATTTGCTTCTGGTAGGTAATTTCAGTTATGACTAGAAGAAACCCGTCAGGACCCTTGATTTTTGACAGTGAGATAGAACACACCACTCACAGAAACCGAAGAGAAATAAGGTGAAGCCTGCAATACATAGAAGAAGAGCAATAAGATGAAACCAATACTACCGAAGAGATGACCGATGATAATCCGCTACCTCCTATGGTTGCTGCAAACCTGGTGAATCAAAATCCTGCTCCTCGTACTATGTATGATTATGCTAAACCTACTTTAACAGGAACTGAATCAAGTATTGTTAGACCTACTATTGCTGTAAATAATTTTGAACCGAATCCTAACACTATTCAGATGATTCAGCAGTTTGTTAGTTTGATGGTTTGCAGGATGAGGATCCAAACAATCACTTGGCAAATTTTCTAGAATTATGCGATACGTTCAAAATTAATGGCGTTTCTGATGATGCCATTCGCCTTCGATTGTTTCCCTTTTCATTAAGGGACAAAGCTAAACAGTGGTTGAACTCGTTACCACGAGGATCAATTACTACATGGGATCAAATGACTGAAAAATTTTTGTTAAAATATTTTCCGCTGGCTAAAACGGCTAAGGTGAGGAACGATATTTCTTCTTTTGTGCAGATGGATCTAGAAACACTATACGATGCATGGGAGAGATATAAGGATTTACTAGGAGATGCCCTCATCATGGGTTACCCTTGTGGCTACAGGTTTAAACTTTTTACAATGGTGTGAACCCCTCAACTAGGCAGTTGATTGATTCAGCCACCAGTGGAACCCTGAATTGGAACCCTGAATAACAAGACCCCTGAAGCGGCTTATGAGTTTATAAAGGAGATGGCACTGAATAATTATCACTGGCAAGTTATGAGGACAAAGCCAACAAAAGCCGCTAGTGTTTTCAACCTCGACGCAGTGACTATGCTATCAAACCAGGTAGAACTTTTAAGTAAAAATTTTAATGGTTTGTGTGGTTCTTCGCAGGTACATCTAGTTATGCAGTGCAACACAAATTGAGGAGGGACGAACAATACAGAATATCCACCCTACAACCCTGGCATAGAAAACGAATAGATGAACTATATGAGTAACAATTCTAGACCTCAAAATAACCTTTATAGTAACACTTACAATCTAGGTTGGAGGAATCACCCAAACTTCTCATGGGGTGGCCAAGGAAATCAGAGACAACAGCCCCCTCTAGGCTTTCAACAGCAACCCTACCGACAAGAGAAAAAGTCAAACCTTGAGGAGATGCTAACAAAATTTATCATGGTGTCAGAAACCCATTTCCAAAACGCTGAAACAACACTCAAAAATCAGCAAGCATCGATTCAAGGGCTCGAGAACCAATTAGGACAACTTGCTAAGCTCATATCCGAATGGCCACAAGGCAACTTGCCAAGCAATACTGAAACAAACCCAAAGGAGCAACTTCAGGCCATTACTTCCCATGATAGTGAAGGGTTAGATGAACCAAAATTAAGGCAAGAGAATATGGTAGAGGAAGGTAAGGTTGAGGTAAGCCATGATAAACCAAAACTGGTAAGTTCAAAATACCAACCTCATGTGCCATATCCCAATGCGACAAAGAAAGACCACACAGATGAACAATTCGGTAAATTTCTTAAACTCTTAAAAAAAATACATATTAACTTACCATTTATTGAAGCTCTTTCACAGATGCCTAATTCAAAAAAAAATTAAAAGAGCTTTTGACAAACAAATGGAAGTTAGACGAGGCGTAGCATGTAGAACTAAATGCAGTGTGCTCAGTAATTTTACAAAATAAACTACCACGAAAGTTAAAAGATCCAGGGAGTTTTACAATTCCATGCTTAATTGGTGGCTTGTCTATTAATAATGCTTTAGCAGATTTAGGGGAAAGCATAAATGTTATGCCTTATAAAATGTTTAGACAGCTAGGTCATGAAAAACCCAAACAAACTAGGATGAGCATTCAATTAGCTGATAAAACTATTAGAATTCCTAGGGGTATCGAAGATGTACTAGTAAAAACTGATAAATTCATATTCCCAGTAGACTTCATTGTTTTAGACATGGATGAGGACAATAATGTTCCTTTAATTTTAGGCAGACCCTTTTTAGCAACTACTAAAATTAAAATTGATATTGGTACAGGTGAACTCACACTTGGTGTAGGTGATGAAACGATCACTCTTTAGGCTCTTGACTCGGCTAGGACATCGAGTAATAAAGGTGAAAACATAAATTCTATTAATGACCATTTGGTTCAACCTTCTTTTTAGGAAGCACCATGAAATTACACAACTGAGCCATATCCTAGACCTCGTGCCAACAAAGAAATAACTCATAAGGAGCAACGGCTTCAGATCGATGAACTAGACGAGTGAAAGACACATGTCAAGGAGAAACTAAGAAGACATGAAGCAAAACCGAGGCAACTCCATAACGAACTTAAAGATGAAGCAAACTACTTTAAGGTTGGATACCAAGTTCTAATGGATAATTCAGATCCTCATGTTGCCACTTCTGAACCTAATGGAATAACTCCTTTCACGGTACTTAATACTTTCCCATACGGTACAGTCGAGGTAACACATTCTCAATTTGGAACCTTCAAGGTAAATCCTACTCGTCTAAAACCTTATTTTAATACAATTGATAGCAAGAATGAGGAGTTTCAACTCCTCAAACCACCATGATTATGTGAATGCAATGTAAGTCTAGCTTAAAAATTTAAACGAGCGATTCTCGATAGGCAACCCGAGCACTAACCCCATTAATTTTCATATTTTCGATTTTTAGCACCTAACTAAAAACTAACCAATTTAATACAGCGTAGGTTTCCCTACCACACGACCTTGCACACAGGCGTGGCTGTGGCCTTGTGGACACCACGAATACGCACATTGGCGCGGCAGAAACCGTGTGAACCAAGGACAAAAATTCCCCAAACCACGGGCAACGGTAAAATGCCACGGTCGTGCGATACGGCCGTGGTCAACACCGAGAAAGTAACACGGTTGTGCGACACAGGTGTGTCCATAGGCTGTGGTCGACACTGATTAATCAACATGGGCGTGGAAACCTCTACACAGGCGTGGAAGAAACAAACAAAGCACCATACGTCCGTGCGATACGGTCGTGTGACCTAACATGGCCATGGCACACGGGCGTGGGCAGCAACCAGGTCCCTGATTCCTATTTAAAACCCCCTTCTTCTCACTTTCTCCCCAAATTCTTCTTCTCCCAAACCCTAACCACCACACCCTTTTATTTTTCTATTATCTTTCTCCTTTCGTTTTCCTTTCCCCCTTTCCCTCATTCTCTCTTTACACTACCATCCCCATGTCGAAGAAGCGAAAGACCCTACCACGGTCTCCCGTGCAAGACCAATCTACATAAGTTCATGCCGGCCGCTTCATTTACTCGACAAGACAAGGACCTTTGTGTCCATTTATTTTTTCTTTTTATTTTATTTTCATTTTTAAATTCTGTCCCTTTATCTTTCTTGTCTTGAATTTATATTATTATATTTTTATTTCTTTAATTTAGGTTCAAAGGGCTATTAAAGAACAGCCACACCTCCACTGGAGCATCCAACTCCGGGTTCATCTATGCCTAACTTACCATTCTTTTCCTTGACTCCATCCAAATTTTAGGAAGTTCACTTCTCTCTCTATCTTATGATTTTATATATTGTAGATATCTATCTTTGTACATTGAGGACAATGTACGTCTTAAGTGTGGGGAGGTGTCAACAATACTGAATTATACTTTGTTCTTAAGTAATTTTCTCATATTACTATTAGAATGAAACTTCTATTGATTTATGATTTTTATTGATATGTTTCGGATTAAGTCATAAATAATTGTGCATTGATGGTTTAAACTTTAAAACATTAGAGAATCAAGCATGATAAGTCTATTTTCAAAATTAAAAATTTATTAGGTTATTTCCCTAATCTTAAATATTACTTTGAAGTTTGAAATTTACAAGGTTGACATCAAAAACCGTAATTTCTGTGAGATTTTGAGCCTTTTAGAGCACATATATTTCTTGCTCACTTTATTGATTATGAGTGTGTCAACATTGATTTGTTATTCTAGAATTTTCTTCGATTATACATGTCGAGACCACATTTTCGATTTGATATACTGAGATAATAAAGGCACCTAGGAATTAACCCACTCACTCCACAAAAAGCCTACCCTCATAATTAACCCCTAGTGAACCCTTTTTAGCGTAATAAACCATTTCTTGACTCACCCATTATTATTAACCCAAAACCAAATTTTTACTTCTCTTCCTTTAACCTCCTTATGTCGAGAGTTGATTTGATCAGTTGCCTAACTATTTTCTTTATTTCAGTTGTTAAATTCTATCTTATTATTGTATTATTAAAAAAAGTTGGAAATTTCTTCATTATTAGTGTTATGAGCTCAAACTTTTAACTCCATATCGTTAGAAGAAGCTCGTGTTATTTAGTGATAAGTTTTCAATCAATGTAATTATTCAGTATTAGTTATTTTTCTAGTTAGGTAATTGGTAAATTCGATCTTTATTCTAACCCTCTAATTCAGCCTTTATCCACACCTTTAACCTAAGCCCCATTACAACCCCTTTTAAGACCTTTTGATTTGTATATCATCTCATTTTATAGTGGTGGAGATTTGATTTTCATACAAGCCTATGGAATTAACTTTTCATGCTTGACTTTTGAGTGCTTAATTTGTACCTTAAACACCTTGAGTGATTTGAGTGAATCTTTAGTGCGGATGTCAATTCTTGTCAGTTTTGAATCAGAGGTAATTATTTAGGTAAGGGGAAATACCTATATTTTCGTGCTATAAAAATTTATGACTTAGATTGTTTGAATCTTTAGGACTCTTTTAGTTAAATTATCAATGTATGGATTATCTATGAATTATGATGAAACATTATTCATGAAGATTATGAATTGAAGAAGTTAATTTTAATTGTGAGTTGAGGATTTTGCTTGAGGACAAGCAAAGGTTTAAGTGTGGGGGTATTTGATAAACCATAATTTACACATATTTTAACCACATGGTTGGCTTACTTTTGGATGAGTTTTCATTAGATTTGATGAATTCGATGCTCCTAATCCTTTAATTTCATGTTTTACACTCAGGAGAGCTTAGGGAGACAAAAAGAATGAGAAACGTGCCAAAAAGGGATAAAATGGGCCTACATGGCTTGGACCACCGTACACGGGCAAATCCATAAGGCCGTGTGTGCTAAGCAGAACCGAACACAGCCTGGACTATCGACCATAGGCGTGTCACACGAGCATGTCCCTGCCGAACCCTAGTTTAATTCTATTCAGAAAAGGTTACTTGTGGGCCAAGAAAGGCATCTCAAAGCCTATATAAACACCTTAGGGGGCAACCTAAAAGAGGAGGTCAACAGGACGTAGAGTAGACACCGAGTAGAAGGAAAAAAATACTCCAAGATAGCCGTCGGGAACAGCTTAGGAGAAGGATCTCCATCAAGACTGAAGATCTCTCATCAAGTTCTTTAGAAGTTTTTGGGTTTTCATATGTTTTATTGTTTTCCTATTTTAAGATGTTTCCCTCTATTAGTATGAACTAAATCCCTCAAATACTTGAGGGGATGAAACCTAAGATAGATCTTATTATTATTTTATTTATAAGATAAATACTTGTTCTTATTCTTGTTTTGATAATTTAGGTTATTGATTCAAGTCGAATGTGCTTATTCAGTGGAGCAAAAGTCCATGTTTAAGAGAAGTTCAACACAATTAAACGGAGTTGATTGCAACCATAGAAATAGGGTGACGAAAATCTACCAGATTAGAGTCAAATCTAATAAGGGGATCCATAGATTGAGTTAATGCGACAATAGTGGTTTTAATTAGAAAGAGATTTCAATTAATCAACCTAGAGTCAGTTGTTTTTAGTCTTGAAAGAGATATTAACATAAATCAGGGGATTCTACAGATTAAGTCAAGTGAATAAATCATATGAATCAAAAGTAATAAGTGAAGTCTAAGTGGATTCTTCCGTAGGTATTGCCTATCTCATATAAGCTGTCCAAAAGTATTTTCCCAATTCACTCTCTGTCACGTTCATAGTCATTTAGTTAGTTAAATTAGTTAGTAAATTTTAGATTAAAAATAAATCCCCTTAATTACTAGGCTAGATAATAAAAAGATAATTATTACTAGTAATTTTAGTCCTTGAGGATACGATATTCTGGACTCACCATAACTATACTACTATTCGATAGGTGCACTTGCCTTTGTCAAATTATTAGTTAGTTTCGAGCCCATCAATAAAAATGTACAATGATTTGAAGAAATTTTATTAGTGGTCGGGTATGAAAAGAGATATCTCTGAATTTGTTACAAAGTGTTTCATCTGTCAACAAGTGAAAGCCGAGCATCAAGTATCTTCGGGATTACTTCAGTCGATGATGGTTCCCGAGTGGAAGTGGGATCGGATCACCATGGATTTTGTAACGGGGTTGCCTATGACTCCGAAAAAGAAAGATGTTGTGTGGGTTATTGTTGATAGACTAATGAAGTCGACTCACTTTATACCGGTGCGTGTTGGTTATTTACTCGATAAGTTGGCCGAGTTGTATATTGCTGAGGTGGTAAGATTACATGGAGTGATTGTATCTATTATCTCGGATAGAGATCCTAGATTTACTTCAAGATTTTGGAGGAAGTTACAGGAAGCCTTAGGTACAAGGTTGAATTTTATTACTGCGTTCCATCCTTAAACTGACGGCCAATCTAAAAGAGTGATTCATGTTCTTGAGGATATGCTCCGATGCTGTGTGTTAGAGTTTGGAGGTAGTTGGGAAAGATATCTACCTTTAATTGAGTTTGCTTGTAACAACAATTATCAGTCGAGTCTACGGATGGCACCGTACGAAGCTTTATACGGTCGCAAGTGTCGAATTCCTTTATATTGGACCAAGCTTAGTGAGAAGCAAATTCATGGGTTCGATCTAGTTAAAGAGACTGAGGAGAATGTGAAAGTGATCTATGATAATCTAAAAGCTACTTCAGACTGACAAAAGTCGTACACATATTTGAAAAGGAAAAAAATCAAGTTTCAAGTGGGCAACAAAGTATTTCTGGAAGTAGCCCCGTGGAAGAAAATATTGAGATTTGGTAAAAAGGGCAAATTGAGTCCACGATTCATAGGGCCGTATGAGGTTAACGAAAGGATTGGGCCAATGGCATACCGGTTTTCTTTGCCGGTGGAGTTAGAGAAAATACACAACGTGTTTTATGTATCGATGTTGTAGTGATATCATTCTGATCCTTCGCATGTGATCCCTCCATCAAAAATTGAGATACGATGGAACATGACTTATGAAGAGGAGCCAATTAATATATTGGCTCGGGAGGTTAAACTGTTGAGGAATAAGAGCATAGCTTTAGTAAAAGTGTTATGAAAAAAACACAGCGTGGAAGAAGCTACGTAGGAACCGGAAGAAACCATGAGAGAATAATATCCAAACCTTTTTACCGATAAGATTTTCGGGGACGAAAATCTCTAAAGGAGGGGAGAGTTGTAACAGCCCGATTTTGTGGCTAGTCGGACAGTGGTTTCAAGACCGCTAATCCGAGGATTAAGAAAATTATTTTAATATTATTTTATGTGTTATGGAATTAATATATGGCCATATAAAAATTTTGGTGTTTTAATTTTAATGATTGCATGCTTAATTGTGAAAAAGGACTAAATCGCATAAAGTGCGAAAGTTCTATTAGGTAGAGTGTCTAATAGCCATAGAATATTAAATTGGAGGTCCTTAAAGTGCAATTAGGCCATTATAGGTGTGTTGGCCAGCCATAGAGACAAGGAGACAAGGGCATTAAATTTTTGGTCAAAATTTGGTGAAATTAGGTGATAAAAAGATGAATAAAATAAGATAAAAAGAAAAGATATCATCTTTCACTATTCACCCTTCTTTTTCCACCGAAAATTGAAGAGAAAATAGAGGTTTTTGGATTTCAAACTTTTAGCCAAGCTATCTCCTTGCAAGTAAGTGATTTTAGAGGTCTTTCTTGATGATTTTTGTATTTTTGGGACCCCCAAAGCTTAAGCTAGCTAATGAGGGGACTAATTTGCAATAGGGTTGAAAGTTTAGGGACTTTTCATGAGAGTGTTTATGTTTTTTTGCTGAGTTTTTATGGAAGAAAATGAATGTTAATGAGATGAGAAACAACTTTTGTGAAAGGTGTTATCATGAAAACACCTAAATGGGACCAAGTTGTAAATGTTGTGATTTAGTAATAAATGCATGAAATAGTTAGATATGTGAGTAGTTGTAAGAGAAATAAAGGTTCAACTAGGCTTGTTTAGTGAGAAAATGTGATGAAAACTGATTTATGAGCCTAGGGGCAAAATTATAATGTTGCCATAGTACAAGGGCCAAATGGTCATTTTTGCCTAAGTAGAGATTATGATGTATTATGATTATAAAATAATTGAACGAGTGAATTTTTTTATTATAGATCAAGAAGAGCTTGGAATTAACCTTGACCGGGGAAAAGGCAAGGTTTCGGATTAAACCGCAACTTAACACATTTTGCACCGATGTAAGTTTATGTGTAAACGATGCATCTTAAATACACATATTGTTACTTATTGGTGCATTGTATAATTTAGAACATTTATGATTCAAGTGGATTGAATTCGGTAGATAATGAATAATTTTCGTATAAATGTTGAAATAGATATGTAAGTGTGGCATATTACCCGTAGTAATTAATGGTGGGCTGTGTGCGAAACCACCTTAATAATTCTTGTTAGTGGGATATGTGCGATACCATCTTATTACTTATTTACGATGGGTTGTGTGCGATACCATCGTTTATAATATCATTTGGTGGGCTATGTGCGATACCACTTTGTTAAAGACACCTTTCTTTTCTTTGTTTTATAGTGTCAAAGAGCAGGGTTGGGATACGAAGATAATTGGAAGATCACCCACACTATTATCTCATCTCAGTATATCTAAACTTAGTGTTTTGAGTATGGGATGTATAGGGGCTAGACTAGGTAGATTGTTTTGTTATTTTGACCAAGTATGTATTGGCTCCTTTAAAGATGAACTCTTTTGTATATTGCCATAGTTGATGGCTCATTACTACTAATTTATGAAAAGATGAAGTTATTCATGGAAGTGTATGTTTCAACTCTGAGTTGCTTAGTGATTTGTTGAATGGAATTATGTTGTGTGAAACTAGGGCGGTGAAAAGAGCTTGGCAAATAGCCTTGTTCTTGTCCACATGGGTAGGCACACAGGCGTGTGTGACACACGGTCAGTCCCACAGGTGTGTGACCAGGCCGTGTGTCCCCTGCATGCTAGTGTTGTAAGTCAGTGTCGACCACGGGCTAGCCACATGGTCGTGTGCCTAGGCAGTGTGACCTATATGAGGTTGCTGATGTCACAAACAGAATACCTAGGTTTTTAGACACAGGCGAGGACATTGGCGTGTCTAGGACTTGTGGAGCACACGGGCCAAGAACACTGGTGTGTGTCCCGCCGTGTGAAAACCCCTGTAGGTTCAAAATGAAAATAAATCCCACACGAATTAGGGACATGGGCGTGTGTGACCACACAGCCTTCCCACACGAGTGTGTCCCATTTCACATGGGCGTGTCGCCCGTGTTTAGGTAAAAAAAAAATTAATTGCACAAAAGTTTCCAGTTGGGTTCTAAACCCTTTGTATACATGTTTAAGGTCTCATAGGTCCTTAATGAGAATGTTTTGATTGTGGAAGAGATATTTTAAGTTGGAATGAAATTTTATAGACTAAAGTTGCATGACCAGTGGGTTATGTCCGGTAATGCCTCGTGCCCGGTTCCGGCGTAGGATACGGGTAAAGGGTGTTACACGTAGACCCATAATAAGGATATTAGGGTCTTGAATGAAAAGTTTTATTTTGAAACGAAATCTTATGGATCAAGGTTGTATGATTGAGCCAGTTAAGTACGGTAATGCCTCGTACCCAGTTCAAGTGTCGAATACGGGTAAGGGGTGTTATATGTATTCACAATGAAATCGCTAAACTAACATCCAAAACCAATGTTATGTCGAAAAACTGTCGACACAAAGCCCCAAATTGAAACTTACTGGTAAATGAATCAACCAACATGTAATTCTTAAATCATTGGAGGGATGTAAATCTCGAGAAGCAGTTCGACTAAAAGATCAATGGCACAACAAAACTTAGAGCAACATATCTGAAACGATTCAAATAATAAACTAAGGGTGGAAGACAATCACAACCAAACGGAAAACAAGAAGAAACGATATAAAGAAAAAAATGGAAGAGAAATGTGAAAAAGGGAGGAAGTTTTTGGGAAAAACTTAATTAATTGAAGAAAATAAAAACTAACTCACAAGGCAAAATAACAAAAAAAAAACATTTTCTTATTGCTTTCACAGGGACTCGAACACAAGACCAAAGGGTATACAAAATGTAACACCCTTTAACCCTTATTCGTTGCCAGAACAGGGTTACAGAGCATTACCAAACTTTTCAAATCAAATACGAACATTAAACAAATCTCTTAGCATACACTTCATAAATTAATCATATCATCCCTTTATTAGGCCTTCAAGGTCCTAAATATGTATTAGAAACAATTCGAGACTTATTCGGGTTCTCTGACAATTTTTCGCGAAATGCTCAATTTTTTTCCTAAGTCCAGAGCACACACGCCCGTGTGGCCAAGGGACACACCCGTGTGACCCCTTGATATGCCCGTGGTTCAGGTCGTGTCCTACCTCGTGTAACTCTCTGACTTACCTCACACGACCAGCCACACACCCGTGTACTAGGTCATGTGCCTTACACGGTTGAAACACATGCTCATGTCTCTGCCCGTGTGAAAATTCGTGGGCATTCTGTTTTGAAAATTTTAAGTTGCAGGGGACACATGACCAAATCACACGCCCATGTATTAGCTGTGTGGACTCAAAATGAACCTTAAGCATCAAGTTTACCATACCCTGAAATCTTAAACAACAAGCAACTCAAAAGCCAAACATTCAACCACTTCAAAATACGATTAAACATCTCTAAAACTTGTTAAAATAGACATCCTATGTGCCTAATCTATGAACCCTCATAGATACCTTACTCATATTATCAAAACAATCCAAATAATCACCAATCAAACCAATTTCTAAATTATACCAATTTAACTCAAATTTTACCTATTCATTCATGCTTTGCAATAGCTTTAACATACCAGTTTTAACTTCAACATAGTATATAAGTTTATATATAACCAACCAATATCATCTTATAATATTATTTACAAACACTTCCCAAAATGGCAAACATAAACATCCTAGATACCGGCCATTACCAAAAAGAAATATACTTCACCACATTGAGTTCGGGATCGGCTTTGGATGTTGATTCAATGATTTAACTTTAACCTAACCTGCGCATGGAAAACAAACCGTACGCTGAGTATAAACTCAGTGGTATTTCTATAATCTCAATACTTTAAATAAAATGATAAAACATTTACATTAAATTATACAATGTCAATAATCATTCAATTAGTCAATTTATAGATAAATCGTTATCACGCATTCAATTCTCATCATTTGCTATCCCAAATAGCTTTTCACAATGTCGAAACTGTTTTTTTTTTAAACGGGGATCGACCTTGAAAAACGAAAACGGGAGTCGCTATCGATCCTTTTTTCGCTTAGGTGTGATCAGATCACCTTATAAAATATTTTTTATTTAAAATATAGATTTTGGTCTACGAAATACAAGAAAATGAGTTCGGGAGTCGGTTACGTACGAGGAAGGATTAGCACCCAAATATGCCAAAAACTGGTACCAAATTGATTAAATGATGTCCTAATGTCAAAAATTTGAAAAGTTTTGAAAATGCAATTTATTTAAAAATGGGGTTGGAATATCCCAAATTTAAATGTAAGATTCACTCATCCCAAAGGAACAAAATACTACACCCAGTACGTTAGGATGCAATATCTTGAACCCTCGAAGTCGAGATCATCTTATAATTTCCAAATCATGCAATTAAAAAGGGTATTAAGTTATTTGGTCAAACGAAAAAACCACGACCCAATACGTTAGGGCACAGTTTCTCGGATTTCTAAACACCAAATATCACCTTATTTCAAAAAACTTTCGAGTAATCAAATCGTATTTTATTTGATTTATTTGGATAAAAAAATAGTTTTACATAAATAAGTTGGAAGTCTTAATTACAATGGCAACAAATAACAAATATTACTAGATTTATAAGAGAAAAAATATATATATGTACATAGATAGATTTAAAATAAAATACATTCATAAAATAACATGAAGCTTAATATATATACTGAATAAAAATAATTTAATGTAAACATATATACATTTAGATAAATAAATAATGGGTAATATTTGAAATAGGAAAAATAAAAATTTAAAATGAGGTACTTTAAAGACATGATATATGTAAAAATAAATTTAAATAAAAATGTATGGATACATAAATAAGTATATAAACAAATTTAAATGAAGATATGGAGAAAAATACATACATAAGACAAAATGAAACAAATAATATATATTGAATAAAATAATTTAATATAAAACATGTATATCTATATGATATGATAATTTATGTGAACATTTAAAATATGAAGCATTTGAATTTAAAAATAAAGAAATATAAAAAAACCTTAAGATAAATAACTATGTGATAAGGTAATAGAAAAATGTATAACTGGAAGAATAAAAATGAAACAAATTAATACAATAGATGATTCAATTGAAATAAAAATGACGATTTAAAAATAAACCAAGATTATTGAAATAAGGTTAAGGATTAAAATAAAATACGCACAAACTAGCAAGGACTAAAAGCGAAATTAAACCAGATTCCAAAACGAAGCGTTTAAACCAGAACTAATTTGAATCAGAAAGTAAATCTCAAGACAAAATTAAAATGTAAAAGAAATTGAAATAAGGCTTAATCGAATCACAACATGGGATGGAGGGACTTAATGAGAAAATAAACCTTTTAAGGTAGAAAGGCGCAGATCCAGGCCACAAACCAGGTCGACGCGCGAATCTTATACCCTTTCAAACTGTGTCGTTTTTATTTGTTATTAAACCCTTAAAAAACTGAATGGTAATTTGCCAATTCTTTTACAAAAATAAAAACAAATCCCTAACCCCTGTTCTTATATTCTCTATTCGGTCGACGCCTATTCCGTCGAAGATCCAACACGTCAAGGCCAAAGACGGTGGCCATGTCCCGTAAAATTTACGACACGAGGGTTTTCCAGAAACCCTAGTTCTCGTGTTTTTTGAAACAAAATTTGGGCCGTTAGGCCATGTAATTTTTTCATAGGTATTGGGTTAGTGGGTAATCTGTTTTGGGCTACAAATGGTATGTAAAAAAACACTATTTATTGGGCTGCAAATGGTATGTAAAAAAATGTTTATTTTGTTTTTTTATTTTTTATTTTCTTGGTCTGCTCGGGCCCAAGCAAATTGGGCCTATTACAGCTGCCCCTCTTTGCTCATTGTCGTGAAACAGGAATAGAGTAAAGACTATAAAAGGACCAATTTTGCCCGGTTTTGCCAAGTCTTGAGTTCTTGATCCTTGTCTTCTTCAAATAACTTCCAACCCATCTGCAATTTCAGAGGTACTGAACTATATGTTTGATGGCTTCAATTTGCTTTACTACAACTTCAGGAATGCAATATCCGCTATCTTTAGTCTACTGCACTGCAAACTCAGCGAGACGAGACTGATGTCTTCGATCTGTTTCACTGCAACTTCAGGAAGGCCAGATCTACTATCTTTAGTCTACTCCACTGCAAACTCAGGGATGCCAGACAGGTATCTTCAATCCGCTTCCTGCAATTTTAGGAAAATAAGATCTGCTCTCTTCAGTCTGCTCCGCTGCAACTTCAAGGACGCCAGACTAGTATCTTTGATTTGCTTCCTGCAACTTCAGGAAGATAAGATCTGTTGTCTTCAGTCTGCTCCGCTGCAACTTCAGGGAGGCAGGCTAGTATCTTCGATCTGCTTCCTGCAACTTTAGGAAGATAAGATCTGTTGTCTTCAGTCTGCTCTGCTACAACTTCAGGGAGGCTGGCTAGTATCTTCGATTTGCTTCCTACAACTTCAGGAAGATAAGATCTGCTATCTTCAGTCTGCTCCGCTACAACTTCAGGGAGGCAAGCTAGTATATTCGATCTGCTTCCTACAACTTCAGGAAGATAAGATCTGCTGTATTCAGTCTGCTCCGCCGCAACTTCAGGGAGGTCAGCTATTATCTTCGATCTGCTTCCTACAACTTTAGGAAGATAAGATTTGTTGTCTTCAGTCTGCTCCGCTGCAACTTCAGGGAGGCAAGGCTGAAAGCGTCAATCTACCCTACTACATTATCCTCTAGAGGATATAACCTGTAGAATGGGTATATGCTTATGCCTAATAATTAGGATGCCTTAATCGAAATGAGTCAAATGCTCCTATTTAGACATGCTATGATATATGAATGCAAAAAATGTTATGAGAATGATTCCTATTTTAAGATGTCATCACTCATTTATCCGTCAAGGTTTCATCTTCGTTCCTCACGAAGTATCAATCATATTCTGCTCAAATAATTTGCCCCATGGTAATTCTGAGTTCACTCCACTTGAACCTCAGAACATAAAGTTTATACCTCCCACTGCAACTTCAGAGGAATAACATTTGGTTTCTTCCATCCATTCTGCTACCACTTAGAGGTATAGAATTTGTATCATCTTCAATTAATTTGATCTATTACACCATTCCTTGGGTGTAATGACCTGATGTGCCTAAAATTTGTATGAATGAAAGGTGTCATTTTTCTTTTCCCGAGAATGATCCCCTTTTACTTGGGCTGACATTACTCGTTATTTGTCAAGATGGTATCACTGACAAAATGTCTTGTCTTTTTGTTCAACCAGTAAAAATCCAAAGAGATAATCATCTTTCAATAATTCCCACCCTTAGGCTTGGTGAGTTCTAAATAATAGTCCTGTTTCAGATTCTCATATTATTTAAAAGCTTCCATAGTAATATGCGAAACTCCTTTTATGAAAGTATTATTAGTCCATTAATCATTATTTCAATATAAAATGCTTGAAATAGATAACAACAATGGACAAGAAAAAAAAATTAATCAGGAGCATAGCCTGAAACAAATAAGTTAATCAAAGATAGCCAAGGCAATAAAAGAAAATTGATTAGGGTGTATCTTGAAAAGAATAAAGTAATCAAATATAGAAAATTCAAAATAGGAAAGATAGAAGCTAGGTGCCCCAGATATCACAGCCTGAGCTTCTCTATACAAACTTCTTGAGGACCATTTTGAGCTCAATATGTGTCTAGAGGATCCGGAGTACTTTGTCAATGCCCCAAGATGTAGCATACTTCCTCATTGTTAATTCAGGCATAGCAAGACTACCACATGCCCTATCTTTGGTCAAAATTTGAGCCACCCTTTTTGGGTTTTTGGCTCAAAACCCCTTTGGTCTCAAAGCGCCCTTTGCGGGTTTTTGCCTTGGCCTCTCGTCTTTTTCTTTTTTTTTTCCTCTTTTTTTTATCTCAAGGTGCCCTTTGCGGGTTTTCACCTTGGCCTTTCCCCTTTCAGGTAAAATACTTCTTGACTGAACCTGAATTTTTCGAATTGGGCAAGTCTTTGCCATCCATCTCGGTCAATATCAATGCTCTTCTAGAACAGGCCCTTTTTATTACATAAGGTCCTTCCTAGTTTACCATCTGCTTTCCTCATAAATCCTTTCGTATAAGAAGGATCTTTTTCAACATCAGGTCCCTTTCATGGAATTCCCTAAGATAAACCTCTTTAACATAAGCTCGCATCATCTGGTAGTGACAGATAGCTTTTAACCTTTTTTCCTTCGATTAGGGTCAATTGGCAAAACTGTTTCTATTCCAATGAGAAATGTGTTTCCCCAGCGAAGGTTCTAACTGACGTTCAATAAGACAGAGGGTAAATGGTAACTTCTTTATGTCAATATTTACAAGTCTCAGTCATCTTTCCCACGATCCTTGTTTTGTTGTTTTTGTTTTTGTTTTTTGTTTTTTCTTTTTTTTTGCTGCCTTTACTGCATTGTGATATGGTGTCTGATCTTTGAACAAACTTCCAAACTTTTAACATTGTCCTTTGTAGCACTCTTTGTTAACACCTGATCTCTTTTTTTTATTTTTTTTTATTTTTAAGAATTTGATGACTATCGACTTTGTAACATTGGCATATGAAGCTACTTCCACCCTCTTAGTGAAGTAGACGACTACCACGACGATGAATCAATGTCGACTAGAAGCTTTTGACGAGATCGGCCCCATAATATCTATTTCCCATAAAAATTTTGTGAAGAAATAGATGAGGCACATTAGTCTTGTTTTCCTCAATTTGGCATTTACGACATAACTGAAGCAATCTCCCTTTTATGGTGGACCAATAGTACTCGAACCTTATGATTAGCCTGGCTATTGTAGAACCATTATCATGTTCTTTAAACACCTTTATGGACCTCTTTTAAGATTTTCCCAACCGTGTCTTGATATGATCGTACGAAAACTTCTTTGAATTCTTGAAAATAACTCAATGACGTCTTGCATTATTTTTGTGGTAAACTGGGCTTCGATCTTTACCCCTTTCCTAGGCTCGCAATGTCCCTTTACCCTATGTAAGGTAGGATTTGTTTTTCATCATGTTCTACCATCCTTAACAAATTAAAAGATGGGTTACAATCTCTGTCATCTTCAAAGTCCTGAGATACCTCTAGACACATATCTTACTCGAAATGAGACTCTGAGTCAGTAACAGCATTGCTCACATCGTTGATATCTAGAAACCTATTGTAGGTTCGAAGGAAGATTCTAAAGAATAAATGATTCAAAGAATGATTATTTGTATGGCCATGAATGAAGAATGAAAGAATACTTGAAAAAAAGTCCAAAGAACAAACAAAAGAAAAAACTAAGAACAATTGTTTGTATAGTATGAAATGGAAAAAATAAAAGAATATTTACTCAAAAAGATGCATTTACACAAGGGTTTGAAAACTTCGTTCCCTGGTTCCCTCTTCGCTTTTGACTTCTTCAAGGAGTTGTAACTTTCTTGTCTCATCTTTCAATTATCACATTTACTGCCTCGTCAAAGTGATCAGGTTCTGATGAAACGTCAAACTTCATAATTCCCATTTTAATGAACCTTTCAACCAACTTTTTAAACGTAGTACAATTTTCAATTGAGTGACCCGTTATTCCCGTGTGGTACTCGCATTGGGCATTCTCATTATACCATTTTGGGAACGGAGGTTGCATGGGTTCCGAGTAGGACGGAGACACCACATGCACATCAAAAAGATTCTGATACAGCTCCTTATATGTCATCGGGATGGGTGTGAACTGGAGCTTTTCTGCATTTGGCCTCGAATTGGATTCTTGCCTTGAAGAGCCTTGATAGCTTGCGGTTACAGCCCTCGGCTGGCCTACGATGACTGATTTGGGATGCATGCTCAGGATACTCACTTCATTTTCCTTGTTTCTCGAGGCTGATCTTTTGGCACTTTCTCCCTATCTATCCTCCCACTCCTTACCGTATTTTCAATTATCTCGCCAGGGATTACTATATCTGAAAACCTTATGGTGGCGCTTCCCAACATATGGTTAATGAATGGGGCTTTCAAAGTATTCATGAAAAGTATTGTGGCCTCTTTTTCTAAAAGCGGCAGCTGAACTTATAGGGCAACTTCCCTCCATCTTTGTGCATCTGCCTGAAACTTTCATTTGATTTTTTTAAATTGTTCTGTAAGGTAATTCTGTCAGGGGTCATGTCTATCACATGACTGTATTGCTTCATAAATGCTTGCACTAGGTCTCTCCACGAATTAATCCTAGCACGACTCAGTTGATTGTACCATTTGGATGCTGTCCCCACCAAACTATCTTAGAAGTAGTGGATCAGCAATTGATCATTATTAACATACCCAGTCATCCTTCTACAGAACATGGTAATATGAGTTTCAGGGCAGCTAGCCCTGTTGTACTTCTCGAATTCTGGCATTTTAAACTTGTGAGGAAGCACCAAATCTAGAACCAAGCTTAGGTCCTTAGCATCAATTCCATTGTGATTATCAGCATTTTCTAAAGCCTTAAATTTTTCTTCCAACCATTTACAACAGTCCTCTAACTGCCTTGGCAATTCAGTTCTTGCCCCTTTTCTCTCTGCTATATCCAAATCAGAGATAACAGGATTAGCTGGGTTATCTCCTGGGCTAGATCCTGAGCCAACTTGGAAGTTTATGGGCACTCCAGTATCAGCTTGACCTTGTTGAGGCCTAATCGTGACAGATGGCCTTTGAGGATGCACCTCAGGTTGTATCTGTACATGTGGTGGGGTGAAACCCAGAGGATAGTCTTCTTCATTATCTTCTCTAGCTGTAACACCCCAAACTCGGCCCAAACGCTACGACCGGATTTGGTATGTCACTTAAGGGAGTTCACAAAACATGGCGCATTTTGGAAAACAATTACTAGGTTTAAACCTTTATTCCGAAAGATTAAGAATTCATTAAAGTATAAAATATTAAGTTATAAATTATCTTGATGGATTTTTAAATAAAAATTGAAATTTCATACATGTCTTAACTTAATTGAAAACATAAAACTTAAAAACCCAACATAACCCAATCAAAAATAATAGTCTAGTGGCCCGTGACCTTATTACAACCATACTTAAAATCTGTGAAATATAAAATAACAGACTAAAGCCTTTTAGCTGAATCCAATTGCTCTCTTTTGCATGGCCACCTCGTATTTTTCTCTAGCCCAGTCCGATGCACTAGGTGTCACCTGAAAGTGTTAAATTAAAAAGGTGAGTCGCGAGACTCAGTGTGCAACCCTCATGCACAATTAGATTTGGGCTTTAGCCCCAAAAAACAGAATAATTAATATACATAACAAAAATAATATGCAAAGCCCAACCCAAATCCTAAATTTCCATCCGCTACATGCTCCCGTACCAGCCATTCACACCATTGGGATTTCTACAATCGACCCACACCGCTACACGCCAAGATGGCAGTCATGCTGCTCATCAACATATTATGGCCGAAGCCCTTATAATAGATCACGGCATTAGCCGCTACAACATATAACAGATCACGGTATAAACCGCTACACATATAATGTATAACTTCCTCCTCTCATCAACCCAACCCATGCAATCAAAAAATCAATATACTTTTATCATATAAAGTTAAAACATTCGCTGACCTGGTGATTTGCTTCACCCTTTGCGGGTTTCCAACATTAAACCGAGATATCGGCATTTATCACCACATATAAACTTATGAACATACATTAATAATCAGATCTAGATGGTGGGGAAATATTACACACCTGATTAATGTCGATACCCTTGGTAGACCGATCTATAACTTTGCTCAAAAAGCCAGAAAGATGTGAAAATAGGGCCTCTCCTATATTCAGCCAAGGGTTAGTAAATCCCGAATTTACACGTTGAAACTAATAAATCTTCTTCCCTTGAAATCTCGAAAGTAACACGATTCGAGTGCTACCAATCTATAACTTAGAGATCTATGCGATTGACTCCACTAAAGTTCCCTTCAGATTTCGGCATAAGTAGGCACCACAGAAGTAATTCGGCAATCACAAGAGATGAGATCTAAGGATTTCGGCTTTTAGGAAAATCCTGGAAAAAGTATGAATAAGAGAAGGATGATGTGTCTTTGGCTTTTAAAATACTTGAGTGAAGAGTTTCGGTTTCTGACAGGAAAAGAGAAGAAGAAAAGAAAACAAGGAAGTGACTTGAAGATTTCAGCTAGGAAGAAAAAGAATAGAAAGAGCTTCGGCTTTTGAATCAAAGTGAAGATGAGGGATTAGGCTTAGAGATTTCGACTTTTGCAGAGAATGAAGAAGAAGATGGTACTTTAGGAGTTTTCGGCTATTACTCAGAGAAGAAGAGAAAAGAATGAGAGAAAAACCCAAATGCCGAAATTGAAGAGATATTCCCCCTATTTATAGAAATTTCGGCACTTACCTAACCTTGCAGATAAATCCTATCTTTTCTCCTTTATCTTAATCTACTAGCTCATCTAAAAGAGACTTAATTATCTCTAACTCCTCCTCCTTTATCAAAGATATTATCCACATATTTTGATCATTAAAATCCCTAAATTTTAGCCTTTATCTGCTTATTATCCACATATTTTAAACATTAAAACCCCTAAATTTTAGCCTTGTTGCCATCCACTCCACTTAATCCTCATGCCCAAAATTTAGCTAACTTAAATTAAAAGAATTGGGCTCCATGAAACTTAAATTTGGGCCCCTTACTCCCTTGTGTGGCGTCACCATCTAAGATTGGGCCACAAGCCCACTTTGGTATTTTAAACATAGATACTACCTTTTAAACCCTATAATGCCCAAACAGATAATTTTAATCAAGGCCTTTGCCTAATTCTGAGCCCAATCTGGACCCCTATTACTTAAATTAACATATTAAACATATTCACCCATTAAACGCATAGGCCCAAAAATTCAGGATGTTACAGTTCTACCCCCTTAAAGAAATTTCATCCTCGAAATTTCCAACTAACTATTAATCGTACTACCTAAGTCTCACTAACATGCTTTCGCTGCGCACTCCAATTCTAAACCCAAAATAAACACTTAGTACGCTATGGTAGAGTACGCACCGGTATTCACATCTAGAGCGTCCTCGTCCCCTTGTACTCATGCCATCGGTTCGCATTTATCTGATTAAATTTTTTTTTATGAATTATTGGTTTTCTTCCACTGATTATCCACGAACAGTCTTAAGATTAGTAGTTTTAAGAGTAGATCTTTCGAATTCGCAATTCAGTCTCAAGTTCACCTTTCCTAGTTCTATAAACTACATACATTCAACAATCAACATACAGACAACATCCATACATCCACACTCAATACATAGGGGGAATTCTCGTTATTCCACTACCCAGGGGTATTTTCGTAATTTATCTTATAGGTGTATTTTCATAATTTTCCAAAATAGGGTTCCTTGCTGATTTTGTGAAATAAGGGTATTTTGGTAATTTACAATCCGAGGGTATTTCGGTAATTTTAAAATCTGGGGTATTTCGATAATTTTCAAATTCGGGGGCATTTCGGTAATTTTAAAAATCAAGGATAATTTAGTAATTTACAAATCAGGAGTACTTTGGTCATTTTGCAAATCAAGGGTAATTTGGTAAATTTACAAATCAAGGGTATTTTGGTCATTTTATAAGTCAGGGGTATTTTCAATTTTTTTTTTTTACAAAACTAAGGGGTTATATATATATTTTAAAACAAAGGTATCTTGGAGAATTTGATTTCAAAAGGATAATAGTAGAATTCAAGTGTTTGTGGGTTTTTGGTTGTTGTCGTGTGTTGTATGTGTTTCTTTTTTTAAGGAAAAATTTTGTTGACTTTGTAAATGGGGGTATATTTGCAAATCATGGTATCTTGGTACTTTTTTTTCTCAAAATAAGGGTATTTTAGCAATTTTGTAAAAATAATGTGGCTGGTCCCTTTCAGGTTTTAATTATAGATTTTGGCCCGTCAAAAAATCCTCGTGGCTAGGGTGAACAGTTACAACGCAATAGGTAGGATTTCAGCGAAGAGGAGGTGAGTCACTAGGACTGCTTAAGTACCAGGCTCTTCCGGATCCAATCCTAGACATGCGTATGCCTGTTGCCACACCCTAGTCTTGCGACTCGTTCACGGGTTTGTTTAGTGAAATTAAGTCTTATGAGATTTAAGGAGTTATTTCAGCTAAGCCTAAAGTCCATCAAGTTATAGTCTAAATAGTCTACGTCCCACAAAGCCCATCAAGCCCACATACATATATAACACACACGGAGTTCAGAATACTTACCTGGCAGACTTTGGGCCGGAGACGCAGGTGCCATGCTGAGCTAACAGACCTGTTATCATTTTCAAAAAAAACAAAAAAAAATGCATGTTTCACAAAACCCATTTTTAGAAAACGTTTTGAGCCCAAAACCCAAAGCTGAGTTTTGAACCGAGCTCTGATACTAATTTGTAACACCCCAAACCCGACCCAAACACTACGATCAGATCTAGTATGTCATTTAAGGGAGTTCACAAAACATGTCGCATTTTGGAAAATAATTACTAGGTTTAAACCTTTATTCTGAAAGATTAAGAATTCATTAAAGTATAAAATATTAAGTTATAAATTATCTTGATGGATTTTTAAATAAAAATTGAAATTTCATACATGTCTTAACTTAATTGAAAACATAAAACTTAAAAACCCAACATAACCCAATCAAAAATAATAGTCTAGTGGCCCGTGGCCTTATTACAACCATACTTAAAATCTGCAAAATATAAAATAGCAAACTAAAGCCTTTTAGCTGAATCCAATTGCTCTCTTTTGCATGGCCACCTCGCCACCTCGCGTTCCTCTCCAGCCCGGTCCGATGCACTAGGTGTCACCTGAAAGTGTTAAATTAAAAGGGTGAGTCACGAGACTCAGTGTGCAACCCTCAGGCACCATTAGATTTGGGCTTTAGCCCCACAAAACAGAATAATTAATATACATAACAAAAATAATATGCAAAGCCCAACCCAAATCCTAGGTTACCATCCGCTACACGCTCCCGTACCAGCCATTCACACCATTGGGGATTTCAATAATCGACCCGCACCGCTACACGCCAAGATGGCAGTCATGCTGCTCATCAACATATTATGGCTGAAGCCCTTATAACAGATCACGTCATTAGCCGCTACAACATATAACAGATCACAGTATAAACCGCTACACATATAACGTATAACTTCCTCCTTTCATCAACCCAACCCATGCAATCAAAAAATCAATATACTTTTATCATATAAAGTCAAAACATTCACTGACCTGGTGATTTGCTTCACCCTTTTTGGGTTTCCAACATTAAACTGAGATATCGGCATTTATCACAACATATAAACTTATGAACATACATTAATAATCAGATCTAGATGGTGGGGAAGTATTACACACCTGATTAATGTCGATACCCTTGCTAGACCGATCTACAACTTTGCTAAAAAAGCCGGAAAGATGTGAAAATAGGGCCTTTCCTATATTCGGCCAAGGGTTAGTAAATCCCGAATTTACACATTGAAACTAATAGATCTTCTTACCTTGAAATCTTGAAAGTAACATGATTCGAGTGCTACCAATCTATAACTTAGAGATCTATGCGATTGACTCCACTAAAGTTCCCTTCAGATTTCGGCACAAGTAGGCACCACAAAAGCAATTCGGCAATCACAGGAGATGAGACCTAGGGATTTCGGCTTTTAGGAAAATCCCGGAAAATGTATGAACAAGAGAAGGCTGATGTGTCTTTGGCTTTTAAAATACTTGAGTGAAGAGTTTCGGTTTCTGACAGGAAAAGATAAGAAGAAAAGAAAACAAGGAAGTGACTTGAAGATTTCGGCTAGAAAGAAAAAGAATGGAAAGAGCTTCGACTTTTGAATCAAAGTGAAGATGAGGGATTAGGCCTAGAGATTTCGGCTTTTGCAGAGAATGAAGAAGAAGATGGAACTTTAGGAGTTTTCGGCTATTACCCAGTGAAGAAGAGAAAAAAATGAGAGAAAAACCCAAATGCTGAAATTGAAGAGATATTCCCCCTATTTATAGAAATTTCTAAGACTTACCTAACTCATGGATAAATCCTAGCTTTTCTCCTTTATCTTAATCTACTAGCTCATCTAAAAGAGACTTCATTATCTCTAAATCCTCCCTCCTTTATCAGCATATTATCCACATATTTTAATCATTAAAATCCCTAAACTTTAGCCTTTATCTGCTTATTATCCACATAAAATAAATTCCTAAATAATAGCCTTTATCTGCTTATTATCCACATATTTTAAACATTAAAACCTCCTAAATTTTAGCCTTGTTGCCATCCACTCCACCTAATCCTCATGCCCAAAATTTAGCTAACTTAAATTAAAAGAATTGGGCTCCATGAAACTTAAATTTGGGCCCCTTACTCCCTTGTGTGGTGTTACCTCCTAAGATTGGGCCACAAGCCCACTTTGGTATTTTAAACATAGATACTACCTTTTAAACCCTTGTAATATCCCGGGTTAGGGGCTATTTTGTGTTGCATGATATTGTATGTGTTTGGTAGGCTGTGTTGTTATTTCGGTGTTTTAGGGGCTTAATTGTAGCCTAAGTGTGTGCCTGAGTGTATGGGAAAATTTTGGTTTTTGGGTGTTAAGTCAGGGGAGCTGTTGGAGCTGGGGCATAAGAGTTTTAATTGTGGTTTTGTTGCACAAAAAGGGAGCTGGTGTAGTGGCAAGCTAGACGCCACTAAGGCTTGGTGTGGGTAACGCCTAAAGCAAGCAAGGTGGTCTTGTGTTCGAGCTGCGAATTCTCCATTTTGGCATTTATTTTGGACGGCATGGAGGAGGAGTTTGTGGCAGTTCAAACTCTGCCATTGACTTGGTCATACCATTCAAATGGAAGGTGGAGAGCAAATTAAGGGAAAAGACTTGTTCAAACTATTTGAACTTTTGGCTTGGAGTAAAAGTAGGGATATGGCCGAATTTTAGGAGAATTTGGGGGAGTGGACGGTTTGGTAAGCTTGGGAAGTAGGGGGTGCCGAAATTCTTTTGGCAATCTTTCTTAGCATTTTCGGTCACCAAAAGCTAAAACCGAAGTCTTCTTCTTGTCAATAGCCAACCGAAACCTTATTGGCATTTTTTTTATTTTCTCTTCTTCTTCTTGAAACCGAAAGTCCATGTGCTTTGTCTTAGAAAGTTTGCTTATTTTCTTCTAACTCTCCTTGCTAGCCGAATGCTACTCCCCATTCTTTCTTCTTTCTTTCATGTGGATTGAGCCAGAAACCTTTACTCAAGGGGTCTCATAATTTCTTCTCCTATTAACATCTTGTTAGCGAAACTCTAGCCTTCAAAACACTTTCATCAATCCTTTTCTTTCAAAAAACCGTAAGTACTCTCTCTATCCATCTTTTATTCTCTTCCTGCTTCAAAACTCTTTAGCCGTTTTCTTTGATTGTTCTTTGTGCCGAAACTCTACCCATCTACAATCTTTTTCTCTCCTTGACACCTAAAGCCGAATTCTTTTCTCCTAGTAGTCTTCCTTGGCCGAATCTTTGGTGGTTCTCTCCTAGTGTGGTTAGCCGAATCTTTGTTGGTAAGTAAGGGGTAAGTGATTGGTTGTTGTTAGTTTGATCTTCTGGTTTCAATTAAGGCATGAATGATAAAGGATTAACTGTTGTTCTTTTCAAGGTGAAGGCCGATTGTCTTAGAAGGGCCATTGTGGTTCGGGTTTGATCAAGAATCAAACCAATAGCAAGGTAAGGGTGTTCGACAACCCTTTTGGATTAAATGGGTGTTGGCCGAATGGTTTTAGTGCCTAATGCTGTGTTGGCCGAATGTTGCAGGAGTTAGTAATCGGGGGACTTAGATCGCTTTTGTCAGGATTTCTAGACTCGTGTTATCAGGTGTGTAACTAACACCTTGATACTTAGTAATATTTTTAATAATAAACCGATTTGCCTGTTAAAACTATAACAGTATGATGGACAAGTGAATACCCAAAATGGGGTATGTGGACGATTCGGGTAAGTTTGTTCTATTATGAGTACTATTAATAAAGTATAATATCATGACCTATGTTTTGTATGTATGTTATGAGAGACTGCTTGGTATGTTGGCATGATATGCATGATTTGCATGAGATGCATGATTACATGAGTATGGTATGTTGATGGGTGATATGAGATGAGGGAGCAGTGTGATTTTGTGCTGACGAGCACCAGTGCTTTGGTAGCACACTTTGTGACTTTGGGTCACCAGAGGTTTGGCACCTCCAGAGGTTTGGTACCTCAGCGTCTCGTCCCAGTGGCTCAGTACCACAGTGGGTTGGCCCCACAGATGATTATACGGGATTGACGCCGATGTTTTGGTAACACACGATGGGTTGGCCCCATCACCGATTTGTGACTACGGTCACCGAGTGCTTTGGTAGCACATTGTGTCTTTGGGACACCAGAGGTTTGGCACCTCATTGCGACTTGTCCCTGTGGTTTGACCACCGTGGGTTGGCCCCACTTGAGATATGGGATTGTCTGCTAGTGTTTTGGTAACACACGATGGGTTGGCCCCATCATCGTTGGATTTGTGACTTTTGGTCACCGGTGCTTTGGTAGCACAATTGTGTCTTTGGGACACCAGTGGGTTTGGGACCACATTGACGGATATTATGTCTTTGGGACATCAGTGTTTTGGTAACACATCGTGACTGTATGTCACCAGTGGTTTGGTACCACACGGGGTAGAAAAGGTGTATGGATGGTTAGGACCGGGTTTGGGGTGTTACAATTGTGGTATCAGAGCCAAGTTCAAAAGCTCGGCTGTGGGCTTGAGGCCCAAATTGTTTTCAAAAATTCGTTTTGAGTGTTTTGGGATTGGATGCATGGTTTACAAGGCATGGCACCGAGTCTCCGCACTGGGCCGCCCCTGTAAGTAATTCTAACTCTTCTGTGAATTATTATTTGTAGAAGGGTAGGTGATATGGAACGTAGTTAGATTTATAGGATTTGAACCCTAGGATTAGATCACTCAAACACTCGAACTAAAGCATAAGACTTAAAGCACTAAACCAATCTATGACTCAAACCACGGGGCTAGGGTGTGGTAACTCCCGTGCACGCATGTTCAGGAGAGGATCCTAAGAGCTTGGTATTTAAGCGATCCTCGTGACTCACCTCCTCTTCGCAGTATCCCACCCAGTGCGTAGCTCGAGTTCACCACGACCAAGAAGGCTCGGTCATAGACTTAACCTAACGACTAAAACCCGAAAAGGGAATTAGCCATGTTTTCGAAAATACAACAACAACCCTAATGTTTTCAAACTTTTTGCAATAAACTCTTTCAAAACCGAAAATGTTACATTTACAACAATTTTCTTGAAAAAAAACCTGATTTATGGAAAATTACAAAAATGCCCTTAGGGGTAAATTTACAAAAATGCCCTCGGTTTATAAAATAGCAACTCAATGATTTTGCCCCAAAATTTTAATGATGTTACGAAATTCAAACATTCTGTTTTACAAAATATCAATCGAAAATTTTGATTTTGGAAAATTTACGGAAACGCCCTCAGTTTGTGAAAATTTCTAAAATACCCCTGGTTTCCAAAACGAAGTATTTTACAAAATTTTCAAAGAACACTCTCAAATTTTTGGAATTTCAAATTGACCGGTTTTACGAAAGTTTAAAATATCTTTTATTACGAAAATACCCTATAGGGAAAATGACGAAAATGCCCTTGGGCTAGAATGGGCAGCAATGTCCGAAGAGTGAGTAGGTAGGGAAAGGCTTAAGGAATGAATGTATAATCTCTTTTGGATGAATAGGATAGAAGATTGAAACCTTGGTTGCTCGAAAGAACCCCTGAATAAACTCTATCCATAAAATTTCTTTGCGGTTAAGAAAGTGAAACGATACTAATGCATAAAAATCTTTTTAATCAGAAACGTAGATCATTAGACATGAGCACTCGAGGCGGACGTGGTCGTAATACTCGTGGTAGAGGTAGGGGTAGAATGACGGTTTCTGAACCCGTAGGATCTGGTCAAGGGTCAGAAAATGAGATGCCGGTTCCGCCACCAGCTGGAGGTGGTGAGTTCCAAGATCAGACTGGAGATGACGCAGTGTCACACGAGCGTCTTTGCCGGTGTTGGAAAGAGTAGCTGGTGTAAGTGGTGGTGCGGGAGTTAGGAAATCTGTTCCTGAGCGACTCCGGGCTAACGGGGCCGAATTTTTCCGAGGTGTATCGGGTGTTGCTCCTAGCATCTTGAATATTGGTGGAGGCAAGCCGAGCGGATCATGGATGATCCGGACCTTTCTGCGAGGAGAAGCTTAAGGGCATCGTGACGCTTCTTCGGGATGAGTCATATCAGTGGTGGCTCACGGTTCGGGACAGTGTGGCAGCTGAGGATCTGACATGAGATTATTTCAGAGCTGCATACCAAAAGAAGTACATCGGGGCTAGTTACATCGACTCCCAGAGAAAGGCATTTCTGAGGCTCGTTCAGGAGTAATCGCATTCTCTGAGTCACGCAGGCCGAGTTCCCGGGTGAGTAGGTATGCGGGGCATTGTAGCCACCGAGCATGAGAGGTGTGTTCGTTTCGAGGACGGGGCCGAGACGAGTTGAGGCTCACGATTGCTCCTCGGCAGGAGCGCGAGTTTGTTGTCTTAGTTGAGAAGGCTAAGGTAGCCGAAGGTGTTAAGGAGTCGCAAGATGCAGAGCATGGATAGGAGTAGGCTTAAGAGGAGCTTTGGGTCTTGGGATCGTCCCGCAATCCGCGAGAAAAGGGCTAGACCGAAAGGGCGTAATCGATCCCGCTAGGTTTGTTGTCGCTTTAAGCGAGGACCGCCATGATGTGTCGGTGTGGGAAATCTCATTGGGGTGGTTGTTGGTGGTGGAAAAGGGTGCTTCGAGTGTGGTTCTCGGATCATCGCATTAGGGGCTGTCCGCGTAGGATGGCCGTGGATTCGATCCCGAGAGTCGTGGCCGTAATCGATTCAGAGGTAATGGACCGCCACCACAGAGGGGCCGTGGTAATGGCGAGAGGTGGTAATGGATTTGGTCGAGGTCGTGGAGCACCGCGAGAGGTGCGGGTAGTTACGAGGCACGATACTGGTTTGGTGTATCTTCGCTAGGCGCCGCGAGGAGGGCGACGACGACCGGACGTAATCACCAGTGCGTTTTTGATTTTTGGTTCTCCTATACCGCTTTAATTGACTTGGGTTCCACGATTCGTATGTTGCTAGTAGTATAGTTGAGACCATGGACTTAGATTACGAGATATCTTCTAGGCGGATGATCGCATTTAGCCTCCGGGTCACTCAGTAGTGGTAGATAAGTTGTATAAGGATGTACCCCTAGAACTCCAAGGCGTAGTTTTTGCCGCTAATCGATGGAACCGCCGTTTGAGGAGTTCGACCGATTCTTGAATGGACCGGGTGGTGAAGTACCGTGCCAAGGTGGATTGTGCGCTAAGCGCATGGTTCTATCGACGGTTAAGGGAGATGAAGTGATTATGATAGGTAATAGGAGAGATTACTTATCCAATGTGGTGTCGGCCTTAAAAGCTGTAAAGATGGTCAGGAAGGGCTGTGAAGCGTTTGTGGTTCATGTGTATGCTTTGGAGGCTAAGGAGTCTGCTGTTGAGAAGGTTCGTACTGTTAAGGAATTTGTGGATGTGTTTCAGAGAGGAGCTTAGGGTTTGCCACCCGATCGTGAGGTAGAGTTTGGGATAGATCGCTACTGTGGATCGCGCCAAAGGTGTCTATTGCTCCATATAGGATGGCACCAAAGGAGTTGGTGGAGCTTAAGGCTCAGATTCAGGAGCTGTTGGATCGAGGCTTCATTAGGCCAAGTGTTTCGCCGTGGGGAGCGCCAGTATTATTCGTCAAGAAGAAGGACGGTTCGATGCGGATGTGTATCGATTACCGCCAACTGAATAAGCTGACGATTAAAAACAAGTATCCGTTACCACGGATAGATGACTTGTTTGATCAGCTGAAAGGTGCATCGGTGTTTTCGAAGATCGATTTGAGGTCTGGGTACCATCAGTTGAAAGTTAAGGAAGCGGATATCCATAAGACAGGCGTTTGGACTCGATACGGGCACTACGATTCTCGGTAATGCCGTTCGGGTTGACTAACGCTCGGCAGCTTTTATGGATATGATGAATAGGGTGTTTCAAAGAAAAGATCCGGATCGGTTCGTCGTGGTTTTTATTGACGATATCTTGGTATATTCAAGGTCGGAAGAAGAGCATGATGCACACTTAAGAGTGGTGTTGCAAATTTTGAGAGAGAAGCAACTCTATGCTAAGTTCAGCAAGTGCGAGTTCTGGCTTAGTGAAGTGACGTTTTTGGGTCATGTAGTATCGGTGAGGGGATTAGAGTAGATCCTCGGAAGGTTGAGGCGGTTTTGGATTGGAAGCCTCCTAAGTCGATACGAGATTCGGAGTTTCTCGGTTTGGGCAGATACTACCAAGATTTGTTGAGGGTTTCGTTAATTTGCAGCGACCGATGACTAAGCCGTTAAGGAAGGGAGTTCCGTTCGTGCGACCGAGAAAAGCAATGGAGAGTTTTGATAAGTTGAAGAAGATCTTGACCGAGGCTCTGTGTTAATTCAACCCGAGGCCGGGTAAGGAATTCACAGTGTCATCGCGACGCATCACATACGGGATTGGGTTGTGTCTTGTCACGAGGAGGGTAAGGTTGTGGCTTACGCTTCTCGGCAGCTGAGGCCACACGAGGTCAACTATCCGACGCACGACTTGGAGCTAGCAGCTGTAGTCTTTGCTCTAAAAATCTGGAGGCACTACTTATACGGGGAGAAGTCAATCGTCTACACAGATCATAAGAGCTTGAAGTACCTATTGACTCAGAAGGATCTGAACTTGAGGCAGCGTAGATGGGTTGAGTTGCTCAAGGACTACGACTGTTCGATCGAGTATCATCCGGGCAAGGCTAACGTGGTGGCAGACGCGTTGAGCCGTAGGGTTGTTTCGGACTTAAGAGCTTTGTTTGCCCATTTGAGTTTGTACGACGACGGGAGTATTCTGGCAGAGCTGCAAGTTAAGCCTACTTGGGTTGAGCAGATCAAAGAGAAACAGTTGGAGGATGAGGTTCTGAGTGCGCGAAGGTTACAAGTGCAGAATGGTGGTTTGGAGGGTTACAGCTTGTCTGGTGATGAGGTTCTGTGTTTTCAAGGTAAGGCTTGCATGCCTAAAGATGTTGAGCTGAGGCAGAGGATTCTTCAGGACGCACATAGCAGTCCTTATGCTATGCATCCTGGAGGTAGCAAAATGTATAGGGATCTTAAAGAGCAGTTTTGGTGGCCTGGCTTGAAGGAAGAAGTGATGAGTTTGTTGGGAAGTGTCGACTTGTCACAGTCAAGGGTGAACATCGATTGCCGTCGGGTTTGCTTCAGCCTGTGAAAATTCCTCAGTATAAATGGGAAAGGATAACTATGGATTTCGTCAGTGGCTTACCGCTTACGCCAAGCAAGAAAGATTCAGTTTGGGTTATCGTGGACCGTCTGACTAAGTCGGCCCATTTCATTCCGGTGAGAGTGGACTATTCACTTCAGAGATTGGCGAAGCTTTATGTGTCAGAGATAGTGAGACTGCACGGCGTTCCAGTTTCGATAATCTCAGATAGGGATCCGAGGTTTACGTCGAGGTTCTGGAGAGCGTTGCATCAAGCATTGGGTACTCGTTTGGATTTCAGCACGGCTTTTCACCCGCAGTCTGACGGTCAATCAGAAAGGGTTATTCAGATCTTAGAAGACATGCTGAGAGGTTGTGTCTTGGATTTCAGAGGTAGTTGGGAGGAGTTTCTACCGTTAGCTGAGTTTGCCTACAACAACAGCTACCAAGCAAGCATCAAAATGGCACCATATGAGGTATTTGATGGTAGGAAGTGTCGCTCACCTACTTGTTGGACGAGTTGGGAGAACGTCGGTTGTTGGGACCCGAGTTGGTTCTGCCGAGACAGAAGACAAGGTTAAGTTGATTCATCTCGTTTGAAGGAAGCTTGGACCGCAAAAAGTCGATGCCGATCTTAAGCGAAGAGATATAGAGTTATTTGTGGGAGATCGGGTTTTCTTAAAGGTCTCGCTTGGAAGAAGGTCTTGAGGTTTGGCGAGAAAAGGCAAGCTAAGTCCGAGATTCATTGGGCCGTATAAGGTATTGAGGACGAGTTGGACCGATGGCGATCGGCTTGAGTTGCCAGCAGAGCTTAGCCAGATTCACGATGTTTTTCACGTTTCGATGCTTCGGAGGTACCGTTCAGATCCATCGCATGTAGTAGTAGTGGAAGAGATCGAGGTAAATCCAGATATGACCATAGAGGAAGAACCAGTGCAGATTCTAGATCGAGATGTCAAGGTTCTACGTAGAAAGTCTGTGCCTTTGGTTAAGGTTCTTTGGCGGAATCATGGCGTGGAAGAAGCTACGTGGGAAACCGAGGATACTATGAGACAGCAATACCCGCAACTCTTTTGACCAGGTAATTTCGAGGCCGAAATTATTTTTAAGGGGGGTAGAACTGTAATATCCCGGGTTAGGGGCTATTTTGTGTTGCATGATATTGTATGTGTTTGGTAGGCTGTGTTGTTATTTCGGTGTTTTAGGGGCTTAATTGTAGCCTAAGTGTGTGCCTGAGTGTATGGGAAAATTTTGGTTTTTGGGTGTTAAGTCGGGAGCTGTTGGAGCTGGGCATAAGAGTTTTAATTGTGGTTTTGTTGCACAAAAGGGAGCTGGTGTAGTGGCAAGCTAGACGCCACTAAGGCTTGGTGTGGGTAACGCCTAAAGCAAGCAAGGTGGTCTTGTGTTCGAGTGCGAATTCTCCATTTTGGCATTTATTTTGGACGGCATGGAGGAGGAGTTTGTGGCGGTTCAAACTCGCCATTGACTTGGTCATACCATTCAAATGGAAGGTGGAGAGCAAATTAGGGAAAAGACTTGTTCAAACTATTTGAACTTTTGGCTTGGAGTAAAAGTAGGGATATGGGCGAATTTTAGGAGAATTTGGGGGGAGTGGACGGTTTGGTAAGCTTGGGAAGTAGGGGTGCGAAATTCTTTTGGCAATCTTTTCTTAGCATTTTCGGTCACCAAAAGCTAAAACCGAAGTCTTCTTCTTGTCAATAGCCAACCGAAACCTTATTGGCATTTTTTTTATTTTCTCTTCTTCTTCTTGAAACCGAAAGTCCATGTGCTTTGTGCCGAAAGTTTGCTTATTTTCTTCTAACTCTCCTTGCTAGCCGAATGCTACTCCCCATTCTTTCTTCTTTCTTTCATGTGGATTGAGCCGAAACCTTTACTCAAGGGGTCTCATAATTTCTTCTCCTATTAACATCTTGTTAGCCGAAACTCTAGCCTTCAAAACACTTTCATCAATCCTTTTTCTTTCAAAAAACCGTAAGTACTCTCTCTATCCATCTTTTATTCTCTTCCTGCTTCAAAACTCTTTAGCCGTTTTCTTTGATTGTTCTTTGTGCCGAAACTCTACCCATCTACAATCTTTTTCTCTCCTTGACACCTAAAGCCGAATTCTTTTCTCCTAGTAGTCTTCCTTGGCCGAATCTTTGGTGGTTCTCTCCTAGTGTGGTTAGCCGAATCTTTGTTGGTAAGTAAGGGGTAAGTGATTGGTTGTTGTTAGTTTGATCTTCTGGTTTCAATTAAGGCATGAATGATAAAGGATTAAGCGTTGTTCTTTTCAAGGTGAAGGCCGATTGTCGTAGTAGAAGGGCCATTGTGGTTCGGGTTTGATCAAGAATCAAACCAATAGCAAGGTAAGGGTGTTCGACAACCCTTTTTGGATTAAATGGGTGTTGGCCGAATGGTTTTAGTGCCTAATCTTTGTGTTGGCCGAATGTTGCGAGGAGTTAGTAATCGGGGACTTAGATCGCTTTTGTCGAGGATTTCTAGACTCGTGTTATCGTGTGTGTAACTAACACCTTGATACTTAGTAATATTTTTAATAATAAACCGATTTGCTGTTAAAACTATAACAAATTATGATGGACAAGTGAATACCCAAAATGGGGTATGTGGACGATTCGGGTAAGTTTGTTCTATTATGAGTACTATTAATAAAGTATAATATCATGACCTATGTTTTGTATGTATGTTATGAGAGACTGCTTGGTATGTTGGCATGATATGCATGATTTGCATGAGATGCATGATTACATGAGTATGGTATGTTGATGGGTGATATGAGATGAGGAGCAAGTGTGATTTTGTGTCGACGAGCACCAGTGCTTTTTGGTAGCAGACACTTTGTGACTTTGGGTCACCAGAGGTTTGGCACCTCCAGAGGTTTGGTACCTCGGCCTCGTCCCCGGTGGCTCAGCACCACGAGTGGGTTGGCCCCACGAGATGATTATACTGGGATTGACGCCAGTGTTTTGGTAACACACGATGGGTTGGCCCCATCACCAGATTTGTGACTACGGTCACCAGTGCTTTGGTAGCACATTGTGTCTTTGGGACACCAGAGGTTTGGCACCTCATTGCGACTTGTCCCTGTGGTTTGACCACCGTGGGTTGGCCCCACTTGAGATATGGGATTGTCCGCTAGTGTTTTGGTAACACACGATGGGTTGGCCCCATCATCGCTGGATTTGTGACTTGGTCACCGGTGCTTTGGTAGCACAATTGTGTCTTTGGGACACCCGGTGGTTTGGGACCACATTGACGGATATTATGTCTTTGGGACATCAGTGTTTTGGTAACACATCGTGACTGTATGTCACCAGTGGTTTGGTACCACACGGGGTAGAAAAGGTGTATGGATGGTTAGGACCGGGTTTGGGGTGTTACAACCCTATAATGCCCAAAAAGATAATTTTAATCAAGGCCTTTGCCTAATTCTGAGCCCAATTTGGACCCTATTACTTAAATTAACATATTAATCATATTCACCCATTAAACGCATAGGTCCAAAAATTTAGGATGTTACAGTTCTACCCCCTTAAAGAAATTTCGTCCTCGAAATTTCCAACTAACTATTAAGCGTACTACCTAAGTCTCACTACCATGCTTTCGCTACGCACTCCAATTCTAAACCCAAAATAAACACTTAGTACACTATGGTAGAGTACACACCGGTATTCACATCTAGAGCGTCCTCGTCCCCTTGTACTCATGCTACTGGTTCGCGTTTATCTGATTAAATTTTTTTATGAATTATTGGTTTTCTTCTACTGATTATCCACGAACAGTCTTATGATTAGTAGTTTGAACAGTCTTTTGAATTCGCAATTCAGTCTCAAGTTCACCTTTCCTAGTTCTATAAACTACATACATTCAACAATCAACATACAGACAACATCCATACATCCACACTCAATACATAGGGGGTATTCTCGTTATTCCACTACCCAGGGGTATTTTCGTAATTTATCTTATAGGGGTATTTTCGTAATTCCAAAATAGGGTTCCTTGGTGATTTTGTGAAATAAGGGGATTTTGGTAATTTACAATCCGAGGGTATTTTGGTAATTTTGAAATTCGAGGGTATTTCAGTAATTTTAAAAATCAGGGGTAATTTAGTAATTTACAAATCAGGGGTACTTTGGTCATTTTGCAAATCAAGGGTAATTTGGTAATTTACAAATCAAGGGTATTTTGGTCATTTTACAAGTCAGGGGTTTTTTCAAAATTTTTTTTTACAAAACTAAGGGGGTATATATATATTTTAAAACAAGGGTATCTTGGAGAATTTGATTTCAAAAGGATAATAGTAGTGTTCAGGTGTTCGTGGGTTTTTCGTTGTTGTCGTGTGTTGTATGTGTTTTTTTTTTAAGGAAAAATTTTGTTAACTTTGTAAATCGGGGTATATTTGCAAATCATGGTATCTTGGTACTTTATTTTCTCAAAATAAGGTTATTTTAGCAATTTTGTAAAAATAATGTGGCTGGTCCCTTTCGGGTTTTAATTATAGATTTTAGCCCGTCAACAAATCCTCGTGGCTAGGGTGAACAGTCACTACGCACCAGGTAGAATTCCAGGGAAGAGGAGGTGAGTCACCAGGACTGCTTAAGTACCATTCTCTTCCGGATCCAATCCTAGACATGCGTATGCCTGTTGCCACACCCTAGTCTTGCGACTCGTTCACGGGTTTGTTTAGTGAAATTAAGTCTTATGAGATTTAAGGAGTTATTTCTGCTAAGTCTAAAGTCTATCAAGTTATAGTCTAAATAGTCTACGTCCCACAAAGCCCATCAAGCCCACATACATATATAACACACAAGGATTTCAGAATACTTACCTGGCGAACTTTGGGCCGGAGACGCAGGTGCCATGCTGAGCTAACACACCTGTTATCATTTTCAAAAAAAAAAAAATGCATGTTTCACAAAACCCATTTTTAGAAAACGTTTTGAGCCCAAAACCCAAAGCCGAGTTTTGAACCAGGCTCTGATACCAATTTGTAACACCCTATACCCGGCCCAAACGCTACGACCGGATCTGGTATGTCACTTAAGGGAGTTAACAAAATATGTCACATTTTAGAAAACAACTACTAGGTTTAAACCTTTATTCTGAAAGATTAAGAATTCATTAAAGTATAAAATATTAAGTTATAAACTATCTTGATGATTTTTAAATAAAAATTGAAATTTCATACATGTCTTAACTTAATTGAAAACATAAAACTTAAAAACCCAACATAACCCAATCAAAAATAATAGTCTAGTGGCCCATGGCCTTATTACAACCATACTTAAAATCTGCAAAATATAAAATAGCAAACTAAAGCCTTTTAGCTGAATCCAATTGCTCTCTTTTGCATGGCCACCTCGCCACCTCGCGTTCCTCTCCAGCCCGGTCCGATGCACTAGGTGTCACCTGAAAGTGTTAAATTAAAAGGGTGAGTCACGAGACTCAGTGTGCAACCCTCAGGCACCATTAGATTTGGGCTTTAGCCCCACAAAACAGAATAATTAATATACATAACAAAAATAATATGCAAAGCCCAACCCAAATCCTAGGTTACCATCCGCTACACGCTCCCGTACCAGCCATTCACACCATTGGGGATTTCAATAATCGACCCGCACCGCTACACGCCAAGATGGCAGTCATGCTGCTCATCAACATATTATGGCTGAAGCCCTTATAACAGATCACGTCATTAGCCGCTACAACATATAACAGATCACAGTATAAACCGCTACACATATAACGTATAACTTCCTCCTTTCATCAACCCAACCCATGCAATCAAAAAATCAATATACTTTTATCATATAAAGTCAAAACATTCACTGACCTGGTGATTTGCTTCACCCTTTTTGGGTTTCCAACATTAAACAGAAGCAATTCGACAATCACAGGAGATGAGATCTATGGATTTCGGCTTTTAGGAAAATCCCGAAAAAGTATGAACAAGAGAAGGCTGATGTGTCTTTGGCTTTTAAAATACTTGAGTGAAGAGTTTCAGTTTCTGACAGGAAAAGAGAAGAAGAAAAGAAAACAAGGAAGTGACTTGAAGATTTCGGCTAGGAAGAAAAAGAATGGAAAGAGCTTTGACTTTTGAATCAAAGTGAAGATGAGGGATTAGGCTTAGAGATTTCGGCTTTTGCAGAGAATGAAGAAGAAGATGGAACTTTAGGAGTTTTCAGCTATTACTCAAAGAAGAAGAGAAAAGAATGAGAGAAAAACCCAAATGCCGAAATTGAAGAGATATTCCCCCTATTTATAGAAATTTCGGCACTTACCTAACCTTGCAGATAAATCCTATCTTTTCTCTTTTATCTTAATCTGCCAGCTCATCTAAAAGAGACTTAATTATCTCTAACTCCTCCCTCCTTTATTAGCATATTATCCACATATTTTAATCATTAAAATCCCTAAATTTTAGCCTTTATCTGCTTATTATCCACATATTTTAAACATTAAAACCCCTAAATTTTAGCCTTGTTGCCATCCACTCCACCTAATCCTAATGCCCAAAATTTAGCTAACTTAAATTAAAAGAATTGGGCACCATGAAACTTAAATTTGGGCCCCTTACTCCCTTGTGTGGCGTCACCTGCTAAGATTTGGCCACAAGCCCACTTTGGTATTTTAAACATAGATACTACCTTTTAAACCCTATGATGCCCAAACAGATAATTTTAATCAAGGCCTTTGCCTAATTCTGAGTCCAATCTGGACCCCTATTACTTAAATTAACATATTAAACATATTCACCCATTAAACGCATGGGCCCAAAAATTCAGGATGTTACACTAGCATTAGCCATGGGAACTTTTCCCTTATTCATTGCCCCATTTAGTAGCTGAGTCATTTGAGCCACCATATTCTTTTAGGCTTCCATCATTTGTTCCCTCATATCTTGTTGGATCTTTGCCAACTGCTCTTGCAGCTGGTCTTGCATGTCTCTTTGAAATTGTTCAAGTCTTTGATCCATATCTTTCGCTTTTGATAGACTGCTTTATCTATCAAAGGCGTTAATGGAAATTGTAGAGGCTATTCAAATAGAGATTTGATTTGGCGAATCCAAGAGCTATGTAGTCGTGAGTAAAGAGTACTCATTAAGTAAGTACCTAGTAAGGTGAATTTTGCTACGGACTCTTTAACTGATATGATGAAAAGCTTTCCCATTGGTGCGAGAATTTTTCATGTTACCCCTCCATTGATTAATGATCAAATATGGGTAGACAGAAACTTTCTGTTACCTAACTCTGACCCTATTATTTGCTCATAATTGATGCTTTTTACATCTTGTTATCAAAAAAACACAATGTTGTTTAAGTGGTATATTTTTCATAATATTGATATTTCATTTTTCTATCGTTTTAGTTATCAATATGTAAAAAACCTCAACTTTATTATTGCAACCAACATTTGATTTGGGTTAAATCATTATTTGGGATTTAAACTTAACAACTTTTTTCACATTAAGATTTGAATATTTTCTTTATCCAAGCTAAGTTCTGTTGTTCTTATATTGAGAAAAGATTGGCTAAAGATTTAAATATTTTTCACATAAGAGTTTGAATTTTTTTATCAAAGTTAAACCTGAACTTGGCAATAATTCTCATATTAGGGTGTAAACTTGATAATTATCCCTATATATGAAAAATTTGTCAAGTTTAAAATTTATCTTAGACCGAAAAAAATTAGATTTTAATATAAAAATAATTATAAATTCAAGATGCAACTTAAATATAAAAAATTTAGACCTCATAATTTTTTTACATTTTAATTTTATTATATAGGTGAAATCATGTGGCAATGACAAAATTCAGGTAGCCAACGGGATAGAGATAGGGATAGGTGAAGATAACGTCAATTGCGGCGCCAGGTTGAGAGAGAACTTTTGAGAAAAGATTGTTGGGATTTAATTTGGAGGAAAGCCAAAATATGGGCATTGGATTCTTCACATAACTCAAAGGTTGGTTTTATACACAATTTTAAAACTAAAATATATAAAAGAATAAAAAAGGGCTGACTTGGGTTCGCTGCATCCCACATTTCTATGAGTGCATCTATTCCTTCCAACCTCGTGAATATTTTGGATGGGATACCCATAGGTGTATATTATACAGATATTTTAAATTAATTTAGGTGAAGGGAAACTATTACCTTCTAAAGTAAGGGCATCTCATTTAGGGTTGAGATCGGTTAGTTTTGATTGAATTTTTCAACTTTTTTTATAATTTTATTTTTTATATTAATTTTAAGATTTGAGTATTTAAATTTTATTTGATAAAAGAAATTTTATAGCTTTTTATATAATTATTAAGTAAGTATTTTTTATTTTAAAATGTTATATCAATAAATTTAATAAAATAATTTCAACAGTATTAATAATTGAATATAAATATTAAAATTTAAAAAATAAAAAGATTAAATTCTTAAAAATAAAAATAAAAATAAAAATACTAAATTTTAAAATTAAAAAAAATACAATAACATACCGCATATTTTAAGCTTTTAAATATGACCCTAAATAAAAATAAATTGGAGTAACCAAAATTTTTAAAATTATAAATTAAAAAAAAGCGTTTAAACACCATGATTCAAGAATTGTAAAGCAGGGGTAAGGTTGAAATAAATGAAAAGTCAAAACGTTGAGAAATGAAAGGAGTTAATAGTTGCGTAAAAAGGAAGCGAAAAAAGGATCCCATATTATATTATATTATATTCCTCAATTCTTTCAAAAGAAAATATATATTATATTCCTCAATTCCCAATTTCCAAAGCAACTGAAATTGAAATAATTAAATGTTGGATCGTGTGAAAGGATGTGGGTATGTACGTAAGTAAGGCATGGGACCTACTTTGACGCGCTTACACGTCGTTTCTTACGTGGACATCACTTTCAGCCCTTGCATTTGCATTCGCATTAGCCTACTCTACTCTCTCTTTCTGCTTTTCTTTTTCAATTGTTTTTAGATACATCATTTATACTGTAGTATTGGTTGAGTTTTTGTTACAGTTACCTTAAGATCAAATATTGATATTATGTTTTTTTAAGTAATTCTTTTTACAAAAACTTTATATAAACTATTTAAAATCGCATATATTTTATATTAATATTTTATTTATTTAAAAAGTCTTTGAATGTTTCACAATTAAATTGGGGCACAATTAGATGGTGAATTAAAGTTATTATATTAATATATATAAATAAATATATAAATATCTTGTAATATAATAAAAATGGAAAATTATATTGTAGCCACTTACTATTATGTAAGTTTCTTTTTTTGTCGCTCAACTATGAAAAATTATAAAATTTCATATAATTATTCAAAAAAAAATTTGTCACCAGTTGTTTAATGACTAACAAAAAGTTGATGCAGTAGTTTTAAAATTGACATAATAACAATTTTAACCTTCAACATTTTTATATTCTACTAATTTAGTAGATTCTAAAATAAATTAAACCCTTAACGCTTAAATAGTGTGTAATTTGATCATTTTGCAATTTTATTTTTCTTTGTAGCATTTTGACATTGTCCTTGCATTTTATTCAATGTAAAAATGAACAACAAGAAGAAACAAAACAACCCAAATTTTGATACCTAATTCAATTACTTGAAAATTAAAAAAAAATACCCACTTCATTAATTTAATCTAATTGTAAGTAACAACTTAAAAAAAATGAGCTTTGATTTGCTTCGTCAATGGCTAGCTCAAGCTAACAAAAAATGGATTAATTATCATTGAAAGATATCAAGTTCTTAGTCATTTGAAGTATAAGGAAAGCAAGGTATTTGAGGATTGTCTAGGTTGTAAACATTGAGCACTAAATTTTCAAAAATTAAGAATAAATTGACACAATGTGTAAATGTTAAGGACTAAATTTGTTATAATGCCAATTTCAAAAGTTGCCATGTCATCTTTCCATTAACCATTTAACAACATATGACTAAAAAGGAAAAAAATTGAATAGTTACGTGACTGATCTGTAACTTTTCATAGTTGAGTGACCAAAAAAGAAACAACATGATAGTTGGGTGGCTACTAGTGTAGTTTACCCTATTAAAAATGATATTTTGGGATTTTTTTCAACTAAGTTTTTATCAAACACACCCATAGTCAAAGGCTTCCTATTAATATATATGTATATGTATATGTATATGTATATATGTATATGTATATGTATATGTATATGTATATGTATATATGTATATGTATATGTATATGTATATATGTATATGTATATGTAAATGTATATATATATGTATATGTGTATTTATATATATATGTATGTGTGTATATATATATAGATGTATTAGGAGTTAATTGCACTATACATTAAACATTCTAATTACACCTTCAAACTATCAATGTTATATCAATAAGGTCCATTCGTTATTAGAATTGTTAATTTAGAAATTAAATGAGATGCCAAATCTCATGTGGCATAGTTTAAAATGAAAATTTTAAAGAAAAATTAATATTGTAAAAAATCTTGGTTTTGAGATTTTCGAAGCTTTTACAAAAGTTTTATTGTTCACTCTCTCCTTTTTCGATTTTACTTTATTTTTAGTTTTAACTTTTAAAAGTTATGTGGTGACGTGTTTCTTTTATTTAAAATTTTCATTTTAAATTATGTCTCAAAAGATTTGACATGTTATTTAACGATTAAATTAATGGTTTTAATAATAGAAAGACTTTATTGATATAACATTGATAGTTTAACTATGTCATTAGAATGTTTTGAAGTTTGGGGACCAATTTAGAACGAATGTCATAGTTTAAGGATGTCTAGTGCAGTTAACTATTTATCAATAATAATGTTTTTCTTTTTAAATAAATCAAATACATGAGTTAATTGTACTAGACATTCTCAAAATATGACATTCATTTTAAAAGAGTTATTCACAACCTCAAATATGAGGAACACTGATAGAGTATTGTCAAGAATTTCGATATGCATTCAAGAAAACATGAATGCCGAGCTTGTCAAGAAGTTTAAACCCGAGGAAATTCTAATGACAGTTAAAGGTATTGCACCACTGAAAGCTTCAGGTATGTACGGTTTCCCAGCCCTTTTTTTTTCCACAAGTATTGGCATATTGTGGGGGAGGAGGTTACAAAGTTCTGTTTAGAAATTCTTAAGAGGAAAAAAGAGTTCAACATTATTAACTATACTAGTATAGTGCTTATTCCAAAAGTTGATTCCCCAAACTGCATGACACAATTCAGGTCGATTAGTTTATGTGGTGTATAAAATCATACCCCAAAAATTGTAAATAGATTTAAAACTGTGTTGGACAAATGCATTGATGAGGCGCAAGTAGCTTTTGTTTCTGGACGACAAATCACGGATAATGCGATCACTGTCTATGAGTTTTTACAAACATTAAAACAAAAAAGAGAAGGAAATCGGGGTTGTTTTGCATTAAAATTATATATAAGCAAGGCCTATGATAGGGTTGAATGGAATTTTATTGAACAAGTAATGAAACGAATGGGTTTTTGTGATGAATGGGTGAATCTTGTAATGGGGTGCATCCGATCGGTGGAATATTTAGTTTTATTTAATGGGATTAGAGAAGAAAAATTTAAGCCTTCAAGGGGTTTGAGACAAGGGGACCCTTTAAGTCCATACTTATTTCTTATTTGTGCAAAGGGTTTTTCTTCACTCATTTAATCGGCAAAAAGAGAGTGAGCTATTAAAGGCGTAAGGATGGAGAGAGGAGGACTTAATTTAAGTCACATTTTCTTTGCTGATGACAGTATATTATTTGGGGAAGGAAGTTTGGAGGGTGCAAGTGCTATTAAAACAGTTGTGAACGAATATGAAGGGGTTTCAGGGTAGTTGATTAATTTTGAGATATCACTGATTTTTTTTAGTAGCAATATTCAAATCGATAGGCAGGAATAGATCGGAGCGATTCTTGAGGTAAGGGTTTCAAGTAATCTAGAGAGATATTTGGGTCTACCTGTAACAGCCCAATTTTAATAGTGTTGGAACAGTGATTCGAGATCACTAAATCTGACGAAAAGTTAGAAAATTTTGTTAATCGATAATTATAAGTTAAGTGTGATTTTAGAAATATTTTAAAATTAGTGAATTTTGTGAATGAAAGAATTAATTAGAAAAAATTGGGCAAAAACGAGGTATTGAGACCTCGAATTCATAAAGTGAGCCATAAATATTTCTAAAAATATTTATGGAGTGTCATTAAGTTATTATTAAACTTTCGTTAGAAAATTTTAACGTTTGGGTAGGAAATTAAATGAAAAGGACTAAATTGAAATGAAAGTAAAAGTTAAATTATAGATTAAAAGAAATTACGAAGGATCAAAATGGTAATTATACCATTTTGTATAGTGAGGCGGTATAACATAGAAAAATCTGAGATTTTTAAGGTATATTATTATATTATTTTATATTATTATATTATTATATTATATTATTATATTATTATATTATTATATATACAAACAAAAAAAAAAAGGAGTAGGAGAAGAGAGAATTGAAACAGAAAAAGAAACAGAGAGTAAGACGAAACAGAGAAGAAATAGAGGAGAAGGAAAGAAAAAGGAAAAATAGAAAGTTTGAAGCTTGAAGTTCAAATTGGTAAGTCAATCAAGTCCTATTCTCTTAATTTTGATGTTTTAGAAGCTTTAAAGCAAGATTTTGTTGAAAATAAGTTGATATTTTGAGAGTTTTTGGGTTTTTAAATATAGCTTATGTTGAAGAAAAAGATGAATTATGGATTAAATTGAATGAAATCTAAGTTAGAATTAGTAAAAGGATTAAATTGTAAGGTAAGCTATAAGTTTTCTACTATAGGGATTAATTTGGAAGAAATTATGAATTAGGGTTTTATTATGAAAATTATATAATCAAGTTGAATATGGAAGGAATTTAAGTAGAATCAAAGCATGAATTAAGTTAAGAAATAAGTAAACTTAATTAGGATTTAATTGCAAAATAAGTTATAAGAAAACAGTTTTGGGACAGCAGCAGTAGAGTAAATTTGAAAATTCACCAAAAATCGTAGAAGTGGAATTAGAAGTTGAATGAGATATGAAATTAAAGCTTATTGAGTCTATTTTCATATGAAGGAAACATAGAAAGCAAATAAGCTCTGTATTATGAGATATTTAAATTTTAGTGAAACTGGTTCAGGGTGATTTTGAGATCCCCTGTTCTGCCTTAGAAAAATCATTAGAAATTGCACAAAAATAATTGTGGATTAAAATTTATATGTATGAAATCCTGGATGAGTCTAGTTTCAAATGAGCTAAACAAGGAGGCCATCTAAATTCTGTACAAAGAGTAATTTAATTCTGTAGTGAAGAGAGGTCAGAGCAGTTAAACAGTGAAATAGGGGAAACTTTAAGAATAATCTGGTATTGATTGGCCATACCAAAAATTCTGAAAAATTTATAGTAAAAAAATATATGAGTCTAGTTTTGGGAAAAATTTACGGATCTTAAATTGGAGTTCTGTAGCTCTGGAAATAAATAATTTAGTGACTATAACTCAAATGGACAGATTTGAATATACTTATGAGTAATTTATGAAATTATTGATAATGTTACTTATAGCATGTTATATACATTAAGGATGTGGAATGGAGAGGAGGAGGAGGAAAATATGTATGAATATTCAGCTAGCATGGCTAATTTGTAATGTTTTAGGCTCAGAGACTAAATTGAATAAAAGTAAAACTTTATGATTAATTTTGTAAAAATGTGGAAATGACCAATTTGTATGAAATGGATTATTTTATTATTTAAAATTGCAAAATTGAATGAAATTATTAATTTAGATTAAGATCGACTGAAAAATCAATGAAAATAGAAAATTTCCAAAGTGCCCCCGAATTTTGATATTTCTACAAATTTACCTGAGATAAGTTCGTCTAACTTAATTTATGTGATATAAGAAAATATGAGTTGATGGTACGTGAAATATTGATATGATAAATTAACTAATTTATGTTTATGAAGAAAAGATAAGTGAATGATATTTATTATGATATGTAAATATGTGATTATCTTTAATATGTTAATACAAGGTAATTAAGTATGTTGAGACGAGTAATAAATTTAAGTAAGACATGACGAGAAAAATAAATATGTTTATGGGACAATATGTTTGATTTTGATGGGTTTCAAATATAAATGCTAAATGAAATAAAATGTTTGAAAAATAAATTTGCAATTCCGATAATGCCTCGTACCCTATTCCGGCGTTGAATACGGGTAAGGGGTGTTACACTACCGGCTATGATTGGAAGGCAAAAAAAGGAGGCGTTTGCTAGTTTCAGAGATAGATTTATTAAACGTATTGAAAGTTGAAGTGTTCGTCAGTTATCTCTTGGAGGAAAAGAAGTTTTTATTAAAGCTATATTACAAGCCATTCCAGTTTATACTATGCAATGTTTCTTATTTCTCGTTTCACTTTGAAAATATTATTAGCAAATTTTGGTGGAGAAATTCTAAAATAGGAAAGGGAATTCATTGGTGTGATTGGAAAAAAATGTGTAAATCGAAAGATCAAGGAGGGTTGGGTTTTAGGGATTGGCGAAGTTTAATATAGCTTTACTTGCAAAACAAGGGTAGAGATTAATTACGAAACCAGATTGCTTATCTGCACCTATTATGAAAGCAAAGTATTTTCCGCATATTGATTTTATGAATGTGAGGTTAGGATCCCACCCTTCGTTTACTTGGAGAAGTATCTAGAGTGTGAGGAAAATTTTGGAGGAAGGAATGGGATAGAGAGTGGGGAACAGAAAGTCGATCAACATCTGGAATGAAGCTTAGATCTCAGGACTTGGGAATGGCAAAGCAAGAGTTCAGCATATTAATATTAATTTTACATCAGTAGCAGACCTCATTAATTCTAATAATTTTACCTCGAGAATTGATGTGTTACAATAGCTTTTTGAGGAAGAGAAAATTTCCAGAATTCTGTCCATCCCACTCATTGTAGTGGATATTCACGATGAAAGGGTGCGGAGGGGGTGATAAAACATTGGTATATTCCGCAAAAAGAAGATACAAATGGCCATTATAGGCGGATACAATAATAGGGCAAGGGGAGAGGGTACATCAACCTACGCTACTATATTTTACAAAAAATTATGGAGACTACAAGTTGCAAGCAAAATCAAATTTACATTTTGGAGAATCACCAATAACTTCCTCCCTACTTTTAACAATTTAAAAAATAGAAATTTACATGTTGTGAATCTTTGTCCTCTCTGTTGTACAATAAAACAATCAGTGAATCATGTCTTCTGGGAATGCACGTTCATTAAATGTGTCCTGAAAGGGATGGGGATTGATGGCTCATCCAGTAGCCCAGAACAAAACTGGAATATGTGGTTAGCAAATTTATTTTTGAATATGAAAGAAGAGCAATGTAAATGGTTAGTCATCACGTTCTGGGTAGTATGGTATCACAGAAACAAATTTTATCATCAATGAGAAAGGCAATACACAACGAGATTGATATCTTTTATTAAGGCATTTTACACAGAGAACATTCAACTGGAAGTAGTGACAGAAGTAAGTGTTCGACAAAATGACTGTGCATGGACTCCACCAAGGATAAATGTGGTAAAAGGTAATTTTGATGCAGCGTATAACAGTTATATGATGATTTCAGTAACAGGAATATTTTTTAGAGATTTTGAAGGACATATACTGGTAGCATGCACTTACCCTAATACATTTGTGGCCAATGTAACCACGGCAGATGTAACAACCCGTTTTCAGTAAAATTGGAACAACGGCTTCGGGACCACAAATCTGAAATCAAAAAAATTTATTTTTCTTATTATTTTATGTTCTACTAACTGATAGACATATAGTATAAAAATTTCGTTAAGAAATTTCACCGTTTACATACCTAATTTGATGAAAAGGACTAAATTGCATTAAGTGAAAAAGTTGAGTTCTAATAGCTAAAGGTATTAAATAGTTATAGTATTTTAAATTGGAGGTCCTTATATAGTAAATAGACCATTAAAATGCTAGTAGTTAAACATGAATAGTCATCATTGGAAATTTCATGAAACATTAAGGTTAATTTTGGAAATTATCAATTAAAGTGATATTAAATAAAATAAGAAAAATCTATTATCATCATCTACCACAAAATAAAAAAAGGAAGAAAACCTAGCCATAGAAACTTGAGATATTAGCAAGCTTTTTTTGCTCAATTAAGTATGTATCCTTGTCCCGTTTTTAATGATTTCTATGTTTCCGAGATCGTAGTAGCTTAATCTAGCTACCTCGGGGATTAATTTGCAAAATTGTTAAAGTATTATGGTTTTTCCATTGATGAGTATGCTTGAATTTTGAATTTTTATGATAGAAAATGAAAGGTTGTTGTTAGATAAACAACTTTTGTAAAGAGAATTTTGATTAAATTATTAATTAGGGATTAAATTGAAAAAGATGATAAATTCATGGTAAAATTGTGAATTTGTGAATTTTGTAGGCTGCTATTAATATGTATAAAAATTGACTAAGCTTGAGTAAGGATTAGATTGCATGAAGGTAATTTTTCGAGCCTAGGGACTAAATTGTAATAAATTAAAAGTATAGAGGCAAAATAGTAATTTTTCCAAAAATGTGTGATGGACTAAATTGAATATGAATTATATTGAATTAAGTTAAATTCATTCGTATAGATCCAGTTAGACCTAGTACGGAGTTAGATCGAGGCAAAGGAAAAATATCGGATTAGTCGCCTTCGTATCTACATAAACTCGTCAAGGTAAGTTCGTGTAATTAAATTGAGTATTTATATGTATTAATTGAATCGTATGTATGTGAATTGTATATCCATGTATAAATACCGATCACACATCTGACGATTACCGAGTCCCATTTGAACCTTATGAAATTCGTAGAATACAAATGACATGTCATTAGGGTTACCTATTTGGTTAGGGTCCTGCATGTGTTGCGGACACACCACAACTCGTATAAGCTTCTCATTATATAGCTTCCATGAGATTTCTGTTATACAGCTCGCATGAGCTTTCCGTTAGTTAGCTTGCATGAGCTTCCCGTTATTCAGCTCGAAAGAGCTTTTCGTTTATAGCTCGTATGAGCATACATGAATATGAATTGACGGATTACAGTTCAGTACACCTCGAGTGTACTACCCGTGTATCCAACGATATTCTAAATGGTTCAACGGGCACACTTCTGTTATGAAATCACGAGTTTGATATGAACTATTACCGGTATATACATGAAATATGATTATTTGATGAATTCAACCATGTGTGTTGGATTTTATATGTGATTGTCATGGCTAATATGTTGATGATAATGTGTTTAGGCTTTTGGCCAAATTGATTGACATATGCCATGTTTACTTACCTATTTTGTGGAAATATGGTAAGTTAAACTCTGTATTATACGAACTTACTAAGCTTAAATGCTTACTCTGTGTTATTTTCCATGTTTTATAGTAATTCGGAAGCTCATTTGGGTTGGAAGCTAGTCGGAGGTATTTCACACTATCTATCGACTCTTTTGGTACTTTCAGTAAATTAATTTCAGTTATAATGACATGTATAGGATATTTTGGCCAATGTTGTTATATAAATGTTTTGTTGAGACAAGCCATTTGAATGGCTTGTATTTGATATATTTTGATGTGTTTATATATGTGGCTTTAACCTATTTAATGTGTGTTTGATATGGTTGGGTTGAATGATGGAAAACTTATAGGTATATTGATGATTGGTTTGAAATAGTATATTTGGTACAATTATGCATATATGCATTTGGTTGTCTAGGTAAATATGGATATTTGGTTAACATGTTATTAATTTGTCATTTGAGGTGCCTAAGGGCATATTGGTTGTATGTTGTGATAATACATGTTTAAGACTTGATTTTAGCTTGATTTGAATGTCTAGTTATGGCTTGTTGATATGCAAATGGTTGTATTTTGGCTGGTACCAAATTGGGTGAGAAATATGGCTTGGAAATGAGCTATTTTTGTCCACACGAGTATAGACACGGGCGTGTGTCTCATTCGTGTGTGACACACGGCCAGGTGACACGGTCGTGTGTCCCCTGTATCTTTAAAATTGTGCAAGTCAATATGCTCAACACGGCCTAGCACACGGGCATGTGACTTGGCCGTATGACCCAAGTCAGAGAGTTACACGGGCTGAGACACGGTCGTATGTCCCTATTTTGAATGCCCATACAGCCGTGTGTCCCCTGTAACTTTGAATTTTTTTTGATTACTTGATCTAGTCCTGACTTGTTTCTAATGTGTATTTTGGGCCTCGAGGGCTCATATAAGGGACAATATGTTTGATTTCGATTGATTTCTGATATGAATGCTATATTATATGAAATGTTTGATTAATTGATCTGTAAACTCTGGTAATCCTTTGTAACCCTGTTTCAGCGATGAATTCAGGTTAAGGGTGTTACATTTATTGGTACTACAATTTAGTCGATTCTTGGACTAAACGTAGTGTATACGAGTTTAGCCATACATGCCATTATTCAACAACCTCCACTCCTTCCTGTTCCTCAACCGACTCCCATTATTTCTCAAGGTATAGAACCTATCAGAGTTAGTAAGCTTCCTGTTGATAAGATCCATAAGTACGATGCTGAAGAATTCTAAGCTACAGCTGAGGATGATCCCCGAAAAAGTTGAGTTCTGGTTAGAAAATACTATTAAAGTTCTTGATGAATTATCTTGTTCACCAGATGAATTATCTTGTCCCATTATTTCTCAAGGTATAGAACCTAGCAGAGTTAGTAAGCTTCCTATTGATAAGATCCATAAGTACGGTGCTGAAGAATTCTGAGCTACAACTGAGGATGATCTCCGAAAGAGCTGAGTTCTGGTTAGAAAATACTATAGAGTTCTTGATGAAAATACTATTAGAGTTCTTGATGAATTATCTTGTTCATCGGCTGAATGTTTTAAGTGTGTAGTATGTCTATTAAAAGATTTAGCTTACCAATGGTGGAATACATTAACTTTTGTTGTGCCAAAAGAGAGGATTACTTGGCAATTCTTTCAAATTGGGTTCCGAAAGAAATACATCAGTCAGAGCTTTCTCTGTAACAGCCCGATTTAGGGGCTAGTCAGAACAGTGGTTTCGGAACCACTAATTCGAGGTCAGAGGAAATTATTTTTCATGTTATTTTATGAGTTAGATCATGATTATATAAGTGCATGAAAATTTTGGTGCTTTAATTTTAGCGATTTCATACTTAATCGCGAAAAAAGGACTAAATCGTATAATGTGCGAAAGTTTAAAATTTCCAGCTAAGGGTGCCAAATAGCTATGGAATATTAATTGGAGGTCTTTAAAGGGCAATTAGCCCCTTAAATAAAGGTTGGCCGGCCATAGGGGACAATAGAGGTCAAAATTTGGTCAATTAGGTATGTTAGGTGGACTAAGTTGAGATTTTACAGTATAATAAAGAAAGAAAAGATTTCATCTTCTCTCCTTCATCCCTCCACCGAAAATTAGCAACAAATAGGGGTTTGAAAGCTAAAAAATTTCAACAAACTCTTCTCCATACAAATCAAAAGGAACCAAGAATTTACCTCGACCGGGGAAAGAATAGAGTATCGGACTAGATCGATGATCTAGCTTATTTTGGAATCGAGGTAAGTTTGTATGTGATAAATTCAACATTTATGCTAGTATGTTTGATATTGTAACGATACATGATAATCTATGAAATTGAGTAATGGTGTTGCGTGGGATAGGTGATAAAAGTTGAGATGTTGAAGTCCCGATGGGACTATAATATATGTAAGATTACTATCATTGAGACATGAGATGGATAACGGTAAGGTCCCTTGTAAGGCCTGTCGGGGACATGGCTTCGGTACCAAATTGAGATCCCGTATAAGACCAAATCTGCGATATGGCTTCGGTATTGAATATGAGAATCGTATGATACCATATCCGGGATATGACATCGATACTTGATGTGAGATTTCGTGTAAGACCATATTCGGCATATGGCATCAACACTCAGAAGTGACCCCATGTAAGACCACATCTGGGATGTGGCATTGTCATCGTGTTTATGTTAATGATGATGAATATGTATTTTTGAGTACCCCTAGTGATTAGAGGGATAAAAAGATAATCTTAGAAATAGAAATGAGATTAGTACTAAAGTCATATGATCGAGTGGATACAGGTACCCGTGAGAAATTCACGAGGAATGTTTACGATATATGGCATGGTATGTTCTAGATAAGAACAAGTACGAGTAGGTTATGGAAAAGTGCTTATGACTTTGTTTGGCTATCTAATACCATGGGTTGATGTCATTATGAGCTTATTGTTTCTATTTATTTTCATGCAAACTTACTAAGCTTTATGCTTACCCCTCTCATTTCCCTTTACCTAGTATTGCCAAGATAACTCGAGGATCGTGGGACGTCGGAGTTCAGAAATCACACTATCGACATCTTTTTGGTATAACAAAGTTATATTTATTTTGAGTATGGCATGTATAGGACTTGGGTATTTTGTTATGTCATATTTGTTAGCCAAAGTGTTGGCTATTTATGTTATCAAATACATTTTGTAAGTGGTCATTGGAATTGGGCCAATACTGGACAAGTTATCATATATTCAATGATGATGAAATTATGAAGTTTATGCTTGTGTGGATGCTTTGATTTGAGTTCTTAGAAGTGCCTTAGGGTCATGAGTTATGATGAATTGAGTTGGTATAAATATGATTGCTAGGTAGGGTGGCATTTGGCTTGAAATATAGCCTTTTTAATGTCCACACGGATAGACACACGGGCATGTGTCTAGGTCGTGTGAGACACACGGTCAGCCCCATGGGCGTGTTGATCGACCGTGTGTTCCCTGCATGCTAGGTTTACAAAGTTAGAGTGCTTAGTAACACACGGGCAGAGACACAACCGTGTGTCTCAGCCGTGTAGGCGGCACGACCATGGACATGGGCGTGTGCCCAAGCCGTGTGAAGTCTATACTTAAAATTTAGAATTTAATTCGAGACACGGCCTAAGGACACGGGCGTGTGCCTTGGCCGTGTAACCTTAGTGAAGTAATGGCGTCATAAATAGAATGTCATGGTTTTGGCACACGAGCTAAGACACGGGCGTGTCGAGGCCGTGTGAGGAACACGGGCCAGGGACACGAGCGTGTGTCAGGTCGTGTGAAAACCCTAGTAGGTTCGATTTAGAAAATAAATTCCATACGGGCGAGGAATATAGGCATGTGTGACCACACGGCCTGCCCACATGGGCGTATGACCCCTTATTTAAGCAAAAATTTTCTAAAAGCGTAAAAGTTTCCGGTTTAATTCCGAGACCTTCCGAATGTATGTTTAAGGCCTCATAGGCCCATGATAAGAATGTTATGCATTTGAATGAGAAGTTTTAAGTTGGGGATGGATTTTTAGAGCCCAAAATTTCATGTACAAGTAGGTTAAGTCCGGAAAGGCCTTGTACCCGGTTTCGGAGTGGAAAATGGGTAAGGGGTGTTACATTTAGTGTTATCAGAGCTACAATTTAGTCGATTCTTGGACTAACGTAGCGTAAGTATGAGTCTAGTTATACATGCCATACGCAAGAGTAATTGTGTTGTGGTAGTGTGACGGCTCCTGACGAATTGAATTGTGTTTGTATATAGTAAATAGACCCTGATCCCGACCAAGCTGTAGTCGATGATGCTGCAAATAATGTGCCAGCTCCCGCACAAGAGACTGCACAAGTAGAGAGTAGACCCAAGACTATGGGTCAAGGAGAAAAGGCTCAAGAAGCCTTTTTCCATATGATGAGAAATTGGTACACCGAGTACATTCGAGCAAATCCTAACGCTCAACCCTTTCCACCCCCACCTATTCCTCAGCCCGCTCCTGTAGCTCCTCAAGTGGTTGAGGTAGTGAGAAGAGAAAAACCTCCGATTGATAAGATTCGAAAATAATATGCCGAGGAATTTCGGGCTAGTAAGGATGATGATCCGGAGAGGGTAGAATTCTGGCTTGAGAATACCATCAGGGTATTTGAAGAGTTGTCATGCACGCCTGAAGAGTGCATGAAGTGTAGTATCTCTGTTAAGAGATTCAGCCTATCAGTGGTGGAACACCCTTGTGTCGGTGGTAACAAGGGAGAGAGTTAACTGAGAATTCTTCCAAGAGGAATTCTGGAAGAAGTACATTAGCCAAAGGTTCATCAACCAGAAAAGAAAGGAGTTCTTGGGATTAAAGCAGGGCTGAATGACGGTGACTAAATACGAGCGTGATTTTGTAAGGCTCAGCAAATATACTCGAGAGTGCATATCGATAGAGGCTATTATGTGCAAAAGGTTTGAGGACAAGTTAAATGAGGATATTTGTTTATATGTCAGAGTTCTCGAACTAAAAGAATTTGTGGTGTTGGTAGATAGAGCCTGTAAGACTGAAGAGTTGGCCAAAGAGAAAAGAAGAGTTGAGATTGAGTCCCGTGATTCGAGAAAGAGGCAATTGAGTAAGTCATTTAAGAAATCAAGGGATTTTGCTACTCGATTAGCCACTTCGGCCGGGTTTTCAAACTGAAGTAAGGGCAAACAATTCTCGGGGTCTAAGGCTCAGACAACATTCGTTGCTAAGGTTGGCAACGTTTGACCGATTAGACCGAAATGCCCGCAGTGTGGTAGACGTCATTCCGGTGAGTGTAGAGCAAGTGAGAAGGCTTGTTTCAAGTGTGGGTCTTTAGACCATTTTATCAGAGATTGCCCCGAGGTGAGTGAGAAAGAGAAGTCTTAGAATGCAAGACCGGAAAGTACTGCTAGAGGAAGATGACAGATAAACTCGGGAAATGAAATGGGTAACAAGAATTCATCTAGAGAGCAGACTGCGAGAGTTGAGGGTAGAGGACCAGCGAGAACATAGGCTATTCGTGCTCGCGAAGAGGCGTCCTCCCCTGACGTAATCAAGAGTACATTTTCTCTCTGTGATACTCGTGTTATAGCTTTAATTGATTTGGGATCTACCCACTCGTATATTTTCATGAAATTAGTCTCTAACCTGAGCATGCCTATAGAGTTTACTGAATTTGTAATAAGAGTGTCAAATCCCCTAGGAAAATGTGTACTAATTGATAAAGTATGCAAATGTTGCCCTTTGATGATTAGGGGTCATTGTTTTCCTGCTAATCTTATGTTATTACGATTTGATGAGTTCGATGTCATCCTTGGGATGGATTGGCTAGTTACTCATGATGTGATTGTAAATTGTGGAAAGAAGCTTATTGAGTTAAAATGTGAAAGTGGAGATTTTATTCTTGTTGAATCAGATAAGTAAGACAGATTGTCAGTAGTGATATCTTCCTTATTGACTCAGAATTATTTAAGGAAAGGGTACGAAGCTTACATTGCCTTTGTGATGAATACGAGAGAAACAGAGTTAAGAATTGAATCAGTGCCCATAGTATGTGAATATCCAGACGTTTTTCCAGAAGAATTGCCAGGGCTACCTTCGATTAGAGAGATTGAATTTGGAATTAAGTTAGCTCTGGGTACTGCCCCCATTTCTATTGCTCTGTATAGAATGGCTTCAACCGAGCTAAAAGAATTGAAAGCACAATTGCAAGAACTAACGAATAAAGGCTTCGAAAGACCAAGTTTTTCTTTGTGGGGAGCTCCCGTATTATTTGTGAAAAAGAAAGATGATTTTATGAGGTTATGCATAGATTATCGGCAACTCAACAAGGTAACTATGAAGAATAAGTACCCATTTCCATGAATTAATGATCTATTTGACCAATTGAAGGGAGCCACAATGTTTTCCAAAATAGATTTGAGGTCTGGGTACTATCAGTTGAGAGTCAAGGACTCGGATGTGCCAAAAAGTTTATTTCGGACGAGGTATGGCCACTATGAATTTTTGGTCATGCCTTTTGGCTTAACAAATGCCCCAGCCGTTATCATGGATTTGATGAATCGCATTTTTCGGCCATATTTGGATAAATTTGTCGTAGTCTTCATTGATGATATACTGATATACTTTCGAGATGAGAACGAACATGCCGAGCATTTGAGAAAAGTTTTACAAATTTTGAGAGATAAACAATTGTATGCCAAGTTTAGTAAAAGTGAATTTTGGCTTAAGGAAGTTGGATTTTTGGGGCACATTGTCTCGGAAGATAGAATTAGAGTTGACCCGAGTAAGATTTTAGTGATTGTTGAATGGAAACCGCCAAGAAGTGTAACTGAAGTAAGAAGTTTTCTGAGCCTAGCCGGCTATTATAGGCATTTTGTCAAGGGGTTTTCCATGATAGTTACTCTGATGACGAGACTATTGCAACAAGATGTGAAGTTTGATTGGACAGAAAAGTGCCAACAGAGTTTTAAGAAACTAAAGGCGTTGTTAACTGAGGCTCCTGTTTTGGTGCAACCTGAACCGGGAAGAAAATTTGTGGTTTATAGTGATGCATCCATGAATGGATTGGGTTGTGTGCTTATGCAAGAGGGAAATGTGATAGCATATGCTTCTAGACAATTAAAGTCGTACGGGAAGAATTACCCGATTCATGATTTGGAGTTAGCTGCCATTGTGTTTGCATTAAAGATATGGAGATACCATTTATATGGTGAAAAGTGTCGGATATTCGCCGACCATAAAAACCTAAAATACTTGATGACTCGAAAGGAATTGAATTTGAGGCAACGAAGATGGTTAGAGTTGATCAAGGATTATGAGTTAGTGATTGACTACCATCTGGAAAAGGCAAACATGGTCACTGATGCTTTGAGCAGAAAATCCTTGTTTTTGCTGAGAGCCATGAATACACGGATGGCTTTGTTAAATAATGGTTCTATTCTAGCCTAGTTGAGGGCCAGACCATTATTTCTCCAAGAGATTTGTGAAGCTAAAAAAGGTGACATCGACTTACAAGCCAAAAGAGTTCTATGTGAGTCAAATGTTAAGTTAGAGTTTCGGGTAAGTTCTGACGGATGTTTGATGTTCCCAGATAGGGTCTGTGTACCCAGAAATGATGAGCTTATTTGGAAGATCTTGCAAGAAACACATAGTGGATGTTTATCTGTACATCCAGGCAGCACGAAGATGTATAATGACTTTAAGAAATGGTATTGGTGGCCGAATATGAAGAAAGACATTTCCGAGTTTGTGTCGAGATGCCTAATTTGTTAACAATTAAAGGCTGAGCACCAAGTACCTTCAAGTCTACTTCAGCCTATTATGGTTCCCGAGTGGAAGTGAGGCCGTATTACTATGGACTTTGACGCTGAAAAAGAAACATGTTGTATGGCTTGTAGTCGATAGACTTATGAAGTCAGCCCATTTCATACCAGTACGAGTCAATTATTCTCTCGATAAGTTTGCGGATTTGTATGTGTCAGAGATAGTGAGACTTCACAGAGTACCGTTGTCGATTATTTCGGATAGAGATCCGAGATTCACGTCATGGTTTTGGAAAAAGTTACAAAAGGCTTTAGGCACAAAATTAAGTTTTAGTACAGCTTTCCATCTGCAAACCGATGGGCAGTCGAAGAGAGTACTACAGATACTGGAAGACATGCTTTGCTGTTGTATTTTGGATTTCCAAGGTAATTGGAAAAAAATACTTACCGTTGGTAAAATTTGCCTACAACAACAGTTTTCAGTCAAGTTTGAAGATTGCGCCTTACGAGGCATTGTACGGGCGTAAGTCTCGAACGCACTTGTATTGGACAAAACTTAGAGAGAATCAGATTCACGGGGTTGATTTGGTCAGGGAAACTGAAGAGAAAGTGAAAGTGATACATGAATGTCTGATAGCGGCCTCAGATAGACAAAAATCCTATTCAGATTTAAAAAGGAAAGAGATTGATTTCTAAGTCGGTGATAAAGTGTTTCTAAAAGTATCACCATGGAAGAAAGTCCTCAGGTTTGGTCGGAAAGGCAAGTTGAGTCTGCGCTTTATCGGACCTTCTGAAGTTACCAAGAGGATAGGACGGGTAGCTTATCGTTTGGCCTTGCCACTTGAGCTGGAAAAGATTCATGATGTTTTCCACGTATCCATTTTGTGACGATATCGTTTGGGCCCTTCACATGTGATAGTATCAACAGAGGTAGAAGTTCAAACGGACTTGACTTATGATGAAGAGCCAGTTAAGATTTTGGCACGAGAGGTTAAACAGTTGAGAAACAAAAGTATAGCCCTTGTGAAAGTGCTATGGAAGAGACATGGAATAGAGGAGGCTACATGGGAGCCTGATGAGGCAATGAGAAACTAGTAACCCAACCTTTTCACTGGTAAGATTTTCGAGAATGAAAATCCTTAAGGGGGAGAAATGTAACAGCCTGATTTAGGGGCTAGTCGAAATAGTGGTTTCAGAACCACTAATTCGAGGTCGGAGGAGATTATTTTAATGTTATTTTATGAGTTAGAGAATGATTATATAAGTGCACGAAAATTTTGGTGCTTTAATTTTAGCGATTTCATGCTTAATCGCGAAAAAGGACTAAATCGCATAAAGTGCGAAAGTTTAAAATTTCCAGCTAAGGGTGCCAAATAGCTATGGAATATTAATTGGAGGTCTTTAAAGGGCAATTAGCCCCTTAAATAAAGGTTGGCCGGCTATAGGGGACAATAGAGGTCAAAATTTGGTCAAATAGGTATGTTAGGTGGACTAAATTGTGATTTTATATTATAATAAAGAAGGAAAATATATCATCTTCTCTCCTTCATCCCTCCACCAAAAATTAGCAGCAGATAGGGGTTTGAAAGCTCAAAAATTTTAGCAAACTCTTCTCCCTACAAATCAAAAGGAACCAAGAATTTACCTCGACTGGGGAGAGAATAGAGTCTCGGACTAGATCGACGATCTAGCTTATTTTGGAATCAAGGTAAGTTTGTATGTGATAAATTTAACATTTATGCTAGTATGTTTGATATTGTAACGATACATGATAATCAATGAAATTGAGCAATGGTGTTGCGTGAGATAAGGTGATAAAAGTTGAGATGTTGAAGTCCCAATGGGACTATAATATATGTGAGATTACTATCATTGAGACGTGAGATGGATAATGATAAGGTCCTGTATAAGACCATGTCAGGGACATGGCCTCGGCACTAAACTGAAATCCCGTATAAGACCATATCTGGGATATGGCTTCGGTATTGAATATGAGAATCGTATAAGACCATATCAGGGATATGACATCGATACTTGATGTGAGATTCCATGTAAGACCATATTCGGGATATGGCATCAGCACTCAGAAGTGACCCCATGTAAGACTACATCTAGGATATGGCATTGGCTTTGTGTTTATCTTAATTACGATGAATATGATTTTTTGAATACCCCTAGTGATTAGAAGGATAAATAGATAAGCTTGGAAATAGAAATGAGATTAGTATTAAAGTCATATGATCGAGTGAATACAGGTACCCGTGAGAAATTCACGAGGAATGTTTACGATATATGGCATGGTATGTTCTAGATAAGAACAAGTACGAGTAGGTTATGGAAAAGTGCTTATGACTTTGTGTGGCTATCTAATACCATGGGTTGATGTCATTATGAGCTTATTGTTTCTATTTATTTTTATGCAAACTTACTAAGCTTTATGCTTACCCCTCTCATTTCCCTTTACCTAGTATTGCCAAGATAACTCGAGGATCGTGGGACGTCGGAGTTCAGAAATCACACTATCGACATCTTTTTGGTATAACAAAGTTATATTTATTTTGAGTATGGCATGTATAGGACTTGGGTATTTTGTTATGTCATATTTGTTAGCCAAAGTGTTGGCTATTTATGTTGTCAAATATATTTTTTAAGTGGTCATTGGAAATGGGTCAATACTTGACAAGTTATCATATATTCAATGATGATGAAATTATGAAGTTTATGCTTGTGTGGATGCTTTGATTTGAGTTCTTAGAAGTGCCTTAGGGTCGTGAGTTATGATGAATTGAGTTGGTATAAATATGATTGCTAGGTAGGGTGGCATTTGGCTTGGAATACAGTCTTTTTGATGTCCACACGGGTAGATACACGGGCATGTGTTTAGACCATATGAGAGACACGATCAGCCCTATGGGCGTGTTGATCAGCCGTGTGTTCCTTGCATGCTAGGTTTACAAAGTCATAGTGCTCAGTAGTAAACACACGGGCAGAGACACGACCGTGTGTCTCAGCTTTGTAGGAGGCTCAACCATGGACATGGGCGTGTGCCCAGGCCGTGTGAACTCTGCACTTAAAATTTGGAATTTAATTCGACACACGGCCTAAGGACATGGGCGTGTGCCTTGGCCGTGTGACCCTAGTGAAGTGATGACATCATAAACTGAATGCCATGGTTTTGGCACACGGGCTAAGACATGAGCGTGTTGAGGCCGTGTGAGGAACACGGGCCAGGGACACGGGCATGTGCCAGGCCGTGTGAAAACCCCTGTAGGTTCGATTTAGAAAATAAATTCCACACGGGCGAGGAAGATGGGCGTGTGTGACCATACGGCTTGTCCACACGGGCGTGTGACCCCTGTTTAGGAAAACTTTTTCTAAGAGTGTAAAAGTTTTCGATTTAATTTCGAGACCTTCTGAATGTATGTTTAAGGCCTCATAGGCCCACGATAAGGATGTTATGCATTTGAATGAGAAGTTTTAAGTTGAGGATGGATTTTTAGAGCCTAAAGTTGCATGTACAAGCAAGTTAAGTCCAGTAAGGCCTCATACCCAGTTTTGGGGTGGAATAGGGTAAGGGGTGTTACATTCTCGACCAAAAACGTAAAGGATTCTTGGAGCTTGAACAGGGTCATATGATTGTGTCTAAATATGAATGGGAATTTGTTCGATTAAGCAAATATGCTTAAGAATGTATTCCAATTAAGATTGCAATGTGTAAGCGGTTTTGAAGATGGCTTAAACAAAGATATAAAATTATTAGTTGGGATCCTCGAGTTGAAAGAATTTGTTGTACTAGTTGATCGAGCATATAAAGCTGAAGAGCTGCGCAAAGATAAAAGACAAGCTGAGATTGAAGCTAGAGATTCAAGAGATTGATGGTAAAGTCATACCAGTTAACATCGAAGAAATCAAAAAAATATCAAGACCGTTCTACTACTTCTGCGGGATACTCTGGTAGAGATAGAGGTACCCAAATTCCAATCTTAAATCTCAGGCTACATCTATAGTGAGTGTGGGTAATGCTAGAAATATCATACCCAAGTGCAAGCATTGTAAAAAATCACATTTTGGTGAGTGTCGAATGAAGAGTGGAGAGTGTTTCAGATGTGGTTCCTTTAACCATTATCTTAGAGATTGCCCAGAGAAATCTGAAAAAGATAATATTCAAACTTCGAGGCCAAGCAACACAGCTACGAGAGGTAGACCACCTTGTAATCCTGGAAATGTGAGCAGTAGCCATGGTGTGACGAAAGATTCTACTGTAAGGTTTGAGGCACAAGCACCAGCTAGGGTTATGTTATTCGTGCGTGTGAAGATGCTTCTGCGCCAGATGTTATTACCAGTACTTTCTCTCTTATGGATACTGATGTAACTGCTTTAATTGATCCTAGATCGACTCATTCATATGTTTGCATAAATTTAGTGTCTAGTAAAAATTTACACTTTGAGTCCACTGAATTCATGATTAAAGTATCAAACCCTCTAGGCCAGTATGTATTAGTTGATAAGATTTGCAAGAACTGTTTGTTAATGATTCAGGGTTTCTATTTTTTGGCTGATTTGATGCTATTACCGTTTGATGAATTTGATGTGTTATTGGGCATGGATTGGCTAACTCTGCATGATGCTGTAGTAAATTGTAAACGAAAGCATATCATATTGAAATTTCAGAATGGTGAGATGCTTTATATTGAATCAGATAAATTGAATGGGTTTTCTATTGTGATATCAGCTATGTCAGCATAGAAATATGTGAGAAAAGGTTGTAATGCTTACCTTACTTATGTGTTGGATACTAAAGTGTCTGAATTGAATATTGAGTCAGTTCCAGAGGTTTACGAGTATCTTTATGTGTTTCCAAAAGAATTACCTGGATTATCGTCGATCAGAGAAGTCGAATTTGTTATAGAACTTGTATCGGGAACAACACCGATATCGATAGCACCATACAGAATGGCTCCTAGAGAGTTAAAAGAGTTGAAAGCATAATTGCAAGAGTTGACAGATAGGGGTTTTGCTCAACCTATTTTTTCACCTTGTGGTGCACTAGTTCTCTTTGTTAAGAAAAAGGATGGATCGATGGGATTATGCATTGACTACCGTCAGCTCAACAAAGTTATAATCAAGAATAAATATCCATTGCCTTGCGTTGACGATTTGTTTGATCAGTTGAAAGGTGCCACAGTGTTCTCTAAAATTGATCTTAGTTCTAGTTATTATCAGTTACGAGTGAAAGATTTGGATGTACTGAAAGCGACATTTAGAACTAGGTACAGACATTACAATTTTCTTGTGATGTCGTTTGGTTTAACTAACGCACCTGCAGTGTTTATGGATTTGATGAATGGAATTTTCAAACCATATTTCGATAAATTGTTGTGGTATTTATTGATGATATTCTGATATATTCTCGAGACAAGATTGAACATGCCGAGCATTTGAGAATTGTTTTGTAAGTTTTGTGAGATAAAAAATTGTTTACTCAATTTAGCAAATGTGAATTTTGGCTTCGAAAAGTTGGTTTTCTAGGACACATAGTGTCGGCTGAAGGCATCAGAGTTGATCCGAATAGAATTTCAACGATTGTTAACTGGAAACCACCGAGAAACATATCTGAAGTCAGAAGTTTTTTGGGATTAGTTGGTTATTACCGGAGATTTGTAAAAGGGTTTTCAATGATAGCTACACCAATGACACAACTATGACAGAAATATGTGAAATTTGAATGGTTTGATAAATGTCAACAAAGTTTTAACTAGGTGAAAGCCCTATTGACCAAAGCACCAGTTCTGGTTTTGCCTGAATCGGGTAAGGAATTTATGAGTTTTAGTGATGTGTCATTAAACAGTTTAGGCTGTGTTTTGATGCAATAAGGTAATGTAATAGCTTATACTTCTAGACAGTTAAAGCCACATGAAAAGAACTACCCGACACATGACTTAGAGTTGGTAGCTATTGTTTTTGCATTGAAAATTTGGCGACATCATTTGTTTGGCGAAAGATGTCACATATTTACTGATCACAAAAGATTAAAGTATTTAATGTCACAAAAAGATCTGAATTTGAGACAGCACAAGTAGCTTGAATTGTTGAAAGATTATAAGTTGATCATTGATTATCAGTTGGGAAAAGCAAATGTAGTTGTTGATGATTTGAGTAAAAAATCCTTATTTGTTCTATGAGCAGTGAATACCTGATTGTCAATATTTGATGATGGCTCGATCTTAGCTGAGTTAAAAGCAAGACCGATGTTTTTACAACAGATCTGCGAAGCTCAGAAATGTGATAGTGAGATGTTAGCTAAACAGGTACAATGTGAGTCAGCTTCTGATTCGAAATTTCAGATAGGACTCGATGATTGTTTGTTATTCAGAGGTAGAGTTTGTGTACCGAAGAATCCAGAGCTTATACAGAAAATTTAGCACGAAGCTCATAATGGTAGCTTGTGTGTTCATCCGGGGAGTAATAAAATGTACAATGATTTGAGACAGATGTACTGGTGGTCGGGAATGAAATGTGATATTTCTGATTTTGTATCAAAATGTTTTGGTATGTCAGCAAGTTAAAGCTGAACATTAGGTACCTTTAGAACTGTTACAGCCAGTGATGATACCGGAGTGTAAATGGGACAGAGTTACTATGGATTTTGTACCGGGGTTACCATTATCTCCGAAAAAGAAAGATTGCATTTAGATTATCTTCAACCGTTTGACGAAGTCTGCACATTTTATTTCGGTACGTACAGATTTCTCACTTGACAGATTAGTAGAGTTATATGTTTCGGAGATTGTCAGCTTACACGAAGTGCAAGTCTACATTATGTCGAATAGAGATCCGTGGTTCACATCGAAATTCTGGAAAAGTTATAGGAAGCTCTGTGTACGCGATTGCATTTTAGCACTGCATTTCACCCTCAGACTGATGGTTAGTCTGAGCGTATGATTCAGATTCTTGAAGATATGCTTTGTTGCTATATTTTAGAATTCGAAGGCAACCGGGAGAAATATTTTCCGTTAGTCAAATTTGCATATAATAATGGTTTTCAGTCAAGCATAAAAATGGCCCCGTATGAGGCTCTGTATGGTCGAAAATTCTGAACTCCGTTGTATTGGACTGAGCTCAGTGAGAATAAGATCCATGGGGTTGATTTGATTCGCGAGACTGAGGAAAAATTGAAAGTGATCCGAAATAGCTTAAAAGCAGCTTCAGATCGTCAAAAATTGTATGCAGATTTGAAACGTAAAGATATAGAGTTTGAAGTTGAAGACAAAATATTTTTGAAAGTATCGCCCTAGAAGAAAATTCTTCGATTTGGTCGTAAAGGAATGTGACACCCCTTACCCGTATTCAACACCGGAATAGGGTACGAGGCATTAACAAAACACATACACTTGTAAGCATATTAAACTGAATCATAAAATTTCATCCAAATTATACAAAATGAACTGCTAAATATTAAAAGCCAACACTTTAGGCCAAACCAATTAGGACATATACAAATGACTAAGTCCCTATACATACCATAAACTTAAGAGGTTTGTATTCACTTTTACCCCACGATGATAGCTTGATAATGTGATTACATCTCCGACGATCTCCAATTCGAGTTAGCATACAACCCTATAAGATATGGGAAGTGAAGGGAAGTAAGCTACAAAGCTTAGCAAGTAAGTATGTAAATAATAAGAAATCGATTTAACATGTTTACAAAATAACACAATCATATCTACATTCAAATTCACTATTTATTCAAGTTTGGAGCAAGCTGTCTATTCGAGTCACAGTCATTAAATTATTTTTATCTAGAGCTACGAAACTCCAAATTAAGATCTGTAAATTTTTCCTGAAACTAGACTCACGTATCTTGTTACCATGAAATTGTCAGAATTTTTGGTTTAGCCAATTAGTACAGTTTATTCTTCAAAGTCTCCCCTGTTCTGCTGTTTGACAATTCCGACCATTCTTCGCTAAAATTTAATTATCTTTTTGTACAGAATTAAAATGATGTAGTTCATTTCTTCTAAATATAGACTCATTAAGGAATCTAACCATATAAATTATGTCTCCAAATTATTTTTGTACAATTTTAAATTATTTTCCAAGTCAGAACAGGGGATCTCGAAATCACTCTGAACCAGTCTCACAAAAATCTAAATATCTGAAAATACAGAATTTCTTTGCTTTCTATGTTTCTTTCATATGAAAATATACTCAATAATATTTAATTTCATATCTCACTCAACTACTAACTCCATTTCTACCATTTTTGGTGATTTTTCAAAGTTACTCTACTGCTGCTGTCCAAACTTTTTTATTTTTAAATTTACTCTTTCATAATTTCACTTACTCCATTTCCTCTTACCGAAAGTTCACTCAAATATCGAGCATATTGTTCATAAATTTTCACACTTATACCTGCACTTATCCATCACTTAGTCATATTCAATTACACTTAGTCATTACATAGTCACATGTATTTTCACTTAGTCAGTTTCCCGTTGAACTCATCGGAATAATAACAGATACACGATGGCCTGCATATAGTACCACCCTTGTAGCCGAAGCTATATGGTACACATAGTAGCCTGCACTTAGTACTACACATGTGACCAAAACCATCACTTACACATAGTGGCCTGCACTTAGTACCACACATGTGATCGAAACTATTGGGTATGCATAGTAGCTTGCACTTAATACTACACATGCGACCTATCCGTCTGGTACACGTAGTAGCCTGCACTTAGTACTACACAGGTGACCTAAAACTATATCGTAGCTCTCTTGTACACATAGTGGCCTACACTTAGTACCACACATGTGACCTAGCAACCTCATTCGTATCTTTTTTATTCTGAAGGTTCAACCGGGAATTCTCACTTTTCAACATTTTTCCAATTCATCCATAATCAATCACAATTCATAATTTGCATTAAGTAATTACTCCATATTCAACTATATCTCATATAATATAACCAAAATATTAAAACATAAATAAAAATAGTGTATTATTTACATACAAACTTACCTCGAAAGCAAAATCGGTGAAAATGACTTATTCGTCAATTTTTCGCTCTAGTTCCAAACCTCATTTTCCTTGATCTATAACAACATATTTCACTTATTTAATTAATGTATTATTCAAAACAGTCCTTAACTCAACTTTTGCAAAATTACAATTTTGCCCCTAAACTTTTACATATTTACACTTTTGCCCCAATACTCGAAAATTAAACTTCAGCCCTTATTCTTATGTTTTATAACACGCTGATCATTTTTCCCTTCTATGGAAACATCAAATTCTTACTCTAACATACACTTTTGAACATTAGGTATTTTTACCGATTATGTCGTTTTACTCGTTTTCACTTAAAATCGCTTAGTAAAAGTTGTTTAACATAATTTCAAGCTTCATATTCTACCATAAAGCATCAAAATAAACACTTTTCACCAATGGGTAATTTTCCAAAGATGAACCCTAGCATGAATTATTGGTAGCATAAGCTAAATCGAACTGCCGGGACTCCAAAACCGTAAATAACTTGAAAAACGGGGCTAGAACGGACTTACCATGAGCTTGAAAAGTTGAGAAAACCTTAGCCATGTCTTCTCTTGGTAAATTTCGTCCATATGGAGAAGATGAACAAATTTGGCATTTTAATTTTGTTTTTAATTCATTTAATTTACAAAAGGACCAAAATGCCCTTACAAAAAAATATCTTATCTAACATATACCATATCCATTTTTGTCCAACAATTTAACATTTCATAGCAATTTGACACCTCTAACTTCTAGAACTCAAGTTTTGCACTTTTTACAATTTAGTCCTTTTGACTAAATTGAGTGGCCAAACGTTCAAAATTTTCGAACGAAATTTTCACGAAATCGTTCCGTGAAATTGTAGACCATAAAAATATAATAAAAATAAATTTTCTTACGTTGGATTTGTGGTCCCAAAACCACTGTTCCGACTAGGCCCTAATTCGGGATGTTACAAGGAAAGCTGAGTCCGCGATTTATGGGGCCGTATGGGTTTACTGAGAGAATAGGGCCTGTTGTGTATCAATTAGCTTTACTGTCAAAACTAGAAAAGATTCACAATGTCTATCATGTGTCTATGTTACGATGGTACCGATCTGACCTTTCACATGTTATCTCCCTGAAGAATGTAGAAATTCAGCCTAACATGACATATAATGAAGAACCGATAAGAATTCTGGCACGAGAGGTGAAAGAATTGAGAAATAAAAATGTAGCTTTAATAAAATTTCTTTAGCAGAGACATGGAATAGAAGAAGCTACCTAGGAACCCAAAAAAATTATAAGAAAGCAATATCCGAACCTCTTTTCTGGTAAAATTTTCGAGGACTAAAATTCCTTTAGGGGGAGAGTTTTCAGTAAGATCGGAACAGTGGTTTTGGGACCACAAATTTGAAGTCAGAAAAATTTATTTTTATTATTATTTTATGTTCTACTGTATGATAAAAATACAGTATAAAAATTTCGTTAATAAATTTCACCGTTTACATACCTAATTTGATGAAAAGGACTAAATTGCATTAAGTGCAAAAGTTGAGTTCTAATAACTAAAGGTATTAAATAACTATAGAATTTTAAATTGGAGGTCCTTATATAGTAAATGGACCATTAAAATGCTAGTGGTTAAGCATGAATAGTCATTATTGGAAATTTCATGAAACATTAAGGTTAGTTTTGGAAATTATCAATTAAAGTGATATTAAGTAAAATAAAAAAAAATCTATTATCATCATTTACCACAAAATAAAAAAGAAGAAAACCTAACCATGGAAACTTGAGATACTAGCAAGCTTATTACCATGGAAACTTGAGATACTAGCAAGCTTATTTTGCTCAATTAAGTATGTAACCTTGTCCCGTTTTTAATGATTTCTATGTTTCCGATATCGTAGTAGCTTAATCTAGCTAACTCAGGGATTAATTTACAAAACTGTTAAAGTATTAGGGTTTTTCCATTTTTGCTCAATTAAGTATGTATCCTTGTCCCGTTTTTAATGATTTCTATGTTTCCGATATCGTAGTAGCTTAATTAGCTAACTCAGGGGTTAATTTACAAAACTGTTAAAGTATTAGGGTTTTTCCATTGATGAGTATGCTTGAATTTTGAAGCTTTATAATAGAAAATGAAAGGTTATTGTTCGATAAACAACTTTTGTAAAAAAAATATTGATGAAATTATCAATTAGGGATGAAATTGAAAAATATGATAAAATTATGGTAAAATTGTGAAATTGTGAATTTTGTGGGCTGCTATTAATATGTATAAAATTTGACTAGTCTTGAGTAAGGATTAGATTGCATGAAGGTAATTTTTTGAGCTTAGGGACTAAATTGTAATAAATTAAAAGTATAGGGGAAAAATAGTAGTTTTTCCAAAAATGTGCGTTGGACTAAATTGAATTTGAATTATATTGAGTTGAGTTAAATTCATTCGTATAGATTCGGTTAGACCTAATACGGAGTTAGATCGAGGCAAAGGAAAAATATCAGATTATTCGCCTTTGTATCTACATAAACTCGTCAAGGTAAGTTCGTGTAATTAAATTGAGTATTTATATTTATTAATTGAATCATATGTACGTGAATTGCATATCCATGTATAAATACCGATCACACATCCGATGATTACCGAGTCCCATTTGAACCTTATGAAATTCGTAGGATATAAATGATATGTCATTAGGGTTACCGATTTGGTTGGGGTCCTGCATGTATTGCGGACACACCACAGCTCGTATGAGCTTCTTGTTATGTAGCTCGCATGAGTTTTCTGTCATACAGCTCGCATGAGCTTTCCCTCATACAGCTCACATGAGCTTCTCGTTATTTAGCTCGCATAAGCTTCCCGTTATTCAGCTCGGAGGAGCTTCCCATTTATAGCTCGTATGAGCATACATGAATATGAATTGATGGATTACAGTTCAGAACACCTTGTGTGTACTATCCGTGTATCCAATGATATTCTAAATGGTTTAACGGGCACATTTTTATTATGAAAGTATATGAGTTTGATATGAACTGTTACCAGTATATACATGAAATATGATTATTTGATGAATTCAACCATGTGTGTTGGATTTTATATGTGATTTTCATGACTATATGTTGGTGATAATGTGTTTAGGCTTTTGGCCAAATTGATTAAGATATGCTATGTTTACTTACCTATTTTGTAGAAATATGGTAAGTTAAATTCTGTACTATACGAACTTACTAAGCTTAAATACTTACTATGTGTTCTTTTCAATGTTTTATAGTAATCTGGAAGCTTATTTGAGTCGGAAGCTGGTTGGAGCTATTTCAGACTATCCATCGGCTCTTTTGGTACTTTTAGTAAATTAATTCTGGTTATAATGGCATGTATTATAACAACCCGATTTTGGGGCTAGTCGGAACAGTGGTTTCGGGACCGCTAATTTGAGGTTGGAGAAAATTATTTTGATATTATTTTATGTGTTATAGCATGTTTATAAGGATGTATAAAAATTTTGGTGCTTTAATTTTAGCAATTTTATGCTTAATTGTGGAAAAGGGCTAAATCGAATAAAGTGCGAAAGTTCTATTGTAAAAGGTAGAGGTGTCTAATAGCTATAGAATATTAAATTAGAGGTCCTTAAAATGCAAATAGTTCATTAAGAAGGTGTGGCCGCCCATAGGAAACAAGGAGATAAGGGCATTAAATTTTGGTCAAAATTTGGTGAAATTAAGTGGTAAAAAATAATGAATAAAATTAGCTAAATAGAAGAGGTATCATCTTTTCACTATTCATGCTTCTTCTCCACCGAAAATTGAAGGAAATTAGAGGATTTTGGAGTCCAAAATTTCAGTCAAGCTTCTCTCTTACAAATAAAGAAGAGCGTGGAAACAACCTTGATCGAGGAAAAGGCAAGGTTAAGGATTAAGTCGTCGATTAACACATTTTGCACCGAGGTAAGTTTATGTGTAAATGATACATCTTTAATACTTATTTGTTACTTATTGGTGTATTGGATGAATGAGACCAATTATGATTGAAATTGATAGATGGTGAGTAGATCTCGTATAAACGTCGGAATAGATACGTAAGCACGAAAAAATATCCCTAATGATTAATTGGTGGGCTGTGTGCGCTACCACCATAATCATTCTTTTTGGTGGGCTGTGTGCGATACCATCGTTTATATTATCATTTGGTGGGCTATGTGCGAAACCACCTTAATTACTCTTGTTGGTGGGCTATGTGCGATACCACCCTATTATTGATTAACAGTGGGCTGTGTGCGAAACCACCGGGTACATAGTATTATTCTGAGGGGTTCATCAAGAAATGGTATAAATAAATGTTTCATGTTGCTTTGTGGTGATGAGTGCAGGGAGCGTGTCCAAGTAATTGTGAGCAATATAATTGTTATGTGATTGGAATATGGTAAAAGATGGGATGAATAAGCATGATTATGGAAATGTGAATTGTTCTTGCTTAATATGTGATTTTATTAATTGATTAGCATATGTGATGATGGTTATTGTTTACATGTAAACTTACTAAGTTTAAATCTTACTCCCTTTCTTTTTCCCTTGTTTTATAGTGTCAAAGAGCCAGTTCAGGATACGAAGATAATTTGAAAATCATCCACACTATCAGCTCATCTTGGTATATTAGACTTAGCACTTTGAGTATGGCATGTATAGGGGTTAGACATAGTGAAATGTTTTGTTGTTTTGGCCAAGTGTGTTGGCTCCTTTAAAGATGAACATTTTTGTAAATGACCATATTTAATAGCTCATTATCATTATATATATGAAAAGATGAGGTTATTCATGAATGTGTATGATACATGATTGAGTTGCTTGGTAAATGGTTGAATGTGATTGATGTTGTATGAGTTAGGGTGATAAAAATAGCTTGGTAAATTGCCTTGTTCCTATCCATACGGGTAGGCACACGGGCGTGTATCTAAGCTATGTGTGACGCACGGTCAGCCCCATGGGTGTGTGACCAAGCCGTGTGTCCCCTACATGTTAGTGTTGCAAGTCAGTGTTGACCATGGGCTAGACACACGGGCATGTGCCTAGGCCGTGTGCCCCTTATTTGGTTGTAGACGTCAAAAACAAAATACCCAGGTTTTCACACACGAGTGAGGACACGGGCGTGTTTAGGCAGTGTGGAGGACACGGGCTTGTGTCCGGCAGTGTGAAAACCCCTGTAGGTTCAAATTGAAAAATAAATTCCACACAGGCTAGGGATATGGGCGTGTGTGACCACACGGCCTGCCCACACGGGCGTGTCCCATTTCACACGGGCATATGGCGCTGTTAACCCAAAATTTTCCTAAGTTTACAAAAGATCCTGGTTTGATTCCAAGGTTCTCTGTTTGCATGTGTAAGGCCTCGTAGGCCCATAATAAAAATGTTATGAATGTGAATGAAAGATTTTAAATTGGAATGAAATTTGATAGCCCAAAGTTGTATGTTCAAGCGCGATAAGTCCGGTAATGCCTCATACCCGGTTCCGGCGTTGAATACGAGTAAGGGGTGTTACATTTAGTGGTATTAGAGCTATGGTTTAGTCGATTCTTGGACTACCGTAACCTGTGTAAGAGTCTAGCTATGCATGCCATAAACGTATAATGATAGTGTGGTGGCTTCTGACAATTCTAAACTTTGTTTTTATATAGTAAATGGATCCCGATCGAGCGATTGCTGATGACGCTGCTAGTAACGCGCCAGCCCCCGTAGAAGGGACCGCGCCTGTAGAGAGTAGACCCGGGACTATGGGTCAAGGAGAAGAGGCTCGGGAAGCCTTTCTCCAAATTATGAGTAATTGGTACACGAAGTATGTACGAGCGAATCTTAATGCTCAACCTCCTCCACCCCTCCTATACCTCATCCAGTTTCTATGGTTCCTCAAGGTATAGATTTGGTGAGAATGACCAAACCCCCGGTAGATAAGATTCAGAAGCAAGGGGCTGAGGAATTTAGAGCTAATATGGACGATGACCCCGAGAAGGAGGAGTTCTGGCTTGAGAACTCAATGCGATTATTTGATGAACTCTCCTGCTTATCTGAGGAGAGCTTGAAATGCACCGTGTTATTATTGAAGGACTCGGTATATTGTTGGTGAAAAATGTTGACGTCGGTGGTTCCAAGAGAGAGAGTGACGTGTGACTTCTTTTTAGAAGAGTTTCGAAAGAAGTATATAAGTCAGAGATTTGTGGACCAGAAACGAAAAGAATTCCTTGAGCTGAAGCAAAGTAAAATAATTGTGGCAGAGTATGAGCGCGAGTTTGTTAGGCTCAGCAAGTATGCACAAGAGTGTGTGTCCACGGAAGCTATCTTGTGCAATAGGTTTGAAGATGGGCTGAATGAGGATATCAGACTCCTAGTTGGGATCTTGGAATTGAAAGAATTTGTGGTGTTAGTTGATAGGGCATGCAAGGCCGAGGAGCTGAATAAGGAAAAAAGAAAAGCCATTAGTGAGGCCCGAGATGCAAGAAAAAGACTAATGAGTAAATCGTACCAAACTCAATCAAAGAGGTCCAAGGAAATGAACCCTCAGACGAATGCATCTATTCACATCGAGATCGAGGTAATACATATTCGGGCTCAAGAGTTCAAGCCGCCTTGATGGCAAGTGTGGGCAATCCAAATTCTAATAAACTGGAGTGTCCAAATTGTGGTAGGCAACACACTGGGGAGTGTTGGGGGAATAACTGTAATTGTTACAAGTGTGGTTCACCCGACCATTTCATCCGGAATTGTCCAAAGAGGGACAAGAAGAAAGGAAAGCAAGAAGTGAGATCAAGTAATGTATCTTCGAGGGGTAGATCACAAAAGAACCCAGGAGGTGGGACTACTAGTAGAGGTGCGCCTAGAGACTCTTCTATGAGGTCGGAGGGTCGACCACCTGCAAGGACTTATTCCATTCGCGCTCGCGAAGAGGCATCATCTCCAGATGTGATAACGGGTACCTTTTCTCTTCATGATATTTTTTTGTTATTGCTTTGATTGATCCAGGGTCTACCCATTCTTACATTTGCATGAAATTGGCGTATAGCATGAGTATGACTGTAGAGTTTACGGAATTTGTAATAAAAGTGTCCAACCCGTTAGGCAAACATGTGCTAGTTGACAAGGTGTGTAGGAATTGTCCCTTGACCATTAGAGGTCATTGTTTTTCGGTAAATCTCATGTTGTTGCCGTTTGATGAATTTGACTTGATTCTTGGTATGGATTGGTTGACTGCTCATAATGTTTTAGTGAATTGTAGTAGTAAATTTATTGAATTGAAACGTGTAAATGGAGATGTGATTCGGGTTGAATCAAGTAGATCAGATAGTATGCCTGTGATAATTTCATGTATGGTAGCTGAGAGATGCTTGAGAAAAGGTTATGAGTCCTATCTCGCCTTTGTGCTGAATACTCAAGAGTCAGAGGTAAAGATTGAATCAGTGCGGGTGGTATGCGAGTATCCAGATGTATTCCCTAAAGAGTTACCCGGATTGCCTCCAGTTAAAGAGGTCGAGTTTGGGATAGAGTTAGTTCCGAGTACGGCACCTATTTCAGTTACTCCGTATCGAATGGCACCATTGGAGTTGAAAGAATTGAAGGTTCAGTTGCAAGAGTTAACGGATAAGGGTTTTACAAGACCGAGTTATTCACCGTGGGGTGCTCCTGTACTTTTTGTGAAGAAGAAAGATGGATCGATGAGATTGAACATAGACTACAGACAACTCAACAAGGTGACAGTGAAGAATAAGTATCCTTTGCCAAGAATAGATGATTTATTTGACCAATTGAAAGGAGCTACGGTGTTCTCTAAGACAGACCTAAGGTCTGGTTACTACTAGTTGATGGTTAAGGAGCAAGATGTGCCGAAAACTGCATTTCGGACAAGGTATGGCCATTATGAGTTTTTCGTCATGCCATTTGGCTTAATGAATGCTCCTACGATTTTTATGAATCTAATGAACCGTATCTTCCGACCATATTTGGATAAGTTTGTAGTTGGTTTTATCGACGACATACTGATTTATTCTCGGGATAAGAGTGAACATGCAGAACACCTGAGAATTGTTTTACAGACTCTAAGAGACAAGCAGTTGTATGCTAAATTCAGCAAGAGTGAGTTTTGGCTCCGGGAGGTCAGATTCTTAGGACACATTGTGTCGGGTGATGGCATTTGATCCCGGCTATTGTGGAGTGGAAACCGCCAAAGAATGTGTCAAAAATTAGAAGCTTTTTCGGTTTGGTGGGTTACTACAGACGATTTATCAAAGGGCTTTTTATGATTGCAATACCGATGACGAAGCTATTGCATAAGGATGTTAAGTTTGAATGGACTGAGAAATGCCAACAGAGTTTCGAGAGATTGAAAGCATTGTTGATTGAGGTACCGGTTTTAGTACAACCTGAGTCGGGGAAAGAGTTTGTGGTCTACAGTGGTCCGTCATTAAATAGTCTTGGCTGTATGTTGATGCAAGAAGGTAAGGTAGTAGATTACGCCTCAAGACAGCTAAAACCGCATGAGAAGAATTATCCGACTCATGATTTAGAGTTGGCTGCGATCGTCTTTGCTTAGAAGATTTGGCATCATTATTTATATGGCGAGAAGTGTAAAATCTTCACCGATCATAAGAGTTTGAAGTACTTGATGGACAAAAACGATTTGAATGTCTTCTGTTTGATATAATTTGATTTGTTTATATATGTGGCCTTAACCTATTTAATGTGTGTTTGATATGGTTGGGTTGAATGATGGAAAACTTATAGGTATATTGATGATCGGTTTGAAATAGAATATTTGGTACAATTATGCATATATGCATTTGGTTATCTAGGTAAATATGGATATTTGGTTAACATATTATTAATTTGTCATTTGAGGTGTCGAAGGGCATATTGGTTGTATGTTGTGATAATACATGTTTAAGACTTGATTTTAGCTTGATTTGAATGTCTTGTTATGGCTTGTTGATTTGCAAATGGTTGTGTTTAGGTTGGTACTAAATTGGGTGAGAAATGTGGCTTGGAAATGAGCTATTTTTGTCCAAACGGGCAGAGACACGGACGTGTGTCCCTTGTATCTTGAAAATTGCACAAGTCAGTATACTCAAAACGGCCTAGCACACGGGCGTGTGACTTGGCCGTGTGACCCAAGTCAAAGAGTTACACGGGCATGGACACAGGTTGGGACATGGCCGTGTGTCCTTATTTCGAATGCCCACACGGCCTGAGACATGGGCATGTCTCCTAACTGTATGAGTCACACGGCCTGACCACACGGCCGTGTGGGTCACACGACCTGACCACACGGCCGTGTGAGTCACACGACCTGACCACATAGAATTATATGGGCACGGACACAAGCTGGGAGACTGCCCTGTGTCCTTATTTCGAATGCCCACACGGCCTGAGACATGGGCGTGTCTCCTAACCGTGTGAGCCACACGGCCTGACCACACGGCCGTGTGAGTCACACGGCTTACACGACTTGACCACATGGCCGTGTGTCCCCTGCAGCTTTGAAAATTTTTAATGTTTTCCAAAAACAATTTGAGTACTCGATCTAGTCCCGACTTGTTTCTAACGTGTATTTTGGTCCTCGAGGGCTCATATAAGGGATAATATGGTTTATTTCAATTGATTTATGATATGAATGCTATATTATATGAAATGTCTGATTAATTGATCTGTAAACTCCGGTAATGCTCTATAACCATGTTCTGGCGAGAGCTTTTTTAAAGAAAATCCAAACGATGGTAGTGGCTGAAGATTTGGGATTCAGAAATTTGGTGGTTGAAAGGAACTCCTTGACAGTCATAAAGAAAATCCAAACATTTGAAGAGGAAAAATCAAATATTGCTGTGATTATTAAAGAAATAAAAGAACAGGCTCAGAGGTTTCAAAGCTTTTCCTGTCAATTTACGGATAGATCAGTGAACCACGCAACGCATATAATGGCGGAGGAAGGGAAACGATAGGATTCACCGAGGTTCTAGATTGAAGAGGCACCTCCAAGAACAAAATCGACGATTGAAGAAGATAGAAGGTCCCTGTCAGAAAGGTGAAATGAGTCGGAGAAATAAGAATAAAATGACTCCGATGGTTTCAGTCTCTACACACAATCCATCGTGAACAAAAAAAAGAGTAGGATGTTTGGTGGTTTTGACGATGGTTGTAGAGAAGTTGATGAAGGATGCCAAAGAATTGAACAGTTTTCTTTTTCATTTATGTTTTCTTTCTTCTTCATTTTAGATTTGGCTTTTGGGTTTTTCTTAAGTTTAGGCTTTAATTGTATTTGTGTAGGGGTTTTTTAAAGTAAAGTTTTTTTATTCTTTTAAAGCCTTAATTTTCATTTATTAGGCTCTGGCATTATTGTGCTAGTAAGGGCTGGGAAGAACATGTGTCTGCCATGCAGTCCTGTAATTTCTTATTATTAATGGCATCCTTCCTGATTTAAATTCAAAAACAAAATTATTTGAAAAAAATTAAATCAATTGAAAATTAATATTTTTAGTAATTTAATTTTTAATCCATAAAAAAAATCAAATAACAACTTTTTCCATACAAAAAATGTGGAAATGATAAAGTAGAAAATACTTTTCACTTAGTATAGATTATTTTTAATTATCTTTTTAAGTTAATTTTATCTCTTTTAGCATTCTATTATCCTTAAAAACTTTACTTTTAAAATTTAAGTTTACTTAAAATAATGTGAAATATTTTTTTATAAAATAAAAATAAAAAGTTTTATAAATTAAAAGTTGCATATATCAAACAATTTAATTATATTTCATATTTTTATAAATATATTATTGTAAAGTAGATGTCCGTTATTATAAGAAGTTTAATGTACTTTATGACTTTAATATCTATTAGAAATATAATTTTATATTATTTATATTTCTCTCTTTTTCCTTTTATCTTTGAACTAGAGATTTTATAATTTAAATCGATCGAGCACTAATACATTTAATTTTTTAACACTAAGTATTTTTTTCCTATGGGTATTTAGTGAATGTTTGCTGTTTTTTTTCTGACTCGGAATGTTTGATGATCTGATCTTTAGTTTATTTTAAAATTTGTTATTATTTTTTAGAACAGACGTAAAAATAAAAATACATGAATGTATGAAAATTTATGTAATATGTATATAAATATAAAAAAACCATAGAAAGATAATAGAAGAAATGGAGATTAGTAAGTTTCATTAGAGAGCGTAAATAATAGAAATAGAGTATAAAAAACATATATAGTATCGTTAAATCATTTAGATTTATAGTTGTAAGCTTAGGTAATTGTAAGCTTAGATCGAATTTAATTACTATGGGACTAAATATGTAGGAACGTCCTTACTAAGCTTACAACTATAAATCTAAATGATTTAATGATAAAGTGTCAATAAACAAAATTTAATTGTTGTCTTATATTTATAGAAAATTATCATATACCATTGATAGTCTGTTATACTGACTTATGGTCAAGGCTGAAAGAAATTTTTGTTTAATTAATTTTCATATTTCCATCCCATATATATTATCTTACATTAAAATTATACATATGAAATTAAAGTCAAACAATAGACTGATCAATTCAAAATTGTTCTTTGTTTGAAAGGTTAATTAACTTGTAATAGTTTCAAAACACAGCTTTCCGAAAATTGTACTGACATTGCTAGTTTTTTATCTGTGGGATTCTCCTTTTTCATTATAATTTTTATTTTGTTGTTGAAAGCAACTTTGGACTAAAAATTAATTAGAAAACTCAATAATAGTAATACTTTAACAAAAGGAAATTAATTAATGTGAAATAAAATAAAATATTACGATTGAGGAATGTCCTCAAGGACGTGAAAACCAATACGTGGATAAAAATGGAATGCTTTAGCGACGGCTACCATATATACAATTCTACGCTAAGACCTTGTTTCATATGTTGTCCTTTCGACGCCCTTTAGCACTATTTTTACCCTATCATCTTTACAAATGTATGCTTTGTTTTTTTTTTTTCTCTCTCTTTCCTAACTATTTGGGGGTTAATGAAACAAGATAATTATTTTATTTAAAATGTATTGGAATGTTAATGTTTTCTTTCCCTTTGGTTGTTAATGAGGTAGGGGTGAGCAGTCGATCGAATTGAGTGAAAAATTTTCGAGTCCTATTTTATTATTTTAACTCGATTTAAAATTTTTTTCGAATCAAGTAGTGAAATGACATTCAAGTTGAACTAAATCGAGTAAAATTGTTCAAGTTAAATTTTAAAAATAAACATGTCAAATTAAAATTTTGTTACAGTATAACTAATTCTATGTTAGAGTACATAAATTTGAAACTATATATATATTTAAAAACCTTTTCAAAGACAAATAAAAAAAAAAAATACTTTAGTATAATAAACTTGAATCATTAATTAACTTATTTAGGTCCCAAAATTATTACCTAGAAAATTTTTAACTTTTTAACTTTCTTTATATACTTTTTAGTATTTTTTCCAAAATTTTTATAATTTTTGAAAAAAATAAATTTTGGAATTTTAATAAATATTTTAAAGTTTAAAAATTATTTTGAATTTTTTGTAATTTTTGTTGTGAGAGAGACCAATTTGCTCATTTTCAAACTTGACATGGACCAAAAAGGTAGTTACATCAATCTGTTATTCGAATTGTAAAATTTAACTCAATTCGAACTTAAAATTCGAATTACTAATTCGAGTAACTCGAATCGATTAACTTAAAATTTAATTTTTTTTAATTTTTTCGAATCGAATCGAGTTTTATTAGGTAACTTAGCTTTATTTAATAATTGATGAAGTTTGTGGCTACTGGCTAGCTCTTACCAACTTGCCTTCATAGCCGTTTATGAAGGGGCAAGTACTTGTAAAGGAAATATATGGCCACTCAAGTTTCTTTGTTTAATTATGTTTAATCTAGCAAATAACTCAAAAAGAAGAAAAAATGGCTTATCGCATTTTGATAGGGCAAAGCACGTGCCCGTTCATGTTAATTCATGTGCTTTTGTTTATCGTAATAATATCCTTTGTCTCCCAAAATTATTGTTTTCCTTTTTCTAATTTCTATTTGTTCAAAGAAAGGCAATTTTTTTTTTTTTTGGGGGGGGGGGGATTATTTAAGCATGAGTAGTTATTTTCTGTGACCACTCATGTTTAAACATTTTGGTGCTTTTGTTTTAAAGTTAATTTTACAAGACATGAAAAAATAATTTTATTTAAATTTTATTAACGTTAAATTAAATTATCAACTACTATGAAGGTTTAATGGTAATATTAAATTTTTAAAATTACTTTTCAAGTCAAGTCTCCAAGGGAGGGAGATTTTATTATTTAAATTCCAACCTTGACCTAATGTCCATTAAGACTTTAAAGTTCTTAGCTTCAAGTTTCACTGTATCAGAAGGAGGTTGAACTAGATTGTCTAGATTCAAATCTTTTACCTGACGTCAACAAATATTTTAAATCAGTGAGTGTTTTTTTTTTTTTTTTTGACATTGAACCAGTGGCTTAGTTAAAAAAAAAAACAGAGCTAAGTCAATACTAAAAGATATTATTATTATATTTGAAATTTAACACATATTCGTTAAATAAAAGGAAATATTTTTCGTAAAAAAATTGCATCATGAATGTACAAAATTGGATTTAGGAGTTAATTCTATAAATTATTCTTGTAGTGCTTTAAAATAAAAATTGAAAACAATTCTCTCTGATCTAAGAATGCATTGTCTAACGTTTAAGATTTCTAGAAATCCAACCATATGAGATTATCACTTTCCCATAGAAATCGTAGAAAGGATTTATCATTTTCCGTGATATTCTTCCTTTTTTCTTATCAAAACATTAACTTGATTTTGAAGAATGAATCAACATAAGAAGAAGATAGGGAAGTTATATGTCGTTTTTCTTGGGAAGAAACTTGGCATCTACTTTTTATGGAAACAATTTGCTCCTTTTGATTATTGGAATTAAGAGAAGTTTGTTTAAGTCATTTGAATCCAAAAGTGATGCACTGGAAGCCTTCAAGGGGTTTGAAAGCATGATTCGTTATAAAAATCAAAGCTTAAGTGTCGGAGTTCCATGTAAAAGATGTTGTACATAATTCTTAAACTCTCCCAAACCTTTTGAAGAAGTTCTTGCTCATTTGATACGTGCTTTTATTACAAGTTTCATTATTGGTGTGAACATTTCTAAAAGTTGTTAGTTACTTGTGATGTTTCTTTTTTTATATTTTTGTTGTTTCATTCAATCAAAATATATGGATAATAAAATTGAAGAAAAGTATGAGCACTTATTAATTGGATGTTTTGGAACATAAATTTTATGGTTTAATTGTTAGTTACTATATTCTCTTGATTAAGAATAAGGTAAACTACACCAACAATCATTCAACTTTAGGATTGCTGACAAAATAGTCAACTAGGTTTCATTTTAGTCACTCAACTTTAGAAAAATAACAAAACTGTCACTAATGTTATCAAAAAGTGACAAATCAATCACTTATTAACATTTTACGTTACTGTCTTAACGAGATCACGGATGTGGCAAGTTAACTAGCTGATGTGGCCAGTTAACTTACCATGTTGGTGAAGCAGTGGAAGGGTCAAGGTTTGACACAGGTTTAGGGAAAAAATTTGAAGAGTTGGGTTGGTTTAGGAAAAAAAACAAGAAATTGATTGTGATTAAGGGGAGGAGGAAAAGAAAATCAATTTGGGAAAAAAACTAACATGGATTTGGGTTAGAAATTGATTCAGGAATCGATTAACGAGGTTGGTTTAGGGTTAGAAAATCAATTCAATAATTGATTAACAGGGTTTATAGTTGGAAATTGATTGATATTTTCTATTTGGGGAGAAAAGAAGACAAAATGAGAAACCTACCAGTGTTTTTGGTTCTCAACGACAATAGTCAATAGAAGAGAAGCTGGCAATGTTGTTACATCTATTGTGACGGGTAAGTTTCTGTATTTAGTTTTTTATTTTTTTGGATTTAGGGTTATTTCGATTGAGGGTTGTCTAGATTTAAAATTTGAAAACTGTTGCATCCACATGGGTTATTTCGATTTAGTTTTTAATTTTTTGGATTTAGGCTTAATTGTTTCATTTGTTATAAACGTGCATGAAAAATTTTGGTTTCATTTTTTATTCACATGGGATTTAGGGTCTGGTTATTAAAGTGAATGGCAGATACTGTGTATGGTATGCCATGTGAATGATGTTGTGTATGCCATATTTATTGTTTGTTGTATATGCTACTGTGTATGTCATTTGTTATTAAGTGAATGGCAAATATTGTTCATGGTATGCCATGTGAATGATGCTGTGCATGTCATGTTTAATGTTTGTTGCATATATTGTTGTGTATGTCATGTTTATTGTTTGTATCGAACTTGTAATGATCCGATAGTCAGGGATGTTAGAAAGTGCATTCTCGGGACTCCATTCCCGTAAATCAGACTCATAAATATTTTTAATAAATATTTACGAAACTAGTTGTGTAGTTAATTAGGTTTTGGTTAAGTGAATTTGCATGAATTAAGAGTTATTATAGTATAAGGACTAAATCACGTTTAAGGTAAAAGTTAATTGATAATTTAAAAATAATTAAAGGAACTAAAGAAGCAATTAAACCATTGTTTCTTTAAATGGGACGGCATTAGTGAATTATATATATAACTTATATGTAAATTTATTTTGTGTATTATAATAATTAAAGTTAAAATATGTTATAATATTAAGAAATCTTAATAATTAAGTAAATATATATGTATTATATAATAATAAATTAGAGTATAATAGAAACAAATAAGTAAAAATAAAAAAAGAAAAAAGAGAAAGCCATACAAAACTAAGAAAGAAAAAGAAAGAAAGTCACGCACGGCCTAGGGACTTCTAGGATTCAAACTTCAATTGTTTAGTCAATTTAGTTCATTTTCTTGTAATTTGTATATTTTTGGAATCTCGATACCTAGGGCTACCTGACCCATGTTGAAATTTTAGCATTGATTAAGTTTTTAAATGTTGTTAATGTTGAATAGTTTTAGTATTAGGGATTAAATTGATAGATTTTTAAGCTAGAAATGGAAAAGGATTAAATTGTAGAACAAATTGTAAATATGGAGTAATAGGGACTAAATTGTGAAAAATTTAAAATTTAGGGGTTTAATTAAAAATAGGGAGTTAAAATTATTTCAAAGAGAAATTAGTATAAAAATATAAGATTAAATATAAAGAATAAAAATTAGTCTTGGTTTAGGGACTAGATTAAAATTTAGGAAAATATTGAGTAAAAATTTAAATATTCAATATAAAATTGAATTGTGTTGTATTGATGAATTTTAATTGTTTTAATTTCGTAGCTAACGTCGTACCGGAATTCTCGACTAAAAATGGGAAGGATAAAATCGATGTCGAATAGCTCGAAATTCACGGTTTGTATTTCTATAATCCGAATCTAGTTACTAATTGTTGTATTTTGATTTAATGCATATGGTAAGTGGCTGAGGTGAGTATTTGGCACTTTGACATTGAATTGAATTAAAGTTGATTGAAATGGATTGAATTGATATATAAATTATGAATGTATTGATTATTGAATAGAAAGGAATATATGTGCTAATGTGAAAGTTGGATATTGATTATTATAAATTGAATTGAATTCATGTGTATATGTGATTATATGAAAAATTATGCTGGATATTGGTTGTTTTTGAAACGTGAAATTAAACCCTATTAACTGTATCGGGCTGAGTCAGATATAGATGGCATGACATAGGATAAGAAGAGTTCAGAGATTTCTTCGACTTCCAGTTGATGAGACACTGGGTGTCAAATTATAGGGCGCAATTATTACTTCAGATTTATCTGATGAGGCACTGCGTGCCAAATTGGTGTGTTGGTTGGATCCGTGTATCCGTCCGAGTTCGAGTTGCGTTAATAGGGGTAATTAAATAAAACGGTTCTATAATTGATATTGGATGATATTGTATGTGAATTGAAAATGGGATAAAGATCTGAAACATGAAATGAAATATGTTGTGACTAAATGAGATACATGAGTTATGTACTCATGAATTGAGTATTGAATGGCTAATGCCAATGTATAAGCAATAGTGGTTTGATATGTTATATAGCAATTGTGTGAACTGGGACATTGGTAATCAAATAAAAGATGTTAACATATGCAATTTGAGTATAGTATGAAATAATGTTGAAATGATGTGCTAATATGTATGAATTCAAAAGGTTGACATATGATAGTTGGGATCTTAGTCATTAATATGTGTTTATATTTCAATTGTGCATTTTGTATTCTCTTGTTTTTAAATATTCGGATTATAGAAACATCATTGAGTTTTATTCAGCGTACGGTTTTGTTTTCCGTGCGCAGGTTAGGTACTTCTCTTTTGATCGCCGATTCAGCATCTAACAATAATCCCTAACTCAAATGTGGTGATGTTTATCTTTTGTTTCGGCATGTACCTAGGATGTCTAAATAATAGTTATTTTGTGGATGAATTGTAAATGAGGTTATAAGTGTAATGTTAGTTTGGTATATATATAAACATGTGTTTGTGTCTGAAGCCATAGTATGGTATGGTAAATTGAGCCAAAGCATGGTATGTGCAAGTGAATTTAAGTTAATGTTTTAGGTAGATATGAGCTAGGCCAAATTGATGGATTTTGACATGTTTATAATTTTAATTTGGATGATGCATTGATGCTATGTTTTGATGATATAAATGTGGTACCAATGAAGGTATAGGATGATTGTTTTGGCATGTTTTAAATGTGTTTGATCGTGTTTTGAACAGGTTAAATGAATGATTTTTGAGTTATTTAATGTCTAACTTATAGGATATGGTAAATTTTTTATTTAAGGTACATTTTAGGTCCACACGGCCAGACACACAGGCATGTGACTTGACCGTGTGAGACACGGCTAGGACATGAGCATGCGAGACCATTTCAAAGGGTATACAACCTGGCACACGGGCGTGTGACTTGGCCGTGTGACCCAAGTCAGTGAGTTACACGAGCATGGACACGGGCTGGGACACAACCGTGTGTCCCTACTTTAAATGCCTATACGGCCAGACACACGGGCGTGTGACTTGGCCGTGTATGTCACACGACTTGACCACACGGCCGTGTGAGCCCTGCAATTAAAGTTTTTCTAACTTTTTCCTAAAATTTTCAAATGTTCTCGATTTAGTCTCAAATCGTTTCTAAAGTGTTTTCAAACTCTCAAAGGCTTAATAAAGGACTCTATGCATGTTAATGATGAATCATTTTATGATTTTTGAAATGTTTGAAATGAATGATTAGATTACGATTACTTGGTAATGCTTCGAAACCCTATTCTGGTAACGGATATGGGTTAAGGGTGTTACAAAACTGATGCTGTGTATGTCATAAGAGACAAATCTGTTCCTAGTTTCAAATATCAATTGGATCACATTTGTTATTTAGCTTCTATATTGTCTTGGTTATTGTCTGTCATTGCCTAGGTCTAAGATTAAAGTGTTTGGTTATTATCTGTCATGTGCATGACAAAAATGACTGTGTTTATATTAAATTGTTTTTGTATTGGTTATTGTCTGTCATGTTGTATTAAATTGTTTGGTCATTACTTATGTTGTATTAAATTGTTTGGTTGTTGTCTGCCTTTATTGACTATAAATTTGTTTGGCAGGTGAAGAAGAAATGTTTGATTTTGATGTGTCTAATAGTGATGTCTCTATTAATGATGTGTCTAATAGTGATGTGTCTAATAGGATAAGGGTTAATTTAGATGGTTTAAATATGGATGATATAGAAGTAGGGGAACTATGTGATACTGATGATTCTGGGAGGTTAGATAGTGTACATGAATCTAACTTAGATGGCCAAAATTAGCCTGAGTTCAACCCAGACAATGGCATGAGTAATCTTAAACTTAAGGTTGAAATGTTATTTAAGTCCAAAGATAGTTTAAAAGACCAAAAATGACCTAAAGAGGTTAAAGGCAGTCTGTAGTGAAAAATGTTCTTGGTTTATATGGGCCTCTAGACTAAACCCTAATGACCCTATTTACCAGACTTGGTAAATTAGGAGTTCAAACCCTAACCATACTTGCTCTAAATTCTATAAAAAAAAGAATATAACCTCAGCTTGGATAGGTCAACATTATAAATAAAAATTCATTGCTGATCCTGATTATTCTTTGACATCATTGCAACAAGATGCTAAAAGAGATTTCTTTTGCCTTGTCTCATTAACCAAATATAGGATGACTAAACTTAGGGCATTGAAATTAATTGAAGGAGCTTATAAGGCTCAATATGCAAAGATTTACGAATATTTGTTGGATTAGGACCCAAAATGAGGGGACAACAATAATTTGTTTTCTAGATAATAGATTGTTTTAAAGGATGTCTGTCTATCTGCAGGCATACAAAAATGGCTGTAGGGTTGGTTGTAAAAGGATAATATGTTTAGATGGATGTTTCTTGAAGGGCTACTTTGGTGGCTACCTATTGGAAGTTGTTGGGATAAATGCAAATAATGGCATCTATTCTATTGCATATGCTACTGTCGAAAGTGAAAACCAAGCATCAAGGCTCTGGTTCTTGGAGTTGCTCGCACTAGACTTGGAAATTGTGAGCTCATACCAGATATCTTTCATGTCTGACAAACAAAAGGTAAAACTCCATTTGTCTAATTTGTTTTATGTTGTTTCTGTTTAGGGTTTATGGTATGCCAAATAATTAAACTGTATTTGTTCTATTTGTAGGGACTTTTAGAAGCAATATATATGTTGTTTCCTAATGCAGAAACAAGACACTGTGTTAGACACCTACATGCCAATTACAAGAGAGTTGGTTTCCAGACAAAGGAATGAAAGATTTGCTTTAGAAAGCTACCAGAGTAAGCACTCTAAAGGATTTTGAGGATGCCATGGCTGAACTGAAGAATACCAATCAGAACGCTTATGCTTGGTTGAAAGAAAAGAACCCTACTCACTAGTCAAGGTCCTATTTCTCAATTAGGAGCCAGTTTGACATGTTGGTGAATAATCTTTCTAAATTCTTTAACAAGGTAAACCCCTATTTTTTATGTTACTTACTAATCATTAATGACATGCAATTCACTAATCCTTTATGTTGCGTATTGGTAGGTGATATTGGAAATAAGAGGGAATCATATTCTGACCATGTTGGAAATAATTAGGACCACAATTATGTTGTTAATTGTCAAGAAGAAAGAAGAAGCTAAGAAAATTAAAGGAATGTTGTGTTCAAAGATCAGGAAAAAGCTGGATGTTAATATCAAATATTCATTGAGGTAAATTTACCCTTTTTAATATATTGATGCCTTTAATCTGCCATGTGTATAATTACTGGTGGGGCTGATTACATGTTGTTGGACCAATACATGTATGTTTTTATTTTGCCATTTTTTAATATATTTATGCCTTATGTATGATTGTTGGTGGGGCTGATCACATGTTGTTTTTAATTTTGTTTTAGTGAATTCTTTTTAGGTGTGTTCCATCACATGCTGGTGGGGACATGTATCAGGTTGAATGTGGTCCAAGCAGTTAGCATGTGGTGGAACTAGTTGAGAAGTCCTGCTCATGCCAGAATTGGGATCTCACTGGCATCCCTTGCATGCATGCAATGGCTGTCATTCATCTAAAAGATGAGTTCCAAAAAACTTATATACAAACCTAACTTGCCATTTACTCTAACTTCATAAGACCAATAAGGGGTCCTAAGCAATGGGCGTTTGTGAAAAACATGTTGCCAATATTGCCTCCTATACTAAGAAGGCAACTTGGTAGACCTACTTAGGTGAGAAGGAAAGAACCTAATGAACCATAAACAATAGGAAGGTTAAGCATGAGAGGGGTGGAAATGAGGTACAATAAATGCAAAAAAATAGGCCACAATAAGAGGAGTTGCAAAGGGAAAGTTGGCTAAAACATTCCAGTAAGTCACATTGTATTGCTTCATTATATTAATTAAATTATGAAATTGTTTGATGGATTTCACTTGTTCCTGTAGGTTAAAAGACACAAAGTTTGTATTCACAACCAAGTGGTTACCCAACTCAGTAACAGTCTATCCCAAATCAGCGACAGTCTACCCCATATCAGCAAAAGGCTACCCTATCTCAGTAGGAGGTTGCCCCAACTTAGTTACAAATTGCCCCAATTCCTCAACAATCTGCCCCAACTCACCAACAAGATGCTGTGCCAAGAGAAAAGATTCCATTCATAAGGAAACCAACCACTGTTAGATGGATGTCTTCTACTCAAGAGTCATTTGTGACAAACTAATAATGACATTATGAACAAGACTTTATTTTGTTAACTTTTTGAACTTGTGTAAATTTGTCTATACCTACTACTAATTTATTAACTTAGTATATTATTATTTTTTGTAAACTTTCCTATGATTGCTATTGTTATCTAAACTTAGGCATATAGTCACTGATTTTTTTTTTATAAATTTGCCTACAATTCAAATATGTTCAATTGTATTAAATTGTAGGCAAATTTTGGCAATAGTTTTCCCTTCCTCTTGTAAACAATCTAGCATTAATATATGAGCATTGATCCATGCAATTTGGAAATAGTTTACCATTCCAATATGTTTCTGTTATTTTTTCATATGTTTTATCTCTTCTAACATATGGGCATTAAGAAATACAAATGATATGAAATGTAGATTAAACATTCTTTCAAGTCTTTCAACTTTGAAATGAAATCAAATGTGTGCGAATACCAGACCATTACAATAACCAAATATTCTCCCATTACAATTAGTCTTTAAACTTTGAACTCTGTAAGCAACAATATACCAGCAACCATGAATGAATAACAAAACATTATACCACCAACAATAATACAAAACATAAGCTGGTTTTTAGTGCTAACAATAACAACATAAGCTGGTTTAGGGTTTAAAAAATAGCAACAATATTACAAATACAATCACCAAAACCATGTTTTTCTCTCCCTCCTCCTTGCATCCTCCAATGTTCTCACTTTTTTTAGAAGACCCAACAACAAAATTTGTGAACGGGGCGTCAATAGTGGATCAAACCAGCTGAAAAAATGACATAGTTTCCGAAACACACTCCCAAACTTCTTACACCCAAAAAAAAAATCTTACTTGGGTTGTCATGGACCAAGACGTGTTTAATTTGGCTGATTTTTCACAATAGCACACCAGAATCACTCCAGGCATCTCCAGTTTTTCTCTTCTTCTCATCCTCCTTTTCTTCTTATTTTTCTATTCTTCCTCTACTGCCTAAACCCTAAATTGGTGCTAAAGGGGCTGTTTAAATTGGTGCTAATTGTCCAGTTGGACGGTTAATGAGACCAAGCGATCCTTCATCTTCCATGTCACTTTTCCGTTATGTTTGTAATGAAAAATGGTTAAAATGACTGTTTAGTTATTTTTCTAAAGTTGAGTGACTGAAATGAAACCTAGGTGACTATTTTGTCAGTTGCCCCAAAGTTGATTGACTGTTGGTGTAATTTACCCTTAAGAATAAAACCACATCATTTAACTAAGGTTTGTTTTGATATTTTGTTTTTTGGAAAATTGAAATATTGTTTAGAAAAACACATACCAATAAACAATCATAATCATATTTCATCTTAACATGAAATAATATTTTTTATATGTTCATTCATAATCTAGAAACATAATCCAGAAATAACCATAATCATATGACAAACTAATGGTATAATCCAAAAACAACCATAACTATAATTATAATAGTAGTACTAAGCATGATCACTCAAATATGAAAAGATTTATATTTAGATTTAGATCACCCTTCGAGGATGAAAATAAAGAATCATAAGATGGAGTCATAGCAAGCTTTTTTGGTGCAATCATTCTTGCATTCTCACTTGTCGTTGCCTTTCCTCTAATCCCATTGTTAAGCTCGGAAATACCAAAAGAGGGATGGATGTGTATTTTAATTTTTTTTCAAATGAAAGCTAAAAATTTGAAAATAAATCAACATAAAGATTTATAGCGACTTGGGCTAAATGGTCTACTTCCACTACATTAACTTCACTTGCTAAGGATATTTTCCAATTCACTACTTTGAAATGCGACCTTTTAAGAAAAATGTATAACATTTATAATCCCTATCTTTTATTAATGCTAAGATATGAAATTTTTTCCTCCTACTTCTCAAGGCTTAACTTAGAACCTCTCTAGTTTATATGGCTCAATTAGTAACCCTCCCAATTTACAAATTGATAAAATGATGAAACCAAAGAAACCTCTCTAAAGTGGATGTTTACAAGGTTTAAGCACATAAAAGATAGAATAAGACATAGAAATATTTTAGAATGAAGCACTAAAGACTACATACAAGAGAAAGATGAAGAAAATAAAGCTCTTAACATATTTTTTCTTGACATTGCTTGGATATTGATTTCTTATTTTTAGGAGTGTTCTTAAGGTGTTATATATATATATATATTAACGAATTGATTTGTAGCTATTTGAATCGTTGAAGACAAAAAAATAACGTTGCTATGTGAAAATTTGTGTTGAAAAACTACCTTGCAACCTTATGTACCACTACTTAACTAAGGGTATCAATACTTTTGGGTCAAGTATCGATACCTCAAGAATAGGTATGGATACTTTTCCCTCTAAAATTGTCTGTGACTACTGACTTCCCAAGGCATCAATACTGAAACCCTTGATATCGATACTTAGACACTAAAATGCTTCAAAACAATTTTAAACACTTTAGAACAATGTAAGATCAAAGAAAAAAAATTATGTATAAGACAAAACACATTTAGAACATATTTTTGAGTATTTAAAATTTGAAAATATTTAATGAGATTTTCGATAATATTTCTACAAAATAACATAGGAATAAATATGTAAAATTTATCTTAAATGTTGTTATATCAAAAGTTTGATAAATCAAAGCTAACAATCTCACATTTTTATATTACAAAAATTTAAGAGAAATTTACATTTTAAAAACCTCCCTAATCATTTAGACATTTTTAAAACATACCCCTTAATAAAAGTATTCCTTGAAAATTTAAGTTCAAACCACAAGGAAAATTCTTGAAGCAAATTCAATTTTAATAAGAAACGTGACAACTAAATAAATGAAATTCAATAAATTCCAAAATTTTAAAAACGACTTTATGCATACACTTAAACACAATTTAGCTTATATTCATAAAGTACCTACTAGTGTCATGTATTCAAATTACATAAAAATAAACATAAATTCATTATTATCAACACATTGTAATATTTAAGATAAATATTTAAAACTTATGCACAAATGTACACAAATTTAAATACAAAATTACAAATTTTGAATTTTATCTTCCCCTTTTGATATATCTAATACCGAATAAAACACCATACTAATTATTGTTAAAAATACAAAAAAACAATCAGAAACATTCAAAAAATAAGAGAATAAATATCAAATTAACAACACATTGAATAGAAATCATATTTTATTCATGCCAAACACAATTCCATGTGCATTCATGAAAGCAAAAGAATTTCAAGGAAAATGATACTGCAAAGAGACATTATTCAAATTAATTTGTAAAAACAAACTGTATGCAATATCCCATAGTACATATATTTCAATTCTAATTACATAGAGGTGTCATTAAAAAACATGCCTAAAGAGACAAGCCAATTGTTCTCATGATATGATTCTTATGTCAAATGTAACAACCCGTTTTTTTAGTGCTACTGGAAATGGTGGTTTTAGAACCCTATATTTCAATGATTGAGCTCGTAAATATTATTATATAATATTTATGAGTCTATTTTAGTATTATATTAGTTTTTGGTACATTAATTTATTTGAATAGATAGTTAATTAAGGTAAGATGACTAAATCGTAAAATTTAATCGCTATAACTATAGATTTTTAAGTTGTTAAGGGATCAACTAAATAATTAGACTAATTTTTAGTTATGTTTGGTGGATGATGTTGTTTTCATGCATGTTAAAAGAGTTAAACATGATTAATTATAGATGAATAAAGGTTTAAACTAAAAGATCCTAATATTTACAATTTTACCAAGCTATATAAGTTAATTTATGGGAAAAAAATCATCATCTTCCATCCATTTTCATCTCCATTGAAGTCCAAGGGATAAAAGAAAGGTTTTTTATTTTTATTTTTCAATCTTTATTCTTCAAATTGGTAAGTGATTTCAAGTCCATTTCTTGTAATTTTTATGTTTTCGAGATCCCGGGAGCTTGATTTAACTAGGCCAATGACTATTTTTCAAAAATGTTAAAGTTCATAAAGGTTTCCATTGTTGAATCTTGAAGCTTTTGCTACTAAATTCATAGATTTTGAGTTTAGATATGAAAAAAAATGATTAATTTGTAAAGTGAAATTTATTAGTTTTGAATATGGGGACTAAAGTGTAAATATTTTGAAATTGAGATTAAATTTCTGTAACTTTAGATATTAGAGGGTTGTAGAAGGATGAAATTGAGATTATTTTTGAAATCAATCTGTGAACACCTTCACCCCAAGCCAGTTTGGACTGTGAGGTCGGAAGATAAGTAGTCCTTGCTGACTCATTATGTTAGTAGAAAATTGAAATATCTTGTTGGGGTAGCGACTAGTTGATTGACGAAGAACCCAAAACGACAGTTGATGGGGATTACTGAAAGGAGCTAATCACCTATAAGTAAGATTTGATTCATTCTCCTTTTCTATCTCTTGAAGTTTATTTCTTTTATGATATTTTGTTTTATTATTATTATAAAAATCTGAAAAATCCTTTATTTTATGTTTCCATACTGTAACTAATTTAAAGTACTAATTAAATATTTTAGTGTTTAGGTTAGAATTGATCTAGCACTCTCCTCCCTTGGGTATGATCCTCGAAGTACTCACCTACTCCTTTGTAAAGCTATATTACAACTCGACCTGTATATTTGCAGATACCGTCTCTTATTTCTATATTTTATTGCAATATTCACACTCTAGAGTTAGTACATCCGAAGGCGGTCAGGTATGATCCCCGGAATACTTCTAAGTGTTTCGTCGTACTAACTATATTACAATTTGACCCGTGCACTTCCAAAGGCTGACATTCTAAATTCTTATGTTTTTGGTGTTATATTTTTATTGTAAACGATAACTCACTTATAGGCGGTCACATAGAAATTTCTGTAGCTTGACATAAGTTTATGACTAGATGTGGTAAGAAAATCCCGGCTTTGTCCCGGATCACACAGTGCAACATAAATTTGTAGATTCATGTCTTTACACAAATGCGTTTTTTTTTTTTACAAAATATAAGCTAATAAAATGGCTCGGAAAGGATCAACAGTTCTAGAACTAGGTACGGGGCTGATTCTTGTGTAGAGAAGATGTTTCCAAAGTTTGGCTAATGGAATGAGTAGAGCTGGATTAAACGAGAGGGGTAGATTCGTATCTATCTCTCATTCCCATTCTCTTCAACCTTCCGTCAGGTAAAGCATTATAGAGTCCAAATATATGCTATGAAAATTTCTTAACTCAAGCAATATAACCTCGTTATTTTCATATAAAGAAGCATTATAATACTTATAAATTATAGAAGGATATGTACTTTATCATAAACTTTATCATCATTAGCAAATTTTAGATTAGTATAGAATTCAAAAACCATAGGGGGCAATGCAGACCTCTAAGGCCAAAGATAAAATTCTTCTAACAGCTCGACTTTGGGTCTAGTTGGAACAGTGGTTTCAGGACCACAAATCCGATGCGGTAAAATTTATTTTTATTATATTTCTATGGCCTACAGTTTTATGAAATGATTTCATGAAAATTTTGACGTTTAGGCACTTAATTTAGTAAAAAAAGACTGAATTGTAAAACGTACAAAAGTTGAGTTCTACTTGTTAAAGGTGTCCAATTGTCATGAGATTTTAGATTAGTGGTCCTTAGTTGGTAATTATACCATTGGATAAGTTCGTGGACAAAAATGGATATGAATAGCTGAAATTTTAAAGTTATGCATTAAGGGTATTTTTGTCATTTGGTAAATAAATGAATTAAAAGGAAAAATAAAGCCAAAATATTTTTTCATCTTCTTCTCCATGTGCAGAAATTTAAAAGGTCACCATAGCTAGGGTTTGTTCAACTTCCAAGATTGATTATAAGTGCATCCTAGCCCCGTTTTTAATGCTCTTTACATTTTTGAAGTCGTTATCATCCGATCTATCCATTTCTACCATTAATTTGAGTTATGGTTGATGTCTAGGGTTTGACCCATGTTAGACATGTATGTGTTTTGATGGCTAATGGTAGGTTATGCATGTTTGATGTGTGATAAACAACTTTTACTAAGTGATTTTTCATGAAAACACCTAAAAAGGACCTATTTGTAGTTGTAAAATGGGTAGAAAAAATCTGATTTAACAGAAACTATGGGATGCTATAAGCATGAAATTGGTTCGGATAGGCTTGGGCTATCAAGAAATTGAATACATTTTATTTTACGAGCCTAGGGACTAATTTGTAAAAATGTGAAACTTTAGGGGCAAAAAGTTAATTTTTCCATAATGTGATGTTTGGACTGATTTGAGTAATGTGAATATTAAATAAGCTAAATTTTCTATTATAGATTAAGAAAAACGAAGTTTGGACCTTGATCGGGGAAAAAGTAAGGTGTTTGACAATTAAATCCCATTTCTACTATTTTTTGTACCGAGGTAAGTTCGTATGAAAATAATGCATTGTTTTATTTATGTTTTAATTGCTTTAATATTGTATGAATTATGATTGACTCCTTGGATGTAATCGATAAAGTTTGACCAGTGAGAAATCCCAGGTTAACCTTAGGAGTAGGTAGGATACGAATGTCATGACATTAGGGTAATTTAAGATTACGTTTAATACCATATCTGGGATATGAAATCGATATGAGACTTCATGTAAGACCATATCTGGGCTATTAGTATCGATAAGAGATCCCATGTAAGACCATATCTGGGATATGACATTGGTATGGTATTGTGTGTGCGAGATTCCCGAGTATCCTTTAGTATTCCAAGTGGTTCAACGGGAAATTCAACGAGTATGTCAAAGTTGTGAAAGGTTATGGTTATGTTGCAAGTTGGTACAGGTACCTACGTAAAACTCATTTACTAATGAGCTTGATATGTAATGAATCCCTCTGTAAGGTTATGAATGAGTAAGTTATGATTAGAAGATCTTGATATTAATTATGCCAAGTTCATCATGTTTATTTGTATGTTACATGTGTGATTATAATGCTTATTATTTTCATAGGAACTAACTAAGCTATATACCTTTCTTTTCCCTTGTTTTATAGTGTCACCAAGCCAGCTCGGGGATCTGAAACTATCGGAGATCCATTCACACTATCAACTGAATATTTTGGGTACCATTGATTTTAATATTTTGAGTTATGGCATGTATAGGGACTTGGTCATTTTGTTATGTGTCATAATTGATTTAGCTAAATATGGTGGCTGATAATTCATTTTGTGAATGGCCATTGAAATTAGCTAATATCGGTTTAAATATATATATATATGCATATGATGATGCTTTTCATGGATATGGGAAATTGCATGATTTGAGTTAAGATATATGTGATGTTTGTGTATGATAAATGATAACATGTGAATAGGGTGTTGAAGCCTTAGTTGTGGCTGATTTGGTTGATGGTATATGCTTGGAATGGTTTTATGTTTGTTGTGTAGGTCTATGCATGGAAGGGTGACAAAATGGCTTGGTAAATAGCTTTATTTTTGTCCACACAGGTAGACACACGGGCGTGTGTGACACACAGCTTGCCCCATGGACATGTGTTTCGGCTATGTGTCCCCTGTACCTTAATTTTTGAAAAATAGAATGCTCAGTATCGAGCATATAGGCAGAGTCACGGGTGTGTGTCTCAGTCGTGTGGATGACACGGCCTCGAACACGGGCGTGTGCCCTGGTCGTAAGAATTCTGCACCTATTTTATGTGAAATCATGAAAATTAAATCGACCACATGGCCTAGCACACGGGTGTGTGGCACGGCTGTGTGGCACAAGTCAGAGAGCTCCCTATTTTGAACATGGCCTGTAGCACGGGCGTGTCTAAGGGTCACACGGGTGTGTGAGCCCTGTGACATGAAAAAATTTCTTAGTGTTGTATGTTTTTCTAAAGTTATCAGTTTAGTCCTAAACTATAACAGTCCAGTTTAGACCCTAGTCGGATTAGTGGTTTCGAGACCATAAATTTGTGTCAAAAATGTTTTATTATTATTTTTCGTGTTTACAGTATGTGATTAAGCATGTGTGAAAGTTCCATGATTTAATTTGATCAATTGTGTGTTTAAATTGTAAAAAGAACTTAATCGTAGAAAATGCAAAATTGTCCTTCTATTTGATTAGGTGCCGAATTGATGTGTCTTATTAAGTTTGAAGTCCTTATGTGGTAAATGAACCCTTGGATTAATGCATGGACAAAGATGGACATATGTTAGTGGGATTTTAATGTTATTATTAAGGTTACAAAGGTGATTAAATAAATAATGGATAGTTTAATTAAACAAAACATGCATTAAACCATTATGTTCATCTTTTAGCCAAAAATAAGAAAAAGAAACAATGGTTTTAAGCTTTCATAACATTCGGTCATTGAAGGCTTTGATTGAGGCATGTTTTTGTTTCGATTTTTGATAATTTCTATTTTTTGTGATCGTTGCTTCGTGTTATCTTAAGCCCATGTCTTAATTTTTGAATTTGATGAAGATTTAAAGTTATGCCATTGATGATTTTGTAAGCTTTGTGATGATAGTTGTTGAAATATAAAAGCTTGTTGTTAGATTAGTATATTTTGTCTTTGAAATTTTGGTGAATTTGACTATTATGGACTAATTTGTGAAAATGAGAAATTGAAGGACTAAAATGTGAAATAAATGAAATATGTGGGCTTATATGAAGTGTAGTAATATTTGGCTTAGCTTGGGTAAAATGAAATTATGTGTATTTGGTGATTTTATGAAATAGTGACTTAAATGTCAAAATGTGGAAATATGAGGGATAATTTGTAAAATGCCCTAAATATGTGTACTTGGATTGAATTGAATGGTTTGGTGAATGAATAAGCTATATTTGAATGTGAATAGATCAATAACCAAAGAAAATGAACTTTGATCGGGGAAAGTCGAAAGTGGTCGAGTAGTCGTTTTCATCCGTTTATATCCGTAAGAGGTAAGTCGATATACAAATAAATGTGTTTAGATTGAATAAATATTGCTTATATGTGAATAAATTGTGTTGTATGATTATTTGAGCTGAATATGTGAACTCCAACAAGGCTCCGATAATGTGACGATATCCGAAAAGTCCTGTACAAACCTTAGGAAGTAGTTAGGATACATATGTCATGACATAGGGTTCCGATAGGTGTTATCGTGTAAGACCATGTCTAGGACGTTGGCATCGATTTGAGTTATACGTGTAAGACCCTGTCTGGGACAGTGGCATCGATATGTGATTACATGTAAGACCACGTCTGGGACGTTGGCATTGTACAAGATTTCTGACTATCCGAGTATCATTATTGATTCCGAATGGTTCAATGGGCATTCCAAGAAATGAATAATTATGTGAAATGTGTATCTGATGTAGGTACATTTGAAGTGTATACAAAGTTTGAGTAAGAAAAGTAAGTATATGTGAAAATGTGGAATTGGGATATATGTATGGATATATTGAGATAAGATGTGTTATATAAGATGTGTTATAGACAAATGTGCTATGATCAAATGAGCTACATGGAGATGTGATATGTTGGTAGGCAAGTGGTTAGAAACAATTGAGCCAAAGGAAATATATGAATTTGCGATTGTGTTATGCTATAATTTATGTGAATGAATTGGTTTATAAATTTTCTATATGATAAGTTTATTTGTATATGGCTTACTAAGCTTTTGAAAGCTTACTTTGTGTGTGTTTGCATTGTTTTATAGATTATCGAAGCTACTGGAAGCTCGAGGATTGTTGAGGATCATCACCACACTATCAAACTATACTTTGGTACCTTTTTGAAATGTATATATATTGAAGTATGGCATGTATAGGCTAGAAGTGTTAAAATATGTTTTGGAACATGTATTTATAGCCATATGAATATGGTAAATTTAGTCCATGCTTTGTGATGCAAATTTAGTATATTTTTGATGAAAGGTTGGCATATTGAGTTGGGAAGTTTTGGATGAATTTATACATAGAAGTGAATGATTTTGTTATGGGTCAAATTGTGTATAAATTTGATATGTTAGGGTTGCTTTGAATCATAAAATGATACTTGTAGGTATAACCCTTAATGGGTGGCAATTTGGCCTTGCAAATGGCCTATAATTGCCCACACAGTTGAGCACACGGGCATGTGTCCCAACCGTGTCCTTCACTGTCCAATTTTGAAGTAAATCAGTGTTGCACACGAGTGTGTGACAGGCCATGTGATTCAATTCAGTATAGCGTACGGGCATACACATGGGCGTGTGACAGGCCGTGTGGCTTTAGTCAGTTTTGTACACGGGCCGAGACACGAGCCAAGGCACGACCGTGTGAGGCACATGGCATAGCCACACGGGCATATACCCTATTTTGAAAGAAATTTTTTATGAGTTCTGTAAAGTTTCGTATGTGCTCGGTGTAACACCCCATACCCGTATCCGACGCTGGAACAGGATAAGAGACATTACCGTACTTAACCTTACTTAAACATGAAGTATTAGGCTATAAATTTTCTTTCAACTTAAAACTTCTTCTTAATCATAATTTACATATCATGGGCCTATGAGGACTTAAACATACATCCAGAAGGTTTCGGAATTCAACCGGAAATTTTTACACACTTTGAAAATTTTTGCTTAAACAGTGGTCACACGCCCGTGTGACTTGGGACACGCCCATGTGGGCAGGCCGTGCGGTCGCACACGCCCATGTCCCTAGCCCGTATATAATTTATTCTTATTTCAAACCTATAGGGGTTTTTACACAGCTGGGCACATGCCTGTGTCTATAACCCGTGTCCTCCACACAGCCTAGACATGCCCGTGTCTTCTGCCCGTGAAGCACTCTGTTTATGACGTCATCAGACCCTTATTAGCACACGGACATGGCACACGCCCGTGTGCTGGCATGTGTGAAGAATCATATTCTCGTAAGTTGATGCAGGGGACACACGACCTATTAGCACACCCATAGAGCTGGCCATGTGTCACACATGGCCTCGACACACGCCCATGTGGACACTTGGAGGCTATTTTCCAAGCCAATTGCCACCCTCAAACATAAACACACTTATACCAACTCAAGCAATGCATAATGTAACATTTATACACTATGAATAATACCCAATTCATCATCAATATGACATAATTCAAAATGATCAAACTTCTATATGTACCATACTCAAAATAATCAAATTTACTATACCAAAATAGTGGTTGATAGTGTGATCCGAGCTTCCACGTTCTTCGATCCCTGAACTAGCTTGACAATGCTACATGAAGAAGGAAAAGAGAGAAGTAAGCATATAGCTTAGTAAGTTTGCATGAAATCTTATGTAGCAACATAATTGCTCAAAATAAACTCATTCATCATGAATAAAAAACACATAAACCTAAAGTGCTTAAACTTACTTACTTACTCATACTTACTTTTACTCATACTTACCCATCACATTAGGGTTACCTTAACTTGTATTTACTCATGGTACCTGTATCATTCATTATATAGTTTAGCACTTAAACTATCATAGGCAATAACTTAAATCTCTATCTTCCTTAACTTGAATAAAATTCTTTATCATTCTTATACAACTTATCTCATCATCAACCTTACTTACTTTGTTCTTAGTACTTTTTCATCTCATTCTTTTGCCCGTTGAATTTCTCAGAATACCAGAGGATACACAATCTCATTAAACAAGTATCTTGATACCAATGCCATATCCCAGATACAGTCTTACAAGGGATCACCTCATAATACTGATGCCATATCCCAAATATGGTCTTACACGGGATTCCTTAGCTTGATATCGTTGCCATGTCCCAGACATGGTCTTACACGAAATTTTCCTTTGGTACCGACGCCATGTCCCAGTCATGGTCTTACACGGGACCTTCCTCGTATGGTGTCGATGCCATGTCCCAGACATGGTCTTATACGAGACCTTCCTTATATGGTGTCGATGCCATGTCCCAGACATGGTATTATACGAGACCTACCTTATTCGATACTGATGCCATGTCCCAGACATGGTCTTGTATAGGATCTACGTTCGGTGCCGATGCCATGTCCCAGACATGGTCTTACACGGGACCTACATTCCTTGATGCAAATGCCATGTCCCAGACATGGTCTTACACTGGCTTTCCTCATCTCATGTTGTGACATAGGTACCCTCGTTATTCTGAATCTTTAATCGGGACTTTCACTTACTTATTCTTATTGATTTCCTTATTAGACATTGTCAATAACCTTTATTAAAATAATGTGCATTATACAACATAGCAAGTAATTTGATCATAAGAGCATATGTATCTATAATTTCACACAAACTTACCTCGGTACTCCAAAATATGTGTAGAGTCCAGAACTTTGTTCTTTCCTCGATTTCGGTCCGGGCTTCGTGTTTCTTGATCTATAATGACAATTTAACTTGTTTAACACTTATATTGATAAAATTGACTCATAATTTATACTTTAGCAAAAATTTCATTTTTGCCCCCCAACTTGATCATAATTATACTTTTTCTCTTAGGCTCGTAAAATGATTTTCATTGAAGTTTCTTATATTTCAGACCTAGCCGAATCATATTCGTAACTATAGCAACCTTTAATTTTTACTATTTCACTCATGTATGACCATTTTCATAACTTTTAGAATTTGGTCCTTATATGCATTTTTTATAAAAATCACTTAGAGAAAGATGTTCATCCTACATCGAACTTTCATAATCTACCATAAAACATCAAAATACATGCATGTCATACATGGGTAAATTTTTGAACATGAACCCTAACTCAAAATATAGCTAGAAATAGCTAAACCGAGCTACGAGGGTTTCAAAAATACAAAGAACATTAAAAACGGGGCTAGGATGCACTTATTATCAAGCTTGGAAGTTGAAGAAACCCTAGCTATGGCTCCTTGCAAATTTCGGCTAAGGTAGAAAGAAGATGGACATGATTTTTGGCTCATTTTTCCCTTTTAATTCTTTAATTAACCAAATGACAAAAATGTCCTTAATGGCCCTTTTTTGAGATTTTTCCTTCCCATGTCCATTTATGTCCATCATAATACTTAATGGTCTAATTTCTAAATAAGGACCTCTAATAATTTTTATGATGCTATTTCATACTTAAATCTTCTAAAATCTCATATTTTTCTAATCTTTGTAATTTTTTTCTAATGAACAACTTATTCACTAATTAATAAAATTCCTTCATGAGATTTTCAAATAATCATGCAAGTACCTCATAAACCTCATAAAAATCATTAAAACATATATTTCTACTTCGAATTTGTGGTCTCGCACCACTATTCCGACTAGGCCCTAAGTTGGGCTGTTATAATTCTCCCCCCTGAGGGATTTTCGTCCCCGAAAATCTTACCAGTAAAAATGTTTGGGTACTGATTCCTCATAACCTCCTCGGGCTCCCACGTAGCCTTTTCTACCCTATGTCTCTGCCATAAAACTTTCACGAGAGCTATACTTTTATTCCTTAATTGCTTGACTTCCCGGGCTAGAATTTTAATTGGTTCCTCGCCATAAGCCATGTCTAGTTGAATTTCAACATCTGTAGGTGTAATCACACGCGAAGGATCCGGTCGGTAATGTCACAACATGGACACGTGAAATACATTGTGAATCCTTTTGAACTCAGGTGGCAAAGCCAACCGATAAAACATGGACTCAATTTGCCTTTCCGGCCGAATCTAAGAACTTTTCTCCATGGCGACACTTTCAAAAATAATCTATCACCGACTTGGTACTCAATCTCTTACTTTTTCAAGTCTGAATAGGATTTTTATCAATCGGAAGCAGCTTTTAAGCAATCTCGAATCACCTTTACTTTTTATTCGGTTTCTCTAACCAAATCAACCCCGTGAATCCGGTTTTTTTTTAAGTTCAGTCCAATATAAAGGCGTTCGGCACTTACGCCCATACAAAACCTTACAAGGCGCCATTTTCAAACTTGGCTAAAAATTGTTATTGTAGGCGAATTCCACCAACGGTAGATATCTTTCCCAACTGCCTTTAAGTATGCAACACCGAAGCATATCATCAAGTACTTGTATTAACCTCTCTGACTGACCGTCGGTTTGGGGATGAAAAGCCGTACTAAAACTCAACTTTGTGCCCAAAGCCTCTTGCAGCTTTTTCCAAGGTTTGGACGTAAATCTCAGATCTCTATTCGATATAATCGATAGAGGCACCCCATGAAGCCTAACAATCACTGAGATATACAAATTTGCCAACTTATCGAGTGAGTAGTCGACACGTATGGGTATGAAATGGGCTGACTTCGTAAGTCTATTGACTACTACCCATACAATATCTTTCTTGCTCGGTGTCAACGAAAACCCCATTACAAATTCCATGGTTACTCTGTCCCATTTCCACTCAGGCACCATAATAGGTTGAAGCAAACCCGAGGGTACTTGGTGTTCAGCTGTAATAGCCCAGTTTAGACCCTAGTCAGAATAGTGGTTTCGGGACCACAAATCTAAGGTTAGAAAAATATTTTAATATTATTTTTTATGTTTATAATATGTGATTGGGTATGTGTGAAAATTCTGTGTGAAAATTTTATCGATTGAGTGTCGAATTATGAAAAGGACTTAATCACATAAAATGTAAAAGCTGTTTGCTGATTTTTAAAGTGCTAATTTGGCATGACTTATTAAAATGTGGATCCTTATGTTGTTATTAAACCAATTGATATTAAATGGATGATAATAGCATGGCTTTTGGTGTTACTATTAATATTCATTAAGGGTAATTTAGTAAATGGTGTAATAATATGTAAAATAATTAAAACTACAAGAAATTTAAGCCATATTACAATAATTTTTTGCCGAAACTTGAAAGAAAAAGAGAGAAACAGGGCTTTGAAGCATTCAACCATAGTTGCTCAAAATCAAATTATGTTTTGAGCTCGGTTTTTAGCAATTTTTACGTTTTTGTGATCGTTACTTAGTGTATTATCAAACCCATGCATAAATTTTATAAATTGATGGTGATTTTGAGATATGCCATTGATGAATATGTGAGCTTTATGTTGTTAGTTGGTGATATATTAAAGCTTAGTGTTGGGTTAACATAGTTTGTATTTGAATTTTTGGTGAAATTGAGTAAATTAGACTAAATTGTGAAAATGAGAAATTGGAGGACTAAAATGTAAATTAAATGAAATATATGGGCTTATATGAGACTAAGGAGAATTCAGCCAAAGTATGGTGTAGTGAAATTTTGTGTATTTTTGTGATTTTGTGATAGAGGGACTAAAGTGTCGAAATGTGAAAATGTGAGGGTTATTTTGTAAAATGCCCTAAATATATGTGTTTGGACTACATTGAATGAATTGGTGATTTAATGAGCTAAATTTGAATATGTATAGACCAAGAAAGGAGAGATTTGGATCAAGATCGAAGCAAAGACAAAGTACTCGATTGATTGGCTAATTTCGGTATTTCAACGTCTGAAGTAAGTTTGGATATGTACAAGTTGTTAAATTTATATCTATGTGATGTGAAATGAATGAATGTATAGTTATTGAATTAGAAATGTTATATATGAGATTGAGAAATGTGGCACTAAGTGTGCGTTATTGGAAATCGAGACAGAATTGAATAGCACAGTGTGTGCGAAATAATGGAAGCTTCGGCTTTACTGACTAGCACTGTGTGTGCGATACGGAATTGAGTTTAGTTTTATATTGAGGCACTAAGTGTGCGATATTATTTAAGCTTCGGCTATGAATTGGGTACTAAGTGTCCAATTGAATAGAAGAAATAAAGAAGATTGATCGGAATGTGGTATCGAGCATTGAATAGCAAAAATTGGTTGTAAACTAGGTGTTGGCAAAGGTATGTATGAAACCTATGTGGTTGGTAAATTTGAAAGTAGATGAATGGATGGCTATGTGAGTATTGGATATAGTTGAGCTTGTGTATTTTGTTAAATTATCTATGTGATGGTTTAAATTGTAAGATTAGTTTGATTCAATGAGTTAACTGTGTTATATTACGAATTTACAAAGCTTTAAAAGATTACTGTGTGATGTGTTTCTCTGTTTTACAGTGTTAGTAAAGCTAGCACAGGTTCAGGGATCGTCAACGATTCAATCACACTATCGACCATCTATTTTGGTATTTTGAAAGTTGTATGTACATGTGGTATATGGCATGTATAGGCTAGTGATTTTGGGATGTTTGAACCTTGCCATGTGATATGGCTTGGAAGTTGAATAATATAAGCTTATATATGTAGACTTTGAAAATGATGAAAGTGGTTTGAAGTAGTGAGGATGAAAATGGTATATTTGATGTTTGAATTAGTTGATGAGTATTGTGTTCTAAATGTGAACTTATGGTATGGATTATATGATGCTTTTTTTATATGTTTTGAGAAGTACATTTGATACTTTGTATGGACTTATTTGTGATGGTATTGAGTAAGGAAATAGATGATGTTGAGGATGATTATTTGGTGCATATAATGGTATGTTTTGGTTTCCAATTGGGGTATAAATGAATGAGATTTGAAACTTGTAGGTGATTCAAAGTGTGGATGGTAATTTGGCCTTAAAAATGGCTTATAATTGCCCATACGGTTGAGCACACGGGCGTGTGGCTCGACCGTGTCTTTTGAATTTGTAATTTGATACAAGTTAGACTCGACCACGGGCAAGACACACGGGCGTGTGACTGGCTGTGTGCATCAAGTCAGTAGTGACTACGGGCTGGACACACGGGCGTGTGATTGGCCGTGTGGTGCAAGTTAGTGTCGACCACAGATGAGGCACACGGGCGTGTCTTAGGTCGTGTGGACAAGTTAGTAGGTATGCCCTGTTTTGCCATGGCTTGGACACATGGGCGTGTCCGAGGCCGTGTTCCTCATGGGCATTTGACCTATGTAACTTACAAAAATGCTTGAACTTCAAAAATTTTCGTGTGTATTCGGTTTAGTCCCGGCCCTATTTTAAAGCATGTTGAAGGTCTCATTGACCTATATAAGGGATTATATGAATGTGAATTGACATGTTTGGTTGTGAAATGATATGAAATGTTTGGAAATGATTAGTAATGCCTCTTAACCCTAATCCGGTGACGGTTACAGGTTAGGGGTGTTACATTTATTATTATTAGAGCTACAGTTTAGTCGATTCTCAGACTAACGTACCGCGTGTGAGTCTAGCTATACATGCCATATATATATAATCACAATAGTGTGATGAATCCTGACAGTTGAAAATGTGTTTTCATATAGTAATGGATCCCGATTGTGCAGTTGTTGACAATGTAGAGAGTAACATGCCTGCTCTCGCTCAAGGGACTACGCCGGCCACATCTAGGCTGAATGATGGTACCCAAGAGGGAGAGGCTAAGCAAGCCTTCTTCTGAATAATGAGTGAGTGGTTTTTGGAGTTCGTTCGAACGAATCCGGCTGCTCCACAACCTCTACCCCCACAAGTATCGATTGTGCCACAAGTTATAGATCCGATCCGATTGTATAAACCTCCTGTGGATAAAATCTGAAAGTATGGGGCCAAAGAGTTTAGGGCCACAGCTGGTGATGATGCTGAGAGAGCTGAGTTTTTGCTTGAGAATACAGTTTGAGTGTTTGATGAAATGTCATTGACTTTTGATGAATGAATTAAATGTGTAGTTTCCTTGTTGAGAGATATGGCATATAACTAGTGGAAGACATTGATATGTTGTAATATCCTGAAATAGGGGTAAATTTTTATTAAATTATTTTTCCTGTATATGCTTGAAGAGATGGAATGCTATGCTCATTTGACTTGTTTTAGGGCCTAGTCATAACCCCGGGGTAGGTCTGACTTGGGGTTAAAAACTTCTTTTTAGCACTTGAAAGGAGGAAGCTAGACAAATGAGGATTTAAAAATTATTGGTGCGAAACATGACACAAGGAAGCAGGTGATAAGGTGGTTGGGACGCTACCTAGGGAGCTAGAATGGCGCGGCAGAGCAGGGGTTCGAGCTACCGAATTTACGCTTGGGGCTTTTATTTTTGCGTTAGGAATGAGGTGTTGGGCTAGGCCTTAAAAATAAATGGTAGGGGCTAGGGACATGAAAGTTGGCCTGGCAAAGTGGCTTGGGGGAGCCACTTAGGGCCTGGGTGAACGCCGCCCCAAGCAGGAGGGAGGACTCGAGTTCGAGTCATGATGGAGGCGAGGTATGTTTTATTTTTTCCTTTAAGCGTTAAGACAATGGGGAGCGTAGGAAGGAGCCCTTAAAAGAAATTGTAGGGGGTTTATATCACAAATAAACGCCTTGGCAAAGTGGCCTAGGGCGTTACTTGTAAGCAGTTCCAGCTGGTACTAGGTTCGAGTGGCGTGGGCAGAAAATGGGTGTTTTGTTTTTGCATGCTGGCGTGAAGGAGAAGAGCTAATGGCCTGCACGTGGGGCTTTTAGTTTGATAAGGATAGAACTTGTTTTTGTTGTTGAATTCGGCTGGAAGTATGGAATAAATATTATTTATTTCTTTTATTTTTTTTAGAGGTGATAAGGGATAAGATAAAAATAGGTATTGTTTTTAATTTTAAATGGATGGGGATAAGCTTAATGTTTGTTTCTAAATTCGGCTGGAAGGGTAAGTATTATTATATTTTTAATTTATTTATTTGAAGAGGTGGCTAAGTGATGGGATAAAGGATAAAACATTGTTATATTTTATTTCAAATGGGTGATAGTTATCACATTAGGGAGACGGCCAAAATAGGGACTCTTTAGGGGCTTGCTTAATCGGTTTTTAGTAATAAGGGGGGGTGCCGAAATTCATTTAATTTTTTGCTCTTCTATTCTTCCCAATTTTCTTGGTCGAATTCTCTCTTGTCCACATTGCCCAAAATTCTTCAAACCCCTTTCTTCTTTTATTTTATTTGGTCGAACCTATCACCCCCATCCTACTCAAAAATTCATCTCCCATTGGTGTTAGCCGAATATCTTCATCAACACTTGGGAGCCATAGCCGAAATCTCTTCACTTTTAGTCTCTTCAAGGAAACAATAGAGGTAAGTGTTTCTTTTAAAAATCGGGTTCTTTTCTCTTCCTTTTAATGTGCCAAAAGCTTGAGAATAGGCCGTGGTAAGGTTGGCCGGATATGTATAGGGTTTTGATATTGTAACTTTTGTGTGTAGCCGACACTAAGGAGCATTTCGGGATTTGATTCTTCAAGGGATCTCAACAAGAGAAGTGACAACTTCGGGATTTCGGTAAGAGTGGGAAGTGGTTAGGGATATTCGGCCAAAGGCCCTTTTTGGTATCTAAGTATAACCAAACGTGCATTATGGTTTTAGGGGCTAATCAGCAAAGGAAAACAGAGGCTTCCGGGATTTCAATTTGCTTTGGAGTAATACGAGAATACGTTTCGGGATTTTATGATATCGTATAGATTCAGGATTTCTCCTTAGATCTTCGGTTAAACAGGTGTGTAAACTCTTACACACTTTATTAGTTGGTATTGCTTATTATATTACCGTAACTTTTGTGATAGTGAATTTCCTTGTGGGCTTGAGCATGGATTCCGGGTAAGTCGCTTATGATTTTAAATATATATGAATGACATGTTGAGTAATATGCTATGCCATGACTTATATGCATGATTGATGATAATATGATAAGCATGTTGTGAGCATGTTGGTAATGGGATTGAAGAGAGGAGGGGGAATATTCTCTATGGACTGTCACCAGTGGTTTTGACCACAAGATGGGTTGGCCCCATCAGTTTAATTGTGACTTCGATCACCAGTGGTTTTGACCACACCGTTGAGATAAATCGTGACTAAGTCCCAGTGGTTTGGTACCACCAGTGGTTTTGACCACATGTTGATAATTGTGACCTATGGTCATCAGTGGTTTTGACCACACGATGGGTTGGCCCCATCATTGGATTTGTGACTCCGGTCACCAGTGGTTTTGACCACCAGTAGTTTTGACCACACGGGGTAGTAAAGGAGTATGGATGGCTAGGTTATGGGTTTGCATGTTTTGCATGTCTTACTAATATTTTGTGTATGAGTTCGCACTTTCGGGGTGGGGATTTATACACTGAGTCTTGGTGACTCACCCCTTCCCATATCATTTTGCAAATGAGTAGATCGCGGAGATGGAGCCGGAGAGGACTCGAGGCGGCCATGCTTGTTCTTTGGATTTGAATTTATATTTAGCACAATTAAAGTTTATTATTTTTTTTAATTTTTGGTTTGGATTGTAATAAGGCCGCTAATTACTATTTTGGATGTTCAAGTAGTTGTTTATATTTCACTTTTACTATATTACTAATGATTTTATAAATTTTAAAGTAAATCGGTTAAAAGTAACGTTTTCAAGATAAGTACTTTTATGAGTTTTCAAGGAGGTTACTGCCGGGTAGCAAAATTTACCAACTTAACAATAACTCTGATGTTTTAAAAATTTAAATGATCAAATGTTTTCAAAGGAAAAGGGTTTCGACTCAACCATGTTTATAAAATCAATCCCATCTGAGTTTTTAATAAACATCATTTTATAGCCTCAACATATTTTCAGATTTTCACCGATTAATCGAAATATTTCAAACCGTTTTTACTCTGTGACATACCAGATCCGGTCAGGGCTTATGGGCCGGGTTTGGGGTGTTACATATGTGATTCCGAGAGAGAGAATCACCTATGATTTCTTTTCGGTTGAATTCTGGAAGAAGTATATCAGTCAACGATTCATAGATCAGAAACGTAAAGAGTATCTAGAACTGAAGCAAAGTCGTATGTCAGTCACTGAGTATGAACGGGAGTTTGTGAGACTGAGCCAATATGCGCGGGAATGTGTTTCAACCGAAGCTACTATGTGTAAATGTTTTATTAAAGGGATGAATGAAGACATTAAATTATTGTTGGAATACTTGATATAAATGAATTTGTTGTATTAGTTGAAAGAGCCTACAAAGCCGATGAGCTTAGCAAAGAAAAGAAGAAAGCAGATTCTGAGGCTATAGATGAAAGAGTAAGTCGGTTCAACCTTCAACGAAGAGATTTAGAGATGCAAGCAATTGTTCAAATGCTTCGTTTGGACATTCGGGTAGAAAACGTGCAAGACAAAGTGTTGGTCCAGGAACTCAAGCTCTAATTGAATCAAGTGTTGGTAGTGTCAAAAGTAACAAGCCTGAGTGTAGACAGTGTGGAAGACAACACGTTGGAGAATGTTGGGGCAAGTACAATAATAAAAATTATTATAAATGTGGATTATGAGATCATTTCATTCGAGATTGCAGAGTTAGCTAAAAAAGACAATATTCAAAGTGCGAGACCGAGTAACACAACAGCTAGGGGTAAACCTCCCGGAAACACCGAAAATGTGAATGGAAGTCAAAGAGAGACTACAGATACAGTTGTGAGATCCGAGGCGAGAGCACCTACCAGAGCCTATGCTATACGCGCACGAGAAGAAGCGTCATCTCCAGACGTCATCTCTAGTACTTTTACTCTATTTGATGTTGATGTGATTTCATTGATAGATCCAAGTTCTACTCATTCCTATGTTTGTGTGAATCTAGTATCAAGTAAGACTCTACCTGTTAAGTCTACTGAATTTGTGATTAGAGTATCGAACCCATTAGGAAAGTGTGTCTTAGTGGATAAAGTGTGCAAGAACAGTCCGTTGATGTTTCGAGATATTTTCTTTTCGGCTAATTTGATGCTTCTACCTTTTGATGAATTTGATATTATTCTGGGTATGGATTGGCTCACTTTGCACAATGCTATTGTAAAATGTAAACGAAAGAGTATTGATTTGAGAAGTCATAATGGTGAGATAGTTTGAATTGAATCCAGTGATTTGAATGGGTTGCCGGCTGTTATATCTTCGATGAAAGCTCTAAACTATGTGAAAAAGTGTTGTGAAGCTTATCTCGCGTATGTGATAGATATAAAAGTGACAGAAAAGAAAGTTGAATTTGTGCCCATGGTTGGTGAATTCCCTGATGTGTTTCCTGAAGAACTACCAGGATTACCTTCGATACGGGAAGTCGAGTTTGGTATTGATTTAGTGTAGGGGATGACTCCTATATCAATAGCTCCGTATAGAATGGCACCAACATAATTGAAAGAGTTGAAGTCACATTTGCAAGAGTTGACTGAAAGAGGATTTGCACGACCAAGTTTCTCGCCTTGGGGTGCACCTGTGTTGTTTGTGAAAAAGAAAGATGGCACTATGAGGATGTGTATTGCTTACCGACAGTTGAACAATGTAACAATAAATAATAAGTATCCCTTGCCACATATTGATGATTTGATTAGCTGAAAGAAGCTACAGTGTTTTCGAAAATAGATTTGAGATAGGGTTATTATCAGTTGAGAGTTAAAGAATCATATGTACCAAAGATTACTTTCAAAACGAGGTACAGACATTATAAATTCTTAGTTATGCCTTTTGGACTAACGAATGTTCCTGCAGTGTTTATGGATTTGATGAATCGGATATTCAGATCATACTTAGATCGCTTTGTTGTGGTGTTTATTGATGATATTCTGATTTATTCTTGTGATGAGACGCAACATGCCGAGCATTTGAAAATTGTGTTATAGACACTACGCGAGAAGCAATTGTATGCAAAGTTCAGTAAATGTGAGTTTTGGCTGCGTGAGGTTGGTTTTCTGGGACATATTGTATCAACTGCAGGAATACGAGTTGATCCGAGTAAGATTTCAGCTATTCTTGAATGGAAGCCTCCGAAAAATGTGTCTAAAGTCCGTAGTTTTCTAGGATTAGCGAGATATTATAGGCGGTTTGTGAAAGGCTTCTCGATGATTGCAACTCCGTTGATAAAATTGCTACCGAAAGGTGTTAAATTTTAGTGGTCAAAAAAGTGCTAGCAGAGTTTTGAACAATTGAAAACATTGTTAACAGAGGCGCCTGTGTTAGTTTAACCTGAACTGGGTAAATAATTTATAGTTTACAGTGATGCATCATTGAATGCAAGAAGGCAAAGTCATCGCTTATGCTTCGAGACAGTTAAAGTTGCATGAAAAGAACTATCCGACGCATGATCTTAAATTAGCCGCAATTGTATTTGCATTGAAGATTTGGCGTCACTATTTGTTTGGTGAGAAATGTCATGTTTTTACTGATCACAAGAGTTTGAAATATTTGATGACTCAGAAAGAATTGAATTTGAGATAGCGGAGATGGTTAGAATTACTAAAAGACTATGAGTTAGTAATTGATTATCATTTAGGCAAAGCTAATGTTGTTGGTGATGCTTTGAGTCGAAAGTTTTTCTGTGCTGTGGGAGCTATGAGTACTCAGATAGATCTATGTGATAATGGTTCAGTTTTGGCTGAGTTGTAACTGAAACTGATGTTCATATGTCAAATTTGTGATGCCCAGAAAAGTGATAAGGAGATGATAGCAAAATGAGCTCAATGTGGATTGAATGTTGATTCGGAATTTTGAGTTGATAGTGATGATTGTTTAAGATTCAAAGGTTGGATTTGTCTTCCGAGAAATTTAGATTTAATTCAGTTGATTTTGAATGAAGCTCACAATAGTCATTTAACTGTTCATCCGGGGAGTACAACAATGTATAATGATATGAAACAGTTTTATTAGTGGCATGGTATGAAACGGAACATCTCAGAATTTGTTTCGAGATGTTTAGTATGTCAACAAGTTAAAACTAAACATCAGGTTCCATCTGGTTTGCTACAACCGATTATGATTCCTGAGTGGAAATGGGAGAAAATCACGATGGACTTTGTGTCGGGATTGCCTTTATCTCTGGGAAAGAAAGATGCAATTTGGGTGATAGTTGATAGATTGGCGAAATCAGCTTATTTTGTTCCAGTGAGAACAAATTATTGACAAGTTAGCCGAGTTGTATATTGCTGAGATTGTGAGGTTGCACGGGGTGCTACTATCTATTGTATTATATAGAGATCCAAGATTTACTTCGCGGTTTTGTAAGAAATTGCAAGAGGCGTTAGGCACAAATTGCATTTCAGTACTGCATTTAATCTGCAAATGGATGGACAATCTGAGCGGATCATTCATATTCTTGAGGATATGTTGAGATGCTGCATTCTTGAGTTCGAGAATACGTGGGAAAAGCATTTACCGTTGATTGAATTCGCATACAATAACAGTTTTCAATCTAGCATTAAAATGGCACCGTATGAGGCTCTTTATGGTCAAAAATGTCGAACTCCATTGTATTGGATTGAGTTGAGTGAGAATAAGGTTCACGGGGTTGATTTGATGAAAGAGACTGAACAGAAAGTGAAAGTGATTCGTGATAGTCTGAAAGCAGCGTCAGATCATCAGAAGTCCTATGCAGACTTAAAAAGAAAAGATATTGAATTTAGGTCGGTGAAAAAGTGTTTTTGAAAGTGTCTCCGTGGAAGAAAATACTTCGATTTGGCCAAAAAGGCAAGTTGAGTCTGAGGTTCATCGGACCATATGAAATCATTGAACGAGTTGGGCCGGCTGCTTATAGATTGTTATTGCCACCTGAATTGGAGAAAATTCATAATGTGTCCCACGTATCGATGCTTCGATGATACAGATCTGATCCATCGCATGTGATTGCTCCTATTGAAGTTGAGATTAAGTCAGATTTATCGTATAGTGAAGAGCCGATTCAAATTTTGGTGCAAGAGATTAGAGAATTGAGAAACTAAAGAATACCATTAGTGAAAGTTTTGTGGCATAGACGCGGAGTTGAAGAGGCTATGTGGGAGCCTGAAGATGTTATGAGAGAGCAATATCCGAACCTATTCACTGGTAAGATTTTCGGGGATGAAAATCCCTAAGGTGGGAGAGTTGTAACAGCCTGATTTAGACCCTAGTCGGAATAGTAGTTTCGGGACCATAAATCCAAGGTCAAAAAATATTTTAATATTATTTTTGATGTTTATAATATGTGATTGAGCATGTGTGAAAATTTTATCGATTGATTGTCGAATTATGAAAAAGGACTTAAGCGCATAAAATGTAAAAGCTGTGTGCTAATCTTTAAAGTGCTAATTTGGCATGGCTTATTAAAATGTGGGTCCTTATGTGGTTATTAAACCAATTGATATTAAGTGGATGATAATAGCATGGTTTTTGGTGTTATTATTAATATTCATTAAGGGTAATTTAGTAAATGGTGAAATAATATGTAATATAATTAAAACTAAAAGAAATTTAAGCCATATTATCATCATCTTTTGCCGAAACTTGAAAGAAAAAAAAAGAGAAATAGGGATTTGAAGCATTCGGCCATAGTTGCTCAAAATCAAGGTATGTTTTGAGCTCAGATTTTAGCAATTTTTACGTTTTTGTGATCGTTGCTTAGTGTATTATCAAACCCATGCTTAAATTTTAGAAATTGATGGTGATTTTGAGATATGCCATTGATGAATATATGAACTTTATGTTGTTAGTTGATGAAATATGAAAGCTTACTGTTGGGTTAACATAGTTTGTATTTGAATTTTTGGTGAAATTGAGTACATTGGACTAAATTGTGAAAATGAGAAATTAGAGGACTAAAATGTGAAGTAAATGAAATATATGGGCTTGTATGAGACTAACGAGAATTCGGCTTAAGCATGGTGTAGTGAAATTTTGTGTATTTTGTGATTTTGTGATTTTGTGAAATAGGGACTAAAGTGTTAAAATGTGAAAATATGAGGGTTATTTTGTAAAATTCCCTAAATATATGTGTTTGGACTCAGTTGAATGAATTGGTGATTAAATGAGCTAAATTTGAATATGTATAGACCAAGAAGGGAGAGATTTGGATCAAGATTGAGGCAAAGACAAAGTACTCGATTGATCGGCTAATTTCGATATTTCGTTGTCCGAGGTAAGTTCGGATATAGTACAAGTTGTTAAATTTATATCTATGTGATGTGAAATGAATGAATGTATAGTTATTGAATTAGAAATGTTATATATGAGATTGGGAAATGTGGCACTAAGTGTGCGTAATTGGAAATCGAGACCGAATTGAATAGCATGGTGTGTGCGAAGTAATGGAAGCTTCAGCTTTACTGACTGGCACTGCGTGTGCGATACTGAATTTAGTTTGGTTTTAAATTGAGGCACTAAGTGTGCGATGTTATTTAAGCTTCGGCTATGAATTGGGCACTAAGTGTGCGATTGAATCGAAGAAATAAAGAAGATTGATCGGAATGTGGTATCGAGCATTGAATAGCAAAAATTGGTTGTAAACTAGGTGTTGGCAAAGGTATGTATGAAACCTATGTGGTTGGTAAATTTGAAAGTAGATGAAGGGATGGCTATGTGAGTATTGGATATAGTTGAGCTTGTGTATTTTGTTAAATTATCTATGTGATGGTTTAAATTGTAAGATTAGTTTGATTCAATGAGTTAACTGTATTATATTACGAACTTACAAAGCTTTAAAAGCTTACTGTGTGTTGTGTTTCTCTGTTTTACAGTGTCAGTAAAGTTAGCTCGGATCCGAAGATTGTCAGCGATTCAACCACACTATCGGCCATCTATTTTGGTATTTTGAAAGTTGTATATATATGTGGTATATGGCATGTATAGGCTAGTGATTTTGGGATGTTTGAACCTTGCCATGTGATATGGCTTGGAAGTTGAATGATATACGCTTATATATGTAGACTTCGAAAATGATGAAAGTGGTTTGAAGTAGTGAGGATGAAAATGGTATATTTGATGTTTGAATTAGTTGATGAGTATTGTGATCTAAATGTGAACTTATGGTATGGATTATATGATGCTTGTTTTATATGTTTTGAGAAGTACATTTGATACTTTGGATGGACTTATTTGTGATGATATTGAGTAAGGAAATAGATGATGTTGATGATGATTATTTGGTGCATATGATGGTATGTTTTGGTTGCCAATTGGGGCATAAATGCGTGAGATTTGAAACTTGTAGGTGATTCAAAGTGTGTATGGTAATTTGGCCTTGAATATGGCCTATAATTGTCCACACGATTGAGCACACAGGCGTGTGGCTCGACCGTGTCTTTTGAATTTGTAATTTGATACAAGTTAGACTCGACCACAGGTAAGACACACGGGTGTGTGACTGGTCGTATGGATCAAGTCAGTAGTAACCACGAGCTGGACACACGGGCGTGTGATTGGCCGTGTGGTGGAAGTCAGTGTCGACCACAGATAAGGCACACGGGCGTGTCTCAGGTCGTGTGGAAAAGTCAGTAGGTATGCCCTGTTTTGGCACGGCTTGGACACATGGGCGTGCCCAAGGCCGTGTGAGGCACACGGCCAACCCACAGGGGCGTGTGACCTCTATGACTTAGAAAAATGGTTGAATTTCAAAAATTTTCGTGTGTGTTCGGTTTAGTCCCAGCCTGTTTTAAGGCATGTTGAAGGTCTCGTTGACCTATATAAGGGACTATATGAATGTGAGTTGACATGTTTGGTTGTGAAATGATATGAAATGTTTGGAAATGATTAGTAATGCCTCTTAACCCTAATTTGGTGATGGTTACAGGTTAGGGGTGTTACATCAATCTTTACTTGCTGACAAATCAAGCATCTCGAAACAAACTCAGAAATATCTTTCTTCATGCTCGACCACCAATACCATCTCTTCAAGTAATTATACATCTTAGTGCTACCCGGCTGTACAGATAAGCATTCACCATGAGCCTCATGTAAAATTCTACGAATCTTGGTACACAGACTCTGTCTCTGAACATCAAATATCCGTCGGAATTGATCTGAAAGTCGTACTCAACACTTGACTCACACTGAATTCTTTTGGCTTGCAATTCACTATCATTTTTCTGAGCCTCATAAATCTCTTGAAGAAACATCAGTCTAGCCCTCAACTCAGCTAGAATGGAACCATCATCACACAAAGTCACCTGTGTACTCATAGCCCTCAAAGCAAATAAGAATTTTTTACTTAAGGCGTCGGCGACTACATTCGCCTTCCTCAGATGGTAATTAATGAGCAACTCATAATCTTTTATCAACTCTAACCATCTCCGTTGCCTTAAATTCAATTCTTTTTGAGTCATCAAATACTTTAAACTTTTGCGATCAGTGAATATCTGACATTTTTCACCATACAAATGGTGTCTACAAATCTTCAATGCAAAAACAATGGCAGCCAACTCTAAATCATGCGTCGGGTAATTCTTTTCATATAGCTTTAGCTGTCTGGAGGCATACGCTATCACATTTCCTTCTTGCATAAGTACACAGCCCAATCCGTTTAAGGATGCATCGCTGTAGATCACAAATTCTTTTCCCGATTGACGTTGTATTAGAACTGGAGCCTCTGTCAACATTGCTTTTAGTTTCTTGAAACTCTGTTGGCACTTTTCTGTCCATTCAAACTTTAGATTTTTCTGTAACAGTTTAGTCATTAGAGTCGCTATCATAGAAAACCCTTTGACAAATAGTTTGTAGTAGCCAGCTAGGCCTAGAAAACTTGTAACCTCAGATACATTTTTTGGCGGTTTCCAATCAACAATGGGCAAAATTTTTCTTGGGTCAACTCAGACTCCCTCCTGAAACAATATGTCCCAGAAACCCAACTTCCTTGAGCCAAAATTCACTTTTACTGAACTTGGCATACAATTGATTATCTTGTAGAATCTGTAAAACTGTCCTTAAGTGCTAAGCATGCTTTGGCTCATCTCGGGAATATATCAATATATCATCAATAAAAACAACCACAAACTTATCTAGGTAAGGCTGAAAGGTACGGTTCATTAGATCCATAAACACTGCTGGGGCATTAGTTAAACCAAAAGGCATGACTAAAAATTCATAGTGCCCATACCTCGTCTGAAATGCAGTCTTCGGCACATCTGAGTCTTTTACTCTCAATTGATAGTATCCCGACCTCAAGTCTATTTTGGAAAATACAGTGGCTCCCTTCAATTGATCAAAAAAATCGTCAATCCTTGGCAATGGGTACTTGTTCTTCACTGTTACTTTTTTAAGCTGTCAGTAATCTAGGCACAATCTCATAGAGCCATCTTTCCTTTTCACAAATAACACTGGAGCACCCCAAATAGAGCAACTTGGTCTAGCAAAACCTTTGTCTGTTAACTCTTGTAACTGTGCCTTCAATTCCTTCAACTCAGTTGGAGCCATCCTATAAGGAGCAATCGATATCGGTACAGTACCTGGGAGCTAACTCAATACCAAATTTAACTTCTCTAACCTGAGGCAATCCTGGCAATTCCTCAGGAAAAACATCTGGATACTCACATACTATTGGTACTAGTTCAATCTTCAACTCGGTTTCTTCAACATTCATCACAAAAGCAAGATACACCTCATACACTTTTCTTACATACTTCTGACGACATGTGAGAGATCACTACTGGAGATCTGTCTTGTTCATCTGATTTAACACGAAGAGTGTTCCTATTTTCACATCTCATCTCAATATATTTCTTTCCACAATTTACTGTCACATCATGAGTGCTTAACCAGTCCATACCAAGAATAATGTCGAATTCATCAAATGGAAATAACATAAGATTTCCCTTAAAATAATGACCTCTAGTCATCAATAGGAAATCTTTGCATACTTTATCTACTAATACACTTTTGCCTAGTGGATTAGACACTTTTATCACAAACTCAGTAGACTCAACATGTATGCTCATGCTAGATATTAACTTCATGCATATGCATGAATGGGTAGACCCCGGATCAATTAAAGCAACAACATTAGTATCATGAAGAGAAAAAGTACTCATAATTACATCGGGAGATGATGCCTCTTCACGAGCGCGAATGGCGTAAGTCCTTGCAGGCGCTCTACCCTCAGATCTTGTAGCCTGCTCTCGGCATGTACCCTTACTACTCGCCCCACTTCCCGGGTTCCATTGTTGTCTTCCTCTATTAGTGCTCCCTGCTCTTGCACTCTGAACTTTGTCTTTCTCGACTAATTCAGGGCATTCTCTGATGAAGTGATCTTGAGACCACACTTAAAACAAGCACCCTCATGTGTACGGTATTCACCGGGATGTCGTTTGCCACATTGTAGGCATTCAGGTCTATTAAATCAAACATTCCCAACACTAGCGACTGAAGTAGTCTGAGCCTTATTCCCTGAATACTGTTTACTATTGCCTCTGCTTGAAAACCTGGCTGAAGTAGCTGATCGGGTGGAGAAATATCTTGACTTCTTGGACGAGAACTGGAATAACTTAGTCCACTATCTCTTTCTTTAGTCACGAGACTCCATCTTAGCTTTTCTTTTCTCTTTTCCTAATTCCTCGGCTTTACAAGCCCGATCCACTAGCACAACAAATTCTTTCAACTCTAGGACAAGAACAACCAATTTAATGCCTTCATTTAGTCCATCCTCAAATCTCTTGCACATGGTGGCTTCAGTAGATACAAATTCTCGAGCGTATTTACTGAGCCTTACAAACTCACGCTCATACTCTGTTACTGACATTTTACCTTGTTTCAGTTCCAAGAATTCCTTCCATTTCTGATCGATGAACCTCTGACTAATATACTTCTTGAATTCTTCTTGGAAAAACTCCCATGTGACCCTTTCCCTTGGTACAACCGAAATAAGGGTATTCTACCACTGATATGCAGAATCTCTTAAAAGAGAAACTACATACTTCATGCACTCATCAGGTGTGCACGAGAACTCATTAAATACCCTGATGGTATTTTCAAGCCAAAACTCTGCCCTTTCCGGATCGTCATCTTTACTAGCCAGGAATTTCTCTGCTCTTTGTTTTTCCCTTCTTACCACTTCTACCACTTGAGAGCTACAAGGGTAGGCTAAGGAATAGGCGGGGGTAGAGGGGGTGGCGCGTTCAGGTTCGTACGAATGAAGTCTATGTACCAAGCATTCATCATGTGAAGAAAGGCTTCCCTAGCCTCTTCTCCTCCTCTTTGGCTTATTGTTGTGGGTCTATTCTCATTTTTATTCAGCATCGTCCCTTCGACGGGAGCCGACGCGTTACATTCTTCATTATCAGCCATAGCAATTTCGGGATCCATTTACTATTGAAAACATAATTTAAGTTTTCTGGAGTCGTCACACTATCATTATATAAATAATCATACATATGGCATGTATAACTAGACTCATGCTTATGCTACGTTAGTCCGAGACTCGACTAAGCCGTAGCTTTGATACCACTAAATGTAACACCCCTTACCCATGCCCGACGCCGGAACAAGGTAAGAGGCATTACCGTACTTAACCTTACTTAAACATGAAGTGTTGGGCTATAAATTTTTTTCCAACTTAAAACTTCTTCTTCTTAATCATAACATATATATCATGGGCTTACGAGGCTTTAAACATACATCCGGAAGGTTTCAAAATTCAACCAGAAATTTTTACACAATTTGAAAATTTTTGCCAAAACAAGGGTCACACGCCCGTGTGGGCAGGCCGCGTGGTCGCACGTGCCCATGTCCCTAGCTCGTATAGAATTTATTTTTATTTTGAACCTACAAGGGTTTTCACATGGCTGGGCACACGCCCGTGTCTATAACCCGCGTCATAAATAGAGAGCTCCACGGGAAGTGGACACACCCGTGTCCTGCATACGGCATAGACACGCCCGTGCCTCTGCCCGTGCACTCTCTGTTTATGACATCATCAAACCCAGTACATGGCCATGGCACATGCCCGTGTGCTTGCCCGTGTGACAAATCATATTCTCATAAGTTGATGTAGGGGACACACGGCCTATTAGCACACCCAAGGAGCTGGCTGTGTGTCACACACGGCCTAGACACACGCTCGTGTGTCTGCCCGTGTGGACATTTAGAGGCTATTTTCCAAGCCAATTGCCACCCTGAAACATAAACACACTTATACCAACTCAAGCAATGCATAATGTAACGTTTATACACTATAAATAATACCCAATTCATCATCAATAAGATATGGAACTTAGCAAATATTAGACAATTTCTTTTGCTATATACAAAAAGTTTCCATAAGTTTGATAACTATCTATTTTCCCCTCATATGACATAATTCGAAATGATCAAACTCCTATACCTGCCATACTCAAAATAATCAACTTTTCTATACCAAAATAGTGGTTGATAATATGATCTGAGCTCCAATGTTCTTCGATCCCTGAACTAGCTTGACGATGCTACAAGAAGAAGGAAAAGAGAGAAGTAAGCATATAGCTTAGTAAGTTTGCATGAAATCTTATGTAGCAACATAATTGCTTAAAATAAACTCATTCATCATGAATCAAAAACACATAAATCTGAAGTGCTTAAACTTACTTACTCATACTTACCCATCACATTAGGGTTACCTTAACTTGTATTTACTCATGGTATCTGTATCACTCATTACATAGTTTAGCACTTAAACTATCATAGGCAATAACTTAAATCTCTATCTTTGTTAACTTGAATAAAATTCATTATCATTCTTATACAACTTATCTCATCATCAACTTTACTTACTTTATTCTTAGTCACTTTTTCATCTCACTCTGTTGCCTGTTGAATTTCTCGGAACACCAGAGGATATTCAATCTCATCAAACATGTATCTTGATACCAATGCCATATCCCAGATATGGTCTTACATGGGATCACCTCATGATACCGATGCCATATCCCAGATATGGTCTTACACGAGATTCCTTAGCTTAATATCATTGCCATGTCCCAGACATGGTCTTACATGGGACCTTACTTGTATGGTGTCGATGCCATGTCCCAAACATGGTCTTATACGAGACCATCCTTATATGGTGTCGATGCCATGTCCCATTTATAGTCTTATACGAGACCTATCTTATTTGATGTTGATGCCATGTCCCAGACGTGGTCTTATACAGGATCTACATTCGGTGCTGATGTCATGTCCCAGGCATGGTCTTACACGGGACCTATATTCCTTGATGCCAATGCCATGACCCAGACATGGTCTTACATAGGCTTTCCTTATCTCATGTTGTGACATAGGTACCCTCGTTATTCCGAATCTTCAATCGGGACTTTCACTTACTTATTCTCATTGATTTCCATATTAGACATTGTCAATTAACTTCATGAAAATAGGGTACATTATACAACATAGCAAGTAATTTAATCATAAGGGCATATGTATCTATAATTTCACACAAACTTGCCTCGGTACTCCAAAATATGTGTAGATGTACAATTTCCACCACTTTGTTCTTGCCTCGGTTTCGATCCGGGCTTTGTGTTTCTTGATCTAAATTGAAAATTTAACTTGTTTAATACTTACATTGACTAAATTGACTCATAATTTATACTTTGGAAAAAATTTCATTTTCCCCCAAACTTTATCATAATTACACTTTTGCCCCTAGGCTTGTAAAATGATTTTCATTCAACTTTCTTATATTTAAGACCTAGTTGAATCATATTCTTAACTATAGCAACCTTTAATTTTTACTATTTCACTCATGTATGACCATTTTTATAACTTTTACAATTTAGTCCTTATATGCATTTTTCATAAAAATCACTTAGAAAAATATGTTTATCCTACATCAAACTTTCATAATCTTCCATAAAACATCAAAATACATGCATTTTGTACATGGGTAAATTTTTGAACATGAACCCTAACTCAAAATATAGCTAGAAATTGCTAAACCGATCTACAAGGGTTTCAAAAATACGAAGAACATTAAAAATAGGGCTAGGATGCTCTTAGTATCACGCTTAGAAGTTAAAGAAACCCTAGCTATGGCTTATTGCAAATTTCGACTAAGGTAGGAAGAAGATGGACATGAGTTTTGGCTTGTTTTTCCCTTTTAATTCTTTAATTAACCAAATGACAAAAACGTCCTTAATGGCCCTTTCTTGAGATTTCTCCTTCCCATGTCCATTTATGTCTATCATAATACTTAATGGTTTAATTGCTAAATAATGACCTCTAATAATTTTTATGATGCTATTTCATACTTAAATCTTCTAAAATCTCATATTTTCTAATCTTTGTAATTTAGTCCTAATGGATAATTTATTCACTAATTAAAAGAATTCCTTCATGAGGTTTTCACATAATCATGCAAGTACCTCACAAACCTCATAAAAATTATTAAAACATATATTTCTACTTCAGATTTGTGGTCCCGCACCACTATTCTGACAAGGCCCTGAGTTAGGCTGTTACACTCAGTTTCACCCTGCACCCTTTCTAAAGCACGTTTAAGGTCTCGTAGATCTTTTAAAGGGACAAAGTGATTATGAATGGTGAGGTTTTGTTGATGTGAGATGTGTTTTTGTGAAATGTTTGATATGTCTGATAATGCCTTATAACCTTAGTTCGACGATGGATACGGGTTAGGGGTGTTACATAAACTATTTCCAGTGTATGATTTGGGCCTCGTAGGCTCGTTTTTGGGTTGATATGAATGTATGTTAAAAGTTTTAAATTTGGATGGAAATTACATCTCGGTTTTGTATGTTTTCTTGTGTTTAGGTCTGGTAATACCTCGTACCCTATTTCGGCACAGAATACTATTAAAGAGTGTTACATTTATGGTATTAGAGCTATAGTTTAGTCGATTCTCGGGCTAACATAGCGTGTGTAAGAGTCTAGCTATACATGCCATAAATGAGCTGTGTTAGTGTGATGACTCCTGAAAATTTTAAAATTGTGTTTTTATATAGTAAATGGACTCCAATCGAGATGAGGCTGATGAAGTTGAAAGTAATGCACCGGTTCCCACTCAAGGGACAGCTCCTTCTGATAGTGACCTCCTACGGTTAGTTAGGGAGAAGGGGGAGGGAAAGCCTTACTCTACATGATGAATGAGTGGTATACAAATTTTTTTTGAACAAATTCGAATGGACAACCTCCTTCACCCCCACCTTTTCCTTAAACAGTTCCCGTAGCTCCACAAGGTATGGAATTTTTAAGAATGAACAAGCCCCCGGTTGATAAGATTCAAAAGCACGGGGCTGAAGATTTTAGAGCTAATGTGGATGATGATCCTGAGAGAGCCGTGTTTTGGCTCGAAAACTCCATCACGGTATTTGATGAGTTGTCCTGCACACCAGATGAATGTTTAAAGTGTGCCATCTCACTTCTGAGAGATTCTGCATATCACTGGTGGAATACACTGGTATCGGTGGTACCCAGAGAGAGGGTTACATGGGATTTCTTTCAAGAAAAGTTTCGAAAGAAATGTATTAGTTAGCAGTTCATCGATCAAAAACGTAAGGAATTTCTTAAGTTGAAATAAGGTTGTATGAAAGTGACAGAGCATGAGCGAGAATTTGTCAAACTTAGTAAATATGCTCGAGAGTGTGTTTCCACCGAGGCTATTGTGTGCAAGAGATTTGAGGATGGATTGAATGAGGATATTCGTGTGTTAGTTGGGATCTTAGAGCTGAAAGAATTTGTGGTATTGGTTGAACGGGCTTATAAGGCCGAAGAGTTGAATAAAGAGAAGAGGAAAGCTGATCTTGAAGTTAGAGATTCGAGGAAAAGACCGATGAGTAAGTCATTTCCATCTTAGCCAAATAAATCTAAAGAAATGTATTCTCGGTCGAATGTTTCAGTGGGGTATTCACACAAAGATCGTGGGGAGCAACATTCAAGTTTTAAATCTCATAATACTTCAATGGCAAGTGTAGGTACTGTAAAGTCTAATGTACCCGATTGTCAACATTGTGGAAGAAGACATCTCGACGAGTGTAGAATAAATGACTAGGCTTGCTTTAAGTGTGGTTCCCAAGAGCATTTTATTCTAGATTGTCCTAAAATGGCTGAGAAAGAAAAATGTCAGAGTGCAAGGCCGAGTAATACTACTAATAGGGTAGACCACTAAGAAATACCAGGAATGGAGCTAGTGCTAAAGGTGTGACGAAAGATACAACTGTGAGATTTGAAGATCGAGCACCTGCTAGAGCCTATGCCATCCGTGCTCGCGAAGAAGCGACATCTCCCGATGTTATCACTGGTACTTTTGCTCTCTATAATACTAATGTAATTTCATTAATTGATCCTGGATCAACTTATTCTTATGTTTGTACGAAATTAGTAGCTAGTAAGAGCTTCCCAGTTGAGTTTACTGAGTTTGTGGTTAGAGTGTCAAACCCCTTAGGCAAACATGTATTAGTTGATAGAGTTTACAAGAATTGTCCTTTGATGATTCGAGGTCACTATTTTTCCGTTGATTTAATGTTGTTGCCATTTGATGAATTCGGTGTTATTTTGGGTATGGATTAGTTGACACTGCATGATGCCATAGTAAACTGTAAAAGAAAGATTATTGATTTGAAATGTGAAAATGGTGAAATTCTTCGGATTGATTCAGATGAGCTAGGTGAGTTACCTCTTGTGATTTCTTCGATGTTTGTCTAGAGGTGTGTAAGGAAAGGTTGTAAAGCTTATCTTACTTATGTGTTGAATACAAAAGTGCCTGAGTTAAAAATTGGATCAGTACCGATAGTTTTTGAAAATCCGGATGTGTTCCCGAAAGAGTTGCTAGGGTTGCCACCGGTTAGAGAAGTTGAGTTTGGTATTGACTTAGTACCAGAGACCTCGCTAATATCTATTGCTCTGTATAGAATGGTTCCAACTGAATTGAAAGAATTAAAAGCTCAGTTGTAAGAATTGACCTATAAGGGTTTTGTGAGACAGAGTTTTTCTCCTTGGGGTGCTCCAGTGTTATTTGTAAAGAAGAAAGAATAATCTATGAGAATTTGTATTAATTACCGACAGCTCAAAAAGGTGACTATAAAGAAAAAGTATCCTTTGCCTAGAATTGATGACTTGTTTGATCAGTTGAAAGGGGCAACAATATTCTCGAAGAATGATTTGAGATCTGGCTACTATTAGTTGAGAGTTAAAGAGTCAGATGTGCTGAAAACTACATTCAGGACAAGGTACGGGCATTATGAATTTCTTGTTATGCCTTTTGGATTAACTAATGCCTCTGCTATTTTTATGGACTTGATGAATAGAGTTTTACTACCGTACTTAGATAAGTTTGTGGTTATGTTCATCGATGACATTTCAATTTATTCTCGGGATGAGTTTGAGCATGCTGAACATTTAAAAACTGTGTTGTTGACCTTGAGAGATAAGATATTGTTTGCTAAGTTTAGAAAAAGTGAGTTTTGGCTCTAAGAAGTTAGATTTTTGGAACACATTGTTTCTGGAGATGATATTCGGGTATATCCGAGTAAGATTTCAGCAATTGTTGATTGGAAACCGTCGAGAAATGTATCGGATGTTCGAAGCTTTTTGGGTTTAACTGGTTATTACTGATGTTTTGTTAAGGGATTTTTGATGATTGCTACTCCTATGACTAAGCTGTTGCAAAAGGATGTTAAGTTCAAATGTTCATAAAAATGTTAGCCAAGCTTTGAGAAGTTGAAAACATTATTGACTGAGGCGCTGATTTTAGTGCAACTTGAATCGGGAAAAGAGTTCGTAATTTATAGTGATGCATCTCTGAATGGATTAGGATGTGTGTTGATGCAATAGGGTAAAGTGATAGCTTATGCCTCGAGATAGTTGAAATCGCATGAGAAAAATTATCCGACACACGATTTAGAATTGGCCGCCATTATTTTTGCTATAAAAATTTGGCGTCATAATTTGTACGGTGAGAAGTGCCACATCTATACTGACCATAAGAGTTTGAACTATTTGATGACTCAAAAGAATTTGAACTTGTGACAATGGAGATGGCTCGAGTTACTAAAAGATTATGAGTTGGTAATTACCATCCCGGGAAGGCGAACGTAGTTGCATATGCTTTAAGCAGAAAGTCCTTGTTTTCCTTGAGAGCTATGAATACGAGGTTGACTTTATTCAATGACGGTTCAATTCTAGCTGAGTTAAGAGCTAGACTGGTATTTTTCCAGCAAATTTATGAAGCTCAGAAAAGTGATATTGAATTACAAGCTAAAAGATTTCAATATGAATTTGGTAATGACTCAGACTTTTACATCGATTCGGATGATTGTTTGATGTTCTGAGATAGATTATGTGTACCGAAAAATGATGAACTTATTAAAAAGATTTTACATGAGGGACACAGTGGTTGCTTATCAATTCATCTGGGTAGTACGAAAATATATAATGATTTGAAGAAATGGTACTGGTGGCCAGGTATGGAACTTGATATTTCGGAGTTTGTTTCAAGATGCTTAGTTGTCAACAAGTAAAGGACGAACACCAAGTACCTTCGGGCTTACTTCAACCAGTGATGGTACCAGAGTGGAAATGGGACAAAATTACGATGGATTTCGTAACGAGTTTGCCGTTGACTCCGAAAAAGAAAGATACCATTTGGGTCATTGTCGATAGGTTGAAAAAATCAGCTCATTTTATACCGGTACGTGCCAGTTACTCACTTGACAAGCTAGCTGAATTGTACATTGCTGAAATTGTGAGATTGCAAGGAGTGCCTATTTCTATTAGTTTGGATAGAGATCCGAGGTTTACATTTTGATTTTGGGAAAAGTTGTAAGAGGCTTTGGGTACAAAGTTGAACTTTAGTACCGCATTTCATCGGCAAACCGATGGCAAATCAGAAAGAACGATTCAAGTTATCAAAGATATGCTTCGTTGTTGTGTTTTAGAATTTGAAGGTAGTTGGGAAAAATATCTACCTTTAGTCTAATTTGCTTATAACAACATTTTTTAGTCGAGTATAAAGATGGCGCCGTATGAGACATTGTATGGCCGCAAGTTTCGAACTCCATTGTATGGACAGAGCTCAGTGAGAATCAGATTCATAGAGTTGAAAGTAATCCGTGACTATTTGAAAGTAGCTTCAGATAGGCAGAAATCCTACGTAGATTTGAAAAGAAAAGAGATCAAATTTCAGATTGGTGATAAAGTATTCCTAAAAGTATCTCCGTGGAAGAAGATTTTGAGATTTGGCCGGAAAGGCAAGTTAAGTCCACGTTTCATTGGGCCGTATAAGGTTATTGAAAGAATGGGGCCGGTGGAATATCGGTTAGCTTTACCGATAGAGTTAAAAAGGATCCACAACGTGTTTCATGTATCTATGTTATGCCGTTATCAATCAGACCCTTCACATGTGATTTCTCCGACAGAGGTTGAGATTCGACTTGATATGACTTATAGTGAAGAACCGATCAAGATTTTGGCTCGAGAAGTTAAATAGTTGAAAAATAAAAATGTAGCCCCAGTTAAAGTGTTGTGGCATCGACACAGAGTCGAAGAGGTTACGTGGAAACTTGAGGAAGCTATGCGAAAACAATACCTAAACCTATTTTCTGGTAAGATTTTCGGGGACAAAATTACCTAGGGGGAAGAGTTGTAACAGCCCAACTTTAGGTCTAGTTGGAACAGTGGTTTCGAGACCACAAATGCAACGCGGTAAAATTTATTTTTATTATATTTCTATGGTCTACAGTTATATGAAATGATTTCATGAAAATTTCGTTCAAAAGTTCTGACGTTTGGGCACTTAATTTAGTAAAAAGGACTAAATTGTAAAAAGTAAAAAAGTTGAGTTCTACTTGTTAAAGGTGTCCAATTGCTATGAGATTTTAAATTAGAGATCCTTGGTTGGTAATTAGACCATTGGATAAGTTAATGGACAAAAAATGGACATGAATAGGTGAAATTTCAAAGTTATGCATTAAGGGCATTTTGGTCATTTGGTAAATAAATGAATAAAAAGGGGAAAATAAAGCCAAAATTTTTGTCCGTCTTCTTCTCCATGTGCCAAAATTTAGAAGGTCACCGTGGCTAGGGTTTTTTCAACTTTCAAGCTTGATTGTAAGTACATCCTAACCCCGTTTTTAATGCTGTTTACATTTTTGAAGTCGTTATCATCCGATCTATCTATTTCTACCATTAATTTGAGTTATGGTTGATGTCTAGGGTTTGGCCCATGTTAGACATGTTTGTGTTTTGATGGCTAAAGGTAGGTTACACATGTTTGATGTGTGATAGACAATCTTTACTAAGTGATTTTTCATGAAAACACCTAAAAAGGACCTATTTGTAAAAAATTATAAAATGGGTAGTAAAAATCTTATTTAATGGAAAATGTGGGCTACTATAAGCATGAAATTGGTTTGACTACACTTGGGTTGTCAAGAAATTGAATACATTTCATTTTATGAGCCTAGGGACTAATTTGTAAAAATGTGAAACTTTAGGGGCAAAAAGGTGATTTTTCCATAATGTGATGTTTGGACTGATTTGAGTAATGTGAATATTAAATAAGCTAAATTTACTATTATAGATCAAGAAAAACAAAGTTCGGACCTTGATTGGGGAAAGAATAAGGTGTTTGACAATTAAATCCCATTTTTACTATTTTTTGTACCGAGGTAAGTTTGTATGTAAATAATGCATTGTTTTATTTATGTTTTAGATGCTTTAATATTGTATGAATTATGATTGACTCCTTGGATGTAATCGATAAAGTTTGACAAGTGAGAAAACCTGGTTGAACCTTAGAAATAGGTAGGATACGAATGTCATCACATTAGGGTTATTTAAGATTTCGTGTAAGACCATATCTGGGATATGGCATCGATATGAGACTTCATGTAAGACCATAGCTGGGCTATTGGCATCGATAAGAGATCCCATGTAAGACCATACCTGGGATATGACATTGGTATTGTATTGTGTGTGCGAGATTCCCGAGTATCCTTTAGTACTCCAAATGGTTCAACAGGAAATTCAACGAGTATGTCAAAGTTGTGAAAGGTTATGATTATGTTGCGAGTTGGTACAGGTACATACGTAAAACTCATTTACAAATGAGCTCGATATGTGATGAATCCGTCGGTAAGGTTATGAATGAGTAAATTATGATTAAAAGATCTTGATATTAATTATGCCAAGTTCATCATGTTTATTTGTATGATACATGTGTGATTATAATGCTTATTATTTACATAGGAACTTACTAAGCTATATAGCTCACTCCCCTTTCTTTTCCCTTATCTTATAATGTCACAAAGTCAGCTCGGGGATCGGAAATTGTTGGAATCCATTCACACTATCAACTAATATTTTGGGTACCATTGATTTTAATATTTTGAGTTATGGCATGTATAGGGACTTGGTCATTTTGTTATGTGTCATAATTGATTTAGCAAAATGTGTTGGCTTATTTTGGCTGATAATTCATTTTCTAAATGGCCATTGAAATTGGCTAATATTGGTTTAAGTATATATATGCATATGATGATGCTTTTCATGGATGTGGGAAATTGCATGATTTGAGTTGAGATATATATGATGTTTGTGTACGATAAATGATAGCATGTGAATGGGGTGTTGAAGCCTTAGGTGTGGCTGATTTGGTTGCTGGTATATGCTTGGAATGGTTCTATGTTTGTTGTGTATGTTTATGCATGGAAGGGTGACAAAATGGCTTGGTAAACAGCTTTATTTTTTTCCCCAAGGGTAGACACACGGGTGCGTGTCTAGGCCGTGTGTAACACACGACTTGCCCCAATGGCCTGTGTTCCGGCCGTGTGTCCCTTGCACCTTAATTGTTGCAGAACAGAATGCTCAGTATCGAGCACATGGGGTAGAGACACGGGCATGTGTCTTAGCTTTATGGACGGCACGGCCTCAAACATGGGCATGTGCCTTGGCCATGAAAAGTCTGCACCTATTTTATGAAAAATCATGAAAATTAAATCGACCACACGGCCTAGCACACAGGCGTGTGAGCCCTATAACATGAAAATTTTCTAAGTGTTGTATGTTTTTCTAAAGTTCTTGGTCTAGTCCCAAACTATTTCCAATGTAAGTTTTGGGCCTCGTAGGCTCGTTTTAGGGACGATATGAATGTATGTGAAAAGTTTTAAATTTTGATGGAAATTACGTCTCGGTTTTGTATGTTTACTTTTGTTTAAGTCCGGTAATGGCTTGTACCCTATTTTAGTGTCAAATACGGGTAAGGGATGTTACAATTCTCGCCTCCCGTGGAACCGTCTGAGGTCTCAAAATTCTTTCCCGAATGATGCATCAAAATCAAACCCACATTCATGGACAAATGATCATCAATGAAGTTCATAGAAAAAATCGTTTGCGTCCATTGACACAAATTTTCATATTCATCACATAATTGTCTTTTGTTTTAATAATTCACATAAATTTGTTACTAACCCGAGGAACTAAACTTGGACTAAAATGACATGCATATAGTGGCGATTGCATAACTTCCAATGTCTAGAGGATTAACTAAATCGAAGCTCTAATACCACTAAATTTGTAATACCTTATACCCCATTCGATTAACAGGTCCAGGTACCAAATTTTGCAATCAATCAAAACATCTTTAGGAACTTTTGACTGGATTTACTACGTACTTGGATAGTCCAACCTTCTAGCCATTAACTACTACTAAGACTCATAACAAACTAAAAATAAATTCTTACAGCTTTGGTTCATTGAATAACTATAATAGTTATTTAGAAGTTTGAATTTGATGAGTGAATCACAGATAAAATCGTTCATGACCCTGAGGCAAGCCCTTTAAGGGTGTCCCACTATATACATGAAACAGTTACCATGCTTACATCTAACTTTGGCGGGGTTTGGCTTGGTCCCTCCTCATGACTTGAAGTCCTTATCTACCCTGCACCAACACAGTAATATTATAAGTTCAGAAGAAATTAGTGAGTTTTGCACATAAAATTCACGGAAGACTACTTAAATATTAAGGAAATTAGATTTTAGGCATATAACTAAAATCCCTAGATTTCGTAAGGGAATTTGTGAACTTAGTTGGCGAAATCAATGCCTCATTCTCTCTGAGTCAAATTTCGGCAGACGTAATCCCTGGTCTGGCCATAACCATACTCTATCTAAAGATATTCTCTCATGGGTGCTACCTCTAGTTCTCGTTATCCTAGACTTTCATTATACCTTTTCTCTAATATGCCACATTTCTAATACTTGTATTCGCTACCTCTGAATGGAGACAACTATTGGAGCTTACCCAAGTATTCACCATAAGTTCGAATTCTTACCTGGATAAGATCCTTTCCTAATTTCCTCTTTTCCTTAGTGGGCTAGTGCTTAGGATATAACTCTATAGTATTTATTCTTTTAAATCCTATCTTTCAAGGTACTCCAATGGTCAGGTAGATCCCAACATACATTTTACCATTTTTCCTCCTCAAGTATTCCTTAACAGTTTCCACTATTGGTAGTTCTATAAGGTCTCTTCCATGTTACAAGGTCCTGATGGACTCCCACTTCTCACTATTTTCTGGTAGACTTTCTTAATCATGTAGCCTTAAGTTGGCATTTCCTCCAATAACGACTCTTGTCGCTTTGCTCATTTCCCCATTCATCTATTTGTTTGTTGTCAAATTAGGATTTTGTCCTAATGCAACCTATTCTGCATCTGCTTAACCAATGTGGGGTTCGCGACTTCTCTGGCAGACTCATGTTAGAAGACATCACGTTTACCACCTTGTTTAAGGAGTCACTCCCTCTTATTACGCATAATTGAGTTATGACGCTTCTTAAGCTCCATTAATCCTTGCCTTTGGTGAATCCCCTAGTTGTCCTATTAGTTTGTGTCTCCAGATGCACCGAGCCTATTATGTCTTATGACTTGTCGTGTAAGTCACAACACAACTTTTGTAACAACTCGATTTTGGGCGTCTTAGGACTTATTTAGGGACTCAAAGATAAAAATTTAAAAATTTTTAATTTGGATGAAATTTTATGACTCGGTTTAATACGTTTACAAGTTATGTGTTCCGGTAATGTTTCGTACCCTATTTTAGCGTCAGATACGGGCAAAGGGTGTTACATTCAGTGGTATCAGAGCTATATTTTAGTCAATTCTTGGACTAACATAGCATGTGCAAAAGTCTAGCTATACATGCCATAAGTGAACTATGATAGTGTGATATCTCCCGACTTCGATGAAATTTGTTTTGGTTAAAGCAAGGATGCTTTCCAACCGAGCTACCATCAATAATGCTGAAAAGTGGTTAAGTAAGTTCATGTAACTTAGTGAATATATTGATTTGCCTGAATTGATTCTCTATGATTTGCGATGATATGTATGTGTTAATGGAAACAATGAATTAACCATAAGTTGAAGAATATGGATAAAGTGTTATTATTCTGATTCAACATTGCATTTCGATAAATCAGAGTGACTTTATGTAGTGAATAACATGAAAAGTTTGTTTTGAGATGAGCTTATTACGATTGGTTGATATTCATATGTGATAATGTTGAATGTGTTACTAAGATATTTGAAAATGTGTTCATGATTAGTAGAAACCTAGCGATGTGTAATCAAATATTGTGTTGGTATTGAATGCTATGCTATATACGTGTATGTTTGAGAGTCAGAAATTTAAAGGATTTACAATCTTAACCCCCTTACCGGTATAGTGTCATATGACGAAGTTCACAAGATTTATATTGAATAAATTATTAATGTGATTAGAGGTGAGAATGATTTAGCGAGCAAAGACGGTTATGAGAGTGATATCAAATTATTCTAAAGATTATTTGGAATGCACAAAGCCACAGCTAGAGAATGAGTTAATTTCGGTTGAATCGACTCATTCAGGTATGATTTCTAAGTCGATTTTGTTAATGAATGAAATATTATGAGATTAGTGATGACAGAATTAGTCAGAAGAATAATGTTTGAAATGTAAAGATGTTTGAGTATGACAGTTATAGTTCAGCAATTTACAACTATCTCTTTTGGGTATTCTATGTGTTTATATATTCTCAGAGGCATTTGTAATTTCTTGTTTTCTAATAAAAGTATCGCTGGTCTAATTGATCTACGATCGACATTCCACTATCTTCTATTCATATTCTAGTTCGTTACATCTGAGATAAAAAGTTGATAGTGAATTCATATGAAATTGTTCTTCTGTTTCTTCTAGCTATTGTCCTATTTACATTTATATGGAACATGTATTATCTCTGTCACAATTGATTTCAGAATGTATGAACAGTGTTTCTCTTTCTTCTAGTTTTCTCTGAGGAATTGTCAGGATCTCTATAATTTCATATGAGTGGTGTTCTCGAACATTCAATATGGTCTTGTATCTCAGATTTCATCATCTTGGTTTTCTTATCATCCTTATTGTTTAATTTATCAAGTATGGCTTATCTTTGAAGCCGATATCGGCAAAAGTGTTGATTATGATAGTCAAGTTCAAATTGTATAATGATTTTCTTCCATTGGATAATTTTGATTGTTATCAATGAGTTCAACCAAGATGTTATGTTTTGTCTAATTTAATATAGTTAGTAAATATCTGTGACTGGCATGTTGAAAGAACTATGAAAGATTGTATGTTTGAACTGTCCTAACAACATGAAGAAAGGAGTATTTTGTTATGTTATTATTTGATAATCGAAATCGACTTAGTTATTCTTATCAAAGTGAATTTGTCAGTTGAAATGTGATTTGAGTTACATGTAGTTAAAGCATCCTCAGTTATGGTAATAAATTTTGTGCATTCATGAGTATACCGATGGACAATTTGAATGAAGGATTGATATTCTAGAAAGTATGATATTGAGGTACACTTATTAGTTTTATTCCAACCTGATGATGTTATTATGAGTTAAAGCTGTTATGAATGATATGGTTATCACATTTACAAAAATTCGGGTGGTCTGTGCATGTTAGCAAAGTTGAAAACAATTGAAGATACTATTAACCGAAGCTCTAGTTCTGAGTTCAGTTTGAATTGAGTATGAATTCATGATTTTTCAGTGATGTGCTATTGAACGAATTGGAATGTGTTTTATTACTAGAATATAAAGTGATGGTTCATGTTTTCATACTGTTAACGTCACATGTTCCCTGATTTCAAGGATTAAAGTATCGAATGTCATAGAAAGATCTGAAGTTAAGATAGTGTTAAAGACTTGAGCTATTGAAAGATCGTAAATAGTTATTAATTAATCTCTGGGAAAGTAGATATAGTCACAAATGTTATCAGATTGTGATTGATCCTTCGTGTAAAGATTTCTTGTTTAACAAACCAGCCTAGTAAGATGTTTCTACGATTATTCGATTATGCAAAGTATTATTCTCCATTATTTCAGATTGAGATCCGAGGGCTAAATCCCAATTATGGAAAGAGCTACAGGAAACTATGAATACGCAATTGCATCTTGGCACGGTAATACACCTGTAAATCGGTGGTAAGCCTGAGAGAGTAATTCAAAACTTTGACGATATGCTCTGACACGAGGTGTTAAAGTTAAAAGGTGACTAGAAAAAAATACGAGGTTGATTTGATTTGCGATTCTGAGAAATTAGTGGAAGTGATTCATGAGAATTGACATCAATTTCTTTTGGTAAGTTTCGGGGGCGAAAATCCCTTAGGGGTGAAAGTTCACTAAATGTAACACCCCTGACCCGTATCTGATGTCGAAATAGGGTACGAGGCATTACCGAAACACATATACTTGTTAATGTATTAAACTGAGCCATAAAATTTCATCCAAATTAAAACTTTTCAAATTTTTATCTTCGAGTCCCTAAATAGGTCCTACGACGCCCAATACATACCTTGGAAGTGGTCCGGGACTAAACCGAGAACTTTTGAAAGCACTGAAAAATTTCTTGCAAAACAGGGGCACACACCCGTGTCCAAGGCCATGTCCTTCACACAGCCGAGATACACGCTCGTGTGTTAGGCCATGTGGCATTTCGAATTTCTGAAAATTAAGTGCAGACTTCACACACCCTGGGCACATGGCCGTGTGGCCACAAGTAAGGCTATTTACCAAGCCCTTTCCCACCCCAAAACACTTATACATTTATACAAATTTATCATCACACAACATGGTATTATTAAACATTCAAACATCCACACTACGACATCTACATACCATTTACAAACCACATTCACCATGCATACACATCCTTGAAATGCATCATCATAGACTCATAACATAACAAATATTAGCCACATTAAATGACCTTATACAACAATAACCTTCTAATAACATAGGCCAACATTCTAGGCCAACTCATATTAACATATACACACATAATCAAGTCCCTATACATGCCATAGACTTAAAAATACTTGAAAATCGTTGATACAATACCAATCAATAACTTGTTAGTGTGATAGAATCTCTGACGACCTCCAACTCGAACTAGCATCTGTGACACTATAGGAAAAAATAAAGGAAGGGGGTAAGCATTATAACTTAGTAAGTAGGTATGTAAATAATAAGTAATTTATTAACATGCTTTTATAAGTCTTCACAATATGCTCTCAAGATAATACAATCATAATTGCACATAGTTCCACTATTTACTCATGCTCATCACAAGCTGTCTATTCATGTCATAGTAACTAAATTATTTATATATTGAGTTACAGAACTCCAAATTAAGATCCGTTAGTTTTTCGTGAAACTAGACTCACATTTCTTCTTACCATAAAATTTCAAAATTTTTTGGTTTAGCCAATAAGTACAATTTATTCTTTAAATTTTCCCCTGTTCTGCTGTCTAACAGTTTCGACCCTTTTTCACTAAAAATTAATTATCTCTTCATACGAGATTCAAATGATGTTCCCATTTGTTTCTTTTGTAAATAGACTCATTATTAATAATGTAAATTATAACCCATAATTATATTTGTACAATTTTTAATTATTTTCCCAAGTTAGAAAAGGGGATTCCGAAATCATTCTAACTCTGTCTCACAAAAATTCAAATATATCAGAATATGAAATTCTTTCACTTACACCGTTTCTTTTATGTGAACATAGACTCAATAACCTTTAATTTCATATCTTATTCAACATCTAATTTGACTTCCACCATTTTTGGTGATATTTCAATATAATACAACTGCTGTTGTCCAAACTGTTTTATTGCTAATTTTACTCTATCATGTTTTCTTTGTATTAATTCTCATTTACACACATATAGCACTAAAGTATATCCATAGTTAGCCATGCCAATAGCTAGTCATCATCAATATTTACAAGTATTAATTGTAACACTTACTCCATATCAACCATACCAAAGTTCGATCACATATCGAGCACATTGCTCATGAATATATATACACATGTACCTGCACTTGTTCATCACATAATCACATTCAATTACACTTAGTCATTTTCCCGTTGAACACATCGGATATTATTGGATACATCGGAAGTTTGCACATACTTTTCACATAGGCTCACTCTCGAGCTAATCACATTCACGGGTCTACTCACACAAGCTGTCGGTCATACATAACTACTCAGTGCTGCTCACACAAGCTGTCAGGTATCTACAACACATGCCAGATAACTCAGCCACCGGTAGAACGTACGAACTAGCACTCGGATCACTTATTTCACTTAGATTTCACATAGGTTTCTAGTGAACATGTCACTCGTATCCATTTTTATTCCTAAGGTTCAACCGGGAAATTTCTCACTTGTTAATATTTTGTCAATTACATCAAATATTCAGCCACAATTCATAAAATTTATCAAAATATCCATTTTTTACATACAAACTTACTTCGGTAGCACAATCGATGAAAAGGACTTATTCGTCAATTTCTCATTTTTCCCTCGTTCTAGTTCAAAACCTCGTTTTCCTTGATCTATAATATCACATTTCATTTATCTATTAGTCACATTATTCAATGTGACCCAAAAATCATATTATGGAAAAATTACATTTTTGCCCCTAAATTTCACATATTTACAACATTTTACAAACTAGTCCTTTTTAACAATTTCACCGAAAATCACTTCGTAAAAGTGGTTTATTACACACCGAGCATTCATATTCTACCATTAAACATCAAAACACAAGCATTTCTCATATCGGTAAATTTTCAAACATCAACCCTAGCTCAAATAAATGGTAAAAATAGAGAGATCGTGTTATAAGGATTTCAAAAACGTAACAATCATTAAAAAGGGGCTAGAACGGACTTACAAACGAGCTTGGAAGCTTGAAAAACCCTAGCCATGGTTTCTTCATGCAACATTCGGCCATAGCTTGAAGATGGACAAAATTTTGCTTTAATTTTGGCTTTTTTAATTCTTTTAATTACTAAATGACCAAAATGCCCCTAACTTAAAATTATCCTATTTCACTTATCTCATGTCCATTTTTGTCCAACAAATTAACCAATGGTCTAGTTACCAATTAAGGACCTCCAATTTAAAATTTCTGTAACACCCCAAACCCAGCCTAAACGTTACGACTGAATCTGGCATGTCACATAAAAGGGTTATTTAAAAACTGTGCGTTTGTTAAAAAGTTCGTATTCTTTTTGAAACTCCGCGTTTTTGTGGTTTGTTTATAAAAGCCGATTCATTTAATGCCCACTTTACAAAGTTGTTATTAATTTGAATAAAATTGTATTTGTTGTGAAAATCGAGTTTATGTAATTTTGAATTAAACGATTTATTATCATTTCAGGAAAATCCCATATTGAACATTAAATAATAAATAGTAACCAAATTGAAAGCTAAAACCAAATAAAATACCAAAGGCCTTATTACATATCAAAATCCCAAAATTAAAAGTAAGTTTAAATATAAGAAACGAGTTTACGAGAAAACATTGCAGGGCCACCACAAGTCTGCCAGGGCTCCCCAAATTCGCGGTCTAATGATTACTTGAAACATTTAAAAAGAGGGGGTGAGTTTACGAAAACTCAGTGTGTGTTTCCCCTTACGAGTGATAACTGGGCCTAAGCCCACAAAAGCAGATTGGGCCTTAGCCCTCACAATAACATACTTGGTTGAAGCACACATAAATCGAATCGGGCCGTAGCCCTAATATCACAGTATAGCAGCTAACACATGCCAAATGAGAGAGTAATATCCACACCAATTCACTGGTAAGATTTTCGGGGACGAAAATCCCTATGGGGGAGAGTTGTAACAACCCGGTTTAGACCTTAGTCAGAACAGTGGTTCGAGACCACAAATCCGAGGTCGTAAAAATATTTTAATATTATTTTCTGTGTGAATAGGATATGATATAGTCTGTGTGAAAATTTTGTGTGATAATTTAATCGTTTATGTGTCGAATTAAGAGAAAGGACTAAATCGCGTAAAGAATAAAAGCTGTGTGCTGATTTATAAGTACCTAAGTGTTGATGTCTTTATATTGTGGAGGCCTTATGAGGCAATTATGCCATAAATATGATAGTGGATGGCAATGGACAAGTGTGACCTTGATGTTTAAATGTTTTATTTATTGATATAAAGGTTAATTTAGTAAATGGCATAATAATAATATATATGTTAATAAAACAAAAATCAAGAGTAGGTGGGTGTGTTCATCTTCTTCCACCGTTTGCAAAAGAAAGAAAATAAAGGGTTTAAGGCTTTGAAACATTTGGCCACATTAACCTTCAATTAGTAAGTGTTTTATGTTCGGTTTTTGATAATTTCTACGTTTTTATAATCGTTTCTTTGTGCTCTAGCTAACCCATGTTGCAATTTCATGAATTGATGATGTTTTGTGATGAGCCATTGATGAAGATTTGAGCTATGTGCTAGTTGGTAGTAAAATATGAGAACTTGGTTTTGGATTAACATGTGTTGTTTTTGAATTTTTGGTGAATTTAGCTAATTAGGGCTAAATTGTGAAAATAGCAAATTGAAGGGTTAAAATGTGAAATAAATGAAATGTATGGGTTTGTATAGACACTAGTAAAATTTGGCTAAGCTTGTGCTAGGTGGAATTTTGTGAATTTGATGATTTTGTGAATTAGGGACTAAAGTTTCGAGATGTGAAAATATGAGAGCAATTATGCAAAATGCCCTAAATTTGTGTATGCGGATTAAATTGAATGATATGGTGATTGAATGGATTTAATTTGAATGTGTATAGACCAAGAAAGAAGAAGTTCGGATCAAGATCGAGGCAAAGATAAAGTGCTCGATTAATCGACCGTATTGATAGTTCAACGTCTGAGGTAAGTTCGGACATAATACATGTATTTAGTTTCGTTTAATGTTATGAAAGGAATGGTATAATATTATCGAATTGTTAATACTATGTGATAGATTGAGTAAAGTGGTATTGAGTGTGTGTATTCAGAAACGTGACCGAGATAAATAGCACTGTGTGTGCAGAGTAATATAAATTTTAGCTTCGTGGTTGGCACTGTGTGTGCGATGCTGATTTAAGATTGGTTTGAGATGGATGTACTAGGTGTACGATGCTAATTAAGCTTCAGCTAACTATTTAAGCACTAAGTGTGCGAATGAATCGAGGAAGAGACGAATGTCGTTCGAATGAATCGTGATTATTGATTAGCAAACGTATTTGACAACTAAGTGTTGGCTACTGTATGCTCGTAATCTATGTGGTTGGTGAAACTATGAATGTGATCGTGGAAGAGTTAATTGAACATATTGGTTGTGGATGGTATTATATATATATGATTGTAAATTAATCTATGTGATGACATGTTTGATATAATGTATTATGTTATGAACTTACTAAGCTTTGTAAAGCTTACTATGTGATCTGTTTCTCTACTTTGCAGTGTCAGTAAAGCTAGCTTGAATTAGGGGATCGTCAGCATCTCAGTCACACTATCGGCAATCTGTTTTGGGGTATTTTGGAAAGATGTACATAGTTGAAATATGGCATGTATAGGCTGTTCATTTGAATGATGTTTGATATTGTGATTGGCCATGAGATTGGCTAGATATGTGCTAGTTTTAGCATGAATGAACTTGGTATAGGTGATGCATCTTTTGGCATGGTTTGTGGTTTGAGAAATTGACTTATGAATGGTAACTTTGTGTTGGTAAATTGCTAATATGAATTAATGAAATTGAGAAGGAATGATGTTTGGTATTGAATGTATTATGCTTGTGATGTGATAAGTTTTGGTGTTGAATTTGTTATGGTTGGAATCGGATTGAATAGTCATATTGGTAAGTTTTTGGTTGCCTTATGTGCATGATATGTTTTGGTATGTGTTGCTTGTAGGTTTGACCCTAAGTGGGTGGCATTTTGGCCTTGCAAAATGGCCTATAATGTCACACGATCTAGGCGCACGAGCGTGCCTAAAGGTCGTGGGTGAATTGGCAGAATGTAGCTTAGTAGCACACGGCCTTGACACGGGGGTGTCAGCTAGCCGTGGTGTACAAGTCAGTAGCTAACTAAGAGTACACGGCAATAGCACACGGGCGTGCTTGGCGGCCGTGGTGGAGAAGTCAGTATATGGCCTACTAGCACACGGCCATGGCACACGAGCGTGCCTAGTGACCGTGTTGATATAGTCAGTATATGGACAAGACAGGACACACGGGGGTGTTTAGAAGCCGTGGAGGGCACACGGTCTCCTCCCACGGAGGTGTATCCCCTGAATCTTAGAAAAATTTTTAATGTTCGAAAATTTCTGTGTGTGTTCATTTTAGTCTCGACCGCTCTTTAACATGTGAATTAGGTCTCGTAGACCTTGATAAGGGAAACATGATTGTAAATGAATGTGAATGAAACTGATTGACTTTGTGTCGTAAATTATAGGTGTTAAATGTTCTGTTTGATCGATAATGCCTCTTAACCCTATTCTGGCGGCAGTCTCGGGTTAGGGGTGTTACAGCCCTGGTTCCTTTAATAATTAATGAAAAATTCATTCTCCTCAAAGTTTGAACCCAGCACTTCTCCAACACCCCTAGACACTCCAAGTTTATTAAACCCTTAAAGCCAACATGTCATTTGTCATTTTCTTGCTAAAAAAAAGTTTTATGAGACCCAAAGCCCAAAGCCCAATTCATCTAGGCCCAAAATTTGGGGCGTTACACGGTTTATAATCTCGAGTTCTCAATACCTCATTTTTCAAAACTAGCCACTCTAATATTTATTTCTAAAATACAATTCACTATATCATAATTTTCCTAACTTCATATTTAACTCATAATCATTAAATAATAATATTTTTCTAACCCTACCGTCAGATTTAGTGATCTCAAATCATTATTCCGGCACCACTAAAAATTGGTCCGTTACAACTCTTCCCCCTTGTTAGAAAATTCGTCCTCGAAATTTGTACCTGAGAATAAATTCGAATACTGTGCTCTCATTGACTCTTCTGTTTCCTAGGTTGCCTCCTTTGACCCAAGACAATGCCACAACACTTTAACTAACGGTATACGTTTATTCTGTAGTTCTTTAATTTCCCAAGCCAGAATTTTCACTAGTTCCTCTGAATAAGTCATATCTGGCTGGAGCTTTTTCTCGGTATGAGGAATCACGTACGATGGATCTGGTCTATACCGTCTCAACATAGGCACATGAAACGCATTATGAATCTTCTCAAGTTCCGGAGGCAAGGCTAATTTATAAGCTACCAAACTGATTCATTCAATGATTTCATATGGCCCGATAAATCGTGGACTAAGTTTTCCCTTTTTGCCAAATCGTAAAATTTTCTTCTATAGTGAAACTTTCAAGAACACATGATCACCCACGTTAAACACTATATCTCTTCTTTTTAAATCTGCGTATGATTTCTAATGATCAGAAGCAGCTTTCAAACTATCTTGAATAATTTGAACTTTTTCTTCGGTTTCCCGAATCAAATCAACTCCCACTAAATTTGATTCACTCAATTCAGTCCAATATAAGGGAGTCATACACTTTCTTCTATAAAGAGCTTCAAACTGTGCCATTTTGATACTAGTTTGATAGCTATTATTATAAGCAAATTCAGCTACAGGTAAATACCTTTCCCAACTACCACCGAACTCGAGTATAAATGACCTTAACATATCTTCTAATATCTGAATCACACGTTCTGATTGCCCGTCTGTTTGACGATGAAAAGCTGTGCTGAAATTTAACTTAGTGCCCAAAGCTTCTTGCAACTTACCCACAAATCTTGAGGTAGACCTCGGATCTTGGTCCGAGATAATAGATGTTGGCACTCCATGTAATCTCACTATTTCTGACACATATAATTCAGCTAACTTTTCAAGTGGAAAGCCCGTTCTAACTGGAATAAAATGTGCTGACTTAGTCAATCGATCAACAATCACCTAGAACGAATATTTCTTTGTTGGAGTTACAGGTAATCCAGATACAAAATCCATTGTAACATGTTCCCACTTCCACTCCAAAATCATAATGGGCTGCAACAACCCTGTAGGTCCTAATGTTTAGCTTTCGCCTCTTGACAAATAAGACACTTCACCACAAACTCATAAATTTCCCGTTTCATACCGAGCCACCAATACATTTTCTTCAAATCACAATACATTTTCGTGCTACCGGGATGAATAGCGTACACACTATTATGAGCTTCAGAAAAAATATCATTTTTCAGAGTTGAGTCACTCGAAACAAAAATTCTATTAAGATAGTATAACATACCGCTATCATCAATGGAGTGCTCTGAACTCAACTTGTCCTGAACCATCTGTCGGTTCAACACCAATTTTGGATCTTCATCTTGCAACTCTCGAATTCCTTGAAAGAATACGGGTTTTGCTTTTAATTTTGCTAACACAGAACCATCTTCACTAACAAAAAATTACGTATTCAATGCCCGAAGAGCAAACAATGACGATTTTTGACTGAGTGCACCTGCCACTACATTTGCTTTCCCTGGATAGTAGTTAATAACAAGATCATAATCTTTCAGTAGCTCTAGCCATCGTCTCTGTCTCAAATTCAACTCCTTTTGCGACATTAAATATTTTAGACTCTTATGGTCTGTATACACATAACATTTCTCACCGTATAGGTAGTGTCTCCAAATTTTCAAAGCAAAAACAATAGCATCTAGCTCAAGATCATGTGTAGGGTAGTTTCTTTCATGTGGTTTCAACTGCCGAGAAGCATATGCTACAACTTTTCCTGACTGCATCATTACACAGCCTAAACCATTCAGAGACGCATCACTATATACCACATATGCCACACCTGATTCAGGCTGAGTCAACATTGGAGCCTCTGTCAACATTTTCTTCAATTGATCAAAACTTTGCTGGCACTCATTAGGACTAAACAAATTCAACCTTCTTCTGTAGTAATCGAGTCATCAGTGAAGCAATCATTGAAAAGTCTTTAACAAATCGACGGTAATAACCTGCTAAACCTAGAAAACTTTGCACTTCTGTAACATTATTTGGAGTTTTCCAATTAACCACTGCTGACACTTTGCTCGGATCCACACGAATTCCGTCGACATGATGAAAAAACCCAACCTCATGGAGCCAAAATTCATATTTGCTGAATTTCACATATAATTGTTTCTCTCTCAAAATTTGTAGCACAATTCTCAAGTGTTGAATATGCTCACATTCAGTCTTTGAATTAATTAGTATATCATCAATGATCACAACCACAAATCTATCCAAATGAGGCTGAAAATTTTGATTCATTAAATCTATAAAAGCAGTAGGAGCATTTGTCAAACCAATTGGCATTACCAAAAATTCATAATGACCATACTGGGTTCGGAAGGCAGTTTTCGGCATATCACACTCTTTTACTTTCAACTGATAATACCCTGACCAAAGATCTATCTTTGAAAACACCGCAACACCTTTCAATTGATCAAATAAATCATCAATCTGAAGAAAAGGGTATTTGTTCTTAATAGTGACTTTATTCAATTGTCTATAATCTATACATAATCTCAAAGAACCATCCTTCTTTTTCACAAATAACACGGGTGTGCCCCAAGGTGACATACTCAATCAGATAAACCTTTTGTCTAATAGTTCCTGTAAATGTGCCTTCAACTCTTTTAATTCAGCTGGGGCCATTCTGTACGGTTTCATTGAAATAGGAGCTGTTTCTAGTACCACATCAATCACAAACTCAACTTCACGATCTGGTGGCAACCCTGGCAATTCTTTAGGAAATACATCAATAAATTCATTCACAACTGGTAACTATTCTATCTTTGAGTCAAAGCCCCTAGTATTAAGAATATAGGCTAAGAATGCCTCATTTCTTTTACGCAACAATCTCTAAGCAGAAAAAGATGAAATAATTCTATCAATATCACCCATATTTTCAGGCCTAACTGAAATTATATCTCCTATCTGACATTTCAAACTAATCTGTTTCTCTCGACAGTTCACTACCGCCTCATGTTTCATTAACCAGTCTATTCCCAAAATAATATCAAATTCCCAAAAGGGTAACATAATCAAATAAGCGGGGAATTCACAGCCTTTTATTTTTAGTGGGCAATTTTGACATACTAAATTAACTACCACACTTTGACCTAACGGATTTGTGATTTGTACATCATAATCGGTATGTTCAACAGACAAATTCTTTTCTGATGCTAACATAGTGAAAATATAAGATGGGTAGACCCAGGGTCTATCAATGCATACACATTAACATCATAAAGTTAGAAAGTACCAGAAATTACGTCTGGGGCAGTCGCTTCTTCTCTTGTTCGAATGACATATGTACGGGCAAGTGCTCTATCCTCTGACCGATCCGTAGAATCTTTTGTACCTGAACGAGTAACTCCTTTAGCACTGTTCTGGCATGAATGTCTACTCCTTTGCGGAGTAGTCATCTATTTCTCTTTCTCCTCTTTTTCTCTTTGTAGTTGAGGACAATTTCAAATAAAATGATCAGTATATCTGCATTTATAGCAAGCCCCTATCTTACCCCTACATTCACCGGGTGATTTCTCCCACAAAATTGGCACTTTATCTTAAAAGTGTTTTGAACACTACCCGCACTAGCAGCAGGTCTGTTAGATGCCCTGAAATCAGATTGTCTTGCTCTACTCTTACTGGATCTTTCCGGCGCTGAAGTAGCTTGACTGTCTCTGGATTTCTTCACTAGCAGAGCTGAAAAGGATTTGGATGAGCTTCTATTGTATGATTCTTTGTTCTTTCTATCTCGTTGCATCTTTCTATTACATATCTCCTCTAGTTTTTGAGCATGATCCGATAGGACAACGAATTCTCGTATCTCTGTGCCCCTATTATCATTCTAATCTCATCATTTAACCATTCTTCGAGCCGTATACATATTTCTTCTTTAGTAGGTACAATGTCTCGGGCATATTTACTGAGATAAACAAATTCTCTTTCAAAACAGACCGAACGCGTTCGAGTAATTGGCTCGTCCAACCCGGCAGCATTCATGAGTCGCTCGTTCAACTGTCCCTCGGAGACACCACCTCCTCCGACAACTGAATCCAATAAGCGTTCCCCGTTAGAAAAGCTTAGAAAACTTAGGGCTGAAGAATTTCGGGGAAGAACAAATAATGACCCTGTCAAAGTCGAGTATCAGTTGTAAAGTATAATAAGGGTTTTTAAAGAAATGACATGTCCACCAGATGATTATTTGAGATGTGTTGTGTCATTACTGAAAGAAGAAGCGTATAATTGGTGGGAAACAATAGAAGTTGTGGTACCGGCCGATAAAATCACTTGGAATTTTTTCCAGAATGAGTTCAAAGAGAAATATGTGGGTAGAAGATATCTGGATAAGAAGAAAAGAGAATTCCTTGATTTATGACAGGGAAATAAGTCAGTGGCTAAGGTGCAACCTGAGGCTCTACTGATGGCACCGTAGAGGGAGGACGTTGCTGAGCTTGAGTTCTTCCTTACATTAAATCAGCAAACCACTAATTCATCACTCCATATATCATATTTTTAAGATCTTGTTCTTGAATCAGAGATATTGGGACATTACTACTTGTCCCATGTTCAGATGTCTGCACTTTACTGTTAGCTTCATCATGTTTAGCATGTTCGAATCTATTTGACATCTTTTCAATCTATAAGAAAAACAATGATTAGATTGGATCATACACATCACACTATCATAGACTTATATGGCATGTATTTCTAATCACATTACACATCACACTTGTTCCGGGAGTCGGCTAAATCGAAGCTCTGATACCAATAAATAAAACACCCTTAACCCAAAACCGACGCCAGTAAAGGGTTACAAGGCATTGCCAAAGTTTATGGAGCATTTCTAGATAAACTGAGCTAATTACAATTTATTTTCCAAAACTAATCATAAAGTCTCTTATATAGGCCCTCAGAGCCCAAAACATGCATTGGGATCGAGTCGGGACTAAATTGAAACCATAGGATTTGTTTTTGCAAAACTTCAAAATTTTTCTCAATATTAAGGGTTACGCGACCGTGTGACTGGGGACACGCCCATGTGGCATGGCAATGTGGCTCACATGCCCGTGTCTCCAGGGCGAGTAACTCTCTGACTTTCAACTCATAAAGAAATTGATTCCACATGACCAAGGCCCACGCCCGTGTGCTAGGCCGTGTGGTTATTTCAAATTTTTGAAAAACAGGTGCAGGTTTCACATGGCCGTGTCGCACGGCCATGTCTTTAGACCGTGTGCCTCACATGGCTGAGGCACACGCCCATGTCTAGCCCGTGTGTCAAATTTCGAGCATTCTATTTCAAATTTTTAAGGTGCAGGGGACACACGGTTTCAATGCACGCCCATGAGGTAGGCTGTGTGTCCACATGGCTTAGACACACGCCCGTGTGTATGAAAATTAGCCATTTTAGACCATTTTTCTCACCCATACACCATTAACCTACACTTAACACTTTCATACACAAATATAGTCCAACCCAATCAACCAAATCCACACCAAAACATGCATCATTTACATATATTCTAACATATTCATCACACTAGGTTATAATACATATTTTATCATTCAAGTCATACCATTACTATTTAATATATATCATTTTCATTAAACTCCTATACATGCCATATAAATCAAAAGATGATTAACAAAAGCTACCAAAAATAATCTGGATAGTGTGATCCTTCATGCTAATCCGATCCTTCGTATCGATGTTAATCTACAAGAACATTAAACACACGAATGTAAGCTTATGAAAGCTTAGTAAGCTCATAGGCATAGAAAATAATTCTTACCGAACATCTTATAACAATCATACAATATATAATTTCACTAATCCTTCTTGTCAATCACAAAATCAATGATAAAACTCACTTGATTGAGCTTAATATCAATAATTAATCAATTTCAATCTCTTAGGTCCATTTATCGCTTACTTTTCTTAATCAAAATAGGGAACGGTTACGGAATTGAGTACTTCGTTTTCACAATGCCATGGTATAACTATGGTCTTAAACATAGTCACATATCACACACCACAGTTATAGCCTGGCTATGGTCTTACAGAGAAGCACATATCACACCGGTGCCATAGCCCAGCTATGGTCTTATACGGAAATCACATATCACACCGACGCTATATCCCAGATATGGTCGTATATGGAAATCACATAACACACCGATGCCATATCCTAGATATGGTCTTCGACAGAAATCACATAACACGCAGATGCCATATCCCAGATATGGTCTTATATGGAAATCGCATATCACATACTGCCATGGTCCAACCATGGTCTTTTTCGTCAATGCATATTAGTCATTGTACAAAAGTACTCAATCCGATGTTCCATTAAATTAGAACTTTTATTCAAGAATTCATACTTTCACAATTATCTCAGTTTAATAACATTCATATACAATAACATACCATAGCATTCATGAAATTTTCATAACAGTTCATTAAATTTAGCCATATGAACTTACCTGGGCTAATTTGCAAAAGTTGTAGAAATTCAGGGACTCTTCTGGCAATTTTTCCTTTCCATAATTCGCTTCGGGTTCTTGATCTATAATTATAAAATCATGTATTCATTAGCATTTGTTTCAATTTCACTCTACTTCATAATTTATGCCCTTTAATTTTTAGAATTACTCTTCTACCCCAAACTTTACAGTTTTTACAATTTAGTCCCTGGTGGATTAACCCCTAAATTGGGCTAATTCTCAATTAACACATTACCTAAACATTATAGGCTATCTCACAACTATTGAAATTTAGAATTTCCACACAAAACCCTAATTTCAAATTCTTTCACAATTAGGTCCTAAATATCAAATTTTGTTCAATTCATTCAATAAAACCATCATATAATAAATTAAAGCTTCAAATTCATGTTAATTCATCATAAACTTCTAGCACTCGTCCATGGTAACTTTCAAAATTATCCATGGAATCAAAAACTAATGAATTAATTAGTCAGACCTAGTTGTAAAAGTCTCAAAAAAATAAAAATTTCAAGAAAAATTAAAAATTGAACTTACTTGCAATAAAAATATGAAAAAAAAAAGCTCTATGAACTCTTTAATGGCTGTTTTTGGCCGGAGAAGATGAAGAAAAATGAAGAATTCTCTAGATTTCTAATTTAGTCCTTTTTTTTAACCTATTAATTTTACTCCTTTCCAATTTTACCCCTTGTTCACATTATTTCTTTGCTGATTTTCTACCCAATCATCCAGCCCACATAGATTTTAGGTCTATTTTCTCTTCACATCCCTCTTGTTTATTATTTGAGCTATTTAATCACATACTATAGTTTTGCACCTTATTCAATTTAATACTTTTTAATTAATTAATGATCGAAACACTAAAATTTCTTAACGAAACTTTAATACTAACTTATTAACACTCCCTAAATATTTATAAAAATATTTATGGCTCGGTTTATAATCTTGAGGTCTCAATGCCTCATTTTTTGAAACTAGCCATTCTAATATTTATTTCTAAAACACAATTCACTATATCATAATTTTCCTAACATCATATTTAACTCATAATCATTAAATAATAATATTTTCTAACCCTATCTTCGTATTTAGTGATCTCAAATCACTATTATGACACCACTGGAAATTGGGCCATTACAAGAATTTTCTAAACAGAAACTTATGAGGAGCCTTTGGCCTTATTCTTCCTTAATTTCTCGAACACAGAGAGTTAGAAAGCTTATCAGCTTCAAAATCTCTCTACTTTTAGACTCCAATTCTCACAGCTTCTACTCTATGCAGACCTCTTCTAAACTCTAATATTCTTCGGAGCAACAGAATAAGATAAAACAAGTTGAATTGAATTTTACAATTTTAATCAAAGAGGATATTTTTTCCTTTCCCGAATGTCCTTTTTCACCTAAATATATCCCCTTTACACAGCCTCCCAAATCCTCTTATCTAATCACTGAAATTCATTATGTCTTCTACTATGGAACCAGTTGATTCCATCCTAACCAAACCAGAGTTAGAACTCAACTGTTTACTCGACAATTCACAAGTTTTCCCAAAATTTTTGTAGAGTCCACCAACTCTCTACTTTGTTCAATTAAGTCCCAAAATCTCTCTAAATTAGAATCCTTAAAGATATCCGAGTGTGACAACTCCCCCACTCCGAACATTTCACTTCCTTTTATAATCCTCTTGATAACCTAGAGGTGGACACCTTTATTCTTATTGAATGCTTTAGTGTCGACCTATTATTCACAGATTCTTTTTGAAATGATTCCGCTCAAACAGCAGGTCTATTCACATTTATATAAGGTAGTTAGCTGCACAAGGATAGTCTTGTGTCTGTCTTGGCGGATCCCAAACCTATACCTTAAACCAATCATTCACTCACCCCCAAAGCTAACAGGTGGTTCCTGAATTAACATGGGTCACATGGTGGGTACTTGATAAATGATTAGCTCCGACGGACATTCTCATTTTTTTTTGGTTATCAAGCGCTTATGAAACCCTTCTTGAAGTTAACATGTGTTAAGCACCAGGTGGGAGACCTGAATCGTCTTTGGCAATTTGAAACTTAACTTCCCACAGATGTTTGGATATATAAAATCAAATCATAGAGATAAGGAAGTTCTTTTCGTCATAATTAGATTTTCTTCAAAACTTTTCTTGTCGATTGAGTTTCTTACAAAAGTCTTCAACTGTCTTTCTCCTTTTACCTTATCTTCTTCCTTAGCTTCCCTCTCTAGAGTTTATCACTTTAGAAGTATTTCCCACTTTTAAGGTAATTCCTCCTTAAGCCCAAGTCCTCTTCCCCATGACATACTACAGCCTCAACATGCCCTAAATTAAGCCATTATGAGGAAGAAGAAGGGACTACAGTGGTTGGGATTGGAAAGGTCAAGGTAGCCATAGGCCCTCTTTAGTAAGTAAGCATAGGCAATCCGCTGAAAAAGCTAGAGCGTTAGTAGAATTGCTATTTTACAAATGTATGACTACTCACGAGGATATGTTCAGACTTTTATCAACCAGAGGAATCAAACTACCCAACTTTGCTTACAATTTCAAAATTGTGGAAGGAGAATGTCGGTTGAGTGACTCACGTGATGGGTTTATCCTTCTACTATACTTACTAGAGGCGAGCTTCCATCCCCCCTTACACCCTTTCTTTTACAAGGTTTTGAAGGATTGTGAGTTTGCACCAATGTAGCTTATTGGTCCTTCTTAGTGGACGTTGTGGCTTATTTCCTTGATTGTTGCAAACGCTATGAGTCTTTATTTCTTGGTGTATTTTAAACACTTTTACAAATTGGAGGTCATTACCTAAGGGGTTTCAACTGGAATGATCCACTTCTGCACTCACGAGAGCCACCAGTTTATAATTTCAAGTCCCTCTTAAATTTTAAAACTGGGATCGTAAAAAGTTCATACGAGTTAGAAAGAAACTCGATGAAAGGTTTGGCTTTCCCACTAGGTGGTTTATCCTTCACTAGTCTGCCTGACTTCAACGACAAGCAATCATTTCTGACTACTCCAGGTCACAGTACGACTACCTAAGGCTGGGGCATCCCTTGAAGCTAGACAAACTTCTAACAGTAAAGAACATTTTCAATTACTATTTAGAATAGCAAAGTCCCAATGGCTTTAGCCTGGTAGACTTAGTGTTGGGTGCGAACCCCTAAAAAGTAAAGCCTGCCAGTGAAGTGTGACCCTATGTGGCCTTAGGTAAATTGGCCCAGTCCGTAGTGAGGAGAAGTATGGAGCCTTCCCACCTCTAATATGTACCTCATCAGCATATATCTCCTTTAACACTTTAGTGTGTGATGCATCACCTCATACAGATTCCTTACAAATTTTGTTGCAGACCTCTTCTTGTCACTATTGTAGGTTCCTCCATTTCTTTTAGCTCTTTCTAGAATCCACTTCATAAAGATGTGGATGCCCTTAAGGAGAGTACACAAGAGGTTGTGGCAGCAACGAATGCTAAAGCTCGGGGGTCTACAATACCCGCAAGAGACAGAGGCTAGAAGGAGAGTCCTCCAATATTGGAGAAATGGGCAAAACTGAATTGGTCTGCCACAAACCTGACAAAGAACCCTTGATCCTAGCGAGAGAGCCCCTCGTCCTTCCTCCAACCATCTATGTATCTCCCACCAAGCCAAGCATTAATGTGACCTCCTTCCTGCACCCATCGAGGTCTTTACCCTAGTTTCAAATTTAGGATGCTACTAGTTCCACATCGAACACATCTCCGATCGGCGCTTTCTATTAAACTCCTCCTTCGGTGAAGTACAAACCTTTTTTCTATGGATAAGACACCTAGGTACGGATCAATATCTCTTTCCTGCACTAATGATTCAGCGGAAATAAGATATGGATTTACCCTCAAGGTTGAAGGAGTTCACCTATCCTTCTTCTTCCTCTGAATGTATTCACAAGCCCACTCTTACTGAGTTAGCGGATTCTTTCTCTATAATGGCTATTGAGTGAGAAATTATAAGATGGGCTCTCTATTATGCCTGTAAAGAGGTTAAGGCTACGTAGGTAGATTTTGAAAGGACCATCCTATGATGCCCTTGTCCTCCAGAATCATGAACTTACCCAGTTTGCCTCCACATGGGAGCTAAGTACCTAACATTGGTGGTTTGGGAGTAGGATTTAGAAGAAAATATCTGCCAATCAGAGGCCTTGAAGAATCAACACCTTGCCGATAAAGAGTGAGTACAAAAAGAGAGCAACGAGGCCTTAGAAAAAATTGTGGTGGATACCAATAGGGGAATTGAGGCAGAATTGCCCATTTTGAAGTCTAGCCTGGTGCTGCCTATTCAGGTCACTGTGGGTCCCTTCGATTTTTGCTACTTAAACTTTAAATGTATTCAGCGCTTGTCAAGATTGACCTTGGCTTTGATGCCCTAAATCCCAATGGGGCTGTATGAAAGAAATTAAAAAAGAAGTGGAGAGAATTCAGTGATATCATTGATGAAAATGATTCAAACACGTCTGAATCAAATTATTCGAGCGATACTACTTCTGAGGGTAGAGTTCTCGGTGACGTAGCCACCTCTCCTATCTAAGGGGAGTCTTAAATTCTACTCTGTTGTAAATTTACACTTCCTTGCATCACTTCTCTTAATAATATTTTCTTTATTTTTTTACCTGTCTTTTTTATTTACCTTGTTAATATTCCTTCCCATAGTTCTTGGTGTGCTTGATTTCGATTTATCATTTCGCACAACTGTCTCTAGTTTTAATAATTCACATAAATTTTATACTAACTTGAGTAACTAAGCCAAGCCTAATGTGACATTTATATAGGGTGATTCCATAACTTTCTATGCCTAGAGGATCAATTAAACCAAAACTCTGATACCACCAATGTAACACCCCTTACCCGTGTTCGACGCCGGCATAGGGTACGAGGCATTACCGTACTTAACCTTACTTGAACATGAAGTATTGGGCTGTAAATTTCCTTCCAACTTAAAAATTCTCTTTCTTAATCATAACATACATATCATGGGCCTACGAGGCCTTAAACATTCATCCAAAACGTTTCGGACTTCAACGAGAAACCTTTACATTCTTTGAAAATTTTTGCCTAAACAGGGGTCACACGCCCGTGTGACTTGGGACACGCCCGTGGGGGTAGGCCGTGTAGTTGCACACGCCCATGTCCCTAGCCCATATAGAATTTATTTTTATTTCAGATCTACAGGGGTTTTCACACGGCTGGGCACATGCCTATGTCTATAGCCCCGTGTCCTCCACACGGCTTAGACACGCCCGTTGATAAACCGTAAAAGTAAAATATTTTAATCCCACACTTAGTATGCTTTTGGATGATTTATCCCTCGATTTATGTAAAAAGGTGCTCTTAATCCTTTCTTTTCATGTCTTATACCCAGGAAAGCACCTGAGGATGAAAAGAACACGAAACGGGTCCAAAATGGAGTAAATGGGCCATATCACGAAATCGACACAGCCTGGCCCAGAGACCACACGGCCATGCCATGCCAACCATCTAGAACACGACCTTCTCCCGATTCACACGGCTGTGCCTCATTAAAGAAGTCTGAGCATGGCCTAACCACGATCCACATGGGCGTGTGCCATGGCCGTGTCCCTGTCGCTAAAAACAGCAATTTCAATCGGATTTGGATACTTAGGGAAAAAGAAACGTATTTCAAGAGCAAACATATTTCAAGATCCTATATATACCCCCTAAGTACCACCTTTAAAAAGGGCGTCGAGCTAGGCCAAGGAGCCAAGCCGGAAAGGTCAGAATTGTGGGAATCACTCGAAGTTAGCCAGTTGATCCATCCCAAGAAGCCGGAATTATACTCAAGACGGTGGATTTCTCCTTCAATTCTTTCAGGGAGTTTTAGGGATTTCTTATGTTTTGTTTTATCTTTTCTCTTGAGATGTTTTCTTATTTGGTTATGAACTAAACCCCTCAGATACCTAAAGGGGATGAAACCTAGATGAATCTTGTTATTTGATTTTTGAGTTTTATTTTAAATACTTAGTTTGTTCTTAATTATGCATGCTTAATCCAAAACTGATGTGCTTAGGTGGAGGAGTAGACCCTGCTTAAGAGTAGATCTAGCATAATTAAGCAGAGTTGATCGCACGCCTAGAGATAGGGTGACGAGATTTTGCTTGATTAGGGTGAAACCTAATCTGGGAGTCCATAGATCGATTTACTGCTATTCTAGGGGGTTATTATAAGAGAATGAGAGTTCAACTAATTAACCTAGGGTTAGACGTTATTCGCCTGGAGAGAGGGTTTAATATACGTTAGGGAGTCTCACGGATCAAGCTAAGTAAATAAATCATATGATTCAGGGTTAAAAAACAAGTGAAGTCTAGGTGGATTCTTCCTGAGGGTATCATCGTGATCAATTGAGTTTTTTTTTTCTTCAAGTTATTTCCCAATTCGTTCTTTTTGTCTTTGTGTCCTTAGCTTAGTCGTCGTTAATTTAGATTAAAACAACTTCACTTTATTTTAGGCTAAATAATAAAAAGAAAGTTAATATTATACTTTTAGTTCCTTTGGGTTCGACAATCCAGTCTTGCCTAAGCTATACTACTGTTCGATAGGTACACTTGCCTTTAATCATTGTCAGAGTTAGTTTCCAGGTTCGATCATGTTTTTATAAACTTTAAAGCTCTGATTTCATCGATCAAGTTTTTGGCGCCGTTGCCAGGGAACTAAAATATTACGAAAACTCTATTTTTATTACTTTAGCCATTATTTTTATTTTCCATAATTTATTTTTAGGTTAAATTTTAATTTTGCTAATTTTTCTTTCTTTCTCTTCTTTTCAGGAACCTATAGTTTATGACTAGGAGGAACCTGAGAGGACCTTTAGTATACGACAGTGATATTGAAGCAACCGCTCGTAGGAATCGCCGAGAAATCAGGCGAGCCCTAAATTACACAAAGGAAAATCAAGAAGGCAGATCCAATCCTACTGAAGGGATGGACGAGAATATTCCACAACCCCATGATGTGGAGGAACGCAACACTCCACGTACTTTGTTTGATTAAGCTAAACCACATTTAACAGGAGCAGAATCAAGTATAGTTAGGCCCGCTATAGCTGCTAATAATTTTGAATTAAAACCTAACACAATACAAATGATTCAATAGTTTGTTCAATTTGATGGTTTGCAGGACGAAGTTCCAAATACTCATACAGCTAACTTTTTAGTGTTCTATGATACCTTCAAAATAAATGGCATTTCTGATGATGCCATACGTCTTCGGTTATTTCCCTTTTTATTAAAGAATAAAGCCAAACAGTGGTTAAACTCTTTACTACGAGGGTCAATCACTACATGGGAACAAATGACCGAAAACATTTTATTAAAGTATTTCCCACCAGCCAAGATGACCAAATTAAGGAATGATATCTCTTCTTTTGTGCAGATGGATTTAGAGACATTATACGACGCATGGGAGAGATACAAGGATCTCTTGAGAAGGTGTCCACACCATGGTTTACCCTTGTGGTTACAAGTCCAAACATTCTATAATGGTGTAAACCCCTCAACGAGGCAACTAATCGACTCCTAAAGTAGCGTACGAGTTCATTGAAGAGATGTCACTGAATAATTATCAGTGGCAAGTTATAAGGATGAAACCGAAAAAATAAGCCGGAGCTTTCAACATAGACACAATAACCATGATATCAACACAAATGGAGATGATGAATAAAAAGATTGATAGTTTGTGTTACATCAAGTCATGCAATGCGACGCAAGTGGAACCGTGGCGAAACCTGAGTACCCACCCTCCCAACCGGAAGCAGGGAGCGAATAGATGAACTATATAGGTAACAATTTCTGATCCAATAATAATCCTTATAGTAATACTTACAATCTAGGTTGGAGGAACCACCCAAATTTTTCATGGGGAGGTCAAGGGAATCAAGGAAATCAAAGGCTACAACCTCCTCAAAACTTCCAAAATCAACCCTATCGACAAGAGAAGAAACCAACCCTCGAGAAGATGTTGACAAAATTTACGGCAGACACAGAAAAATGTTTCCAAGAAACTGAGAGAACAATTAAAAGCAACGAGAGTGGAATCGAGGAAATTACTAAGTCAGTCAAAGAAGTCACCAATGCAGTCAAACGACTCGCAAAGCTAATGTCAGAACGATCGCAAGGACGTCTACCAAGCAACACTGAGATTAATCCAAAAGAGCAAATTCAAGCCATAGGAGCTCAGGAAATTGCAGAGATAGATGAACCCATCTCAAAACAAGAAAACAAGGTAGACGAAGGTAAAGTAGAGGTAACGCAAGAAAAGCCGAAATCGACAATCAAAGAATACCAACCTCGCATTCCTTACCCCGAAGCGATGAAAAGAGACGATTCAGAGGAGCAGTTCGGTAAGTTTCTTAAACTTCTAAAGAAATTACATATTAACTTACCTCTTCTTGAAGCTCTTTTCCAAATGCCAGACTCGAGAAAATTTTTAAGACGACTCTTGACAAACAAACGCAAATTAGACGAAGAGCCACACGTGGAACTCAACGCAAAGTGCTCAGTAATTCTACAAAATAGACTACCACAGAAGCAAAAAGATCCAGAGAGTTGTACAATTCCATGTTTAATTGGTAGTTTAACTATTGATAATGCGTTAGCGAATTTAGGGGCGAGCATAAATGTCATGCCTTATAAATTGTTTAAACAGCTAGGTCTAGGTAAGCCTAAACAAACAAGGATGAGTATTCAATTAGCTGATAAAACTGTTAGAATTCCTAGGGGTATTATCAAAGATGTTCTTGTCAAAATTGATAAATTCATTTTCCCAGTAGACTTTGTTGTCTTAGACATGGAAGAGGATAATTCAATCCCCTTAATATTAGGAAGGCCATTCTTAGCAACCGCCAAAACTAAAATTGATGTTGATGCAGGCGAACTTATACTTTGTGTAGGCAACGAGACAGCCACTCTTCAAGCTCTTGACTCGGCCAGGACAACAATCGATGAAGGTAAGAAAGACAATTTCTTTGATAATCAATCTATTCAACCTTCACCACAGGAAAACCAAAAGGATACAAACCTGAGCCGAAACACGAACCCCAAGCCAACAAAGAAATAACTCACAAGGAGCAAAGGATTCAAACCAATGACTTAGACGAGTGGAAAACGCACTTCAAGGAAAAATTAGGGATATAGGAAACAGAATCAAAACCACTCTACGAGATAGACCAATCCAAAGTCAGAGATCAGGTATTGTCAGATAAAGAAGACCCACGACTATTCCCTCCAGACCCTGACACAAACAAAGAAATCCTTTTTTAGGTAATCAATGATCTTCCACACGGAACAATCGAGGTAAGCAAACCTATTTTTGGCACTTTTAAAATAAATGCTACTCGACCTGAACCATACAATGAAAATAAAACTGATAATATGAGGGAAGATATTCAAACCTGTAAACCTCCCTGAAAATTTTCAAACACGAGAAATGTTTATCTTAAGACTATAAATGAGCGCTTCTCAAGAGGCAACCGAGTAATAACCCTACTTCTTATTTTTTTCTTTTGTTTCCATTTTTCTTTTTCTTTTTTTTTTTAAACTAACTAAACAGTGCAGATTTCCAGGTCACACGGTCTTGCACACGGTCGTGGCCGTGACTGTGTGGACCACTAGAATCTTGGTACTAACATAGCAGAGGCTGTGTGAATCAGTCCCAACCACTTTTCGACGTCACAGACCCAACCACTACACCATAGGCACCGAAAAAGTGGCACGACCGTGCCCCACAACCGTGTGAAGCTACTGACTTACGAACCACGGGTAGTACACGCCCGTGCCTTCAACCCGTGCCAATATGCTGACTTGTCAAAAACAGGCGTGGCTTGCGAAGAATGGGCATGGAGAGCCAACATGCCTAGGGACATGGTCGTGTGAAGTGGCCGTGCGAATCGACACATCCTCTGCCCACGGGCGTGGGAATGTGCCAGATTTGAAATTCTATTTAAATCCCACAGCCCGTCCCCTTCTCCCCATCTAAACTTGCTTTTCTTTTCTCCCTTCTTCCTCTCAAACTTTTCACTCCATTTACTAAAACCATAGATCCTTGAGCCATCACACAACATGTCGAAGAAGCGTAAAAGGCCAATCTCCTCAAAGGAGACTAACTTACATGAGTTCATGCAGGCAGCTTTAGCCAAACAACAAGCCAAGGGTCTTTAAGGCCATATAGTTTCTATTTTTCCTTTCGATTTTGCTTCAATTTCCTTAATTTTACTTCTTCTCTGTTTAATTTAGTTTCACTTATTTTAGTTTCGTAGTGTCAGGTTCGTCAGGCTGCTAGGGAATCACGCCACTTCCACCACCACCAGCACCTCCCCAGCCTTAGAGGTCACACCCACCTCTCAAACCATACAATAATAAAGACTCTTCGGTCCATTTATCTTTTATCTTCATTTTGTTTACATTTTTGTTTCCTCTTTCTCTATCTCTCTTATCTTTAATTATATACTTAGTTTATTTTAATTAGGTCTTAATAATTCTTGGCTACTTCTCAGTGCGCTACCCAATTTCTTCATCTAGTGCAGGTTCATCATCCAGACCGACCATCACCACCACCAAAGACAATCCTCTGGGAAAACATCCAAAACTCAGGGAGTAATTTTTTCCCCTTCTCTTTTGATTTATCCCTTAAATGTTGTTATCTATCTTTCTACATTGAGGGCAATGTACATCTTAAGTGTGGGGGGGTGAATAATTATTTTGAGAAAATGCCTAACTTTCTTCATTATTCTCAAACCCTGAGGATAAAAATGCCTAACTTTTTGCATGATTCTCAAATCCCTGAATTTAATCTTGTTCTTAAGTAAGTTTCTCATATTATTAATTAAGATGAAATTTTTGATGGTTTATGATTTTTATTGATATTCTTTTGAATAAGTCATAGTTAATTGTGCAGTGATGATTAAATTTGAAGAATACTAGGGAACCAAGCATGACAAGTCTAATTTTCAAAAAAAATTAAAATTTTAGGTTGTTAACCTGAATTTGAATGTTATCTTGAAGTTTGAAATTTACAAAGTTGATGTCAAAAACATCCATAATTTTTATCAGAGTTTGAGCCTTATAGAGCATCTATTCTTTTTCATGCTCATTTTCTTATTATGAGTGTGTCAACTATGAACTGTTATTCTAGAACTTGCCTTGATTATACATGTCAAGACTACAGTTATGATTTGATATACCGAGATGATAAAGGCACTTAGGTTTTAACCCACTTACTTCGCTAAAAAGGCTACCTTCACAATTGACCCCTAGCGAACCCCGTTGAGCCTAACAACCCTTTTATTGACTCACCCACTAATATTAACCCAAAACCCTTTGTATTTGTTATTACCATTCTTCTAATTACCCTTTTTGTCAAGATTGGATTTTGAGCAGTTACATAACTCAGTTGTTATAGTTTGTTCTTAAAACAAATTTTCAAATTCAAAGTATATACAGTATTAGTGTTAGGAAGAGTGAGCTTATACAGTTAAAGTCTAATTATCAAAAGAAAAAGCTCGTATTATTAGTATTACAAATTTTCAATTGTTATAAATTATCTTAGATCAGTTTATGTTTCTAGATAGGCAACTTGTCAATTCGATCTCGATTCTAACCTTCTAATTAAGCCTTTATCCACACCTTTAACCCTAGCCCCGTTACAACCCTGACAAAGACCTTTTGATCTATTTATCATCTCATTTTACAGTGGTGGAGATTTGATTTTCAGGCAAGCCTATGGGATTAACTTTTCATGTTCAACTTATGAGTGATCTTCTGATTTTGAACCTGAAACACTTCGATTGATTTGAGTGAATCTTTAGTGAGGATGTCAACTCTTGTCAATTTTGAATCAGAGGTAATTATTCAGATAAGAGGAGACACCTATATTTTCATGCTACAAATATATGACTTTGATTGTTTGAATCTTTAGGACTCTTTGAGTTGAATTATCCATGTATAAATTATCTATGAATTACGATGAGACATTGTCAGTAGGAGTTATGAATTATGGAAAGTTCGTTTTAATTGTAGTTGAAAATTTTGCTTGAGGACAAGCAAAAGCTTAAGTGTGGGGGTATTTGATAAACCGTAAAAGTAACATATTTTAATCCCACATTTAGTATGCTTTTGGATGATTTATCCCTCAATTTATGTAAAAAGGTGCTCTTAATCCTTTCTTTTCATGTCTTATACCCAAGAAAGCACCCGAGGATGAAAAGAACACAAAGCGGGCCAAAAACGGAGTAAATGGGCCATATCACAAATCGACACAGCGTGGCCCAGAGACCACACGACCGTGCCATGCCAATAATTTAGAACACGGCCTTCTCCCGATTAACATGGCCGTTCCTCATTAAAGAAGTCCGAGCACGGCCTGACCACTACCCACACGGGCGTGTGCCATGGCCGTGTCTCTGTCGCTGGAAAGAGTAATTTCACTCGGATTTGGGTACTTAGGGAGAAAGAAACGTATTTCAAGAGCCTATATATACCCCCTAAGTACCGCATTTGAAAGGGGAGTCGAGCTAGGCCAAGGAGCCAAGTCGGAAAGGTCAGAATTGTGGGAATAACTCAAAGTTAGCCAGTTGATCCATCCTAAGAAGCTGGAATTATACTCAAGATGGCGGATTTCTCCTTCAATTCCTTCAAGAATTTTTAGGGATTTCTTATGTTTTGTTTTATCTTTTCTCTTGAGATGTTTTCTTATCTTGTTATAAACTAAACCCCTCAGATACCTAAAGGGGATAAAACCTAGATGAATCTTGTTATTTAATTTCTGAGTTATATGATAAATACTTAGTTTGTTCTTAATTATGCATGCTTAATCCAAAACTGATGTGCTTAGGTGAAGGAGGAATAGACCCTGCTTAAGAGTGGATCTAGCATAATTCAGCGGAGTTGATCGCACGCCTAGAGATAGGGTGACGAGATTTTGCCGGATTAAGGTGAAACCTAATATGGGAGTCCATAAATCAATTTACTGCTATTCTAGGGGGTTATTATAAGAGAACGAGAGTTCCACTAATTAACCTATGGTTAGACGTTATTTGCCTCGAGAGAGGGTTTAATATACGTTAGGGAGTCTCACGGATCAAGCTAAGTAAATAAATCATATGATTCAGGGTTAAATAACAAGTGATGTCTAGGTGGATTCTTCCTGAGGGTATCGTCTTGATCAATTGAGTTTTTCTTTCTTCAAGTCATTTCCCAATTCATTCTTTTTGTCTTTGTGTCCTTAGCTTAGTCGTTGTTAATTCAGATTAAAACAACTTCACTTTATTTTAGGCTAAATAATAAAAAGAAAGTTAGTATTAATACTTTTAGTTCATTTGGGTTCAACAATCCGGTCTTTCCTAAGCTATACAACGGTTCGATAGGTACACTTACCTTTAATCATTGTCAGAGCTAGTTTCCAGGTTCGATCATTCTTTTATAAATTTTAAAGCTCTGATTTCAGCGATTACCCGTGTCCTTTGCCCGTGGAGCTCTCTGTTTATGACATCATCAAAACCTTATTAGCACACGGCCATGGCATACGCCTGTGTGTTGGCCCGTATAACGAATCATATTCTCGTAAGTTGATGCAGGGGACACACTTAAAGTCTACTTTCCAAGCCAATTTCCACTATGAAATATAAACACACTTATACCAACTCGAGCAATGCATAATGTAACATTTATACAACTATGAATAATACACAATTCATCATCAATAAGATATTGATCTTAGCAAATATTAGCCAATTTCTTTGGCTATATATAAAAAGTATGCATAAGCTTGATCACTATCCATTTTCCCCTCAATATGACATAATTTGAAATGATCAAACTCCTATACATGCCATACTCAAAATAATTAACTTTGCTATACCAAAATAATGGTTGATAGTGTGTTTCGAGCTCCAACGTTCTTCGATCCCTGAACTAGCTTGATGATGCTACATGGAGAAGGAAAGGAGAGAAGTAAGCATATAGCTTAGGAAGTTTGCATGAAATCTTATGTAACAACATAATTGCTCAAAATAAACTCATTCATCATGAATCAAAAACATAAAAATCTCAAGTGCTTAAACTTACATACTCATATTTACTCTTACTCATACTTACCCATCACATTAGGGTTACCTTAACTTGTATTTACTCATGGTACCTGTATCACTCATTACATAGTTTAGCACTTAAACTATCATAGGCAATAACTTAAATCTCTATCTTCCTTAACTTGAATAAAATTCTTTATCATTCTTATACAACTTATCTCATCATCAACCTTACTTACTTTGTTCTTTGTCAATTTTCATCTCACTCTTTTGCATGTTGAATTTCTCGAAATACCAGAGTATACTCAATCTCATCAAACATGTATCTTCATACCAATGCCATATCCCAGATATGGTATTACTTGGGATCACCTTATTATACCGATGCCATATCCCAAATATTGTCTTACACAGGATTCCTTAGCTTGATATCGTTGCCCTGTCTCAGACATGGTCTTACACAGGACCTTACTCGTATGGTGTCGATGCCATGTCCCAGACATGGTCTTATACGAGACCTTCCTTATATGGTATCGATGCCATGTCCCAGACAAGGCCTTATACAAGTTCCTTATTCGATGCTGATGCCATGTGCCAGACATGGTCTTACACAGGATCTACGTTCGGTGCCGATGCCATGTCCCAAACATAGTCTTAGACGGGCTTTCCTTATCTTATGCTGTGACATAGGTATCCTCATTATTCCGAATCTTCAACCGGGACTTTCACTTACTTATTCTCATTGATTTCCTTATTAGACATTGTCAATCAACTTCCTGAAAATAATGTACATTATACAACATAGCAAGTAATTTGATCATAAGAGCATATGTATTTATAATTTCACACAAACTTACCTCGGTACTCCAAAATATGTGTAGATGTGCAACTTAGTCCACAACTTTTTTTGTAACACCCCAAACCCGGCCTAGAAGTTATGACCGGATCTGGCATGTCACATAAAAGGGTTGTTTAAAAACTGCGCATTTGTTAAAAATTTCGAGTTAAACTATATATTCGCTTGTTATCCTTTTGTTAACATTTTGGAAAATGGTTATTAAGGGTTTAGGAAATTCCCGTATTGAACATTTAATAATAATAGGCAATAATCAAAGTAAAAACTAAACCAAATAAAATACCAAATTTAAAGTTATAGTGGCCTTATTACACAAAAACCCAATTAAAAATAAGTTCGAAATAAGGGAACGAGTTTACGAGAAAAACAATGTATGGCCACCACAAGTCCGCCTCGGCTCCAAATTCCGTGATCTAATGATTACCTGCAAAATTAAGCAAAGGGGGTGAGTCATTGAGACTCAGGGTGTAAATCCCCATATAACGCAAACTGGGCCTTAAGCCCACACAATACAGCATGTTAATCATGTGTGCAATGCAGCCCAGCCCAACCTGGTTTTCCATCCTCTACACACCTTAATCATCCAAACACCCGTGGCATCAAGCTACTGTGGTTCCAGACCACTGTGATACCAGATCACTGTGACAGAGTCACTAATAATAATATGTGTGGGGCCAACCCGCTGTGGTACCAAACCACTGAGACAAGTCACTGAGATAAATATGTACATGGTGTCAAACCACCGTGGTACCACCACTGAGACATAGTCACTGAATAAGATATGTAGGGCCAACCCACTGTGGTACCAAACCACTGTGACAGTCCCTAAATAACACTTCCCCTTTCACATCATATCCCAAAGCCCATGCAATATGACATAATAATCCGTGTATGCAGTATGTCATATATACAAAACATATATCAAATATAACGTATAACATGAATTACCATCATAAGCAGATAGACAGAATATAACATAATCAAGCTAATCAACCTCTAAGGGTATAACATTAATTTTACCTACCAAGGGTATTTTTGTAATTTATCCACCAAGGGTATTCCAGTAATTTTGCACCTGTAATGGCCTTTCCGAAGGCCTAATGTCGCCCCGAGCGACATGGCTACCATTTCCGATTGTACCGGACTATTGGGCCTAAAACCCGATTTCGGCCTATTCAGGCCCACACGCTCGTGTGGCCCACCTAACACAAATCTAACCACGTATATGATTCATCTAGTCTAGTCTAATATATACTACAGACTCATACAATCTACTCATATGGGCCCACGGGCCATTAGGCCCACTTCAGCCCATCGTGGCCCAAACAGCCTCAACCCACAAGAATACTACTAATGGCCTCAACTATCGCGTCGAAACCCGCACACATGCGCTCGTACGCTCGTGTGGCTATTATAGCCGTGTGACCGGCATTTTGGCAATTTGCCGCTCTACAACTAGAGTAGAAAAGTACACACCTGATAGGAATATGGTGCTAATCCGCACTTCGACCACTCCTGTGCCAAAACGCCCTCCAAGGTGTATTCATTCTCCTCCTAGAATGCTCTATATATAGCTAGCTTCTCACCTTCCTTCTTTGTATCTTTCCAATGTAGGATCCCTCCGTTAGTAGAGTTTAAATCCAACTCAAACTCTTACCATCCAATTCGCAAAATAAATACTCCCTTGCTTTTCATGAGATTCAAACCCAGGCTCTCCCATCAGCCAATTCACGCCACTTGCCACTAAGCCACCAGCTCCTCTTGTGCCTTAAACCATGCGCAACTAAATATAAATCTATAGTCAAATTCTAAAGTCCATGTAAAAAGAAAACCAAAATGCAATAGCCAAGACTTGAACCTTGGACCTCCTTCCTCCCTTATGGCGTCATCCCCTTGCTTCTTATGTGGCGTCACTTTGCCACTACACCACACACTCCACTTGTGTCATTTTCCTCTACATTTTATTCTTAAGGCCTACCTACTAACTCCCAGGGTTTTTTTCGCCTAAAACCAAAATTTCCCCAAAGCCAAAGTTTGATCCCAAGACTTCATAGAAGTGCCCTAACCTTCCAAAATCACTTACCTAATAGGTCCAACTTGCACTAAAGCCATTCTCTTGTTCTCCAAAAAATTAAAAAAGTTCCTACGCTTGGGACCCAAAACGCCCAATTCTCCTAGGCCCAATTTCATGATGTTACATTTTTCTTACCTCGGTTTCGGACCAGACTTCGATTTAACTTGTTTTATACTTACATTGACTAAATTGACTCATAATTTATACTTTGGCAAAAAATTCATTTCTGCCCCCAAACTTTATTATAATTACACTTTTGCCCCTATGCTCGTAAAATGATTTTCATTCAACTTTCTTATATTTCAGACCTAGCAGAATCATATTCTTAACTATAGCAACCTTTAATTTTTACTATTTCACCATGTATGACCATTTTCATAACTTTTACAATCTGGTCCTTATATGCATTTTTCATAAAAATCACTTAGAAAAAGATGTTTATCCTACATAAAACTTTCATAATCTTCCATAAAACATCAAAATACATGCATGTCATGCATGGGTAAATTTTTGAACATGAACCCTAACTCAAAATATAGCTAGAAATAGCTAAACTGAGCTACGAGGATTTTAAAAATACAAAGAACATTAAAAACGGGGCTAGAATGCACTTATTATCAAGCTTGGAAGTTGAAGAAACCCTAGCTATGGCTCCTTGCAGATTTCAGCTAAGGTAGGAAGAAGATGGACATGATTTTTGGCTTATTTTCCCTTTTAATTCTTTAACTAACCAAATGATAAAAATGTCCTTAATGGCCCTTTCTTGAGATTTTTCCTTCCCATGTCCTTTTAGGTCCATCAACATACTTAATGGTCTAATTGCTAAATAAGGACCTCTATTAATTTTTATGATGCTATTTCATACTTAAATCTTCTAGAATCCCATATTTTCAAAGAGAAAAAGAGAAATGCTCAAATGGTTCTTTTAGGATTCGGCTAGATGCTTCAAAGGGAATTCGACAATAGCCTAAAAGCTTCCGGCTTTTGCTTCAACATGGTGCATTAAGGAAGAAATCGGCAAGGGCTAAGGGGTTTCAGCTTTAGCTCACAACCGAATGTACTAATGCATTGACTAGCTGAAAATGTCATTAAGGAATTTCGGCACTCCACCCTAGTCTTCCAACTGATTACTCTTCCTCACACTAGAGTTCAAATTTCGGCAAACTCCTCAAACTTCTCCTGGCCAACCATTCAAATGAGTTTGAATTGCTCAAACTCCTAAATTCTCTTTCTCCACTTGTTTAAATCTGTTGACTTGTTCAACAGTTATCCATCAGAGTTTGAGCTGAGCATAACTCTCCCCCTCTCTGGCGTCAAAAAGAATTAGCAGCAAGGGATTTCTGCAGCTCGAACCCAAGCTCTCCTTCCCTGCATATGGCGTCATTTCTCTAGGCCCTAAGTGGCGCCTCCTTGGCATTTTACCAAGGCTATTCTTGTGCTAAAGTTTACCACAGAATATTCTTAACCCCTAGCTCCTTTAGCTCCCCTTAACCAAAGCTTAAAAATAAAAATTTTCCTATAGTTCGGGCCTACTCTTGGCTTATCCCTAGACCCTAAACCACCTCAATTAATATCACAACCAAGCCATACACATGCTAACAGTTCAAACATAATAGCCCCTATTTAAGGATGTTACAATTCTACCCCCCTTAAAAAATAATTTCGGCCTCAAAATTACCTGGTCAAAAGAGTTGAGGGTATTGCTGCCTCATCGCATCCTCTGGTTCCCATGTAGCTTCTTCCATGCCATGGTTTTGCCATAATACCTTCACTAATGAAACTAACTTCTTACGTAAAACTTTCACATCCCGATCTAGAATCTGCACTGGTTCCTCTTCCATGGTCAAATCTGGGCTCACCTTAATTTCCTCCACCGATACAACATGCGATGGATCTGAACGGTAACGCCTAAGCATGGAGACGTGGAACACATCATGTATCTCGATCGAAGTTCTGGCTGGCAACTCAAGGCCGATATAGCTCTTTGGTCCCACACATCTCAACACCTTATACTGGCCAATAAACCTTGGGCTTAGCTTGCCTTTCCTTCCAAATCTCAGCACTTTCTTCCATGGCGAGACCTTCAAGAAAACCATCTCACCCACTGCAAACTCTATATCTCTCCGCTTACGATCAGCATATGACTTCTGCATGTCCGAAGCTTCCTTCAAACGAGCCTGAATCAACTTGACCTTATCCTCAGTTTCCGTAACCAACTCCGGACCCAACATCTGACGCTACCCAACTCTGTCCAACATATAGGTGTACGACACTTCCTACCATACAACGCCTCATATGATGCCATCTTAATGCTTTCCTGGTAATTATTGTTGTACGTGAATTCAGCTGACGGTAGAAATTCTTCCTTTTGCCTCTCAAGTCCAAAACACTGACCTCAAAGATATCTTCCAAGATTTGTATAACCCTTTCTGACTGTCCGTCTATCTGGGGATGAAATACTGTACTAAAATCTAACCGCGTACCCAATGCTTGATGTAATGTTTTCCAGAACCTCGACGTAAATCTGGGATCCCTATCTGAGATAATCGACACTGGCACACCATGCAACCTCACTATCTCTGCCACCGAGTAATCAACCCCTTACCGGTATGAAATGAGTTGATTTCGTCGAACGGTCCACAATCACCCAGACTGAGTCCTTCTTAATAGGCGTAAGAGGTAGCCCACTGACAAAGTCCATAGTGATCTTTTCCCACTTCCATTGTGGAATCTTCACCAGCTGAAGTAAACCCGACGGCAACTGATGCTCAGCTTTGACCTACTGACACGTCAAACATTCACCCACAAACTCAGTTACTACCTGTTTCAATCCTGGCCACCAAAACTGCTCTCGCAAATCCCGGTACATCTTGCTACCCCCAGGATGCATAGCGTATGGGCTGCTATGTGCGTCCTGAAGAATCCTCTGCCTTAACTCGACGCCCTTCGGCATACAAGCTTTCCCTTGAAAACACAACACTCCATCACTGGTCAAGCTGTAACCTTCCAAACCACCACTCTGCTCTTGCAACCTCCGAGTATTCAAACCCTCATCTTTTAACTGTTTCTCTTTAATCTGCTCTACCCAAGTCAGCTTAACCTGCAATTCCGCTAATAAGCTCCCGTCGTCATACAAGCTGAGATGAGCAAACATTGCTTTCATGTCCCACACTATCTTACGGCTCAACGCGTCTGCCACTACGTTAGCCTTGCTCGGATGATACTCAATTAAGCAGTCGTAATCTTTCAACAGCTCAATCCATCTCTGCTGTCTCAAATTCATGTCTTTCTGAGTCAGAAGGTATTTCTGACTCTTATGATCCGTGCAGACTATCAACTTCTCTCCATACAAGTAGTGCCTCCAAATCTTCAAGGTGAAAACCACTGCAGCCAATTCCAAGTCATGTGTCGGATAGTTAACCTCATGTGGTCTCAGCTCTCGAGATGCATATGCCACTACCTTCTCTTCCTGCATCAGCACACATCCCAAGCCAGTATACGATGCATCACAATATACCGTGAATTCCTTTCCTGCCTCAGGCTGAGTCAAAATCGGAGCTTCAGTCAGAATCTTCTTTAGCTTGACGAAACTTTCCTGTTGTTTCTTAGACCACACAAATGGAACCCCTTTCCTCAAGAATTTGGTCAACGGTGCTGCGATCAGAGAAAATCCCTCTACAAATCTTCGGTAATACCCCGCCAGACCTAGAAAACTCCGAACTTCTGCCACTGACTTAGGCGGTTTCCAGTCCAACACTGCCTCAATCTTTCGAGGGTCCACTCTAATCCCTTCAGCTGACACCACGTGACCCAAGAAAGTCACCTCCCTAAGCCAAAACTCGCACTTACTAAACTTGGCAAATAATTGTTTTTCCCTCAGAATCTGCAAAACTACCCGCAGATGCGCATCATGATCCACCTCAGATCTTGAGTATACCAGTATGTCGTCTATAAATACCACAACAAACTGGTCCAGATACGGCTGGAACACCCGATTCATCATGTCCATGAATGCTACCGGGGCGTTAGTCAACCCAAACGGCATTACCAAAAACTTGTAGTGCCCATACCGAGTGCGAAACGCCGTCTTGTGGATATCAGCCTCTTTCACCTTTAGCTGATGATACCCTGACCTTAAATCAATCTTTGAAAAAATCGATGCCCCCTTAAGCTGTTCAAATAAGTCATCTATCCTCGGCAACGGATACTTGTTCTTGATCGTTAGCTTATTCAACTGGCGGTAGTCTATACACATCCGCATTGTACCATCCTTCTTCTTAACAAAGAGCACAGGTGCTCCCCAAGGCGAAACACTTGGCCGGATAAAACCCCGGTCCAACAATTCCTGAATCTGTGCCTTCAGTTCCACTAATTCCTTCGGCGCCATTCTATACGGGGCAATAGACACTGGCGCAGTTCAGGGTAACAAATCTATGCCAAATTCAACTTCACGATCGGGAGGCAAACCCGGAAGTTCTTCTGGAAATACGTTGACAAATTTCTTCACCGTTCGGACATTCTCTATAGCTGACTCCTTGGCCTCCAAAGCACACACATGAACCATAAATGCCTCACAACCCTTTCTGACCATCTTCTCAGCTTTCAAAGCAGACATCACGTTGGACAGATAATCCCTTCTATTACCTATCATCACCACTTTTTCACCCTCAACCATTTTCAAAACCATGCACTTAGCCGCGCAGTCCAAACTCGTTTGGTACTTCACTAGCCAGTCCATCCCAAGAATCAGATCGAACTCCCCGAACGGCAGTTCCATCAGATCAGCCACAAACACTACCCCTTGGAGTTCTAGGGGTACATCCCTATACAGCTTATTTACTTCTACAGAGTGACCTAGAAGGCTAGTTACTATCATCTCCCAAGAAGTAATCTCATAGTCTAGGTTCATGGTTTCCACTATGCTACTAGCAACATACGAATGCGTCGAACCCACATCTATCAAAGTAGTATATGGTAATCCAAAGATTAAGAACATATCAGTTATGATGTCCGGTGCGTCGCCCTCCTCTCGACGCCTCGCTGCGTAGACCAATCCAGGCTGTCTCGCCTCAGTGTTGCCTGCACCTCTGCCCGGTGCTCCACGGCCCCAACTAGAACCATTACCTCCTCTACCAGAAACACGACCCCTCTGCGGTTGCGGTCCCTCATTCCTGAATTGAGCACGGCCCTGACCCTCAGACTGTATCCTGGCTAACTTACGTGGACAATCCCTCACATGATGATCCAGCGAACCACATTCAAAGCATCCTTTGCCACTGGTCCAACATTCTCCCCAATGAGATTTTCCACACCGAGTACACTATGCTAGTCCCTGAGTAGTAACAATAGACCTCCCAGCTTGATTCGGCCCACCATGCCTAGCTCTTTTCTAAAAATTTCTGGTCGACCTAGATGATCCAAAACCCCTCTGATGTCTATTCCTGTTCAAATTCTGTTTCACAGACTCCTTTACTCCCTCGACTATCTTAGCCTTCTCTACCAACACAGCAAACTCTCGCTCCTGCTGCGGAGCAATCAGCAACCTTAACTCGTCTCTCAATCCATCCTCAAACCTAACGCAATGCTCATGCTCTGTCGTCACGATACCTCGAGCATACCGACTCAACCTTAGAAATTCCGCCTCATACTCTGATACGGACTTACTCCCCTGAACCAGTCTCAGAAACGCCTTCCGCTGCGCATCAATGTAGCTAGACCCAATATATTTCTTCTGATAAGCCGCCTTAAAATAATGCCAAGTGAGATCATTCGCTACAGTACCATCCCGAACCGTGAGTCACCACTGGTATGACTTATCCCGGAGAAGCGACACTATCCCCTTCAATTTCTCCTCAGCAGTAAGATCCAAGTCGTCTATGATTCGCTCCGTCGCCTCCAACCAATACTCAGCCGTATTGGGCGCCACACCAGAAACACCTCAGAATACCTCAGCTCCATTGGCGCGGAGTCACTCAGATACAGATTTCCGAGCTCCCGCACCTCCACCTGTTCCAGCCACTTTCTCAAGAACTCGCAGCATCGCTTGCGACACTGCTTCATCCCCCGTCTGATCCTGAAACTCAACACCTGTAGCTGCTGGTGGTGGTGGCATCTCATTTTTCGACCCCTGACCAGACCCCACTGGTTCAGACACGGTCATCCTACCCCAACCGCGTCCATGTGAATTACGACCATGACCTCGAGTGCTCATGTCTAACGTCTCGATTTATCTGATTTAAAAGTTTTATGCGTCAGCCATTATTCCACTATTATTAACGCACATCATTATGAACAGTTCTTATTACAGAGTTTTGTTTTCGCGAGTTCACAGAATCCTATAGGCTATGGTCTCTAGGGTAGTCCACTAATACTATTCATCCACATCATATATCATCCAAATCATTTACAACCAATAGTTAGGGGTACTTACCTGGGCGGATTGGTGCTGGAGACTTGGTGCCATGCTTTCCAAACCATGTATTTTCAATCAAACCTTTTTAAAATCTCATATTAAAACATTTTAGGCCTCGGGCCCACGACTGAGCTTTTCAACTTAGCTCTGATACCACAATTGTAACACCCCAAACCTGGTCAACACACCACGACCGTATCTGGCATGTTACGGAGTGAAAACATTTTGAAGAAAACAAGTTACCGGTTTATTTTTATTGAAAATTCCCTTACTGCTTTGTGTTTGGAGAAATATTGTGCATGTAAAGGTGAAAACGTTATGTTGTCTTTGAAACCCAGAAATCCCTTTTCGAAAACTCTTTTGTCATTCTTAACTTTAGAAAACATTCAAGTCTATTAAAAACCCGAGTGAATTTAGCTTAACTACTTTGAAACCGTTTGTATTTGAGCTTTGGAAAAACTTAGGTTTGAAAATCATTTAAGTTAGCTTAATTATCATCTTATGTGTACTGTTACCCGATGGTAACATTTAGAAAACCCATTGCATAATATAATTTCGGAAACTTTGATTATCAGGTTATTTTAAACATGTTAAACAGTTTACTTAGCAACATTTGAAAATTCAAAGCAGATATAGTAAAACCCAAAATAAAAGTACTAATGGCCTCATTACAAACCCAAATAAAACCAAATTTAAAATGAAGGTACCCAAATCAAAAGTCCAAGTAAAACCGAAAGCAAATGTCGCATGGCCACCTCAAGTCCACCCGGCTCCTCATTCGCAATCCACGAGTCACCTGATAAAGATAAGGGAGAAAGTGAGTCACCAAGACTTAGTGCATAATCCCCCTCCCGATTATAGCAACATCCTTACACAAGTCATAACCAAGTAAACATATCATGCACCCCTAACCTAGCCATCCACAACTCCTTATTCTACCCCGTGTGGTACCAAACCACTGGTGACCCAAAGTCACTGATATCAATATAATTATGGTGCCAAACCACTGGTGACCCAAAGTCATTGATAATCTATATGTGGGGCCAACCCACGTTGTGACACCAAATCACTGGCGACAATCCCGTTTTATCAAATATGGGGCCAACCCACTGTGATGCTAAGCCACTGGGACGAGTCGCTATGAGGTGCCAAACCTCTGGTGACCCAAAGTCACGAATATCAACTGTGGTACCAAACCACTGGTGGTGCCAAATCACTGGTGACCCAAGGTCACAGATATCAATCTTCCCCCCTCCTCTCATATCACCCACAGTAATGCAATGCATATACATATCATGCTAACATGCTTAATCATTAAACATATATTGGAACATAACATATGCGATTTCATCAGAATCAAATATTTTAGCTCATCAAACGCACTTACCCGAAATCCTTGCTCATACCCATAAGGGTACCGTGTCGAAATCTACACAATTTTGGCTTTTAACGTAGTTTAGGTTTTTAGCAAGTTTACATAGATTATGAAGTGTGTAAGATACACACCTAATTACTAACGCGACTATCGAATCCCGTAGATCAAGGTCTAACGTACAGAATACTCCTTTCCTACATTCGGCCAATGACATCTATTAGGAAAAAGCCATTCGGCTACACTTTGTAAATCCCAAAGAGTTAACGCACAACCACAATCCTTACCTTAACGCCTATCGAGCACTAGCCACAACCCGTGGTATGCGAGATCAATCCTTCCCCTACAATCGGCCAACACTAAACAACTTACCCTTAATAGCCTTCAGCTTTTCAAACAAATAAGAGAAGGATTGAATCGATATGTAACCTTACCACTTGCTTAACGAAATTGATTGCCAGAGTGAGTAGATGACCACGGTCTACTGTTTCCAAATCCCGAAGAACCTAGGAGAATCCGATTTCACAGATGAATGAGAATCAAGGCAAATGCCGAAATTCGGCTTTTGTTTCCATATGAGTCGACAGAGAAAAGAAGAAGTGGTAAGAGAGATTCGGCCAAGAACACTTACCTACTCCAAAATCGATTAGAGAAGAAGACAAGAGAGATCTACAACGCAACGAGAGAAAAGAAACGAAAGAGAACCTCAATGGTTGATATTCGGCCAAAGTGGTGATATAAGAAGAGAATGTAGGGAGAGATTTCGGCAATGGTGGTGGAATAATCAAGGGAGATTCGGCTATGGCTTAAGAAAAGAAATCAAAAGAAAATTCGGCTTTGCAAAGAATTAAGAAAAGGTTGATTGACTTTCAACACAAGAGAAGATGGAGAGAAGAAAATTGTCTATTTGAGAAAAGAAATATGGATGCGGTTTGAAACAAATATGAGAGGTAGAAGAGAAAGAAATGGGAGAGAAGGAGATTCAGCCATAGAGGTTTCGGTTTTGGTTTCAGAGAGAAAAAGGGAAATGCTCAAATGGTTCTTTTGGGATTCGGCTAGATGCTTCAAAGGGAATTCGACAATAGCTTAAAAGCTTTCGGCTTTTGCTTCAACATGGTGCATTATGGAAGAAATCGGCGAGGGCTAAGGGGTTTTGGCTTTAGCTCACAACCAAATGTACTAAGGCATTGACTAGCAGAAAATGTCATTAAGGAATTTCGGCACTCCCCCTAGTCTTCTAACCGATTACTCTTCCTCACACTAGAGTTCAAATTTCGGCAAACTCCTCAAACTTCTCCTGGCCAACCATTCAAATGAGTTTGAATTGTTCAAACTCCTAAATTCTCTCTTCTCCACCCATTTAAATCTGTTGACTTGTTCAACAGTTATCCATCAGAGTTTGAGCTGAGCACAACTCTCCCCCTCTCTGGCATCAAAAAGAATTAGCAGCAAGGGATTTCTGCAGCTCGAACCCAAGCTCTCCTTCCCTGCATGTGGCGTGAAACACCCCAAACCTGGCCCACGAGCCTTGGCCGGATCTAATATGTTCCTCGATGTAAACCGGTTTAAAATTCTTTTGTTACTTTGAAAATTTGTGTCATTTGAAAGAAAGATTGTTTGTGGGTTGGGCTTGAGTTGAAAACACATTTATTTTATATTGAAACCCATTTAATTTCAAGTGACAAAATATTTAAAGTTTATTTCAAATTAAATTGACTTAATCTCTAATAACTAAAATTTCGTAACATAGTAAATAAAACAGAAAATAACATAGTTCACTATGGCCTTATTACATCAAATAAGAATCCAAAATGAAATTTAAAGTACTTTAGAAAAATAAAGAGTCCACATAATAATTTCCTTGCTGGGCATGGCCACCATTAAGCTCCTGCCGACCCGGTCCATTACTGATCATCACCTGAAAAATGTTCCCACAACGGGGTGAGTCAACAGACTCAATGTGTACCACAACACTAAATCTTAACAAATTTAGGCATTACATAGCATACATATTCATATATCATTAAATTAAAATGATGCAACCCAAACCCAAGCCTAGATGCCATCCGCTACACATCACCCGTACCAACCTGCACACCGTGGGGACTACTAAGTCAACCCTCCATCCGCTACACACCATCGAAGGCAGTCGCTGCAGTCGACGTGCTCATCGCCCTTATGAGTATTCATGGTCTTAGGTCACCACACTCAGATATCGTGGTCTTAGGTCACCACATTCAGATATCGTGGTCTTAGGTCACCACATTCAGATATCGCGGTCTTAAGTCACCGCATTCAGATTTCGTGGTCTTAGGTCACCACATTCACTTCCCCTTTTCAATAACCCATATGCCTCATATCATATTATGCATTACCATGCCAAAGTTCACATTTTTATCATTATTATCATGTTACATATAACATATTACATAATCCTAGTAGGAGTAGGAAACGTACCTGAGTACTTTGTACCATTGCATGGTACTTTAGCCATACTTTTCACATTCTTAATATCATATACATATATTTATTAAACATGCCATAAAACTTATTGAGAAATAGTGTGGGGTACACACCTGATTAGCTTAACGAATTCCTTGAAATCCCGAAAAATCGATCTATCGCTTTAGATCCTAAATCCCTACATTTGGCCACATTTAGTATTTTAGGAAAAAGCCTATTCGGCTAATTTAATCAAATCCCAAAGGATTATCGTATCCACTTTCTTACCTTGCTGTCGATTTGATAATTAATCAAATCCCGGAAGCTTGTATTCTTCTCCTTTGAAATCGGCTAATCACTAGATCCCTTGAATCGGTTAGTTTTCGGCTTAAAACACATAAAAATAGATCTAACTACTAAAATAGGCCTTGGCCGAATATTCATAGTCACTTACCTTAAGGGTCTTAAATCCCAAAATTATCCCTTGGTTATAGCTTCTGTCGAAATCCCTAAAACCACATGTTAGATCAACTTCTAACCTTTAATCACAATCAATAGCCCTTGGCCGAATGTCAGATATGACTTACCTTGATCGTCAAATCCCGAAGATCTTTTCCTTTATAGTCGACTATGGCAAAAATCCCGAAAGAATCCTTCCAAATTTCGGCAAATAAGAATATTGATGGGATTAATCCTAGATTTCGACAAATCTAAAAGAAAAGAATAGAAATCAAAACTTGTTCTTACCCTTTCTTGAAGAAATCGACAGCACCTATGCTTGAAGCCCCTCAAAGATTTGGCTTTTGATGGATTGGAAAGAAAAGATATTGGCTAATGGTGATATCTTGAATTTTCGGTTTTGGCTAACAAAAAGAAGAAGAACAAATGCTCTAGGAAATTCTATAGAGAGAAGAAGGTTGAGAGAAAGAATGATGAATGGCCTCTTTTCCTTATATAGCCGAATTTACTAACTTAGAATCCCTTACTTGGCCATCACTCTTCTATTTTGATAGCTTTATCTCTTTAATTATCTCCTAAAATAATTCAGCAACTATCATTACTTAGCCGAAATTATTAAACTCAAAGTCCCTTACTTGGCCATCACTTCTCCCTTATTTTCCTAATTAAAGAATAATTCCTCATTTATCTCTTGAAAATAATCTAAAATAAATCCATTATTTATCCCTTATTTATCCACTATTTATCTCTTAAAAATAAAAGAATAAAAGCTCCTAAATTATAGCCATGTACCGTCCACCTCTCTGCTCCTTATAGCAAATATAAAATTTCTTTTATTTGCTTCCCATGTGACTCGAACTTAGGCCCAATACCCTTGTATGTGGCGCCATTTCCAGAGGCCCTAAGTGGCATCTCTAGGCCACTTTTCCAAGCCTATTTGTGTGTATATTTTACACACATTTTCTCTTAAGGCCACCTTGCCTTAGTTTCCTCTTTTAGACTTTAAAACTCGACATTTTCTAAGTCATTTCCTTACATTTCCAAGTTTCCAAAAATTTTCGTTTCCCTCTTTAAACTTGACATTTCCTTACATTTCCAAGTTTCCAAAAATGTTCACTTTCCTCTTTTGAATCATTTCTAAATCATTTCCTTACATTTCCAGGTTTCCAAAAATGTTCACTTTCCTCTTTTAAACCTAACATTTCCATACATTTCCAGGTTTCCAAAAATATTCACTTTCCTCTTTTAACTTAACATTTCCTTACATTTCCTAGTTTCCAAAAATGTTCAAAATATATTCATAACACATAAGACATGTCATTTCGTACAATTAAATCAAAATTGCATAGGCCCTTTTCAGTATGTTACATGGCGTCACTTCTCAAGGCCCTATGTGGCGCCTCCTTGCCATTTTACCAAGGCTATTCTTGTGCTAAAGTTTACCACAGAATATTCTTAACCCCTAGCTCCTTTAGCTCCCCTTAACCAAAGCTTAAAAATAAAAAATTTCCTATAGTTCGGGCCTACCCTTGGCTTATCCCTAGACCCTAAACCACCTCAATTAATTTCACAACCAAGCCATACACATGCAAATAGTTTAAACATAATAGCCCCTATTTAAGGATGTTACAATCATCACATTTTTGAGCTTCACAAATCTTCTGGAAAAATGTTGGTATAGCTTTTAATTTAGCTAAAATCGAACCATCATAAATCAATGTTAATCATGTGTTCAAAGCTCACAAAGAAAAAATAGATTTCTTACTTAATGCATCAATGACAATATTAGCCTTTCCTGAGTGTTAGTCAATGATCAAGTCATAATCTTTCAATAACTCGAGCCATCTGCGCTGTCTCAAATTCAAATCTTTTTGTGACATCAAATACTTCAGGCTTTTATGATTCGTGAAGATAGGACATTTTTCTTCAAAGCAAATACAATAGCTACAAGTTCTAGATTGTGAGCCAGATAATTCTTTTCATATGGTTTCAATTGTCTAAAAGCATATGTTATTGCTTTGCCCTCTTGCATCAAGACTTAGCCCAAACCATTTAATGAAGCATCGCTGTAAATCACAATTTCTTTATTGGACTCTGGTAGAACCAACATGGGTGCCTCAGTTAACAAAGTTTTCAATTGATTAAAACTTTACTCACATTTCTCGGTCTATTCGAATTTAACATCTTTTTGCAATAGGCTCGTCAACGACATAGTAATCATCGAGAATCCCTTGACAAATCTTCTATAATATCCAGCTAATCCTAAAAAAAAATTTAGATACATTTTTTGGGGGTTTCCAGTCTACCATAGCTGGGATTTTACTTGGATCAACTCCAATACCATCTGCCCATATCACATGTCCCAAAAATCTGACTTCTCAAAGCCATAACTCACATTTGCTAAACTTAGCAAATAGTTTCTTTTCGCATAAGGTTTGCAAAATAATTCTTAAATATTGAGCATGTTCTCTCTCATCTCATGAATAGATCACAATATCATCAATGAATACAACCACAAATTTTTCTAAGTACCGTTTGAATATTCTATTCATCAAGCCTATAAATATAGCATGTGCATTAGTCAAACCAAAAGGCATCACAAGAAACTCATAATGTCCATACCTGGTTCTGAACGCAGTTTTCGGTACATCTGAGTCATTAAACCGTAACTGATAATAACTAGAACGAAGATCGTTCTTTGAGAACACCGTCACACCTTTCAACTGGTCAAACAGATCATCAATACGTGGTAGTGGATACTTGTTTTTAATTGTGACTTTGTTGAGATGTCGATAGTCGATACATAGTCGCATGGATACGTCTTTTTTCTTAACAAATAATAGAGGAGCACCCCAAGGAGAAAAGTTGGGCCTTGCAGAACCCCTATATGTACTCTTGCAACTGAGCTTTCAACTTTTTCAATTTTGTAGGTGTCATTCTATACGGAGTTATCGATATTTGAGATGTTCCCGATATCAATTCAATAGCAAATTCCACCTCTTTGATCGGTGGTAACCCTGGTACTTCCTCTGGAAATAGATTTGAATACTTACATAGCACTCGAACCGATTCTAGCTTCAATTCTAAAACATTTGAATCAAATATATATGCGAGATACGCTTCACAACCTTTTCTAACATATTTCTGTGCTAACATAGCTGAAATAACATTAGATGCACTATCTAGTCTATCTGATTCAATTGGAAGATTCTCATCGTTTTGACATTTCAACACAATATGCTTAATCTATTGTTCATAATAGCATCATGCAGAGTTAACCAACCCATACCCAGAAGCACATCAAACTCATCAAAGGGCAATAACATCAAATCAGCCGGAAAGTTGCAACCCCGGACCATTGAAGGACAGCTTTTACAGACTTTAGCAACTAACACATACTAACCTAAAGGGTTTGTTACTTTAACCGCAAACTTAGTAAACTCAAAAGGCAATTTCTTGTCTGACACTAAAGGTATGCATACATATGAGTGTGTTGACCCCAATCAATCAAAGCATTAACATTAGTATCAAAAATAGAAAATGTATCAGTGTTCACGTCAGGCACTAAAGCTTTCTCTCAAGCACGAATCGCATAAGCTTTAGCTGGCGCTCGTGCCTTAGATCTCACAGTAGAGTCTTTCATTTGACTACGGCTATTACCCGCAGTACTAGTGTTTCGGGGTGGTCTCCCTCTCGCAGCTGTATTACTTAATCGTCTAGCCTGAGCCTTTTCCTTTTTTGACCTTTCTTGGTAGTCTCTGAGATTATGTTCATACGAACCATATTTAAAATATGATCCATCTTTCAATCTACATTCACTAGAGTGTCGTCTATAACATTGCTGACATTCAAGCTTGTTGTTTTTGACACTACCCACACTCGCTACAGACATAGCTTGAGGTTTCGAGCTTGAATGTTGTTTTCATCGGTCTTTCCCAAAACTAATCCACTGAAGCTGATGAACGACCATGATACTCTTTTGACTTTTTCAACTGTAATTGGTATGACTTTCCCATAGATCTCTTTCCTAAATTACGAGCCTCAAAATCAACTTTTCTCTTTGCTTTACTCAGTTCCTCATCTTTGTGCACCCTACCAACTAGAACTATAAATTCTTTCATTGCAGGGATCTCGACAAACAACTTGATGTCTTCGTTCAGCTCGTCTTCAAACCGTGTGCACATAGCAACCTCTGTCGGTATACATTCTCAAGCATACTTGTTAGGTTGAACAAATTCTCTCTCATATTTAGATACTGTCATCTAACCTTATTTCAACTCAAGAAATTCTTTACGTTTCCTGTTTAAGAATCTCTGGCTCACATATTTATTTTTGGAATTCAGTCTGAGAGAATTCCTAGTTCACCCAATCCCTCGACACAACTGCAACTAAGGTATTCCACCACTGATAAGTTGAATCTTTCAACAATGATACAACACATTTCAAGCATTCCATTGGTGTACATGATAATTCGTCAAAAACTCTCACCTTATTTTCTAACAAGAATTTAGCTCTTTTAGGATCATCCTCATCTGTACCTCGAAACACTTCAGGCCCATGCTTACAAATCTTCTCAAGCTTGCTCGCTCAAATTGGTTCCAAACCTTGAGGAGCTATAGGGACTGGTTGGGGTACAGGTGGGGGTAGAGGTTGTTAAGCCTTTGGGTTCGTTCGCATGAACTTGATGAACCATTCATTCATCATATAAAAGAAGGCTTCATTAGCCTCTTCTTCTTGGCCCTTAGATACGGGCCTTCTTCCACTAGACACTGCTCCGTGAACAGAGGCTTGCGCGTTACTTTCTATTTCATCAAAATCAGCTCGGTTGGTTGACATTTTATCTATATGAAAACATAGTTCAAATCGAGTCAGGAGTTATCACACAATCATAGGTTAAATAATGGAATGTATTTCTAGACTCATACATGCTAGGCTCAGTTCAAGAATTGACTAAAACGTAGCCCTGATACCATTAAATGTAACACCTTAACCCATATCCGTCATTAAAAAAAGGGTTACGGAGCAGTACTAGACAAACATAACATTAAAACATTTATTTCATACAATATTTCAAACATAATATATTTACATTCAATCACATACATAACATTCTTTAATCTAGCCCTCGTGGCCCTAGAAATACTTTTGAAACAATTCGGGACCAAATTGGGAAAAATCAGAAAGTATATGAAAAAGTTAGAAAAAATGGACTGCAAGGGTCACATGACCGTGTGGCCAGGCTGTGTGCTTCACACGGCTGAGACACACGCCTGTGTCTCAGGCCGTGTAACAATCGAAATAGGGATACACAATCGTGTCCTAGTTCGTGTCGTCACTCGTGTAACTCTCTAAGTTGGGTCACACAGCCTGGAACACGGGTTTTAGGGTTATTTCGAGAGTTACATGGCCTAGCACATGTCCATGTGGCTTGGCCGTGTGACCCAACTCAGAGAGTTACACGGGTGAGGAAACAAGTTGGGTCACGATTGTGTATCCCTATTTTGATTCTGACACGACTTGAGATAGAGATGTATGTTTTAGCTGTGTGAGAAAACGGCCGTGTGACCTCTATAGTCTAATTTTTCTAACTTTTTCATATACCTGTCGATTGTTTTGATTTTGGTCCTGAACTATTTCTAAGGTCTTTCTAGGGCCTCGAGGGCTCGATTACGGGACGTTGTAACATCCCGAAATAGGGCCTAAATGGAACAGTGGTTGTAAAACCATGAATCGAAGATAGAAAAGTTTATTACGATTAATTATTATGATTTATTGAGTGATTGGATGCATGTGTTAGAATATCGACAGAAAATTTTATGAATTGCATGTCTAATTTGTGTATTAGGACTTATTTGTTAAAGTTGATAAATATGAGTTTTAGATGTTAAAGGATTTAATTGAAGAGCATAATTGAAGTAGAGGTCCTTAAATGGTAATTATACCATTAGGCTTTCATGGACAAAAATGGACATATATAGGTAGAAAGAACCAATGTTTTCATGAAGGGTAATTTAGTCATTTGGTAATAAAAAGAAATTAAAAAGGGAAAAAGATGGCAAAATATGCTCATCTTCTTCATTAGGCCAAATTTTCAAGAGTTCACCATAGCTAGGGTTTGTTTCAAGCTTCCAAGCTCAATAGTAAGCCCCGTTTTTAATGTTCTTTACATTTTTGAAGCCCCGGTAGCTCGATTTAGCTTATTCTATCAATAATTCATGCTAGGGTTCATATTTGGAAAAATACCCATAGGTGAAATGTGTTTATTTTGATGTTTTATGATAGAATATGAAGTCTGAAATTATGTTACACAACTTTTGCTAAGTGATTTTAAGTGAAAACGAGTAAAACGGATTAATCGGTAAAAATACCTAATTTTCATAAGTACCCATAGGTGAAATGTGTTTATTTTGATGTTTTATGATAGAATATGAAGTCTGAAATTATGTTAAACAACTTTTGCAAAGTGATTTTAAGTGAAAACGAGTAAAACGGCTTAATTGGTAAAAATACCTAATGTTCATAAGTACATGTTAGAGTGAGACTTTGATGTTGTCATAGAAGGGAAAAATGATCAGCATGTCATAAAACATAAGAATAAGGGATAAAGTATAATTTTCGAGCTTTGGGGAAAATGTGTAAATATGTAAAATTTTAGGGGCAAAATTCTAATTTTTTCCAAAGTTAGAGTTAAGGACTGTTTTGATAAATTTGAGTATTAAATAAGCTAAATTTTCTATTATAGAGCAAGAATAATGAAATTCAGAGTTAGATCGGGGAAAGAAAAAGATAGTGGACTAAGTCGATATAGTTTATCGTATTTTGTTTCGAGGTAAGTTTGCGGTAAATAAAAGCAATATTCTATTATTTTACATTTAATTTATTAAATTCCAGCATTTACATATTTATTCTATAAATTTATTATTTAAAGACTCAAGCATGAATTGACGGAGAAACAATCTCAGAAAGTTCCGGTTGAACCTTAGGAATGTGTAGGATACAAATGTCATGACATTAGGGTTTAAGGAAATCATGTAAGACCGTGTCAAGACATGGCATTGATAAGTTACTATAAGGCAAAGGTCCCATGTAAGACCATGCCAAGGCATGGCATTGAATTTATAAGGCAAAGATCCAATGTAAGACCATGCCAAGGCATGGCATTGGTAAGTTCATAAGGCAAGGATACCACGTAAGACCATGTCAAGACATGGCAATGGTTAAGTTTCACAAGGAAAGGTACCCGCGTATCCTTAGTATTCCAAGTGGTTCAACGGGAAAACTTAAAGAGTATACCAAAGGAAAGGTAAGACAAGTTCAAGCTAAAAAGGTACAGGTAAGAATTTAAGACTTAAGTATATTAAGTTAAAGGCTTAAATAATTTTGGTAAGAAAAGAATATGATAATGCATTAATAATGTTGTTATTTAGTTACATACAAACTTACTAAACTTAATGCTTACTCCCATTCCTTTCTCTTTTTTTATAGTATTACAAGCCAACTCAGGGATCGTAAGGACGTCGGAGATCGTTACACACTATCAACGGATTATATTGGTATTTTGTGACTCGAATGTTTTAAGTTATGGCATGTATAGGGACTTAGCCATTTTGTGTGTATGACCTTATGATATGGCTTAAGATTGGCTTGTAAATGCTTGGTACTGATTAGCTATTAAAATGGCTAATTAAGAGCATGTTTTGGATGTTATGTAATGCTTAGTTGATAGTTATTAAAAAGAAATCATGTAATTATATGCAGGGGAACAGTTTGGACAGCAGCAGTGACGTGATTTTGAAAAATCATCAAGGATAGTAGAAATGGAATTAGTGTGTGCATTAGATATAGAATTAAATCTTATTGAGTCTATTTTTATATAAAAAAACTTTGTAGGAAAAAGAGTTGTATACTATGAGATAATTGATTTGTAGTGAGGATAGGTTAGAACTGTCAAACTGTGTAACAGGGGAGACTTTAACTAATAAACTGTACTAATTGGCCACACAAACAATTCTGGAAAAATTATAGTAAGAATAAATATGAGTCTAGTTTCAAAGAAAATTTATGGATCTAAATTTCAAGTTTTGTAACTCAAGTTATAGTTAATTTAGTGAACATGACGCAGATAGACAGTTTCAATTTTTATGCCCTAATCTAGTAAGTTAAGTCTAGTAATGCCTCGTGCTCGACTCCGGCAACAGTCTCGGGTAAGGGGTATTAGAGACGTTATGTATGTGATTGAATGTAAATAGATTATGTTTGGAATGATGTATGAAATAAATGTTTTAATGTTCTGTTTGTACAGTAATGCTCTTTAAAACTTTTCCAGTGACGGATACAGGTTAGGGGTGTAATAATTTTTCCCTACTCATGGTAGCTCAGTTAGCGGAGTGTTTGCAAGTTTTTGGTTCGTCACTCAAACATTTTAACGCGAAATGGGATGACAACCGAAACACCTCATCTCGATTGCTAAATTCGGTCACATTTTCAAAATCTTCACTCATAACTTAATGCATCAGTAGAGTAGAATTTGTTTTTTGCCATTAGCAAATACATTTAAAATCAAATAAATAATAATGATATGCTTACCAAGAAAATTTATAAAGAATCAATTTTCATGAAACAATCTAATTACAATATTTCAACTTTATAACACATACGTCAATTAAACTATATAATAAATACTTTATTTCAAGAACCACCCAACTATCTAAATTGACTAAGTATAGGAATTAGAGGTTCAATGTCAAACAAATTAATGAATAATCCCAACATAAGAATTAACAAACGCAAAAGAGAAACAATCTTGCATACTTACTAATCCAACACCCCTTACTTAGCCCACATTGCTCTCAATGTGTAATAATAAAAGAATAAATTAGAAAGAGAAGGGTCAAGCGTACTCCCCATGTATGTTTAATTTGATAGAGGGTGGTTTGTTGGTTCTAGTTAGTTTGGTCCTGGGTGTATGTTTCAAGAAATGGCAACACTGAAATTTTACAAGGCGTGCCCATGCCACAAAAAAAATTCGATTCTGATTTATTTTTGGATGAAAATGGATAGCCTCCACCCTCGTTCCTGGAAAACAACACATAAATCAAATAATTATCTTATTATTATTTTTATTTTCAGCGTAAATTAAACTTAATTCAAAATTAAATAATTTAAAACAAATAAATATGGAGTGCCTCTCAAAAAGTGCTTTTGTTTAACTTCGTTAGATCGATGACATGAGTGTTATTCGTTTGGTTCCTTGAAAATTAATTCTTCCCTTATGTGCATTTGGAAGTTCTCGTAGAGAGGTTTCAAACTTTTCCAATTGACCATGAAGCATTTTTCAGATTCCTCCATCATCGGTGGATTGAGGTGTCCTTGAGCTTCACTGTTCAGGTTTGGCTTTTCCTCTATCGAATGCTTTAAATGTTCTGGTAATGACATGAACTCTAATTTTTGGGCGTCCATATGAATGACAGCTTCACGTATTGGCTCTTATAACGTCATTAATTCCTCCAGTTTTTTCATAGTATCAAAATTTAAACTCCTGCAAAGAACAGTTTGTAACTCATCTTCTTCATGATATTCAAAAAGTAGCTCAATTAAAGATTCAATTATATTAACATTAGAAACATTCATAATCGTGATGGGACGGCCCATGGCCTCATAAATATTAAATTTCGCCATTTCTCCATCTAACTCCATAGTGAGTGTTCCACTCTGCACATCAATCTTTATTTGTGCAGTATTAAAGAATGGTTTCCCAAGTAGTATATTGGAAGATTTGGCTAAGTTGTTATCCTCCTTGTCGATGATGTAGAAATCTATAGGAAAAATAAGTTCATTTACCTTGACAAGAACATCTTCCAGTACTCATTCTGTCTACCTTACAAAACTATCTGCAAGCTGAATGATTACATCTGTTTCTTTCAAAAGACCTGTGTGTAGTAGTTTATAAATAGACAAAGGCATAATGTTAATAGATGCACCTAAATTGCACATGACTTTTTTAATTCAAACACTACCTATTTTACAAAATATGGAAAACATACCTTGGTCCTTACACTTAGGTGAGATTTTCTTTTGTAAAATAAAGGAGACATTTTCACCGACACTCACTTTTCAATTACACAGGAGCTTCTTCTTACTTGTGCATAATTTTTTTTTTATGAATTTTTCATATCGTGGAATTTGTTTAATCGCATCAAGAAGAGGAATGTTTATTTCTACCTTCCGGAAAATGTCAAGGATCTTTTTTTCTTCTCGCTCCCTTTTACACTGGACGAGTCTTCAAGGAGGCAATACGACAAATGACTTCTAAGGAGTCGAATCCGCAATGGACGATGGATCGGGTATCCATATTTCCCATTTTACATTATGGGTACAATTCGTGTCAAGATCTGACTTCAAAACTGTTCCACTACTCAAAGTCATAGCACTTCCATTATGTCAAGGATTAGGTTCAATCTGAGATGACAACTTACCTTGGGACTCCAAACGATTTACCGACAGCACAAGCTTGCTCAGTTTCTTATCTATTTCCTACAAATGTATATTAGTTTTTTGTTGAAATTTTTCAGTACTATTGGCTAACCTTTCCACTATGGCTTCCAAAGATGATTTTGGAAGTGGTAAATGTTGATTCATAAGCGGCCTTTGTCGATATGACTAATTGAATCGAGGATTCAACCCATAACTCAGATTTGGATGATCTTTCAACCCACATTATATGTGTTCAAATAGGGTCATATCGCCTTTGGGATGACCCTAGGAAGTTCCTAGCAACATTCGTTTAATCTATCAAACCTATAAACTCTAATTTATATAGGGTCTTCATGATTGTTTTTGGCACCTTTTAACTTAAAAATAATATAAATCATGAGTATGTGATCACTAATTGAGTGGAGTTTGTTTATATTTCAATAATGGGCATCATTTAGTGAAGAAAGTTATTTTATGTTATTTTGTATTAAATTTATGCATAGATTAATTGTTTTGGCTACTTATTGATCATGACATTATTTAATGCAGTTGGACCGAGGAAATTATGCATGATTTATTCATAAATTAAAGTTAGATGGACATTGCCAAATTTGGAAAAGGCATTTGGATTACTTAGAAATTAATTTTGGAAGATTTACTAGAGGTTCATGCACTTGCAAACAAATAAGAGATGGTCCACCAACTTTGGCCAAGAAATTTTCCACCCATTGCTTGATTCAAGCATGATATCATGCACAAATCAAACAACCAAACAACTCCTTCCTACACAATATGTGGTTGGCATAGAAAAGGAGTAAATAGAGGGATTTTTCACACTATTTTTAGTAAACTCATCCACCAACCTTCACTATAAATACCCATCTCTATTCCCCATTTCAAACCATCCTTCATCCTTTACTTAACATTCATCCTTCATTTCCTTTCATCATGCACTAACCTCTCATTTTCTCTCATTCAAAAACCTCCATTTAGTTAGTAATTCCTTGAGAAAATTCTCTCTTGGCTGGCTACCTTGAGGAGCATCTTGTGAAGGAGCAATTATGAGGACCGGAGGAAGCCACCATGATTAATTTTGGAGGAATGGCAAAATTATTCTGTGTGTTTTCTTCCTTAATATTAATTATCGTTCTTGTTATTCAACATGTTTGCAATTTTCTTTATGTTTTTTCATTAAAAATGGTAGCTTAATTTTGTTTAGATTGGATAAATTCTCAATTCAATAAAGTTTATTTAAATCATGTTATGATGTTTTGTGCCTAAGTCGATTATATTTTTAAGTAAACTCAAGCATGTATTCTATTCATGCATGACTGAATGCATTAGGATTAGTTAAGCGATCCTAACCAGACGATGACTAATGGATGCAATAAATGAAATGTGCATGCTAAATTTAGATCCTAACTCGACTAAATTAAATGTTCATAATAACTCGAATGAGCTTTATTATCTTGCATAGTTTTAAGGTTTATTTGATTAAATTGTTACAAACCTAACCCATCCATGTTACTTCACATGAATTTTAAGAAACCCTTAGTTGAATATGATTATTAAAATGCATGTTTATCTAACTAAAAGATTCTGAAAGGACTTAATATTGGTTTCAAACTCATGAATGATCGAGTTGCCATGGAATATGTTTCGAAACATTATTAACATGATGAAAGTGAACTAAGTTAATTGATGTGATTATTCTACACTATTCATGTTGTCGTTGTTGAAATCTTGTGAATTCTGTTGCTAAATCCATCTAACTTATTTTATTGCATAAATTACATTTATGGATCATTTTGCATCTAAATAGTTATTTTTACTTAACATCAACCAATCAAAACTATTGTGTTTTTCTCACCAAATTTTTAACTTTAATTTTAGAAAATATTGATTAACATATACAGTCCTTGTGGAGACAATAACTCTTATACTTATTACTTGATAACGACTGTGTACAATTGTATAAGCCACGTGTTACAAGTTTTTGCTGTCGCTGCTAGGGACTATTTCCTTAATCATTTTTGTGAAATTATTCTTTGCAATCTGGTTTTCATTTTTTTATTTAATTTCTAACTTTACTAATTAATTCTTTAATTTTTTATTTTATTGTTTATTCTTTATTTTTTTATTTCCTTTTCAGGTCTTCAGGAGTATAGATAGAATCATTGATTTTCTCTCTATAGACCTTGAAATTGAATGCGCATTTAGACGAAGAAGATGAGAAAGATTAGCCTAGAGACAAGCTATAGAAATGAACCTTGAGAATTGACACGATGTCCAAGGGAATGGAGCCGCTAATGCTCGAAATTCGATCCTTATTACTGATGATAGGGATCAACCCATAAGATAGTATGTCAAGCCACTTTTTAATGAACTAAATTCATGAATTAGAAGACTGGAGATCGAGGCACCGCAATTTGAATTAAAGCTTGTGATGTATCAGATGCTTTAAACAATAGGACAACTTAGTGGAATGCCTACAGAAGATCCACATCTTCACATTCAATTGTTTATGGATGTAAGCAATTCCTTCAAGATAGCCGGTGCAACTGATGACACACTGAGGTGAATTTGTTCCATACTCGTTGCAAGATCTATCATGAACATGTCTTAATTCATTGCCATCAAATTCAAAATTTACTTTGCAAGAATTAGTTAAAAGCTTTCTGGTAAAGTATTTCTCACTTAGAAGAAATGCTAAGATGTGGAATAGATCACCACTTTTCAGTAGATGGATGATGAGTCCCTATATCATGCATGGAAAAGATTCAAAAAGCTACTATGTTGATGCTCCCACCATGGGATTTTGCATTGCATCAAGTTGGAAACATTTTATAATGGTCTCAGCACACACAATGTTGGTGGTAAATGCTTCTGTGAATGGTGCTCTCTTGTCAAAATCTTATATTGAGGCTTACAAGATCATTGAGAGAATAGCCAGTAACAATTACTAGTAGCTGAAAAATTAAGTAGCTTCAGGAAGACGAATAGTCGACGTTCATGAAGTATTACTTCAATCTCAGCTCAAGTATCGTCTATCTTTTCAATGTTGAAACATTTTACTACTAACAGTTTAAATTATGTTGTAGCTCAGCCACCAATCCACTACCAAGGAGGTGGACTAAAGAACATTTACATGCATCATAGATCAAATCAACCTTTTGGTTTCAATCAGCAAGTTCGAAAAACACCGCAAGTTAAACATTCCAATACGTGAGAGAATTTGTGAAGACATACATTGCTAGAAATGATGTCTCGCTTTAAGGCCAAGTAGCAACATTGGAGAAACTAGAAAATCATGTGGGACAATTAGCTAATGAGCTTAGAAGCAAACCCCAAGGTGTTGTACCAAGCAACATAGAAAATCCTCTACCAGTCGGATCTTCTAGTAATATTGAGAGCTTATTAAAAACATACATGGCGAAGAATGATGCAACTTTGAGAAATTTGGAGAACCAGATGGGGCAGTTAGCTAACGAAATTTGAAATAGACCACAAGGACTTTTGCCCAGTGACACAGAGAACCTATGAAAATCAGGCAAGGAGAACTGAAAAGTGGTCACTTTATGAAGTGGAAGGACTTCGGGTTGAGGTTGAAGATGAACATCCCAAGAAAGAGGAAAATCAACCAACAGTTGAAATCCCTTATAACACCCCAAAATAGCGCCGAGGAGTTTTAGGGTTATTTTAGGGATTTTAGCCTTAGAATGTTCAGAATTTCACGACATGGTTTATCGGTAAATTTTTTACTAGGATTTTTAGAATATTCAATCAATGTTTGAAAAAGAGTTTTAAATACCTTCAATTTTGAAAATTGAACTGATAAACCGTAAAAGTAACATATTTTAATCCCACATTTAATATGATTTTTGATGATTTATTCCTTGATTTTTATAAAAAGGTGCTTTTAATCCTTTCTTTTCATGTCTTATACCCAGGAAAGCACCCGAGGATGAAAAGAACACAAAATGGGCCAAAAACGGAGTAAATAGGCCTTAACACGAAATTGACATGGCCTGGCCCAAAGTCCACACGGCCGTGCCTCGACGAATACCTAGAGCACGGCCTCAACTCCGTAACACACGGTCGTGCCTCAAGTTAGAAATCTGAACATGGTCTGGTCTCGATCCATACGGGCGTGTGCCATGGCCGTGCCTCTGTCGCTGGAAAGAGCAATTTCAGTCGGAAAAGGATACTTATGGAGAAAGAATCGCTCCAAATGCCTATATATATCCCCCAAGTACCACCTTTGAGGGGGCATCGAACGTTAGGCCAAAGAGCCAAGCCGAGAAGGTCAGAGTTAGGGAAAAACGCGAGGGTAGCCAGTTGATCCATCCTAAGAAGCCAGAATTATACTCAAGACGGCGGAATTCTATTTCAATTCCTTTAGGGAGTTTTAGGAATTTCTTATGTTTTGTTTTATATTTTCTCTTGCGATGTTTTGTTTATTCATTATGAACTAAACCCTTCAGATACCTAATGGGGATGAAACCTAGATGAATCTTTTTATTTGATTTTTAAGTTATTTGATAATTGCTTAGTTTGTTCTTAATTATGTTGCTTAATCCAAATCTAATGTGCTTAGGTGGAGGAGGAATAGACCCTGCCTAAGAGTAGATCTAACATAATTAAGCGGAGTTGATCAAACGCCTAGAGATAGGGTTACGAGATTTTGCCAGGTTAGGGTGAAACCTAATATGGGAGTCCATTGATCGATTTACTGCTATCCTAGGGGGTTATTATAAGCGAATGAGAGTTCTACTAATTAACCTAGGGTTAGACGTTATGCGCCTCGAGAGAGGGTTTAATATAGGTTAGGGAGTCTTACGGATCAAGCTAAGTAAAAGAAATCATATATTTTAGGGTTAAATAACAAATGAAGTCTAGGTGGATTCTTCCTGAGGGTATTGTCGTAATCAACTGAGTTTTCCTTCAAAGTTATCTTCCTATTCGTCCTTTTTGTCTTTGTGTCTTTAGTTTAATGTTCGTCAAAAGCAACTTCGCTCTAATTTTAAGGCTAAATAATAAAAAGAAAGTTAGTATTAGTACTCTTAGTTCCTTTGGGTTCGATATCCTGTCTTCCCTAAGCTATACTACTATTTGATAGGTACACTTGCCTTTAATCGTTGTCAGAGTTAGTCTTCGGGTTTTGATCATTCTTTTATAAAATTTAAAACTCTGATTTACAGCGATCAAGTTTTTGGCGCAGTTGCCGGGGAACTAAAATATTAAGAAAACTCTATTTTTATTACTTTAGCCATTCTTTTATTTTCAGTAATTTATTTTGTTTTTAATTTAATTCTTAAATTTTGCTAATTTTTCTTTCTTTCTTTTCTTTTCGGGTACCTCTAGTTTATGACTAAAAGGAACCCGAGAGGACCTTTAGTATACGAAAGTGATATTGAAGCTACCACTCGAAGGAATCATCGGGAAACCAGGCGAGCCCTACATTACACAGAAAGGGAGGAAGAAGACAGATCCAATCCTACTGAAGGGATGGACGAAAACAACCCACCACCATGTGATGTGGGAGATCGCAATGCTCCATGTACAATGCTTGATTATGCTAAACAACATTTAACAGGAGCAGAATCGAGTATTGTTAGGCCTGTTATAACTGCTAATAATTTTGAATTAAAGCCTAACACAATACAAATGATTCAACAGTTTGTTCAATTTGATGGTTTCCAGGACGAAGATCCAAACATGCATATAGCTAACTTTTTAGAGTTCTGTAAAACCTTCAAAATAAATGGCGTTTCTGATGATGCCATACGTCTTTGGTTATTCCCTTTTTCGTTGAGAAATAAAGCTAAACAGTGGTTAAACTTGTTACAACGAGGGTCAATCACTACATGGGATCAGATGACTGAAAATTTTTTAATGAAATATTTTCCACCGGCCAAAACAGCCAAATTAAGGAATGATATCTCTTCTTTTATACAGATGGATTTAGAAATGCTATACAATGCTTGGGAGAGATTCAAAGATCTCTTGAGGAGGTGCCCACACCATGGCTTACCCTTATGGCTACAAGTCCAAACATTCTATAATGGTGTAAATCCCTCAACAGGCAATTGATTGATTCAGCCGCCGGTGGAACTCCGAATAACAAAACTCCAGAAGCAGCCTACAAGTTCATTGAGGAGATGTCTTTAAACAATTATCAGTGGCAAGCTTCAAGGACCAAACCGATGAAATCGGAAGGAGTCTTTAACTTCGACACCATGACTATGCTATCAACGTAGCTTGAGATGATGAAGAAAAAGCTCGATATCTTGTGTTCTTCACAGGTACATCCAGTCATGCAGTGCGACGCAAGTGAATAGTGGCGAATCCTGAGTACCCACCCTACCAACCGGAAGTAGAAAAAGAACAGATTAACTATATAGGTAATAATTTTTGATCCAACAATAATCCTTATAGTAACACTTACAATCCAGATTGGAGGAACCACCCAAATATTTCATGGGGAGGTCAAGGCAATCAATGAAATCAAGGGCAACAACCTCCTCAAAACTTTCGAAGTCAACCCTATCCACAAGAAAAGAAACTAACCCACGAGGGGGAGTTAACAAAATCGGCAAATATAGAAGAACGCCTACAAGATATTGATAGAACCATTAAAAGCAACTAGAGCCAAATTAGTGAAATTGCTAAATCGATATAGGAAGTTACAAATGCAGTCGAATGACTCGTACAGCTCAAGTCAGAATGATCGCAAGGACGTCTACCAAGTAACACCGAAATTAATCCTAAGGAGCATGTACAAGCCATAGCAGCTAAGGAAAATACAGAGATAGACAAAACCATCTCGCAACAAGAAGACAAGGTAGACAAAGGAAAAGTAGAGGTAACAGAGGAAAGGCCAAAACCAGTAATCAAAGAATACCAACCTCGCATTCCCTATCCCGAAGCATTAAAAAGAGAAGATTCAGAAGAACAGTTTGGTAAGTTTCTTAAGCTTTTAAAGAAATTACATATTAACTTAACTCTTCTTGAAGCTCTTTTTCTGATGCCAGATGCGAGAAAATTTTTAAGACAGCTCTTGACAAACAAACGCAAATTGGATGAAGAGCCACACATTGAACTAAACGCAAAGTGCTCAGCAATTCTACAAAATAGACTACCACAGAAGTTAAAAGACCCAGGGAGTTTTACAATTCCATGTTTAATTGGTAGTCTACATATTGATAATGCGTTAGCCGATTTAAGGGCAAGCATAAATGTCATGCCCTACACATTATTTAAACGACTAGGTCTAGGGAAGCCCAAACAAACTAGGATGAGTATTCAATTAGCTGATAAAATTGTTAGAATTCCTAGGGGCATTATGGAAGACGTTCTCGTAAAAATCAATAAATTTGTTTTCCCAGTTGATTTTGTAGTTTTAGATATGGATGAGGATAATTCAATCCCCTTAATTTTAGGAAGACCTTTCCTAGCAACTGCCAAAACTAAAATTGATGTTGCCACAGGTGAGCTCATACTTCGTGTAGGAGACGACTCAATTAGTCTTCAAGCCCTCGACTCAGCCAGGTCATTAAAGAATGAAGGTAAGAAAGAAAATTCTTTTCATAACTATCCAATTACACCCTCTTTTCTGGAACCATCGGAAAAAGGAACGATTGAACCAGATCCTCATCTACGTGCCAACAAAGAAATAACTCACGAGGGGAAAAAGATTCAATCCAACGACTTAGACGAGTGGAAAATGCACTTCAAGGAGAAACTAGGGTTACACGAGGAGCAAAGCTTTAGGGTCGACAAATTAGAAGAGCAATAGACACACGTCAAAGAAAAGCCGGATCCACACGAAGTAAAACCAGAGGAACCTACAGAAGAGCTCGTGGGAACTTCAAATCACTTTAAAATAGGAAACTAGGTACTGTTAGACAAAGCCGGTCCTCACATCACCACAACAGACCTGAAGAAAAAAGGAGAAATCCTTCTTAAGGTACACGATATCTTCCCACAAGGAATAGTCGAGGTAAGCAATCCAATATTCGGCAATTTCAAAGAAAACGCTTCTCGACTTCAAAGAAATAAAAACATAAGCATGAGGGAAGATATTCAAACCTTTAAACCTCCCTAAAAATTTTCAAAATACGAGGAAAAGTCTAGCTCAAGACTATAAACAAGCGCTTCTCGGGAGGCAACTCGAGTACTAACCCTATTTCTTTTTGCATTCTGTTTACATTTTATTTTCTTTTTCTTTTTCTTCTCCTTTTTAACTAACCAAAAGTGCAGAATTCCATTCCACATGGCCTTACACACGGCTGTGTCCGTGACCGTGTGGACCACCTGAATTACCACCCTGACAGGACAGAGGCCGTGCAGTTCAGTCCAACCACCCCTCAACGTCACAGATCCAACCACCCTTCCTGCTGGCACTGACAGAGAGGGCACGGCCTTGCCCTCAACCATGTGAAGCTACTGACTTATCAAACATGGGTAAGACAGGCCCGTGCAGAACGACCATGCTAAAAAAAAAACTTCACAAGCACGGGCATGGAAGGATCAAACATGGGCATAAGGTGACAACACCCTCTATAACACGGTCGTGTGAGGAAGCCGTGTAAATCGACACACCCTAGGACCATGGCCGTGGGGAAGCACCAAATTCGAACCTCTATTTAAACCTCTCAACTCTTTCCTTTCCCTCAATCTGATTTCATCCTTATTTTCTTTGCTTTTCACTCTTCTCCATCTTAGATTCTCCACTTACTAAGGCTCTAGATCCTTGAGCAAGACAACACCATGCCGAAGAAGCAGAAGAAGCTAAGCATAGGCTCCTTAACAAAGAACGATCAACATGAGTTCATGCCGGCAGCTTCGTCTCAACACCAAGCCAAGGATCTTTTAGACCAATTAGTTCTTATTTTCCATTTCTCTTTGCTTTCATTCTCCTTTTCTTCAATAATCTTATGTTTAATTTATTTTAATTTTATTTAGTTTCGTAGAGTCAGGTTCGAAAGGCTGCTTGAGAATCACGCCGACCACCACGATAACCTCTTCACTTCCGCCATCGCCAGCACCTCCCCAGCCTTAGAAATCACACCTACCTTATGAACCATCCTTCAATAAGGACTTCACAGTCCATTAATATTTTCTTTTCATTTTAGTTTTCTTCTTAGTCTCCTTCCTTTTAGTTTATTTTTCTTTAATTTCATATTTAGTTTATTTTTATTAGGTCTTAATAAAACCTGGCTACTTTTCAAGGCGCTACCCAATTTCTTCATCTGGCGTAGGTTCGCCATCCCGACCGACCATCACCACCACCAAAGACACTCATTCGGGAAAACATCCAAAACTTAGGGAGTAATTCTTTCCCCTTATCTTTTGATTTATCCATTGAATGTTATTCTTTATCTTTGTACATTGAGGACAATGTACATCTTAAGTGTGAGGGGTGAATAGTTATTCTGAGAAAATACCTAATTTTTTTCATTATTCTCAAACTCTGAGGATAAAAATGCCTAACTTTCTGCATTGGTCTCAAATCCCTGAATTTAGTATTGTTTTAAAGTAATTTTCTCATATTACTAATTAGGATGAAATTTCTGATGATTTGTGATGATTATTGACATGTTTTAGAATAAGTCATAGTTAATTGTACATTGATGATTAAATTTAAAGAATATTATAGAATCAAGCATGATAAGTCTATTTTTCAGGAATTAAAATTTTTGCTAGGTTGTTGATCCAATTTTGAATATCACCTTGAAATTCGAATTTTATAAGGATGATGTCAAAACACCCATAATTTTTTTGAGTATTTGAACCTTATAGAGCATACATTCTTTTTCGTGCTCATTTTTTGATTATGAGTGTGTCAACTATGAACTGTTATTCTAGAACTTGCCTCGTTTTTACATGTCGAGACCACACTTTTGATTTGATATACAGAGATGATAAAGGCACCTAGGTTTTAACCCACTAATTCCACTAAATAACCTACCCTTACAATTGACCCCTAGTGAACCCCATTGATCCTAACAAACCCTTTTTATTAACTCACCAACTAATAATAACCCAAGGCCTTTGTATTTGTTATCACCCTTCCCTTTGACTACCCTTTAATCGAGATTTGATTTGAATTAGTTACCTAAGTATATTATTTTGGTGGTTAAATTTATCTTGTACTTAGTTTATTCTTAAAAAAAAAATTTAAATATTAGTAGTATGAAAAGTGAGCTTAAGAAAAGCTCGTACTAGTAGATTCATTATTATTTTCAATTTATGGAATTCCAAAGAATTTAGGTAGGTACTTATCAATTCAATCTCGATTCTAACCCTCTAATTTCAGCCTGTGACCACACCTTTAATGTAACAGACCGAATTTGACCCTAATCGGAACGGTGGTTCCGAGACCACGAATCCGAGTCTGAGAAATATTGTTATAGTATATTTTGTGTTTATTTTATATGAATTAATGTGTGTGAAAGTCTCATAGAAAAATCTTATTCTTTGTGTAGTTAATTTAGAAAAAGGACTTAATTGCGTAAATTGTAAAAGTGGCAAACTATAGTGAAAAGTGCTTAAGTGTTAATGGCTTTTTAATATGAAGTATAAAAAGGGCAAATAGCCCATTTTATGACTTAGTGGACGGCAAAGGTCAAGTTTGACCTTAAGTTCAATGTCATTTTCTTTTATTAAGTAAGGTTAAGTTGGTAAATTATTAATAACATAATATATGTAATAAAACATAAAGAAACGGCCATGATCATCTTTTAGTTTTTCATGGTTGAATGTTAAAAAAAAAAGGAGGGTTTCATTTCTTTGAAATTTCGGCACTTTGAAGCTAAAATTCAAGGTGAGTTTTTAGTTAGTTTTCGATAAATTTTACGTTTTTGAGATCGTTGCTTCGAACTATAGTTGACCCATGTTAGAATTTTTGAAAATGAGCATGTATGAGGTTCGGCCATTGCTATGTTCTTGTGATTTTTGGTGTTTTATGATTTTATGTAAATGATATGTTAAAGATTAGTATATTTTGCATTAGAAATGTTAGTAAATTTGATTATTTTGGGTTAATTTGTAAAAATGAAATTTTAGAGCGGCTTATTTGCAAAATAAATGAAATGTGAGGACGTGTAAAGTCCCTAGGAATATTCAGCCCTTGTATAGTCTTAGCTAATTTGGTGTATTTTGTGTGTTATGTAAATAGGATTAAATTTCAAAGTTGTGAAATATTAGGGGTAAAATGGTAATTTGTCTATTTATGTGATTTGGGACTAAATTGAATTGAAATGTACTTGAATGAGCTGAATTTAATGTGTTTTCGATCAAGAGCTAAGAAAAGCGGAATTGGATCGGGGAAAGACGAAGGTTCTCGAATAGCCGATTTACACGGTCTATCGACAATCGAGGTAAGTCCTTAAGCGAGTATGTGTTAAATATTTGATTACGACCTTATTAAATGATGAAAAAATTTGAAAACTTAAAGCATAAGTTTTTGAGATGGCCGAATGTGATGGTATATTATTGAAGTAAATTGTATTTTTGTTTAGTGTAATGTAAATAAATAGGTTTGGTTTAAAATATGAAAGCATTATGAAATATATAAGAAATGTTTGTGATTTCAGTGTTAAGTGATGTGTTTAGAAATGTTAAGTATATGAAATATCAGGCTTATTGCCTAGCAGGCCTCGTGCCGGTGATTAATATCAGGCTTATTGCCTAGCAGGCCTCGTGCCGGTGATAAATATCAGGCTTATTGCCTAGCAGGCCTCGTGCCGATGATTAATGTCGGGCTTATTGCCTAGCAGGCCTTGTGCCGGTGTTTTAGTTTGGGCTGTAATGCCTAGAAGTTTTATTGCCGGAGGTACGCCATAAACTGAGGATTTGAGAGTTAAACAAAATTGAGATGTATACACATAATAGTATGAGTTGTAAGCTCGGGATAAATGTTAGCTTATTGTATTGGTAAGGAATAAGGTAAGATAGTTTATTTTGGTTGAGTTATTCATGATGTGATGAAGCTAATGATTCAAAATATGCTTATTTCATGATATTGAGATTATCACTGATTGATATGATCTATATAAATGTGAATTTGAGGTATATACATATTTATGCTACATGAAGATTCGGCTATAATGTATGGAAGGCAGTGAGATTGAAATTGTGGCATGTCTTCGTATCTTGAAATGTTCGAATGCATATGTTATCCTTATGAAATGATATTGTATAAATTGATGTGGTAAAGTACTATTGATAAGGCTAAATATATGAATATTATTCGGCTAAATGAACTTCATATTGAATTAGTTAGGCTAAATGATACAAGAATGAAAACTAAAGACTAAGTATATATTATGTCATTATTATTGCTTGGGACTTACTAAGCTAGTGAGCTTAATTATGTGAAATGTTCTCCTCTGTCTTATAGATTTGGGTAGCAACGAGCTCAGGAGGGATCGTCAAGAAAGTCATCCACACTATCGCCCCCTTTTTGGTATTTAAACTTAGTTTTGATTCGAAGGCATGTATAGGTTAGACTGGGGTTTTGATTAAGAATACTCGGTTTTGTATAGATATATATGCATAGCCTTGCGAAAATGGCTATTCCCTTTTGGTCAAGTTTAAATTCCTGTGTTCTTGTTATAATGGCTTGATTAACTTATTAAATGAGGTGAGATTCGGTCATGGTTAAATCATGCATGGGAATTAGTCTTATAATATATCTATATTGTGGGTGTGGTTATGTGTTTTGGAAACAAAGGATTTGATGGAAAATTGATGATGTTTAACGTGTAGTATAAATAATAAGTAATATGCCTATGACAGGTGGATGTGTTGCGTTTGGGACAAGCATGACATATTGATATATTTAGCATTGGTTTTATTTTGATATGTACGATTATATGTTAAATGAGATTTATATATATATATATGAAGTATGATCTTGGCTAGATGATTTATACGTTGCTTGTTAATTTGTCTTATTATTGATGGATAAGTTAAATCATGTGTCTCATTAGTAATGTAAATTTAGCTTATAGGGAAAGGTACGCTTATTATTTATATAATATATTTGTTTCAATAGTGCTTTTCGGTCATATAGTAATGTTACTATGTTGTATGTACATCCGATCTTTAAAACATATAGATGGTTCGGTTGTTTTAATAGGTATTCATTCGGTAGAAGAATGTATACAAATGGTCTGTATTAAATGTTATTTGATATATGTCCGATATAAGTATTTAAATGAGGAGTCATCTTATATTTTAATTGTATATGTATATATATGTATATATATACCATGAATATTTAAATTTTATGGATTGGATTTTTTTCATATTTTGAGTATCTGTAATAAATCTCGTTGTGCATTTTCTAATTCAATAAGTTGAAATGTTTAAAAAAAAAACAACAAAAAGTGCATTGTTGTGTTTAAAGTCTAATGAAGGTCCATTTGGATTTGAGTTCAGGTTGGTAATAGTCGTAACCCTAATCCGGCGACGGATACGGGTTAGGGCGTTACATTTTATTGGTATCAGAGCTTACGATTTAGTCGATTCTAGGACTACTGTAGCGCTGAGGGTCTAGCTATACATGCCTTTATTGTATATTTGATAGTGTGGTGACTTCTGACATTCCGAACTGTGTTTTAAATAGTAAATGGACACTGATCCTGAAAGAGCCGTAGCGGATGATGTAGAGAGTGTAGCGCCTGACCGTGCACGCAGATCAGTGCCGGTAGACTCTCGACCAGTTTTGGGTAGCCACGAGGGGGAGGCTAAATAAGCCTTCTATCAATTGATGAAAGAGTGGTTTACCCAGTTTATTCAGACTAACCCGGCTGTACACCAACCTCCACCCCTGAAATATCCAACTCCGATACCTTCAGCACCCCGATGATAGATCCGATGAGATCTAGTAGGCCTCCAGTTGATAAAATCAGGAAATTTAGGGCCGAAGAATTCAGGGCCAATGATGACGATGACGCAGAGCGGGCCGAAATGTGGCTTGATAACACTATTCGGGTACTTGATGAGCTATCTTGTACTCCAGACGAATGCCTGAAGTGTGCTATATCTTTACTTCGGGACACTGTATATCACTGGTGGAATACACTAGTATCAGTGGTTTCGAAAGAAAAAGTGACGTGGGATTTCTTCCAGAATGAATTCCGCAAGAAATATATCAGTCAAAGAATCATCGATCAAAAACGAAAAGAATTTCTTGAACTGAAACAGGGGCGAATGACCGTGACAGAATATGAACGGAAATTTGTCAGGCTCAGCAGATATGCTAGATAGTGTGTTTCTACTGAAGCCATTATGGGCAAAAGGTTTGAAGACGGTCTGAATGAAGATATAAAGTTGCTTGTTGGCATTCTTGAAATCAAAGAGTTTGTGACTCTAGTCGAGCGAGCTTGCAAAGCTGAAGAGCTCGAGAAGGAGAAAAGAAAGGCTGAGACAGAAGCTAGAGACACTCGTAAAAGATCGTCAGGTAAGACTTTCCATTCCACATCTAAGAAGTTCAGAGATGACTTCAGCCGACATAAAGCTACTTCAGACTTACCTAGACGAGATCAACCTCCAGTAGGCTCCCGAGCTGCCTCGATGGCCAGTGTTGGTAACGATCCACAAAATCGAGTTGAATGCAAGCACTGTGGGAAATGGCATTCCAGGAGTTGTAGATTCCATGAACGGTCTTTTTTTAAATGTGGATCATCAGATCATTTTATTAGGGAATGCCCGATGTTAGTTGAGCAGAATACAGTTCAGAACATTAAGTCGAGCAACACGTCAGCGCGAGGTAGGCCACCCAGACATTCAGGCAATGTAGGTGGTAGTCAGAGAGGAACGAAGAACACTACAGTTCAATCCAAGGCTAGAGCTTCAGCTAGAGCTTATGCTACACGAGCCAGAGAGGATGCTTCCTCCCCCGATGTCATTACCGGTACTTTCACCCTTTATGATACTACTGTGATTGCATTGATTGATCCTGGTTCGACTCATTCATATGTGTGTGAAACTCTAGTATTCGGTAAGACTCTACCAATTGAGTCTACTGAGTTTGTGATTCGTGTGTCCAACCCTTTGGGTGGATGTGTGCTTGTTAATAAAGTGTGTAGAGGTTGCCCGTTGATGATTCGAGATTCTTGCTTTCCAGCCGATTTAATGTTTTTGCCCTTCGATGAGTTCGATATAATTTTGGGAATGGACTGGTTAACTTCACATGATGCAGTGGTGAATTGCAAAAGAAAGCTTATTGATTTGAGATGCCAGAACGGTGAGATCATCAGAATTGAATCCAGTTATTTAAGTGGGTTTCCTATAGTAATGTCCTCGATGTTAGCCCGGAAGTATGTGAGAAAAGGGTGTGAAGCTTATTTGGTCTATGTACTGGATAATAAAGTGTCTGAAAAGCATATTGAATCTGTACTAGTTGTGTGTGAATACCCAGATGTGTTTCCTGAAGAACTACCGGGTTTACCACCAGTATGAGAGATTAAGTTTGGCATTGAATTAGTACCAGGAACGATTCCAATCTCGATAGCTCCGTATCGGATGGCACCTACTGAGTTAAAAGAGTTGAAAGCACAGTTGCAAGAGTTAACAGATAGGGGTTTTGCACGACCGAGTTTCTCTCCTTGGGGTACACCGGTTCTTTTTGTGAAGAAGAAAGATGGAACGATGCGAATGTGTATTGATTATCGACAACTGAATAAGGTAACTATAAAGAATAAGTATCCGCTACCTCGGATTGATGATTTGTTTGATCAGTTGAAAGGGGCTTCAGTATTTTCGAAGATAGATTTGAGATCGGGTTATTATCGCCATGAGTCGAGATACTGAGATGTGCCAAAGGCGCATTTTGGACGAGGTATGGACATTTTGAGTTTACGGTTATGCCTTTTGGACTCACTAATGCACCTGCTGTTTTTATGGATCTAATGAATCGAGTCTTCAGACAGTTTTTGGATCAGTTTGTGGTAGTGTTTATTGATGATATACTGATCTACTCCAAAGATGAAACCGAGCATGCCGAGCATTTAAGATTACTGCTACAAACTTTGAGAGATCAATAGTTGTATGCGAAGTTTAGTAAGTGTGAGTTCTGGATAAAAAAGGTTAGCTTTTTGGGACATGTTGTTTCAGTATCAGGTATTCGAGTCGATCCGAACAAAATCTCGGCTATACTTGATTGGAAGCCACCGAAAAATGTTTCCGAGATTCGAAGCTTTCTGGGACTTACGGGCTACTACAGATGGTTTGTGAAAGGTTTTTTTGTGATAGCTACACCTTTGACAAAGCTACTATAGAAAGATGTAAAGTTCGAGTGGTCGGAAAAGTGTCAGAAGAGTTTCGATCAGTTGAAAGCCCTTTTGATGGAAGCTCCAGTTTTAGCTCAGCCTGAATCAGGTAAGGAAGTTGTTGTATATTCTGATGCTTCCTTAAGTGGTTTGGGCTGCGTATTGATGCAGGAAGGCAAAGTAGTAGCCTATGCATCGAGACAATTGAAGCCGCATGAAAGAAATTATCCGACGCATGATTTAGAGCTTGCAGCCATTGTGTTCGCACTGAAGATTTGGCGTCATTACTTATTCGGCGAGAAATGCCATGTTTACTCGGGTCACAAAAGTCTGAAGTATTTGATGACTCAAAAGACCTGAATTTAAGGCAGTAGCAGTGGTTGGAATTGCTAAAAGATTACGAATTGGTAATTGACTAGCATCCGGGAAAAGCTAACGTTGTTGCGGATGCACTAAGTTGAAAATCATTGTTTGCTCTTCATGCGTTGAACACACATATGGTTATGTCTAGAGATGGTTCGATCATAGCTGAGATGAAGGCTAGACCATTGTTTATTCAGCAAATTAGCGATGCACAGAAAATTGACACAGATATGACTTCTAGACGAGCACAATGTAAAAATGATTCAGAGGCAGAGTTTCGAATTGATAAAAATGACTGTTTGAGCTATAAAGGCCGATTGTGTGTACCGAGAAATGCTGACTTGATTCAGATGATTCTGAGTGAGGCTCATAGTGGTCGATTATCAATACATCCGGGTGGCACAAAGATGTATAATGATTTGAAACAGTTCTATTGGTGGCCGGGCATAAAACGGGATATATCTGAATTTGTTTCGAAATGCTTAGTTTGTCAGCAAGTAAAAGCTGAGCATCAAGTGCCATCCGGACTACTTCAACCAATCATGATACCTAAATGGAAATGGGATAGAATTACAATGGATTTTCTATCCGGTCTCCCTATGACACCAAGTAAGAAAGATGCCGTCTAGGTTATAGTTGATAGACTGACTAAATCACTCATTTTGTGCCGATTCGTTCGGACTATTCACTCGATAAATCAAGCTAAATTGTGCACGTATCACAGATTGTGAGATTGCATGGTGTCTTGAATTCCATTGTTTTGACAGAGACACAGGATTCACATCGCGGTTCTGGAAGAAGTTGCAAGATGCTTTAGGTACTAAACTTCATTTTAGTACAGCCTTTCATCCGTAGACAGATGGTCAGTCTGAGCGAACTATTCAGATACTTGAGGACATGTTAAGATGTTGTGTTCTTGAGTTTGAAGGTACGTGGGAATGATACCTACCTTTGATTGAATTTGCTTACAATAATAGCTTTCAATCCAGTATCAAAATGGCATCCTATGAAGCTTTATACGGTCACAAGTGTCGAACACCATTATATTGGACTGAGCTTAGTGGGAACAAGATACACGGGGTCGATTTGATCAAAGAAACTGAACAAAAAGTAGCTCTGATCAGAGATACTTTGAAGGTTGCCTTAGACCGACAAAAGTCCTATCCTGATTTGAAACGTAAAGACATTGAATTTTAGGTCGGAGATCGAGTATTCTTAAAAGTTTCTCCGTGGAAGAAAGTACTCCGATTTGGTCGGAAAGGCAAGTTGAGTCCGAGATTTATCGGACCGTATGAAATCATTGAACGTATTGGGCTTGTTGCTTATAGATTGAGGTTACCCTCTGAGTTGGAAAGGATACACGATGTATTTCACGTTTCGATGCTTCGTAGATATAGATCAGATCCGTCACATGTGATTGTTCCATTTGAGATTGAAATCCAACCTGATATGACATATGAGGAAGAACTGATCCGTATTTTAGCTCGGGAAATGAAAGAGTTAAGAAACAAAAGAATCCCTTTAGTGAAGGTACTATGGTATCGGCACGGAGTTGAAGAGGCTATATGGGAGCCTGAGGATTTAATGAGGCAACAATATCCGACGTTGTTTATCGGTAAGATTTTCGTGGACGAAAATCCTTAAGGGAGGGAGAGTTGTAACAGACCGAATTTGACCCTAATCGGAACGGTGGTTTCGGGACCACGAATCCGAGTCTGAGAAATATTGTTATAGTATATTTTGTGTTTATTTTATGTGAATTAATGTGTGTGAAAGTCTCGTAGAAAAATCTTATTGTTTGTGTGGTTAATTTAGAAAAAGGACTTAATTAAGTAAATTGTAAAAGTGGCAAACTATAGTGAAAAATGCTTAAGTGTTAATGGCTTTTTAATATGAAGTATAAAAAGGGCAAATAGCCCATTTTATGACTTAGTGGACGGCAAAGGTCAAGCTTGACCTTAAGTTCAATGTTATTTTATTTTATTAAGTAAGGTTAAGTTGGTAAATTATTAATAACATAATATATGTAATAAAACATAAAGAAATGGCCATGATCATCTTTTAGTTTTTCATGGCAGAATGTTTAAAGCATAAATTTTAGAGATGGCCGAATGTGATGGTATATTATTGAAGTAAATTGTATTTTTGTTTAGTGTAATGTAAATAAATAGGTTTGGTTTAAAATATGAAAGCATTATGATATATATAAGAAATGTTTGTGATTTCAGTGTTAAGTGATGTGTTTAGAAATGTTAAGTATATGAAATATCAGGCTTATTGCCTAGCAGGCCTCGTGCCGGTGATTAATATCAGGCTTATTGCCTAGCAGGCCTCGTGCCAGTGATAAATATCAGGCTTATTGCCTAGCAGGCCTCGTGCCGGTGATTAATATCGGGCTTATTGCCTAGCAGGCCTCGTGCCGATGAATAATGTCGGGCTTATTGCCTAGCAGGCCTTGTGCCGGTGTTTTAGTTCGGGCTGTAATGCCTAGCAGTTTTATTGCCGGAGGTACGCCATAAACTGAGGATTTGAGAGTTAAACAAAATCGAGATGTATACACATAATAGTATGAGTTGTAAGCTCGGGATAAAGGTCAGCTTATTGTATAGGTAAGGAATAAGGTAAGATAGTTTATTTTTGTTGAGTTATTCATGATGTGATGAAGCTAATGATTCAAACTATGCTTATTTCATGATATTGAGATTATCACTGATTGGTATGATCTATATAAATGTGAAATTAAGGTATATACATATCTATGCTACATGAAGATTCGGCTATAATATATGAAAGGTAGTGAGATTGAAATTGTGGCATGTCTTCGTATCTTGAAATGTTCGAATGCATATGTTATCCTTATGAAATGATATTGTATAAATTGATGTGGTAAAGTACAATCGATAAGGCTAAATATATGAATATTATTCAGCTAAATGAACTTCATATTGAATTAATTAGGCTAAATGATACAAGAATGAAAACTAAAGACTAAGTATATATTATGTCATTATTATTGCTTGGGACTTACTAAGCTAGTGAGCTTAATTATGTGAAATGTTCTCCTCTGTCTTATAGATTTGGGTAGCAACGAGCTCAGGAGGGATCGTCAAGAATGTCATCCACACTATCGCCCCCTTTTTGGTATTTAAACTTAGTTTTGATTCGAAGGCATGTATAGGTTAGACTGGGGTTTTGATTAAGAATAATCGGTTTTGTATATATATATATATATATATATGCATAGCCTTGCGAAAATGGCTATTCCCTTTTGGTCAAGTTTAAATTCCTATGTTCTTGTTATAATGGCTTGATTAACTTATTAAATGAGGTGAGATTCGGTCATGGTTAAATCATGCATGGGAATTAGTCTTATAATATATCTATATTGTGGGTGTGGTTATGTGTTTTGGAAACAAAGGATTTGATGGAAAATTGATGATGTTTAACGTGTAGTATAAATAATAAGTAATATGCCTATGACAGGTGGATGTGTTGCGTTTGGGACAAGCATGACATATTGATATATTTAGCATTGGTTTTATTTTGATATGTACGATTATATGTTAAATGAGATATATATATATTTGAAGTATGATCTTGGCTAGATGATTTATACGTTGCTTGTTAATTTGTCTTATTATTGATGGATAAGTTAAACCATGTGTCTCATTAGTAATGTAAATTTAGCTTATAGGGAAAGGTACGCTTATTATTTATATAATCTATTTGTTTCAATAGTGCTTTCAGTCATATAGTAATGTTACTATGTTGTATGTACATCTGATCTTTAAATAGTATAGATGGTTCGGTTGTTTTAATAGGTATTCATTCGGTAGAAGAATGTATACAAATGGTCTGTATTAAATGTTATTTGATTGATGTCCGATATAAGTATTTAAATGAGGAGTCATCTTATATTTTAATTGTATATGTATATATATGTATATATATATACCATGAATGTTTAAATTTTATGGATTGGATTTTTTTCATATTTTGAGTATCTGTAATAAATCTCGTTGTGCATTTCCTAATTCAATAATTTGAAATGTTTAAAAAAAAAAACAACAAAAAGTGCATTGTTGTGTTTAAAGTCTAATGAAGGTCCATTTGGATTTGAGTTTAGGTTGGTAATAGTCGTAACGCTATTCCGGCGACGGATACGGGTTAGGGCGTTACATTTAACCCTAGCCCCGTTACAACCCTGACAAAGACCTTTTGATCTGTTTGTCATACATATTACAGTGGTGGAGATTTGATTTTAAGGCAAGCCTATGGGATTAACTTTTCAGGTTCGGCTTATGAGCGATCTTTTTCTAAACCTTAAATATTTTAGAGTCATTTGAGTGAATCTTAAGTGAGGATATCAATCCTTGTCGGTTTTGAATTGAAAAGGTAGTTATTTAAAAGAGGGGAGACACCTATGTTTTCAAAGTACAAAATCATGACTTATCCTGTTTGAATCTTTAGGATAAGACATGGTTGATAGGAATTATGAATCATGGAAAGTTCGTTTTAATTGTAAGTTGAGAATTTTGCTTAAGGACAAGCAAAAGCTTAAGTGTGGGGGTATTTGATAAATCGTTTAATCCCACATTTAATATGCTTTTTGATGATTTATTCCTTGATTTTTATAAAAAGGTGCTTTTAATCCTTTCTTTTCATGTCTTATACCCAGGAAAGCACCCGAGGATGAAAAGAACACAAAACGGGCCGAAAACAGAGTAAATGGGCCTTAACACAAAATTGACACGGCTTTGCCCAAAGTCCACACGGCCATGCCTCGACGAATACCTAGAGCACGGCCTCAACTTCGTAACACACGGTCGTGCCTCAAGTTAGAAATTCGAACACGGTCTAGTCTCAATCCACACAGGCGTGTGCCATTGCCGTGCCTCCGTCGATGGAAAGAGCAATTTCAGTCGGAAAAGGATACTTAGGGAGAAAGAATCGCATTCTAAAAGCCTATATATATCCCCCAAGTACCACCTTTGAGGGGGCATCGAAAGCTAGGCCAATGAGCCAAGCCGAGAAGGTCAGAGTTAGGGAAAAACACGAGGGTAGCCAGTTGATCCATCCCAAGAAGCTGAAATTATACTCAAGACGGCAGAATTATCCTTCAATTCCTTTAGGGATTTTTAGGAATTTCTTATGTTTTGTTTTATCTTTTCTCTTGCGGTGTTTTGTTTATTCATTATGAACTAAACGCCTCAGATACCTGAAGGGGATGAAACCTAGATGAATCTTTTTATTTGATTTTTAAGTTATATGATAATTGCTTAGTTTGATCTTAATTATGTTGCTTAAATCAAAACTAATGTGCTTAGGTGGAGGAGGAATAGACCCTGCTTAAGAGTAGATTTAACATAATTAAGCGGAGTTGATTGAACGCCTAGAGATATGGTTACGAGATTTTGCCGGATTAGGGTGAAACCTAATATGGGAGTCCATTGATCGATTTCATCGCTATCCTAGGGGTTATTATAAGTTTAACGAGAGTTCCACTAATTAACCTAGGGTTAGACGTTATTCGCCTCGAGAGAGGGTTTAATATAGGTTAGGGAGTCTTACGGATCAAGCTAATTAAAAGAAATCATATAATTTAGGTTTAAATAACTAGTGAAGTCTAGGTGGATTCTTCTTGAGGGTATTGTCGTAATCAACTGAGTTTTCCTTCAAAGTTATCTTCCTATTCGTCCTTGTTGTCTTTGTGTCTTTAGTTTAGTGTTCGTTAAAAGCAACTTTGCCCTAATTTTAAGGCTAAATAATAAAAAGAAAGTTAATATTAGTACTCTTAGTTCCTTTGGGTTCGATATCCGGTCTTGCCTAAGCTATACTACTGTTCGATAGGTACATTTGCCTTTAATCGTTGTCAGAGTTAGTCTTCGGGTTTTGATCATTCTTTTATAAATTTTAAACTTCTGATTTACAACGATCATGGACTGATTTGTAAAAGAGTCAAAATTGTGAGTTTTTAAGAAACAATTAAACCAAATTTTAAAAATCACCCTAATATTATCCCCCACCTATAAGTTTCACGTTAGTATTTTTCCCCTTTAATTATTGTTGCCATCCCTTGCTTTCCCAAACTCTTCTCGTTCAAGTTTTGGTTCCCAAACTTTATTCCTTTGATTTCTCCCAAACTTTATTCATTTGATTTTTATCATCCTTCTGTAACCCCCTAACCTAAAACTTTATTCCTTTAATTATTGTTGCCATCCCTTGCTTTCCCAAACTCTTCTCGTTCAAGTTTTGGTTCCCAAACTTTATTCCTTTGATTTCTCCCAAACTTTATTCATTTGATTTCTATCATCCTCCTATAACCCCCTAAACTAAAACTGTCGACGGTCTAGGGTTAAGAAGCATTACCGATCAATCCGAAACATTTATAATGTTTTTATAACACAAAGTCAATCATTATCCAAACATATCAAAATATAAACATATAGCCCCTTAATAAGGTCTACGAGACCTTAAACACGTGTTAGAAAGAGGTCGGGACTAAACTAAACACATACAAAATTTTTAGAAAAATCAAACATTTTTCAAAGCTGCAGAGGTCACAAGCCCATGTGGGTAGGCCGTTTGCCTCACAAGGCCTCGGACACGCCCATGTGTCTAAGCCGTGGCAAAACATGGCATACATACTGACTTGTCCACACGGCTTGAGACACGCCCGTGCGCCTCACCCATGGTCGACATTGACTTGCACCACATGGCCAGTCACATGCCCGTGTGTCTAGCCCGTGTGCGAGCCTGACTTGTTTTAATTTGCAAACTTGAAAGACACAGTCGAGCCACACGCCCGTGTGCTCAACTGTATAGGCAATTATAGGCCATTTGCAAGGTCAATTTGCCATCCACACTTTAGCATCACCTACAAGCATCAATCTATATGCATTTTCCCTCAAATGGCAACCAAAACATACCAATATATGCACCAATTAATCATCAACTACACCATTTATTTCTACATTCAACTTCAACTCAAACATGTCCATCTAAAATATAAATTTCACATCCCAAATCATATAATCTACTCATCATTCAATTCTAACCGAATATATCATGAAACATACCATTACCATTTTGCTAATTTATGCCATAATGATCACTCACATAGAATACACATACATATAAGTAATTCTCTTCACATATTTAAAACATATACCAAACCATTAAACTACCAAGCCAAATCACATGGCAAAACTTATACACTTCAAAACATGCCATAATCACTAGCCTATATATGCCATATACCAAATATATACAACTTCCAAAAGCACCAAAATAGATAACCGATAGTGTGTTGAGTCGCTGACGATCCCTGAATCTGAGCTAGCTTTAAATACATTGTAAAACAGAGAAAACTTCACACAGTAAGCTTTAAAGCTTAGTAAGTTCGTTATATAATACATTTAACTCAGTAATACAGTATCAATATACAAAATAAACCATCACTTAGATAGATTCACAAATATACACAATATCATCCTTAGCCATATGCTCACACAATCATCCATTTATCCGTAAACATTATCATCAACCACATAAGTTCTGAACATACATTTTCCAACACTTAGTTAACAATCATTCTTGCTATTCAATGCTCAATATCGCACTTTAATCAATCTTCATTATTTATTCAATTTAATCGCACACTTAGTGCCAATTTCATAGCCGAAGCTTAAATAACATCGCACACTTAGTGCCTCTACTTTAAACCGAATTTGACTCAATATCGCACACATCGTGCCAATCAAAGTAGTCGATACTTTATTTATTTTGCACACTTAGTGCCATATACCACTATTTTGATTCCATTCATGCACACTTAGTGCCACAACACTCAATTCTATAAATAGCATTATCAATTCATCAACTACATGTATTCATTCATTACATAAAACATGAATATGAATTAAACGATTCGTATTATACACAAACTTACCTCGGACGTCGAAATAACAAAACAAGTCGATTAATTGAGCACTTTATCTTTGCCTTGATCTCGATCAAAATCCCTCTTTTCTTGATCTATACAAATTCAAATTTAGCTCATTCAATCACCAAATCATTAAACTTAGTCCAAACACACATATTTAGGGCATTTTACAAAATAGCCCTCACATTTTCACATTTCGACACTTAAGTCCCTATTTCATAAAATAATCAAATTCACATAATTTCACTTCACACATGCGTAGCAAAATTTTCCTTATGCTCATATAAACATACATATTTCATTTATTTCATATTTTAGTCCTCCAATTTTTCATTTTCACAATTTAGCCCAAAATAGCCAATTTCATCAAAAATTCAAATACAAACTATGTTAACCCAACATTAAACTTTCATATTCCACCAACTAACATCACAAAGCTCACATATTCATCAACGGTACAGCTTAAAATCTTCATCAAATTCTAAAATTAAATCATGGGTTTGATAGAACACAAAACAACGATCACAAAAATGTAGAAATCATTAAAAACCAATCAAAAACACATACCCGATTGAGCTATGAATGTGTCAAAATCAAAGAAGCTTCAAACCCTTATTTTATTTCTCAATTTCGGTGGAAGATGAACACTAATGCCACTAATTTCATATTTGTTTTATTAATATTAACTTAATTGACATTTTACCATTTTACCCTTAATGTATAACATTTAAATTCAACTAATATAAGCCCATTTTTGTCCATCTCCACTATCAAAGGTCTAATTACAACATAAAGACTTATCATTTAATAAGCCATGCCAAATAGGCACTTTAACAATCAGCACACAGCTTTTTCATTTTATGCGAGTAAGTCCTTTTTGCAAATTAAGCACACAAACATTAAAATGTTTATATAAAACTTTCACACATACTCAATCACATATAGTAAACACCAAAAATAATATTAAAATATGTTTTAAACCTTGAATTTGTGGTTTTAAAACCACTATTTCGACTAGGGTCTAAACTGGGCTGTTACACCTCCAAGTCATAAACCCCCATAGAAGTTAAGAGAAACACCCGAAAACACCATAGTTTTCTCCATTGTCAAGCTTTCAGATTTTTCGGGTTGTCAATCAAATGCTTGGTTTTTCATCAACTAAGGTAACAGTTCGATTTCAAATTAGTTTCAAATGATATATTGTCTTTTAAACATAATTTTAGCCATTAAATCACATGTTTAAAATAAAAGCAAAAAATTGGGTCGTTATTTTGAGTAAAAATGTAGTTTCAAAGTTTGTTTCAACTTATTTTGGCATTATTAGAAGGTTTTTAAACTTACTTTAAAGTTTCGTTAAGGATTTCTAAGGATTTAATGAATTTTCATAAAAATAGCCATATGTAACACCCCAAGCTCAGCTTAGAAGTTAGGCCCGAATCCGGCATGTCACATCAAAGGCATAATTCAAACGATTTTGCTAATTAAAAATTTAAGGCCCAATAGCCCAAAATCCTTGAGTCTTGTGAAGTAGAAAAAAACCCATTTTATAATTTTAAGTACTTCGGAAACCATGTTTAAACGTAAGAAATTTACTCAGGTTTAATAATTAAGTAAACAGTTGAAACAACAAAACCCAAAGTCTAAAGTCAAAACAGAGTACAAGGCCTTATTACATCCAACGAAAATAAGCAATTAAAACTATGTCTTTTGAAGCAAATAAATAAAAATTTAACCATCATCTTGTAGTGTGGCCATCTCCGAGTCCTCTCCCACGTCGAGCATTCACTCAGGATCACCTTAAACATTAAATAAAGGGTGTGAGTTTTGAAACTCAGTGTGTACGACCCTTGGCAATCAGATCAACATACAAACATACATTGGGCCTAGGCCCTATCAAAATCAGTGGTCTTGGGCCTTAGCCCATAATGACCTCAAATCATATCATATCATATCATATCACATCACATCATATGCAAATCAAGGTAATGCAAAACCCTCCCCAAAAAATCCATCAGTTACACACCATTTCCCTTCCAACCCTACACACCTGTGGGATTTATAAATCGACCCATCCATCCTTTACACACTAAAGGTAGCGCTCACAGCAGCACTACTCAATGTTGCAGCAAAGCTGCTAATCATATAATGGGCTTAAAGCCACCGGTGGATCCACGGTCGTCTAGCGACTATGCGATCCTCAAATCTTCCTTCGTACCATAATTCCCACTCATATGCATCCTAATCAGAATATCATATGAATGCAACATGCACATGAGTAACATCCACAAAACTCATACTCATCACAAAGGAGTATTTTTGTCATTTCACAACCCAAGGGAATTTCCATAAATCTACTCTAGAAGGGTATTTAGGTAATTTTGTAAAACAGAGGTACTTTGAAAATTTTGTGAATTAGGGATATTTTGGTAATTCTACAAACCAAGGGTATTCTGGTAATTTCACAATTCAGGGCTATTTTAGTGATTTTACAAATCTAAGGATATTTTGGTAATTTTCAAACAAAGGGTATTTTGGTAATTTTTACAAATTAAGGGTATTTTAGTAATTTTACAAATCTAGGGGTATTTGGTCCTTCTCGGGTTTTAGTTATGAACTTTGGCCCATTAACAAGTCCTTGCGGCTAAAGTGAACAGACACTATGCACCAGGTAGGATTCTAGAGAAGAGGAGGTGGGCCACTAGGACCGCTTAAGTACCAAGCTCTCCCTAGATCCAATCCTAGACATGCATATGTCCGTTGCCACACTCTAACCCAACGACTTGTCCAGGGACATGTTTAATTATTAGATTAAGTCTTATGCGGTTTAAGAGTTGTTCAAAACTAGGCCTAAAGTCCATTAAACCCTAGCTTACTTGTCAACGTCCCCATAAAGCCCATCAACCCATTTCACGTTCATATAACCCATAATGGCCACATCACATTATTATGGCCCACTAGGCCCAAATCTCAGTCATATGACCCATTAGGCCCAAAACAAATTCAAAACATGTAACATGCATGCCTGACCCAACTCATATAATCAAATTAATCCATTTCATCAAACTTAGCCTCAGGGCCCACCAGGCCCATTTAGCCACTTTCAGCTTTTCGGCATGGCCGATTTCGTGTGTGGATAGTGTTTGTACACACTTGGTTACAACGCGTGCTGTAAACCCCTTAATCACGAACCTACAATAGTCACCACTTAATGATTAATCTTGGCTTAATACACACTTTATCAAAAACTGAAACCTCACCGTAACCTTACCGTGTGCCACACGTTCTAGTAGCCCTTCCTTAGCTACTACTCACGAATATCCCTAGGTTTGTACCCAAACAAATATCATCAAAATCGAGTGACTCATTTTTCACATAAGTCACCCCTATAAGCCATACACATATTCAGCCATTCACTTAATCCACCATCGAGTTGAGTACACTTACCCTTGCTAACAATCCTACCACGCTTATGATCTTTGAACCTTATTGTTGTTACCACAGAGTTAACAATAGGTCAGTTAGATAGCCTTTCGACTTTTAGCAAAATGTACAAGAGAGGTTAACCAAATTCTTACCAAATCCACTTTCAATCCTGCGGCCTAAATTCGGCTTTTGAGATTAGTATGGTGACAGAGACAATTCGGCACCAATAGGGAGAAGAAGAGGAGAAATGATCGGCTAGAACTAAAGGTGAACAAGAGAAAGAATTTAAGAAGAGAATGTATGGGGAATTCGACTAGAGAGAAAACTAAAATTTCGGTAAAGGAATGATGGGTTTTTTTTTTTTTTGGAAAATGGAAAAATTCAGCTAAGGAGGAGAAAAAGAAATATATTGGAACCCAAGGAACCTCTCAAAGGAATTCGGCACCTCCTTTTATAGCCAATAGCCAAATCGTACCTTCCCCCACAGTCCAATTTGGCACCAACTCTTCCCACCTCTCATCTCCTAATTTTTCTCCATGATATCTCCCTTATCTCATTTGAAATTCCCTCCTTTACCAACTCACAAAACCAATTCAAACACTTCAACTAAAGAGTCCAAATCCCACACAACTCTTGTCGTCCACTATGCAAAATAAACACTCCAAAACACCTTACCACTACTCGAACCTTGGACCTCTTCACGCCACCTTGTAGCTCCCCTAGTGACTCCACCTTGCCACTAGACCTCAGGCCCACTTGTGTCCTATTTTCCCCTTAATCTACTTAAGAGGCCTAATGCCTGAGACTAGAGTCCACTACAGTAAGAAAAATAAAATTTTCCTTATGGTCTTCCCTATCTCTAAGACTTCAAATAATCCCGATAATACCTTAAAATTAATATTCTAAGTGCTAGTCATACATACCACCCTCAGTGTAGAGAAATTTTAAATTTTTGGGACTTTTGGGTGTTACAACTTAGTTAGTGTCGTTCTCTTGTTCTCAAAAATTTTAAATGCTCCCATGCCCAAGGTCCAACAGGCCCAATTCTACTAGGCCCAAATTCGGGGCGTTACACCATAAACATGTCAAAAATTTTGATACCATGAATTGAGTAGTTTTGTGTAGTTTAAAGGTTGAGAATTAGCTTTAGGTGAATAATTAGATAAATGGAATTCGTTTCAAGCAAATACATTACGTATAGATCGATATATTATTTTATGTTTTCTATGTCGACGGTTTTAGTCAAAAAATAAAATAGCTTAGGCTTATGTTTTCGATTGCTTGTGGTGAGTTCTTAGATGATTATTGAGTGCATTATTGTGTTGAAGCTTTGGATTCGCTAGGACCAACTACGAGTTAGGAAAAGCAAGTTTAAGCTTTTAGCATTTCGACAAAAGTGTAATTGGTGAGTGTTTGGAATAATTTCTTGTTGACATGTTGAATGTGTTATTTGGGAATTTAGTAGTACCTAACCCCTACTATAAATTCTGAGTGTAAGCTTTCTCATACCTATGTTATCTTGTGAACTATGTGCTTATGTGTTTGTCAATATATGAATTGAGATGAGATGCTATAACATGTCATATGTCGTTATGATAACTAATGTGAAAGTGCAAATGTGTGCATGTTATTTATGTGTTAAATGTTAGTGGTAGTGTTTTGCTAAAGATGCAAATATGCTGTGATAGTGCACAGATAATGGATAAGTGATATGTGTTTGATTTCTATAACACCCCAAACCCGGCCCAGAAGTTAGGCCTGAATCTGGCGTGTCACATTGAAGTGTTTTTCGAAAACCATGTTTTCATTAAAAACCCTTCTTAATATTTAAAAACTAAAGTCTCAGTTTATGATTGTTCAATTTCAAAACGTGGTTCATTGAAAAGTTAATCACTTTTAAAAAAACGTTATTAACTTCGTTGAAAATCTCTTTTAGTTGTGGAAGCTAATTTAAGGTAAAGAAGTTTAAAACGTATGTTTTTAAAAACAGTAATTGGGTTGAAAACTCGTCTATGTCTAACCGATATAAAACGTAACAAAATTCCAAATCCAAAATTAAATCCAGAGAGGCCTTATTACAGAAATTAAAACCCAAAACAAAATTTAAAACTTATATAAAATCCAAAGCATAACAACCGCAGTCGTGTGGTCACCTTCGAGTCCCTCGTAGCACCGGTCCTCCTAACGCTGGGGATTACCTGCACAGTTAAAACTGGGGTGAGTTTACGAAAAATCAGTGTGTAATCCCCTTATTAGAGTAACAGTCAATATACAGAAACAATAACCAAAACAGTCTGGGCCAAAGCCCTTTAACAGTAATAGTACAATCCAATTCAAAGCATACATGGGCCAAAACCCACGACAATACCATTTGGGTCACAACCCATAACAGAATCAATTGGGCCCAGCCCAACCCAATACAGAACAAGTGGCCCTAAGCCTCGTACAATGACAAATCTCATAAACAGATATGCAACAGTATGAGGATGCATCCCACCCTGATCCAGCCAACACACCACCCATACCAACCCTACACACCATGTGGGGACAAAGTCGGCCCACCCAGCCAACACACCAAGCTTAGCACCGGTTGCGACACTAAGTCAACAAAACGGCTCAGCGTCGTGGACAAAACGGCTAAAAGCCATAAACATAATGGTTATAAACCATAATTCGGATGGAATAGAGCCATAATCAGGATGGCACAAAGCTATCAATAACTGTAATAAGTCTAGCAGATAGCCATCAGCGATGGTAATATAATCGGCACTCATCCACTGGTAATTATGATCAAAACAATGTCATCAATTTATATATGTTAGGCACATAGCCACGGGTAAATGCGATTGGCACGAAGCCATAACCAAGATGGCACAGAGCCGTATTTAGCTTTGCATATAGCTATAATCAGATTACGCGGCTTTAAGCCGTCCGTCGGTCCACAGTTGTCTAATGCGACCCGTGCAACCCTATCAGAACTTCCTCTATATCAATGTCCCAACCCCATGCAATATGTCGTGTATATCATGCTTAATCATTACACGTGTATGCAAAATGGCCATGCTTAGTAACAGTCATTTAAACATTTATTAAAAGCATATCAGTGACACGACCATAGTCAAGTCAGTTAAAACACAGTCATTCGATCACTCTCAAATCAGTTAAATTCATAGTCTGAGATGGTCATTTACCCACAAAGGCAAAACAGTCAATTTACCCTATAAGGGTATTTCGGTAATCCTACCCTTTAGGGGTATTCCGATAATTCTACCCTATATGGGTATTTAGGTAATTTTGCAAGCCAAGGGTATTTCGGTAATTTCCCAAATTGAGGGTATCCTAGTAATTTTACAAATTTAGGGTATTTTGGTAATTTCACAAAACAAGGGTATTTTGATAATTTTACAAATTGAGGGTATCTCGATAATTTTACAAATCAAGGGTATTTTAGTAATTTTACAAATTGGGGGTATTTTAGTAATTCTACAAATCGAGGGTATTTTAGTAATTTTTCAAATTGAGGGTATTTCAGTAATTTTACAAATCGAGGGTATTTCGGTAATTTAACAAATTGGGGGTATTTCGGTAATTTTGTAAATCGGGGTCTCAATGACCCAACAGAAGGTCCACCGTTGCCTCGAGCGACTTAAGTAACCTAAACAGTCACAATGGTGTAAATGGGCTTAAGGCCCATTACTCGGCCCAAATGGGCCCACACACTCGTGTGGCGCATTTAGCCCAAAAATAGGCACAGTTATGCAAACGTCACAGTCCAAACACCACTTACCACATCATATACATTTTATCCGTGTGGGCCCACATAGCCTATTTTGGCGTAATGAGGCCCAGAACAGCCCAATACCACGAGACCGCTCGTGGTGGCCTCCGTAGACTAACGCCCATGTTCGTGGGCTCGGTCCACCACATGTGTGATCGCACGCTTGTGTGGCATCATTCACCTGTATTTCAGCTTTTTGGCATTTTGTCGATCTACGATCAAAAGGAGTGTAGTGACACACACTCTATTGGCTTTCTCGCTAACTATCGGATATAGAGTACTGTTACACACCTTTGGCTTGTCAGCCGACTATCAGGTACAGGGTAAAATACACACCTGATTGCAAACATGCGCGACTAACCCACAAGAAAACCAACCTAACACAATCAGAAACTTCGGATAGTCACTTATCAATCAATTGAAGAGAACCTTAACCCAAAACTCCTGTTTGGAGGCTTACCTATCACCCGCCTTAGTCAATCTCACTCAGGCCATTGCAGGAGATCACTTCACTTCAATTCTTTAAAAAAAGCTACCTGCATCCCATTCGCGACTCAATAACCAATATCATATAAGCAAATAATTGAACGAGGACTATCGTAACTTACCCAAATTGTGGAATTAAGACTGAGAGACAGAAGCATTCGGCCACCACCACAACACACCCATAAACCGAGGCACAAGAAGAAACAATTGCACTCCCCTGAGACTCAGTTTTTGACAAGCACAGAAGTTTAAAGGTTATTCGACTCTAGCAAAAGAGGAGGGAAATGAGGAAAGCTAAAAGAAAGGAGAGAGAAGATAACAATGTGTTTGGCCAAAAACACATTAACCAATTGAGAGAGAAAAGAAATACTCGACAAAACTGTGAAGAGGTAGAGGAGAGAAAAACAATTGATTTGACAGGAGGTTTGCAGAGGAATACAAAGTAAAGAACAGAAGAACCCAAAAGGTATTTGACATGACCAAAAACGAAAAGATACTACCCACACTCTTAGCACAAATCGGACTCCAAGAAAGAAAAATAACCAAAATGTTTCAAGCCACCAAATTAGATAGTAAAAGGCTACTCAAAGCTGATTTCTGATAAGCCAAAATTCTCATTTGGCACTCACCGCTTTTTCCTTTCAAAATCCTAAATTTTCCTCCCCAAATCACTCAAACCATCCACCACCCTTAAACCGCTCCCAAAATCCCTCCTCCAACCTCTCCACCATCCAATTTAAATTCCCCTTTTTCCTCCTACATTTTCTCCATGACCAATTCAAACCTCACCCATTTACCAAGTCCAAAACAACCTTCCAGAGTTTCAATCCAATTCAACCACTTACCATCCCCATGTAGAAAAATAATTGTATTTTGCTTGCAAGGGTATTTGAACCCAAGCCCCCCTCAATAGCTCAACACGCCACTTGCCTCCAGGCCACAAGCTCTTTTGTGTCACAAATTATCCACAATTAATAAAAAGGTCTATAGGCCAAAGTCTAGGTTCCTTTAAAGAAAACCCAAAATAAAATGCAAGAACCAAGACTTGAAACCAGGCTCCCTTACAACATCAATGACGCCACACCACTAGATCACATGCTTCCTTGTGTCATTTTTTACCAAACAATATTCTTAAAGCCTACTTACTTACATCTAGGGTTTTATTCACCTAAAACCGAAATTTTTGCTAAGCCCAGGTTTGAACCCAGGACTTCTCCAACCCCTCTCAGGACCCTTAACCACTTGAGCAGACATTTAATTGTGTAATTTCCTTGCACAATTAAATACTTATGTACAGCCTCCTTACTGATCCATACACAAGGCCCAATACTTCTAAGCCCAAAATTTAGGGCATTACACCTCTACTCCCTTAAAGAAATTTCGTCTTCAAAATTTCCAACTATCAGAATAGTCGCACATCCTAGCCTACCACACTACGCTCTCGCTGCGCACTCTGATCCTAATAATGCAAGCATGCACCACACCATCTATCCATCAGAGCAGATGGATATTACACGCATATCATATCAGAATACATACAAAATAAATACAAACTCTAACTTTGAGTATAGCAATACCGTCTAATACTAAGAAATCACAGTATCTCTATCTACTACGTTTCAACGAAAACAAACAACAGTTTCAAAAACTTACAGATTCGGAGTTGGAGACTCAGTGTACCACACTTCTAGAAAGCACACTTCAAAACGATTTACAATTTAACATTTTAAGGCCCAACAGCCCAAAACCCTTGTACCTTGTTAAGTTAAGATAAAAAGACCATATTTTAGGAAAACGTTCATATGTTAATTTATTTTGAAAACCATGTTAACTTTAGAAATTTTATGAAATTTATTAAGCGGATAGTTGAAACAATAATAATAAACCCAAAATATAATGTCAATTAGGAGTTAAATGGCCTTATTACAATCCAAAGAAAAAAACAAAGTATTTAAAACAAATTCATTTGAACAAATTAAAACATTTGATCAGCTTGTAGTGTGGCCATCTCCTAGTCCTCTCCCACGTCGAGCCGTCTATTCAGGATCACCTAAAACATTAAATAAAGGGTGTGAGTTTCGAAACTCAGTGTGTACAACCCTTGGTAATCAAATCACATACAAATATTCACATTGGGCCTAAGCCTTATCAAAATCAGTGGTCTTGGGCCTTAGCCCACAATGACCTCATATCACACCATAACGTATCATATGCAAACAAGATAATGCAAACCCTTCCAAAAAATCCATCCGTTACACACACAATTTTCCTTCCAACCAATACACACCTGTGGGGATTTCTAAATCGACCCACCCATCCTCTACACACTAAAGGAAGCACTCACAGCGACACTACTCAACGTTGCAGCAAAGCTGCTAATCATATAATGGGCTTAAAGCCACCAGTGGATCCATGGTCGTCAAGCGACAATGTGATCTTCAAATCTTCCTCCGTACCATAATTCCCACCCATATGCATCCTAAGCAGAATATCATATAAATGCATCAAACACATGAGTAACAAACACAAACTCATATTCATCACATAGCGGTATTTTTGTCATTTCACTACTAAGGGAAATTTCCCTAGTTCTACCCTACAGGGGTATTTTGGTAACTTGGCAAAATAGGTGTATCTTGGTAATTTTGCAAAATAGGGGTGTTTTGGTAATTTGCAAAATAGGGGTATTCTGGTACTTTTGCAAAACATGGGTGTTTTAGTAATTTTACAAATCTAAGGGTATTTTAGTAATTTTACAAATCTAAGGGTTTTTGGTCCCTCTCGGGTTTTAGTTATGAAATTTGGCCCATCAACAAGTCCTCGCGACTAAAGTGAACAGACACTACGCACCAGGTAGGATTCCAAAGAAGAGGAGGTGGGCCACTAGGACCGCTACCAAGCTCTCCCTTGATCCAATCCTAGACATTGCGTATGCCCGTTGCCACACCCTAACCTAGCGACTTGCTCATGGACATGTTTAATTAGATTAAGTCCTATGAAATTTAAGAGTTGTTCAAACTAGGCCTAAAGTCCATTAACCCTAAAATGTCTACGTCCCCATAAAGCCCATCAAACCAAAATTACATCCTTACGACCCATTGGGCCCAAATCACATCCTTATGGCCTGCTAGGCCCAAAAAAATTCTAGATCATGTATTATGCTTGACAGACTCAATTCATACACCAAACCAAGCAAACTCAACAAACCTAGCCTTAGGGCCCACCGGGCCCATTTAGCCACTATCGACTTTTCGACTTTTCGGCATTGCCGATATCGTGTGTGTAGTGATTGTACACCCCTAGTATCCACGCACGCTGCAAACCCTTTAGTCACGAACCTACAATCGACATTACAAACGATTAACCAAGGCTTTAACACACACTTATCAAAAACTGAAACCTCTCCGTACCCTTACCGTGTGCCTCATGTTCTAGTAGCCCTTCCTTTGCTACTATTCATGATTATCCTCTAGATCTGCACCCAAAAACCTATATCGTCAAAACCAAGTGACCCATATTGTACATAAGTCACCCTTATGAGCCACAATAAATTCGTCCATTTACTAAACCATGACTGAATCGAGAACACTTACCACCTTATTAGCAATCCTTACCTACCACGCTTGGGATTGTTGAGCCTTACCCTTGTTAATACAAGTTATCGACAATGAGGGGTTAGATAGCCCTTCAGTTTTGAACAAAACACACTAAAAGATCAACTAAGCACTTACCGAAATTCTCCTTTGATCCAGCTGCTTAAATCCAACTTTTGAGACTTGTAAGGTGACAGGGACAATTCTGTAACACTAGGGAGAATAAGAAAAGAGGTGATTTGGCTAGAACCAAGTAGTGAACTAAAAAGGGAATTTGAGAAGGTAGAGTGTGAAGGATTCAGCTTCTGAACACTTAGAGAGAAAAAGGGTGTTTGGGCATTTCAGAAGTGACGAAATTTGGCCAGAGGGAAAACAAAATTTCGGCATTACTCTAGGAACTTAATTCAGAACCCATATATACTATAAATAAATAAATAAATAAAATAAACCTACACTCCCTAGTCGACTCAAACTTATCACCATTTAAATTCCTTTATTTTATCCAAATTTTATCTTCATCCCCATCCAAAAATTCCTTTATTTAGCTAAAAATCCAATTTGAATTACATTCAAATTGCTTTCCTCGAACAGCAGCCATCCTTTGGTGTTTCGGTCCACTTCAAACACCTTTCCCATGCCAGCAACAAAATGGCAGGTTATTGCGCACAAGGCAACTCGAAACCAAGACCTCTAGACACCACCACATGCTACTAGCCACTGCACCACAACTCTTCTTGTGATATATTCCATTCCCAACTACTTTTAAAGCATATTTCCTAGAGACCGAATCATCCAAAGAAATCTAAAAATATTCGCCAACACCCAGCTTCGAACCTCTAACCTCTTCACTATGATACACGCCCCTTGCCACTGTGCCGCCTGCTTTATTTGAGTCATAATTCCTCCCCAATTAATTATAAACCTTTCTGCCGCGCTTCAGGTTTACTTAAAAATAAAAACCAACATTTAGTGTACGCCACGACTAGAACCCTGCTCCCCCTCCTGCTCCTAACGCGTCTGCCACTGGGCCAGGCGTTTCTTTGTATCGTGAATCAGACCCAACAAATTATAAGGCCTAAACTCTAGCTTTCATACTAACATATGGGCAATAAAATTTTTTTACCAAGTCTAGGACTTGAACCTTTGACCACTAGCTTGTTCAAAACGCCACAGGCCACTAGACCACCTACTTCCTTGTGCTGTATTCTAACCCAAAAATATTTTAAAAGCCTTCTGATAGCACCAACCACACTTAAGGGTAAAAACAAAATTTTTGCTAAAGCCCTAGATCGAGCCCTGGACTCTTCCAACACTACTAACCCTTCCTAAATCATCTAAAAATTAAACTAAACATGCAATCATAATTTTTTTAAAACACCCTTAATTCATCATCCCTTTCTTTTTCCGATCGACAAAATCCATTCTCTCGACACACAAAACCCATTTATTTTAGGCCCAAATTCGGCGTATTAAAAATACAACATTTCAAAAATTCAAATCTTTTCAAGCCTTTTTGAAACAACACTTTCAGAAATTCAATTTTAAAGACCCAATCCACAGTCATGTTTTACAACTCGGCTCTAATACCACTAAATGTAACACCCCAAACCCAGCCCAGAAGTTAGGCCCGAATCTGGCGTGTCACATTGAGGTGTTTTTCGAAAACCACGTTTTCATTGAAAACCTACTTAGTATTTTGGATATTTCTATAGTTTATTTGTTCTCAGGATTTAAAGGTTTGAATTGTGATATGTTGATTATTGCTCAGACTTATTCTCGATTTTTGAAACTATGATTATAGTCATTTGATGTTTCTTTGATATGCTAAAAGATGCATTTGAACAGATTCGTGTTGGAATGGTTTATATGCCTAAAAATGCTTAATGTTTTCTGTCTAGAGTAGAGATATTGATATTCGTGTTTTAAAAATGATACTTTATGATTTTGAAATGTGTAGGAAGCCAAAATTGTAAATTGGTGTCGATACCTTATCAGGAGTTTTGATAGTTGGGGTAGTTTTATCGATACAATTTCAATTGTAACGGTATTTTCTTGTGTTTGATTTTAGACGAGAAATAGAATAGTGATTTGGTACCTATTATAAAAACGGTATCGATACCGTACCAGGAAAATATCGATACCCTTATCCTTGTATCAAGACCTATGTGATTATCTTGGAAATTTTGCTAAGTAGTCCTAATGCATGTGTAATTATTATTATAAGTTTATTTAATGTATGTTTGGCATGTTTTAATAATGATTAATATATTTTTTGAATGGAAATTCATAAGATCACTGATAAAGAGGATGATTTCTTGGTAAGGTCACAATTTGTTATAAGTATAATGTGTAATGGTGGAGTGACATCCTGATAATCGAGCTCAGCGACCAGGTCGCGTATGAGGTGTTACATTCCTACACCAGAGAAGCTAGACTCTGCTTTCAAAGAGGTAAAATCTAAACTAGTGAATTTCTGATAAGATAACCCCTTCGTTAGATGCAAATAATTACCTAGGAGGAGCTGTGCAGTCCAAGCCAAAGTTCAACAACCTTCTTATCCTCAAAGACTCCAGCAACATAAGAACAACATGATACTCAATTTAAGAGAATGTTTGATGTGTTGAAATAGCTACATATCAACATTCCGTTGGTGGAAGTGTTGGAGCAAATGCTGAACTATGCGAATGGTATGAAGGAATTTCTATCTAAGAAGAGAAGGCTCAGGGAATTTGAAATTGTAGCCATGACTATAGAATGTAGCTTACTTTTTTAGAACAAGCTACCTTTTAAGTTGAAGGATCTAGGAAGTTTCACCATACCTTGCAATATTGGAGAATCCTATTATGGTAAAGCTTTGTGAGATTTGGGATTCAGTATCAACTTGATGCTTACATCAATGTTTAGATGATTAGGTAGTGGTAAGGCCAGATCAGCTATAGTTACACTCCAACTGAGGGACTGATCTTTGGCATACTCGGAAGGAAAGATCAAGGATGTTTTGGTACTTATTGATAAGTTTATATTTCTTGCTGACTTTATTCTATTAGATTTTGACATAGATAAGAAAATACCAATCATCCTAAGAAGGCCTTTCTTTACAATCGGTAGGAGGACAATGGATGTACAGAAAGGTGAACTCACCATGTGAGTTCAAGATGAACAAGTGACCTTTAATGTACTTAAGGCCGTAAGATCTCCTGATGAGGTTGAATATTGTTCTGCTGTCTCCAAGGAAGATTCGATAGTTCTTGTAAAATTAGAATACAATGATCTATTAGAAAGTACTTCATCTGACTATCCACATTAGGATGAGGATGAAACATGTTTTGAACCTAACTCGGAAGGATTCAATTCAAAAGCTCAATTTGAATCATTAGAGCTATCATCACATGAGTACAAGAAATCGAACCCATAAAGAGAAGAGCAACTCGAGTTAGGCTTAACGGTTTTGAAAGGGTCAATAGATGCTGAAAAGAGTTTTGTCGAGGGACAAAATAGATTGATCCAATCTCGAGTATTTGATCTTGGGAAACTCAAGTCTCAATGGTCAGAAGCGAGGATCATGGATCCCATCTATGACATTCAGAGGGTGAGACATGTATCAAAGAAAAAAGATAACATAAATAATGAGTTGACTCTATTAAGGATCATTACAGGTAGGTATATTTGTATGAATGATAGGAAGCCGAGCAAAGAAAAGCAGACGGATACGATTGGTATGATAAATGGCCCTTTGACATCACCTTTGTCAGTGACAATCATCAATAACATTGAGGGAGTTCTCTTCACTCTCTATGCCGTTAATTTATTTTCAGTTTTTTTTCTCTCAGTTGAATAAATGGCATGATTAGAAAAATTTTCTTGAATTAGTACATCAAATTAATTCTGTCTAAGGAGATTAGAACTTAAGTGAGACCATTTGTGAGCCCTCTAACTTTTTTTTTTTGGAATTTAATTTGATGTAATTTTTTAAGAAGAAATTTTTTAAGTAGCTTAAAATGAATTTTAATTTTTGTTTTCAATTTCAAGTTTATTTTCATTTTTTTTATGTTCAATAAGAAGGTCAATGTAACACCCCAAACCCGGCCTAGAAGTTAGGCCCGAATCTGGCATGTCACATCAAAGGCATAATTTCAAAACGATTTTTACTAAGATAAAGTTTAAGGCCTAAAACCCCAAAATCCTTGAATCTTGTTAAGTAATGATGAAATCCCATTTATTATTTTAAGTATTTCAGAAACCTTGTTTAAACATAACAAAAATTACTCAAATTTAATAACTAAGTAAATAGTTGAAGCAACAAAAACAAAACTCAAAATCTAAAGTCAAATCGGAGTATAAAGCCTTATTACAAGAAATGAAAATAAAGCAATTAAACCATGTCTTTTGAAACAAATAAACAAAAACTTAAACATCTTGTAGTATGGCCATCTCCGAGTCCTCTCCCATGTCGAGCCATTTACTGAGGATCACCTGAAACATTAAATAAAGGGTATGAGTTTCAAAACTCAGTGTGTACAACCCTTGGTAATCAAATCACATACAAATATTCACATTGGGCCTAAGCCCTATCAAAATTGGTGGTCTTGGGCCTTAGCCCACAATTACCTCATATCATATCATATCATATCATATCATATCATATACAAACAAGATAATGCAAACCCTTCCAAAAAATCCATCCGCTACACACATCATTTCCCTTCCAACCATTACACACCTATGGGGATTTCTAAATCAACCCAACCATCCTCTACACACCAAAAGTACCACTCACAGCGGCACTACTCAACGTTGCAGCAAAGCTGCTAATCATATAATGGGCTTAAAGCCAACAGTGGATCCATGGTCGTCAAGCGATAATACGATCCTCAAATATTCCTCTGTAACATAATTCCCACCCATATGCATCCTAAACAGAATATCATATGAATGCATCAAACACATGAGTAACATCCACAAACTCATACTCGTCACATAGGGTATTTTCGTCATTTCACTACCTAGGGGTATTTTCATAATTCTACCCTACAGGGGTACTTTGGCAAGTTGGAAAAATAGGGGTATCTTGGTAATTTTGCAAAACAGGGGTGTTTTGGTAAGATGCAAAACAGGGGTATTCTGGTACTTTTGCAAAACAGGGGTGTTTTAGTAATTTTACAAATCTAAGGGTATTTTAGTAATTTTACAATTCTAAGGGTATTTGGTCCCTTTCGGGTTTTAGTTATGAACTTTGGCCCATCAACAAGTCCTCGTAGCTAAAGTGAACAGACACTACGCACCAAGTAGGATTCCAGAGAAGAGGAGGTGGGCCACTAAGACCGCTTAAGTACCAAGCTCTCCCTAGATCTAATCCTAGACATGCGTATGTCCGTTGCCACATCTACCCCAGTGACTTGTTCACGGACATGTTTAATTAGATTAAGTATTATGAAATTTAAGAGTTTTTCAACCTAGGCCTAATGTCCATAAACCCTAGCATACTTGTCTACGTCCCCTTAAAGCCCATCAAACCCAAATTACATCCTTATGGCCCATTAGGCCCAAATCACATCCTTATGGCCTGTTAGGCCCAAAACAATTCCAGATCATGTATTATGCTTGACAGACTCAACTCATACTCCAAACCAAACAAACTCATCAAACCTAGCCTTAGGGCCTAGCGGGCCCATTTAGCCACTTTCGACTTTTCGGCATTGCCAATATCGTGTGTGTAGTGTTTGTACACACCTGGTATCCATGCGCACTGCAAACCCCTTAGTCACGAACCTACAACCGACATTACTAACGATTAACCAAGGCTTTAACACATACTTATCAAAAATCGAAACATCACCGTACCCTTACCGTGTGCCTCACGTTCTAGTAGCCTTTCCTTTGCTACTATTTGCGATTATCTTCTAGATCTGCACCCAAACAACTATATCGTTAAAACCAAGTGAACCATATTGTACATAAGTCACCCCTATGAGCCACATTAGATTCGGCCATTTACTAAACCATGACTGAGTCGAGAACATTTACCACCTTGCTAGCAATCCTTACCTACCACGCTTGCAATTGTTGAGCCTTACTCTTGTTAATACAAGTTAACGATCAGGAGGGGTTAGATAGCCCTTCAGATTTTAACAAAACACACTAAAATATCAACTAAGCACTTACCAAAATTCTCCTTTTATCCAGCCGCTTAAATTCGGCTTTTGAGACTAGTAAGGTGACAGGACAATTCGGCAACACTAAGGTGAATAAGAAAAGTGGTGATTCGGCTAGAACCAAGTGGTGAACCAAAAAGGGAATTTGAGAAGGGAGGGTATGGAGGATTCGGCTTCTGAACACTTAGAGAGAAAAAGGGTGTTTGGGCATCTCACAAGTGAAGAAATTCGGCCAAAGGGAAAACAAAATTTGGGCATTACTCTAGGAACTTAATTCGGCACCTATATATATACTAAAATAAATAAATAAATAAATAAAATAAACCTACACTCCCTAGTCGACTCAAACTTATCACCAATTAAATTCCTTTATTTTCTCCAAATTTTATCTTCATCCCCATCCAAAAATTCCTTTATTTAGCCAAAAATCCAATTTGAATTACATTCAAATTTTTTTCCCCGAAAAATAGCCATCCTATGGTGTTTTGGTCCACTTCAAACACCTTCCCCACGCCCGTAGCAAAATAGCAGGTTATTGTGCACAAGGCAACTCGAAACCAAGACCTCTAGGCACCACCACACGCTACTAGCCACTGCACCACAACTCTTCTTGTGATATATTCCATTCCCAATTTCTTTTAAGGCCTATTTCCCAGCGACCGAATCATCCAAAGAAATCTAAAAATATTCACCAACACTCAACTTCGAACCTCCAACCTCTTCACTATGATGCACGCCCTTTGCCACTGCACTGCCCACTTTATTTGAGTCATAATTCCTCCCCAATTAATTGTAAACCTTTCTGTCGTGCTCCAGGTTTACTTAAAAATAAAAACCAACATTTAGCGCATGCCAGGACTAGAATCCTGCTCCCCCTCCTGCTCCTAACGACTCTGCCATTGGGCCAGGCGTTTCTTTATGTCTTGAATCAGACCCAACTAATTATAAGGCCTAAACCCTAGCCTTCACACTAATATATGCGCTATAAAAAAATTTTGCTAAGTCCAGGACTTGAACCTTTGACCACCAGCTTGTTCAAAACACCCCAGGCCACCAGACCACCTACTTCCTCATGCTATCTTCTAACCCAAAAATATTTTAAAAGCCTTCTGACTAACACCAACCAAACTTAAGGGTAAAAACAAAATTTTTGCTAAAGCGCTAGATCGAGCCTAGGACTTTTCCAACACTACCAACCCTTCCTAAATCACCTAAAAATTAAACTAAACATGCAATCATAATTTTTTTAAACACCCTGAATTCATTATCCCCCCTTTTTTTTCCCGATCGACAAAATCCATTCTCTCGACACACAAAACCCATTTATTCTAGGCCCAAATTCGGGGCGTTATAGTCAAGTTGGCCTAAGGTTTAATTAGTTTATTTCTATCAAAATTATTGAAATAAAATTTTTTGCAGTTTTAGGCTTGATGCCAAAACAGTAATGAGGAGAAAAATGTCCAACACTTGCTGCCCCTTCCCTTCACCGCAACATCACTTCCCCATGCTACAACAATCTAAAAAAGGGGGATGGCAAAAATTAATAAAAAGGGGAGGAATTTGTGATATCCTGGATTAGGGGCTATTTTTGTTGTTGCATGATATTGCATGAGTTAGTATGCTGTGTTGCTATTTCTATGTCTTAAGGGCTTAGTTGTAGGCTAGGAGTATGCTTGAGGGAATGGGAAAAATTTAGTTTTTGAGCCTTAGGTGTTGGGAGCTGAAAGAGGTGGGGTTTAAGAAAATAATTTGGAGTTTTATTGCACAAAAGAGGAGCTGGCAAGGTGGCAAGGCATGCGCTATTTGGGGACCTAGGTGTGGCTTCAATTGCTTGAGGTGGAGGTCTTGTGTTCAAGCCGCAAAGACCTCACTTTTTGGTTCATTTTTGGACGGCATAGGAGGGAAGAGTTGGATGAAGTTTAAATTCCTCCTTGGACTTGGTCAATGGTGGCTTGGTGGGTGGAGAGTGAAAGTAGGAGGGAGACTTGTTCAAACTATTTTGAACTTGTGGCTTGGAGTGGTTGTGGGGATTATGGCCGAATTTTAGGGAGTTGGGAGTGGGGAGGTGACGGCTTAGTGTGGAGAAGGGGGGAGGCCGAATGTACCTTGGCATTTTGGGTGCATACTTTCGGTCACTTTTGGTCAAGAGCAAAAGTTTCCCTTTTAGTCTTTTGTTAGCCGAATTTCTTCAACAAAGCTTCTTCACATTTTCTTCTTGAACCGAAAAACACAAGCAGCCTTGCCGAATTTTTTTTGTTTTGTTTTCTCAAACATCTTGGTAGCCGAATACTCATATCTCCCTTTCTTTCAGGTGTGTAAACCGAAACTTGTATTCTCTCTTCTCATATTTCATTTTTCTCCTCTTTTGAAACACTAAAGCCAAAACTTACCTTGCCCCTAAACCGAAATCTTCATTCATCCATTCTATTTCTTTCTTCTCAAAACCGAAAAGCACCTATCTCTTTTCCATTTTCTTCTCTTCTCAAGACTTTGGCCGATTCTCTTTTTCTTTCGAACACATAATTCTTTTGCTTACTCTAGCTGAATATCTCCCTTCTCCTAGGGGTTGTAGTGGCCGAATATCAGTAGAGTGTTGGGATCTTGCTTCAATCATTTGGGAATTTGGTAAGTGATGGGCCGAATGGCCATGTTCCTTTCTTCTTTTGCGTTGCCGATGGTGGTTGATTAAGAGCCGAATGTGGCCTTGTTGTTGAGAGTTAATCTTTGGTTTTGAAACTGATTTCATTATAGGTCATTCGGATTTTGGATACAAACAAGTGGAGCCTTTGTCCTTTGATTAGCCGTTTGGGGTAAGTTTTGGTAAGGGCCAGTTCGGTTAGTTGATTCTTTTATCTCGTTAAGCGAAGATAATTAAGGATTAATGGTTTTTCTTATTAGGTGGTGGCCGATTGTCAAGAGGAACCATTGTGGTTCGGGTTTGGTAGGAAACCAAACGTTTGCAAGGTAAGGGTTAATCGATGTACCCTTTGGTTTAAATGGTTTGGCCGAATGGTCTTAGTGCCTAACTCCTATGTTGGCCGATTATAGGATCAAGGTTGTCGAGGTGATCGAGGGGTAGATCGGGCTCTTTGGGATTTAGATTTGCGATTTACCAGGTGTGTAAACTAACACACTGATATTTAGTAATGTTGTTAATAAACCTATTTGCCTATTAAAAATCATAACAGTGTGTTGGATAATTGGATACCCAAATGGGGTATGTGTACGGATCCGGGTAAGTCTATCTTATTACGGGTTCTATTGTGATGCCTGTGATGTATGATTTATGCTATGTATGCTATGAGATGCATTTTTGGGGCATGTTGGCATGTATTACATGATTTGCATCGATATGACATGTTGGGTGATTTGAGAGGAGGGGGATATGATATCCGTGTCTTTGGGACACTGTGACTTTGGGTCACCAGAGGTTTGGCACCTCCAGTGGTTTGGTACCACAGATTGATTATTGTGACTTTGGGTCACCAGAGGTTTGGCACCTCAGCGTCTCGTCCCAGTGGCTTAGTACCACGGTGGGTTGGCCCCACAGTTCATTACTCGGGATTGACGCCAGTGATTTGGTATCACACGATGGGTTGGCCCCGTCATCGGATTTGTGACTGCGGTCACCAGTGGTTTGGTACCACATGTGTCTTTGGGACACCAGAGGTTTGGCACCTCATTGCGACTCGTCCCTGTGGTTTGACACCACCGTGTGTTGACCCCACTTGTGAGATACGGGATTGTCGCTAGTGATTTGGTATCACGCGATGGGTTGGCCCCATCATCGGATTAGTCATGGCTTTGGGTCACCAGTGGTTTGGCACCACACTTATGGATATCGTGACTTTGGGTCACCAGTGGTTTGGCACCACCAGTGGTTTGGTACCACACAGGGTAGAAAAGGAGATACGGATGGTTAGGATCGGGTTGCATTAATTGTGTTGCTATGTATGATGTGTGTTAGCATGTTGCTTTATTGGGAGCGGGATTTATGCACTGAGTCATTCGACTCACCCTCTCCTTTGACATTTCAGGTGACACTTAGACGCGGACATGGAGCCGGGATGGACTCGGGGTGCTCATGCCATGCTTAATAGAGTTTTACTCAGACTCTATCATTTGGATACTTTAGTTTAATTACTTCCATTTGGGTTTTATTTTGGATTGAAAAAGGGTCTTTATGGTTATGTTTTACTTTACTTATGCTTGATTAGATTTTCAACATGCTTTAATAAATTAATTGGGTTAATTTGCTAAAACTTGAAAAGACAACGATTTCAAACCAACAAAACGATATGTTTTCAACTATACCATCGGGTATCATACAATGTTTTGTTACTAAGTAAACTCCAATGATGTTCAAATCAAATTTTTGCTAAGTCTAAATTGTTTTAGTAACGATATTAGACAACTTGTTTTTCTAAACAGAACAAAGTTTTATCAAATCTATTAAGTGGAAATTCGTAACTTTCAAACACGTTTTCCCCGTAACATACCGGGTTCGGTCGTGGTGTGGTTGACCGGGTTTGGGGTGTTACAATTATGGTATCAGAGCCAAGTTCAAAAGCTCGGCTGTGGGCCTGAGGCCCAAACTGTTTTCAAAAAGTTTGTTTTAAGTGTTTTGGGGTTAAATGCATGGGTTATAAGGCATGGCACCGAGTCTCCGGCACCAGTTCGCCCAGGTAAGTAGTTCTAAACTCTTTTGTGAATTACTATTTGTAGAAGGGTAGGTGGTATGGAACGTAGATAGATTTATAGGACTTGAACCCTAGGACTAGATTACTCAAACACTCAAACCAAAACATAAGACTTAAAGAACTAAACCAATCTATGACTTAGTTACTGAGTTAGGGTGTGGTAACCTCTGTACGCATGTCTAGGAGAGGATCCGGAAGAGCTTGGTATTTAAGCAGTCCTCGTGACTCACCTCCTCTTCGCAGGTATCCCACCTGGTGCGTAGCTTTGGTTCACCCTGACCAGGAAGGCTCAGTCATAGGCTTAACATAATGACTAAAACCCGAAAAGGGAACTAGCCATATTTTCGAAAAAGGATGAAACAACAACCCTAATGTTTTCAAACTTTTGCAATGAACTCTTTAAAACTGAGAATGTCACTTTTACAACAATTTTCTCGAAAAACCTGATTTGTGGGAAATTACAAAAATGCCCTTAGGGGTAAACTTACTAAAATACCCCTGGTTTCCTAAAACGAAGTATTTTACAAAATTTTCAAAAACACCCTCAAGTTATGGGAATTTTACATGTTTTATGAAAGTTTTTACAACCTTTTTGATCACGAAAATACCCTGTAGGGAAATGACGAAAATGCCCCTGGGATAGAAATGGGCAGAAATGTCCAAAGAGCGAATAGGTATGGAAAGAATTAGGGAATGGATGCATGAACTCCTTTGTGTGAATTAGGATAGAAGATTGAAACCTTGTTTGCTCGAAAGAACCCCTGATTAAACTCCATCCATAAAAATTTCTTTTGCGGTTAAGGAAGTGGAACAATGCTAATGCATAAAAATCTTCTTAATCAGAAACGTAGAGCGTTTAGTCATGAGTACTCGAGGTGGACGTGGTCGTAACACTCGTGGTCAAGGTCGAGGTAGGATGACAGTTTCTGAACCCGTAGGATCTGGTCAGGGGTCAGAAGGTGAGATACCGGCACCACCAGCTGGAAGTGGTGAGTTTCAGGATCAGACTGGGGATGACGCAGTGTCACAGGCGATGCTGCGAGTTTTGGAAAGGGTAGCTGGGATAGGCGGAGGAGGAGTTCGCAAATCTGTGCCTGAGCGACTCCGAGCAAACGGGGCTGAATTCTTTCGAGGTGTTTCTGGTGTTGCTCCCAGCACTGCTGAATATTGGCTAGAGGCGACAGAGCGGATCATGGATGATCTGGACCTTTCTGCTGAGGAGAAGCTTAAGGGGATTGTATCGCTCCTTCGGGATGAGTCATACCAGTGGTGGCTCACGGTTCGGGACAGTATGGCAGTAGAGGATCTGACATGGGATTATTTTAGAGCAGCGTACCAGAAAAAGTACGTTGGAGCTAGCTACATCGATGCACAGCGAAAAGCATTCTTGAGGCTTGTTCAGGGGAGTAAGTCTGTTTCTGAGTATGAGGCTGAGTTCTTAAAGCTTAGTCGGTATGCTAGGGGTATTGTGGCGACAAACACGAGAGGTGTGTTCGTTTCGAGGATAGTCTGAGGGACGAGCTGAGACTGCTGATTGCTCTACAGCAGGAGCGTGAGTTTGCCGTCCTAGTTGAGAAGGCCAAGGTGGCCGAGGGTGTTAAGGAATCGGTGAGGCAAAACCTAGATAAGAACCGTCATAAGAGGAGTCTTGGATCTTCTGGACCGTCGGGTAATCCCCAGAAGAGGGCTAGACCGAGTGGGCCGAACCAGTTTGGTAGGCCGGTTGCTGTTAATCAGGGACCGCCGCTATGTAATCGCTGTGGAAAATCTCATTGGGGAGGTTGCTGGACTGGAGGAAAGGGCTGTTTTGAGTGTGGTTTTATAGATCACCGTGTGAGGGACTGTCCACGTAAGTTGGCTAGGATTCACCCGAGAATCGGGTATGTCGAATCGCCCGGTAATGGACCGCCACCGCAGAGGGGTCGTGGTAATGGCAGAGGTGGTAATGGATTTGGTCGAGGCCGTGGAGCACCGGGCAGAGGTGCGGGTAGTTCTGAGGCACGACAGCCTGGGTTGGTGTATGCTGCGAGGCGCCGTGAGGAGGGCGACGCACCGGACGTCATCACCGGTACGTTTTTGATTTTTGGTTCTCCCTATACCGCTTTGATTGATTTGGGTTCCACGATTCTTATGTTGCTAGTAGTATAGTTGAGACCATGGACTTAGACTCGAGAGACTACTCCTAGGCGGATGATCGCATTTTAGCCCTCTAGGTCACTCAGAGTCATAGATAAGTCAGTATAAGGATGTACCCTAGAACTTCAAGGGGTAGTGTTTGTGGTCGATCCGATGGAACCGCCGTTTGGGGAGTTCGACCGATTCTTGGGATGGGATGGTTGGTTAAGTACCGTGCCAAGGTAGATTGCGCGGTTAAGCGCATGGCTCTAACGGCGGATAAGGGTGATGAGGTGATTATGATAGGTAATAGGAGAGATTACTTATCCAATGTGGTATCGGCATTAAAAGCGGTAAAGATGGTCAGGAAGGGATGTGAAGCGTATGTGGTGCATGTGTATGCCTTGGAGGCTAAGGAGTCTGCTGTAGAGAAGGTGCGAACAGTTAAGGAATTTGTGGATGTGTTTCCAGAGGAGCTCCCGGGTTTGCCACCGGACCGTGAGGTAGAATTCGGAATAGATCTGTTATTACTGTGGATCGCGCGCAAGTGTCTATTGCTCCATATAGGATGGCGCCAAAGGAATTGGTGGAGCTTAAGGCTCAGATTCAAGAGTTGTTGGACCGAGGCTTCATTAGGCCAAGTGTTTCGCCGTGGGGTGCGCCGGTACTCTTTGTTAAGAAGAAAGATGGTACGATGCGGATGATGCATGATCACCTTGATTGAACAAGTCGACGATTAAAAACAAGTATCCGCTGCCACGGATAGATGACTTGTTTGATCAATCAAGGATCTCGCGGTATTTTCAAGATTGACTTGAGGTCCAGGTATCACCGATTAAAGGTTAAGGAGGTCGATATCCAAAAAACAAATAAGCCGGACTCGGTATGGGCACTACGAATTTCTCGTAATGCCGCTCGGATTGACTAATGCTCCGGCAGCTTTCATGGATATGATGAATAGGGTGTTTCAACAATATCTGGATCGGTTCGTCGTGGTTTTCATAGACGACATCTTGGTGTACTCAAGGTCGGAAGAAGAGCATGATGCGCACTTGAGAGTGGTTGCAGATTTTGAGGGAAAAGCAGCTCTACGCTAAGTTCAGTAAGTGTGAGTTCTGGTTGAGAGAGGTGACTTTCTTGGGTCATGTAGTGTCGGCTGAGGGGATTCGGGTAGATCCTCGTAAGGTTGAGGCAGTTCTAGATTGGAAACCTCCTAAGTCAGTGGTGGAGATTCGGAGTTTTCTGGGTTTGGCAGGATACTACCGAAGATTTGTAGAGGGTTTCTCGTTGATCGCAGCACCGATGACTAAGCTATTAAGGAAAGGAGTTCCGTTTGTATGGACTGAGAAACAACAGGAAAGCTTCGATAAGTTAAAGAAGATTTTGACTGAGGCTCCAGTTTTAATTCAACCTGAGGCTGGTAAGGAATTCACAGTGTATTGCGATGCATCACATACGGGCTTGGGTTGTGTGCTGATGCAGGAAGGTAAGGTCGTGGCTTACGCTTCTCGACAGCTGAGGCCACATGAGGTCAACTATCCGACGCACGATTTGGAGCTAGCAGCTGTAGTCTTCGCCTTGAAGATTTGGAGGCACTACTTGTACGGAGAGAGATCGATAGTCTACACCGATCATAAGAGTCTAAAGTATCTCTTGACTCAGAAGGATCTGAATTTGAGACAGCGTAGATGGGTTGAGTTGCTCAAGGATTTCGACTGTTCGATTGAGTATCATCCGGGCAAGGCTAACGTGGTGGCAGACGCGTTGAGCCGTAAGGTTGTTTCGGACTTAAGAGCTTTGTTTGCCCATTTGAGCTTGTATGACGATGGGAGTATTCTGGCAGAGTTGCAGGTTAAGCCTACTTTGGTTGAGCAGATCAGAGAGAAACAGTTGGAGGATGAGGTTCTAAGTGCGCAGAGGTTACAAGTGCAGAATGGTGGTTTGGAGGGTTACAGCTTGTCTAGTGATGAGGTTCTGTGTTTTCAAGGTAAAGCGTGTATACCTAAGGATGTGGAGCTGAGGCAGAAGATTCTACAGGACGCACATAGCAGTCCTTATGCTATGCATCCTGGAGGTAGCAAGATGTATAGAGATCTTAGAGAGCGCCCGTGGCCGTCCAAGAAGGAGGTGACAGAGTTTGTTGGTAGGTGTTTGACTTGTCACAGTTAAGGTCGAACATCGCCACATCGTCGTGGTTGCTTCATGGTGAAGATTCCTTAGTGGAAGTGGGAAAGAATAACTATGGATTTCGTCAGTGGTTTACCGCTTACACCAAACAAGAAAGATTCAGTTTGGGTTATTGAGGACCGTCTGACTAAGTCACCATTTCATTCCAAGTGAGAGTGGATTATTCACTTCAGAGGTTGGCAAAGCTTTATGTGTCGAGATAGTGAGGCCGCACGGTGTACCAGCTGATTATCTCGGATCGGGATCCCTGATTTACGCCGAGGTTTTGGAGAGCATTGCATCAGGCTCTGGCACGATTTGGATTTCAAAGATGACTTTTCACCCGCAAATCGACGGAGCAATGGAGAGGGTTATTCAGATCCCGGAGGATATGCCGAGAGGTTGTGTTCGGATTTGAGAGGTTGTTGGGAGGAGTTTCACCGTTAGCGGAGTTTGCCTATAACAATAGTTACCAAGCAAGCATTAAGATGGCTCCATACGAGGCGTTGCCAGCGCGGCAGAAGTGTCGCCTCACCTACGTGTTGGACGGAATTAGGTGAACGCCGGTTGTTGGGACCCGAGTTGGTTCTTCGAAGACGTAAGACAAGGTTAAGTTGATTCATGCTCGATTGAAGAAAGCTTGGACCTGGCGAAGTCTTGGCGCCGATCTTAAGCGGAGAGATATAGAGTTTGCGGTACGGGGATCAAGTTTTTCCAAGTCTCTCGCCGTGGAAGAAGGTGTTGAGGTTCGGTAGAAAAGGCAAGTTAAGTCCGAGGTTTATCGGGCCGTATAAGGTGTTGAGACGAGTAGGACCAGTAGCGTATCAGCTTGAGTTGCCAGCAGAGCTAAGTCAGATTCACGACGTTTTTCACGTTTCGATGCTTCGGCGTTATCGTTCAGATCCGTCACATGTGATAGCAGTGGAGGAGATCGAAGTAAATCCAGACTTGTCCATGGAAGAAGAACCTGTGCAGATTCTAGATCGGGATGTGAAGGTTCTGCGTAGAAAGTCTGTGCCTTTGGTTAAGGTACTTTGGCGGAATCATGGCGTAGAAGAAGCCACGTGGGAACCCGAGGATATGATGAGACAGCAATACCCGCAACTCTTTTGATCAGGTAATTTTGAGGCCGAAATTATTTTTTAAGGGGGTAGAACTGTGATATCCCGGATTAGGGGCTATTTTTGTTGTTGCATGATATTGCATGAGTTAGTATGCTGTGTTGCTATTTCTATGTCTTAAGGGCTTAGTTGTAGGCTAGGAGTATGCTTGAGGGAATGGGAAAAATTTAGTTTTTGAGCCTTAAGTGTAGGGAGCTGAAAGAGGTGGGGTTTAAGAAAATAATTTGGAGTTTTATTGCACAAAAGAGGAGCTGGCAAGGTGGCAAGGCATGCGCTATTTGGGGACCTAGGTGTGGCGTCAATTGCTTGAGGTGGAGGTCTTGTGTTCAAGCCGCAAAGACCTCACTTTTTGGTTCATTTTTGGACGGCATAGGAGGGAAGAGTTGGATGAAGTTTAAATTCCTCCTTGGACTTGGTCAATGGTGGCTTGGTGGGTGGAGAGTGAAAGTAGGAGGGAGACTTGTTCAAACTATTTTGAACTTGTGGCTTGGAGTGGTTGTGGGGATTATGGCCGAATTTTAGGGAGTTGGGGGTGGTGGGAGGTGACGGCTTAGTGTGGGGAAGGGGGAGGCCGAATGTACCTTGGCATTTTGGTGCATATTTTTTGGTCACTTTTGGTCAAGAGCAAAAGTTTCCCTTTTAGTCTTTTGTTAGCCGAATTTCTTCAACAAAGCTTCTTCACATTTTCTTCTTGAACCGAAAAACACAAGCAGCCTTGCCGAATTTTTTTTGTTTTGTTTTCTCAAACATCTTGGTAGCCGAATACTCATCTCTCCCTTTCTTTCAGGTGTGTAAACCGAAACTTGTATTCTCTCTTCTCATATTTCATTTTTCTCCTCTTTTGAAACACTAAAGCCGAAACTTACCTTGCCCCTAAATCGAAATCTTTATTCATCCATTCCATTTCTTTCTTCTCAAAACCGAAAAGCACCTATCTCTTTTCCATTTTCTTCTCTTCTCAAGACTTTGGCCGATTCTCTTTTTCTTTCGAACACATAATTCTTTTGCTTACTCTAGCCGAATATCTCCCTTCTCCTAGTGGTTGTAGTGGCCGAATATCAGTAGAGTGTTGGGATCTTGCTTCAATCGTTTGGGAATTTGGTAAGTGATGGGCCGAATGGCCATGTTCCTTTCTTCTTTTGCGTTGCCGATGGTGGTTGATTAAGAGCCGAATGTGGCCTTGTTGTTGAGAGTTAATCTTTGGTTTTGAAACTGATTTCATTATAGGTCATTCAGATTTTGGATACAAACAAGTGGAGCCTTTGTCCTTTGATTAGCCGTTTGGGGTAAGTTTTGGTAAGGGCCAGTTCGGTTAGTTGATTCTTTTATCTCGTTAAGCGAAGATAATTAAGGATTAATGGTTTTTCTTATTAGGTGGTGGCCGATTGTCAAGAGGAACCATTGTGGTTCGGGTTTGGTAGGAAACCAAACGTTTGCAAGGTAAGGGTTAATCGATGTACCCTTTGGTTTAAATGGTTTGGCCGAATGGTCTTAGTGCCTAACCCCTATGTTGGCCGATTATAGGATCAAGGTTGTCGAGGTGATCGAGGGGTAGATCGGGCTCTTTGGGATTTAGATTTGCGATTTACCAGGTGTGTAAACTAACACACTGATATTTAGTAATGTTGTTAATAAACCTGTTTGCCTATTAAAAATCATAAACAAAGATGTGTTGGATAATTGGATACCCAAATGGGGTATGTATACGGATCCGGTAAGTCTATCTTATTACGGGTTCTGTTGTGATGCCTATGATGTATGATTTATGCTATGTATGCTATGAGATGCATTTTTGGGGCATGTTGGCATGTATTACATGATTTGCATCGATATGACATGTTGGGTGATTTGAGAGGAGGGGGATATGATATCCGTGTCTTTGGGACACTGTGACTTTGGGTCACCAGAGGTTTGGCACCTCCGGTGGTTTGGTACCACAGATTGATTATTGTGACTTTGGGTCACCAGAGGTTTGGCACCTCCGGCGTCTCGCCCCGTGGCTTAGTACCACGGTGGGTTGGCCCCACAGTTCATTACTCGGGATTGACGCCAGTGATTTGGTATCACACGATGGGTTGGCCCCATCATCGGATTTGTGACTGCGGTCACCAATGGTTTGGTACCACATGTGTCTTTGGGACACCAGAGGTTTGGCACCTCATTGCGACTCGTCCCCCGTGGTTTGACACCACCGCGGTTGACCCCACTTGTGAGAGATACGGGATTGTCGCTAGTGATTTGGTATCACGCGATGGGTTGGCCCCATCATCGGATTATTCGTGACTTTGGGTCACCAAGTGGTTTGGCACCACACTTATGGATATCGTGACTTTGGGTCACCCGGTGGTTTGGCACCACCGGTGGTTTGGTACCACACAGGTAGAAAAGGAGATACGGATGGTTAGGATCGGGTTGCATTAATTGTGTTGCTATGTATGATGTGTGTTAGCATGTTGCTTTATTGGGAGCGGGATTTATGCACTGAGTCATTCGACTCACCCTCTCCTTTGACATTTCAGGTGACACTTAGACGCGGACATGGAGCCGGGATGGACTCGGGGTGCTCATGCCATGCTTAATAGAGTTTTACTCAGACTCTATCATTTGGATACTTTAGTTTAATTACTTCCATTTGGGTTTTATTTTGGATTGAAAAAGGGTCTTTATGGTTATGTTTTACTTTACTTATGCTTGACTAGATTTTCAACATCCTTTAATAAATTAATTGGGTTAATTTGCTAAAACTTGAAAAGACAACGATTTCAAACCAACAAAACGATATGTTTTCAACTATACCATCGGGTATCATACAATGTTTTGTTACTAAGTAAACTCCAATGATGTTCAAATTAAATTTTTGCTAAGTCTAAATTGTTTTAGTAACGATATTAGACAACTTGTTTTTCTAAACAGAACAAAGTTTTATCAAATCTATTAAGTGGAAATTCGTAACTTTCAAACACGTTTTCCCCGTAACATACCGGGTTCGGTCGTGGTGTGGTTGACCGGGTTTGGGGTGTTACAGAATTTCTTTTATTTCTTTTTCTTTATTATTTATTTTGAAGCATTTATATTTTAAGTTAGTATTTTGTTTTCACACAATAAGTAGGAAATTGCAAACATGAATAAATTAAACTTAATCTCTCTTCTCTAATAAAAAGCAAAATAGTGTGTTAATGTGTATGAACATGACTAGGATTGGATTGTTAAGAAAGACTTGGTACTTAAGTAGTCTTCATGACTCACGTCTCTTTTCTTGCTATCCTTCTTCGTGTTTAGTTCTCGTTCATTACTTTGTTTACATAATAAGGACATTACTTTTTTTTAAAGGGGGTAAGACAATATTTGCATGAATTTTAATTTTTTCTTAAGTATGATTCAATGTTTACAAATAAGTATGCTGAAATAAAATGATGTTTAGAAAAAAATGTTTGTTCATAAGTTTGCTCAAATACAAGTATGATTTTTTATTTTTCTGAGTTTTTTATGTTATCTTGATCATGGAATGGTTGTATGTTCTTAGGTTTTATGTAGTTTTAGCCATGAAAATTGAATTTCCTTAGAAATAGACATGCATGAAGGTTTAAGTCCTTAGAATTGACTTAGTAACTTTTTTGAGGCGAAATCCTAAGAGACATAAGAATCTAAACATGATTTAGGCACAATTTTCTTTGGATCGTTTGAGCCTCTCAAGCCTACCATATTAATTTGACCCTTGGAACTTTAGTTTGAGCTTTTAAGCATATTTTATTTTCAAGCATATTTTATTGATATTACCGACATCATAAGCCATATTACTATCTTTTTTAATTTTTATCTTATTTTTTGCACCTATCTTAATTGTACTTGTCTTGGTGAGCAAAGATTGAGAAAAAATTCAAAAAGATGTATATGTTCTCCGTGTGTTTGAAAAAAAGAGAGAAAAATCTCTGTTCAAATGTAAAAAAAAAAAAAAGAGCAAAATAAATACTGAAGATATTAAGAAGCCTTGTTGAGAATAAAACTTCAAATTAAGTTTGGGGGCGTTGAAACCTATTAGGAGGAAGGATCTACCTCGAAAAGATTCAAGGGAAAGTTAAGGTTAAGACTACTGAACCTAAAAAGTCACTTGTTTTTTTTCCCTACCTAAAGCTTAGACCCATTACAACCCTATAAAAGACCTATTGATTTTGATAATTATGCCGACTACATTAGTGGAGAGGAATTGCTAAGTTCAACATATGAGGACCATTAAGTAAACCTTGTGATTTTTTTCCTAATTGATAAGGAAACTTTGATTGAGTGGTAAAAGTTTGTATGATCTTGAAAAGCATGCACTCTGTGACTTATGCTAGCATTTTCACGCACTTAGTGTAAACTTTTGAAATAATGTTTGCATGGGAGCGACTTATCAATAAAAAAAAATTTTTGAGCATGGTTCTATTGATAAATGTTTATGTGCAAAAGTTAATTCTACTTAAGGATTCCATTTTAACCTATTTCAAGATTATCTTATGTAAATTTTTGGTTTACATTACAAAGGACGGGTAATGGATTAAGTTTGGGGGTGTGTAAAATCTAATTTATATAGGGTTTTTATGATTATTTTTGACACCTTTTGTAACACCCCAAACTCTGTCTAGAAGTTAGGCCTGAATCTGGTGTGTCACGTTGAAGTGTTACCCATATAGTAAGCTTGCTCGTTTTCAGCACACGAGTTGTAAGATAGATATTCTTTATTGCTCATCCTTCCTCCATTCATCTCGCACTGCATAGCTGGATGTATCTGCGAAGAACCACATAAACCATCAATTTTCTTAGTCAAAAGTTCTACCTGGTTTGATAGCATGGTTACTGCGTTGAGGTTGAAAACACCGGCGGCTTTTGTTGGCCTTGTCCTCGTGACTTGCCACTGATAATTATTCAGTGCATCTCTTCAATGAATTCATAGGTAGCCTCAGGTGTTTTGTTATTCAGGGTTTCACTGGTGGCTGAATCAATCAACTGCCTAGTTGAGGGGTTCACACCGTTGTAAAAAGTTTGGACCTGTAGCCACAAAGGTAATCCATGGTGTGGGCACCTTCTCAATAGATCTTTGTATCTCTCCCATGCATCGTAAAGTGTCTCTAAATCCATATAGTTAGAGGAGCATGATTTTCAGCCACCTCTGGAGGTAGCGGATTATTCTCAGTCATCTCTTCAGTAGTATTAATTTCGTCTCCTTGCTCTTTTTGTATGTATTGTAGGCTTCTCCTTATTTCTCTTCGATTTCTCTGAACTATGCTTTCAATTTCACTATCGTAAAGTAGAGGTCCTGACTGGTTTCTTCTGGTCATAAACTAGAATACCTACTAGAAGCAAAGAAGAAAATTTAGAAAAGTAAAAATAAAATGTAATTGCAAAAATAAAATATGGCTAAAGTAATAAAAAATTGAGCGTTCTTAATATTTCAGTTCCCCGGTAACGGCGCCAAAAACTTGATCATATGTCAGAGTTTTAAAAATTTATATAATGAATGATCGAGTTTAGAAACTAACTATGACAACGAATAAGGCAAGCGTACCTATCGAACAGTAGTATAGTTTAGTGGCAAGACCGGATTGTCGAACCCAAGGGAACCAAAAGTACTAATACTAACTTTGTTTTTATTATTTAGCCTAAAAATTAGTGGAATTGTTGTTTATTCTAAAATTAACTAACTACTAATCTAAAGATGCTAAGACACAGAGAATGAATTTGGGAAAATACTTTTGGAAAAAACCAATTGATTAAGACAATACCCGTGGAAGAATCCACCTAGACTTCACTTGTTATTTAACTCGAACTGACATTTCGATTTATTCACTTGACTTGATCCATAGGATTCCCTAATTTATATTAATACCTCTTTCGAGGCTACTAACGTCTAACCCTAGGTTGATTAATTGAAATTTCTTTCTAATTAAAACCCCTAGAATTGCATTAACTCGATCTATGGACTCCCATATTAGGTTTGACCCTAATCCAGCAGATTTTTGTCATCCTATTTCTAGGGTTGTGATCAACTCGGCTTAATTATGCTAGATCTACTCTTAAACAGGGACTTTTGCTCCACTGCCTAAGCACATCAATACTTGAATCAATATCCTAAAATATCAAAGCAAGAATTAAGAACACATAATTAAGAACAAATCAAGTATTTATCATATAGTTCAGAAAAAAATAACAAGATCTTTCTTAGGTTTCATCCCCCTCAGGTATTTAAGGGGTTTAGTTCATATGATGAAAGAATACATCTCAGAAGAAAATATAAAACAAAACATAAGAAAAGCCCTAAAACCCCTTGAAGGAAATTGAAGAGAAGATCCTCTGTCTTGAGTATGAATCTGGCTTCTTGAGATGAATCAACTGGCTTTCTTCGAATAAATCCTAGAATTCTAGCCTCTCTAGCTTAGCTCCTAAGCCTACCTGGGCGCGCCCTTTTTAGGTCACACTTAAGGTGTTTATATAGGCTTTTGAAATGTCTTTCTTCGCCCCTAAATATCCTAATCTGAGTGGAATTAAAATAAGTCATGGCAGGGACACGCCCGTGTAAATCGAGGCTAGGCCGAGTTCGAGTCTGCTAAGGAGGCGCGACCGTGTGGCTTGGGCCCAGGCCGTGTCGATTTCATACTTTGGCTCATTTTCTCTATTTTTGGCTCATTTCTCGTTCTTTTCATCCTCCGATGCTTCCCTAAGTATAAAACATGAATTTAAAGGATTAGGAGCACCAAATTCCACAATTCGGAGAACAAAATATCCAAAAGTATGCTAAATGTGGGATTAAAATATGAACATATTACGATTTATCATAAAGTTGAGTTCGTTAAAGAGAAGAGAAAAGATAAAATGGAGTCCCGTGACTCAAGAAAGAGACAATTGAACAAGTCATTTGAGTCCTCATCCAAGAAGTCAAGAGACTTCCCTACCCGATCAACTACTTTAGCTGGGTTTTCGAGTAGAGGTAAGTGTAAGCAGTACTCAAGGCTTAAAGCTCAGACTACTTCAGTTGCTAGTGTTGGGAACACCCGACCTAATAGACCAGAATGTCCACAGTGTGGTAGACGTCACCCCAGTGAGTGCCGAGCACATGAGAGAGCCTGTTTTAAGTTTGGTTCCCAAGACCATTTTATTAGAGAATGTCTCAAATTGGTTGAAAAAAGAAATTTCAGAGTGCAATAATCGGGAAGCACTACTAGAGGGAGACAACAGAAAAACCCGGGAAGTGGAACGAGTAGTAAGACTACACCCAGAGAGTAGGCTGCGAGATTCGAGGGTAGAGTGCCTGCGAGGACTTATGCCATTCGTGCTCGAGAAGAGGCGTCATCCCCTGATGTAATTACAGGTACATTTTCTCTTCATGATACTAATGTTGTTGCTTTAATTGATCCGGGATCTATCCACTCATATATTTGCATGAAATTAGTATCTAGTATGAGCATGCCTGTAGAGTCTACAGAATTCGTGATAAAAGTGTCCAACCCCTTAGGCAAGTGCGTATTAATTGATAAGGTCTGCAAAGATTCCCATTGATGATTAGAGTTCATTCTTTTAAGGTAAATCTCATGCTATTGCCATTTGATGAATTCGATATAATTCTTGGTATGGACTGGTTAACAGCTCATGATGTGGCAATAAATTGTGGAAAGAAATATATTGAATTGAGATGTGAAAACGGGGACATTCTTCATGTTGAATCAGATGAACAGGACAGATCGCCTGTAGTGAAATCTTATATGTCGGCCCAGAAATATGTAAGAAAGGGATATGAAGTATATCTTGCCTTTGTTATGAATGCTAAAGAAATTTTTTTAAAGATTGAATCAGTGACGATAGTGTGTGAATACCCATATGTATTTCCAGAGGAATTTTCAGGTTTGCCTCTGGTTAGAGAAGTCAAATTTGGCATTGAGTTAGCTCCTGGTACTGCACCGATATTGATTGCAACTTACAGAATGGATCCAACTGAGTTGAAGGAATTGATGGCACAGTTACAAGAGTTGACGAGCAAAGGTTTTGTGAGACCAAGTTATTCTCCGTGGGGTGCTCCAGTATTATTTGTGAAAAAGAAAGATGGTTCCATGAGATTATATATAGATTATCGGCAGCTTAATAAGGTAACAGTGAAGAACAAGTACCCATTGCCAAGAATAGATGATTTATTTGATCAATTGAAGGGAGCCACTGTGTTCTCCAAGATACACTTGAGGTCGGGATATTACAAGTTGAGAGTAAAAGACTCATATGTGCCGAAGATTACATTCCGGACAAGGTATGGGCATTTTGAATTTTTAGTCATGCCTTTCGGTTTAACAAATACCCCTGCTGCATTTATGAATTTATTGAACCGTATATTTCGGCCATACTTGGATAAGTTTGTTGTGGTTTTTATTAATGACATATTGATATATTCTCGTGATGAGCATGAGCATGTCAGGCATTTGAGGACGGATTTGCAAATTTTACAAGATAATCAATTGTATGCCAAGTTTAGCAAAAGTGAATTTTGGCTCAAAGAGGTTGGGTTCTTGGAGCACATTGTCTCGGGAGATGGAATCTGATTCGACCCAAGTAATATTTCAGCTATTGTTGAATGGAAATCACCAAAAAATGTACCTGAGGTTAGAATTTTTCTCGGCCTAGCTGACTATTACAGATAGTTTGTCAAGGGATTCTCCATGATAGCTACACCTATGACGAGGTTGTTACAAAAAGATGTAAAGTTTGAATGGACAGAAAAGTGCCAACAGAGTTTCTAGAAACTAAAAGCATTGGTGATTAAGGCTCCAATTCTAGCGCAACCTAAACCAGGAAAAGGATTTGTGATCTACAATGACACATCCTTGAATAGATTGGGCTGTGTACTTATGCAAGAAGGCAAGGTGATAGCATATGCCTCTATACAGTTAAAGCCGCATGAGAAGAATTACCCAACACATGATTTAGAGTTGGCTGCCATTGTTTTTACATTAAAGATATGGAGACATCATTTTTATGGTGAAAGATGTCGGATATTCACCGATCATACGAGCCTAAAGTACTTGATGACTCAAAAGGAATTGAACTTAAGGAAAACGAAGATGGTTAGAGTTGATAAAGGACTATGAGCTAGTAATTGACTACCATCCGGGGCGAATGTAGTCACTGATGCTTTGAGTAGAAAATCCTTATTTGCATTGAGGGCTATGAATACACGGGTAACTTTGTCAGATGATAGTTCTATTTTAGCTGAGTTGAGGGCTAGACAGATGTTCCTTCAAGAGATTTGTGAGGTTTAGAAAGATGACAGTGACTTGCAAGCCAAAAGAGTTTGGTGCGAATCAGGTGTTGAGTCTAACTTTCAGATTAATCCTGATGAATGTTTGATGTGCAGAGACAGAGTCAGTGTACCGAGAAATGATGAGCTCATTCGAAAAGTTTTGCAAGAGGCACATAGTGGATGCCTATATGTACATCTAGGTAGCACCAAAATGTATAACGACTTGAAGAAATGGTATTGGTGGCTGAGTATGAAGAAAGACATCTCGGAGTTTATGTCAAAATGATTAATTTGTCAGCAAGTGAAAGCTGAACACCAAGTACCTTCGGGTTTACTTCAACCTTGTAATGCCTTAAATTTTGGGCCTAGAAGAAATAGGCTTCGCGTACTAGAGGATTTGGAACTTAGTTGTGCATGTGAATAACATAAAAATATGTCTGCTTTGGTGTTAAGGATCCTGAGAGGTATTGGAGAAGTCCTGGGTTCAAACCTGGACTCTAGCAAAATTTGTGGTAAATGTGAATTAAACCCTTGGTACTTGTTAGTAGGCTTTAAGAATAGTTGGGTTGGAAATGTGACACAAGGAAGCATGTGGTCTAGTGGTTGAGGTGTTATAGTGTGGCAAGGGATCTTGAGTTCGAATCGCATGGGATGCAAAGGGGATTTTTTTTTTTCCATGAGGTGAGAGAGGTAGAGTTAGATTAAAACTCTCTTGAGGTGGTTGTTAACTTGGTTTTGGATGAATTTGTTGGAAAGTTTGAATTGGTCTTGTGAGTTGGTTGTGGAGGATATCAAGGAGGGATAAGGGAGAGGATCATGGAGATTTTCAAGGATTTTGAGATTAGGGGAAGTTGTAGCATAATTGGGGAACTGGTTGGTGCAAATTTTGGCTAAGGGGTTTGGGGATGTGCATTTCGGCAATTGGTTTTTGAATAGGTGCTGAATTTTCTTTTAGGCTTTTGGGGTGTGCGTTTTATCATTTTAAGAGCGGGGGAGTTCCTTTGTTGGTGTAGTTTCGGCTTAGAGCAAGTGGTGTCGAATTGGTATTCTTGTTCTTCTCTTTCTTTTTGCAAGTATAGCCGATTTTGAGTGTGACTATTTCAGCAATCTTTTTACTTCTCTATTTCTTTCGAGTGCCTTTCTCTTCTCTTCTTGTTTTTAGCATTACTCTTGTGGTATTTGGCCAAGCCTGTGTTCTTCGTCTTTCACAACCATAGTCGACTACATTAGCCCTTCTCTCCCTCTTCAACTATTTTTCTTCTACCCTTAATAACCTTCCCATTGTTGGTCAAATTTAACCTCTCTCTTGTACTCTGATTCTGTCTTTGACCGATTCTTTATGGAGTTTCTTTTGGTATCTTTCCTAGCCGAACCCCCTTTTCATCTCGTTGCCCATCCCATTTCTATTTTCTTTTGCTACAATCACATTTTATAAAGCCGAATACTCTTCGCTGGTCGTTTCTTTCTGACTAAACGCATTACCCAACACTTGTGTGTTACTCCTTTAGTTTGGAACTGATTCTGTGGGTTGGTTGTGGATGAGGGGGAGATCTGACAATTGTTTAAAAGCTGGGGAAACAAGTGTTTTATTGTTGGTAAGGTCACAGTAGTTGATTTTGATTTCTGTCGGTTTCTTTTTGTTTTGTTTTGGAGAAATAATCGTTATGATGTTTTAATCTAGGAACGAGGATATTTAGGGTGCAGTTCGTTTCACGAGCAGGTGTGTAATGCTACCCTGTATTCGATAGTCGCCAACAAAGCCGATAGAGTGTGTGTATTTATATGCGGTAATCGATGATCAGCTTTTTAGCTGAAAGTATGTGTTGTTTACACTGCTATGACTGTAGATCGGCAAAATGCCAAAATACCAGAAATATAGCGTATGATGCCACACAAGTGTGCGATCGTGCGTGTGGTGAACCAAGCCCACGAACGTGGGCGTTAGTCTGTAGAGGCCACCACGAGCGCTCTCGTGGTCTTGGGCTGTTCTAGGCCTCGATGGGTCGAAATAGGCTGTGTGGGCCTAGTGGGCTTGTGGGCCCACACGGATAAAATGTATGTGATGTGGTAAGTGTTGTTTGGACTGTGACATTTGCAAAATTGTGGCTGTTTCTGGGCTACTTAGGCCACATGAGCGTGTGGGCCCACGTAAGCCAAATAATGGGCCTAGAGTCGCTCGAGGTAATGGTGGACCTTCTATTGGGTCGCTGAGACCCCGATTTGTAAAATTACTAAAATACCCTCAAATTGTGAAATTACTAAAATACCCCCGATTTATAAAATTACTGAAATACCCTCGATATGTGAAATTATTGAATTACCCCTAATTTGTGAAATTATCGAATTACCCCGAGTTTTGAAATTATCAAAATACCCTGATTTGTGAAATTACCGAAATACCCCTAATTTGTAAAATTATTAAAATACCCCCGATTTGTAAAATTATCGAAATACCCCTCTAAGGTAAAATGATCGAAATACCCTTGTAAGGTAAAATGACTATTCTTCCCTTGTGGGTAAATGACTGACTTAGACTATGAATTTGGCTGACTTGATTGTGATCGTATGACTGTGTTTTAACTAACTTGACTGTAGTCGTGTGACTTATATGCTTTTAATATGTGTGTAAATGGCTGTTACTGAGCATGGCCATTTTACATAAATGTGTAATGATTGAGCATGACATACATGACATATTGCATGGGGTTGGGACATTGATACGGAGGAAGTTCTGATAAGGTTGCACGGGTCGCATAAGACAACTGTGGATCCGGTATTGATCTGTTAAGGTCGCACGGGTCTCATGAGACATCTGTGGACTGACGGACGGCTTAAAGCCTTGTAATCTGATTTTGGCTCTGTGCCAACCTAAATATGGCTCTCTGTCATCTTGATTATGGCTTTGTGCCAATCATATTTACCTGTGGCTATGTGCCTGACATATATACTGATGACTCTATGTCGATCATAATTACCTGTGGCTGTGTGCCGATTATATTACCGTCGCTGATGGCTATGTGCCAAACTTATTACAGTTACCGATAGCTTTGTGCCATCCTAATTATGGCTCTATGCCATCCTGATTATGGTTTATAACCATTCTATTTATGGCTTTTAGTCGTTCTGTCCATGGTGTCGAGCTATTCTGTTGACTTAGTGCCCCAACCGGTGCTAAGCTTGGTGTGTTGGCTGGGTGGGTCAATTTTATCCCCACGTAAGTGTAGGGTTGGTACAGGTGGTGTGTTGGCTGGATCGGGGTGGGATGCATCTTCATACTGTTGCATATCTGTTTATGAGATTTGTCATTGTACTAAGCTTAAGGCCACTTATTCTGTATTAGTTTGGGCTGGGCCCAATTGATTATATTAGGGGCTGTGACCTAAATGATATTGTAGTGGGCTTTGGCCTACGTATGCTCTGAACTGGACTGTACTGTTATTGTTAATGGGCATTGGCCCAGACTGTTTCAGTTTCAATTTCTGTATACTAACTGTTACTCTAGTAGGGGGATTACACACTGAGTTTTCGTAAACTCACCCTATTATTAACTATGCGGGTAATCCCTAGCATTAGAAGGATCAGTGCTGCGAGGGACTCGGAGGTGACCACACGACTGCGACTGTTATGTTTTGGACTTTATATAGGTTTTAAATTCTGTTTTGGGTTTTAATTTCTGTAATAAGGTCTCTCTAGATTTAATTCTGAATTTGGGATTTTGTTACGTTTTATATCTGTTAGACGTAGACGAGTTTTCAACCCAATTATTGTTTTTAAAAACATACGTTTTAAACTTCTTTACCTTAATTTAGCTTTCAAAACTAAAAGAGATTTTTAACGAAGTTAATAACATTTTTAAAAATGATTAACTTTTCAGTGAACCACGTTTTGAAATTGAACGAACACAAACTGAGACTTTAGTTTTTAAATATTAAAGAGAGTTTTCAATGAAAACATGGTTTTGGAAAAACACTTCAATGTGACACACCAAAAGAAAGATGTCGTATGGTTTGGGGTGTTACAAACCTATTATGGTTCCCGAGTGGAAATGGGACCATGTTACTATGGACTTTATAATAGGTTTGCCGTTGACACCATGCAAGAAAGATGTCGTATGGTTTGTGGTAGATAGACTGACGAAGTTGGCTTATTTCATACTTGTATGCATTAATTGTTCACTTGATAAGTTGGCAGACTTGTATATTTCAGAGATTGTAACGCTACATGGAGTGCCTTTCTCGATTATATTGAATAGAGATCCGAGATTCAGATCCCAATTTTGGAAAAAGTTACAAGAAGCTATGGGCACAAAGCTGAGTTTTAATACGGCTTTTCACCCTCAAACCGAAGGGTAGTCGAAGAGGTTAATACAGATACTTGAGGATATGCTCTGGTGTTGTGTTCTTGAGTTTCAGGGGAGCTGGGAAAAGTACCTACCGTTGGTAGAGTTTACTTATAATAACAATTTCTAGTTGAGTTTGAGAATTGCGCCTTATGAGGCTTTGTATGGGCGTAAGTGTCGAACGCCTTTGTATTGGACTAAACTCAAAGAAAATCAGATTCATGGGGTCGATCTGGTGAAAGAAACCAAAGAGAAAGTAAAGATAATTCGTGATTGTTTAAAAGTTGTTTCTGATAGGCAAAAGTCCTACTTGGACTTGAAACCAAAAGAGATCTAGTTTCAAGTTGGAGATAAGGTATTTTTAAAAGTGTCACCATGGAAGAAAGTTCTCAGATTTGGTCGGAAAGGCAAATTGAGTCCACGTTTCATCGGGTCGCATGAGATCACTAAGAAGATAGGGTCAATGGCCTATCAATTGGCTTTACCGTCTGAGTTGGAAAAGATTCATGATGTATTCCACGTGTCAATGTTACGTCGTTACCTATCAGATCCTTCGCATGTGATTACACCGACAGAGGTTGAAATACAACTCGACATGACTTATGGTGAAGAGCTGATTAAGATTTTGGCACGAGAAGTTAACCAATTAAGAAACAAAAGTATAGCTCTTGTGAAAGTATTGTGGCAAAGACATGGGGTAGAAGAGGCTACATGGGAGCCCGAGAAGGCTATGAGAAACCAGTATCCAAACCTTTTCACCGGTAAGATTTTTGGGGATGAAAATCCCTAAGGAGGGAGAATTGTAATAGCCCGATTTAGGGCCTAGTCAAAATAGTGGTTGCAAGACCACAAATCCGATGTAGAAATATGTGTTTTATGATTTTTATGAGGCTTATGAGGTGTTTGCATGATTGTGTGAAAATTTCATGAAGAAATTTTATTAATTAGTGATTAAATTATCTATTAGGACTAAATTGCAAAGATTAGAAAATATGAGATTCTAGAAGATTTAAGTATGAAATAGAATCATAAAAATTATTAGAAGTCCTTATTTAGCAATTAGACACTAAATGTCAAGGTGGACAAAAATGGGCATGGGAAGGAAAAATCTTAAGAAAAGGCCTTAGGGGTATTTTTGTCATTTGGTTAATAAAAGAATAAAAAGGGAAAAAGAAGTCAAAAATGAGTGCCCATCTTCTTCACCATAGTCGAAATTCTCAAGCTCTCCATAGCTAAGAGTTTCTTTAACTTTCAAGCTTGATAGTAAGTGCATCCTAGCCCCGTTTTTAATGTTCTTCTCATTTTTGAGATCCTCGTAGCTCGATTTAGTTATTTCTTGCTATATTTTGAGCTAGAGTTTATGTTCAAAAATTTACCCAACATGCATGTATTTTGATGTTTTATGGAAGAATATTAAAGTTTGATGTATGATAAACATATTTTTCTAAGTAATTTTCATGAAAAATGTATAAAAGGACCAAATTGTAAGAGTTATAGAAATGGTCATACATGAGTGAAATAGTGTAAATTGGGAGTTGTTGTAGTTGAGAATATGATTCTTCTAGGCTTAAATTACAAGAAAGTTGAATAAAAATCATTTTACGAGTCTATGGGCAAAAATGTAATTGTGTGAAAGTTTAGGGGCAAAATTGTAATTTGCCAAAGTATGATTCATGAGTCAATTTAGTCAATTTGAGTATTAAACAAGTGAAATTGTTATTATAGATCAAGAAACACAAAGCCTAGATCGAAACCAAGGCAAAAACAAAGTCGTGGACTAAATCGAACATCTACACCTATTTTGAGTACCGAGGTAAGTTTGTGTGAAATTAAAGTTTCATGGTGTTTTCATATTTTAAATTACTTGACATTATGATAAAAAAATATTATTCCCATGAAAGTTGACCAATGAAGCCTCGATGAGAAAATGATGAGAAAATGTTAAATTGAAGTCCCGGTTGAAGATTCGGAATAACGAGGTTACTTATGTCACAACATAAGATAAGGAAGGTCCCGTATAAGGCCATGTATGGGACATGGCATTGGAACCGAACATATATCCCGTATAAGACCATGTCTGGGACATGGCATTGGCATCGAATAAGGAAGGTCTCGTATAAGACCATGTCTGGGACATGGCTTCGACATATATGTACGATCTCGTGTAAGACCATGTCTGGGACGTGGCATCGACATCGAGTTAAGAGATCCCGTGTAAGACCATATCTGGGATATGGCATCTGCATCAGGAGTTGATCCCATGTAAGACCATATCTGGGATATGGCATTGGCATCGTGATACATGTATGATGAGATTGAGTATCCTTTGGTATTCCGAGTAGCTCAACGGGAAAAAGAGCTAAGTACGTAAAGATGATAAGAGTTAAGTTATACAAGGATGACAAAGAGTTCCACTTAAGTTAAGGATGATAATGATTTAAGTTTATGTTCATGATAGCATAAGTGCTAAACCATGTGATGAAGTGATACAGGTACCCCTATGTTAAAATACGAGTTAGGAAACCGTAATGTGATATGTGATGAGTAAAAGTAAGTATGAGTAAGTATGTTAAAGTACTTCAGAACTTGTGTTGTTATCGTTTTATGAGATGAATGAATTTTACTATGAGTACTTATATTGCTATTTTAATTCATGCAAACTTACTAAGCTATATGCTTACCCCTTTCTTTTTCCTTTTCCATGTAGTATCGCCAAGCTAGCTCGGGGATCGTAGGACGTTAGAGTTCGGATCACACTATCAACTATTCTTTTGGTATAGTAAAGTTGATTTATTTTGATTATGGCATGTATAGGAGCTTGGTCATTTTGTGATATGTCATATATGAAAGCCAGGGTGTTGGCTACTAATGTTGTACACTTACTAATGTTGTACACTCATTTTGTAAATGGCCATTAGGAATTTGGCCAATATTTATCAAGTTTCATGTTTAATGATAATGAGTTTTATGTGGTGAAAATTCATGCAATTGATGGAGCAAAATATGAAGTGTATGAATGATGTTTTAGTGATTCTTCATAGTGTATTATTTCCATGTTATGTGTTGCTTGTGTTGGTATATGTCTGTTTATGTTTCAGGGTGGCAATTGGCTTGGAAAATAGCCTTCTAATTGTCCATATGGGTAGACACACGGGCATGTGTCTAGGCTATGTGTGACACACGTTCAGCCCCATAGGTGTGTTAATAGGCCATGTGTCCCCTGTATCTAATTGTAAGAATTCGATTCGTTACATGGGCCAGCACACCGGTGTGTTCCTAGGCCGTGTGCCCTTAATATGTTGCTGATGTCGTAAACAGAGTACCCAGGTTTTTCACACATAGGTAAGGACACGGGCGTGTCTACACCGTGTAAGGGACATGGGCCAAGGACACAGGCGTGTGTTCGGCCGTGTGAAAACCCCTGTGGGTTCCAAATGAAAAATAAATTCCTCACGGGCTGGGAACATGGGCATGTGTGACCACACGACCTGCCCACACGGGCGTGTGGCCCTGTTTAGGCAAAAACTGTCTAAGAGTGCAAAAGTTTCCGGTTTAATTTTGAAACCTTCCAGATGCATGTTTAGGGCCTCGTAGGCCCATTATAAGGATGTTATGTATATGAATGAGAAATATTAAGTTGAAATGAAATTTTTATAGCCCAATGCTATATGTTTAAGCAAGTTAAGTTCGGTAATGCCTCGTATCTGGTTCCAGCGTCGAACACAGGTAAGGGGTGTTACACAAAAACTATTCAAATTGAAGACCAAGTCAACCCAAATTCAGCTACACATGGCAGTCCATTTAAACCACTTTTTGGTTTAATTACACAAGGTTCTTGCATTGTTGAAAAAATTAGAGATTTGCCCGAAGATTTACATTGGACCGAGTCTCAGTCCTGAGTTATTATGGCATTTAATTTTCTTAAAAATCAGGCAAAAATCAGCTCAAATTCCACTAATTGGGGCCGACCACTCATGGAAGAAGTTGGAAGAGACTAAACCCAGCTATTTTTAACAAACTACCCACCGCTCTTCACCTAAAAATAAGACCCCTTCATTCCCTCATTCATCATCCCTCATCCCTCATCATTCTCTTCTCTCTCAATTCTCTTAGCATTTTCCATTTCCCATACCTAGCATCATCTCTTCATAGAGATTTTAGCAATTAAGCCTCTTAAAGAGCCCTTGGTTGGCCACCTTGGAGAGCCATCAGCAAAGAAGTAAAGCAAATGAGTGAAGGAGTCTCATCGATCAAAGTCTTAGGTGACAGCCACTTTGATTTGGGATTAATCTTTCTTTTCTTTAATTTAATTTAAAAGTGTTTGCTATGTGTTCTTTGTTCTTGTTTACAACAATGTTAGCTTAATTTTATTTAAGCTAGGATGATTGCTTTGATTAAATAATATTTATTTGATTCATTCTTATAGTGTTTGTGCCTCAATCGATCATGTTTTCAATTATAATCAAGTCTGTATTTCATTCATACGTGATTGAAATGCACCTGAATTAGCTGAGTGATCCTAACCAGATGACAGCTAATGGACACATAATTGAAATGTGCATGCTCAATTTAGATCCTGACCTGATTAAATTGTAGGTTGCATAACAACTACGACCAAGCTCTGTTATCTGCATAGTTTTTAGATTTGTGTGATTAAACTGTTTCAAACCTGACACGTCTCTATTACCTCACAGGAATGCTAAGAAACCCTTAGTAAATAAGGGTCAGTAAAATGCATATTTAGTAAGTAAAGGATTCCGAAAGGACCTAATGTGGTTTCCAAACTCATGAAAGATCGAGTTGCCATGGAATGTTTTTCCGAATGTTATTAAGCATGTTAATAATAAATTGAGATTAATTAAAATAATTGTCCTAGTTTATTTATGTTATAATTGTTGGAAATTGTGTTTAATTTTGCTAGAATCTATTTCATCCATACAGTTTGTATACTTAGGATAATCTGCATTAGGGATCATTGCATTTAGTTTAATATATTTTAATCACCACTTCTCAACTATATTGTGTTTTTATTTACCAAATTGTTGATATAATTTTACAAATTAAGTGACTTAGCACAAATACAATCCTTGTGGAGACGATAACTCGATACTTACTTATTACTTGATAACGACTATGTACACTTGCACAAACCTACGCGTTACAAGTTTTTGGCGCCATTGCCGGGGATTGTCAACTGTTGCCATAATCATTTTTTTCGAGAAATGATTTATTTTCAATTTGATTCATTTCTAACATTACTAACTTATTCTTTTTATTTTTTGATTTTATTTTCATGTGTTTATGAGCATAGATCGAATTGTTGATTTACTCCCTGTAGAGCCTGAAATTGAGTGAACTTTCAGACAAAGAAGATGAGAACGAATAGCTCAAAGATAAGTCGAAATAGACCTTGGAAATCAGAATCAAGACCAAGGTAATGAAGCCAATCATGTACGAAATCCCATCCTCATTGCCAATGATAGGGATCGATGTATCGGACAATATATTGTGCCACTTTTCAGTGAGTTAAATCCAGGAATTACAAGGCCAGATATTGAGGCAACTCAATTTGAATTGAAACCAGTGATGTTTCAAATGCTACAAACAGTGGGCCAACTTAGTGGTATGCCCACGGAAGTTCCACATCTCCACCTTCGATTGTTTATTGAGGTGAGTGATTCATTCAAGATAGTCGGTGTGACTGAAGACGCACTGAGGTTGAAGTTGTTTCCGTACTCGTTGTATGATCGAGCACGAGCATGGCTCAATTCATTGCCATCAAGTTCTATATCTACATGGAAATAATTAGTAAAGAGATTTTGTTTAAGTATTTCCCACCTAGCAAAAATGCTAAGTTGAGAAACAAGATCACAACTTTCCAACAATTGGATGATGAGTCTTTGTATGAGGCTTGGGAGCGATTCAAGGAGTTACTTCGTAAGTGTCCTCATCATGGGATTCCTCATTGTATTCAATTGGAAACATTCTATAATGGTCTCAATGCACATACAAGATTGATGGTAGATGCTTCCGTGAATGGTGTAATTTTTTAAGTCTTATAATGAGGCTTATGAGATCTTCAAGAGGATTGCAAGTAATAACTATCAATGGCCAACAAATTGAAAAACTTCAGGAAGACGTGTAATCGGGGTACATGAAGTTGACGCCCTCACTTCGTCATCAGCTCAAGTATTGTCTACTTCCTCTATGTTAAAATAGTTTACCGCTAATAGTGCTAATAATTTTGCAGTTCAGCCACCAAGTCTGTTTGAAGTAGTTTCCTGTAATAGCCTAGTTTAGACCCTGGTTGGAACAGTGGTTTTGGTACCATAAATTCGAGGTTAGAAAAATATTTTAATATCATTTTTCGTGTTTACAGTATGTGATAAAGTATGTGTGAAAGTTCTTTGTGAAAATTTTATCGTTTGTGTAATTCCAAAAGCTGTGTGCTAGAAGTTAAAAGTACTTTAATGCTATGTCTTCTTAAGTGTGAGGTCCTTATTAAGCAAATGGACCATTAACAAGGTTAATTGACATTCATGGGCATGTGATAGTGGGTTTTAAATGTTTTTAGTAAGGATTAATTGGTAAATGATGCATTAAGCTAATAAATTAAAACAAAACATCATTTATGTTCATCTTTCTTCACCATTGTCGAAAATTGGTTGATAAAAGGAAGGTTTTTAGGGCTTTAAACATTCGTCACTTACAAGGCTTGGTTGAGGTATGTTTTGAACTCAGTTTTTGATGATTTTTATGTTTTTGTGATCGTTGCTTTGAGTACTAGCTAGCCCATACCTTTATTTTTAGAATTTATGATGATTTCATGAAATACCATTGTTAATGGTTTGAGCTTTGTGATGTTTGAGGATGAAAACTAAGTGTTTAATGATTATATACATGTTTTGTAAAGTGATTTTGAGTAAAAATGTATATTAGGGATTAAATTGTGAAATAAATGAAAGATATGGACTACTAGGGATCTATAGAGAATTCGGCTAACCATGGGTCATATTGAATTATGTGTATTTTGTGATTTTATGAAATAGGGACTTAAATGTCAAAATGTGATAATGTGAGGGCTGATTTGTAAAATGCCCTAAATATGTGTTTATTGATTGAATTGAATGATATGATGAATAAATGAGTTAAATTTGAATGTGTATAGATCAAGAACCAAAGAAAACAAAATTAGATCGGGGGAAATTGCAAGTAGTTGAATAGTCGTTCATTTCCGTTCTTTCCCATACGAGGTAAGTATATACACAAATAAATATGTTTGAATTGAATTATTATTGTTTATATGTGAATGAATTGTAGTATATGGCAATTTGAGCAAAATATGTGAAATCCGAGAAAGTTTCGACAATGTGACAATGTTCAAAAAGTCCCGTACAAACCATAGGAATAATTAGGATACATATGTCATGACATAGGATTCTGTTATCTGTTATTGTGTAAGACCACGTCTAGGACATTGGAATCAATTTGTGATTTACGTGTAAGACCAGGTCTGAGACATTGACATCATATATGATTTCATATAAGACCCTGTCTGGGACAGAGGCATCGATATTTAGTTACATGTAAGACCATGTCTGGGACGTTGGCATTGTATGAGCTTTTCGAGCTATCCGAGTATTCTATTTGATTTCTGAATGGTTCAACGGGCACTCCAAGAAATGAATGACTATGTGAAATGTGTATCTGAAGCAGGTACGTTTGAAATGTATACAATGTTTAAGTATAAAAAGTAAGTAATGTGAAAATGTAGAATTGAGATATATATAAGAACATTGGGATAAGATGTGTTATATACAAATGTGCTATGATCATATGAGCTACATGGAAATGTAATATGTTTATAAGCAAGTGGTTAAGAACAGTTGAGCCAAATGAGGAATATGAATTTGTTATTGTGATATGCTATAGTTTATATGAATAAATTGGTTATTAAATGTTCTATGTGATAATTTTATTTGTATATGGCTTACTAAGCTTTTGAAAGCTTACTTTGTGTATGTTTGTATTGTTTTATAGATCATCAAAGCTACTGGGAGCTCAAGGATAGTTGAGTATCATCACGAGACTATCGAACCATATTTTGGTACCTTTTGAAAATGTATATATTGAAGTATGGCATGTATAGGCTAGAGAACTTTGATTACCTTTTGAAATGTGTAAATATAGCCATGTGATATGGCTTGATAATGAATGAGATTATAGAGTGAATTTAGTGTATGTTATGTGATGCAAAATTTGGTATGTTTTGTTGTACACATGAATGACCAAATGAAATGGTCAATTTTGGTATGTTTTGACTGCTTTTGAGTTATAGTTGATGCTTGTAGGTATGACCCAAAATGAGTGGCAATTTGGCCTTGCAAATGGCCTATAATTGCCCACACGGTCTAGTACATGAGCGTGTGTCCCGACCGTGTCCTTCACTATTCCAATTAAAAGCTAGTCAGAATTGCACATGGGCCAGACACATGAGCATGTGACAGGCTGTGTGACCTAAGTCAGCATTTCACACGGGCCAGGCACACGGGCATGTGAGCCGTGTGATTCAAACTAGCTTTGTACACAGGCTGAGACATGGTCCACGGCACGGCCATGTGAGGTACACGGCATAGCCACATGGGCGTGTGCCCTGTTTTGAAAGAAAATTTCTCTAAGTTCCGCAAAGTTTTCGTATGAGATCGGTTTAGTCCTGAACCCTCTCTGAAGCATGTTTAAGATCTCGTAGGCTTTCAAAGAGATTATATGAATATGAATGCTTATGAAATGATGATGCATGATTGATGATGTGATATTGAGTAAAATGTTCCGATATGTCAGGTAATGCCTCTTAACCTTAGTCTGGTGATGGATACGGGTTAGGGATGTTACATTTCCTATGTGTACTGTGGGAAAGGTCATTCTTTTGAGAAATTTCCATCAAATCTCGAGTCAGTGTACTATGTGGGGAACTAGCATCAAAATAGAAGTGGATAAGGACCCCAGTCCAACTTCTACAATTCTTCATGGCATAATCATCCTAACTTTTCTTGGAGCAACCAAGGAAATGGACAAAACCACAACTTATTGCAGCAAAGACCCAACCAATCTCAAGGTTTTAATCAACAAGCTCCAAAACTACCTCAAGCTAAGGCATCAAACGCTTTGATCCAAAGCCAAGCAGCAACGTTGAAAAATTTGGAAAACCAAATGGGTCAGTTAGCTACAGAGCTACGTAATAGACCATAAGGAACCTTACCGAGTGATACTGAGAATCCAAGAAATTTGGGTAAAGAACATATCAAGTCAGTGGCATTGTGAAGTGGTAAAATTCTGGAACCCCGATTGATTGATGTCGAAGATAAGCCTGCTGAGAAGAATCAACCAGTTGTTGAAATTCCTACACCAAAGGAATCAGAATCTGCAAAGTCTGACAAGGTAAACCCTGACTTAGTGAATTTAGATATTTTATCATCTTTTTTGGATGTAGATTTACCTACTCATAAAGTTGTCCAGTTCAATCGAAAGTTCCATCACCTCTATATCTGCAAAGATTGCAGCAACACAAGCAGAAACATGAGGTGTAGTTCAAGAAGTTTTTTAATGTTCTGAAGCAGTTGCACATCAATATTTCGTTGGTAGAGGGTTTAGAACAAATGCCAAATTATGTGAAGTTTATGAAGGATATACTATCCAAGAAGAAACGACTGAGTGAGTATGAGACTGTTGCCTTGACAAAAGAGTGCAGTGCGTTCCTGCAGAACAAACTGCCACTAAAATTGAAAGACCTAGGAAGCTTTACTATACCCTGTAACATTGGTGAATCTTACTACGGTAAAGCTTTGTGTGATTTAGAAGCAACTATCAACTTTATGCCTAAGTCTATTTTCAAGATGCTAGGGATAGGTGAAGTAAGACCTACAACTGTAACGCTTCAGCTTGCATATCGATCTTTAGCATATCCCGAAGGAAAGATCAAGGATGTTTTGGTAAGAGTCAATAAATTTATTTTTCCTGCTAAATTCATTATGTTAGATTTTGAAACAGATAAGGAAGTATCAATCATCCTTGGGAGACCTTTCTTAGCCACGGGAAGAACGTTAATTGATGTGCAGAAAGGTGAACACACCATGAGAGTTCAAGACGATCATGTAACCTTTAACATTCTTAAAGGAATGAAATTTCCCTATCCAGTAAAAGAGTGTTCAGTTATGGAATAGATAGAAACCTTGGTTTCTATCAAAAGCAATTTTGAAGATCCATTGGAGAAAGCTTTAGATCTTGACCCTTTGGAGGATGAAAAAGGTGAAGAAAACATGGCTTTGATGGAAGCCAATCCGAGAAATTTCATTAAATCCACACAGTTTGAATCGTTGGAGTTAGAAGTCAGAGAATTTGTGCAACCCAAGTTGTCAATTGAAGAACCACCTAAACTCGAACTAAAGGTACTTCCTTCCCATTTGGAATACGTTTATTTAGGTGACTATTCCACTTTGCCTGTGATTATTTTAGCAGAACTTACAAAAGATCAAAAGGAGCAACTAACTGCTGTTCTAAAGAAATTTAAGAAAGCAATTGGTTGGACCATAGTTGATATTCGAGGTATAAAACCTACTTTTTGCATGCATAAAATTATTTTAGAAGAAGGTGAAAGAGCTCAAATTGATGGACAAAGGAGGCTCAATCCTATTATGAAAGAAGTTGTGAGAGAGGAAGTGATCAAATGGTTAGATGCAGGAATCATCTATCCTATTTCAGATAGTTCGTGGGTAAGTCCGATGCAGTGTGTGCCGAAAAAAGGTGGAATCACAATTGTTGAAAATGAACGTAACGAGTTGATTCCAATGAGAACCGTTACTAGTTAGAGAATTTGTATTGATTACAGAAAGTTGAATAAATCCACTTGAAAGGACCATTTTCCGTTGCCTTTTATGGATCAGATGTTAGATCGACTGGCAGGTAATGAATTCTATTATTTTTTAGATGGCTATTCGAGATATAACCAAATAGTTGTAGCCCTAGAGGACCAACATAAAACAACCTTTACTTGTCCATATTATATGTTTCCTTTAGGCGAATGCCTTTTGGTTTATGATATGCACCTGCAACATTTCAATGATGCTTGATGGCAATATTCAATGATATGGTTGAAAATTTTGTTAAGGTTTTCATGGATGATTTTTCTGTTTTTTGTAACACTTATGATATTTGTTTGAGTAATTTGGCTAAGGTACTGAAGAGATGCGAAGAGATGAATCTTGTCCTTAACTAGGAAAAATGCCATTGTATGGTTAAGGAAGAGATTGTCTTAGGGCATAAAATCTCAAAGAGAGGAATTGAAGTCGATAAAGCAAAGGTGAACGAAACTGAAAGATTACCGACCCAATTAATGTGAAAGAAGTCAGAAGTTTCTTAGGCCATGCCGATTTTTACAAAAGGTTTATCAAAGATTTCTCGAAAATTTCTAAACCATTGTGTTTGTTGTTAGAGAAAGATGGACTGTTTGATTTCAACAAAGCATGTTTGGAAACTTTTGAAGATCTAAAAAAATGGTAAATCTCAGCCCCAATAATCGTTACACCTGATTGGAACTCACCTTTTGAGTTGATGTGCAATGCAAGTTATTATGCCGTTGGAGCTGTGATGGGTTAAAGAAAAAACAAAGTGTTTCACCCTGTTTACTATGCAAGTAGAACTCTGACAGGAGCCCAACTCAATTATACGATAACTGAAAAGGAACTCTTTGCTATAGTATTTATGTTTGACAAATTTCGCTCATATCTTATAGGTACCAAAGTTACAGTATTTACTGACCATGCGGCCATTAAATACTTGCTCACGAAGAAAGATGCGAAACCGAGGCTAATTCATTGGATACTTTTACTCCAAAAGGTTGACCTTCAGATCCAAGTTAGAAAAGGTGTAAAAAATCAAATAGCTAATCATCTGTCGAGGTTGGAGCAAGATAAGGTAACTTGATCATGTGTGCCTATCAACGAGAAATTCCTAGATGAACAGTAATTTGAAGTAAGCCTAATTCATGAAACACCTTGGTTTTCTGATTTTTCCAATTATCTTGCATGTGGAATAATTCCTCCAGAAATGACATACCAAAAAAGGAAAAAATTCCTTCATGATAGTTGGTATTATTTTTGGGATGATTCGTTTTTTGTTTAAAAAGTGTGCAAATAATATAATCTGAAAGTGTGTAACTGAAAGTGAGATTGCTAAGATCTTGTATCATTGCCATTCATCTCCAAGTGGGGGACACTTTGGCGGTCCATGTACCGCAGCAAAGATTTTGCATGCAGGTTTCTTTTGGCCTACAATATTTAAAGATGCTTATGCTTATATGAAGAACTATGATAAATGCCAAAGGACCAGAAATATATCAAGGAGGAATGAGATGCCATTGACAAACATTTTGGAGATTGAATTATTTTATGTATGGGGCATTGACTTCTTAGGCCCGTTTCCTTCAAAATTACTGAAATACCCCTGTAGGATAGAATTATCGAAATAGCCCTGAAGGGTAGGATTATTGAAATACCCTTATAGGGTAAATGAATATTTTGCCGTTGTGGGTAAATGGCTGACTTGTGCTATGATTTGACTGTGATTGTATGACTGTGTTTTAACTAACTTGACTGTGGGCATGTGACTGATATGCTGTTAATATATGTTGAAATGACTGTTACTAAGCATGGCCATTTTGCATACACGTGTAATGATTGAGCATGACATACACGACATATTGCATGGGGTTGGGACAAAGCTACGGAGGAAGTGTATAGCCCATTGCCATTCGGTATAAGGTTTTCAGCCTTTCTGCGATATTTATGGCTTTTAGCCGTTTTGTTAACTGGCAGCGATGTTGCGATATTTATGGCTTTTAGTCATTCTGTCTACGACGCCAAGCCGTTCTATAGACTTAGTGCCGCAACAGGTGTTAAGCTTTGTGTGTTTGCTGGGTGGGTCGATTTTATCCCCATATGGTGAATTGGTTGGATTGGGCTGGATTTCTGTCTGCATATTTGCATCTGATATTGATTCTGTAATGGGCTTAGGTCCACCTGGTTCTGTTATGGGCTAAGACCCACCTGATTCTGTGTCTATGATGGGCTCAGGCCCAGTCTATTTCTGCATACCGTATATTTGACCGTTTGTATTATAAGGGATTACACACTGAGTTTTCGCAAACTCACCCTTTTGTCTAACTCTACAGGTAAACCCCAGACTTGGTGGATTTAGAGCTGCGAGGGGCTCGGAGGTGGCCATAGTACTGCTCCTATCTTTGTTTACTTGGCTTTTATTTACTATTAGTCTGTAATGAGGCCTCTCTAATTTTATATTTATCAGTCTGAGGTTTTAATCATTATGATTTATACATGTTAGAAGTAGAACGCGATTTTCCCAAAACGGTAACTATTTTCGAAACACTATGTTTCCCCAATGATTTTTAAACTTCCACAACAAACAACGTTTTAGAAGTAATGACGTTTTAAATTGATTAACAAAATGCTGGTTTAACATGAGTTTCACGAAGAGGCTTCAACCTCTAAACGAGTTTTTTTAACAAGGAAAAAAAAGGTTTCCAAAAAGCACTCCAATGTGACACCGCTAGATTTAGCCATAACTTCTAGGCCGAGTTTGGGGTGTTACAAGTATGGCTTATAGGGGTGACTTGTGTGAAATACGAGTCAGTTGATTGTTGATAGTATTTGTGTGGGTACAGATCTAGGGGATAATCGTGAATAGTAGCTAAGGAAGGGCTACTAAAATTGGTGGCACACGGTAAGGTTATGTTAAGGCTTCGGCTTTTGGGTAAATACTGTAGTTAAGTGTGTATTGACTTGGAGATTGGTATTGATTGTAGGCTAAGGCTGAGGATAGTGTAGCATGTCGCAGTAACCAGGTACTTCACACACGACAAATCGGCAAAAGCCGAAATGCCGAAAAAGCCAAAAAGCTGAAAGGTTGGCGTCGGCAACCACACAAGCGTACGAACATTTGTGTGGGGACACCGATACGATTACTGGAGCCAAGAGAGCAATCTCATGGTCTCAGGTCACTATTTGCCTGACCGGGCCAAAATAGGCTAAATAGGCCTGCCGAACTCATGGGCCCAAATTGGCAGTAACTGATATGTGAAAATTGAATGATGGATTGATATGGTTGTATAATTTGAATAAGTTTGGGCCTAATGGGCTATATAAACATGATGGGGTTTAAAGGGTTACATGGACATGATCGGGCCATATGCCCAACATTGGAGTAGAGGAGGCTCCGACCTCACTAGTAGCTGAAACAGGACCATATAAACGGGCTGCCGCTACAGAAGATGTAGTATTGCAGGTCATGTTAAGGATTTTAGAAAGGGTCACTAGGCCCAATATTGGTACGGAAAGTCGTGGGTCGATCGTAGAGCGACTCCGAGCTAATGGGGCAGAGATTTTCAAAGAAGTAGTTGGGGTGGCCTCGAATGTGGCGGAGTACTGGTTGGAAGCTACAGAAAGAATAATGGACGACCTGGACTGCACGGTGGAACAAAAGTTGAAAGGGGCGATATCCTTACTTAGGGAAGAAGCTTATTAGTGGTGGTTGACCGTAAAGGAAGGCAACCAACCGGAGCAGATCACCTGGGAGTTCTTCAAATTGACATTACAGTGGAAGTACGTTGGAGTGGGCTATGTTGATGCTCGAAGAAAGGAGTTTTTGAGTCTGGCTCAGGGAGATAAGTCGGTAGCAGAGTATGAGGATGAGTTTCTACGCCTTGGTCGATATGCCAAAGGAATAGTCACAACAGAGTATGAGAGATGCGTACGGTTCGAGGATGGGTTAAGAGACAACCTTAGGGTACTTATAGCTCCACAGAGGGAGCGAGACTTTGCAGTCTTGGTGGAAAAAGCAAAATTAACATAGGAGGTGAAGTGCACTGAGCACCTGAATCGGAAGAAAGAGAAAGGCAAGAATAAAAGGGAGGCTGAGTCTTCTGGTGCGGGGCAAAGGCCTAGAGCTAAGGCCAGAGTTGATGGGCCAGTAAGAGCTGGGGCCTCTGTTGCTGCTACTAATACTGGGATACCACCTTGTGCTGATTGTAGTAAAGGTCATACAAGCCAGTGTTGGAAGAGGATAGGAGCTTGTCTAGCTTGCGGATCAATGGAACATTGGATTAGAGAGTGCCCGAAAAGGCCAGATCAAGTGCGAACCGATGGCAGAGGTAATTTTCAACTGCAGAGCATTGGTCAACAACAACCAAGGGGCCGTGGACAAGCCAGAGGTGATAATGGCAATGGATGTGGATGTAGAGCACTGGGCGGAGGTGCAGGTCATACTAAGGCGAGGCAGCCAGCTTTGGTTTATGCTGCTCGTCGCTGGGAAGACAAGGACGCCCAAATGTGATAATGGGTACATTTCGTGTGGATGCGATATTTTGGGTATAAAAACTGTATGCGTGCAATGTTTATCTGCTCCATGAGTAGGTTTTTTTTTGGGTAAATGTAAGAGAGTTCAATTAGAGTTAATGTGTGTTAGTATTATTAAAATCAGAGCGCGCAGCGAAAGCATAATGGTGTGATTTGAGCGGTGCAATTAATAGTTAGATGGAAATTTCGAGGACAAAATTTCTTTAAAGGGTTGAATTGTAACGCCCCGAATTTGGGCCTAATAGAATTGGGCCTATTGGGCTTTGGGTCTTGAAAAAATTTTAAGTGAGCGAGAAAATGACAATTGGCATGTGGGCTTTGAGGGTTATTTGAAGTCTCAGGGATAGGGAAGACCATAGGGAAAATTTTAATTTTTGCTTTAGTGGACCCTAGTCTCAAGTATTAGGCCTCTTAAACAGATTAAGGGAAAATAGGACACAAATGGGCTTGTGGTCCAGTGGCAAGATGGCGTCACTTGGGGAGTTACAAGGTGGCGTTATTATCAGGTGAGGAGGTCCAAGGTTCGAGGCTTTAGAGTGGTAAATTGAGGGGTTTTATTTTTTTCACATAGAAGAAAGGTAGTGGCGCTAGAGTGGATGCTGGAAGGGAGAGTTCAGGAGAGAAATTTAAGGTAAAAATAAGAGAGAAAAGATAGGGGATTAAGGTGTGGGTGTGTTGGTGCCGAATGGGACTATAGGGGAAAGGTATTCAGCTTTAGCTATAAAAGAGGGGTGCCGAATTCCTTAGAAGGGTTTTTAAAGTTTCCATCATTCTTTCTTTTCTTTCCCTCATCTTTTTTTCTTCCATTGCCGAATACCATCACCCCTATTTGCTGAAATTCCTGTTTGTCCTGATTCTTTATTGTTTTTCCTCCATCAAAAATCTGTTGATCAAGTGATTAAAAGCTGAATCTTGTTCAGTAGCTATCTAGGCCGCAGGATCAAAGGTAGGATTCGGTAAGTAATCAGTCTCCTTAGTGTGTTTTGTTAAAAACCAAAGGGCTATCTAACATCTCCTTGTTGTTAACCTTGTATTAACAAGGGTAGCGTTCAAAGATCGCAAGCGTGGTAAGGATCGTTACCAAGTGGTAAGTGTACTCGTCTCAGTTGGGGTTTAGTGAACGGTCGAATGTAAGTATGGCTTATAGGGGTGACTTGTGTGGAATATGAGTCACTTAATTGTTGATAGTATTTGTGTGGGTGCAGATCTAGGGGATAATCGTGAATAGTAGCTAAAGAAGGGCTACTAGAACTGGTGGCACACGATAAGGTTATGGTAACGCTTCAGCTTTTGGGTAAACACTATAGTTAAGTGTGTATTGACTTGGAGACCGGTTTTGATTGTAGGCTAAGGCTGAGGATAGTGTAGCACGTCGTAGTAACTAGGTGTGTACATACACTTCACACATGACAAATCGGCAAAAGCCGAAATCCCAAAAAGTCAAAATGCCGAAAAAGCCAAAAAGCCGAAAGGTTGGCATCGGCAACCACACAAGCGTGCGAACATTCGTGTGGGGACACCGATACGATTACTGGAGCCAAGAGAATGATCTCATGGTCTTAGGCCACTATTTGCCCGACCGGGCCAAAATGGGCTAAATAGGCCTGCCGAACTCATGGGCCTAAATCGGCAGGAATTGATATGTGAAAATTGAATGATGGATTGATATGGTTGTATGATCTGAATAAGTTTAGGCCTAATGGGCTATATAAACATGATGGGGTTTAAAGGGTTACATGGACATAAAGAGGCTTAGTGCGCCTTCTGGGATTTTAGAAATGCATGCTAGCGTTTATGGACTCTAGGCCTAGTATTGGTACATGAATAGGTCTAGGATTGGATCTAGGGAGAGCTTGGTACTTAAGCGGTCCTAGCGACCCACCTCTTCTTCTCTGGGGTCCTACCTGGTGCATAGTGTCTGTTCACTTTAGCTGCAATGACTTGTTAATGGGCCAAAGTTCATAACTAAAACCCGTGATTTGTAAAATTACTAAAATACCCCTGATTTGCAAAATTACCAGAATACCCCTAATTTACAGAATTACCAAAATACCCCTAATTTGTAAAATTACCAAAATACCCCAGTTTGTGAAATCACCAAAATACCCTTGATTTGTAAAATTATTGAAATACCCCTGTAAGGTAGATTTACAAAAATACCCTTGAGTAGTGAAATGACTATAATACCCCTAGGTGCCTAATGTGGGAAATGTGTATGTTGCATTCATGAGATATATGTTGCACTTGGGTGTGTTTGATGATACGGAGGAAGATATATGAGGATCGTATAGTCACTTGACGATCGTGGATCCACCGGTGGCTTTAAGCCCGTTATATGCTTAACAGCATTGTTGCAACGTTTGAGTAGTACCGTTGCTGGTGCTACCTTTGTAGTGTAGGGACGGGTGGGTTGATACTTATATCCCCACAGGAGTGTAGGTTTGGAAGGGAAATGGAGTGCAGGGTTGGATTTAGGATGGGAGCATTGCATTCATGTGATACTGATGTGATATGAGGTCATTGTGGGCTAAGGCCCAAGACCATCGATTTTGATAGGGCTTAGGCCCAATGTGATAATTGCATGTTGATTGGATTAAGAAGGGTCGTACACATTGAGTTTCGGAACTCACACCCCCTTTTTTTTAATGTTTCAGGTGACTCTCAGTAGATGGCTCGACGTGGGAGAGGACTCAGAGATGGACACACTACAAGTTACTTAGAAGTTTTTGTTTATTTGTTTTCGAATGACTTATTGTTAATTATCTCGTTTGTAATAAGGCATTGAATCTCCAGTTGACTTTACATTTGGGTTCCTTATGTTTTCAACTTCTTAATTGTTAAACTTGTATAAATTTCTAAAGTTGAAACATGGTTTCCGTAATACCTATAACATGGGCTTTAATCATTACTTAACAAGTTGCTTAGATTTTTGGTTTCTAAGCTTTAAACTTAAGTTTTAAATAAGCAAAGTCATTTTGAATTATCCCTTTTGATGTGATATCACCGGATTCGGCCATAACGTCTGGGCCGGGTCTTTATGCGTAAGATCATGTCTGGGACATTGGCATCGTATTGATTCGTGTAAGACCCTGTCTGGGACAATGGCGTCGATATCTGAGTGCATGTAAGACATCGTCTGGAACGTTGGCATTGTATGAATATTTCAAGCTTTCTAAGTATCCTACTAGATTCCTTACGATTCAGAGGGCAAGTCTGTGATACGAATTGAAAATCTGAGCTTTGATAAATTAAGTGAATGAATATCCATTTTAGGTACACTGATTGTACACTAATTGTGTATACAAGGTAAGAATCTATGTGATCTTACTATTATGTTATGTATATGGAATTGATGATATGATATGTAAAGTTTGACTAGATGAACTATGTGCATATATGGTAAGTGTTGGTTAGGCAAACGAGCTTAAGAAAGAATGAGATGATTTATATCATGAGAATCAAATTGGTCATTTTTATGATTTGGTTATGTGCAATTCATGTTTAGTTTGTTTGTATATTGACTTACTAAGCTTTTGGAAAGCTTATTCTGTGGATATTTTCTCTGTTTTATAGGTCGTTAAAGCTACAGAAGGCTCGAGACCGTCAAGGATCGTCATCACACTACTAAAATCATTTTGGTACACTTTGGAAATGTATAAAGTTAGATATGGCATGTATAGGCTAGTATTTTGGTATAAGTTGTTATGTGAACTTAGCCATGTGATTTGGCTATTTATGAGTTGAACTTTGCTTAAATAAATGTGATATATGATGCATATCTTGGTATGGTTGAAGCATTTGGAATGGCCAAGTTTTAAGTGAGCAAATGAATGAATTATGCTTGTGAAGATATGAGTTTTAGTCTTTGAAATTGTCATGGTTGGAATTGGTATTGAATGCATGGTTTGAATGATTATGTTGGTATGTTTTGGTGGTTATATGTGCATGAGATGTCTTGGTAAATATGGGTTGTAGGTATGACCCATATGGGTGGCATTTTGGCCTTGTAAATGGCCTATAATGTCACACGGTTATGGCACACGAGCGTGCCTAAAGACCGTGGGTGAATTGGCAGAATGTAGCTTAGTAGTACATGGCCTCGACACGGGGGTGTCAGCTAGCCGTGGTGTACAAGTTAGTAGCTAGCTAAGAGGACACGGCCATAACACACGGGCGTGTTTGGTGGCCGTGGTGGGGAAGTCAGTATATGGCCTAGTAGCACATGGCCATGGCACACGGGCGTGCCTAGTGACCGTGTTGGTATAGTCAGTATATGGACACGGAAGGACACACGGGGGTGTCTAGAAGCCGTGGAGGGCACATGGTCTCCTTCCACGGGCGTGTAACCCCTGAAACTTAAAAAGGTTTTTAATTTTCATGAAATTTTGTATGTGTTTCGGTTTAGTCCCGACCTAATTTATAAGCATGCTATTGGTCTCAAGGACTCATTTAAGGGACATTATGTTTGTGAATGATGAATGATTGTATGAATTTCTGTAAATACTTTCCGATCTGTTCGATAATGCTCCTAACCCTAATTTGGCGACGGACTCGGGATAGGGGTGTTACAACTAAGTTTTAATTTGTAAGAAGGGTTTCGACGACAACGTAGTTTTCAAACAACACTTTGATGTGACGCGTTAGATCCAGTCATAATGTCTAGGCCGGGTTTAGGGTGTTATACGCCGCCAGATTCGGCCATAACGTCTAAGCTGGGTATGGAGTGTTACAGAGACAGTTTTATTATAAACTCTTTTCTAGTTCTAGTGAAAATTATAGAAGATCAAGATCAGATCTGTATAATGATATGTTTGGGTTATCTTTTTATCCTAAAGAAAAGATTTCTTCGAAAAGACCGATTCAATGGTTTAGTCTAATTTGAATAATTTGATTGAAACATGTGTGAATAGAGGGATAGTCTAGAGGAAGAGTTCGTATTCTTGAAGACTTGATAGAGAATTGTATCTATCGGAACAATTCTATCTAAGAAATGTTGTGGTAAATTAAAGTTAGTTCGATTGTTGAAGTTTTCTTTTGCACGAAGATATTGTCAACCGAAACATCAATTCTGACTCAGCATAACTTGAATAAAAAGTTTATGATTCTCAGTCATGCGTCAATGAACGGTTTGAAGTGTGGTCTAATTAAAGAGTGTATATAGATATCTTGTGATTCTATACAATTAAAGCTGCATGAAAAGAGTTATGTGACATATTTGATGACTATAATTGTTTAAAATGTTTAACGTCAGAGAAAGATTCGAATTTGGGGACAGTAAAAATGGCCTGAACTCTTAAAAAAAACCTTGAGTTAATATTTGATGTTGTAAAGCAAGATCTGAACTTGGCAGCAAAGGTAGCTCGAATCGTCGAAAACTTTTGAGTTTGTAAGTGATTTTTATCCGAGGAAAACGATTATAGTTTCGGATGTTCTGAATTGGAAACTTTTGTGTGCTTTACGAGCAATGAGTACGTGATTAACCTTATCAGATGATGAACATATGTTAGCTGAATTAGAAGTTAAATTGATGTTTACTAAGTGAATTTGTGAAGCTTAAAAATATGTTATCAAATTGAAAGCTATAAGGGGTTCAACGTGAATGGGTTTATGATTCAAAATTTCAGATGTAACAGTCTGAATTTGACCCTAATCGGAACGGTGGTTTCGGAACCACGAATCCGAGTCTGAGAATATTTTTACATTATATTTTGTGTTTATTATATGTGAATTGATGTGTGTGAAAGTCTCGTTGAAAAATTTTATTGTTTGTGTGTTTAATTTAGAAAAAGAACTAAATCGCGTAAAAGGTAAAAGTTGTAAACTATAGTGAATTATACCAAATTGATTGTGGCTTTATAAATGGAAGTCCTAAAAGAGTAATTGGCCCATTATTAAAGGTAGTGGACGGCTTTGGACTAAATTACCCTTATTTTTTAAGTTGGTTTTATTATAATTAAAAGGTTATATTAGTAATTAGTTTATTATGTTAATATATGTTAAAATACCATAAAATAAGCCATCATCTTTTAGCTTTCTTCTTGGCCGAATGTTAAGAAAAGAAAGAAAGGGTTTTTGGCTTTGAAATTTCGGTATTTAGAAGCTCAAATTGAAGGTTAGTTTGACATTGGTTTTTGTTAATTTTTACGTTTTTGAGATCGTTGCTTAGTATATTATCTGACCCATGTTAGAATTTTTGAAAATGAGCATGTATGAGGTTCGGCCATTGCTATATTATTGTGATTTTTGGTGTTGTATGATTTTATATAAATGATATGTTAAAGATTAGTATATTTTGCATTGGAAATTTTGGTAAATTTGAGTATTTTGGGCTAATTTGTAAAAATGAAATTTTAGAGGGGTTTAATTGCAAAATAAATGAAATGTGGGGGCTTTACACTTGTAAAGTCCCTAGGAATATTCGACCCTTGTATAGTCTTAGCTTATTTGGTGTATTTTGTGTGTTATGCAAATAGGACTAAATTGTAAAGTTTTGAAATAGTGAGGGTAAAATGGTAATTTGCCCATTTATGTGTTTTGGGACCAAATTGAATTGAAATGTACTTGAATAAGCTGAATTTTAATGTGTTTACATCAAGAACAAAGAAAAACGGATTTGGATCGGGGAAAGACGATGGTTCTCGAATAGCCGATTCGCACGGTCTATCGACAGCCGAGGTAAGTCTTTAAGCATTCTAATGTCAATAAATTAATTATGAACTTAGTGAATGATGAATTGTGGAAATTTAGAGTATAAATATATGATATAGCCGAATGTGAATGTATAGTATTGAAGTGAATTTATTTTGATTAATGCAAGGTGAATAAGTAAGTTCTTGAGTCTAAGTACATATAAGAGTTAATTACAAATATAGTCATTGATATAAATTGACTTGTTTGACCATTTAAATTGAGGATAGCCGAATGTTAAAGTTCACTATTAGACTTAATGTGATTTGAATTTGAAATGAAAACTCGTATATATATATGATATGTTAAGTGATTGTGGTTTAAGTACATGAATCGGTAATAATGTGATGTTAACATGGTGAATTGATGAATTATAGCTATGTTATTCAGGCTTTTAGCCTAGCAGGCCCTGTGCCGGTGTGTTATTCGGGCTTTTAGCCTAGCAAGCCCTGTGCCAATGTGTTATTCGGGCTTTTAGCCTAGCAGGCCACGTGCCGGTGAAACAATTCGGGCTTAACGCTTAGCAGGCTTATTGCCGGTGACTAATTTCGAACCTTGAGTTCAGCAGGCCAAGTGCCGGTGATTGTGATCTGAGCCCAGAGTCTTTGAGAATTGGTTTATGCACATGTCAAGGAATTTCAGCTTTGAAACGTATTAATTCGATATAGAGGTAAGTAGTTCATTTTCGTGCCACTCAAGCAAATAACGAACGAGTACCTGAAGAAGTGGAAGATATTACCTTGATGTATGATATATATATTTAAATGTGTGCGAAGTCTATGTTCGAATAGAGGATAAAAGATTTCCCTATATTACTTGGTTGTGATGAATGGATGTGATTTATATCGTACTAGGTGGTTAAAAGGGCATGTGAGAATTGACTGTGATTTATATGTTCATGTGAGTAGAATCGAGTATCCACGGATATAATATTTATGTATTTTATGCTTGGTATTAAGTATTTTTTTTTTTACACTTGAGACTTACTAAGCTATTAAGCTTACTTCGTGTGTGTTAAATGTTCTGTCTTATAGATTTCGAGCAAGCTACGGGCATCTGAGGATCGTCGGAAAAGTCAGCCGCACTATCACCCCTTTTGGTACTTAATCTTAGTTTTGAATCGAAGGCATGTATAGGTTAGACTAAGGTTTAGACTAAGAACATTTGGTTCTGTATATATATATATAGCCTTGCGAAAATAAATTTATTTCTTTGATCAAGTTTAATTCCTATGCTCTTGTTATAATGGTTTGATTATATATGAAAAGTAGTCATATGATATACATGTTGTGGTGTGTGGTCATGTGTTTTAATAATGAACAGAATGATAGATGTCTGATGAGTTACAATATGTAGTATATTAAATAAGTAATATGCTCATTATATATAGATGTTTTGCGTTCGGGATAAGCATGTCATATTAATATGCTTTGCATTTGTTTGAAAGTGGTAAGGTCATTATATGCGAAATGAGATTGATATGTATATATATGTAGAGAACATGATCTTGGTTTAGGTGATTTATGTGTTATTTGTTAATTTGATTTATTATTGATGGTTAAGTTAAGCCATGTGTTTTGTTATTAATGTATAAATCCTAAAAGTAGCTATACAAATTTAGATGTTGTTAGTAAGAAATGAATATGTTTTTAAATGTTAACTGCAAACCCGAAAGGGTCAGTGAAATAGTTTGCTGATTTTAATGTGATAGTTGGGATGTTTGAGTATGCTGTGTATATATATATATTTTGATTAATCGTGTGCAAATTGTAATTGTAACTTATACCTAAAAGGTAAGGTACGCGTTATATATATATATATATAAATAGTACATTCGGTCATATGGTAATAATGCTATGTTTGTATGTACATTTGATTCTTTTTATATACTATGAATGCTTAAGTTGTATGGTTCGGATATTTCCATGTATTAAGTGCTATAATAAATCGCATTGTTGTGCCTTAAGTTCAATAAAAGTCTGTCAGGAATTGAGTCTAGTTCGGTAATACCCATAACTATAATCCGGTGACAGATACGTGTTAGGGGTGTTACATCAGATGTGGAATCGATGATTGGTTGTTGTTTCAAAATAGAGTGTTGATAAATTTTGTACCGGCATTATTCTTATTATCGAAAAAGATAGATATTATCTGAATTATTGATACTGACTGAAGAAATCTCTCTGTACGTATGGATTTCTCTTTTGATAGACCAGCTGAGTTATCCGTTCCAGAGGTGGTCAGTCTGCACATGGTGGCAGTCATCATTGTTTCGAATTGAGATTTGAAATTCATATTGTGATTCTGAGAAAAATTACAGTAAGCTTTGAGTACGAGGTTGTATTGAAATTAGAGAACGTAATTCAATTCTCAAAATTCTTGTTTGTCAATAAGTTTTAGAGTATGAAAGTAACTAATAAAAACTATTGCTGTTTAATAAGCTATCGTGTGATTATAAAAAAATGACACTGTATGAGGTATCGTATGGTTGCCGTTATCAGACCCTGTTATTTTGGGACCGAGCCTTGTGAGAAGAAAAGGATTTACGGGATTGAATTCATCAATGGAATTGAGTAAAAAATAAAAGTAATTCAATATAGTTATAAGTAGTTTTAGCTTGATATGATGTATAGTTGAAGACAGATCAGAAGCTTAGTTGTGAGATTAAAGAGATATGAATCTAGAGCTATGTGTGAATTTGAAATGTACTAACGGATGCAGATCATTAATCTACTTTCTGGTAAGATTTTCGGCGGCGAAAATCCCTAAAGGGGAGAGTTGTAACAACCCGGTTTAGACCCTAGTCGGAACAGTGGTTTCAGAACCACAAATCTGAGGTTGTAAAATTACTTTAATATTAATTTTGGTAATTACAACATGTTATTTGATATGTGTGAAAATTTCGAGATTTAATTTTACCTATTGGTTGTTTAATTTGATAAAAAGACTTAATCGCGTAAATTGTAAATGTGGCATTCTAATTGTTAAAGTGCTTAGTTGCTTTGATTAATTATAGATGGCATCCTTATGTTTTAATTTGGCCATTAACCCATGGGATGGACGGTTATGGGCTTACGTTATATGGTTTTCTATTTAAATTACAAAGGTTAAATTAGTAAATGGTATATTAATAAGAAATAAATAAAACAAATCAATAAGTTAGTGGGTGTTCATCTTTTATGGCCGAATGTGAGAAGAAAAGGAAGACATTTACATTATTTAAGGGCTCAACACTTTGAAGTTAAAATTGAGGTATGGGTTTTGTTCAATTTTTGATAATTTTTATGTTTTTGAGATCTTTGCTTCGTAAAATAGCTAGCCCATGCTTTAATTTTCAGAATTTATGAAGAATTTGTGATTTGCCATTGTTGATGGTTTGATGTTTTTGTTGTTTGATGATGAAAAATAAATCTTTGATGTTTGAATTTTAGGTTTAATTAAGTGATTTTTGATAAAAATCCAAATTTGGGATTTATTTGTGAAATTTGAAAGTTTAGGGGTTTAAATGTGAAATAAATTCCATAAATGGGCTATTAAGGATTTATGGAGCATTCGGCCTAACATGGGCATAGTGAAATTTTGAATATTTGGTATTGTTCTGAATTAGGGACTAAATTGCAAAAATGTGAAATGTTTAGGGCTAAAATGAAAATTGCCCATTTATATGTTCTTGTATGAAAATTGAATGAAATGTTGAATAAGTAAGTTAATTTTGATATTAATTAGATTGGCAAAAGTGGAATCCGAATCTAGATCGAGGGAAGTCAAAATATCGGATTAGTCGACTTAATTTGTCATTACTACGAACGAGGTAAGTTCGTATTTTAATAGACATTACAAAATCATGTTATAAATGCATATTATTTGTATGATTGAATTCAATGCCGAATGGTAATGCAAATGTATGTATTTTGAATAAGATAAATATATGTTATTATGATATTGAATTGTTCGAGAAGCATAATATATAAATACGAGAAAGTTTCGATAACGTGATGACGTCTGAAAAGCCCCATACGAACCATAGGAATAGTAGAGAATACATATGTCATGACATAGGATTTCGAGATATAATTTCGTGTAAGACAACATCTAGGACGTTGGCAACGATTTGAGATATCGTGTAAGACAGTGTCTGGGACACTGGCATATATTAGAGATTACATGTAAGACCATGTCTGGGACATCAGCATCGTATATGATTTCGTGTAAGACCCTGTCTAGGACAATGGCATCGATATTTGATTACATGTAAGACCACGTCTAGGACGTTGGCATTGTACGAGCTTTCCGAGCTATCCGAGTATCCTTATTGATTTCAAACGGTTCAACGGGCATTCCAAGAAATAAGTGATTAAGTGAATGACATTACAATTCAGGTACATTGAAATGTATACAATTTTTTATAATGAAAGTTAAGTATATATGTGCAATGAATGTTATGTGATGTATATGCAAATGAAACATGAACAAATGAATAAGATGTGATTTGTGAAGTGGCATATGTGAAATTGTCAGATACTATATGAATGAAAGGTGAATTTGGGTATAAATGATGAAATGAGATTCATTTGAAAAAGATATATGATTAGATATGCTATTTTCCATGATGTGCTTATTTGGCAATATGAAAGTGTGAATTGAATGATATATGAGAATTGAATAAGCTTGTGAAAGCTAAAGTTAGTTAAGTAAGCAAGTCTAATATTGAATGATGATAATTAGATATGAGAACATGTTATAAAATTTAGAAAAGTTGTGTGAGATAGCATATCATGCTTATGGCATTGTAATGAAATTATTTGTTATGTTAAGTTTATTAAGATACGAGCTTACTAAGCTTTCAAAGCTTACTCTGTGTGTTATTCTTATGTTTATAGATTTTTGGAGATTTGCTTGGGTTGGAAGTCGCAGGAGGCCTTCTCACACTATCTGCATATTGATTTCGATATTTATACCCTTTATGACTTGGTTGTATGGCATGTATAGGCTATGGTATTTGATATTATGGTTGGAAATGTATTTGGTCATTTGAGATGGTTGATTATGAATGCGGTAGTGGAATTTGGTAATATTAGAAATTGATGCCTATGTGTTTGATTTATTTTTGTTATCTATGAGATTTGGTTAATTATTAATGTAAAGCTTATTGTTAAGTTGCCATGTAGATTGGCTTGAGATGTGAGATTGGTATGTGTTATATGATGTTTATATATTGCGTTGTACTTAGGCATGCTTGATATGAAGTTAATGATGTCATAAGGTTGTGCTTCTGGCTAATAGACATGTGGTGGTTTATAGCTTGAGAAATGGTATGATTGTAGCTTGGTTTTATAATGATGAGTTGGTTGAAATATGGTCATGTCTTTTTGTGATAATTGACTAAGTAAATGGCATAAATTTGAATGATGAATTGGAAGTGTTTGTAATGGCATGAAATGAGTATGAGTTAAAGTCATGATCATGTTGTTTTGATGCGTGTTTGGGTAAATGAAATTATTGTATTGGCATCTCTTAAATTATGCATAAATTGAGATTGTTTTGGTTGCCAATTGGGTTTAGAAATTGTACCATTTGCTCTTCTATAGGTGTTGGAAAGTTAGATGGAAAATGTGACTTAAACCAAGCCTTTTTTTGTGCTACACAGCTGAGCACATGGGCGTGTGACTCAACCGTGTGACCTCTGCACCTTAATTAAATAAGACAGTCAGTTACACGGTATAGACACACGGGCATGTCTATTGGCCGTGTATAGCACACAGGCTGGCACACAGGCGTGTGGTCGACCGTGTGGCCAAGTCAGTATGTATACCCTGTTTTCACACAGCCTGAGACATAGGCGTGTCTGGTGGCCATGTGAGGCTCATGGCTTGTTTACACGGGCGTGTGGCCTTCCTATGCATGAAAAATTTTAAAGTTTTCCCGAAGTTTTCTAATGTGATCAGTTTAGTCCCAAACCACTTCTAAGCATGTTTTAAGGCCTCGATGACCCTTGTAAGGGACGATATGACTGTGTTTGATGTTGATTATGTGATATTGAATTATGAATAAAGATTATGTGTTATAAGATGAGTTTTGATCGGTAATACATCGTAGCCCTATTCTGACGACGAACACTGGTATAGGGGTGTTACAGGTAAGATTATCGAGGACGAAAATCCTTAAGGGAGGGAGAGTTGTAACAGCTCGTTTTTAGTCAAATCAGAACAATGGTTTTGAGACCACAAATCCCAAGAAAAAATATTTATTTTATTATTATTTTAATGTCTACGACACATAAATATGATTGTGTGAAAATTTCGTTAAGAAATTTTGTCATTTGAGTGCTTAATTTGCTTAAAAGGACTAAATTGCATAAAGTGTAAAAGTGTTATTCTATTAGTTAAAGGTATCAAATGCCTATGAAATTAAATAGTAGAAGTCCTTATGTGGTAAATATACCATTTTAATTATGAGTGGACAATTATGGGTATATATTAAGTGATTTCTAATGTTTTTAAACAAGGTTAATATGGTAATTTGTAAAATAACTTAAGTTAAAATAATAGAAATCATAATTCATCATCATCTTTCCTTCATTCCACTAAAAATTCAAGAAAATAAAAATCCAAGAGAGCTTGCTAGGGTTTGGCCATTTTGATGCTCAATTGTAAGTCCGTTTTTATCTCGTTTTTAATGATTTCTATGTTTTTGAAATCGTTGCAACTAGGTCTAGTAGCCCAGGGACTATTTTGCAAAACTGTTAAAGATTTTGAATGTTTCCATTGATGAATAAGCATGAGTTTTGAAGTTTCTTGATATATTATGAATGGTTGTCGATAGAAATACAAGTTTTGTTAAGTGATTTTTAGTGAAAATGCAATCATGGGCTAAATTGTGAAATGTGTGAATTTAGTGGTTAAAATGTGAAATAAATGAAAACTAAGGGCTGCTAGGGACCTAATTATAATTTGGCTAGCATGGGTTGGTATTGAATTTCATTAATTTATGATTGTATAAAATAAGGACTAAAATGTAAAAATGTGAAACATTAGGGGAAAATGTGTAAAAGTGCTTTATAATGAATTTTGGATTAAATTGAATAGTGAGATAATTAAATAAGCTGATTTTGATCACATAAAGATCAAGAAAAGCGAAACTCGGATCTAGATCGAGGGAAAAACAAAGTTCTCAACTAATCGATCAGTTTAGCTGTTTTTGCATCTGAGGTAAGTTCGTACGTAATAAGCATTGTTATAATTATGCTTTAAATGTTTTGATATTGTATAAATTGTGTATACGAGACTACAGTCGTGTTCGACGATGATTCGGTTAATCATGGGCACTTAGTGTGCGAAATTGAGATAGCTTTGGCCATATATTTGTACTTAGTGTGCGTGATTGAGATTGCTTCGGCTATATATATACATATATTGGCACTTAGTGTGCGAGATTGATACAGCTTCTGCTATTTATTTGGCACTAAGTGTGCGAGTTTTCCAAGTATCCAAAAATATTTCAAATGGTTTAATGGATATGTCAAAGATGTGAATGAGTATTGTTAAATACGGGAAGGTACAGGTATGTACAGGAACTGAGTAGTACACTGAAATGATGAAAATTATGGAAATTACATCTAATTTGGTCGATGCAAATGTGGCAGGTTGATGTTTCATTATGAGATATGTTATGCTATGTTTTTGGCTTAATAAATGCTATATGAACTTACTAAGCTATAAAACTTACTTGTCTATTTCTCTGTGTTTTATAGTGATTTCAAAGCTAGCTTGGATAATGGGATCGTCGGAGACATTGTTACACTATCCAACTATCACCTTGGTACTTTTAAGCTTATGATTTGGTTATATGGCATGTATAGGATTACGGTCATTTTGGTATGCTTTGGTAATAAGTTGTGCCATGTGAATTGGCTTGTAAATGTCTATGTTTTGGTTTGTATATATAGCCATGAGAGTTGGCTTAAATTGGTTGGTTTGATTATGTAAATAAAGATGTGTATATGGCTTATGTTATGTAATTGAAGTTGGCTTTGTGATGCTTGTGGATATTTAGTATTAGAGATAGCAAATTGTTGAGTTATGAATATTGGTATGCTTGTGAATCTAGGCATTAATGCATATTTGAGATTGGTCATTGTTGATATATTGTGAAAGTAATGTTTGGTACGAATTTGTATGGCCTATTATGGTATTTATGTTTTGTATTGGTTGATGTTGGAAATGGTATAGAATATCCATGATTTAAGGTTTGAATTGGCTGGTTTAATTGATTATATATGATATGTGTTGGTGCCAATTGATGGCTTGGTAAATAGCCTATTTTTGTCCACACGGGCAAAGGCACGGGCGTGTGTCTCAGCCGTGTGTGATATACGGTCATGTACACGGCCATGTGTCATTTGGTGTTGAAAATAAAACCAAGTCAGTATGCTCGACACGGCCTCACACATGGGCTTCTAACTTGGCCGTATGGCATAAGTTAGTATACCCTACAGATTTGACACGGCCTAGAACACGGCCTGGCACATGGGCGTATATATGTAACACCCCTTACCCGTATTCGACATTGGAACAGGGTACGAGGCATTACCGGACTTATACGCAAGCAATCATGCAAAATCGAGACATGAATTTCCATTCAAATTTAAGACTTTTCTTAAACATTCATATCATCCCTTAAACGAGCCTACGAGGCCCAAAACATATATTAGGAGTGGTTCGAGACTAAACTGAGAACTTTAGAAACTTCTGGGAAAACTTAGAAAATTTTCATCAAAAAGATCCACACACCTGTATGGGTGAAGGGACACGTCCGTGTGGCATATCACATGCCTGTGTCCTTAGGCCGTGTGGCAAATTAAATTCCTAAACTCAAGTGAAGACTTTACACAGCCTAGGCACATGCCCATGTACTATGGCGGTGTCTCTCACACGGCCGAGACACACGGCCATGTCTCATGCCAGTGTGTTTACTACCGGGCATTCTATTTCTAAAACTAAGGTGCAAGGGACACACGACCAGAACACACGCCCTTGGGGCAAGCTGTGTGTCACACACGGCCTAGACACACGCCCTTGTGTCTACCCGTGTGGACAAATATAAGGCTATTTACCAAACCATTTGCCACCTTGAAAAGCAACCACACTTATACCATTTCCAGCAATACATAGCATAACAATAATGCACCTCTAATATCCACAATCAAGACATCCACACCTTAATTTCACACTGTGTTCATCATGCATATACTTCACACATTACTCATTCAATTAAGAAAGCTTGCACATCATGAATTTCATCATCATTGAATAGATATATCTTAACTAGTATTAGCCAATTCTAATGGCCATTTACAAAATGAAATAAGTAACATTAATAGCCGACACATTGGCTAACCAATATTACATATAACAAAATGACCAAGTTCCTATACATGCCATACCCAAAATAAGCAAACTTTACTATACCCAAAAGAATAGCTTGATAGTGTGAATCGAGCTGCAACATCCTTCAATTCCCGAGCTAGCTTGGCGACACTATAAGAAAATGGAAAAGAGAGGGAGTAAGCATAAAGCTTAGTAAGTTACATGTAAGTAAGTAACAACATCAACCATGCATCTTTAAACACATAGCATATTATAAACCAGCACAACATTCTTGATTTAACAATGGTAGATTTACTACATATTTACACATCACAAGTATAAGCCAAAGATTACAAGATCCTCCCAAAATCATTCTCATAGATAGAACTTACTCAATTTCATCCTTACCATTAAGGCATCATAACTAAGCTCATATCTCATGAGTTTCGAGTAAGAACCTATACCACTCACAACATGATTATATCCTTTCATATCTTTATCATAAGCTTTAAATAACCTGTGGAACCATTTGAATACTAAAGGATATCCGATAAGCCTCAAACAAGAGGGTAAAATGCCAATGCCATGTCCCAGACATGGTCTTACATTGGCTCTCATAATGTGGCCGATGTCATGTCCCAGACATGGTCTTACACTAGCTCACATATCAATGTCGAAGCCATGTCCCAGACATGGTCTTACACTAGCTCACATATCAACGTCGAAGCCATGTCCCAGACATGGTCTTACACTGGCTCTCATAAGGTGGTCGATGCCATGTCCCAAACATGGTCTTACATATCACCCAAATGTCATGGCATGGATATCCAGTCTATTCCTAAGGTTCAACTGGGAGTTTTTGCTACATCAGTTCTCATCATGCATATTTACAACAATAATCAAACACTTTATGCCATATTAACTATTCAATACATAGTAACAATAAAGTTGTATTATTTACGTACAACTGACGTCGGTATACAAAAAGTGGGCGACTAGATTGAATTAGTCTACTAGCTTAGTCTTCCCCCGGTCTAGGTCCGGACTCTGTTTTTCTTGATCTATAATGACAAATTCACTTATTTAATCACTACATTAATCAAGACAATCTATAATTCATACATGGGAAAAATTACCATTTTTCCCCTAGGCTCGTAATGTAACACCCCAGGCCCGGCTTGTACGTTACGACCAGATCTGGCATGTTACAGTAAAAACGAAGTTTTGTTTGAAGTAGTAAAAATCGTACTTATGAAAACTTTTCGATTTAAAGCGATGTCTTTGAAAACAGTGGGTTGGTAGTTTAGGAAATATTTCAACTTTTAGTTAAACAGATATGCGTTAAGCTTGATAATATTTGGAAGAAATCGTATGTTTTGAGTTACTCGTAATTTTGAAAACCCCATTTTTAATTTCCTAATTAAAATTTTGCATAGTGTCAAAAATTTAAATAAACCATAAGTAAATAAAATAAAACTCAAATACTAATTTATGAAGGCCTTATTACACAAATAAAATCCCCAATTTAAATTTAAAGTAAAGCAAGAAAAGTTTACGAAAAATAAAGTCTTTATGGCCTCCACGACTCCGCCTCAGCTCCCATATCCACAATCTACTGATCCCCTGAAAAGTTAAACAACGGGGGTGAGTCACCGAGACTCAGTGTGTAAATCCCCCTTAAGTCACATAAATGGCTCCAAGCCCACAAACACATATTGGGCCTTAGCCCACTCAAAATAGCATGTACAAATATGGATGCAATGTACCCAATCCAAGCCTAGATTTTCCATCCTCTACACACCACCCGTACCAATCGATCACTCCGTGGGGATTTCTACAATCAACCCTCCATCCGCTACACTCTATATGTGGCACCTAGCCACTGGTGACATAGTCACAAGATATCATATATGGGGCCAACCCACTTGTGGTACCAAACCACTAGTGACAATCCCGAATAATCATATATGTGGGGCCAACCTACTGTGGTACCAAACCACTGGGACGAGTCACAAATCATACATTTATATGGTACCAAACCACTGGTGGTTCCAAACCACTGAGACTTAGTCACAAGTCAAGAATGTGGGGCCAACCCACGTGTGGTACCAAACCACTAGTGACAGTCTTACACTTCCCCTTTCACATCAAATCCAACCCATGCATACAAGTGTCAAATAAATGCAACATGCTATCCAGTGCACAATATCATTATGGCATACATCCATCAGCGCATACATAAACAGCAGGGTACTTACCTGGTATTTCGACCATGCCCATAGTGGCATAACGCTTGTTCATCTAGCCGTTTCGGCTTTCCGGGCCCCAAATAATTAATAACACATAATAATACTAAACTGTGTACATACTACACACCTGGTTACACGCAGTACCACGCTATCTTTGTTGACACTATCGCTTTCGGAAACTACTGCTGACTGTCTCTTGTTTTGCTCAGAAGCCGGTCTACAACCCGGTGGCCGATTTAGGATTGCTGACACCGTACGCTTCTTAAATTTAGGGACTGGGTTTACGGGTCCAACCCCCTCCTTTACCTGATCGATATTGAATTCCATCACAAGATCTTGGTCAGAAGACCGAGTTAAACCGCTGAATTAAATAATTGTGAAAATGGTTGCTTTAAGCGAAGAGGTTCTTACCTAAATTGACAGAACCCGGAGGTTTCTACACTTGGATTGATAAATCCCTGCTATCCCTACATAACTCCGTATTAGATTCGTCCTTCCACAATATGATGTTAAAGAAAGTGGCCTTCGGCCAAACGAATGATATAAATCACTTACCCTGATTGACCGAACCCAATTGATCCCAGAGGCCCTTCGGTCACAGACCAAAAGTAGGAGAAGACGAACCACAACCCTCCCTACATTCGGCCAAAACCCATGTATAGGAATAACGCCCTTGATCGCCAACTAACAGAGAAGAGAGAGAGTTTTGAAGAAAAGAGAACAACACTTACACTGCTAAGAAAAATCTGATTGAGGGTTGAGAGGAGGAGTAGGTTTCAGCTTCAATGACAAATAAAAGAAAGGTTTTAACTAAGGGTATTGAGAGATGGGTTTGGCTACCAAGAATGCCTAAGGGAACAAAACAATGGAGTGGTGGTGGAGTTTGAGAAGTTTCGGCTAAAAGGGTTTAGGGGTGTGATCACGATATGAGCAAAAAAAAAAAAGAAATAAAAGAAGAAGAAAGGAAGATAGTGTTAGGGTTCGGCTTGAAAGAAATAGATGGGGAAAAATGTGTTACAACGAGGAGAGAAGAGGAAAAAGGAGGAGGAGGCCGAGAGAGATTCTACAAGATTCAGCTTTGGCAAGTGAAAGTGATGCAAGTTGCGGCATCCAAAGAAGAGATATGTGAAGAGAAAAGGCAAATATGAGCTTCGGTTTTGATTTCCAAAAGAGTGAAGAAAAGATGCACAGAATGAAAAGAGAGAAAAAGATGTTTTACCCTCAGGTTTCCCAACTTATGCACCATATGAATCTAAAGGAAATTTCGACACAAGCATGGTACCCAAAACCCGATCGAACCACAACTAGGTGAGGGCCTAAAGCTACCAACTTCGGCTCACACCCTCCTAGCTCAAAACCGAACCTTACCCCCCTTCCAACCTTCACATAAAATTCGACTAACACCTTCACCCGTCTCCCAATTCCTTGTTTTTCTCCTAACAACACTCCTGATCACCCATTTGAAAAGATTTGAATGATTCGAAATAATTTGAATGTTTCAAATCCCCCCTTTTACTCTTGGCCAACCATTCAAAAGTTTTGACCAAGTCACTTCCACCCCTCTGACGCACGAACAAAAATAAAAACCACAATGCTTGCAACGTGATTCGAACCTAATTCCCTCTGCTCCTTCTAAGGCGTCACCCACTTGCACCTTAAGTGGCACCTCTTTGCCACTTTACCAACACCTTGCTTGTGTCAACCAAGTACAAACAACCACCCTTAGGTCCTATTCTAGCTAGCTCTCCCACTAAAGTGCCCAAAAAGAAAATTTTGGCCAAGGCTCCGGCTTATCCCCGGGCCTTTCCTGGACCCCCATACACCCTAAACAAACACATTACACAAAGCATACACACAAAACACATCAAATGCACAACCCCTAATCTAGGATGTTACACGTAAAATGATTTTAATCAAATTTCCTCCTTTAACAAGCCTAGTCGAACATTTATTACTCTTATAGCAACTCACAATTTTCAATTATTTCACACGTTTACAACCTATTTTATAAACTTCACAGAATGGTCCTTTTAAGTGTTTCCATTAAAACCCCTTTTCACAAAGTTGTTTATTTAACAACCAAGATTCATTTTCTTCCATAAATACTCAACAAACATCACAAATCCTCTCATGGTAAATCTCTAAACTATCAACCATTTTGCAAAATAGTCCCCCCTTTAGTTAGTTTATGCTACAAGAGTCCCGAAAGTACAAAAATTATCAAAAATGACCATTAAAATCACTTACTTGCAAGGGTGAAGAGTTGCTGAAATTTCAAGTTTCCAAAAACCTTATTTTTGCTGATATTTTTGATGGAAAGGAGGAAGATGAAAAGGTGATATCTTTTTCTCTTTATTTTATTTTATTTCTAGTCAAATTTGTCACCAAAACCTCACCTAACCTTTGACAATTTCATTTCCTTGTCTCTATGGCCAGACATCACTCTTAAAGGCCTATTTGCTCGTTAAGGACATCTAATTTAAGGTTCTCTAGCTATATGACACTTCTAATTAGTAGAACACAAATTTCGCCTTTTATGTGTTTTTTTCCCTTTTCAAAATTAAGTGTAAAATCGCTAAAATTATTTCACCAAAATTTTCATGCACTCATATAATCATGCTATAACACATAAAATAATATTAAGAATAATTTCTCCAGCCTCAGATTAGTGGTTCTGAAACCACTATTCTGACTAGCCCCAAAATCAGGCTGTTACAATATGGCCATTTTTAGGGCACACGGGCGTGTATGTTGGCCTTGTGATCCAAGTTAGATAGTTACACGGGGTCAGACACGGGTTGGGACACCACCATGTGCTCCCATTTCGAGTGTCCACACGGCCTATGACACGGGCATGTCTATTGGCCATGTGAGACACACGGCCGGGACACACAAATGTGTGTCTCCCGTTTTTGAGAAAATTTCTCAAATGTTCAAAAAAGTTTCCAAAGTTATCGGTTTAGTTTTGCACCACTCCCAATGCAAGTTTAGGGCCTCGTAAGCTCATATTAGGGAAAAAATGATTGGTTGTGAATTAAATGTATATGATTTGATTAATTGTATGTGGAACGTAAGTTTATTTGTTTTATAAGTCTGATAATACTCCGTAGCCCTATTCCAGCGTTGAATACAAGTGAGGGGTGTTACACCATTGGTTTCCATAGTCAAGCTATGGTCTTACACCTTAAACCTCTTTGAGGTGTCACCTTGAAGGACCTAATAACAGTTTTCACAATGTCGCCCTAAAGGACCTTACCGCCATTGCGGTGTCGCTCCATAGTGTCAATACACCATCGTCCCAATGTCGCTCTAGCAAGCCAGCCAATATCTTTCGATGTCAGATATAACCTTCATGCTTGAACACCGTAGTGTCCCTTCTGTATGGCGTAGAGCTTCACACATCACGATTTGTACATATCAATAACAAATTATGGTAAACAAAAATTCCATTTCTCAAAACCACCTGCCCAATTATCCATATCGCCAATCCTAACTTCATCTACCTCGTCAAGATAAAATCCCTTTATACTCCTCACAAAATAATAAAAAATATTTTTATTCATTTTCTTTTTTTTTTTTTGCTGAAGTATTGTCATAAACAATACACCATTTATCTATGTGTCATACACAACCAATATCATTAACTATCCATACCCATACACAACCATAGTTCTAGTCATGACTTAGAAAAAACGTAGGTATAATTCAAGAAAACGATATAACATCATCAATTACCCAAAAATGGAGTACAGAAAGTCACCCTAAATCCTTTCCCGTTGTTAGCTTAGCCTATCCCCACACCAGATCCTCCTTCGTCTTGGCAGCTAAGCATGACAATTGTATAAATCAATTACGTTAAAGTCACACAAATCTTAACCCAAAATTTACTTAATAGAAACTTATTAGGAGCCCTTCCATTCTTCTTCCTCAATTTCTTGAACACAATGAGTTAGGAAGCTTACCAGTTTTAAAATCTCTCTACTTTTAGACACCAATTCTCATAACTTCTACTCTATGCAGAGCTCTCCTAAGCTCTCTTCTTCTCCGAAGCAACCAAAGAAGACAAAACAAGTAGAAAGAAATTTTACAGTCAAAATCAAAGAGGATTTTTTTCTTCTTTTCTCAAATGTCCTCTTTCACCTATATATATATATCCTCTGAACAGTCTCCCAAACCCTTTAGCCAATCACTAGAAATCATTATCTCTCCCACTATGGAATCAGTCGATTCCATCCAAAGCAAACCAGACTTGGAACTCAACTATTTACTCGACAGTTCACAATTTTTTCCAAAATTTCTCGTAGAGTCAGCCAACTCTCTACTTTGTTTAATTAAGTCCAAAAATTCTTCTAAATTAGAATACTTAAAGCTATCTAGGTGTGACAACTCCCCCACCCCTAATGAAAATTTCATCCTCGAAATTTTCTCTTGCCTACTCTTTGAGGTAAACTCCGAATATTTCACTTCCCTTTATAATCCTCTTCATAACCTAGAGGTGGGCACCCTCATTCTTTTCGAATAATTTAGTGCCAACCTATCATTTACAGATTCTCTTTGCAATCATTCCACTCAAGCGACAGGTCTGTTCATGTTCATACAAGGATGTTAGCTACACAACGTAAACTGAAAAATATATAGGATTTTTCCTATGTAATTTATCACCTTTTTACTTAAATTCGTTGTTAAAACTAAGTAAATGTTTAATAAATTAATGAAATATGTGAAAATATGAAATTAGGACATAGAATTTATTAAAATGCGATTTTATGCTTTATTATATAGTTTTCATGCATAAAATGGCATATTTTATATTTATTTGAGTATATTATATTTTTAAGACATAAAATGGACCATGCATGATTAAATTAAATAATAAAATATAAAATTATATTTAATAAATCATTTTAAATATTTCATTAATAATTTGGGTTGTAATTAATTATTTAAATTGGATAAATTTTATTCCTTGGTCCTTTAACTTATTGAATTATTTTGGACAGGTCTGATAGCTTTGTTGGATTACAAAAACTGTCCAAATTGAAGACCAAGTCAACCCAAATTCGGCTACACATGGCTTTCCATTTAAACCACTTTTTGGTTTAATTACACAATGTCCTTGCATTGTTGAAGAAATTATAGATTTGCCCGAAGATTTACATTGGACCAAGTCTCAGTCCTGAGTTATTATGGCATTTAAATTGCTTAAAAATAAAGCAAAAATCAGCTCAAATTTCACTAATTGTGGTCGGCCACTCATGAAAGAAGTTGGAAGAGACTAAACCCAGTTATTTTTAGCAAACTACCCACCTCTCTTCACCTATAAATAAGACCCCTTCATTCCCTCATTCATCATCCCTCATCCATCATCATTCTCTCTTCTCTCTCAATTCTTCTAAGCATTTTCCATTCCCCACACCTAGCATCATCTTTTCATAGAGATTTTAGCAATTAAGCCTCGTAATGAGCCCTTGGTCGGCCACCTTGGAGAGCCATTAGCAAAGGAGCAAAGCAAAGGAGTGAAGAAGCCTAGTCAGCTAAAGTCTTGGGTGACAGCCACTTTGATTTGGGTTTAATCTTTCTTTTCTTTAATTTAATCTAAAAATGTTTGCTATGTGTTCTTTATTCTTGTTTACAACAATGTTAGCTTAATTTTATTTAAGCTAGGATGATTGCTTTGATTAAATAATATTTTTTTGATTCGTGCTTATAATATTTGTGCCTCAATCGATCATGTTTTCAATTAAAATCAAGTCTGTATTTTGTTCATACGTGATTGAAATGCACTTAAATTAGCTGAGCGATACTAACCAGACGACGGCTAGTGGACACATAAAATGTGCATGATCAATTTAGAGCCTAGCCCGATTAAATTGCAGGTTGCATAACAACTCTAACCAAGCTCTATTATTTGCATAGTTTTTTGATTTGTGTGACTAAACTATTTCAAGCCTAACACATCCCTGTTACCTCATGCGAATGCTAAGAAACCATTAGTAAATAAGGATCAGTAAAATGCTTATTTACTAAGTAAAGGATTCGGAAAGGACCTAATGTGGTTTCCAAACTCATGAAAGATCGAGTTGCCATGGAATGTTTTTCCGAATGTTATTAAGCATGTTGATAATAATTGTTGCAAATTGTGTTTAATTTTGCTAAAATCTATTTCATTCATATAGTTTACATACTTAGGATAATTTGCATTCGGGATCATTGCATTTAGTTTAATATACTTAATTTTAATCATCACTTTTCAATCATATTGTGTTTTTATTTACCAAATTGTCAATATAATTTTACAATTAATTGAATTGACACAAATACAATCCCTGTGGAGACGATAACTCGCTACTTACTTATTCCTTGATAACGACTATGTAAACTTGCACAAACCTACACGTTACACACAAGGATAGTCCCAAAATTCCTCTAAATTAGAATCCTTAAAGATATTTAGGTGTGACAAAAAGTGTATATAAATATAATTTTGTACCAAATTTGACTCAACCTAGAAACATGCCCTACTTATGTAACAGTTTGGTTTTGACCCTAGTCAGAACAGTGGTTTCGAGACCACAAATCCGAGTTAGAAAAATATTTTAATATTATTTTCCATGCCTATGATATGTGATTAAGCATGTGTTAAAGTTTTGTGAATTAATTTGTTCACTTGCATGCTTAATTTGATAAAATGATTAAATTGCGTAGATGGTAAAAGTTGCTAACTAATTGTTAAAGTGCTAAATAGCTTTGTTCTTTAAATGATAAGTGTTTATGTTGTAATTATACCATGACTTATTGTGATGGACGGTAATCTGCACATTAAATTATAAAGGTTAGTATAGTAATTTGGCATATTAATGTAATAAATTAAAACAAAACATGAAAATAGTTGTTATATTCATCCATTAGTGCCAAAAATACCAAAGAAAAGAAAGAAGAATTAAAGAAAAAGAAGCTAGGTTTCGGCTATCTTTTGATTCAAATTCAAGGTATGTTTTTAATCGGTTTTCGATAATTTCTACGTTTTTGTAATCGTTCCTTCGTATACTTCAAAGCCCATGTCTTAATTTTGAGAATTGATGATTATTTTGAAATGTTTCTTTGATGAACACATGAGTTTTGTGAAGTTTGATGGTGAATTATGAAAGATATATGTTTGATTAACATAGTTTGTCTTTGAGTTTTTGATGAATTTGAGTATTTTGGAATTAGTTGAGAAAATGATTATTTGAGGGACTAAATTGTGAAATAAATGAAATGTATGGATTGATATGATCTTTGTGTATATTCAACCAAGCATGAATATTATGAAATTTTGCATATTTTGTGATTTTGTGTAAAAAGGACTAAAATGTCAAAATGTGAAAATGTGAGGGCTAATTTGTAAATTACCCTAAATATGTGTTTTCGGATTGAATTGAATGAATTTTTGAATAAATGAGTTAAATCTGAATTTGTATAGATCAAGAACTGAAGAAAACAGACTTAGATCACAAGAAATCAAAAGTTATTGTATAGCCGTTTATCTCCGTTCCTCCTATACGAGGTAAGTCTATATAAAAATAAATGTATTTGTATTGAATTATGTATATGAAAATGAGACTATATTGTTATGAATGTGTATGAAATGATGAATATATGGATTCCGAGAAAGTATTGAGAAATAGTTAATATCCGAGAAGTCCCGTGTGAACCTAGGAATAGATAGGAATTATGTATGTCATGACGTAGGTGTCTGATATGTGATATCATGTATGACCACGTCTAGGATGTTGGCATTGATTCGAGATTTTGTGTAAGACCACATTTGGGACATTGGCATCGATATGAGATTTACGTGTAAGACCACATTTGGGACATTGGCATCGTATTTGATTCGTGTAAGACCCTGTCAGGGACAGTGGCATCGATATCTGAGTACATGTAAGACCTCTTCTGGGACGTTGGCATTGTACGACTATTCCGAGCATTCTGAGTATCCTATTAGATTCCAAACAGTTCAGTGGGCGAGTCTGAGAAAGGAATGACTATGTGATTTGTATATCCGTTTCAGGTACGTTTGATATATACACATTGTGTGTATAAGAAGGTAAGTATATTCAGGAACTTACCTAGATGAGTTATGTATTTGGATTTGAGAAAGTAAAATTTGTTACATGAAACACGCCAAATCCGGCCCACGAGCCTTGACCGGATCTGGTATGTTCTTCGATGTGAAACGGTTCAAAATTCTTTTGTTACTTTGGAAAAGCTGTGTGTTTTGAAAGAAAGATTATTTTTGGGTTGGGCTCGAGTTGAAAACAAGTTTATCTTATATTGAAAACCATTTGTTTTAGGGTGTCCAAAACAACTAGAGGTTATTTGTAAAATTTATTTACTCAATCTTTAATTTGAGAACAATTCGTAACATAATAAATAAATAAAAATAAAATAGTTCAACTATGGCCTTATTACATCAAAATTTGAAATCCAAATGAATCCAAAGTATTTAAAATATAACATGTCCAGAATTAAATAAAAGAAAGTCCAAAGTTTAATAAAACTCTGAGTTGAGCATGGCCACCACTAAGCTCCTGCCGACCCGGTCCATCACTGATGGTCACCTGAAAAATATTCCCCAACGGGGTGAGTCAAACAGACTCAATGTGTAACCAACACTAGGATTCAACAATTCATGCATACATTATCATATCACATACATATACATATAACAGATACAAAAATAGTGATGCAACCCGAACCCAAACCTAGATACCACCCGCTACACATCACCTGTACGAGCCTGCACACCGTGGGGACTACTAAGTCAACCCTCCATCCGCTACACACCATCGAAGGTAGTCGCTGCAGTCGACGTGCTCATCGCCCTTATACAATTCGTGGCATAGCCACCAGATAAAATATTTGTGACATGAGTCACCACATTCTGATAATGTGACCGAGGTCACCACATTCAGATATCATGGTATAAAACCACCACATTCACTTCCCCTTTCATAATATCCCATATGCCCCATGTCATGCATAAACCAAGTCATATTTCTTATTCACATTCTTATAAATTCACATATGTACCATAACAGATCTTATTATAATCCTAGTAGGAGTAGGAAAACGTACCTGAGTACTTGTACCATTGCATGGTACCTTGGCCATATTCTTATACTTTCATATTAACACATATAATAAATTAGAGCCATAAATCTATTAAGATTCAGTGTGGGGTACACACCTGGTATACTTAGCGAGTTTATTCCAATTCCTGAAAACCCGATCTACTAATTTAGATCTTTCATCCCTATATTCGGCCAACCCTGAAGATGTAAGTGAAAAGCCATTCGGCTATGAAACCAAATCCCGAAGGATTAATGTAACCACTTTCTTACCTTGCTGCCGATTTGCCTACTATCAAATCCCAAAAACTTGTAGTCTTCCTCCCTTGCAATCGGCTAACATTTAATCACTTGACATGGTTAGTTTCCAGCTTTTGAATAAGTAGGAAATAGATCTAAGTTGCTAAATAGGCCTTGGCCGAATGGGTAGATACACTTACCTTGTGAATCTTAAATCCCGAAAATTGTCACTTGACTATGATGATGATGTCGACACCCCTATACACATATGTTAGATCAATTTCTAACATGGAATCATAATAAATGGCCCTTGGCCGAATACTTGTGGCTTACCTTAGATCTTTGAAACCCCGAAGAAAGTCCCAAAGCTTCCTTATAGTCGACTAGAGACAAATCCAAAAGAGTCCTTCATAATTTTCGACCCAAGACATTGATAGAGTTAGATTTCCTAGTTTTCAACAAGCCTAAAAGAAAAAGAATGAAAACCGAATGACTATTGGCCCTTACCCTTAGTACAAAAGTCGACAGCACCTTTGCTTGAGCTCCAAAAATATTCGGCTATGGCCTAGATGTGGATCAATGATTTCAGCTGTTGAGGCTTAATGAGGAATCGATTAAGGGTTATTGGTATATTCGGTTTTGACAAAATAAAAGAAGAAAGAGTCACTAGAGAATTCGGCAATGGTGAAATAAGGAGTAGGAGGTTTCGGCTAGAACAAATAGGAGAAAAGGAAGACTTTGAGAAGAGAAAAGTGGGATTTCGGCTAAAACAAAAGATGGGGAAGAAAATGAAAGAAAATATGAACACTTTGCTACCCAATTTCGGCTACAACACTAGCTTCCCTTGTTTTTCTCCTCTTTTCCCTCTTATCTACTCCTTTAAAATTAACTCAGATTAATTATCAATTATCTACCACCTTAGCCGAAATTTTAAAAGAGTTTAATACCAACTAAAGCTCCTCCTTTCAAAGTCCTTTAGCCGTCCATCACCCCCCTCTCTCTTTGACGTCACAAGCAAAAATAAAACCCCAAAATATTGCTTCCCACGCGACTCGAACTTTAAGACCTTCCCTATGCTTGTGGCGTCATTTCTAGAGCCTTAAGTGGCGCCTTGTAGCCACTTTGCTAAGCCTAATTTTATGTCAAATTTCCCCTACATTTTCTCTTAAGACCACCTTCCTTCAGTTCCCTCTTTTAAACTTTAAACTTAATATTTTCCAAGGCATTTCCATCCATAACACATAAGACATCCTATTTCATAAAAATTAAGCAAAAATGCACAAGCCTAATTTCAAGATATTACAGTTCTACCCCCCTTAAAATAATTTCGACCTCGAAATTACCTGGCTAAAACAAGTGAGGGTATTGCTGTCGCATTGCCTCTTCTGGCTCCCACGAAGCTTCCTCCGATCCATGATTGCGCCATAACACCTTGACTAGAGGAACTGATTTCCTTCGTAGCACTTTCACATCTCGCTCCAAGATCTGAATCGGCTCTTCCTCGTAGGATAAATCTGGTCTTAGCTCCACCTCTTCAACTGGAACAACATGAGATGGATCCGATCGATAACGACGTAGCATAGACACATGGAATACGTCGTGTATCTACTTCAACTTCGGTGGCAATTCTAACTGATATGCCACTGGTCCAACTCGCTTCAATACTCGATAGGGTCTTATAAACCTTGGACTTAACTTCCCTTTCCGACCAAATCTCATCACCTTTTTCCAAGGCGAAACCTTAAGAAATACTTGATCTCTCACAGCAAATTCTATCTCCTTCCGTTTCAGATCCGCGTACGACTTTTGCCTATCAGGTGCTTCCTTCAATCGTGCCCGAATTATCTCAACATTTTCCTTAGACTCTGCCACAATCCCTGGACCCAAAACTCGTCGTTCCCCTAATTCAGTCCAACACGTAGGAGTTCGACACCTCCGACCATACAACGCTTCATAAATATTCCTCCAAACTTCCTCTAAAATCCATCAAACAGCCCCTCAACATATCCTCTAACACTTGGATTACCCGTCCAGACTGCCCGTCCGACTGTGGATGAAAAGCCGTAGTGAAATCCAACTTAGTGCCTAAAGCTTGATGTATGGCTTTCCAAAACCGAGAAGTAAACCTTGGATCCCTGTCTGAGATGATTGACACCGGCACTCCATGCAACCTCATAATTTCCGCCACATATAACTTTGCCAACCTCTGCAAAGAATAGTCAACTCGCACTGGTAAGAAATGCGCGGACTTTGTCAACCGATCTACTATTACCCATACCGAGTCCTTCTTAGTAGGCGTAAGGGGAAGCCTACTAACGAAGTCCATGGTAATTCTCTCCCACTTCTACTGCAGAATCATTATCGGCTGAAGCAATCCTGACGGAACCTGGTGTTCAGCCTTAACTTGTTGACACGTCAAACACTTGCCGACAAATTCTGTAACTTCCTTCTTTAGACCAGACCACCGAAATTGTTCCCTTAGATCTCTGTACAACATAGTGCCTCCAGGATGCATAGCATAAGGGCTACTATGCGATTCCTGAAGAATCCTCTGTCTTAGGTCCTTTTTCCTAGGCATACATACCTTACCCTTAAAACACAATACTCCATCACTGGACATACTGTAATCCTCTAAACCACCATTCTGAACTTGCCGCATCTTAGCACTCAAATCCTCATCAGCCACCTGTCCCTCTTTCACCTCATTCAACCACGTCGGCTTAACTTGCAGCCCTGCCAGCAGACTCTCATCATCATACAAACTCAAATGTGCGAACATCGCCCTCAGATCCGACACAACCTTCCAACTTAGAGCATCCGCCACTACATTCGCCTTGCCCGGATGATACTCTATCGAACAATCATAGTCCTTCAGTAATTCCACCCACCTTCGCTGTCTTCGGTTCGGCTCTTACGAGTCGAGTCGTGAGATACTTAAGGCTCTTGTGGTCTGTGTAGATTATCGACTTTTCGCCATAAAGATAGTGCCTCCACACCTTGAGAGCAAAGACCACTGCCGCCAATTCCAAATCGTGAGTCGGGTAGTTAACCTCATGTGGCCTCAACTGCCGAGACGCATAAGCGACTACTCTCCCATCTTGCATCAGTACGCATCCCAATCTTGTATGAGAAGCGTCACAGTACACCACAAAATCCTTTCCCGCCTCAGGCTGGATCAACACTGGAGCTTCCGTCAATACTTTCTTAAGCTTCTCAAAGCTCTCCTGTTGCTTATCCGTCCATACGAAAGGTACTTCCTTCCTCAATAACTTTGTCAATGGCGCGGCTATCGATGAGAATCCTTCCACAAACCTTCTGTAGTAGCCTGCCAATCCCAAGAAACTACGAATTTTCGCCACCGACTTAGGTGGTTTCCAATCCAACACTGCCTCAATCTTTCAAGGATCCACCCTTATTCCTTCTGCGGATACCACATGTCCCAAAAACGCAACTTTTTTCAGCCAAAATTCACACTTGCTGAATTTGGCATAGAGCTTCTTCTCCCTTAGCACTTGTAACACAATCCGAAGATGCTCATCATGTTCCTCTTCAGACTTGGAGTACACTAGGATGTCGTCGATAAACACAACGACGAACCTATCCAAGTAGGGTTAAAAGACCCGGTTCATCATATCCATGAACGCGGCTGGGGCGTTCGTCAATCCAAACGGCATTACTAAGAACTCATAATGGTCGTACCTTGTCCTAAAGGCTGTCTTATGGATATCTACCTCCTTTACCTTCAACTGATGATATCCCGACCTTAAATCGATCTTTGAGAATACTGCCGCCCCCTTAAGCTGATCGAACAAGTCATCTATCCTTGGCAAAGGGTACTTGTTCTTGATGGTCAGCTTATTCAACTGACGACAGTCTATGCACATTCGCATAGTTCTGTCCTTCTTCTTCACAAACAGGACCGATGCTCCCCACAGAGACGCACTAGGTTGGATAAACCCACGATCCATCAACTCTTGGATTTGAGCCTTGAGCTCAACCAACTCCTTTGGTGCCATTCTATATGGGGCAATTGACACAGGAGCTGTTCCCGGTAGCAAGTCAATTCCAAATTCCACTTCCCTATCTGGGGGTATTCCAGGTAATTCCTCCGGAAAAACATCCACAAAATCCCTTACTGTCCTTACTCCACTAACTTCCCCTTCCTTAGCATCCAACGCGCTAACAAAAGTCAAGAAAGCCTTGCACCCTTTCTGAACCATCTTTACAGCCTTAAGAGCAGAAACTACGTTAGACAAGTAGTTTCTTCTCTCTCCTATCATAATTACCACCCCATCCTCTGGGGTGCTTAATTTCATTCGCTTAGCTACACAATCCAATACAGCCCGATATTCCACTAGCCAGTCCATGCCAAGTATGAGATCAAACTCTCTGAAAGGAAGTTCCATCAAGTCGGTAAAAAATACTACGCCTTGAATTTCTAAAGGTACATTCCGAAAGATCTTATTCACCACTACAGTTTGACCTAGTGGGCTTACTACAGTCATCTCCCTAACAGAAAGTTCAGAGGCTATGCCTAGTGTTTCCACTACACTACATGCAACATAGGAATGGGTCGAGCCCACATCAATCAGAGCAACATAAGGTTTACCGAATTCAAGGAACGTACCGGTTATGACATCCGGCGCTTCTCCATCCTCCCTCCTGCGAACCGCGTACACTAGACCCGACTGCCTTGCCTCAGTATTAGCAACACCTCTGCCCGGTGTTCCACGTCCTCTGCCAGCACCATTACCTCAGCCATTCAGACCACGACCTCGCTGAGGCTGCTGTCCACCCCTACCAGCCTGAATAACACTCTGAGCTGCTGGTTGATTCCCATCTGGTTTCATAGGACAGTCCTTAATCATATGATCCTTGGACCCACACTTAAAGCATCCTCCCGTCTTTTTCCAACACTCACCTAAGTGCTTCTTCCCACACTGATCATAAGTACGATACTGCCCTCCTGTAGCAGCTTGCTGACCTCGCGGCCCATCAACTCTAGGCCTCTTTTGAACATTCCCAGATGATCCTGATGGCCCAAAACCTCTCTTTGGCCTATTCCGATCCGTATTCTACCTTACTAAATCTTTAATCCCTTCAGCCACTTTAGCCTTCTCTACTAATGCAGAAAACTCCCGCTCCTAGTGTGGAGCTATCAATAACCTCAGGTCATCCCTTAGTCCGTCCTCAAACCGGACACATCGCTCATGCTCCAAAGCCACTACCCATCGAGCATACCTGCTCAATCTTAGAAATTCAGCTTCGTACTCTGCTACGGACTTGTTCCCTTGAACCAGACCCAGAAAAGTCTTCCTCTACACATCAGTACATCTGGTTCCAACATACTTCTTCTGATACGCCACCTTAACATACTCCCAGGTCAGATCCTCAGCTGTGGCACCATCCCAAACTGTGAGCCACCACTGATACGCTTCATCGCGTAGCAGTGCCACCATTCCTTTTAGTTTCTCCTCAGGAGTCAAATCCAGCTCATCCATAATGCGTTCGGTTGCTTCCAACCAATACTCAGCCGTACTGGGTGCCACACCAGATACGCCACGAAACACCTCAGCTCAGTTGGCTCGGAGTCGCTCGGGTATAGATTTTCGAGCTCCCATATTTCCTCTAGCACCAGCCACCATATTCAGAACTCGCAGCACAGCCTGCGATACAGCATTGTCTCCCATCTGATCTTGCTATTCAGTACCAACAGCTGCTGGTGGTGGTGGTGGTACTTCATTCTCAGATCCTTGACCCGACCTAATGGGTTCCGACACGGTCATTCGGCCTCGACCTCGTCCACGCACATTGCGACCACGTCCCCTAGAGCTCATGTCTATGTTCGCGTTTTAATCTGATTAAGAAATTTTTATGCATTAGTATATGTTCCACTAATTATCCACGAAGAAATTTTTATGAAAGAAGTTTATGAGTAGTTCTTTCGATCAATCAAAGTTTCAAGTTCTCTATCCTAATTCAGAGAAGCACATTCATCCAAACATTCATTCAGTAGTACCTAGCACACACATTCATAACCCTAACATCTTTGTCTTATTCCTATCCTAGGGGTATTTTTGTCATTTTTCCTACAGGGGTATTTTGGTAATAAACCGGGGTAACTTCCAAAAATCCTTATAAATCAAAAGTATTTCAAAATTTGTAAAACTTGGGGGTTCTTTTGAGAATTTATTTTCCAAATCGATATTGTTGCAAAAATTTTTGAAATCGGGGGTCATTTTAGTAATTTTACAAACTAAGGGCATTTAGGTAATTTTGTAAATCAAAAATATTTTGGAAAATTTTCAAACTGAGTTTTGCTATAATTTAAAGGGGTAATTTGGTGATTTTAAAACTAAGGTTTCCATGAAAATACGGCTAGTCCCTTTCGGGTTTTAATTATTGGGTTTAGCCCATGAGTAAGTCCTCTTGGTTAGGGTGAACTGAAACTACGCACCAGGTAGGATTCTAGCGAAGAGGAGGTGAGTCACTGGGACTGCTTAAGTACCAGGCTCTTCCGGATCCAATCCTAGGCATGCGCACAAAGATTGCCACATCCTAACTCGGCGACTTAGCCACAGGTTTGTTTACTTAGGCACTTAAGTCTTATGTAATTATTGGGGTAAACTAGTCCTAGGGTTCAAGTACCTATCATACTATTCTACGTTCCATTTCTACCATTCTACAGTTCATACGATAATTCACACAAATGAATAGAAGTACTTACCTGGTGGACTTCGGGTCGGAGACTTGAGTGCCATGCCTGAAAACCTGCTCTTTTCATAAAAGTTTTTCTCAAAACTTGTTTGGGCCTTATTTAAAAATGTTATGGGCTTTAAACCCAAGGCCGAGAGTTTAAAACTGGGCTCTGATACCAAGCTAAAACACCCCAAACCCGGCCCACGAGCCTTGACCAGATCTGGTATGTTCCTCGATGTGAAACGGTTCAAAATTCTTTTGTTACTTTGGAAAAGCTGTGTGTTTTGAAAGAAAGATTATTTTTGGGTTGGGCTCGAATTGAAAACAAGTTTATCTTATATTGAAAACCATTTATTTTAGGGTGTCCAAAACAACTAGAGGTTATTTGTAAAATTTATTTACTCAATCTTTAATTTGATAACAATTCGTAACATTATAAATAAATAAAAATAAAATAGTTCAACTATGGCCTTATTACATCAAAATTTGAAATCCGAATGAATCCAAAGTATTTAAAATATAACATGTCCAAAATTAAATAAAAGAAAGTCCAAAGTTTAATAAAACTCTGAGTTGAGCACGGCCACCACTAAGCTCCTGCCGACCCGTTCCATCACTGATCGTCACCTGAAAAATATTCCCCAACGGGGTGAGTCAAACAGACTCAATGTGTAACCAACACTAGGATTCAACAATTCAGACATACATTATCATATCACATACATATACATATAACAGATACAGAAATAGTGATGCAACCTGAACCCAAACCTAGATCCCATCCGCTACACATCACCCGTACTAGCCTGCACACCGTGGGGACTACTAAGTCAACCCTCCATCCGCTATACACCATCAAAGGCAATTGCTGCAGTCGACGTGCTCATCGCCCTTATACAATTTGTGGCATAGCCACCAGATAAAATATTTGTGACATGAGTCACCACATTCAGATAATGTGACCGAAGTCACCACATTTAGATATCATGGTATAAAACCACCACATTCACTTCCCCTTTCATAATATCCCATATGCCCCATGTCATGCATAAACCAAGTCGTATTTCTTATTCACATTCTTATAGATTCACATATGTACCATAACAGATCTTATTATAATCCTAGTAGGAGTAGGAAAACGTACCTGAGTACTTGTACCATTGCATGGTACCTTGGCCATATTCTTATACTTTCATATTAACACATATAATAAATTAGAGCCATAAATCTATTAAGATTCAGTGTAGGGTACACACCTGGTGTACTTAGCGAGTTTATTCCAATTCCCGAAAACCTGATCTACTGATTTAGATCTTTAATCCCTATATTCGGCCAACCCTGAACATGTCAGTGAAAAGCCATTCGGCTATGAAACCAAATCCCAAAGGATTAACGTAACCACTTTCTTACCTTGCTGCCGATTTGCCTACTGATCAAATCCCGAAAACTTGCAGTCTTCCTCCCTTGCAATCGGCTAACATTTAATCACTTGACTTGGTTAGTTTCCGACTTTTGAATAAGTAGGAAATAGATCTAAGTTGCTAAATAGGCCTTGGCCGAATGGGTAGATACACTTACCTTGTGAATCTTAAATCCCGAAAATTGTCACTTGACTATGATGATGATGTCGACACCCCTATACACATATGTTAGATCAATTTCTAACATGGAATCATAATAAATGGCCCTTGGCCGAATACTTGTGGCTTACCTTAGATCTTTGAAACCCCGAAGAAAGTCCCAAAGCTTCTTTATAGTCGACTAGAGACAAATCCAAAAGAGTCCTTCATAGTTTTCGGCCCAAGACATTGATAGAGTTAGATTTCCTAGTTTTCGACAAGCCTAAAAGAAAAAGAATGAAAACCGAATGACTATTGGCCCTTACCCTTAGTACAAAAGTCGACAGCACCTTTGCTTGAGTTCCAAAAATATTCCGCTATGGCCTAGATGTGGATCAACGATTTTGGCTCTTGAAGCTTAATGAGGAATCGACTAAGGGGTTTTGACAAAATAAAAGAAGAAAGAGTCACTAGAGAATTCGACAATGGTGAAATAAGGAGTAGGAGGTTTCGGCTAGAACAAATCGGAGAAAAGGAAGACTTTGAGAAGAGAAAAGTGGGATTTCGGCTAGAACAAAAGATGGGGAAGAAAACGAAAGAAAAGATGAACACTTTGCTACCCAATTTCGGCTACAACACTAGCTTCCCTTGTTTTTCTCCTCTTTTCCCTCTTATCTACTCCTTTAAAATTAATTCAGATAAATTATTAATTATCTACCACCTTATTCAAAATTTTAAAAGAGTTTAATCCCAATTAAAGCTCCTCCTTTCAAAGTCCTTTAGCCGTCCATCACCCCCTCTCTCTTTGACGTCACAAGCAAAAATAAAACCCCAAAATATTACTTCCGTCGCGACTCGAACCTTAAGACCTTCCCTATGCTTGTGGCGTCATTTCCAGAGCCTTAAGTGGCGCCTTGTAGCCACTTTGCTAAGCCCAATTTTATGTCAAATTTCCCCTACATTTTCTCTTAAGACCACCTTCCTTCAGTTCCCTCTTTTAAACTTTAAACTTAATATTTTCTAAGGCATTTCCAACCATAACACATAAGACATGCTATTTCATAAAAATTAAGCAAAAATGCACAAGCCCAATTTCAGGATATTACATTACATGAATGGACAAGCTGTGATCCAATAAAGTATATGGTCATCTACAAAATTGAAAGATGAATAGCTAAGTGAATGTGCCAAGAAGAACTATGGCTATGCAATTGAGCTATTAGTAAATTCATATTGATTGTATGTTTTGATTGCTTATATGATAAGTTTATTTGTATATGGCTTACTAAGCTTTTGGAAAGCTTACTTTGTGTATGTTTGTTCTGTTTTATAGATCGACAAAGCTACTGAAGGCTTGGAACCTTCGAGGATCGTCATCACACTACCTAAGCTCATTTTTGTACCTTTTGGAAATGTATATATTAAGTATGGCATGCATAGGCTAGTTGTTTTGGAAATGTTTTGAGATAGATGTATTTAGCCATGTGATATGGCTAGATAAGTGATTGTGTTTTGATATGTGATGCTATACCATATGAAGTTGGTTTTGGTATGATTATATGTCTATGAAATAGTCAAAATTGTGGTAAGAAAATTGATGCTATATGAGCACTATGTGTGATCATTAAAATGATTATATGCATGGTTATACATGAGAATTGGTTGTGCAATTAGTTTACAAATTGGCATGAATAGAAATGAGATGATATGTTGTTCTTTTGACATGATTTTGGTTGCCAATTGAGTATGGAATAATGCCTGTTTGAGATTGTTGGAATGACCCAAGTGTGGGTGGCATTTCAGCCTTGAAATGGCCTATAATTGCCCACACAGTTGAGCACATAGGCGTGTGGCTAGACCGTGTCCCTCGTGGTTATAATTCAAAACAAGTCAGGATCAACCACAGGCTAGACACACGGGCGTGTGACTAGCCGTGTGGTGAAGTTAGTGGCGACCACGGGTGAGGCACATGGGCATGTCCACGGCCGTGTAGACAAGTCAGTATGCATGCCCTATTTTGACACGGCTTAGACACACGGGCGTGTCTGAAGGCCGTGGGAGGCACACGGCCTGCCTATACGGGCGTGTCACCTCTGAAACTTTGAAAAAGTTTTAAATTTCTGAGAATTTCCGTATGTGTTCTGCTTAGTCCCGGTCCTATTCTAAAGCACGTTTGAGGTCTCATAGACCTACTTAAGGGACACTTTGATGTGATTGACCTAGCTATGATATGAGATGTCTGTAACAGTTTCTAATTTGTCCGGTAATGCCTTTAACTCTATACAGGTGATGGTTACGGGTTAGGGGTGTTACAACTTAACACAAAAAGGAACTTAGACAAACTTTGTAGAGTTGAGAATTGCTTCTGGAATGCTAGATCAACTACTCGTACTACCTAGAATCTGCTATACTTGAGCACAGAGAAAACAAACCACACGCTGAGCAAATACGCTTAGTGGTATTTCCATGATTCAAACCCAAACAATGCATATTTAAAACACATGTATACATTCAATCCAATGCCAATTCATAAATCATGTTTATATAATTTCATGGAAATCACTTCCAAAGCATTATAAACATACATATATCTTCGTATTAATTCACTACAGCACTATGAAAGCATACTAACTAATTATCATTCATTTCACAAGTTACCTAATCACTTCATAATACTAGTCATATATAATTATATCTATTCATCTATTAATATCAACAATTTCAAATACATACTCAATTTCATATATGATTTCAACCATTTCCCAAGTTATTGACTCTTTCATACTTACTCAGCCTCCAGGGCTCATTTTTAGTTCTTTTTCTATACTGATCCATATCACATTTCCGTTTCAAATTTCCATTTAGCCAAGTTATGTTTATGTAACCCTATTAACAGATATGAACTTAAACAGATACGTAGATCCGTCACCCCGGGTTGTTCGGCAACTATTACACTATATCAATAGCTAATAAGGTAACCCAATTTTTGGATTCATTATATACATTGTTCAAATCATATTTAAACATATATAAATAATCCATCAATATACTAAATCATCATATAAACAACACATTTCAACTCAATTTCATACAAATTATCACATACCAATCAATTCATACAACTTTCTATTCTATTCAATTTAGTCACTATCTTGATACTTAATCTAAATCGTAGCAATTCAATTCAATTCAATAATACAATAACAACTCACCTCAATAGTATATGATGCAAAATAACATGAATATATAATGATTAAATTGGTCCCATATCATAGAAATACAAACCAAAATTTCGAGCTACTTATAGACGGCTTTTGATTTCCCTTTTCCTCTCGAAGGTTCTGAGTCAATGTTAGCTAAATAAAATCATAAAACATATAATAATATCAAATTTCATTCAAATCAGACTCAATAACAATGTCAAATATATTTTACAATTTATTCAATTTAGTCTCTAAACACGAGACAAACATGACTTTCAATCTAAAGCTTTGTATTGAAATTTTGATTTCACAATTACTCATTTGGGACCTCCTATATCTTATTCCTACAGAAATTTCATGTCAATTTTTCATTTTATTCAGTTTGGTCCCTAATGTACGAAACAAACAATTTAGCTTTAAAATTTAATCCTTTTCTTAATCTAAGCTTAATTTCTATCAATTTCACACCTAAATCATTTAATTCTCAACAATGGAATCTCATAAAAACTTCACCAATCGATCAAATTGATCTTTTGGGTTAGCTTAATCAAGCTTCCAAGATAAAAAAAACATCTATAAAAATAAAAGAGAAATGGATAAGGACTTACTTGAATTAAGGACTAAAAGTTTCCAAACCCTAAGAATAGCGTCAACATTTCTATTTTCTTAGAATTCAGTTGGAGAAGAAGAGTTCTATCTCTCTTTCCACTTAATTTTCTCTTATATGGTAGGGTTAATTTGCTAATTAACTTAATTAACTTAATTAACCATATTTTAGTTAAACAAATCTTAATTCAATTAAGTTAATGGCCATATAATCATACCATCCACTAACACTTACTTTGGCATGGTTTAAATGTTGTTTTGGACTTTTTGTTAATTGAAATTTAAGTTCTCAAGCTATGTTGTAATTAAAATTGGACTTTATGATTTAGTTTCTAGGCCCTAATTAATCACAATTTCGGCTAAATTGACCATCGAAATTTCAATCAATCTATATAATAACTCTATAAATATCCTTATTTAATATTTACGAACTTATTCTACAGAAATGAGGTCCCGAAATCGCAATTTTTGATACCTTTGGAAATCGGGTCGTCACAAAATATGACAAGAGAACAAGTTTCAAAGATTAATAGCTTAGATTTCAAGATTCATTCTTTCATTCTTCTTGTATTCATACCTTTTACTTAGGCATTTATTAGGTTTAGTTTAATTTCTTCATCAAAGTGTTTATTTGCAATTGAGCAATCTTTAACTTGTAAAAACACCATATAAAAGTGAACCTTTGTCTGCCAATCATTGTTTTATTTATGAGAGTTGTCTTAAGATTTTGGGTTTAAAATATAAAGCTGGAATTAGTGGTTCTATCTTAGCGTTTAAAAGATAGGAAGATCGCAAATGTTATTCCTTGTCCTTGAAATATATAAATTCTAAAGAGAGAATTAGCAAAATCCTTAGCAAAAGAAGCTAAGGTAGGGGAGGTATGCAATTAAGGTTGGACCATTATAGATACTTGTATCAATTTATTTCCATCTTCCTAATATTTTGGAGATTTTTAAACACTACTTTACCTCCTATTGGTATTATCAAGCTTTATCAGATAGTCAACTTGAGAATCTTTTTCACTACCTTATAGTCATAAACTGTAACACCCTTTTTCTCGACCCGATCACCGAGTTTGAGTATCAAGTGTCACACTTAACCCAAATTACCACTAAGTTGTAACAAGTTAATTTAATTATGTTTGCTTATATAATTAGATAATACCAACTTATACATACATGGCTACTAATTAATCTTATGAAATTTCAAGATTTACATCAAATTCCAAAAATTAAACTTTTATTTTATCCCTTATCATACAAGCACTAAGTTCTTACAAACTTTCTACCTTATAAACCCAACAATTATTCACATATATTAAAGTAAGACTTTAATACAAATACATTAAATTAATCTCTGAGCCGTGGCCTCTAGGGGTGTCCACTATATGCATGATACGGTTACAATGTCGATCACGCGAGCCTGGCGGTGTCTAGCTTAGCCTCTTCACAAGCTTTGAGTCTGTCCTTAAGCCTACATTCAAGGTAAAACTCATATAAGTTTAGCTGAACGTAGTTAAATTATGTACATCAGTATTCTTAAAAACTCTATATCTTTTCAGAAAATAGAAATAAAAGCACAACATTTAAAACTCCCTCAGTATCTTAAGAGATTCTGTAGACTTTCTGGTGTAGCCAATATATTACATTCTCTGAGCCAGTTGATGGTGGACATATCCCCTGATTAAGACATAGGCATGCTCTTCCAATAACAATTTCTTCTAGGACTCAGCCCCGTCTCGCGTCATCTTAAATTCCTAATTTACCTTTCCTGGTTTGACTCTTTGAAGATGATCAAGTACACGATTATACAAATTCATAATTACTATTGGTGGATTAACAGATATCTCCCCACAACTGTAGATTCTTACCTTATCCTCTTCATTCCCTATTGACTTATTATGGACTTGTTGCCTTACCCCGACAATTACCTTCTTAGGGCTTTACCTATTGCATGAAACTATCCTTGTAAGGAAATCTATTTAATGATACCCACATTTATGGCCTGGAATATGAGATATGGCTAATGATTAAACACCCCCTTTTTTGCAGACTTGCACTTATAAGACAATCTCATGGGACTTTTCCCACTTCAGACCAATTACCAGGAACTCCCGTTAACAGATACTTCACGATGACTACCTCTTTCTTAGATTGTCCTCAACAGACTTCCATATTTGATAGTCCAAAGTGGACTTTCATATGCTAGATAGCCCTAACCAGCATCTTCTCCCTTGTAAATCCCTAGCGAACTCTCCACTTAAGATAATTCTTGGAGGAGACCCCTTCTAAAAGGGTCCTTGGCGGGCTTTTCGTGATCCTAGCGGCCTCTTTACCCACAGATTCTTAGGATAAAAACTTGCCTCGTTGACTCACTTTGTCACACCCAATGCTGGTTTACTCGCCAAACACTGGCGGACTCATGATGATGGATACTTGTGTACTTTGAAGGAAATACCCTTCTTTTCACATCTATCACATTTAAAAACTTCTACCAATTTCTCTTACCTTTGCATTTTGGTGGTTCATCTCATTAACATACTTGCTAGTGTCCTTAGACGTGCCAACAACATTGTGTCGAAGTACTCACCATGTGAGTCATACAGTGACTTTCCTTCTTATGTCCTGATAGGTTTTCCCATTCACTTCTCTGTCGGACTCAATTCCACCATAGGTTGTACTTGTTCACCACTACATCATGCCATGGCTACCCATGCACTTTTGATTCTAAAGAATCAAAAACACTATTCGAGGTACTATCTTGAAAAACCTATATATTGTTTACATAGTGTCGCCCTGAAAGACCTATATATTGTTTAACAGTGTCACCCTCAAGGACCTCTATATCATCATCACGGTGTTGCCCCGAAGGACCAGTTGAATACCATCATCATGATGCCGCCCTGAAGGACCAGTTGATAACCGTCGCGTGATGTCACAAAACTCCATTGAATCCCATAACAATCCACACATTTCTCATTTATATCAATTTTCTTTATCTTCATCAACCCCATCAAGGTAACTCCCTCCCTACTTTGCATATTAAAAACATGCATTTCATGCATAACTTTCCAAATACTTTCACATTAGGAAGTATGCCACACTTTGATACATCAATATATATTTGTATCCTATAGAACACACTTCCAAACTTTTATGAACTATACAACCCTAAACATGCATGTCATACTTATTCATTGAAATCATGTACTACCATAGGTTTCAAATAGAATACAAAGCAAATGTAGACACAGGTCACAAAAGTAATCCATCAATCACCCAAAAGTATAGTACGAAAACTCACCTTAAATCCTCCATCCTTGCAAGCTTAGCTCATCCAATACCAGAGCCTCCTTTTCCTTACAGGTAAGCATGACAACCCGTACGCTAGTTAAACCAAGGGAAATAAACTCAGAAACCCAGAACCTGGTCTTATGAAGGACGTTCAGTAAAGATTTCAAAAATCTTACTTTTCTTTTATAAGTTTCATGAGTATAGGAAGATAGGAAGACTTACTAGTTCCTCAGATTCTCTACTTCTATATTTCAAATCCAATGATCATTGCCCTATACAGTGTTCTTCTTAACTTCCTCTTCTTCAAAGCAACCAAAGAAGGCGATGCAAATGAGAAATTACAACAATACTAGGAAGAATTTTTCTTCTGCAGAATAAGGCTTCTCACCCAAATATATAACTCTTTTTGCACGGTCTCCAAACCTCAATTTGCCATCCACCGAAAATCATTGTGTCTCCCACGATGGAACCAACCGGTTTCATCTTAACCAAACTAGAATTAAAACTCAACTAATTGCCATTCAACCACTAAAATTTCCAAATTGCTTAATAGACACTGCCAACTTCCCATTTTATTCAACAAACACTACACACACGATATCGGTAATGCTGAAAAGCCAAAAAGCCGAAAGTGGCTAAATAGGCCCACCAAACTTGTGGGCCCAAAATGACAATGGTTGATATGTGAGCATGAATAATCAATGCGCATGAACGGTTATATGATTGGATCATAATTGAGCCCAATGGGCTATAAGAGCATGAAATTGGTTTAATGGGCTATACGACATGAAATGGGCTTAATGGGCCTTAATAGATTTTAGAAATATATGTTAGGGTTTAGTGGACTCTAGGCCTAGTTTGATGATTAGCTCACTTCGGTAATCTTCATCAACTGTCACTTTGGGTTACTCCTTAATCAACTAGTCGATATTCTGTAGGATCTTTCGATACATCCACTAGAATAATGAGTTAGCTAGGACTACTTATCATTCGACCTTACAGTCCATATCAGTTTGGAGTTAAGGTATTCATGGATAGACCATATCAATTTTGGGTTAATCCCCACCTTGATAACTTCCTAGGGTTTTAGGTTCTTCCCTTCCAAAATAGTTGATCTGTTAATTAACCCTACAAAATAGTTAATAGATCATACCTCCAATCGCTAATCCCCCATAAATGGATTAGTTCCTCATGGTTTTTTTAAATAGTATAGAATTGATATAAACCGTAAACATGATAAATGAATCAAAGTATAAAGTTTAAGAACAAGCTTGATTTGTATTATGAATGAAAGTGACTCCACAAGGTTTAATCACATCCACAAATCAGATCTCCTAAAATAAAACAAAGAACAAACTGAAAAATAAATCTACAACCTCGGGAAAGAAAAACTTAAACTAAAATTAAAATAGAGATTCTAAACTAAGTAATTGGTGTCCATTACATGTGTCAAATGAGCCTATTTATAGATTTGAGGTGGTCGTCACTCTTAGCACTAGGTTAGTTGACTTTTCTGAGCTTTAAGTTTTATTGTGCGGGCCAAAATGCCCCATGGCTCATATTAATTCCCATCCAAAGTCGATGTTAGACACATAAGGACCTGTGATGCGACATAAAAGTCAGTATACTTTTCATTGGGATGTCATCAAGGTATTTCGCGACACCCTTAGCCTGTGTCATGACATTGAAGGCAATCTCAGAATTGCACTATTCTTCTCCCCATATTGCGACATAGTGACCATTATCAGTTTAGCATGCCTTCTAATGGTCTGCTAACTACCTTTGGACGTATTAATGTCTAGAGTGTAAATAATGAAACAAAAGGTATATGTAAACGAGGCGGTATCCGCAAGTTTATGGGTCAAGTTGTAATATAGTTACAACGAAGTATGTGAGTGCTCCAAGGATCGACCTAAAAGAGGCTTCATATCAATTTCAACCTAAACAGCAAAAGGTCTAATTAGTACTCGAAATAGGTTATATTACGCAAATATAATTAAAAGGGATTTTTAGGATGTTTTATAATAATAATAATATAACAAATAAATAATTATCGAGAAATTCAAAAGTAGAATTAATCAAATTTAATTAGGGGTGATTATCTCGCTTCCGTAATCTTCATCAACTATCGCTTCGAGTTCCTCGTGAATCAACTAGTCGATATACTAGCAGGATCTTTTGATATGTGCACTAGAATAATGACTCAGCAAGGACTACTTATCTTCCGACCTCATTGTCCAGTCTGATTTGGGGTTAAGGTATTCACAGATAGGCCATGCCAATTTTGGTTTAATTCCCACCTTGATAACTTCCTAGAGTCGTCAAGCCTAGGGCTTTAGGTTCTTCCTTTCCCAGACAATTGATCCATTGAGTAACCCTACAAAGCAATTAGTAGATCATACCTCCACTCGCTAATCCCCTATAGAGAGATTAGTTAATCATGGTTTTCGTAAACAATATAGAATTGATATAAAGCGTATACATGATAAATGAATCGAAAGTATAGAGTTTAAGAAAAACCCTGATTTTTATTATCAATGAAAGTGAATCCATAAGGTTTGATCGCATCCACAAATCAGATCTCCTGAAATAAAATAAAGAACAAAGTGAAAAATAAATCTAAAACCTAAGGAAAGAAAAAATTTAAACTAAAATTAAAAGTGAGATTCTAAGCTAAGTAATTGGTGTCCATAACATGTGTCAAATGAGCCTATATATAGATTTGAGGTGACCTCGTCCTTAACCCTAGGTTAGCTGACAATACCGAGCTTTAAGTTGGATTGTGCGGACCAAAACTCCCCCTGACTTGTATTAATTCCTATCTAGATTTGATGTCGCGACACATCAGGACCTATGTCGCGATATAGAAGTCAGTATACTTTTCTTTGAGATGTCTTCAGGGGTATGTCGCGACACCCTTAGGCTATATAGCGACATTTAAGGCAGTGTCAAAATTCCTCTATTTTGCTCCCTATGTTGCGACATCCAACCCTCTTTGTTGCAACATAGTGACCAATATCGATTTAGCATGCCTTCTAATGTTCTCCTGCTCACTTACAAAGTTCATTGGCTCACCCTTTGGCCTTATTCGGCCTCCAAGGTTAATAAAAGACTCAATCTACACATTTAATTAAATTAACTAAACTTAATAAAACATAATTATAACCTAATGAATGCTCACTTTCAAGCTCCTAAAGTGCAATGTTTAGTTTAATCTGCTATATTGAATTATGGCAGATCAAAGCCCTTATCACGACCAAAGTTTCCTCCTTCAAAGACATTGTCATGACCTCAGGAGCATTATTTCTCTCCGTCAGCTTCCCCACAATGGAATTGAGCATCCCTCGCATCTCTTTCATATTAGAACCAAGAGAATCCAACACCACTTCTTTGAGTTGCTCCTAATTCGAGTCCAACTCTACAGTGCATCCCTCGATCATCTAGATTGTAACACCCCTAACCCGTGTCCAAAGTCGAGACCAGATACGAGGAATTACCATGCTTAACATTGCTTGAACATGCAATAATAGGTTAAACAAATTTCATTTAAACCTATCTCTTGCTCATTCTCGACCTACGAGGCCCTAAACATACCTCCGACAGGTTTCAAGATTTTACCGGAGACTTTTACGAACTTGGAAAAACTTTTCATCAAAACAGGGGCCACACACCCGTGTTGATCTAGGGACATGCCCGTGTGTCCCTAAGACATGCACGTGTCTTCTACCCATGGTAGCCAGTAACTTATTTCACATGGCCAAACACATGCCCGTGTCCCTAGCCCATGTCCCTCACACAGCCTTGACACGCCCGTGTCTTAACCCGTGTGCGAAAACGTTGGCATTCTGTTTATGACATCATCACTCCCCTATGGCCACACGGCCAAGGAACACGCCCGTGTCCTTAGACCGTGTGTCGAATTAAATTCTACATTTAATATGCAGACTTCACATGGCCTAGGCAAACGCCCATGTCCTAGGCCGTGTCATCCACACGGCTGAGATACACGACCGTGCCTCTGCCCGTGTGTTTACTACTGAGCATACTGACTTGTAAACCTAAGAATGCAAGGGAACACACGGTCGATCAACAAGCCTATGGGGCTGACCGTGTGGACAATTAGATGGCTATCTACCAAGCCATTACCACCTTATCAAGCATTCACACTCATACTAAACAACTCATAACCTAAAAGCACATCCAAAAACTCAATTCATAACATTCACACAAGCATAAACTTCATAATTCCATCATAATTGAACATATAAAGAATCAAGTATTCGCCCAATTCTAATGACCATTTACAAAATGACTTTGATACATACATAGCCAACACTTTGGCTAACAATTACGACCTAACAAAAACCCGCCATACTCAAAATAAGTCTAAATTGTTATACCAAAGTGATGTCGATAGTGTGATTTCTGAACTCCAACGTTCCACGTTCCTCAAGTTATCCTGGAAATACTACAAGGAAAAAGGGAAATGAAAAGGGTTAAGCATAAAGCTTAGTATGTTTGCATGGAAATAAACTGCAACAATAAGCTCACAATATAATCTATCCATGGTTTAACAAACCATACACAAGTCATAGGCTTCTTGCCATACTTACTCACACTTGCCCTTAATTAGCACATACCATGCCACATATCGTAATCGTTTCTTTGTGACTCATTCACGAGTACCTGTATTCACTCATTCACCTGACTTTAGTACAAATCTCTTTTCTACTTCTAAACTCATCTACTTATCCCATTGATCACTAGGGATAATCAAAGACTCATATTTATCGTCATTCATATAGGAACTAAGCCAATGCCACATCCTAGAGGTGGTCTTATATGGAGTCACCTCTGAATGCCGATGCCATATCCCGGGTATGATCTTATACGAAATTTCACATCAAGTATCGATGTCATATCCCATATATGGTCTTATACAGGACCTCAACTTGGTGCGGAGGCCATGTCCCGGACATGGTCTTATACGAGACCTTATACATTACATATATCGATGATAGCATTTTCATATTCAATATAGTTCACTAGGACTCCAACATCTCATTCAACATCAATTGCTCAATTTAGTAGAGCATCATGCATCAATATAATGCTAAGCATTCTCAAACATGCTAACATAAATGGTGAATCCATCACATACAAACTTACCTCGATTTCAAAATGAGCTAGATCGTCGGTCTATTTCGAGACTTTATTCTTTCCTCGATCAAGGTAAATTCTTGGTTCTTTGTGGTCTATAATAGCAAATTAGCTTATTTTAATCATCACATTAATAAAAGCATTTTAATAATCATGCTTTGGCAAAATTACTATTTTGCCCCTAAGCTCGAAAAATAATTCTAATCATATTTCTACCTTCAACAAGCCTAGGTGAACATTTAATACTCTTATGGCTATCATCAAAATCAACTTGTCACACAATTATTACCATTTTTATAACCTTTACAATAAGGTCCAATTAGGTGTTTTTATGACAACACATTTCACAAAAGTCGTTCATCTAACAACCAAGACTCATTTTCTTCCATAGAAATGCACCATGAAAGATCTCATGGAAAAACTCTATACGCTTTACCATATTGCAAATTAAACCCCTCATTTGAAAGCTTAAGCTTTAGGGGTTCCAAAAATACAATTATCTTCAAGAAAAATCATCAAAATCACTTACTAGGATAGAGGAGAGCTTGCTGAAAATTTGAGCTTTCAAAAACCCCTATTTGCTTGCTATTTTCGGTGGAGAAAGATGGAGAGAAAAGATGATATATTTTCTTTCTTTCTTTTATTAATACAAGTCAAACTGGTCACCAACTATCACCAACTTTGACCAATTTTTGTCCATCTTTGTCTCCTATCTTAGCCTATGGCCGACCAACCATATACAAAGGGGTAAATTGCCTTTTAAAGACCTCCAATAACAATCTATGGCTATTTGGCACCTTTAGCTTATAAAATGGAACTTTCGCACTTTATGCGATTTCGTTCATTTTCGCGATTAAACATGAAATCGATAAAATTAAAGCACCAAAATTTTTATGCACTAATGTAATCATGCTCTGACTCATAAAATAACATGAAAATGATTTTTTCTAACCTCAGATTAGTGATCCCGAGATCACTGTTCTAACTAACCCCTAAATCGGGTTGTTACAATTCTCCCCCTTAAGGATTTTCGTCCCCAAATATCTTACCGGTGAAAAGGTTGGGAAATTGGTTTCTCATCATTTCCTTGGGCTCCCATGTAGCCTCTTCTATTCCATGCCTTTGCCAGAGTACTTTCACAAGGGCTATGCTTTTGTTTCTTAATTGTTTGGCCTCTCGCACCAAAATTTTAACCGGCTCTTCACCATAAGTCAAATCCGATTGTAACTCAACCTCTGTCAGTACTATGACATGCGAAAGGTCTGAACAGTATCGACGCAACATGGATACGTGAAAGACATCATGAATTTTTTCCAGCTCAGGTGGCAAGGCCAACCGATAAGCTACCGGTCCTATCCTCTCGGTAACTTCATAAGGTCTGATAAAACGCGGACTCAATTTGCCTTTACAGCCAAATTTAAGGACTTTCCCCCAAGGTGATACTTTTAGGAACTCTTTATCACCCACTGTGAATTCAATCTCTTTCCTTTTCAAATTCGAATAAGACTTTTGTCTATCTGAGGCGACTTTCAAACACTCGTGAATCACCTTTACTTTCTCTTCAGTTTCTCTAATCAAATCGACCCCATGAATCTGTTTCTCTCTGAGTTCCGACCAATACAAGGGCGTTCGGCACTTACGCCTATACAATTCCTCATAAGGCGCCATTTTCAAACTTGACTGAAAATTGTTGTTGTAGGCGAATTCTACCAACGGTAAGTATTTCTCCCAATGACCTTGGAATTCCAAAACACAACATCGAAGCATGTCTTCGAGTATCTGAATTACTCTCTCTGACTGCCCATCAATTTGTGGATGGAAGGCTGTATTGAAACACAATTTCGTGCCCAAGGCCTCTTGCAACTTTTTCCAAAATTGTGATGTGAATCTCAGATCTCTATCCGAAATGATCGACAACAGTACACCATGAAGTCTTACTATCTCTGACATGTACAAATCCGCCAATTTATCAAGTGAATAATCGACTCGTACTGGTATGAAATGGGCTGAATTTGTGAGTCTATCAACCACTACCCATACCGCGTCTTTCTTCTTTAGAGTCAACGGTAAGTGTCACGAAGTCCATGGTAATACGGTCCCATTTCCACTCAGGAACCCTAATGGGCTGAAGTAAACCCGAAGGTACTTGACGTTTAGCCTTTACTTGTTGACAAATCAGGCATCTCGATACAAACTCGGAAATGTCTTTCTTCATACTAGGCCACCAATACCATTTCCTCAAGTCATTGTACATCTTAATGCTCCCCGGGTGCACAGTTAAACATCCGCTATGCGCTTCATGCAAGATCTTACGAATAAGTTCATCATTTCTGGGTACTCAGACCTTATCTCAAAACATCAGACATCCATCAGGATTTACTTGAAAGTCTAACTCAACATTTGACTCACATAAAACTCTTTTGGCTTGTAAGTCGTTATTAGCTTTCTGAGCTTCATAAATCTCTTAGAGGAATAATGGTCTAGCCCTCAACTTGGCTGAAATGGAACCATCATCCAACAAAGTCATCTGAGTATTCATGGCTCTCAGCGCAAACAATGATTTTCTGCTCAAAGCGTCAACGACTACGTTCGCCTTTACCAGATGGTAGTCAATCACTAACTCATAATCCTTAATCACCTCCAACCATCTTCTTTGCCTCAAATTCAATTCTTTTTGAGTCAACAAATATTTTAGGCTTTTATGGTCAGTCAAAATCTGACACCTTTCACCATACAAATGATGTCTCCAAATCTTCAACTTAAACACAATTACGGCCAACTCTAAATCATGAGTCGGGTAACTTTTCTCGTGTGGATTTAATTGCCTAGAGGCCTATGCAATCACCTTACCCTCTTGCATAAGTACGCAACCCAATCCGTTTAGGGATACATCACTGTAAACCACAAATTCTCTTCCAGGGTCAGGTTGCACCAAAACAGGAGTCTCAGTCAATAGCGTCTTCAGTTTTTCAAAACTTTGTTGACACTTTTCTGTCCAATCAAACTTCACATCTTTTTGCAATAATCTAATCATCGGGGTAGCTATAATGGAAAACCCCTTGACAAAACGCCTATAATAGCCGACTAGGCCTATAAAACTCCTTACTTCAGTTACGCTCCTCGGCTGTTTCCAATCAACAATTGCTGAAATCTTACTCTAATCTACTCTAATTCCATCTCCCAAGACAATGTGCCCCAAAAATCCTACTTCCTTAAGCAAAAATCCACTCTTACTCAACTTGGCATACAATTGTTTCTCCCTCAAGACTTGCAGAAATGTACTCAAATGCTCGGCATGCTCATTCTCATCTCAAGAGTAGATTAGTATGTCGTCAATGAAAACCACAACAAATTTATCCAAGTATGGCCGAAAATGCGATTCATCAAATCCATGAAGATCGCAGGGGCATTCGTCAGACCAAAAGGCATGACCAAAAATTTATAATAGCCATACCTATTCCTAAATGCAGTTTTTGGTACATCCGAGTCCTTGACTCTCAGCTGATAGTATCCGGACCTCATATCTATCTTGGAAAATATCGTGGCCCCCTTCAATTTATCAAATAAATCATCGATCCTCGGCAATGAGTACTTGTTCTTCACAGTTACCTTGTTGAGCTACCGATAATCGATGCATAATCTCATAGAACCATCTTTCTTCTTGACGAATATGACAGGAGCACCCCACGAAGAAAACTCGGCCTTGCGAAACTTTTATCTGTTAGTTCTTGCAACTGTGCTTTCAACTCTTTTAGCTCGATTGGAGCCATTCTATATGAAACAATAGAAATAGGGGCAAAACCCAAAGTTAACTCAATCCCAAATTCAATCTCTCTAACCGAAGGTAGCCCTGGCAACTCTTCCGGGAAAACATCTGAGTACTTGCATACTATGGATACCGACTCCATTTTCAAATTAGTCTCTTCAGTATTCAACACAAAGGCAAGGTAAGCCTCGTACCCCTTCCTTAAAAACCTCTGAGTCGACAAGGTTATTATCACTACTGGTGATCTATCTTGCTTATCTGATTCAACACGGATAAGATTCCTATTTTCAATAAACTTCTTCCCATGATTCACAATTACATCATGAGTAACTAACCAATCCATCCCAAGGATGACATCAAACTCATCAAATGCAAATAACATAAGATCCACCGGAAAACTATGACCCTTAATCATCAAAGGGCAACCTTTGCAAACTCTATCAACCAACACATATTTGCCTAGAGGATTAGACACTCATATTACAAATTCGGTAGACTCTATAGGCATGTTCATGCTAGAGACTAATTTCAAGCATATGTATGAGTAGGTAGATCCCGGATCAATTAAAGCTATAACAAGAGTATCATAAAGAGAAAATATACCTGAGATTACGTCGGGGGAAGATGCTATTCACGAGCACGAATGGCATATGTTCTCGCCGGTGCTCTACCCTCGACTCTTGTAACTTGAACTCTAGATGGATTCTTGTTACCCATTTCACTTCCTGGGTTTTTCTGTGATCTTCCTCTAGCAGTACTTTTCAGTCTTGCATTCTGACACTTCTCTTTCTCGGGGCAATGTAACACACCAAACCCGGCCCAAACGTTACTATTAGATCTGGTATGCTACGGGTTTAACGTTAAAAACTTCACTTGGATGATTTTTGGAAATTCAGTTTGCTTATTTAGGTATTCGCTAAAATAAGTGATATTTGAAGAAAACCTTTGCTTTTTCTTTGGAACGTGTTTGTAAATCCCATATTATTACTTCTTATAGAGAAGTCTTTGAACATAAAATTTGAATTTTAAAAAAAAATAGAATAAAGACATTAACAATTATAATTTAAACCTAAGCTATGGAGCCTTATTACATAAATAGTCCCAAAATTAAAAACTTAAAGGAAAACTGAAAATAGTTTATGAAAATATAAGACTTGATGGCCCCTTGAGTCCGCCTTGGCTCCCATGTCCACGATCTACTGCTCATCTGAAAAGTCGTGGAAAATAAAGGGGTGAGTCACCAAGACTCAGTGTGAAAATCCCGAAAACACTTAAAAGGCTTGAGGCCTACAAACACATTATGGGCCTTGGCCCATACACAATGGCATCAGAATAATTACATGCAACATGGCCCAACCCAACTTAAAAGTCCATCCTCTACACACCAGCCCGTACCAGCCATCACACCTCGGGGATTTCTACAATCAACCCACCAACCGCTACACACCATATCGACAGTCATGCTGTCAGTTAAAATGTCGATCACCATGTGACCTTATAATACACTGTGGCAGAGCCACCAATCGGAACCATTATCACCTCTGGCTGGACCACGACCTCACTGTGGTTGCTGACCACCTCTTCTCGGCTGTACATTCCCTTGACCTGTAGGCCCTTCACTGCCCCGTTGCAGCAGACAATTCCTAACTTGGTGGTCCGTAGATCCACACCTAAAGCACTTCCCACTGCCTGCCCAACACTCACCTACGTGGAATTTACCACATCGAGCACACTTCTGTGTCTGATTAGTAGCAGCAGGGCTCTTATCCCGTCTCGGCCCGTCTGACCTAGGTCTTTTTCGATTACGCTCAGCTACCCCTGATGATCCAAAATTTCTCTTACTTCTATTCCTATCTCTATCCCGATTTAATTTTTCTGTCCGCTTAACCTCCTCAGCTACCTTAGCTTTTTCCACAAGCACAGCAAATTCCCTCTCCCGCTGTGGTGCTATCAATATACGCAGATCGTCCCTCAGACTATCTTCAAATCGAACACACGGTTCATGGTCTGTGGCCACCATCCCTCGAGCATAACGGCTAAGGCGTAAGAATTCCGTTTCATACGCAGCCACCGACCTACTTCCTTGCACCAGATTCAGAAATGCTCTACGCTGCGCATCTACATAACTTGTCCCAATGTATATACTCTGAAACGTCGTTTTGAAGAAATCCCAAGTGATACGGTCAGCCACCATGCCATCCTTAACTGTATGCCACCATTGATAAGCTTCGTCCCGTAGGAGAGGTACAACCCCTTTCAGTTTTTCCTCTTCCGTGAAATCAAGATCATCCATTATACGCTCAACCACCTCCAACCAATACTCGGGGCTATACCAAAAATTCCCCTAAACATCTCCGCCCCATTGGCTCTAAGTCGCTCCGACACCAATTTTCGGGCTTTTGTGCCCATGCCTGCCCCAGCAACCCTCTCTAAAACCCTTAACATCGCCTGAGATACCGTATCAACTCTGGCCGTCTGGTCCTAAAATTCCACCTCCGCAACTGGTGGAACCTGCATCTCGTTTCCAAACTCATGGCCAGATCCTACTGGTTCTGACACAGCCATCCTACCCCTACCACGGCCACGCGGTGGACGTCCACGACCCCTTGTACTCATTCTAGCGATTCGCGTTTTTCTGATTAGAAATTTTATGAATTATTAATTTTTTCACTGATTAACCACGAACAATCTTATGGACAGTAGTTTCAAGAGTAGTTCTAGGAACCACATACATTCAATCATCATACATCAACACACAAGTAGCATCCATGAACCCACATTCATCACATAAGGGTATTTTCGTCATTCCACTACCCAGGTGTATTTTCGTAGTTCTTTCCTACAGGGTATTTTTCATAATTTCCTTAAAATAGAGTATCTTGGTGATTTTTCAAAATAGAGATATTTTGATATATATATATTTATATATATATTAAACAGGGGTATTTTGAAAAAATTTAATTTTTTTTCAAATCGATGGTCTTTTTTTGGTAATTTCACAAATTCTGATACTTTTGTAAACCGGGTACTTTTGTAAATCCAGAGGTTTTCGGGTGAATTCAAAACATGGGTATTTGGGTAATTTTGCCAACCAGGGGGTGTTTCGGTAATTTTACAAATCCAGGGTATTCGGGGAAATTTTCACAAATCAAGGATATTTCGAAAATTTTACAAAACTTAGGCGGTATTTTAGTAATTTTGCAAAATAGGGTGGCTGGTCCCTTTCGGGTTATAATTATAAATTTTGGCCTGTCAACTAGTCCTCTCAGCTAAGGTGAACAGTCACTACGCACCAGGTAGGATTCCAGCGAAGAGGAGGTGAGTCACTATGACAGCTTAAGTACCAAGCTCTCCCTGAATCCAATCCTAGACATGCGCATGCCTGTTGCCACACCCTAACCCAGCGACTGGATTATGGACATGTTTAGTTAGATTAAGTTTTATGAGTTTGAGGAGTTGTTTAAACTAGTCCGAGAGTCCATTAATTCCTATCATACTAGTCTACGTCCATGAAGCCCATCAAACCCAACATGCATATCAAATCAAGAGTTAAAATACTTACCTGCGTGGATCGGGTGCTGGTAGACTCGAAGGCCATAACTCAATCGAAACTTTTCTCAAGATCAATTTTTCAAATCACTACTGGACCCATTTCACAGCCCGAGTTGTGCAACTGGGCTCTGATACCAAAAATGTAACACCCCAAACCCAGCCCAAACGTTACGACCAGATCTGGTATACTACGGGTTTAACGTTAAAAACTTCACTTGGATGATTTTTGGAAATTCAGTTTGCTTATTTAGGTATTCGCTAAAATAAGTGATATTTGAAGAAAACCTTTATTTCTCTTTGGAACGTGTTCGTAAATCCCATATTATTACTTCTTATAGAGAAGTCTTTGAACATAAAATTTAAATTTTAAAAAAAAAATAGAATAAATACATTAACAATTATAATTTGAACCTAAGTTATGGAGCCTTATTACATAAATAGTCCCAAAATTAAAAACTTAAAGGAAAACTGAAAATAGTTTATGAAAATATAAGACTTGATGGCCCCTCGAGTCCGCCTCGGCTCCCATGTCCACGATCTACTGCTCATCTGAAAAGTCAGGGAAAATAAAGGGGTGAGTCACCAAGACTCAGTGTGCAAATCCCGAAAGCACTTAAAAGGCTTGAGGCCCACAAACACATTATGGGCCTTGGCCCATACACAATGGCAACAGAATAATTACATGCAACATGGCCCAACCCAACCTAAAAGTCCATCCTCTACACACCAGCCCATACCAACTATCACACCTCGGGGATTTTTACAATCAACCCACCAACCGCTACACACCATATCGATAGTCATGCTATCAATTAAAATGTCGATCACCATGTGACCTTATAATCCACTATGGCAGAGCCACCGATCACTGTGTAACCTTATAATCAAGTGTGGCAGAGCCACCGATCACGATTGTGACCTAAATGTACATATCGTGGTTTAACCACCGATCACTAAGTTCCCTTTTAACATGCTCTTCCCCTTCATCATATCAAGCCCATCCCATGCATACATCCATGCAAAAGCAAAACAATATACTACCTAAAAGGTCACAGTTTATCACATACATCGATACACATAGAGAAGTTTCTATGATTACGTACCTGGCATCCCTTGCCTACCCTTTTTGGGTAATACGACTGTTCATAAAACCTTTTTCTGGCTTTTAGCCCATAACACATAGCATATATAGTACAGATAAATTAGTGTGTTAGAGATCTACACACTTGATTACAGTGAAGATGATACTTTCTATGTCAACACTATCGGTAGCCGATACGACTGCTAACTGCCTTTGGTTTTATTCTGAATCCAGTTTACAACCCGGCGGCCAATCCCGAACTGCTGACACCATTCGTTTTTTAAACTTAGGGATTGAGTTTACAGATCCAATCCCCTCCTTCGCCTGATCGACATTTGATTCCATCAAAAGACCTTATCAGTTGCTACCACCCACATATGGTTGTTAATCCGTAACACAGGGTTAAGAGCACAAATACAATAAACAAGCCTAACGAAAATCTAAAGAGAACCCCTTACCTTGAAATCCCAAAAAAAAGGTATGGGTCTCAGAGACTAGCGATTTTCGGCTTTTGGAATCTAGATGATTTGATCTACTTCGATTCTCGAAATGTCGCCCCAAGATAAGAACACAAGAACAGTCAAAACGTTACCCCAAAGTTAATCTTATCACATCAATTAGCCTTTCAGCTTTGGCCTCAAAAAACCAAAAGAAAAAAGAATAGATCAGAAGAAATCGGCACCTACCTTTACAGAGGATTCGATAACTCCTAGAAGATTTCGGCTTTTGAGAATATCAAAAAAAGAAGATGATAGGAAGAAATTTATTTAGATTCGGCTTTTAGTGAAGAGATCGGCAAAAGGGAATAGGAAGTATTTGGCTATGGAGATGAGAAGAAAGTTCAGAGTTTCGGCTTTTGCATAGAAGTGAATATGAGAGAATAGAAAAAGAAAATAGGCTCCAAATGCCAAAATTGAAGAGATATCCCCCTTATTTAATCAAAATTTCGACAACTACCTCTCAAAAACCGAAAATACCCCTTTTGATAACTTAAAACTGATTAACTAATAAGGGAAATTTCAGCACCCCCATAGTATAACAAAACCGATTTCTCCCCCTCCAAGAGATGGAAATTCGGCCACCACTGCTGATCAGTAGATAACTCCTAAATTTTCTCCCTTATCTTCATCTGATCACTCATCTCAAGTGGCATGGATAACACCACTTCTTCCTCCCTTTTATCAGTTACTTTATCAGCCACATTATCCATATTATCCATTCTATTAATCTCCTAATTTCAAGCATCTTAGCCGCCCCTAACTCTCCTCTCCTTTGACACCAAAAACACTTAAAAATAAGTGGGTAATGCGACTCAAAACTTGGACCTCCTCAGCTGACGCCACTTCCCTGCTCTCTAAGTGGCGCCACTTTGCCACTGGGCCATAAGCCCATTTGTGTCTTAAAACACAGAAAACATCTTTTAAGCCCTATTATAACTGGCTTCCCACTAGAGTGCCCAAGAAGAAAATTTGACTAAGGCCTCGGCCCAATCCCTAAGCCCAATCTGAACCCCCTTAAACACCCTAATCAACACCTTAATCATAACATCACATAACAACACATCAAATGCAAAGCCCCACAAATTCAGGATGTTACAGGCAATCTCTGATAAAGTGGTCTAAGGACCCACATCTGAAACAAGCTTTCTCATTTGCTCGGCACTCTGCGAAATGGCGCCTCCCACATTACGGGCATTTCGGTCTGCTCGGACAAACGTTGCCCACACTAGCAACTGATGCGGTCTGCCCTTTAGACCCCGAAAATTGCTTGCCCTTGCTTCGGTTTGAAAACCCTACTGAAGTGACCAATCGAGCAGAAAACTCCCTCGATTTCTTAGATGAGGATTGGATGACTTATTCAGTTGTCTTTTCCTCAAGTCATGAGACTCATTCCCTGCTCTCCTTTTCTCTTTAGCCAACTCTTCAGCCTTATAGGCTCTATCTACCAACACTACAAATTTTTTTAGTTCGAGGACTCCCACGTATAAAAGGATATCTTCATTTAACCCATCCTCGAATCTCTTGCCCATGACAGCCTCGGTAGATACGCACTCCTGGGTATACTTGCTAAGCCTTACGAACTCCCGTTCATAGTCAGTCACTGACATACAGCCTTGCTTCAATTCAAAGAACTCTTTTCTCTTATGGTTGATGAACCTCTGGCTGATATACTTCTTCCGGAATTCCTCTTGGAAGAATTCCCAGCTAACTCTCTCCCTTGGTACCACCGAAACAAGGGTATGCCACCACCGATAAGTAGAATCTCTCAAGAGAGATACCACACATTTTAAGCACTCCTCTAGCGTACAGGATAACTCATTGAATACCCTGATGATATTCTTGAGCCAGAATTCTGCTCTCTCCGGATCATCATCTTTACTAGCCCGAAATTCTTCTGCTCTATGCTTCCGGATCTTATCAACCGGAGGCCTTTCTCTCCTCACCACCTCAACCACTTGGGGAGCTACAAGAGCAGGTTGAGGAACAGGTGCGGGTGGAGGGGGTTGAGCATTAGGATTTGCTCGGGTATACTCGGTATACCAGTTGCTCATCATACGGAAAAAGGCTTTTTGGGGCTCTTCTCCCTGACCCAAAGTCTCGGGTTTATTATTCACTAGTGTGGTCCCTTAAGCAGGAGCCGACGCATTACTAGTAGTATCGTCAGCTGCACCCCGTGTGTCCCTAAGACATGCCCGTGTCTTCCACCCGTGGTCGACACTGACTTATTTCACACGCCCGTGTCCCTAGCTCGTGTCCCACACACGGCCTTGACACGCCCGTGTTTTAACCTGTGTGCCAAAACCTTGGCATTCTGTTTTTGATGTCATCACTCCCCTATGGCCACACGGCCAAGGCACACGCCCGTGTCCTTAGACCGTGCGTCGAATTAAATTCCACATTTAATGTGCAAACTTCATACGGCCTGGGCACATGCCCATGTCCTAGGCCGTGTCATCCACACGGCAGACACACACGACCGTGTCTCTGCCCGTGTGTTTACTACTGAGCATACTGACTTGTAAACCTAGCATGCAAGGGGACACACGGTCGATCAACACGCCCATGGGGCTAACCGTGTGTCACACACGGCCTAGATACACGCCCGTGTGTCTATCCGTGTGGACAATTAGATGGCTATCTACCAAGCCATTGCCACTCTATCAAGCATTCACACTCCTACCAAACAACTCATAACCCAAAGTCACATCCAAGAACTCAATTCATAACATTCACACAAGCATAAACTTCATAATTCCATCATCATTGAATATATAAAGCATCAAGTATTAGCCCAATTCTAATGCCCATTTACAAAATGACTTTGATACAAACATAGCCAACACTTTGGCTAACAATTACGACCTAACAAAAACCCATGTCCTATATATGTCATACTTAAAATAAGTCTAAATTGTTATCCCAAAGTGATGTCGATAGTGTAATTTTTGAACTCCAACATTCCACGTTCCTCAAGTTATCTTGGCAATACTACAAGGAAAAAGGGCAATGAAAAGAGGTAAGCATAAAGCTTAGTAAGTTTTCATGGAAATAAACAGCAACGATAAGCTCATACCCCTTCCTTAAAAACCTCTGAGTCGACATGGTTGTTATCACTACTGGTGATCTATCTTGCTTATCTGATTCAACACGGATAAGATTCCCGTTTTCACTTTTCAACTCAATAAACTTCTTCCCACAATTCACAATTACATCATGAGTAACTAACCAATCCATCCTAAGGATGACATCAAACTCATCAGATGGTAATAACATAAGATCCACCGATTAACTATGACCCTTAATCATCAAAGGGCAACCTTTGCAAACTCTATCAACCAACACATATTTGCCTAGGGGATTAGACACTCATATTACAAATTTAGTAGACTCTATAGGCATGCTCATGCTAGAGATTAATTCCATGCATATGTATGAGTGGGTAGATCACGGATCAATTAAAGCTATAACAAGAGTATCGTAAAGAGAAAATGTACCTGTGATTACGTCGGGGGAAGATGCTATTCACGAGCACAAATGGCATATGTTCTCGCCGATGCTCTACCCTCGACTCTTGTAGTTTGCTCTCTAGATGGATTCTTGTTACCCATTTCACTTCCCACGTTTCTCTGTGGTTTTCTTCTAGCAGTACTTCTAGATCTTATATTCTGAGACTTCTCCTTCTCGGCCACCGCTCTGATAAAGTTGTCTAAGAACCCACATCTGAAACAAGCTTTCTCATTTACTCGGCACTCGTTAGAATGGTGCCTGCCACACTACGGGTATTTTGGTCTGCTCGAACAAACGTTGCCTACACTAGCAACTGATGTGGTCCGCCCTTTAGACCCCGAAAATTGCTTGCCCTTGCTTCAGTTTGAAAACCCTGCTGAGGTGACCAATCGAGCAGAAAAATCCCTCGATTTCTTAGATGAGAATTGGATAACTTCTTCTGTTGTCTTTTCCTCGAGTCACAAGACTCATTCTCCGCTCTCCTTTTCTCTTTAGCCAACTCTTCACCCTTACAGGCTCTATCTACCAACAATACAAATGCTTTTAGTTCGAGGACTCCCACGTATAAAAGGATATCTTCATTTAACTCGTCCTCAAATCTCTTGCACATGGTGACCTCGGTAGACACACACACCCGGGCATACTCGCTAAGCCTTACAAACTCTCGTTCGTAGTCGGTCACTGACATACAGTCTTGCTTCAATTCTAAGAACTCTTTCCTCTTATGGTTGATGAACCTCTGGCTGATGTACTTCTTCTAGAATTCCTCTTGGAAGAATTCCCAACTAACTCTCTCCCTTGGTACCACCGACACAAGGGTTTTCCACCACCGATAAGTCGAATCTCTCAAGAGAGATACCCCACATTTTAAGCACTCCTCTAGCATGCAGGATAACTCATCGAATACCCTGATGATATTCTCGAGCCAGAATTCTACTCTCTCCGGATCACCATCTTTACTAGCCCAAAATTCTTCGGCTCCAAGCTTCTGGATCTTATCAACCGATGGCCTTTCTCTCCTCACCACCTCAACCACTTGGGGAGCTACAGGAGCAGGTTGAGGAATAGCTGGGGGTGGAAGGGGTTGAGCATTTGGATTTGCTCGGGTATACATAGTATACCAGTTACTCATCATACGGAGAAAGGCTTTTTCGCCCTCTTCTCCCTGACCCAAAGTCTCGGGTCTATTATTCGCTGGTGCGTCCCTTGAGCAGGAGCCGGTACATTACTCGTAGCATCATCAACTACAGTTCGGTCTGGATCAGAATTCATATACTACATAAAACACGATTTTTAAACGTCAAGAGCCATCACATTATCATTACACAGGTACTCTTACATATGGCATGTATAGCTAGACTTGTACTTATGCTACGTTAGTCCTAGAATCGACTAAACTGTAGCTCTGATACCAATAAATGTAACACCCCTTACCCATGTCCGACGTCGGGACCGGATACGATGTATTACCATGCTTAACCTTCCTTGAACATGTAATAAAAGGTTAAAAAAATTTCATTTAAACCTATCTCTTGCTCATTCTCGGCCTATGAGGCCCTAAACATACCTCCGAGAAATTTTGGGATTTTACTGGGGACTTTTACGAACTTGGAAAAACTTTTCATCAAAACAGGGGCCACACACCCATGTTGATCTAAGGACACGCCCGTGTTTCCCTAAGGCATGTCCGTGTCTTCCACCCGTGGTTGACACTGACTTATTTCGCATGGCCGAACACACGTCTGTGTCCCTAGCCCGTTTCCCCCACACAGCCTTGACACGTCCGTGTTTTAACCTGTGCGCCAGAACCTTAGCATTCTATTTATGACGTCATCACTCCCCTACGGCCACACGGCCAAGGCACACGCCCGTGTCCTTAGACTGTGTGTCAAATTAAATTCTATATTTAATGTGAAAACTTCACACGGCCTTGGCACATGCCCATGTCCTAGGCCGTGTCATCCCCATGGCTGACACACACGACCGTGTCTCTGCCCGTGTGTTTACTACTGAGCATACTGACTTGTAAACTTAGCATGCAAGGGGACACACGGTCGATCAACATGCCCATAGGGCTGACCGTGTGTCACACACTGCCTAGACACACGCCTGTGTGTCTACCCGTATGGACAATTAGATGGTTATCCACCAAGCCATTGCCACTCTATCAAGCATTCACACTCATACCAAAAAACTCATAACCCAAAGGCACATCCAAGAACTCAATTCATAACATTCACACAAGCATAAATTTCATAATTCTATCATCGTTGAATATATAAAGCATCAAGTATTGGCCCAATTCTAATGACCATTTACATAATGACTTTGATACATACATGGCCAACACTTTGGCTAACAATTACGACCTAACAAAAACCTAAGTCCTATACATGCCATACTCAAAATAAGTCTAAATTGTTATACCAAAGTGATGTCGATATTGTGATTTTCGAACTCTAACGTTCCACTTTCCTCAAGTTTTCTTGGCAATACTACAAGGAAAAAGGGCAATGAAAGGGGGTAAGCATAAAGCTTAGTAAGTTTGCATAGAAATAAATAGCAACAATAAGCTCATAATATAATCTATCCATGGCATTAACAAACCATACACAAGTCATAGGCTTCTTGCCATACTTACTCACACTTGCCCTTAATTAGCACATACCATGCCACATATCGTAATAGTTTATTCGTGACTCATTCACGAGTACCTGTATTCACTCATTCACATGACTTTAGTAAAAATCTCATTTATACTTCTAAACTCATCTACTTATCCCATTGATCACCAGGGATAATTAAATACGCATATTCCTCGTCATTCATATTTGGAACTAAGTCAATGCCACATCCTAGAGGATGTCTTATATGGAGTCACCTTTAAATGTTGATGCTATATCCCGAATATGGTCTTATACAGAATTTCACATCAAGTATCGATGCCATATCCCAGATATGGTCTTATACGATTTTCATATTCATTACTGAAGTCGTATCTCGAATATGGTCTTATATGGGATCTAAACTCGGTGCCGAGGCCATGTCTCGAACATGGTCTTATACGGGACCTTATCCATTACATATATCGATGATAGCATTTTCATATTCAATATAGTCCACTAGGACTTTAACATCTCATTCAACATCAATTGCTCAATTTAGTTGAGCATCATGCATCAATATAATGCTAAGCATTCTCAAACATGCTAACATAAATGGTGAATCCATCACATACAAACTTACCTCGATTTCAAAATGAGCTAGATTGTTGGTCTATTTTGACACTTTGTTCTTTCCCCGATCAAGGTAAATTCTTGGTTCTTCGTGCTCTATAATAGCAAATTAGCTCATTTTAATCATCACATTAATAAAAGCATTTTAATAATCATGCTTTGGCAAAATTACTATTTTACCCTTAAGCTAGAAAATTAATTCTAATCATATTTCTACCTTCAACAAGCCTAGGTGAACATTTAATACTCTTATGGCTATCATCAAAATCAACTTTTCACACAATTATTACCATTTTTATAACCTTTACAATAAGGTCCAATTAGGTGTTTTTATGACAACACCTTTCACAAAAGTTGTTCATCTAACAACCAAGACTCATTTTCTTCCATAGAAATGCATCATGAAAGCTCTCATGGAAAAACTCTAAACTCTTCACCATATTGCAAATTAAACCCCTCATTTGAAAGCTTAAGCTTTAGGGGTTCCAAAAGTACAATTATCTTCAAGAAAAATCATGAAAATCACTTACTAGGATGGAGGAGAGCTTGCTGAAAATTTGAGCTTTTCAAAAACCCCTATTTTCTTGCTATTTTTGGTGGATAAGGATGGAGAGAAAATATGATATCTTTTCTTTCTTTATTTTATTAATACAAGTCAAATTGGTCACCAACTATCACCAACTTTGACCAATTTTTGTCCATCTTTGTCTCCTATCTTAGCCTATGGCCGGCCAACCTTATACAAAGGGTTAAATTACCTTTTAAAGACCTCCAATAATAATCTATGGCTATTTGGCACCTTTAGCTTATAAAATGGAACTTTTGCACTTTATGCGATTTAGTCCATTTTCGTGATTAAACATGAAATCGCTAAAATTAAAGAACCAAAATTTTCATGCACTAATGTAATCATTCTCTAACTCATAAAATAACATGAAAATGATTTTATCTAACCTCATATTAGTGATCCCGAGATCACTGTTCTTACTAGCCCCTCAATCGGTCTGTTACATCGATAGTGTCCTTCATGTCCCCCATGGACTTCTCGAGATTGACCACTCATTCCTTCAAATCCAAAAACATATCCCTCAGAAAACTTTTTTTCCTGACCCTCCCTCGGGTCTCTACTGGTTCAATCTGATTAACAACTTCTTTCGACATCTCGAATGGAGCCTTCACAATCTAAGCTCGGATACCAACTGTCACGAATTGCTAGACTGAAGGTCTAACCTCATGACACAAGTGCTTACATGTGTAATAATATGCAATGCCCAGGTTTTTCATTAATTTCGACTTTTGTAACTTTGGCATGAATGAATATCTGCTTCAGTGGTTATGTGTTCTGGGTGTGTGTGGGAGGTCCTAAGTTCAAGTCTCAACTTAGGTAAATTTTGGTATTTTTACGAGTAAAGCCAAAACTCTAGTTGGTAGGCTTATAAGTTAAAGTGTGTAGGTAACTAACAGAATGGGCCTACTGGTCTGGTGGTTAAGTGGTGTGTTATTGTGGTGGAGGTCTTGTGTTCAAATCTCTGTGCAAGCAAGGGAACTATTTTGCTACTAATGTTGTGTAAGAGTTTGAGTTTTAGTTAAACACTGATGGTGGAGTGTTTGAAGGAAAGAATTAAGTAGTTGAGAGGGGGGAAGTTATCATAATCTGATCAGAGGTTCAGTTAAGCAAAAAAAACGGCTCTCTCTCTTCTCTTTTCCTGTCGTTTTCTTTCTTTTCCCCAAAATCCTTGCTGCCATTTTCTTCCCTTCTTTCCTCCCTTTTCTTTTCGATTTTTATTTTGCTTCTTACTTGCAGAATGTTTTTTTCGCGTATTTGGTAAGTGATGGTTTCAATCGTTCTTAATTGTTCCTTACGATTAATTAGTAAAGAAGGGTCTTATGTGATGGTTAGGAGGTCCTTAAGAGGCTGTGGATTTCCAGTCGATGCCGACGAGGTACGAATTCGTCGTTGTTCGCTAAGGTAAGTGTCACCGGTAAGATTTAGGAATTGTCTGTTCATACTGATTTTGTTTAGTATCAATTTAGGTGACTAAAATTGGGCATTGGATTGTTGATTTTAGGTTTCGCTATATTCCGGAGTGATTACCATTAAAATCGGACCAGGTGTGTACCCGAAAACGCAAAAAACAAAAGCCGAAAACCTTCCTGTCGACGCCACACGGGCGTGTGGTCGCCCGTGTTGTAGGCCGTGTGCAAGATTGTAAGTCACCACACGGTCGTGTGATTGACGAGCCGTATGCGATACACAGGCTTGACCAATTGGGTCGTATGGGCTCACACGAGTGAACCACACAGGCGTGTGGGATTCTGGGCTAGGCCATGTGATCTACATGGCTAAGGCCAAGTGTGGGCCCACACGGGCAGGCCACGTGGGCGTGTGAGTCCATTTTTCTAAAAACTCTGTAAGGTTGCACGAGTCGCCCAAGTCGACTGTGGACCTACCGTACAGTCGGTACACAATACTTAGACCCCTAAATGAATGATTTGTCTGTCTGATTTCTGTACTAAGCATGTATGCTGATCTGAATATATATGTATGAGTTTGAATTGCATAATAGCATGTCATTCTTGTATGTTGCATTGCATCGGGGTGGGTTGATTATGATTGGAGGAAGTATTTGAAAGGCTCTTAAGTCTGTTATCTGGCAGCTCAGCTGCAAATCTCTGACTATGTGCCACATTCGGTACAACATGGTGTGTAGGGCTGGGTGGGTTGATTTTATCCCCACATGGTGTGTAGGGTTGGACGGAGCTGGTGTGTAAAGGCTGGTGGGAAGGACTCTATTTTCTGCATATTCTGTTTGGAATGGGCCAAGGCCCTATAATACTTCTGTTTCCGTATCTGAGTGGGCTAAAGTCCACACTGTCTCTGTAATGGGCTCAGACTCGAACTGTGAATGCATGAATGTTTTCTAATATGATATTGTGTGCATGTTTTCTGTGGGGATTACACACTGTGTTTACGAAAACTCACCCTTTTACATTTAATCTGCATGAGTAATCCCAGAGATGAAGCGGATCGGTCTGTGGAGGACTCAAGCAGTGACCACGGTTCTGGACACTTATTTACGGTTTATTTTTAATTACGATTTGGTTATATTTGGGGTAAATTTTATGTAATAAGGCCATTCGAATTTTTATTTAAAACTTGGGATTATTGTTTTATAAACTGCTAGCAGTAAGACAACGCTCGTTTTCAAAATAAACAAAGGTTTTATCAAAATATGTATGACCTTGCAAATCGTTTTAAAAGCTTCCGCAACGTATAAAGTTTTGAAAATGGATAACGAACCAATACACAACACATTTTGACGATAACCGAAGATAACTAAAAATGGTTTTAACGCAGTTACAATTTCTAAAAGCACTATCATGTGACATCGCCAGATTCGGTCATAACGTCCAGACCGGATTTGAGGTGTTACATACTATATCTTGGAAATAAGAGTTAATTAAGAACAGCCTCCTGTCTACATTAATTACATTATGGTAGGAAAATAGTTGAAGAGAAATAGCAAATAAGCCACCAATTCCATCCATAAAGGCACGTATATAATTATAACAAATTTAGACTATTTTTGGACAAGATTTTATGAATGTTTAACCGTCCCCAAAAAATATTCAACACATTTATTCACGATTAAATGAATAATGAATAGATTTGGACGTGAACATGAGTGTAAAAAAAACATACAAGTTGCACGAACAATAAGAATTTTTTTTTTAAATTGAATCGGTTATATCGTTAGTTCATTAGTTTAATTGGCTTGATTAGTTCAATTAATTTAATTAAAAATTATTAATTTTTTTAAAAAAATAATAATTTTTTTTTTAAAATTCGGTTCGACTGATTTTTTTCTAGATTTAATTCGTCCATACCGATTCTCAAATTAATCAATTTAAAGTATCTTTATAAACTGATATTCCAACTAATTTCTAATTTAACCACTTTGATATTAGCAATCAGATATTGCATGAAGAAATGCTACAAGGGAAAGTCAATGTTAAATTTTGAACATAGAACTCCAATGCCATATAAATTCAATTGTTAATTATTTTAAAAATAAAATAATAAAATTTAAGCTTTCTTTCATATTTATTTTGGTTAATTATTTAATTTATAATGATTGGTAATAATTAAATTATAGATATATTTATTACTTAAAACAAAATTCAAAATTTTTTTAATACTCTTTTGTAATACCAACAAGTGTTAATTTATGGGTATACGTTGTATTTCTATAAAATTTAAGAAATTAGTTAATTTCTTTTATATTTATTTATAGGTTGCTTTCAGAGAGAAAGTAAAATCGTGTCTAAGAAGGTGTGTTTTCATTAAAAATTGATAATTTAGCTCATTTGGTCAAATGGTTAAATGTTAATGTTTTTGTCATTTAGTCTCGGGTTTGATTCTTTTCCTACTCACATTTGTATTTTTTATTTCATGTTGTTTCAAGCTTATTATTATTTATTTAATATTTTTAACTCATTAGCTTTATTGGTTAGATGGTTAGATAATTGTGATTTCATCTTTTTAAGTCCTAGATTCAATTTCTTTTATAAGCATTTTAATATGAAATTTTTATTTCATATTGTTTCAAGCTTTTTTATTTTTAATTAATGTTTATAATTAATAAATATATTGTTTTCAAGTTTTTTTTTTATTTTTAAAAAATATAAAGAAAAATTTATCAAAAGAATTAGTTGATGTTTTTAAAAAATAATTACATATTTATTATTTGATTTTATAAATAAAAGAGTTACTAATTTAAAAAAAATTGAAAAAAATATATTTATTAATTATAAACATTAATTAAAAATATAAAAAAATTTAAACATGAAATAAAAAATACATATTAAAATGCTTAAAAGAGGAATCAAACCTAAGACTCAAAAATAAAATCAGTATTATGTAATAATCTAACTAAAAGAGTTAATATATTAAAAATATTAATTAAAAATAAAAAATTTAAAACAAAATAAATAAAAAGCATACTAATATTTTTAATTTTATAAAAAAAGGGCATATACTCATAAATTAACCTCCCAACAAGCCTATAAGGTGGAATTCCCAATTTTTATACTTGAAATGATAAGAAAAATAAATTTTAATTAGTGAAATCAAGAGGGTGAACTGAGGGGTCCCGTTCGGATCTGGTCGAATATATGGGTGTCTTTGGAGTTGATTGTACGAACCATTGGAGATTAGACTCATGCCGCCCATGCCCATCGAATAATAAGTTGCTTTTACGCTTGAATATACGCCCAAGCTGTCTTGTCTCTGATTTGGTCACTTTTTTTTCCATTTAATTCAAATTTTTTATCTTTATATTATTGTTTTAGTCACATCTCACATTCTGGTTATGATTTTCGTACACTCTTTGTATTCAATAACTGTAAGCAAAAGATTACGGGTTTAAGTTTCACAAAAACCGAAGAAAAGAAACCTTGGTGTGTGCATACTTTTCCTGTTAAACTCGAAATAGATTAATTTACTTAAAAATTTTGAAAAAAACTTATCAGAGTAAATAATATTTTGAAAAAAAAATTGCAAAAATAGATTAATTTTACGAAAACGTTTATGAAAAAGTTTCTAGTTAAAAGGGTTTTCAGCGTGTTGCAAAAAAAATGCTTCTAACTTTTTTGTCTTTTTGTTAAATCACATGAAAATTCTTCCAGATGGAAGGATTTCCCTTTTAGGATTAGGGTTTTATTTTTTAAAAGTAGGGTTTTGTTTTTTAGGGTTAAGGTTTAGAGTTTATAAATTAGGGCTTTTTTAGATTTAGGGTTTAGAGTTTTGTTATATTTTGGTTTAAAATTTTAAACTTTATTACATATTATTTATTTTTTATAATTTTTTGAAATGTTAAATAATACTTATTGAATTCAACATTTAAAAACATTGTATTTACACCAATTGTATATTCGAATTACAAAATGCAATTCGATTCATAATCGAAACTTGGAGCACTCGATTGGGATGAAATATTAGTTATTCATTTTTTTTCACATTTTTAATCTTAGTTTGATCTGATTTTCAGTAAATTGTTTATCCCAATGCATTATTTTCGACGAGATGGGTTCAGAAAATATATCACGAGAATCTCAGGATATATGATGGGTTTCTTGGAAAAAGACTAGAGTTGAAATTTTTAGAGAGAAAATGTTTCAAGTAGGACGCACTGTCAACAAAAGCACAGAGAGTGCATCCAGCTAGAAGCAATCTAAGCTAACATGGCACTGAAAACGCTTCCAACTGGACGCGCTTTCAATGTTTTTGCTGACAGTGCGTCTTGCTTGGAGTGTGTTCTCTCTAAAAATTTCAACCACCCACTAGGTCAGGAAAATTTTCAAAATGAACTGCAAGTCACCCCCTAGTCTATAAAAGCAACCTATTTGAGCATCGAGTGGCATAAGCCATTTAAGAGCAAATAAAATTGTAAAAAGATCAAAAGAAGAGAAGTTCGCACATAAGGCATAAGTTGGAGCAACCATTTTATTTGCATAAATAAGCATTGATTTTTGTTGTTCATATTTAATTACAATATTATTTTTCTACATAATGTTTTTGTTTTGAACATGTGTAACAAGTTATTTGGTTGAAAATGAGTGGACGAATTAATGCTATTGTTTATTACGACGGTAAAGTGCATGACACTGAATACAAGGTGTTTTTTTTTTATCAGAGAACATAACGTGGTTGACTTTTAACCAAAACATACAATTGCCAGAACTTCGGACAAGAATTAGGCAGAAAATCGTCGAATCTAACTAGATGAGAGTATTGTCCCTTAAATATCGATTTTGTGTAACAACCCAATTTCAGTGAAATCAGAACAGTAGTTTCGGGGCCACAAATTCGAGCCGAAAGGAAAATTTATTTTTATATTTTTGCATGATTTGCATTTAGATAGGAATGCCATATGAAAATTCTAATAAGAAAATTTTATCGATTAAAGGCTTAATTACGGAAAGGACCAAATTGCATGAACTGCAAAAGTTGGATTCTAGTAGCTAGAGGGATCAAATAGCTATGAAATCCAAAACTTGAGGTCCTTATATGGTACTTAGACCATTAATTAAAAGTTAGTATATATTTTTGATGAATCATCCATGGAAAAATTAGAAAAGGTTAAGGACTAAATTGGAAATAGAAATAATTAAAAGATGATAAATAATTAAAATATAATTAAAATCATTTCATATCATCTTCTTCACCAAATATTCCATGAAAACCCTAGGAAAGAGAAAACAAGCTTGCTTGGCTTAAATTGGTAAGTATTCAAGTCTTGATTTTAGTAATTTTTATATTTTTGAAACCGGGATAGTCTAATCTATCTATTTGGGGGATTAATTTGAAAAGTTATCAAAATATAAAAATTATGTCATGGATGAATATGCTGAAAATTTAAAATTTATGGTGGAAAATGAAAGGTTGTTGATAGATAAACAACTTTTACAAAGTGAATTTGCTGAAAACATGATTTAGGGACTAAATTGTAAAGTTGGGAAAATTTGAAGAAAAAATTCTGAATTTTATAGAATATGTGTGCTGTAAATTTTATATTAAAATTTTGGTTAGGCTTGGAGTAAGGAGTAAATTGCATGAATTTCAATTCCCGAGCTCAGGGACGAAATTAGAATTTATGGAAAGTTTAGGGGCAAAATGGTAATTTTGCCTAGGATGTAAATTGAGTTCAAATGAATATGAAATGTGAGAAATTGATGATTAAACTCATTTATATAGATCCAGATAACTCAAATTCGAAGCTAGATCGAGGAAACGAGAGTTTCGGATTAGTACATTTTCTTGTACGAACTATTATTGAGGTAAGTTCGTGTAACTTAATTGAGCATGTAAATAAGTTGTATTTGTATAGAATGTGATTTATATTTATATGAATTATTTGGATGTTACAATATAAGAAATGAATACATGCTTGAAATTGTTTGAAAAGGGTTAAGTTCTGTTTGAATATTGGATTTCGATGGATAATGTAACTTCCCTTATTGAATGAGGTTCTGCATTTGATTCTGAAAGGTTTTTTTACTCGGATGAGTAATCCTATTGACCTCATTACAGAAAGGATTTAGCCTGGACTGGTAATCCTGATATAAGTCCTCTTAAGCATATGTTACAGATAGGATTTACCCCGGACGGGTAATCCTGATTAAGCTCTTGTGAGCATATGTTGGAAACAGGATTTAGCTTGGACAATGTAACACCCCTAACCCGTATCCGTCACCGGATTAGGGTTATGAGGCATTACCAAATTGACCCAGATAAAATAAAACATATATTCATATTATTTAAATATTTGTAACAGATTTGAGTATGAACCTTTCACTTAAGCACATGTAGAAGACATAAACACATTTATCACTTATTCGAATATCACCTTGTCATCTTCACAATTCATACACACATACATATTTAATCTTGAACTCTCATAGCAATATATGGTATATCCATTCACATAAAATAATTCTATCCAGGTTACATTTATAAAACTCAACCCACTTCATAAATTTTCGTTCTATAACAGTCAATCAATCACATATAAATATCATGAAACATATAACTATATATATATATATATATTCATGCATTTCTAACCCAAATATAGCTATTCAATTAGTATAGCCTTACTCATACATCTAAAGCAAATACATATATATTTAACTAACTTTCCCATTCAAGTTTATACAAATTTCAAATTCGACTCATGCATGAATATGTCATATACAACTTGAAAATACAATAACCAATGTACATTAATAGAACCTCAATGAACCCAAAGCTGCCATAGACCACAACATCAATTTATACTATTATAACTGTACATGAGCATGATGGCCGAACTTATATGCACACATACATCACATAATGCAATTCTCTTTTTCTTTTTCATTCATCTAGCCAAACCACATTTACTACACAAAGACACGAAGATCATTATTAACCTACCAAACACCCGAAGTAATATAACTAGATAAATTCAATAAATAAAGTTAATCCTTTGATCACATGTTCAACCCTCAAAGAAATACTATAATGGTCAACTTCGATTATTCATGCATAGACATTTACGCAATCATCTACGAATCACGACCAACATTTACGTATAAATGTCATAATATAAACACTCTCCATCTAATTTAGTACATAATAAGAAGCACATAATCAAGAACGATATATATATATACAAATCGATCTACCATAATACATAAGTAAAGTTTAACCAAAATAATAGCCATTTCGCAAGGCTATTCATATATTTAAACAAAATCAAATACCATTTGTTAACAACATAGCTTAGCTTATACATGCCTTTCAAATTAAACTAGGTTTATAAATACCAAAAGAGTTGATAGTGTGGTTGACTTCTTCGATGATCCTCGGAGCCCGTAGCCTAACCAAATCTATAAAAAGAATATTAAACATAAACGGAGTAAGCTTATTAGCTTAGTAATTCCTAAGCAAATGCAAAAATAATATCATTCATTTAAACTTTTTAATCATTAAATTCATGGCAAAATTATAAACATTACTTTAAGTAACTTAGTCATAAACTTAGTCATAAACTTAGTCATAGACCTAGTCATAGCCGAATATCATTAATACCATAATATAAGTTGTTTTACACTTCTCTACCATGAATATATGCACCATTCAGCACATATTTATCAAGTATTTATAAATTCTAAGTCAAATGAAAATATCCTGCATATCGATCACATTTCATATTTTTGTACATATATGCAAACACATACATATTCACTTTCCATTAACAATTCCACTTATAATCAATTCATAAAAAAAAATAATGAACACATTAAGCTCAAATAATATCATACTTTCACACTTCATTCCTTACTAAACTAGGAGAATAGCACTTACCCAAGCTAATGGCACATTGCATTAATTATATGCCTCATCTCATTTAATTCTCAAATTCTCCGTTTATAGCATATCACCGGCATTAAGCCTGCTAGGCATTTAGGCCTGAATTACACACCGGCGCGAAGCCTGCTAGGCATAAAGCCCAATACAAATCACCGGCACATGGCCTGCTAGGCATTTAGCCTGAAATAGATCACCAGCACAAGGCCTGCTAGGCATTTAGCCCGAAATAGATCACCTCAATTATCCATTCAATACACATCACTTATTATTAAATCGCAACATCAAATATACTTCATTTTAATTTCACATTTCCAAGCTAAACAAGCTTATTCATAATAAAATTAACAATTACATTTCAACTCAACCTTATTCTAACATTCGGCTATCACCTAAATTCATACCCAAATTTATCAAGTAATATCATTCAACAAGTTCATAAATAACTCTTTAATATATTTTAACTTAAGGACTTACCTCGGTTGTCGATAGTCCGTGTAAATCGGCTATTCGAGAACCTTTGTCTTTCCCCGATCCAATTTCGTTTTTCTTTGTTCTTGATCTTTAATTTTGCTAGCAAATAGCCGAATGTATAAAGCTCCAACACTCTTTTCTTTTCTTTGTTATTCGGTGGAAGAAAGGATGAATAAAATCCCACTTTCATGTTGGTTTTATTATAATATAGTTATAAATTATAAAACCATTATAATATAATCTTTAACATATAAAATAATACTTAAAAACATGTTATATGACCACATTGCCGTCCACTATAACTTAAAATGGGTATATTGCCCTTTAAGGACTTTACTAAAATAAAGCCACACCAATTTAGCCATAAATCAAATAAAAGGCCACTTTTACCATTTACGCGATTTAGTCCTTTTTTAACTAATTGAGCACACAAACAGTTAAATTTTTATACGAAACTTTCACACAAATTAATTCACATATAACTGACTCAAAATATAATATTAAAATATTTCTCGAACTCAGATTCGTGGTCCCGAAACCACCGTTCCGATTAGGGTCAAAATCGGTCTGTTACAACTCTCCCCCCTTAAGGATTTTCGAGGACGAAAATCTTACCGTTAAACAAGTTTGGATATTGCTGCCTCATTGAATCCTCAGGTTCCCATGTAGCCTCTTCAACTCCGTGTCTATTCCATAATACTTTTACTAATGGAATCCTCTTATTTCTCAACTCTTTCATTTCTCGAGCTAAGATGCGGATCGGTTCTTCATCATATGTCAAATCGGATCAGATTTCAATCTCTGACGGTGTGATCATATGAGACGGATCTGATCTGTACTTACGAAGCATCGAAACGTGAAATACGTCATGTATCTTTTCTAGCTCAGAGGGCAACTTCAACCTATAAGCAACAGGCCCAATACGTTCAGTGATTTCATAAGGTCCGATGAATCTCGGACTAAGTTTGCCTTTTTGACCAAATCGGAGTACCTTTCTCCACGGAGAAACTTTCAAGAATACTCGATCTTCGATTTGAAATTCAATATCTTTACACTTTAAGTCAGCATAAGACTTTTGTCGGTCTGAGGCAGCTTTCAAAGTATCTCTGATCACAGCCACTTTTTGTTTAGTTTCTTTAATCAAATCAACCCCGTGTATCTTATTCTCGCTGAGCTCAGTCTAGTATAATGGTGTTCAACATTTTCGCCCGTACAAGGCTTCATAAGGTGCCATTTTGATACTAGATTGAAAGCTATTATTGTAAGCAAATTCAATCAAAGGTAGGTATCGTTCCCACGTACCTTCAAACTCGAGAACGCAACATCTCAACATGTCCTCAAGTATCTGAATAGTTCACTCGGACTGACCGTCTATCTGCGGATGAAAGGCTGTACTAAAATGAAGTTTAGTGCCTAAAGCATCTTGCAACTTCTTCCAAAACCGCGATGTGAATCTCGGTCTCTGTCTGAAACAATGGAACTCGGTACACCATGCAATCTCACAATCTGTGATACATACAGTTCGGCAAGTTTATCGAGTGAATAGTCCGTACGAACTGGTACAAAATGAGCTGATTTGGTCAGTCTATCAACTATAACCCAAACGGCATCTTTCTTACTCGGTGTCATAGGGAGACCGGATACAAAATCTATTGTAATTCTATCCCATTTACATTCAGGTATCATGATTGGCTGAAGTAGTCCGGATTGCACTTGATGCTCAGCTTTTACTTGCTGAAAACTAAGCATTTCGAAACAAATTCAAATATATCCCGTTTCATGCCAGGCCACCAATAGAACTGTTTCAAATCGTTATACATTTTTGTGCTACCCGGATGTATCGATAGTCGACCACTATAGGCCTCACTTAGAATCATCTGTATCAAATCTGAGTTCTTCGGAACACACATTCGGCTTTTAAAATTCAAACAGTCATTTGCATCAATCTGAAAATCTGATTCTGTACCTTTTTCACACTGAATTCGACTAGCAATCAAATCTTTGTCAACTTTCTGTGCATCACAAATTTCCTGAATAAAAATCGGTCTTGCTTGTAACTCGGCTATGATCGAACCATCACCAGACATAGCTATCTGTGCGTTCATTCCACGAAGAGCAAACAATGATTTCGACTTAACGCATCTGCAACAACGTTAGCTTTTCCCGGATGGTAGTCAATCACCAATTCATAGTCTTTCAATAATTCCAACCACCTACGTTGTCTTAAATTCAGGTTTTTTTGAGTCATCAAATACTTCAGACTTTTATGATCCGAGTAAACATGGCATTTCTCACCGAATAAGTAATGACGCCAAATCTTCAGTGCAAACACAATGGCTGCAAGCTCCAAATCATGCGTCGGGTAATTTCTTTCATGCGGCTTCAATTGTCTCGATGCGTAGGCTACTACTCTGCCTTCCTGCATCAATACACAGCCCAAACCACTTAAGAAAGCATCAGAATACACAACAAATTCTTTACCCGATTCAGGCTGAGCCAACACTGGAGCTTCGGTCAAAAGGGCTTTCAACTGCTCGAAACTTTTCTGACACTTTTCTGACCACTCAAACTTGACATCTTTCTGTAGTAGCTTTGTAAAAGGTGTAGCTATCACAGAAAAACCTTTAACAAACCGTCTGTAGTAGCCCGCAAGTCCCGAAAACTTGAATCTAAAACACATTCTTGGCTTCCAATCAAGAATAGCTAAAATTTTGTTGGATCGACTCGAATACACGATCTTTGAAACAACATGTCCCAAAAAGCTGACCTCTTTCATCCAGAACTCACACTTACTAAACTTCGCATACAACTATTGATCTCTCAAAGTTTGTAGCACTAATCTCAAATGCTCGGCATGCTCGGTTTCATTTTTGGAGTAGATCAGTATATCATCAATAAACACTACTACAAACCGATCAAAAAACTGTCTGAAGACTCAATTCATTAGATCCATAAAAACAGCAGGTGCATTAGTGAGTCCAAAAGGCATAACCAGAAACTCAAAAAGTCCGTACCTCGTCCGGAATGCAGTCTTTGGCACATCTGTATCTCTGACTCGCAACTGATAATAGCCTGATCTCAAATCTATCTTCGAAAATACTGAAGCCCCTTTAGTTGATCAAACAAATCATCAATCCGAGGTAACGGGTACTTATTCTTTATAGTTACCTTATTTAGTTGCCGATAGTCGATACACATTTGCATAGTCCCATCTTTCTTTTTCACAAATAAAACCGGTGCACCCCAAGGAGAGAAGCTCGGTCGTGCAAAGCCCCAATCTGTCAACTCTTGCAACTACGCTTTCAACTCTTTTAACTCAGTAGGTGCCATCCGATACGGAGCTATCGAAATCGGAGTCGTTCCCGGTACTAATTTAATGCCAAACTCAATCTCTCGTACTGGTGGTAAGCCCGGTAGTTCTTCAGGAAACACATTGGGTATTCACACACCACCGGTACAGATTCTATATGCTTTTCAGACACTTTAATATCCAGTACATAGGCCAAATAAGCTTCACACCCTTTTCTCACATATTTTCGGGCCAACATCGAAGATATTACTGTAGGAAACCCACTTAAATCACTGGATTCAATTCTGATGATCTCCCCGTTCTGACATCTCAAATCAATTAGCTTTCTTTTGCAATTCACCACTGCATCATGTGAAGTTAACCAGTCCATTCCCAAAATTATATCGAACTCATCGAAAGGCAACAACATTAAATCAGCTGGGAAGCAAGAATCCCAAATCATCAACGGGCAACCTTTACACACTTTATTAACAAGCACACATCTACCCAGAGGGTTGGACACACGAATCACAAACTCAGTAGACTCAACTGGCAGAGTCTTATCGAATACTAGAGTTTCACACACATATGAATGAGTCGAACCAGGATCAATCAATGCAATCACAGTAGTATCATAAAGGGTGAAAGTACCGGTAATGACATCGGGGGAGGAAACATCCTCTCTGGCTCGTGTGGCATAAGATCTAACTGGAGCTCTAGCCTCAGATCAAACTGCACTATTCTTCGTTCCTCTCTGACTACCACCTACATTGCACGAATATGCGGGTGGCTCGCCATGTTGACGTGTTGCTCGACTTAATGTTACGAATCGTATTCGCTCAACTAACATCGGACATTCTCTAATAAAATGATCTGACGATCCGCATTTAAAGCAAGATCGATCATGGAATCTACAACTCCCGGAATGCCATTTCCCACAGTGCTTGCATTCAACTCGATTCTGTGGAACATTACCAACACTGGCCATCGAGGTAGCTCAGGAGCCCACTGGAGGTCGATCACGTCTAGGTAAATCTGAAGTAGCTTTATGTCGGCTGAAGTCATCTCTGAACTTCTTAGATGTGGAATGGAAATTCTTACCCGACGATCTCTTACGAGTGTCTCTAGCTTCTATCTCAGCCTTTCTTTTCTCCTTCCCGAGCTCCTCAGCTTTGCAAGCTCGCTCGACTAGTGTTACAAACTCTTTGATTTCAAGAATGCCAACAACCAACTTTAAATCTTCATTCAAACCGTCTTCGAACCTTTTGCACATAATGACTTTAGTTGATACACACTCTCGAGCATATCGGCTCAATCTGACAAATTTTCGCTCATATTCAGTCACGGTCATTTGCCCCTGTTTCAATTCAAGAAATTCTTTTCGTTTTTGATCAACGAATCTTTGACTGATATATTTCTTGCGGAATTCATGCTGAAAGAAATCCCACGTCACTTTTCTTTCGGAACCACTGATACTAGTGTATTCCACCAGTGATATGCAGTGTCCCGAAGTAAAGATATAGCACACTTCAGGCATTCATCTGGAGTACAAGATAGCTCATCAAGTACCCGAATAGTGTTATCAAGCCACATTTCAGCTCGCTCTGCGTCATCATCATCATTGGCCCTGAATTCTTCGGCCCCAAATTTCCTGATTTTATCAACTGGAGGCCTACTAGATCTCATCGGATTTATCATCGGGGGTGCTGAAGGTATCGGAGTTGGATTATTCGGGGGTGGAGGTTGGTGTACAGCCGGGTTAGTCTGAATAAACTGGGTAAACCACTCATTCATCATCTGATAGAAGGCTTGTTTAGCCTCCTCCTCGTGGCTACTCGAAACTGGTCGAGAGTCTACTGACACTGATCCGTGTGCACGGTCAGGTGCTACACTCTCCACATCATCCGCTACGGCTCTTTCAGGATCAGTGTCCATTTACTATATAAAACACAGTTCAGAATGTCAGAGGTCACCACACTATCAATATATGATAAAGGCATGTATAGCTAGACTCACACCCGCTACGGTAGTCCTAAAATTGACTAAACCGTAAGCTCTAATACCAATCAAATGTAACACCCTTAACCCGTGTCCGTCACCGGATTAGGGTTATGAGGCATTACCAAATTAACCCAGATAAAATAAAACATATATACATATTATTTAAATATTTGTAATAGATTTGAGTATGAACCTTTCACTTAAGCACATGTAGAAGACATAAACACATTTATCACTTATTCGAATATCACCTTGTCATCTTCACAATTCATACACACATACATATTTAATCTTGAACTCTCATAGCAATATATGGTATATCCATTCACATAAAATAATTCTATCCAGGTTACATTTATAAAACTCAACCCACTTCATAAATTTTCGTTCTATAACAGTCAATCAATCACATATAAATATCATGACACATATAACTATATATATATTCATGCATTTTTAATCCAAATATAGCTATTCAATTAGTATAGCCTTACTCATACATCTAAAGCAAATACATACATATATATATTTAACTAACTTTCCTATTCAAGTTTATACAAATTTCAAATTCGACTCATGCATGAATATGTCATATACAACTTGAAAATACAATAACCAATGTACATTAATAGAACCTTAATGAACCCAAAGCTGCCATAGACCACAACATCAATTTATACTATTATAAGCGTACATGAGCATGATGGCGAACTTATATACACACATACATCACATAATGCAATTCTCTTTTTCTTTTTCATTCATCTAGCCGAACCACATTTACTACACAAAGACACGAAGATCATTATTAACCTACCAAACACCCGAAGTAATATAACTAGATAAATTCAATAAATAAAGTTAATCCTTTGATCACATGTTTAACCCTCAAAGAAATACTATAATGGTCAACGATTATTCATGCATAGACATTTCGCAATCATCTCGAATCACGACCAACATTTACGTATAAATGTCATAATATAAACACTCTTCATCTAATTTAGTACATAATAAGAAGCACATAATAAAGAACGATATATATATATACAAATCGATCTACCATAATACATAAGTAAAGTTTAACCAAAATAATAGCCATTTCGCAAGGCTATTCATATATATAAACAAAATCAAATACCATTTGTTAACAACATAGCCTAGCTTATACATGCCTTTCAAATTAAACTAGGTTTATAAATACCAAAAGAGTTGATAGTGTGGTTGACTTCTTCGATGATCCTCGGAGCCCGTAGCCTAACCAAATCTATAAAAAGAATATTAAACATAAACGGAGTAAGCTTATTAGCTTAGTAATTCCTAAGCAAATGCAAAAATAATATCATTCATTTAAACTTTTTAATCATTAAATTCATGGCAAAATTATAAACATTACTTTAAGTAACTTAGTCATAAACTTAGTCATAAACATAGTCATAAACTTAGTCATAAACTTAGTCATAGACTTAGTCATAGCCAAATATCATTAATACCATAATATAAGTTGTTTTACACTTCTCTACCATGAATGTATGCACCATTCATCACATATTTATCAAGTACTTATAAATTTCAAGTCAAATGAAAATATCCTGCATATCGATCACATTTCATATTTTTGTACATATATGCAAACACATATATATTCACTTTCCATTAACAATTCCACTTATAATCAATTCATAAAAAAAAATAATGAACACATTAAGCTCAAATAATATCATACTTTCACACTTCATTCCTTACTAAACTAGGAGAATAGCACTTACCCGAGCTAATGGCACATTGCATTAATTATATGCCTCATCTCATTTAATTCTCAAATTCTCCGTTTATAGCATATCACCGGCATTAAGCCTGCTAGGCATAAAGCCTGATACAAATCACCGGCACATGGCCTGCTAGGCATTTAGCCTGAAATAGATCACCGGCACAAGGCCTGCTAGGCATTTAGCCCGAAATAGATCACCTCAATTATCCATTCAATACACATCACTTATTTCTAAATCGCAACATCAAATATACTTCATTTCAATTTCACATTTCCAAGCTAAACAAGCTTATTCATAATAAAATTAACAATTACATTTCAACTCAACCTTATTCTAACATTCGGCTCTAACCTAAATTCATACCCAAATTTATCAAATAATATCATTAAACAAGTTCATAAATAACTCTTTAATATATTTTAACTTAAGGACTTACCTCGGTTGTCGATAGTCAGTGTAAAATCAAACCATTCGAGAACCTTTGTCTTTCCCCAATCCAATTCCGTTTTTCTTTGTTCTTGATCTTTAATTTAGCTAGCAAATAGCCGAATGTATAAAGCTCCAACACTCTTTTCTTTTCTTTGTTATTCGGTGGAAGAAAGGATGAATAAAATCCCACTTTCATGTTGGTTTTATTATAATATAGTTATAAATTATAAAACCATTATAATATAATCTTTAACATATAAAATAATACTTAAAAACATGTTATATGACCACATTGCCGTCCACTATAACTTAAAATGGGTATATTTCCCTTTAAGGACTTTACTAAAATAAAGCCACATCAATTTAGCCATAAATCAAATAAAAGGCCACTTTTACCATTTACGCGATTTAGTCCTTTTTTAACTAATTGAGCACACAAACAGTTAAGTTTTTATACGAAACTTTCACACACATTAACTTACATATAACTGACTCAAAATATAATATTAAAATATTTCTCAGACTCGGATTCGTGGTCCCAAAACCACCGTTCCGATTAGGGTCAAAATCGATCTGTTACAGACAAGTAATCCTGTTATATGATATTTGGCTCAAGAGTGTGCTTTCTGATTAAGTGCCCTAATGGGTACTCCTGAATATGAATTGACGGGTTATTGAAATTGTAATAGCCCAATTTAGGGGCTAGTCGGAACAGTAATCTCGGGATCACTTATCCGAGATTTAAGAAATTTATTTTCATGTGATTTTATGAATTAGTATATGCTTGTATATGTAACACCCCTTACCCATATCCTATGCCGGAATCGAGTACGAGGCATTACCAGACTTAACAATACATTTGGTCAAATTAATTAACACATATACAAAATGACTTAGTCAAGCCCCTATACATGCCATAACTTAAATCATTTATAAATAAAGATACCCATAGATAGCTTGATAGTGTGAAGCGATCTCCGACGACCTCAAACCCAAGCTTGTTTAGTAGGACTCTGTAACATGGGAAAGAAAAGGGGGTAAGCTTATAAAGCTTAGTAAGTTCACATGTAAAAATAATAAGCATTAGCAATGAATTTAGCTTACTACTAAGCTGTTATAACTTGCATAAATAATGCTAAGTTCTTACTTTCCCAACTTATTTGTAGCCTTATCAAAGCCTCAACATGACAAATCCTCACAACAAGTTCTCAAGATAATGCAATCATAATTACACATAGTTCCACCATTTTCTCATCTTCATCTTAAGTTGTCTACTTGAGTCATAGTCACTAAATTATTTATATCTCGAGCTACAAAACTCCAAATTAAGATCTGTTAATTTTTCCTGAAACTAGACTCATATATCTTCATACCATAAAATTTCCAGAATTTTTGGCTTAGCCAATTAGTACAATTTATTCATTAAAATTTCCCCTATTTCACTATTTGACTATTCTGACCACTTTTCACTACGAATCAATTTTCTCCTTGTACAGAATTCAAATGATGTTATAATTTGTTTCATTTGAAAATATACTAATTAAGGATTTTAAGCATATAACTTATATCCTATAATTATTTTTTTACAATTTTTAATGATTTTCCAAGTTAGAATAGGGGATCACGTAATCATTCTGAACTAATCTCACAAGAATTTGAATATCTCAAAATAAAAAAATCCTTTATTTTCTCAGTTTCTTTTATATGAAAATAGACTCAATAATCTTTAAATAAATATCTTGTCTAACTTATAATTCAATTTTTTCTATTTTTGGTGATTTTTCAAATTCACGTCACTACTGCTGTCCAAAACAGTTTTATTGTAAATTTTTTTTGCTCTCTCTTTCTCCAATTAGTTGTATTCATTACTTATAACAATCTTTCCAATTTTCGATTACACATCGAGCATATTGCTCATACTTTACACATGTATATAACTACACTTATCACTACAAAGTCACACATAATTTCACTTAATCGATTTTCCCGTTGAACACTCGGAATATACACGGATACGTAGAGAATTAGCACATAAGTGCCACACTGATATGTAGCCGAAGCTACCACTGTAATGTAGCCGAAGCTACCACTGTAATGTAGCCAAAGCTACCACTGATATGTAGCCGAAGCTACCCATCGTAATGTAGCCGGCTACCACTATTCACCGATCGTAGTCGAGCTACCACTTTTCACCGATCGGTAGCCAGAGCTACCACTTTTCACTGATCAGGTAGCCAGAACTACCACTTTTCACTGATCAGTAACACTGGAAATGTCCACGGGCCTGCTCACACAAGCTGTCAGGTGTGTGCAACACATGTTAGATCACTCAGCACCCGGGACTCACTGTAACACTATAACACTGGTCTCCAGTATCCACTTCTATTCCTATGTTCAACCGGGAATTTACTCTTAACACTTATTTTAAACACTTTAGCACTTGAATAATTCATGAACAATTTTTCTTCCACATTCAATATTAATTCACATATCAAATATAATTCACCATTTATATAAAAATATATCACTATTATTTACACATAACTTACATAATTACATTCTCAATCTCATCACATCATCAATTTAACTTATCCTCCCCAAATTATTCAATTCAATACTTTCTTGAAATCACACAAAGCCATCTTTCTAATTTGATCTTACAAAGCCATCTTTCTAATTTGATCTTACATGTAATTTATACCAATTTTCATTAAAATGTCGAGTCAATATCAAACACTATAATTATATTGGAAAATCAATACTAAAGTATTCATAACTAAAATTTCAATCTAACATTCAAACTTGCATCATTAAATGCTTGTTAAACATATAAACTTACCTCGATACCAAAACGACCATTTTGCCATCTTTCCCGATTTTCAATTTTCCTCCCGTTCTAGGTCCAAATATCTTTTTTTGGGGTCTAAAACATCACATTTCACTTATTTAATTAATGTACTATTCAAAACATTCCTTAACTCAACTTTTGCAAAATTACAATTTTACCCCTAAACTTTTAATATTTACACTTTTGCCTCAATACTCGAAAATTAAACTTCAGCCCTTATTCTTATGTTTTATAACATGCTGATCATTTTTCTCTTCTATGGCAACATCAAATTCTCACTAATTCACACGCTTATGACCAATTTATAACTTTTACAATTTAACCCCTTTTATACGGTTTCATCGAAAATCATCTAATAAAACTCATTTCTCTAATCATAGACATGCATAATCTACAATAATTCATCAAAATTCACAATTATTCAACATTGGTCAATTTTTAAAATTAAACTCTAGATCAAATTAATGGTAGAAATAGCTAGACTAAGTTACCGGGATTTCAAAAATACGATGAATATTAAAAACAGGGCTCAAAAACACTTACTATTGAGATTTGAAAAAGCTTGAAACCCTATCCATGGCTTCTTGAGAAATTTGGCAACATGGAGAAGAGAATGAGCAGATTTTTGGGTTTCAATTTTGTCTTTTATGCCTTAAAACACCCAAATGACAAAAATGCCCTTAAGACTTTTCTTTCAATTTTTTCCTATTCATGACCATTTTTGTCCATCAAGTTATTCAATGGTCTAATTACCTTTTAAGGGCCTCCAATTTAAAACTCATAACAATTTGACACCTCTAATGTATAGAACTTAACTTTTTCACTTTTTACAATTTAGTCCTTTTGACTAAATTGAGAGCTGAAACGTCGAAATTTTTGAACGAAATTTTTACGAAATCTTTCTGAAAAATTGTAGGCCATAAAAATATAATAAAAATAGAATTTTACTGGTCAAATTTGTGGTCTCGAAACTACTGTTCCGACTAGACCCAAGTTTGTGCTGTTACAGTATAAGTACATGAGAATATTGGAATTTAAATTCTAGCGATTTCATGTTTAATCGCGAAAAAGGACTACATCGCGTAAAGTGTGAAAGTTCCATTTTAATTGCTAAAAGTACCAAATAGCCATAGTCTTTAAAAGGCAATTTAGACCCTTGAAATTGCTTGGCCGGACATAGATATATAGGAGACAAAGATGGACAAAATTTGGTCAAAGTTAGTAAGAGTTGGTGACTAATTTGACTAGTTTAATATTGGGATAAAGAAAGAGAAAATATCATGTTTCTTGTTCATCTCTTCCATCGAATTTGCAAGTAAAAATAGGGGTTTTGAAGGCTTAAATTTTCAGCAAGATCTCCTCCATTTTAGTAAGTGATTTTGATGATTTTTCTTAGTAATAGTTATACTTTTGAGACCCCTAAAGCTGAAGCTTTCAAATGAGGGGACTATTGTGTAATATGGTGAAAAATTTAGAGTTTTGCAATGCGAGCTATCATTGTTATTTGCTGCATTTTTATGGAAGAAATTGAGTCTTAGTTGTTAGATGATCAACTTTTGTGAAAGGTGTTGTCTTGAAAACACCTAATTGGACTTTGATGAAAAGGTTACAAATTTGTAGTAATTATGTGAAATGTTGAGTTTTGATGATAGCTAGAAGAGTATTAAATGTTCACCTAGGTTTGTTGAAGGTAGAAATGTGATTAGAATTTATTTCCGAGCCTAGGGGCAAAATGGTCATTTTGCCAAAGTCTAAGGGCAAAATGGTCATTTTGCCAAAGTCTAGGGTCAAAATTATAATTTTGCTAAAATATAAATTTTGAGTCGATTTAGTCAATGTGTGAATTTAATAAGTTAAATTGTTATTATAGATCAAGAATTACGAAGCCCAGATCGAAACCGAGGCAAGAACAAAGCTGAGGACTAACTTACATCTCTACATACATTTTGAATATCGAGGTAAGTTTGTATGAATTAAAGTTTTATGTGTACTCTCATTCAATTACTTATTATGTTGTATAATGTGTATTATTCCTATGAAGTAAATTTATTGATATTATGATGAGAAAAGTAAATGAGAATATGTATGAGAAAGTCCTGGTTGAAGTCTCGGAATAATGAGGATACTATTATCATAACATGTGATAAGGAAAGTCCGTGTAAGACCATGTCAAGACATGGCATCGGCATAAGGCAATGATATCATGTAAGTCCATGACAAGTCATGGCATTGAAAAGTTATTATGAGGCAAAGGTCCCGTGTAAGTCCAAGCCAAGGCTTGGCATTGGTGAATCCATAAGGCAAAGATGTCATGTAAGTCCATGTCAAGACATGGCATTGATAAGATTTATAAGGCAAGGATACCACGTAAGCCCATGTCAAGAAATGGCAATGGTAAGTTTCCAAAGGAAACACATAAGGAAGGTCTCGTGTAAGACCATGTCTGGGATATGGCATCGACACCGATCTAAGGGATCCCATGTAAGACAATAACTGGGATATGGTGTAACACCCTTTAGCCGAGTTCTATGCCAGAACCGAGCCCGAGGGGTTACCGTAATAAAACCACTTGATTGCCACTTAGGCTCATCGTGACTACTCTCTTAAGTCACCTCAACAGCCTTAATCTCGACTTACGAGGCCTCACTCATACACATGAGGGCTCCAGAGACTATTTCAAAACTTTTTCCAATCTTAAAAACTTTCTCTTTTGTACAGGGTTAACACGCCTGAGCAGCAAGAGACACGCCCGTGCATAGACCCACACGCCCATGATCCACAACTGTGGTGAATACTGACCACATACACACGGTCTCAAAGCCTAGCCACACACCCGTGTGGCTAGCTCGTGGCTAACACTGACTAAACTCACACGGCCTATGCACACGCTCGTGTGGCTAGTCCGTGGTCTATTATAACTTAAAATGTTAACATGCAGGGGACACACGGCCAAGTCACACGCCCGTGGGCTAATTGTGTGTCACACATGATCTAGAAACACGCTCGAGTGTATCCACATGGACAAAAACAAAGCTATGTGCTAAGTTCCTTTCACCCCTCTAGCATACACAATATGCATTCATTCATTGCATCCATAATCAACTCAAATTGAAGTGCAATCTCACATAGATAACTACAATCTTTTCATAAAATAAGGCAGCCAACTACTATGGCATTATACAAAATAGACTATCCATCTAAAGGCCAACACATCTTAGCCATTTACAACAAAATTCACTAACTTGTCTAGCCTCTATACATGCCATTTACAAAACATTGAGTCTCATGTACCAGAGTGTGCTGATAATGTGAACAGTCTTCCAATTGATCCTCGTATCTTGATTCAACACTTTTACTTTATAAGACAAGGGAAAAGAAAGGGAGTAAGCTTTGAGCTTCGTAAGTTTACACATAAACAATTAAGCATCATAGTATAAGCTAAACAACAATTAGCATCATACTAACATATAATGTACAACTATGCTTACTCTTTCTATCCCTTACCACATTTTCATCACATCATGAGTCACCTACTCATAATCATTGAAATGCACCCCTGCATTCAATATCACGTTTACACTATATACAACATATCATTAATTCTCGATAATACATCCACACAGCTAATCCACACAGCTAATGTCTCGGTGGTTTCGCACTTAGCCCACCACAATCAATTAATAAAGTAGTATCGCACTTAGCCTACCACAAGGTAATCATAGTGGTCTCGCACTTAGCCCACTAGACAAATATACTTAACGATAGCATCGCAGACAGCCTAGCTCGTCGTCGTTAAGCATTAAGATGGTATCGTATTTAGCCCACCATTTAGCATTATCACTACTCATACACGTAACTGTTTACTCATTCATTCATGATATCTACCACATTCACTTTACTTGAACCACATAGGTACTCAATCATTCTCAATCATGCTACACACTAGCTAGCATTGTCAAATTGTAAGTATGAATGCCTTGTTTATGCATAGACTTACCTCGATACTCAAAAGTATAGAAACGTGCAATTTAGTCCACCACCTTGCTTTTGTCTCGGTTTCGATCCGGGCTTCATTTTTCTTGATCTATAATGAAAATTCAACTCATTAATATACACATTGACTAAATTGACTCTTATCTCATACTTTGGCAAAAATACTCTTTTGCCCCTAATCTTTCTCATATTTACCCTTTTGGCCCAAGGCTCGGAAAGTGACTTTTATTCAATTTTCTAGCATTTCATGCTTAGCCGAATCACTTACTCAACTAAAGCAATCATCAATTCTCACTAAATCGCACATGTATGACCAAACTTAAAATTTTTACAAACTAGTGCTTACATGCATTTTCATGCAAAATCACTTAACAAAATATGTTCCTACTACATCAAGCTTTCATAATCTTCCATAAAACATCAAAATACATGCATGTCATACATGGCCACATTTTTGAACATCCATTATAGCTCATCAAATGGCTAAAAATAGCTTACTCATGCCACAAGGACTTCAAAAATACAAAGAATATCAAAACCGGGGCTAGAATACACTTACTAACTAGCTTGAAAAGTTTGAAGAACCCTAACAATGGCTCTCTCAAATTTTCGGCAGCCTTGGAGAAGAAGATGAATGAATTTTGTCATCTTTTCTCCCATTTTAATCATTTAATTATTAAATGACCAAAATGCCCTTTTTGATAAACTTTCCATTTTAACTCATTCATGCCCAATTTTTTCCAAAACTAGAAATTAGGAAAATTGCTATTTAAAGCCCTCTAATTAATATTCTAAAGCAATTTCACACAAATAGCTTCTAGAATCTCACATTTTGCAACTTTTGCAATTTAGTCCTTTTGGACAATTCAACCGCAATTTCACAAAATTGCTTCATAAAACTTTCACACTAACATGAAAACATAGAATAAACGTCAAAAACTTATACATAAACCTCGGATTTATGGTCTCACACCACTATTCCGACTAGGCCCATAACTGGGATGTTACATATGGCATTGGCATCATGAGGCGATCCCATGTAAAACCATGTATAGGAAATGGCATTGGCATCGGGATACATTTTTGATGAGATTGAGTAACCTCAATTATTTCAGGAAATTCAACTGGTAAAAGAGTTAAATATGAAAGAGGCAACAAGAAAGTCGAGTAAGTAAAGATAGTTCTAAGTTAAGTTATACGAGGTTAATATAAACCATTTCCATGTTGAGAAAGATGAAAGTTGAGTTTACTTTTGTATCAGTAAAATGTACTAATCTATGTGATCAAGTGACACAAGTACCATGATTATAATGCAAGTATGAAATTATTATGTATCATGTGAGGAGTAACTAAGCCATACTCTTGAGTTTTATGTTGTTCCTAACTCGGAATGGATGAGTTATAATGAGTTAATATATTGCTATATAAGCTTCATGCAACCTTACTAAGTTATATGCTTACCCCTCTCTCTTCTTTTTTTCCTCGCAGTCTTGCCAAGCTAACTCGTGGATCATTGACGTCGGAGCTCGGAGCACACTATCAATCACTATTTTGGTATAGCCAAGTTGTTTTCATTAAGTATGACATGTATAGAAATTACTTCATCTTGATATAAGGCCTAAGAGGGGCCAAAGTGTTGGCTATTAAGGTTATTATTCTTTTTGTATATGGCTAAAGAGATTGGCCAATATTTACCAAGTTTATACATCAATTGATGATGAGTTATGCCTTGTTATTCATGTTTTTGATGAAGTATTTGAATGGTTGGATTGAGTATATGAATGATCTTGATTTTAGGGTGACAATTGGCTTGGAAAATAGCCTTTTAGTGTCCATACGGTCAACCTTCATGGGTGTGTTAATAGGCAGTGTGTCCCCTGCATGTTAGTGATTTAAGTTAGTGTCGACCACGGGCTAGCCACACGGGCGTATGCCTAGGCCATATGCTCCTTAAGGGGTTGATGGCGTCAAAAGCAAAATACCCCTAGTTTTTCTCATGGGTGAGGACACAGGCGTGTCTAGGCCGTATGGAGGACACGGGCCATTAACACGGACGTGTGTCAAGTTGTGTGAAAACCCCTGTAGGTTGTGATGAAAATAAATTATACACGGGCTAGGGACATGGGCGTATGAGACCACATGGGCTACCCACACGGGCGTGTCCCAAGTCACACGGGCGTGTGACCTCTATTTAGACAAAAATTTTCAAAAAGAGTAAAAGTTTCCGGTTAACTTCCGAAACCATCGGGATGTATATTTATGGCCTTGTAAGCCCACGAGATGAATGTTATAACCACGAAAAGAAAGTTTTTAAATTGGAATGAAATTTTATAGCTCGTTAATATATGTTTAAGTAAGGTGAAGGATAGTAATGCCTCGTATCCGGTCCTGGCATCGGACATGGGTATGGGGTGTTACAGAAATTGTACATCTTGAGTGTACTATCTGAATATCCATCGAAATTTCAATAATTCAATGGATAAAACACTTGACATGATATGAGAATTATGAGATGAAGTGAATAATGTCTTGAAAGAATATAGCATGATGAGCTCATCTATGTTTATTTGATATACATGAGACATATGTAACTAACTTGTTTGATTGAGTACATGTGTTTAGAAAATTTGACAAGTTGATGGAAAACATGATGTTGTTTGTTTAAATTTAATAAATAAGACTGGTAAGTTTTATTCATTTTATATGAACCAACTAAGAATATAATGCTTATTAGGTTTTATTTCCTTTGTTTTATAGTACTCAGGAGCTCGCAAAGGTTGGTGATCGGTTGGAGCATCATCACACTATCTACAATCTTGTTTTGGGACAAATAGTAAACTTATTTTGGTATAATGGCATGTATAGGTTAACTTAGCCATTGTTGGCTTGAATATGTTGTTTGAAATTTAGCCATTGGAATGACTAGTAATGGTTTGTTTTGATATACTTATAAGGTCATACTATGGTAGCTATATATATGTTAAGTATGGTTGATTAAATTATGTTTAACTTATAGACTAAACCAAGGTAAGAATATAAATATGTGTGCATATAATGATATACCATGTTAAATGTTAGAATTTGCTTAAATTCAATACTTGGATTGGTTGGTATTTTAATGTAAGTTTTGATGTAGTTCATGGCAAAGTTTTGGGTGAGAAATGAAGCTAGAAATAGCTTTATTTTGTCCACAAGGGTAGACAAACGGGCGTGTGTCTTGACCGTATGTGACAGATGGCCTGGTACATGGGCGTGATTAGGCCGTGTGTCCCCTGTAGCTTAAATTTGAGAAACAGAATGCTCAGAATTGAGCATACAGGCAGAGACACGGGCGTGTGTTTCAATTTTGTGTGCTACACAGCGTATTATACGGGTGTGTGGTTGGTCATGTGATGCAAGTCAAAGAGTTACACGGGGTCGGATACGGCCTGTGACACGGGTGTGTCATATGATCACACAGGCGTGTGCCCTAACCACACAGGTGTATGTGCCCTACATCTTAAATTTTTTTTTGAAATTTCGTGAAAAATTCTATGAGTTCTCGATTTAGTCCCGCATCGTTTCTAATTCTCATATTGGGCCTCGAGGGTCCATTTAAGGGACATTGTGAATAATCTCGGTAAATAAATAGTAATTAATGTGAATTATTCGTAAATGTTCTGAAAGTTCCGATAATACTTTGTAACCTTGTTCTGACGCCGGACATGGGTTAAGAGTGTTACATTTATTGGTATCAGAGCTATAGTTTAGCTGATTCTTGGATTGATCGTAGCAAGTACGAGTTTAGCTATATATGCCATTATAAAATTTGTGATAGTGTGATATCTCCAAACCATTTTAAATGTATTTTATTTTATACAGTAATGTTATCCAACCAAGCTAGAGCTAAATCCGAGGCAGCTGAGAGCAATGCTTCAGCTTCAGTTCAAAGAGTTGCATCTAGTAGTAGAAGGCCTGAATCTAAGAGCCGAAGTGAGGAGGCAAAAGAAGTATTATTTCAAATGATAAATGAATGGTTTACTGAGTATTTTTAGAACTCATCCACATTCTGCTGTACAACAACCTCCCCTACCTGCTCCTCAACCGGTTCCTAAAATACCACAAGGTTCTGAACCTACTAGAACTAGTAAGCCTCCAGTAGATAAAATTTGTAAATATGGGACAGAGGAATTTACAGCTACCATAGATGATGATCTAGAAAGGGCTGAGTTTTGGTTGAAAAATACCATCCGGGTTTTAGATGAATTATCTTGCACACCAGCTGAATGTTTGAAATGTGCAGTGTCTGTACTGAAAGACACAGCTTATCATTGGTGGAATACCATAACTTCAGTGGTACCTAGAGAGAACATTACATGGGAATTTTTCCAAACTGAATTTAGAAAGAAGTGTGTTAGTCAAATATTTATGGATCAGGAAAAGAAAGAACTTTTATAGCTAAAACAGGAAAATATGACTGTATCTGAATATGAGTGAGCCTTTGTTCGATTAAGCAAGTATGCCAGAAAATGGGTTCCAATCGAGGATGATATGTGCAAACGATTTGAAGAGGGTTTAAATGAAGACATTAAGTTGTTAATTGGAATCCTTGAATTACGACAATTTTAGGTGTTAGCTGATCGAGCACATAAAGTTGAAGAATTGAGTAAAGAAAAGAAAAAAGTTGACAGACAAGCTCGAGTTTCTAGTAAAAGAATTATGAGTAAGTCACAATCATCTGCTTCTAAGAAATTGAAGAAGTATTATGATCGTGTTACCACCTCTACGGGACATTCTGGAAAAAAGCGAGGCTCTCAACGCTCTAACCCGAGGTCTTCATCTCTATCTGTAACCAGTGTTGGAAGTGTCGTTAATCCCAAACCAAAGTGTAAACATTGTAACAAATTTCATCATAGGGAATGCTGGTTTAAAAGTGGAGCTTGTTACCAATGTGGATCCCTTGATCATTTTCTTAAAGATTGTCCAGAAAGGGTTGAAAAAGAAATTGAGCAAACTTCAAAGCCAAGTAATCCTGTTTCGAGAGGTAGACCACCCCGTCACCTCGACAATGACAGTGGTAGCCGAGGTACTACAAGGGATACAACAGTTAAATTTGAGGCACGAGCACCGATGAGAACATATGCTATTCGTGCTAGAGAAGATCTGCACCAGACATCATTACTGGTACATTTTCTCTGCTTGATACTAATATTACTACTTTGATTGATCTTGGTTCCACACATTCATATGTATGCAAAAATTTAGTTTGTGTTAAAAAATTACCTGTTGAATTCACTGAATTTGTGGTTAAAGTGTCAAACCCTCTGAGATATTGTGTTATAGTGGATAAGGTCTGTAAAAACTATCCATTGATGGTAAAGGGTTATTGTTTTTCAACCGATTTGATGTTATTGTCATTTGATGAATTTGATGCGATTTTGGGAATGGACTGGTTAACCCAACATGATGCAGTGGTGAATTGTAAACAAAAATATATTGTGTTGAAATTTCGGAATGGTGAGTTACTTCATGCTGACTCTGATAAATTAGATGGGTTGTCTAATATGACTTCAACAATATCAGCACGGAAATATGTTAGAAAGGGTTATGATGCTTATCTTGCATATGTGTTGGACACAAAAGTATCTGAGTCAAAGATTCAGTCAGTGCCAGTTGTATGTGAATTTCCTGATGTATTTCTGGAAGAATTACCTGGTTTACCACCGGTTAGAGAAGTGGAATTCTCTTTAGATCTTGTCCTAGGGACAACACCCATATCCATGGCACCTTACAGAATGGCTCCTACCGAATTAAAAGAGTTGAAAGCACAGTTGCAAGAGTTGATTGATAGATGCTTTGCTCGACCTAGTTTTTCACCTTAGGGTGCACCGGTTCTACTTGTAAATAAGAAAGATGGATTATTGAGGTTGTGCATTGATTACAGACAGCTTAACAAGGTTACAATAACGAACAAGTATCCATTTCCTCGAATTGATGATTTATTTGACCAGTTGAAAGGTGACACTATATTTTCAAAGATTGATCTCCATTCTGGCTACTATCAGTTACGAGTAAAAGATTCAAATGTGCCAAAGACAGCTTTTAGAACCAAGTATGGACACTATGAGTTTCTTGTGATGCCATTTGGTTTGACAAATGTACCTACAGTGTTTATGGACTTGATGAACATAATTTTCAGACCTTATTTAGACAGGTTTGTGGTGGTATTCATTGATGATATTTTGGTTTATTCTCGAGATGAAAATGAACATGCTGATCATTTGAGAATAGTGTTGCACACATTGCGTGAAAAGCAATTGTATGCCAAATTCAATTAATGTGAATTTTGGCTGCGAGAAGTTGGTTTTCTTGGACATATTGTATCTACAGAGGGTATTCGAGTAGATCCTAGTAAAATTTTAGGTATTGTCAATTGGAAACCACCAAAGAATGTGACTAAAATCCAAAATTTTTTGGGACATGTTGGATATTATCGGAGGTTTGTAAAAGGATTTTCAATGATAACTTCTCCGATGACTCGTTTTTGCAAAAAGATGTGAAATTCTAGTGGTCTGATAAATGTCAGCAGAGTTTTGATAGGTTGAAAGCTTTATTGACAGAAGCACTTGTGTTAGTTCAGCCTCAATCGGGTAAGGAATTTGTAAAATGGTTTAAGCTGTGTTTTGATACAAGAAGGTAAAGTAATAGCCTATGCTTTAAGACAGCTAAAACCACATGGAAGAAATTACCCGATACATGATCTTGAATTAGCAACAATTTTATTTGCACTGAAAATATGGCGACAGTATTTGTTTGGTGAAAAATGTCACATATTCACTGATCATAAAAGTTTTAAGTTTTTGATGTCACAGAAAGATTTGAATTTGAGACAGCGCAGGTGGCTTGAGTTATTGAAAGATTATGATCTGGTTCTTATCTACCATCTGGGAAAAGCCAATGTGGTTGCAGATGCTCGAAGCAGAAAATCCCTGTTTGCTTTGCGAGCAATGAATACCCGATTGTCATTATCTGATGATGGTTCAATCATAGCTGAGTTAAAAGCTAGACCGACATTTTTATAGTAGATTTTCTAAGGTCAGAAAAATGATAGTAAGTTACAAGCAAAATGGAGACAATGTAAATCGACTCCTAATTCAGAATTTCAAGTTGGGACTGATGGTTGTTTCTTATTTAGAGGCAGAATATGTGTACCGAAGAATTCAGAACTAGTACAGAAAATTTTCAATGAAGCTCATAATGGTAACATGTTTATTCATCCTAGTAGTAATAGAATGTACAATGATCTGAAAAAGATGTACTGGTGGCCGGGAATAAAAAGGAATATTTCTGAGTTCGAATCTAAGTGTTTGATATGTCAACAAGTAAAAGCTGAACAACAGTTGCCTTCGGGATTATTACATCCAGTTACGATACCGAAATGGAAATGGGAAAGAATTACCATGGACTTTGTATCGGGATTACCCCTGTCTCCAAAGAAGAAAGATGTCATTTGGGTAATTGTTGATCGATTGACAATGTCTGTACATTTTATTCCGATACGTATGGATTTTTATTTGGATAGATTGGCTGAATTATATGTCTATAAGATTGTTAGATTGCATGGAGTACCTGTCTCCATTATTTCAGATAGAAACCCTCGATTTACATATCGATTCTGGAACAAATTGCAAGAAGCTCTGGAAACATAGTTATATTTTAGCACTGCATTTCATCCCCAGACAGATGGTCAATCTAAACGTGTAATACAGATTTTGGAAGATATGCTTCGATGTTGTGTACTTGAATTTGAAGGTAACTGGGAAAAGTACCTGCCTTTAGTTGAATTTGCGTACAATAACAGTTATCAGTCCAGTATCAAAATGGCACCATATGAAGCACTGTATGGATGCAAATGTAAAATTCTATTATATTTGACAAAACTTAGTAAGAAAAAGTTACACGTAGTTGACTTAGTCCATGAAACCGAGGAAAAGGTGAAAGTAATTCGGGACAATTTGAAAGCAGCCTCTGATCGTCAAAAGTCCTATGCTGATCTTAAACGTAAAGAAATAGAATTTCAGATCGGTGACAAGGTATTCTTGAAAGTATCACCTTGGAAGAAAGTTCTTCGGTTCGGTCATAAGGGAAAATTGAGTCCACGATTCATTGGGCCATATGAAATTATAGAAAGAATTGGACTTGTTGCATATAGGTTAGCCTTACCACCAGAATTTGATCGGATTCAAAAAAAATTTCATGTGTCTATGTCATGACAATATCAATCGAATCCTTCACATGTTATTTCTCCGTCAGACGTAGAAATCAGCCTGATATGACATACAGGGAAGAACCAATCAAGATCTTTGCACGTGAAATAAAAGAGCTAAGAAATAAAAAGGTGGCGTTAGTAAAAGTTCTATGGCAACGACATGGTATTGAAGAAGCTACTTGGGAACCAAAAGATACCATGAGGAAGCAATACTCGAACCTCTCTACTGGTAAGATTTTTGAGGACGAAAATTCTTAAGGGGGAAATTTGTAACAGCCCAATTTCAGTAAAATCAGAATAGTGGTTTCGGGACCACAAATTCGAGTCGGAAGGAAATTTTATTTTTATATTTTTGCATGATTTACATTTAGATAGGAATGTCATATGAAAATTCTGATAAGAAAATTTTATCGATTAAGTGTTTAATTACAGAAAGACCAAATTGTATGAAATGCAAAGGTTGGATTCTAGTATCTAGAGGGATCAGATAACTATGGAATCCAAAACTTGAGGTCATTATATGGTAATTAGACCATTAATCAAAAGTTAGTAGATATTTTTGATGAATCATCCATTGAAAAGTTAGAAAAGGTTAAGGACTAAATTGGAAATAAAAATAATTAAAAGATGATAAATAATTCAAATAGAATTAAAATCATTTCATATCATCTTCTTCCCTAAATATTCCATGAAAACCTTAGGAAAGAGAAAACAAGATTTCTTGACTTAAATTGGTAAGTATTCAAGTCTTGTTTTTAGTAATTTTTATATTTTTGAAACCAAGATAGTCTAATCTATCTATTTGGGGGATTAATTTGAAAAGTTATCAAAGTATGGAAATTATTGCATGGATGAATATGCTAAAAATTTAAAATTTATGGTAGAAATGAAAGGTTGTTGATAGATAAACAACTTTTACAAAGTGAATTTTGATGAAAACATGATTTAGGGACTAAATTGTAAAGTTGTGAAAAATTGAAGAAAAAATTCTAAATTTTATAGAATATATGTGCTGTAAATTTTATATTGAAATTTTGGCTAGGCTTGGAATAACGAGTAAATTGCATGAATTTCATTTTCCGAGCTTAGGGACGAAATTAGAATTTATGAAAAGTTTAGGGGCAAAATAGTAATTTTTCCCAGGGTGTAAATTGAGTTCAAATTAATATGAAATGTGAGAAATTGATAATTAAATTCATTTATATAGATTTGGATAACTCAAATTCAAATCTAGGTCAAGGAAAAGAGGAAGTTTTGGATTAGTACATTTTCTTGTACGAACTATTATTGAAGTAAGTTCGTGTAACTCAGTTGAGCATGTAAATAAGTTGTATTTGTATAGAATGTGATTTATATTTATATGAATTATTTGGATTTTACAATATAAGAAATGAATACATGCTTGAAATTGTTTGAAAAGGGTTAAGTTCTGTTTGAATATTGGATTTCGATGGATAATGTGATTTCCCTTATTGAATGAGGTTCTGCATTTATTGCTGACAGGATTTAACCCGGACGAGTAATCCTATTGACCTCGTTACAGTAAGGATTTGGCCTGTACTGGTAGTCCTGATATAAGTCCTCTTGAGCGTATGTTAGAATTTACCCCAGACGGGTAATCTTGATTAAGCTCTTGTGAGCATATGTCGGAAATAGGATTTAGCTTGGACAAGTAATCCTGTTATATGATATTTGGCTCAAGAGTGTGCTTTCCAATTAAGTGCCCTAACGGGTACTCCTGAATATGAATTGACGGGTTATTGAAATTGTACATCTTGAGTGTACTATCTGAATAACAATCAGAATTTCAATGATTCAACGGATAAAACACTTGACATGATATGAGAATTATGAGAGGAAATGAATAATGTCTTGAAAGAATATAGCATGATGAGCTCATCTATGTTTATTTGATATACATAAGACATATGTAGCTAACTTGTTTAATTGAGTGCAAGTGTTTAGTCAATTTGATAAGTTGATAGAAAACATGATGTTGTTGTTTAAATTTAATAAATGAGATTGGTAAGTTTTATTGATGTTATACTAACTTACTAAGCATATAATGCTTATTAGGTTTTATTTCCTTTGTTTTATAGTACTCGAGAGCTCCAAAGGTTGGTGATCAGTTGGAGCACCATCACACTATCTACAATCTTGTTTTAGTACAAATAGTAAACATATTTTGGTAGAATGGCATGTGTCGGTTAACTTGGCCATTGTTGGCTTGAATATGTTGTTTGAAATTTAGCCATTTGAATGGCTAGTAATGGTTTGTTTTGATATACTTATAACGTCATACTATGGTAGCTACATATATGTTAAGTATGGTTGATTAAAATATGTTTAACATATAGACTAAACTAAGGTAAGAATATAAATATGTGCGCATATAATGATATACCATGTTAAATGTTAGAATTTGCTTAAATTCAATACTTGGATTGGTTGGTATTTGAATGTAAGTTTTGATGTAGGTTAATGGAAAAGTTTTTGGTGAGAAATGAAGCTAGAAATGGCTTTATCTTGTCCACACGGGTAGACACACGGGCATGTGTCTTGACCGTATGTGACACACGGCCTGGTACATGGGCGTGTAATTAGGCTGTGTGTCCCCTACAACTTAAATTTGAGAAATAGAATGCTCAGAATTGAGCACACAGCTAGAGACATGGGCGTGTGTCTCAGCCGTGTGTGCTATACGGCCTAGTACACGGGCGTGTGGCTGGTCGTGTGATGCAAGTCAAAGAATTACACGGGGTCAAACACGACCTGTGACACGGGCGTGTGTGCCTTGCATCTTGAAATATTTTTGAAATTTTGCGAAAAATTTTATGTGTCCCGACTCGGTTCTAATACTCATATTGGGCCTCAAGGGTCCATTTAAGGGACGTTGTGAATAATCTCTGTAAATGAATAGTAATTGATGTGAATTATTAGTAAATATTCTGAAAGCTCCGGTAATGCTTTGCAACCCTGTTCTAGCGATGGACACAGGTGTGAGGTGTTACATTTTTGTACTTCGATCGACCCCGTCAGATATGACTCTTTTGATATCAAAGGTGTGAGGGCATTGGAGGCGATGGTGCAAATGCATTTTGGCAGTAGATTACTGTTTCTCAAATTATATGTGGAGTTTGCAAGGATAGATGAAGGCCCTCGGACGTTGACATATGTTCCTATTCGAGAGGCAAGAATGGAAGAACAAACCAAGAGTCTAACGATATAGTTGTGTGGTGGGTTCACCGTTTTGTTAGAAAGTTGCAATTATGATATCCTAAAATCATCAATGGAAAGACACTCATCTGTCTCAGCCCTAAATTTCAACCGCAGCAAGCAGAACACCGAATAGCTGGGTTTTGATGGTAGGACGAAATACATGAACCCTGTACGACACTCAACTAGTGGTTTTAATTTGAACTTCGATCAGCCAATGTTCAATGCTAGGAACACTTACAGGGGTATGACATCAACTTCCAGCAGTTGGCAATCAACAAGTGATTTTGGACATTATGACAGCTACACAATAAGGGATGACCTTACGACGTCCACCGACGAGGGGACATCCAACACAGCAGATGCTGGTGGGTCTGAGAATTAAGAGGGCATTAAATTCGATGTCGATCCAATCTAGGAGCTCGGTGTCAATGGTTCAAAAATTGCATTATTTTCTAAACCATATTCGATTCCAACTGAACCAGAAGATGAAGGTTCAGACAGTGAAGGTCCTGAAAAAGATGTCGAAGATGATCCACAATTCAGGGCATACTCACCTCTAGCCCACATACATAATATGGACCTATTGGAAGAGAATGGGTTGGAGTTTGTAAAACTACCATCCAGGAGCCCGGGCCATACGAGTTTTTTTTTTGGATTCGGGTGATTTAGAAGCAGAGAAGAAGTTTTCAACTAAAGATGGTTTTGTCATTGCAGTGAAGCTATAAACATCAAGAATAAGGTAAACTTCTAAGTGGTTAAATCTCGATCTGGCAAGTTCAAGACAAAGTGTGCAATGTAGGACAATAGACTTCCATGGAAAATCATGGTTTTTTTAAGAAGAAGACAAGGTTCTGAACGGTAAAGAAGTTTACCTCTACGCATACGTATCTTGCCACAGGTACTACATCAATAATGGTATATCTTACGACACAGTTGATTTGCTAATTTTAACGTACTCGTGTTGTTGTAGGTATTTCACAGGATCATATGAAATTGTACTCTAAGATAATCATAAACAAAATACTACCTATGGTCAAACCAAGTCTTAGGATTGATATGTCGTTTTTAATTGCAAATATTCATAGTTAGTTCGATTACATGCCATCATACCACAAGGCATGGATTGCAAAGCAGAAGGGTTTGGTGAAAATACATAGTGGGTGAGACGCAACGTACAATGAGGTATGATAGTGGTGTCAGGTGTTGGAGAGGTACGTCCCAGGTTGTGTAATAGATCTGGAAACGAGGCTTGCGTACTATAATGATCAGTTGCTCTATGGACGCTGAGTGTTCTTACATTTTTTCTAGACTTTCAAGCAATGTCGACAGGCATTCAAGTACTACAAGCCACTAGTACAAATTGGCAGTACCTTTATATACGGAAGATGTACCCATCGATTGTTGTTGGTTGTGGCACAGGACGACAATCATAAAATCCTGCCGATTGTCATTGCAATAATGCCAAGGGAGTTAGTAGACGATTGGGATTTCTTCTTGTCTAGGTTGAGAAGGCATGTTTTCCCTCAACCCGATATATGCACCATCTCTGATCGAGGACCTAGAATACTAACAACAATTGAATGGCAAGGAAGCATTTGGGACCGCACATGCCATAGATATTGTCTAAGGTATGTTGCATCAAACTAGTACAGACAATACGCCAATACTGCTTAGCGAGCACAAGTGATCAACATGGGTATGTAATCACCACTATTAAATATTCATTGATATTTAACCGATCGTAAAATATTGGACATTATGGATAAACAATTCATTTCTCTCGACAGGGTACGAGCTCGTCAAAGACCGTTTCCATGAAATGTTGGAAAACTTATACCCTTCAATTAGTGGACATAATCCTACGATAGGTGTAACAACTCGATTTAGAGGCTAGGCAGAACAGTGGTTTCGGAACCACTAAACTGAGGTAGGAGAAAATTATTTTAATATTATTTTATTTGTTATGGCATGGTTATAGGGGTGCATGAAAATTTTGATGCATTAATTTTAGCTATTGCATGCTTAATTGCGAAAAATGACTAAATCGCATAAAGTGTGAAAGTTTTAATCTACAAGCTAGTGCCAAATAGCTATAGAACCTTAAATTAGAGGTCTTTAATGTGCAATTAGACCCTTAGGAAAGGGTTGGCCAGCTATAGGGGACAAGCAAATAAGAAATTGGTCAAAGTAGTTGGAATTAGGTGGCTTAAATTGAGGAAATAAATTATAATAAGGAGAAAAATGATATCATCTTTTTCATCTTCACACTTCCACCAAAAATATCAGCCAAAGAGGGGTTTTGAAAGCTTAAAACTTTCAGCAACTTCTCATCCTTGCAAGCAAGTCATCTTGATGATAATTTTTGATCATTTTTATGTTTTTGGAACCCCTAAAGCTTAGTCTAGCTAATGAGGGGATATTTTGCAAAATGGTTAAGAGTCTAAGGTTTTTCCATGTGAGTATTCATGTTGATTTCTGAAATTTTATGGAAGAAAACGAATCTTAGTTGTTAAATAAACAGCTTATATGAAAGGAGTCTCCATGAAAACACCTAAAAGGACTTTTTTTTGCAAAGGTTGTAAAATAGGTGGCAAATGTGTGAAACAATTGGTATTGTGAATTGCTATAAGAGTAATAAATGTTCAAGTAGGCTTGTTAAAGGAGGAAATTTGATTAGAATCGATTTACGAGCCTAGGGACAAAATTGTAATTTTATGGAAGTCTAATGGAAAAACGATAATTTTGCCAAAGTATGACTTTTGAAATGTCTTGATCAATGTGGTGATTAAATGAGTGAATTTGTTATTATAGATCAAGAAGAATGTGAAATTAACCTTGACCGAGGAAAAGGCAAGGTTTCGGATTAGAATTGCAAATTGGCACATTTCGGTACCGAGGTAAGTTTGTGTGTAATAATTCAACATCATGTCATTATGTTTTAAAATGCTTGACATTTCATGAAGATGTATATTATTTCTATAAAATTGATCAATGATGTTTCGATGAAAAATGTAATAGCCCAAAATAGGGCTTAGTCAGAATAGTGGTTTCAAGACCACAAACTCGAAGTAAAAATATTTAATTTATGATTGTTTTAGAGTCTATGACATGTTGGGTGATGGTGTGCAAATTTTGTTAAGTAATTTTTATCAATAAAGTGCCCAATTTTATTATTGGGATTAAATTGCAATAAGTTGCAAAATATGAGGTCTAAGAATCTTTAAGTATGAAATAGCTTGGATTATCAATTTGAGGTCTATAATGTGATTAAATTGTTGTGTAGAAACTTCGTTGAGAAATTTTATCGAAAAAGTGTTTAATTTGGTTAGTAGGATTAAATTGTTATAGGTGCGAAGTGTATGTTCCAGATGATAAAGGGTGTGATTGTGATGGGTTTTTAAAGTGAAGGTCCTTATGAAGAAATTAGTCCACTTATAAGTTGATGAAGATATTTGTTTGGTATTTTTGAAGTTAGTTGAAAAGAAAAAGGGCAAATTTGGAAGTTAAGTTAAATGGTAATAAGACAAAAATAGTAATAAAATAAAATACCATTCTTTTCTTCTTCTCCAGCCGAATGTGAGAAGAAAAAATGGCAGCCATGGGTGAGCTTCATTCGGCCAAGCTTCTATGGCTTATATAGGTACGGTTTTTGTCCCGTTTTTAATGATTTTCATATTTTTGAGATCCTCAAAGCTTAATTTGTCTATTTCTACCATTAATTTGAAGTGTAATCAAAGTTTAAAAAAATATACCCATGCTAGATAAGCATGTATTTTGATATCTAATGGTAGAATATGGATGTTTGAGGTTAGGAGAGCGATGTTTGCTAAATGATTTTTGGTGAAAACGAGTAAAACGAGTTAATCGATAAAAGTTATTATTGTTCATAAGTATGTGTTATAGTAAGAATTTGAAGTTGCTATAGAAGGGAAAAATGTCCAGCATGTCATAAAACATAAGAAAAAGGAATAAACTTTAATTTTCGAGCCTAGGGGCAAAATCGTAATTATGCAAAAGTTTAGGGGCAAAATTGTAATTTTACCAAAGTTTGAGTTAGGGACTGTTTTGAGTAGTATATTAATAAAATAAGTGAAATGTGATGTTTTAGATCCCGAAAAATGAGATTTGGACCTAGAACTGGAGGAAAATCGAAAATCAAGAAAGTTGGTAAAATGGTCGTTTCGGCATTCGAGGTAAGTTCGTGTGTTAATAATAATGCAACATTGTGCTTGAATTGTAATTTTCTATTGATATGACATAAATTGTATGATTTAATATGTTTAGGAGAAGTTGATGTATGATATGGAAAATGTGATGTTTGTTGTGTTATGTGAAATTGAATGGCAAAATTAATGTTACATGAATTGAATGTTAAATTAATATTACATGGGTTGTATGAGTTGCTACACGATTTGTACTGATTTGAGATTTTGGCAAATAAGTTCATATGGTTGAGTTTACATGTTTATTAGTGAATGATTGAATGATATAATGCGTTGTTAAATATGAATTTCTTTGTGGGATTGTGAAAATTATGATAAAATAGAAGAATAAATGCGATAATTCAAATTAGGAAAAACGCAGAATTGAGAATTGAGTACGTTCAGTATCGTGACATGTGATGAATTGTGGATAAGACCATGGTTAATCCATGACAAAGTGTGAAATGTAGGTATGGTATCATCCATACTTGAGTTATGAAATGTAGGTATGGTATCATCCATGCGAGATATGAAATGTAGGTATGGTATCATCCATACCGAGTTGTGAAATGTAGGTATGGTATTAACCATACCGAGATATGAAATGTAGGTATGGTATCATCCATCTTGAGTTGTGAAATGTATGTATGGTATTAACCATACTTGAGTTAAGAAATGTAGGTATGGTATTTCCATACCGGAGTTGTGAAAATGTAGGTATGGTATTTCAATGAGGAAAACCATATTGAGTTGTGAAGCGTGGCACTTTGAGCAACGACGTACTCAAATTCGTAAGACGTTTCCTAATTTGATAATAAGTAATACAAAAAGGAGTGAATCAAATAAAAGAGATTGAGTGATTGTTAATGTTGAGCTCAATTATGTGTACAAGAGAGTTATGAAATGGTTTTGGTCACATGTATAGTACTAAGTGCAAAGCTACTATATATGTACCAGATAGCTTGGCTACAAGGGTGGTACCATGTGTAAGCCACCATGTATCATTATCATTACGATGAGTTCAACGGAAAATTGACTAAGAGAAACTACACGTGATTGTGTGATGACTAAGTGTAATTGAAAATGATCATGTTATGAATAAGTGCAAGTGTGAATGTGACCAATTGAGAAATGTGGCAAATGTATGTATGAACAATATGTTCAATATGTAATCGGAAATTGGAAAGATTGGTATAAGCAAGTGATGATCACAACTAAAGTGAAAAAGAGCAAACATTTACAATAGAACTGCTTTGGGCAGTAGCAGTGACGTAAATTTGAAAAATCACCAAAATTAGTAGAAATTGAATTATAAGTTGGATGAGATATTGATTTAAAGATTATTGAGTCTATTTTCATATAAAATAAATATAACAAACAAATGATTCGTATATTTTGAGATATTTGAATTTCTATGAGATTGGTTCAGAATGATTACGTGATCCCCTGTTTTGCATTTGAAAAATCATTAAACTTTGTACAAAAATAATTATGAGATATAATTTATATGCCTGAAATCTTGAATGAGTCTATTTTCAAATTAACAAAACAAGGAGGCCATATAAATTCTATAGAAAGAGAAAATTAATTTATAGTGAAGAGAGGTCAGAATAGTTGAATAGTGAAATAGGGGAAATTTTAATGAGTAAACTGTACTAATTGGCTAAGCCAAAAATTCTGAAAATTTTATGGTAAGAAGATAAATGAGTTTAGTTTCAGGTAAAATTAACGGATCTTAATTTGGAGTTCCATATCTCTAGATATAAATTATTTAATGACTATGACTCGAGAAAACAGCTTAACTAGAATTTGAATAAATAGAAAGAATATGAAAATAGCATGTTGTCGTATTGCTTATTATTTTCATGCGAGCTTACTAAGCGTAAAGCTTACTCCCTCCTTTCCATTTCTTTTAGTTTTGCCAGGTCAGCTCAGGGTTGGAGATCGTCGGAGGCAGCATCACACTATCGAGCCATTATCCTAGGAGTATTGGCATGTATAGGGATTTAGTTTTTCTATGACGGATGTTGTTGTGATTAGTCAAATGTATTAGCTTATATTGATTTGTTAATTACAGCCATGAGATGTGGCTTATAATGATTTTGGCTCGTAAGCCTATTTGTCCATGGTATATGTTAATGTCTTGCTATGTGGTATAAGTGATTAAATAGATGACAATGTCAAATGCATGTGTCTGAAAAGTTTTAAATTTTGGGTGAAATTTGGTAACCCGGTTTTGTATGATTGTGAATTTTAAGTCCGATAATGCCTCAAACCCTATTCTGGTGTTGGATACGGGTGAGAGGTGTTACAAAAAAGTGATGAAAATTATGATGTTGAAGTTCCGGTTGAACCTTAGGAAGTGAGAGGATACCATTGTCAAGACATGAGATTTGTATGGTCCCGTATAAGACCATGTAGGGGACACGGCCTCGGCACCGAATTGAGATCCCGTATAACACCATATCTGGGATATGGCAGCGGCAACGAATATGAAATCGTGTAAGACCATGTCTGGGACATGGCATCGATATACGATCTCGTATAAGACCATATTTGGGATATGGCGTCGACATCGATATGAGATTCTGTATTCTGTATAAGACCATATCTAGGATATGACATCAGCATCGAGATGTGATCTCATATAAGACCATATCTGGGATACGATGTTGGCATCGTATTACGTGTATGACGAGTTTGAGTGTCCTTCGATATTCCAAGTGGTTCAACGGAATAAAGAGCTAAGTCTATGTTCAAGAGAGTGGAAGTGTTAAAGTTATGTGATGAAGTGATACAAATACCCATGAGTAACTTACGAGAAATGAATGCAAAATGTGATGTGTGATTTGGTAAGAGTAAGCATGAGTAAGTTATGCCGATGTGCTTGAAAACATGTGTTATTATTTAGTGTGATGAATGGATGTTATCATAAGCCTTTATGTTTCTATTCATTGCATGCAAACTTATTAAGCTTTATCCTTACACTCTCTCACTTTTCCCTTTCCTTGTAGTATCGCCAAGCTAGCTCGGGGATCGTAGGACGTCGGAGCTCGGTTCACACTATCAAGTTATTCTTTTGGTATACTAAAGTTTGATATTTTTGGTATGGCATGTATAGGAACTTGGTTATTTTGTTTTATGTCATATTGGTTAGCCAAGATGTTGGCTATTAATGTTACTCAATTCATTTTGTATAAGGCCACGATTGATGGCTATCACTCATTATTGTTATATGAAAATGATGAGGTTTTTTCATGGATGTGCAAATTGCATGGTTGAGTATTTGGTATATTATTGCATGAATGAGTATGTCGTTTGATATGGCTTATGTTGGTGCAAGTAAAGGTGACAAAAATGGCTTGGTAAATAGCATTGTTCTTGTCCACACGGGTAGACACACGGGTGTGTGCCCAGGCCGTGTGTGACACACGATCTGCCCCATGGGCGTGTGGTTTGGTCGTGTGTCCCCCTGCATCCTAAGTTGGCAAAACAGAATGCCTAGTAGTAACCACATGGGCTAAGACACGGCCGTGTGTCTGAACTGTGTGAGAGATACGACCTTAGGATATGTGTAACACCCTAAACTCGGCCCAAACACTACAACCGGATCTGGTATGTCACTAAGAAAATTTTTGTCAAACATGTCGTATTTTTCCGAAAAGCCCAAATATGTTTTAAATAGAAGATGCTTTAGTAAAGTAAAATCCAAACTTAAATACATGCCTTAGTTTAATTAAAATAAAAACTTAAATGACTTAAAGTAATAGAAGCCCATAATAAAACATAATAGCCCATGGCCTTATTACAACGAGATTGGAAGTCCATTAATTAAAAATATAAAATAAAACTTGAGTCTCTTTTTGCCAAATCTACATATTCTTCTGCATGGCCACCTAGCGTTCCTCTCCAACCCAGTCCGAATCACTAGGTATCACTTGAAATGTTAATTAAAAGGGTGAGTCGCGAGACTCAATGTGCAACCCTCATGCACCACTAGAGTTTGGGCCTTAAGCCCATTAAACAAAATAAACAGTGTAATAATCATAATAAAAATTAATAACAAGTAATATGCAAGGCCCAGCCCGTTTGCCTAGGTTTCCATCCACTACACACCCCCGTACCAACCGTACACACCATTGGGGATTTCTACAATCGACCCACACCGCTACACACCATGATGGCAGTCATGCTGCTCATCCACATATGATGGCCGAAGCCCTTATAACATATAATGGCTGAAGCCCGTATAACATTTAATGGTCGAAGCTCGTATAATAGTTCAAGGCATTAGCCGCTACACATATAACGTATAACTTCCTCTCATCAACCCAACCCATGCAATCACATACAAGTATTTTACTTATAACATTTAAACAGATTATTTACTAACTTGGGGATCCGCTTTTACCCTCCTTGGGCTTTCATCAATAAACCAAGATTTCGGCATTTATCAATACATATAAAACATATGAACATACAATAATAGGCGATCTAGATGGTGGGGAGGTATTACACACACAGTTCTGCGAAAATCTACTATCCTTAGCGTAGAGCCTTATTTATCGAATCCGAAAATCCCTAGGAAACGTCACCTTCCTACCTTCGACTTTTCCACCAAATCGGCACAGGAGACTTTTAATGAAACAGATTCGGCTACTAAAAGCAAAGAGGGAAAATCGACAGGCCTTAAATAAGTGTTTCGGGTTAGATCTGAATGAAAAGAAAGAGTGAAATCGCATAGAATAAAATCCCAAAACTCACCAGATAACTAAGGAGTATGTGGCTTATGGTGCACCTTCGGGAAACAGAAACCTCCCTTGTAGATTCGGCTATGGAAAAGAGAATATGAACAAAAGGAATTCGGCTTTTATAAAAAAAAAAAGAGAAACTGTAGGGAAGGCTTGGAAATTTCGGCATAGAATGAGAAGAATAGGGTTTCAAAATACCGAAATTGAAGAATACTACTCCCTATTTATAGAGAAAATTTGGCATATCATCCACACACAGAGTTGGAATTTTGGCCAACTCTTCCCTTCTCCTGATAGCCTTTATCTTACCTGATAACCCAATCTTTATCTCCTAAAAAAAAGCCCTCATCTTTCTCTTCATTATCTTCCTATTTATTAAGAAAATAAAAGAATTTTAATCCCTATTTTGTAGCTAGTGTTCCGTCCACTCCTAGGGCTTGTATGTGCCGAATTTTTGTCTTAAAATTTTGGGCTCTAAGTGGCCATACTAGGCCCAAACTCCTTCTTCCTTATGACGCCACCTTATGCCCACTTAAAGCTCCTCAATTCTTTGGGCCACAAGCCCAGCTTGTCACTTAATTAACTATCTACTTAAATTATAAGCTAACACCATGTATTAGCCACCTAACTCAAATTTTTAAAGCCCAATATATCACTTTAAAATACCCAAAGCACTAATTTAAACCCTAATCCATATATTTAATAAAAAAGTCAGCCCGATCCTTAAAATCTCAATTTAACATATTAAACTATTACATTAATACGCAGGCCCACATTTAGGATGTTACAGTTCTACCCCCTTAAATAAATTTCAGCCCCGAAATTTACCTTATCAGAAAAGATGGGGATATTGCTGTCGCATAACCTCCTCCGGTTCCCACGTCGCCTCTTCTGCGCCGTGGTTTCTCTACAAGACTTTGACCAAAGGAACGGACTTCCTTCTCAACACTTTTACATCTCGATCTAAAATTCGTACGGGTTCCTCCTCAAAGGATAAATCTGGCCTTACTTCAATTTCTTCCACTGGCACTATGTACGATGGATCAGATCGATAACGTCTCAGCATCGAGACATGGAACACATCATGTACCTGCTCCAACTCTGAAGGCAACTCCAAACGATAAGCCACTGGGCCCACACGTTCTAACACCCTATAAGGCCCAATAAACCGGGCACTTAGCTTACCTTTTCGTCCAAACCTCATTACTTTCTTCCACGAAGATACCTTCAAGAAGACTTGGTCTCTTACTGCGAATTCCACCTCCTTCCGCTTTAGATCCGCATAAGATTTCTGCCGATCAGATGCTTCCTTCAATCGAGTCCGTATTAACTTAACTTTTTCCTCCATTTTTGAAACTAGTTCAGGACCCAATACCTGACGTTCACCCAACTCTGTCCAACAAGTTGGAGTACGACATCTCCTTCCATATAAGGCTTCATATGGTGCCATTTGAATACTAGCTTGATAGCTATTATTGTACGCGAATTCTGCCAAGGGTAGATACTCCTCCCAACTACCCCTAAAATCAATGATGCAACCCATTAACATATCCTCCAAGATCTAAATTACCCTCTCAGACTAACCATCAGACTGTGGGTGAAAAGTGGTACTGAAGTCTAACCTTGTTCCCATTGCTTGATGAAGAGCCTTCCAAAATCGTGAAGTGAACCTAGGGTCCCTATCCGATATGATCGACACCGGTACACCATGTAATCTTACAACCTCAGCCACGTACAACTTAGCCAACTTTTGCAAAAAGAGTAGTCGATTCGGCGGTATGAAGTGAGCGGACTTCGTCGGTAGATCCACAATTACCCAAATTGCATCTTTCTTGGTGGGTGTAAGGGGTAACCCACTAACAAAATCCATTGTGATTCTCTCCCATTTCCATTGCGGAATATTTATCGGCTGCAACAATCCCGAAGGCAGCTGGTGTTCTACCTTTACCTGCTGACACGTCAAACATTTACCTACGAATTCTGTCACTTCTCACTTCAGACCTGGCCACCAGAATTGCTCTCGCAAATCCCAATACATCTTAACTCCTCCAGGATGTATGGCATAGGGGCTACTATGCGATTCCCGAAGAATCATCTGCCTTAGCTCCTCATCTTTGGGCATACAAACCTTCCCACGGAAACACAAAACTCCCTCATTGTTCAAGCTATAGTCCTCTACTTGACCCTCCTGCACTTGTCAGATTCGAGTGCTTAAGACATCATCCAAAAGTTGCTTCTCCTTCATTAGACTTGTCCACATAGGTCTTACTTGTAGTTCAGCTACCAAGCTACTATCCTCATACAAACTAAGATGAGCGAACATCGCCCTTAGGTCTGCTATCACCTTCCTACTCAACGCATCTACCACCACATTTGCCTTGCCGGGATGGTATTCAATCGAGTAATCATAGTCCTTCAAGAGCTCGATCCACCTACGTTGTCGTAAATTTAACTCCTTCTGAGTAAGGAGATACTTCAAACTTTTATGGTCGGTGTAAATTACCGACTTTTCCCCGTACAGATAGTGCCTCCAAATCTTCAGAGCAAATACTACCGCCGCCAATTCCAAGTCATGCGTAGGGTAGTTCAACTCATGCGGCCTCAACTGGCGAGATGCGTACGCCACAACTTTTCCATCCTGCATCAACACACACTCTAAACCTGTTTGTGACGCATCATAGTAGACGATAAATTCTTTTCCTGCCTCTGGCTGAATTAACACCGGTGCTTTCGTCAAAATTCTCTTCAGCTTCTCAAAGCTCTCCTGTTGTTTGTCAGTCCACACAAAAGATACTCCCTTCCTCAACAACTTAGTTAAAGGTGCTGCTATGGAAGAGAACCCCTCAACGAACCTTCGATAATATCCTGCTAATCCTAAGAAACTCTAAATTTCTGCCACAGACTTCGGCGATTTCCAATTTAACACAGCTTCGATTTTCCGAGGGTCTACCCTAATCCCCTCTGCGGAAACTACATGCCCTAGAAAAGTCACTTCCTTCAACCAGAGCTCACACTTACTGAACTTTGCGTACAGCTGCTTTTCCTTCAGAATTTGCAACACCACTCGGAGTTGTACATCATGCTCCTCCTCAGACTTGGAATAGACCAATATATCATCGATAAACACTACGACAAACCGATCAAGGTATGGCTGAAACACTTGATTCATCATATCCATAAATGCTGCTGGCGCGTTCGTCAAATCGAACGGCATTACCAAAAACTCATAATGACCGTAGCGTGTCCGAAACACTGTCTTATGAATATCTCCTTCTTTAACCCTTAATTGATGATATCCTGACCTTAAATCAATCTTAGAAAAGACCGAAGCTCCTTTGAGCTGGTCGAACAAATCGTCGATTCTTGGTAATGGGTACTTATTTTTAATCGTTAACTTATTCAGTTGACGATAATCCACACATATACGCATGGATCCGTCCTTCTTCTTCACGAATAGGACCGGCGCTCCCCATGGAGACACACTCGGTCGAATAAACCCACGATCTAACAATTCCTGAATCTAAGCTTTGAGCTCTACCAGTTCCTTCGGCGCCATTCGATAAAGGGCAATAAATACCAGAGCTATACCCGGGAGTAGTTCTATTGCAAACTCCACCTCGCGATCCGGGGGTAATCCTGGCAACTCCTCCGGAAAGACGTCTACGAAATCCTTGACTATTCGAACCTCATTGACAGTCACCTCTTTAGCATCCAAAGCACTAATAAAAGCTAAAAAGGCATTACCTCCCTTCCGAATCATCTTAACAGCTTTCAATGCCGACACTACGTTGGACAAATAGTTCCTTCTTTCTCCTAACACAACCATCTCCCCGCCTTCCGGGGTACTTAACACCATGCGCTTAGTCCCACAATCCAATTTAGCATGATGCTTTGACAACTAATCCATTCCTAGGATAAGATCGAACTCTCTGAATGGCAATTCCATTAAGTCTGCCGGAAACACTACCCCTTGAGTCTCTAAAGGTACATCCCTAAATAGTTTGTTCACTACCCTAGATTGTCCTAAGGGACAAACCACAGTCATCTTCCTAGTAATTGTTTCAGGATCTATACTTAAGGTCTCAGATATCAAACATGCAATATAGGAGTGGGTTGACCCAATATCAATTAAAGCAAGAAAAGGGCTGTCAGCTATAAGAAACGTACCAGTTATGACATCCGGTGCGTCACCATCCTCCTGTCGACAAACTGCTTAAACTAGACCCGGCTGCCTAGCCTCTACATTACCTGCACCTCTGCCAGGTGCTCCATGACCTCGACCAGCCCCATTTCCTCCTCTTCCTGCACCACGACCCTTTGGTCTGGGCTGATCACCTCTCCTCACTTGATCAGCACCTCGGCCCGCTGGCTGCCCCTGATCCATCTGGGGACAGTCTTTAATCAGATGTTCTGTGGATCCACACTTAAAGCACTCACATGTCTTCACTCTGCATTCACCGTGATGCGTCTTGCCACATTTAGAACATGCCTGTTCCTAACTCGGAGCACGAACTGGCCCATCAGTCCTAGGCCTCTTCTGAAAATTCCCGAATGCTCTTGATGGGCCAAAATTCCTCTTACTCTTACCCCGATCCTTATCCCTTTCTTGTTTCTCCACCCGTTTCACTTCCTCAGCTATTTTAACCTTATCTACCAAAACAGCAAAGATTCTCTCTTGCTGCGGTGCTATCAGAACCCTTAACTCACTCCGCAGCCCATCCTCAAACCGAACACAATGTTCATACTCCGTCGCTACCATTCCTCGAGCATAACGGCTCAAGCGCAGAAACTCCGCCTCATATTTAGCCACAGACTTACTTCCTTGTACCAAGTACAAGAATGCCTTCCTTTGGGCATCTATATAGCTAGCCCCGACATACTTCCCCTGAAATGACTCCTTAAAGAAGTCCCAGTCAATCCGGTCTGCGGCAGCACCTTCTTTCACCGTGAGCCACCACTAGTAGGCCTCATCTCGGAGGAGAGACACGACCCTTTTCAACTTTTCCTCCATCGTGAAGTCTAAGTCATCCATTATGCGCTCAGTCGCTTCCATCCAGTACTCTGCTGTGTTAGGAGCTACCCCAGAAACTCCACTAAACATTTCCGCTCCATTGGCCCTAAGCCGTTCTGGCACAGATTTCCGGGCTCTTATGCCCATGCCTACTCCAGCAACCCTCTTTAAAACCCTCAACATCGCCTGAGATACAGCATCATCTCCGGGCGCCTCATCCTGAAATTTTCCTTCTACAGCCGACAGTTCCGGCATCTCGTTTCTCGACCCATGGCCAGACCCTACTGGCTCTGATGCGGTCATTCTACCCCTACCGCGTCCACACGGCGGACGTTCTCGACCCATTGAACTCATTCCTCTGATTGGCTTTATCTGATTAAGAGTTTTATGGATTATTAGTTCTTTCCACTGATTTATCGCAAACAGTCTTATGAGTAGTAGTTTTAAGCAATAGTTCTTTCGAATTCATACACACAATACAGTCTCAAGTTCATACATTCAATCATCAACATTCATGAACTCACGTTCATTACAGAAAAATGTTGTGGTTGTCATTGTTGTTGTTTTCCACTACCCAGGGGTATTTTCATAATTTTATCCTACAGGGGTATTTTCGTAATTTTTCAAAATAGAGTCATTGGTGATTTTGTGAAGTAAGGGTATTTTTGATAATTTTGCAGTCCCGGGGGTATTTCAGAAATTTTGAAAATTCGGGGGTATTTTAGTAATTTTGGAAATCTGGAGGTATTTCGGTAATTTTACAAATTAGGGTCATTTCTGTTATTTCGCAAAACAAGGGTAATTTGGTAATTTTACAAATCAGGGTCATTTTGGTCATTTCATAAAACAAGGGTAATTTGGTAATTTTTCAAACTTGATGGGGTTTGTTGTTTTTTTTTCCAAACGAGGTTCTTTTAGTAAAATCTAGTTTCATGGTCCGGGTTATTCTTGTAAATGTGAGATTTTCGAGTAAATTTTCGAAACATGGTTGATTGGAAATTTTTCATAAATCAAAGGTTTTTTGAAAATTTTACAAAACTTGGGATTTTTTTTTAAATGGCTGGTCCTTTTCGGGTTTTACTTATGAGGTTTAGCCCATCAACAAATCCTCGTAACTAGAGTGAATAGTCACTACGCACCACGTAGGATTCTAGTGAAGAGGAGGTGAGTCGCTAGGACTGCTTAAATACCAAGCTCTCCCTGAATCCACTCCTAGACATGCGTCTGCCTATTGCCACACCCTAGCCCGACTAAGGTGAACAGTCACTACGCACCAGGTAGGATTCCAGCGAAGAGGAGGTGAGTCACTAGGACTGCTTAAATACCAGGCTCTTCCGGATCCTTCCTAGACATGCGTATGACGGTTACCACACCCTAGCCTTGCGGCTCGTTAACGGGTTTGTTCAGTGAACTTAAGTTTTATGAATTCTTAAGAAGTAGTTTGTACTAAGCCTAAAGTTCGTCAAGTTCTAATTCTAGCTTAGTCTACGTCCCACTAGGCCCACTAAGCCCACATATATAAAGACCACACAATGGTTCGGAGTACTTACCTGGCAGACTTGGGCCGGAGACGCAGGTGCCATGCTGAGCTAACAAACCTGTAATCCTTTAAAAGCATATATGTTTCAAAAGCCCATTTTCAGAAAATGTTTTGAGCCCAAAAACCCCAGCGCTGAGTTTTGAACCTGGCTCTGATACCAATTTGTAACACCCTAAACCCAGCCCAAACACTACAACCGGATCTGGTATGTCACTAAGAAAATTTTTGTCAAACATGTCATATTTTTCCGAAAAGCTCAAATATGTTTTAAATAGAAGATGCTTTAGTAAAGTAAAATCCAAACTTAAATACATGCCTTAGTTTAATTAAAATAAAAACTTAAATGACTTAAAGTAATAGAAGCCCATAATAAAACATAATAGCCCATGGCCTTATTACAACGAGATTGGAAGTCCATTAATTAAAAATATAAAATAAAACTTGAGTCTCTTTTTGCCAAATCTACATATTCTTCTCGCATGGCCACCTAGCGTTCCTCTCCAACCCGATCGAATCACTAGGTATCACTGAAATGTTAATTAAAAGGGTGAGTCGCGAGACTCGATGTGCAACCCTCATACACCACGAGTTTGGGCCTTAAGCCCATTAAACAAAATAAACAGTGTAATAATCATAATAAAAATTAATAACAAGTAATATGCAAGGCCCAGCCCGTTTGCCTAGGTTTCCATCCGCTACACACCCCCGTACCAACCGTACACACCATTGGGGATTTCTACAATCGGCCCACACCGTTACACACCATGATGGCAGTCATGCTGCTCATCCACATATGATGGCCGAAGCCCTTATAACATATAATGGCCGAAGCCCGTATAACATTTAATAGCCTAAGTCCGTATAACAGTTCACGGCATTAGCCGCTGCACATATAACGTATAACTTCCTCCTTTCATCAACCCAACCCATGCAATCACATACAAGCATTTTACTTATAACATTTAAACAGATTATTTACTAACACGGGATCGCTTTTACCCTCCTTGGGCTTTTATCAATAAACCGAGATTTTGGCATTTATCAATACATATAAAACATATGAACATACAATAATAGGCAGATCTAGATGGTGGGGAGGTATTACACACTGGTTACGCATGAAAATCTACTATTCTTAGTGTAGAGCCTTATTTATCGAATCCCGAAAATCCTAGGAAACGTCACCTTCCTACCTTGGCTTTTCCACCAAATCGGCACAGGAGACTTTTAATGAGATGATTCACTACTAAAAGCGAGAGAGAGGGAAAATTGACAGCCTTAAATAAGTGTTTTGGGTTAGATCTGAATGAAAAGAAAGAGTGAAATCGCATAGAATAAAATCCGAAACTCACCCATTACTAAGGAGTATGTGGCTTATGGTGCACCTTCTGGGAAACAGAAACCTCCCTTGTAGATTCGGCTATAGAGAAGAGAATATGAACAAAAGAATTCGGCTTTTAGAAAAGAAAAGAGAAACTGTAGGGAAGGCTTGGAAATTTCAGCAGAGAATGAGAAGAATAGGGTTTCAAAATACCGAAATTGAAGAATACTACTCCCTATTTATAGAGAAATTTCGGCATATCATCCACACACAGAGTTGGAATTTCGGCCAACTCTTCCCTTCTCCTGATAGCCTTTATCTTACCTGATAACCCAATCCTTATCTCCTAAAAAAAAAGAGCCCTCATCTTTCTCTTCATTATCTTCCTATTTATCAAGAAAATAAAAGAATTTTAATCCTTATTTTGTAGCTAGTGTGCCGTCCACTCCTAGGGCTTGTAAGTGCCGAATTTTTGTCTTAAAATTTTGGGCTCTAAGTGGCCATACTAGGCCCAAACTCCTTCTCCCTTATGACGCCACCTTATGCCCACTTAAAGCTCCTCAATTCTTTGGGCCACAAGCCCAGCTTGTCACTTAATTAACTATCTACTTAAATTATAAGCTAACACCATGTATTAGCCACCTAACCCAAATTTTTAAAGCCCAACATATCACTTTAAAATACCCAAAGCACTAATTTAAACCCTAATCCATATATTTAATAAAAAGGTCAGCTCGATCCTTAAAATCTCAATTTAACATATTAAACTATCACATTAATGCGCAGGCCCACGTTTAGGATGTTACAATATGGGCATGTGCCCTAGCCGTGTGAAGTTTGCACCTAAATTTAGAAATTTAATTCGCCACATGGTCTAGGGACACGGGCGTGTGCCTTGACCGTGTGACCTTATTGGGATGATGACGTCAGAAACAAAATGTCAAGGTTTTTACACACAAGAGAAGACACGGGCGTGTCATGGTCGTGTGAGGGACACGGGCCCTAGACACGAGCGTGTGTTAGGCCATGTGAAAACCCCTGTAGATTCAAATTGAGAAATAAATCTACACGGGTGTGAAACACGGGCATGTGATAAGTCACACGGGTGTGTCCCTTCTTCCACACAGACGTGTGGACTATTTAATGAGAATTTTTGTAAGTTTTTCTAGAGATCTTCTAAAGAACTCGATTTTATCTTAAAATGTTTCTATGATGTGTTTTGGGCCTCGTAGGCCTATATTAAGGTTGTTTAGAGGAAGTTTGAAAAGTTTTAAATTTGAACGGACTTTTATTATTCGAAATTATATGTATGCATGAGCTTTAGTTAGGTAATGCCTCGTACCCTATCCAGCGTCGGACACGGGTAAGGGGTGTTACATTTAGTGGTATTAGAGCTACGATTTAGTTGATTCTCGGACTAACGTAGCGTATACACGAGTCTAGATATACATGCCATACGTATGAGTATTTATATAATGATAGTGTGACAACTTCTGACGATTTAAATTATGTTTTCATATAGTAAACGGATCCTGATAGAGCAATGGCAGATGATGTAAAGAGTAACGCGCCGGCCCCCGCCCAAGGGATGGTGCCAACTGAAAATGAGAATAGACCAGCGACTGTAAGTCAGAGAGGAGGAGAAGAGGCTAGGGAAGCCATTCTCCACATGATGAATGTTTGGTATACGGAATTTGTTCGAACGAAACTGAATGCACAACCCCCTCCACCCCCACATATTCCTCAACCTACCCTTGTAGCTCCTCAAGTTGTAAAGTAGTAAGAATGGAAAAACCCCTCATTGATAGAATCCAGAAGCAAGGGTGGCAAAAAGGGCTTGGTAAATAGCCTTATTCTTGTCCACACGGGTAGACACACGGGCGTGTGTTTAGGCCGTGTGTGACACACGGGCTGCCCCATAGGCTTGTGGTTTGGCCGTGTGTCTCCTTGCATCCTAAGTTGGCAAAATAGAATGCCAGTAGTAACCACAAGGGCTAAGACACATATAGGCATGTGCCCTGGCCGTGTGAAGTCGCACCTAAATTTAGAAATTTAATTCGCCATGCAGTCTAGGAACACGGGCGTTTGCCTTGGCCGTGTGACCTTATTGGGATGATGGCGTCTGAAATAGAATGTCAAGGTTTTTACACACGGAAGAAGACACGGGCGTGTCATGGCCGTGTAAGGGACACAGGCCCTAGACACGGGTGTGTGTCAGGCTGTGTGAGAACCCCTGTAGGATCAAATTGGGAAATAAATCTACACGGGTGTGGAACACTGGCATGTGATATGTCACACGGGTGTGTCCCTTCTTCCACATGGGCGTATGGACTGTTTGATGAGTATTTTTCTAAGTTTTTCTAGAGATCTTCTAAAGAACTCAATTTGATCTCGAAATATTTCTATGATGTGTTTTGGGCCTCGTAGGCCTATATTAAGGTTGTTAAGAGGATGTTTAAAAAGTTTTAAATTTGAACAGACTTTTATGATTCAGAATTGTATGTATGCATGAGTTTAAGTTAGGTAATGCATTGTACCCTATCCCAGCATCGGATACGAGTAATGAATGTTACATTTAGTGGTATCAGAGCTACCACATCATTTGAAATTCCATTTTAAAGGAACACATCATTGACGATAACCTCAGTTGTCAAAGAGACATACTTTCGTTTGGCTGAACTTTTTCCAAAGCAAGTGGCGAATAATGTTGGGCAAATGCAGGGCAGCGACGTTTGGAGCGATGACATACTGAAAGAAATTAGGAAGGCTACAGCACGAGCAAACTGTATGCATCTAGTGTGTCACTCGTATGAATACCTATGGTTTCGGGTCACGAAGTTCGATAGATCGAACAAAGGTATTATTAGGGGAGCGTATTGTGTACACCTAATAGAAAGGACTTGAGACTGTGAGAGTTTTGACGCACTTCATTTTCCTTGCACTCAAGCAATTGCAGTATGTAGCAATCAAGGTTTGGATCCCATGAGCTTTGTGGATGAATTCTACAAACTAGAAAACATGTATAACGTATGGAGAAACGTATTCCCATTAGTCCCAGATGAACGTAGGTGATCGCCTATATCGAGTGCTCCATTTCAGTTGTTACCCGGTAGGTTATTGCGTAGCAGACCAAAAGGTCGACCGACCGTGACTTAGATACGCGACAACATGGATATTCGGGAGAAGTCAAACCAACCAAAGTTATACGGGTGGTGTAGGAACTCAAGCCATACAATGTTGTAATGTCCACATCGAAGGGATGATACAAGTACAACACATCATTAACATCAATTTTGTTGTAATCTATAAACACGTGATTTTTTCATATAATACAAATCAATAAATTAAATGATAGTAAAGACCAACTTTAATAAAAAAATTATATTTATTTAAAAACATAATGATGTAAAACTTTGATACAATAAAAATGTTTGATATTTATTGAAATGCTGACATGAGAAGTACAATAATAAAGTAAACCAATCCAATCCCCTGTTAGTATGTGTGCCATATTGGGATGATTGATGGTTATGAACCGGATTCCTTCTTGGTTCAACTTCCGGTACAGATTGTGGTATCAGCCTATCATCTTCTTCACCTTTGTCCGTGCTTGATTGTAATCAGTTGCTCCTCGGTTGCCATCATGCATCCTCCGATCTAGTATTAGGTGGTTGGAAAGATGATCCATCTTGGTAGAACAATGATCCTGGAGGTGTTTGCGACACGATCGGTATAGTGGTATAATTATATTGTGTCTCATACACCGATGGCATAACGACTAGGCTCTCGATCGGTACCCGAAACATAGACGGCCTATACGTCATTGTCGCCATCGTTGTTGTTAGAATTGTCAATGGCATCAACGTGTAATATGTCGGGGATGAAGGTCCGAAAATAAAACCTGCCATCAAAGTAGAAGTAGAAAATTTTGGTAGAATATATGGTGCTTGCATGAAAATGACAAGGTTAGTATACGCATCAGAATAAGACGAGACATATTGACTAGGGGGTGGAGCGTCATCAGTGCTGGTTCTTGCGTAGGTGCTGATAATGGACCCGCCTTGCTAGACCATAGATGTGTAGGCGCCTATTGTGGCCTCCTTGTATGCGATTATCAACTCATTGCCTCTTCCCCTAACAAGTATGACTTGCCATAAACCTTAAACCATTGTATTTACTTTGGATCACAGGCTAACTCCAGAGAGATAATGGCCTCACGAATAGGTAAAAGCTCATACCTATTATTCCACATCTTGATATATTGGGTGTGGAATACCGTCCAATTCTCATATGTCTTTCCCCGCAAGTCGAAAGGATACAAATCATCGAGGTCTTGAGGTGTCACTAGAATCATTTGCCTGAACACGACTTCTACAACACTCTATCCAACATGTGCATCTCCACGGTAGCGTACACTACCAATGGCACCTTCACGTGCCAGATGTTGTGATTCACCAAGAATTATGACGGGATGCATTCTTGAATTGTTGGATCCTCGTATGGCGTCCATTCAAACTATATTAAAACAATCTAAATTTTAGTTATATATATACTACTAAATCTCAAATCAACTATGTTAATATTATATAATTCAAATCTAAAAAAATTACATACCTCTGCTTCCAATTGTTGGTCTAACAAAAGCTGTATATCTTGAAGCTCATTCGATAGTTCCGCGTAACTCGACCTATGGTTCCACCTATTGAAATAATTTATTAGAAAAATAATTTAAATTTTAATTAATTTTATTATGGTAAATATATTATCTAATTAATTTTACCTTGTTACGAGTGGGAATGTATAAGGTTAGTTCATTCGAGGATATAAAAATGGCAACCAGTACCGCGCCCATGGTTGTAGTAGTAGTATGCAATCACCAATGTTAATTTTTTGTGGTTACGTCGCACGACACATCTCTTGGTACAAGGTTGCCAACACGACGGACCCCTAACTAAATTCGCCTGCTTCTCTTAAGTTAACGAGTTTCAACAACCATTTTAGATAGATGAGATTTTGTGACTTATCCGGTATTAGGATACCACTGATGATCATAAGGATGTACGCCTAAGAGTGTTGTTTTCTTTGGACTTCAGTTGAATCCTTATCGAGCCCACTGAAATTTCTTCTTAACCAACCCATTTCGATCCAACCTCCAAAAATCATCTCTGAAACCCTCCCCAAAGGTTTGATGCATACGCCTCTCCAATCGACTGCGTGAATTGACCCAGTCACTACCGACCCATCCACCAGCAACCTGATTTGTAATTACATGTCCTTTAGAGTCATAGCACGCTCATTTCATGAAAGATAGAATGTATGAGTCTCAGGACTCTATCTTTCCACCAATGTGCTTAAGAGTGTCGGGTCCAACTTACACCCCCTACCTACAAGGGCCATGTGGGAAAAGAAGACATCTCTCAAATAGGGTTCGATCAAAGGTGATGGAGGAGCGGGTAGATTATGAATATAGTTCACTAAAATTCGATCTTCTGCTTATTTAGGTAAAAAAAATACAAAATGTTAAATTCAAATATAACAAGAAAACAAAAAAAAAAATTAAACAACATTAACATCTAATAAAAAAAATATTCTTACCATTTGAAATTGATTAACGGAAATGTGGTTGTCATCAAAATAGATTAGAGATCTTGCCATTGCTAATTTTGAAAAACACCGAATAATTTCTAATAGAAAATATGATTAAGAAAATCTTAAGATAATTTTAATGAATAAAAATAAAATTTAGAGAGAAATAAAATTTGAGTGAGAATTTAAGAGGGAATTGAGAGAAATTTGAGAGAGATTTGAAAATGTGAGAGAGAGTTGAGATTGAATTGGAAGAAAACTGAAATGGAGGGATTATATATAGGAAAGAATTTGGATTGTTTTGGGGGGGGGGTGGGGGGTCCAATGGCTAATTAAATAGTTGTTGGAGATTACTGTTGTGGGAAAACGCTTCCAACTAGAATTGTTTTCAGGTGATTTGCAATAAGCGCATCTAGTTGGAAGCATTTTCCAGGCAACAAGTTGAAAATGCTTTCAACTAAAAGTGTTTTTCTGCAAATCACCTGAAAACACTTCCAGCTAGAATCATTTTCGTAAAATCGATCAATTCCCGTAATTTTTCCAAAAACTGGCCTATTCTAGTAATTTTTTTCTGGCATTTTTTTAGTAAATTAGTCCTCAAAATAATTAAATACCAACACATGACAACTTTTCCTTTTCTTTTGGATCTTTTTTGTCAAAATGAAGGAGAGAGTCTCTTACATTAAATATAACAGTAATTTAATTCTATATATGCAAATATAAAAATGTTCATGGGTTAAGTTTATGTATGATAAAATTTTATATATACGGCTTGAAATTAACTTCAATTTTTACTAATATTTACTTATATTTTTAAATAATTAATCCAAGTTCATTTAAAATCCGTTCTTCATTGTTTTTGGAATGCCAAAAGCATTTATTCACCACAAAAGTATTGAAGAACAATAGGTTTTTGGAGTAAAAAGTGCTCTTCAAAAATGTTTTTCATCCAAATGCAAAACTTGATATTTAGGTGTTTTTGGTTTCTAACTTTTGAGGTGAAATTATCGAAATACCCTAATTTATATTAACTATTTAAAAGGACTTTAAAAACATAGATTAATTTATAATTTATGTATAATTATATTAAATTATTTAAATATTTCATGTATCATTATATTTAAAAATTTTGCAATAAATAATGTCTCATTAATTTTGTAAATAAATTAAGTAGTTAAAAGGTATTTAAAATTTATATTTAATATATTGTTTATTAAATTATTTAAATACCATTTAAATTAACAAATATTTTACTTTTAAGCTTCATGTAGACTTGTTCATAGGTCAGGCCGTCCGGCTTGTAACACCCCTTACTCGTGTTCGACGCCGGAACAGGGTACGAGATATTACCAGAACATAAACACATGCAATTGTACAAAACCGAGACATAAATTTTGCATCCAAATTAAAACTTTTCAATTTTCATCACAAAGTCCCTAATATAGACCTACGAGGCCCAAAACATACTTTGGAAGCGGTCCGAGACTAAACCGAGAACTTTAGAAAACATTGAAAATTTTCTTGAAAAAAAAAAATAAGGGCACACTCTCTGAGCACATTGTTGTGTGGTCAACTGTGCGGATGAAAATTAGGCTATTTACTAAGCCTTTTTCCATCCAAAAACACTTATACAAATTTATTATCACACAACATGGTATTATTAACATTCAAACATCCACACTAAGACATCTACATACCATTTACAAACCACATTCATCATGCATAATCACACACACACACGCTTAACAATTCACATCATGCAACTTACACAACCAATCACATTTACCACTCATAATTATCACACATTTATTCATCCAACACATGCAAGCATACACATCCTTGAAATGCATCATCATAGACTTATAACATAACAATTATTAGCCACATTAAATGGCCTTATACAATAATAACCATCAAATAGCATAGGTCAACATTCTAGGCCAACTCATAATAACATATACACATAATCAAGTCCTTATACATGCCATAGACTTAAAAATACTTGAAGATCCTTGATACAATACCAATCAATAACTTGTTAGTGTGATAGAATCTCTGACGACCTCCAACTCGAGCTAGCATATGTGACACTATAGGAAAAAGGAAAGGAAGGGGGAAAAGGAAAGGAAGAGGGTAAGCATTATAGCTTAGTAAGTAGCTATGTAAATAATAAGTGAATTATTAACAGGCTTTTATAAATCTTCACAATATGTTTTGAAGATAATACAATCATAATTGCACATAGTTCCACTATTTATTCATGCTCATCTCAAGTTGTCTACTTAGTCACAGTCACTAAATTATTTATGTTTTGAGCTACAGAACTCCAAATTAAGATCCGCTAATTTTCTCTGAACCTATACTCACATATATTCTTACCATAAAATTTTTAGAATTTTTGGTTTAGCCAATAAATACAGTTTATTCTTTAAAATCACCCCTATTTCGCTGTCCGACAGTTCCGATCTCTCTTCACTAAAAATTAATTATCTCATCGTACGAGATTCAGATGATGTTTCCATTTATTTCTTTTGAAAACAAACTCATTAAGGATTTTAATCATGTAAATTATAACCCATAATTATTTTTTTTATAATTTTTAATAATTTTCCCAAGTCAAAACTGGGAATTCCGAAATCATTCTAACTCTGTCTCACAAAAATTCAAATATCTCATAATATGAAATTCTTTTTCTTACATCATTTCTTTTATGTAAAAATAGACTCAATAATCTTTAATTTAATATCTTATTCAACTATAATTCGATTTCCATCATTTTTGGTGATTTTTCAAATTGATACAACTGCTGCTATCCAAACTGTTTTATTGCTAATTTTACTCTATTATGTTTTCTTTGTATTAATTTTCATTTACACACATATAACACTAAAATATATCCATTGTTAGTCATGCCAATAGGTAGTCATCATCAAATATTTACAAGTCTTTATTGTAACACTTACTCCATATCAACCATACCAAAGTTCGATCACATATCGAGCACATTGGTCATGAATATATATACACATGTACCTGCACTTGTTCATCACATAATCACATTCAATTATACTTAGTCATTTTCCCGTTGAACACATCGAAATTTTAACGGATACATCGAAATATTGCACATACTGCCACACTTGTAGCCAAACCTACTTCACATCACTTTTCACATAGAGGCTCATTCTCGAGCTATTCACTTTCACGGGTCTGCTCACACAAGCTGTCAGTCATTCATTACTACTTAGTGCTGCTCACACAAGCTGTCAGGTATCCTCAACACATGCCTGTATACCCAACCACTAGTATAACTTAAGACCAACACCCAGATTCATTTAGTCACAATTTCACATAGATTTCACATAGGTACCTAGTGACATGTCACTTGTATCCTATTCTATTCCTAAGGTTCAACCGGGAAAATTTTCACATTTCTGTACTTTGTCAATTTCGTTCAATATTCAGCCACATTTCATAAAATATATGAAAACATAAAAACGTAAGTGAAAACGATGCATTAATTACATACAAACTTACCTCGGTAGCACAACCGGTGAAAATGAGTTATTCGTCATATTATTTATTTTCCTCCCGTTCTAAGTTTGAATCTCGTTTTTCTTGATCACCAAGTTTGGAAGCTTGAAACCCTATCCATGGCTTTTCTCATGATAAATTCGGCCAAGCAAGAAGATAGACAAGGGTTTTTGGCTTTTATTTTGTCTTTTAGTCCATTTAATTACGAAATTACCAAAATGCCCTTAATGAAAAACTTTGGTATTTTATCCCTCCTTGGGCATTTTTGTCCAAACTAGAATGAAATGGTCTAATTACCACATAAGGACCTCCAATTTAAAAACCCATTCCAATCAAGTACCGTTATGAACTAGAACACACATTTTTCATCCAATTCAATTTAGTCCCAATTATCTAATTGGACACCCAAACAATAAAATTTCACCATGAAAATTTCACACAAGCATTCAATCACATAATAAAACTTAAAACTCAATCGGAATAAATATTTTGACCTCAGATTTGTGGTTTCAAAACCACTCTTCCGTTTAGGCCCTAATTCGGGCTGTTACATGGCCTGGCCCAAAGACCCGCTCGAAATATGGGAGGATTTGAACAAAAATATAGGCCCGAAAAATGGGTTTGGACAAAAAATAAGACCCGTTTAAAAAATAGGTCAAGCCTCAGTTAAGGCATTTTTGGCCTGGGCCCGGCCCAGCCTGAATTCACTAAAGGACAAAAAAAAATTATGTTTCTTTTTTTGTTTTTTAAAATTATTTTCTTATTGTTTTCTCCCTATATTGCTACCATTTTACTATTATATTGCTATTATTTTGTTGTTATTTTTTGGATATTATATAAAACTTATTTTATTGTTAATTTTGTTATTATTTTTAAAGACATTTGTTAATTTTTTTATTATTTTAGAAGCATTTGCTTGTTAAGTTGCATCTATCTTAGTATTATTTAAGTATACATATTTTTTAAAATTTATTTTCAATTTGTGGGGAAATATTTATTTTAATTTTTTAATATTTTTGATGTATTATATATATTTTAAAATTATATAAAAATTAATATGGCCAGGCCGGGTCGGGCTCAAATTTTAACATTTTTATCCGGGCCGGGCTTGGACAAAATTATAGGCCCATTTTTCGGGCCGAGCCAAGCCCGAGTTTAACAAACGGGCCTAAATTTTTAGTTGAACCTGACCCGATCATGCACACTTTTAACTTCGTTTATGATATTATAACAAATTTACATATTTATTGTGCTTTGTTATGGTATATTTTTAAATAAAATGACACTCATTTTAAGTTTTTTACTTGATTTTTAATTAGGTGCAAAGCAAACCCAAAAAAGTCGAGAAAAATAAAATATGTGAGATGTCAAAAGAATTTTTTGGGCTTGAGAGCAACTTAAAGAATTTGGGTTTTAAATTTGGAATTTTAATTACAAAGATAATACTTTTAAATTTTCAATAGAATTATATTTTTATTTTCTAGTATCTTTTCTTCTAAATTATCTTAAGATAAATCCTCAATATTATATTGATGAGTTTAGGTAGCATTTAAGATTTTATATTTTTATTTTATAAAAACAAAAAGGGAAGAGGAACAGGGGAGTGCGCCTGGTCCCTGTACTTTTGGCATGAATTAAGATAAACTTCAATTTCTTGTTTTCGTACATATATTTTTGTTTATTTCCTTTGTTTCACTTTTTCTTGAGCAGTTAACCCCTAATTTAGCTTTAGGTTAGTAGCCAAGTCGGAAGGGAACTGTGAGATTTTAAATCGTGACTAAAAACTTTTATTTCGATACTCGTTATATTTTTTTTTTGGTTTAAGAGATAAATATTATTGTCTTTGGTTTAAGAGATAATATCATATTATTGTTTTTGGTTTAAGAGATAATATTATTGTCTCATAACAAATCAAGTGAAACAAGACTCATTGATTTGGTGTTATGTGCGTATAGTTAGAAAAATCGATATGATCCGTAATTGTCGTAATCAATCTATTGAAGAAAAAATTAGCATGAATAATTAAGTGATTAACCTATCGAGGGAAATAACGATTGAATTTAATCGACTTGCGCGGTTGAAGCCGTTAATTCGAGTCAGGTCCTTCTAGCTCTCAAGGCTACTGAGGAGCTAAAATCCTTAAAGCATATTTCAATGTTGTTCGTTCAATACGAGTTAGTTGTCAAGAGTTCTCGCAATTAATTTACACATGGAAGGACTGGTGGTTTGAGACATTTCCTTGATCACTATAACTGACTTATCGATTGGAGGAAAAAATCTATTGTTAAAGATCGATTTGAAACCAGAGTCAAAATTGAGCCTAAAGCATCGTCACATTGGTTTATTCAATATTATTTCATTTTTTTTATTTTACCACAATTTTGGTTTTATTTATTTTTATTATTTTTATTTTGATCAAATTTAATACCCCTCTTATTTTTCGTACAGACCGATACATATTGTGGGCACGACAGTTGCCTGTCACGTAACTTAGTTAAATTGAACAACAATTTTAGATATCTCAATCCTTATGAGATCAACCCTACTACCAATTCTACTATTAAGAACTTTATTTTTAGTGATTTGACATCCATCAATATCTAAAAAAAATATTTAAACTTTTCATCGCATACTAAACACTTGAAATTAACATAAGCATAAATTTTCAGGATGTTTTTCAAAAACACCTTTCAACTACAACATCAATAAAGAATTAAGCCTTAGGGCTATTCATATTATTTTGTTAAACTTTAAAAGGAGGTAAATTTTATTTAATATTTAGTAATTTTTTAAAGTAGTATTTAGTAATTTATTTATTTATTTTAAATTTGTAAATTAAATATATTAATAATATATTTAATTCTTATATTATAATATATTTAATTTTTATATTATAATATATTTAATTTTTATATTGATAGAAATTACATAACATATAAAAACAAAAGAAAATCTTGTAAAGATAAAAAAAATAACATAGTACAAACATGAGAAACAATTTGGGTCGAGTCGAGCTCAAACTTTGAATGTTGGAATCCAAACTTGATACATATTTTGGATTTTTTTTTTTGTGCCAAGTATCAAGACTTAGTCTCCCAAATCTCGATACCATTCAAAGAGTTTCTAGTAGAGGTTTTGAGAAGGGTACAATATCAAGACACATGTACCAAGTCTTGATACTTAGCAACCAAATCTTGAAAATTTGGGCTTTTAGTACCAAGACTTGTCAAACAGTAAGCACATGTCTTATGAGAGCAGTATAGTCTTGAGACTTACTGTGTTAAGTTTTGAGACTTAACCATTAGTCTCAAGATGTGTTTGTCAAGTCTCAAGACCTTAAGATTCGTAGGCTATTTTTCAGCCAAGTCTTGATCTATTTCTCAAGTATTGAGATTTGACCTTGCAGACTGCATTAAATGTGGAAATGAATTCTTTGAATGCCTCTGAATTCCCTCCAACGGCTCTAAACGTCTACTAATCAGTTAAAGGGTATAAATATAAGTTAAGAACAATTGAAGACTCAAGAGGCACATACCGGAGCGTCAAGGACAGGAGAAAAACTTTATATTATTTATATTCTCATTTTTCTCCGGTACATAGTCTCAAAGTTTATTTTGTGAAATTTTCTATCACGTTTAGTTCATTTTCTTAGTGAGACAAACTTTGTAAACACGTACCTTTCTAGAGGTATTATTGTTAATTTCATTTTTATCATCAATTGTAAATTGAGAAGATTTTAATTGAGCAGACAAAAAACTATGAAGGGTTCAGGTTTAGCAAAAAAAAATAAAAGCTTCTATCTAAGCTTTTAAGAAAAAAATGGTAGTTTTGTAAAGGTTATACTTACTCCTTGAAAAATATCAATTCTTACAATGAATTAGAAAATTCTTAGCTGTGGTATATTAAAATAGTAGAGGTAATCAATTGGTGTCAAATCACTATAAAAAGAATTGTACAAGCTTTTCTCTATTCTTCTTTTATTTAAAAAAAAGTTAATAAAAGATTTAAAAAAACCAATTCACTGCTTTTTTGATATTTTCAGGCCAAACATCTTTGTTAAAAGTGATTGTTGTAATGCTATTTTTTGGTTTAGGTGCCCTTTAAAAGCCTCAAGTTGTGTTAGGTCCATTGTAGAGTTTTGCATTCATCACAGTAAGAGTTAGAGTTTGGAGATTAGTGAAATTTCGAAGGAGTTAAATGGGAATGCTAATTGCCTTGCTAAGGGCGGGGTTAATAGAAAGTCTTAGTTATAGTTTTGTAATTGAAGTTGTGGGAATAATATGCTTTTATCTTATTTTATTTGTGGGTTAAAATATGTTATAAGTCTTTATATATATATATATATATATATATATATATATATATATATATATTTATAAATTTGGAATTTATCTTTTATATTTTTAAGAATTTAGTATTACTTTTTAAATTTTAAGTTCAAATCCAATTGTTAACATTATTTTTTTAAAATTTAAGTTCATTATAACATCATTATTTTAGTTACACCACTATGAGTGAGTATTTTTTATTTCAAAATATCACATAAACAAATTTTAAAAAAAATCTTAATAAAATGTGAAAGTAAAAAAAAAACCAAATTCCTAATAATAAAAAATTAAATTTCAAATTTAAAAAAAATACAAAAACTAATAGTATATCTCTTAATTCTTATAAGATGGGACCCATGCGTTTTGTGAGGCTCTCTTTAGGTTGACTCTAGTTTTATCTTATGAATTTTAGTCTCTCCACCCAAAAAAGGAAAAAACAAAATACAAGCACTAACTGAATTCAAAATGACAAATCAAAATAATTTTAGACAATTTAATTTCAAATAAATCCATGATTTGAATGTGCGACATTAAAATTTCTAATATCTCCTATTTACCATTAAACAAATTTATTGGCAAAACTATTCGGTTTATATATATACATTAAATGATGATATTTTTATCCACATAATACAAAATAAAATCCATGATTATATTTATTTTCTTAGAATAATGATTCGAAATTTTATGTTAAAAAATTATAATTATATTATTAAATTGATAATTCACAAATTAAAACATCAATTTTACATAAAATTATAAAAGCATGCTAAATTAATTACATTTTCCCGGTTTAAATTCCAGTGGGAGCTCAAAAATGGAGGTCGTAACTTTACTTGTAATTTGAATAGCTGTATGCAAATATCAATCCAGAAAGTCCATTTCTAGCCAACTAAACACTAATCAATCGAAACTAACATATTACAATAAAATAATAAAATATATATACATATCCATATCCAATTTCCATTGAAATAGCTTTTCTTTGCTAAACGGCAAACCATTTCCAATCCACTAGTTTATAAATTTGTCTTTAATAATCAAATTATTCAATTAGATGACATTGACTTTAAAAAAATTTTATTGACTTTGAGCTAATTGTCAACTCTAAATTGTCGAAATATAGTGGCTGAGATCATCATAATGACGAAGCAACAAAGCGGATGTGGCGCATATTAAACCATACGACGGCTTGATTTGACTTTAAATTGTTTTTTTATTCTAAAATTTGTTCACCAACGCCATTATGGATAAGGTTTTATTGAAAGTAATGGTAATTATATTGCTAGTTACCCAATTATAAAGCTAATGCTAACACAATTAGTTTTGTCCACTTTGAACAAATTATCTTTATTTGGTAATTACGTTATATATTTTTCTTGGTTATTATAGATTAAAATATTAGGGGTTTTGTTGAGTTTGGTGCTGTAGTAGTATTAATTATTAAAGTAGGGTAAAAGGTATAGCTATTATTAAATCATATCTTGATAAAATGAAATGAGTGTTTAAGAGAAGTGTGGTTTAATTGATTTATTTTGAAAGCTCATAAAACCATAGTTAGCAATAGCTAGGTTTTCTTTTTTAATGATATGTATTAATCCATCAATAAATTTTAAATTTGACTATTTGTTATGAATATATTTGCTAATAGAATTAATCAAAGTTATGAAATTTTTTTTTCTAATTAATTCTGATTATATTTTGGTGTTCTTTCAGAATTTAATATTCTCTATTTTTTTATATAATATCTAAAATTACTTTTATTCTCTTCTCAATATCTAAATAAGAGGATAAATACGTTTTGTTCGAACTTACATTTTTTTTTTATATTGATGATGATGTCGATACCAATTAAACTAAAACTCAATCAATTGATATTCTCTAATTTTGTATCCTGATTCTAAACGTTTCATTTTTAATAAATTCCGACTTAACAAATATATATATATATATATAGGCCCTACATTTAAAGTAATGAGATTTAAAAGTCAAATAATTTATATTATATCTCAATATTTAATTTGTCTAAGGTTTGGATTACTTATTCCATCTAATAGGCCCTGGTTTTTTGGATTGAGGCCCGCCTTAGATAAAGTTATTCATTATTCGGCTGGTTTGAAAGGATCGAAATAACTACTTAGCAACAAAAATTGTTTTAATTTAAATTTAATTACAAAGTATATTAATATTAAGGGTAATTATTTGTTACATTATTAATGAAGTTTTTAAAATTGCACAAGTAATAAGTGTTATATTTATTTATATAATTATTTTTTATTATATTCTATAATATATTTATTAAATTCTCAACTTATTTATGAAGTTTAAAAAACTTTATTAACGGTACATGAAATAATTTTACAAATGCTAATATAAAAATGTACTTTAATATTTTATGAATAATTGTTGAAACATAAAAGATTTTCAAATAACAATTTAATTAGATTTGACTCTCGGCTACATACGATTCGATCCATGTCATGATGTGCACATCGAGTCTATAAGCGTAAAAGAAAATTACTTGCCACTAAAGAAAAAGAAAGGTCAGGCTAAATCATTAATACTATATGGACTCTTTAGACTTTCAAACCATATAAAAAAAATTGTTTGTGCACAAACATTAAAGAGAATTGAAGAACTCACATTGTCTTTTCTTAAATTTTGATGGAAAAAAAAATTATATTTGTTAATAATACTTGTAGATTGAAATGTCTAATGTGGTATTTAAATTATTAATATATATTTTATTATGTTTTTTGATGTTAACAATATTAGTCAACATTAAAATTTGATATGTAAAATCTTTTTCCAAATCATGGAATCCACATAAGGAGATGACATGAGTTCCATAAATTATGACCTGCCAAAACCACTAATCAATAATGGTTGGACATGTGTCCTCCATATTAGTTAGCGAAAACTTAAATGACGACCTTTCAAAATTCAAGAAAGACACTGTCTAAAAGTCTCGTTTGCACAACATATGCTACCTCTTCACCAAACGTACATTGCACGCGCATCCATCATTACAAACAAAAAATGATGATCATCTCAGGGAAGGCCGCTTTATATCATCTTCCCTTAACTTGGGGGTAATTGTCATAAAATACTTTGGTAATGTAAGCTTCGCCCCCTTATCTCATTGTGGCACAACTTTGTCGGCCATTACCTTGTCAAGAGCAACAATTGCCAAGGTCGGGTTTCGTGAACATATACATGCATAACATGCAAAACTCTTATGATCTACATTACAATGATAGGTGTTGAGAGGTTTCTTGCGTGACTCACACATGAGACTTTACTTAATCGTCTCTATTCTATGCCGCTTATCTAGAAGGTTATTATGCTCCCTAAGTGACTAACCAAGATGAGATACGTGTCAAAATCTAAACTAAGAGAGGGCCACTCTCACTTTTAAATACTAGTCCTTCGCCTTGGAAAGGTCTTATGTCTTTCCTCTTAGTCTGCATCTTAAGAGTAGAACACCTTCCCTTACGGCTTTCGATATGTTCTCCACCCTATGAATCGTCATCTCCTCTTCCAATTTTGATTTGTCATTAACAAAAATTAAATTTCATTTTTAAATGAAGTAGCAAAAATTCTCAACCGAGAATAAAAGTTTGATCTAGCACGATCAGTAAAAAAGCTTACATAAGTTGGTTCATATAGTGATCTATTTTTTTTCTTATACAAAATCAAGAGTAGGGGATGCGAGCTATATGCTTTGAACCCATGTCACAAGAGATTTAATCACTACTCTATACAAGTCAAGAACAATGATCCTTTTTTATTCATAGCTTTTTAAACAAAAATAAACAAATGATAAAGATTATATCACACTTATAATATATGTGTAAAAAAAAAACTTAATTTTAAATGTATTTTTAGAAATTATTTAACAATCAAATTAAAGATAAAATATTAAAGTATTTATTATATACATAAGCTATGATAAATTTTAACCTAATAAGAAGTTGAAATTTTATCACATGGCTTATTTATTTATTAATTTTTATATATAACTTAAGAATACATAATAAACTCTAAATTTCTGTATAATTAAAATTTTGCACTATAAATATATTTTTATTTAAATATTTATATAGTTTTGATATATATTTTCGATTTTTAATCCTTGAAAGTTCAGTTTAATATTCTCTAACATGTAACTGTGATTTCTTCAAAATGATTTTGTTATATTATACTAAAAAAGTAACCTGCCATTATAGAAATTTATACATACATACATATATATGTTGAAAGATTAGAACGAATTAATTTTCTTTGAGATATCAACCAAAATTTGAAGCAAGAGAAGGCTCTAGATGAAAATAAAGTAATCAAGTAAACTTTCAAATTTTTAATAATTCTAAGTCTGAATAAAATAATATAATTTTACTATCACACCGTATATCGATTATGAACCAAAATATGAACCAATGCATTGAGCAAATTCCATTTTAAAGCTAAAATAGAGTTAAACAGAAATTTTTTTAAAAAAATACAATTCTATTAAAAATTTAAGTTCAAATCTCACTTAAAAGAATAGAAGTATTTGATACATAATAACAATGAACTGATTGGGATTAATTCATGGACGTCTTGTAGAACTATTTTTTATACAACAATCAAGACTTTAAAATATCGTTTGAAATATTTTTGGATTAATATGAACTGGTCCAAAAAATATTATAAAGGGTTTGAAATTGTTTTGGATTAATATGAAATCATTTAAAAGTATTTAGTTAGTATCTAAATTTTTGTGTGTGTTTAGTTAGTACTTAAATTTGTATTTTTTTTATTTAATAAGTTGATACTCTTATTTTAATACCGTTAGTTTGTACCGACGTGACATTGATAGTCAATCTAATGGTGATATGTGAAAGCTTCTCAATATGCTATGTGATGAGAATTTTTTAAATTTTTTTTAAAATAAATTAATAGAAAAGAATATAATTTTTTGTCCAAGTTCATTCTTGATGTGATAAAAATTATACTTTTTTATATTAATTTATATATTTTTAAAATTTATATCTGTCACGTGATATATTGAGAGGTTAACACGTGTCATTACCAGATTAGTTATCAGTGCCAAGCCAGCATAAACCAACGGTGTTAGTGCAGAAGTACTAACCTATATGATAGAATATAAGTTCAAGTATTAATTAGATCCAAAAAAAAAAAATAAAAAAATAAAGTACCAACTATATACTTTTGGACAAATTTAGAGGACATACCATATATTAGCTCAATATTTTCGATTTTTATTTTTTTAAAATACTTATATTAGACTATAATTCATCAATTATATTAGACAAAATTAAAAATTAATATGGTCAAAAGCTGTATACGTGGCAATTAAATGAAACCTAACCTCAGTTGGGTAGCATGTCACATCTTCCTTCCCCTTGTGGGCAAAGACATGTTCAAGACAACACTTATCTGTTTACCACTCTAAGGCTAAATTAAATTATCAGATATCACGAATTTTTTGAAGGGTCCCGAAATTAGAAAATCAAAGGACAAATCTCCATCGACTTACAGGTCCTTCCGGACCATACTCTATCGTCTTAAGATAAAGCAAAACCAGCAAACAGGCTAAACCACAACAAATAATCCAACACTGATATATCATGTAGAATCTATCTATATTATGGTCCAAGATAAATATAATTTTCCAGTTTGCTACGACGGATCCATATTCTAAGTTAAAAAATGAAAAACACAGCTGCCATTGCCAAAGAGAAGATGTAAGAATTTAAAGCCAAACACAATATCATCCACCATTGTTGGTTATAAAAATATATGTAAAAAACAGTTTATTTTTGAAGTTATAATGGAGTAATCATAACTAATGCGTATAATAATCGAAGACCAGTAACATAAAAACAATTAGTTATGAGTTGGGTAATTTTTAATATCTATGAGGTCTTATATAAAGAGTCAATCTATTATCTTTAACATTGTACAAAGAATGATTTAAGTCCTACTACTCATTAGTGTAGCAACCTTGCATTAAAAATCTAGCACACTTTCCACAAAGTTTTCCTTCTAAAAACTTAGTTTGTAAAATAAAGTGACTCACTTGTTTTACTTACAAAAGTAAGTGCTAAAAATGCCGAGCCCACTAACCTATACAAGTCTCACATATATAAGCATTATTGGGCTTGATATACAAATCAATTACAATATTAAATCCTACCAAAGTAGCCAATATACTAGAACTACCAATATCCTAATAAAGTCTAGGATAATCTAGATATCTCTAAGATATTCAATGAAATCATTAGAGCCAGTCTCCACGAAACATGTGATTCAATTTGTACGATCTAGATTGATCCAATCTATAATGATTTGTTTCTCCATTAGATTGAATTGCTTAGATGGACCAATTCACTTCCACAAAACCAATTTAAGTCCTGGCCCAACACTTCTAATTTTAAATGTTGCTAACTCCAAATATGGAAAGTTATATAGGCACAATTGTAATTGTCATTGTTATTTTTCTTAAGGTAAATTACTTGGGTAGTCACCCAACTTTGGGTTAAGTTTTATTTCAGTTACCTAATTTCGAAAACTTTCATTTTAGTCTAAGACATTTTTAAAATTTAAAATTTTAGTCATCATCATTAAATATTAAACAGACTTGCTAATGTGGCTTTTTTAAATATCATTTTATTTCCACATTAGATTTAAAATGCCACATATTTAGAATTTAAAACTTATTATCAATCCTTTATTTTTATTAAAGGCTTGAAACCCTAAAATTAATACTACAGTTATAACAGCCCAATTTTGGGGCTAGTCGAAACAGTAGTTTCGGAACCACTAATCCGAGGCCTATCCATGTAACACCCCTAACCCATAATCGTCGCCGAATCAGGGTTAAAAGGCATTACCAATAATTTTCAAACAATTCATATCATTCACAACCAGAATTAACAATTCACATTCATATAGCCCCTTAAATAGGTCAATGAGACCTTAAACATGCTTTAAAATAGGGCCAGGACTAAACTGAACACACACGAAAATTTGGCTAGGCATGTGTGAAAAGAAATTTTGTGAATTTGATGATTTTATGAAATAGGGACTAAAGTGTCGAAATGTGAAAATGTGAGGGCTATTTTGTAAAATGCCTTAAATATGTGTGTGTGGACTAAATTGAATGAATTGGTGATTGAATAAGTTAAACTTGAATATGTATAGACCAAGAAAGGAGAAATTCGGATCGAGATCGAGGCAAAGACAAAGTACTCAACTGATCGACTAGTTTTGGTATTTCGATGTCCGAGGTAAGTTTGGATATAATACGTGTTGTTAAATTATGTTTTAGAATTATGGAATGAACATATATGTGTGATTATGAGATTAGAAGTGCTATGTGCAGAATTGAATTAGATGGCACTAAGTGTGCGTAATTGAAATCGAGACAGAGATGAATAGCACTGTGTGTGCGAAGTTATGGAAGCTTCGGCTTTATTGATTGGCACTGTGTGTGTGATACCGAGATGAATTCAATTTAAAGTATAGGTACTAAGTGTGCGATGATATTTATGCTTCGGTTACAAATTGGCAGTACGTGTGCGATTAAACCGAATGATTAACAAAGGTTGCACGAGATGTAATATCGAGCAATTGAGTAGAATGAATGGTGAGTAACTATGTGTTGGTTAAGGTATGTATTGAACCTTTGTGGTTGATGAAGTTATAAATGGATTTATGAATGGTTGAGTGAGTATATTAGCTATGGATGATATGGTGTGTATATTTGTGAGTTGATCTATGTGATGGATTAACGTTGTATATTGTATTTGATTTATTGACCTTAATGTATTATATTACGAACTTACTAAGCTTTGAAAGGTGTGAATTGTTTCTCTGTTTTACAGTGTCAATAAAGCTAGCTCGGATCTGGGGATCGTTAGCAACTCAATCACACAATCAGCTATCTATTTTGGTACTTGTGAAAGATGTACATATTTGGTATATGGCATGTATAGGCTAGTAAATATTGTGCATTTTGAAGTGTTGGACCTTGCCATGTGATATGGCTTGGATGTTAGATGAATTTGGTTGTTATGTGTGAAATATGTAAATGATGAATCTGGTATGAAATAGTGAGGTTAGAAATGGTATATTTCATGCTTGAATTAGTTGATGAAAATGGTGTTTTAAGTGTGAATTTGTGGCTTGACTAAATGATGTTTAGCTTACATGATTTGAGTTGTGAAAATGGTGCTTTGAATGGATTTATTTGAGTAGGAATTGAGTATAAGAATAGATGGTATTTTTGTTGATTAATTGGCATTTGAAATGGTATGTTTTGGTTGTAATTGAGGCATGAATTGATATTAGTTTAATGTTTATAGGTAATTCCAAAGTGTGGATGGCAATTTGACCTTGAAAATGGCCTATAATTGCCTACACGGTTGAGCACACGGGCGTGTGGCTTGACCGTGTCTTTCAAGGTTATGTTTTAAAAAAGTCAGACTCGACCATGGGCAAGACACACGGGCGTGTGACTGGCCGTGTGGATCAAGTTAGTAGCGACTACGGGCTGGACACACAGGCGTGTGACTGGCTATGTGGTGCAAGTTAGTTTCGACCATGGGTGAGGCATACGGGCATGTCTTAGGCCGTGTGAACAAGTCAGAATGTATGCCCTGTTTTGCCATGGCTTGGACGTACGGGCATGTCCGAAGCCTCGTAAGGCACACGGCCTACCCACACCGGCGTGTGACTTCTATAACTTAGAAAAATGTTTAAATTTTAAAAATTTTTGTGTGTTCGGTTTAGTCCCGGCCCTATTTTAAAGCAGGTTTAAGGTCTCATTGACCTATTTAAGGGACTATAAGAATGTGAATTGTTTATTTTGGTTGTGAATGATATGAATTGTTTGAAAATGATTAGTAATACCTCTTAACCCTAATCCGGTAATGTTTACGGGTTAGGGGTGTTACAGGAGAAATTATTTTTAATATTATTTTATGTGTTATAGCATGATTATATGAGTGGATGAAAATTTTGGTGAAATAATTTTAGCGATTTTATGCTTAATTTTGAAAAGGGACTAAATCGCCTAAAAGGCGAAATTTGTGTTCTACTAATTAGAAGTGTCATATAGCTAGAGAACCTTGAATTAGAGGTCCTTAATGTGCAAATAGGCCTTTAAGAGAGTGATGGCCAGCCATAGAGACAAGGAAATGAAATTGTCAGAGGTTAGGTGAGGTTTTGGTGACAAATTTGACTAGAAATAAAATAAAATAAAGAGAAAAAGATATCACCTTTTCATCTTCCTCCTCTCCACCAAAAATATCAGCAAAAATAAGGGTTTTGGAAGCTTGAAATTTCAGAAACTCTTCACCCTTGCAAGTAAGTCATTTTAATGGTCATTCTTGATAATTTTTGTACTTTTGGGACCCTTGTAGCATAAGCTAACTAAAGGGAGGGACTATTTTGCAAAATGGTTGATAGTCTAGAGATTTACCATGAGAGGATTTTTGATGTTTGTTGAGTATTTATGGAAGAAAATGAATCTTGGTTGTTAAATAAACAACTTTTGTGAAAGGGGTTTTCATGAAAACACCTAAAATGACCATTTTGTGAACTTTATAAAATAGGTTGTAAATGTGTGAAATAATTGAAAATTGTGAGTTGCTATAAGAGTAATAAAGGTTCGATTAGGCTTGTTAAAGGAGGAAATTTGATTAAAATCGTTTTACGAGCCTAGAGGCAAAATCATAATTATGTGAAAGTCTAGGGGTAAAATGGTAATTTTTCCCAGATATGAATTATAGATTGTCTTGCTTAATGTAGTGATTAAATAAGTGAATTTGTCATTATAGATCAAGAAAAATGGAGTCCGGACCCAGACCGGGGAAAGACCAAGCTAGTAGACTAATTCAATCTAGTCGCCCACTTTTTGTATACCGAGCTAAGTACGTAAATAATACAACTTTATTGTTATTATGTATTGAACAATTAATATGGCATAAAGTGTTTGATTATTGTTGTGAATATGCATGATGAGAATTGATGTAGTAAAAACTCCCGGTTGGACCTTAGGAATAGATTGGATATCCATGCCATGACATTTGGGAGATATGTGTGCTCGTGTAAGACCATGATTGGGATATGGCATCGGCCACATTTTGAGAGCCAGTGTAAGACCATGTCTGGGACATGGCATCGGCATTGAGATGAGAGCTAGTGTAAGACCATGTCTGGGACATGGCATCGGCCTCGACATGTGAGCCAATGTAAGACCATGTCTGGGACATGGCATCGACATTTTACCCTCTTTTTTTAGGCTTATCGGTTATCCTTCAGTATTCCAAATGGTTCCACGGGTTATTTAAAGCTTATGATAAAGATATGAAATGATATAATCATGTTGTGAGCAGTACAGGTTCTTACTCGAAAGTCATGAGGTATGAGCTTAGTTATGATGCCTTAATAGTAAGGATGAAATTGAGTAAGTTCTATCTATGAGAATGAATTCGGGACGATCTTGTAATCTTTGACTTATACTTGTGATATGTAAATATGTAGTAAATCTACCATTGTTAAAGCAAGAATGTTGTGTTGGTTTATAATATGCTATGTGTTTAAAGATGCATGGTTGAAGTTGTTACTTATTTACATGCAACTTACTAAGCTTTATGCTTACTTCCTCTCTTTTCCATTTTCTTATAGTGTCGCCAAGCTAGCTCGAGGATTGAAGGACGTCGGGCTCGATTCACACTATCAAGCTATTCTTTTGGGTATAGTAAAGTTTAATTATTTTGGGTATGGCATGCATAAGAACTTGGTCATCTTGTTATATGTCATATTGGTTAACCAATGTGTTGGCTATTAATTTTACTTATTTCAATTTGTAAATGGTCATTGGAATTGGCCAATACTAGTTAAGATATATCTATTCAATGATGATGAAATTCATGATGTGCAAGTTTGCGCAATTGAATGAGTAATGTGTGAAGTATATGTATGATGAACGCAGTGTGAAATTAATGTGTGGATGTCTTGATTGTGGATATTAGAGGTGCATTATTGTTATGCTATGTGTTGATGGAAATGGTATAAGTGTGGTTGCTTTTCAGGGTGGCAAACAGCTTGGTAAATAGCCTTATATTTGTCCACACGGATAGACACATGGGTGTGTGTCTAGGTCATGTGTGACACACAGCTTGCCCCAAGGCGTGTGTTCTGGTTGTGTGTCCCCTGCACCTTAGTTTTGAGAAACAGAATGCCCAATAGTAAACACACGGGCACGAGACACGGCCATGTGTCTCGGTCGTTTGAGAGACGGCCATAGGACATGGGTATGTGCCTAGGCCGTGTGAAGTCTGCACTTGATTTTAGGAATTTAATTCGCCACAAGGCCTAAGGACACGGGCGTGTGCCTTGGCTGTGTGACCTTATTTGTTTAATGATTTCATAAAAAAATTTCCCCTATTTTGGACACGGCCTGAAGCACGGGCGTGTGATATGCCATACGGGCGTGTCCCTTCACCCAGACGGGCGTGTGGATCTTTTTGATGAAAATTTTCTAAGTTTTCCCAAAAGTTTTTAAAGTTCTCAGTTTAGTCCCGAACCACTCCTAATGTATATTTTGGGCCTTGTAGGCTTGTTTAAGGGATGATATGAATTTTATGAAAAGTTTTAAATTTAAGTCGAAATTCATGTCTCGATTTTGTATGATTGCTTGCATATAAGTCCAGTAACGCCTCATACCCTTTTTCGGTGTCGAATACGGGTAAGGGCTGTTTCGTTTAGTGGTATCAGAGCTATATTTTAGTCTATTCTTGGACTAACTGATCGTAGTTGTCGAGTCTTAAAATTTGTAAAAAGAGAATGATCGAACCTGGAAACTCTAACAAAAACTTAAGGTAAGCGCACCTATCGAACAGTAGAATAGCTTAGGCAAGACCGGATTGTGGAACCCAAAGGAACTAAAAGTACTAATACTAACTTTCTTTTTATTATCTAGCCTAAAATAAATGAAGTTGTTATTTAATCTAAGTTTAACTAACTACTAAGCTAAAGACGCAAAGAGAAAAAGAATGAATTGGGGAAATACTGTTGGAAAAACTCAGTTGATTAAGATGACACCCTTAGGAAGAATCCACCTAGACTTCACTTGTTATTTAACACTGAACCAGACGATTTATCCACTTGACTTGATCCGTAAGATTCTCTAATTTATATTAAACCCTCTCTCGAGGCGAATAACGTCTAACCCTAGGTTGATTAATTGAAATCTCTTTCTAATTAAAAACCTTAGAATCGCATTAACTCGATCTATGGACTCCCATTAGGTTTCACCCTAATCCAGCAAAATCTCGTCACCCTATCTCTAGGAGTGCGATCAACTCCGATTAATTGTGTTAGATCTACTCTTAAGCAGGGACTTTTGCTCCTCCACCTAAGCACATCATACTTGAATCAATATCCCGGAAATATCAACATAAGAATTAAGAACTCATAATTAAGAACGAATCAAGTATTTATCATATAGTTCAGAAAACAATAATAAGATCCATCTTAGATTTCATCCCCTTAAGGTATCTGAATGGTTTAGTTCATAACTATAAAAGAAAACATGTCAGAAGAAAAGATAAAACAAAACATAAGAAATCCCTAAAACCCCCTGAAGGAATTGAAGGAGAGATCCGCCGTCTTGAGTAGAATTCTGGCTTCTTGAGATGGATCAACTGGCTATCTTCGAGTGATTTCCACATGTAATAACCAAATTTGCCTAGCCCATACCCGGAGGATGATCGTATTATTCAGTTGGTTAAAAAGTTCGGTTGTCGGAGATGCCTGTCATTGCGAAGTCTGTGGGAGGTCGCATAGGCAAGTAATGCCGAGAAAGGTGGTACACTCATTTGGATCCAACCATAAGAAAAGATTCATGGGGAGAAGAAGAGGAGGCCATTCTTACATGTTATCACCAAATTTATGGGAATAATTGGACAAAAGTAGCTGAGCTTCTACCTGGAAGGACCAATAATGCAATAAAGAATCACTGGAACTGTACCTTAAAGAAGAAGCTTGGTTTACACTCGCCTCGTCGATATGCCAAGGGCATCGATAAAGGGTCTCCTGATTTTCATGATCGGGAAACTAGGCCGAAAGGCATGAAGGTCAAAGAAGTGAGACAGGGTCTTGATGAAACAAAATTTGTCAATCGAGAATGTTACTTGAGGACTATAGTCTTTGAAACATGTAATTTGGATTTGGTTCTTGGAATTGCTGGTCCACCAGAAACCAAATAGGAACAGACCCCGGTAATGTAGGTGTAACAACCAAATCGGCCCGGCCCATACCCGATAAAACAAAAAACAAAAAAATAAATAAAATTAGTCCATTCGAATGTCCATTTACAAAAACTCAGAGCCCAATTAATACAAGCAACAGCCCAGAATTTATTAACCCAAAAACAACCAGCCCAAATCCTAAACTACTAACTAGCCCAAATCAGAAAAAAAACTCAGCCCAATTGACCCAGTTTACATAAGCCCAATATGGCCCAAAGGAGACAGCTAGAAAAACATAGGGTTCAAGTTCCAGCACCGCCGACCCCTCGTTTGCTCCACACGCGCCACGCGCGCCGCTCCAGCTCCCCAAGGGCCCTGGCGTCGTTTCAGTTCCACACGCGCGCCTGTTCAGATCCACACGTGTCCATGCGCCCCGACGATTCGAGCTCCCCCAAGCACCTCGTCTGCCGCTCCCCACGTCTCTGACTGCTCCACCATCGCCTCGCCCATGCCCTGCAAAGAAAATGCGCAGCAAGAAACAGAGGCAGTCCCAAGCAGAATATGGGGAAAATAATAGAATAAGAAAAGGAATTGTATTATTTTTTTAAGAGCTGGAAACAAACCATTAAAAGGGGGGCGATGATCAGCAAAAAGGGAGGTCGAACAAGAACTCTGGTACCCCCTTTTATACGAGTATCCGAAATAAAAAAGGGAACGCAGGAAGAACTTTTCCAATCATCATAAATCAAAAAGAAAAAATTCTAAGGTTGATCTCATTTTTTCCATTTTATTTTCGATTATTAGTTACTGTTGCTGTTTATTTTTATTTTATTTTCCAAAAAAAATAAAAATCGAAAGGGGTAGCCTCACACGAACCCCATGGGCCTTGGTGTGAGTATCGATTCGTCGTTGCCACCTATTTTGAAAAGGGGACCGAACGATTCCCCTTCTGTTTAGGACGGAGTGCCCGGGCATTGGCCTTCTAACAGGTTCTGAAATGTGTCTAAAACCCCCTTCCACTCATCGTTGGCCATCGATTACGAGAGTGGGGCGGAGTTTGGCCGAAAAATCTACTCGCCGGAGAAGGGAGGGTCAAAAGATAGGAGAAAGATAGGTTTTGGGTGGCTACGATCCTTTTTTAGAAGTTTTAGGGTTAAGAAAAATCTAATTTGTGGGAATAAAGATGGTTTTATGACCATTGAACAGAACGGCGCCGTTTGCTAAGGGGAATCCGCACATATCCCTGAAAAGGGATAATTGCGCACTTAGTCCCCCCTTGTCAATGCCTGTTGACCGATTCCCCATTCGCATTCCTTTTATTTTTTTTAAAAATCTTACCCTAAAATTCACATCGTGCTTCAATCAGGTCCTCGTCCGCCTTTTTTAGATATTTATAATTCCAATCCTCATTGTTTTAATCAGATTTCAATTTAATCTCCAACTAGTTTTAAAAAAAATTTATAGGCTTATTTATTCTTTATTTATTTATTTATTTTATCTATTTATATCATTATTATTTATTTTGAGTTTTTATATATATTACTCTTATTAAACCTTATATATTGTATATTTTAATTCTTTTTTATACCATCTTAAAATTGTTTCGCACATATTACTTACCTTTATATTTTTGTATTCTTGACCTAAAAATCATTTTATTAATTCTGTTAAATTGTTTTACGTGTCATTACTTCTAAAATTATTTAATTCATTATTCCTGTATTATTGATGTTGATATCTAAATCGTATGGGCTATGTGATTATCACTCGTGCATATGTCGTGACATGTTCATTCGTATTTCTGTATCATCGACATTATCATCGTCATTGTTATTGTTTATATCATTGTTCCGTTATTGTTATTATTATTCATGCATGTTAATATTTTAGATTAAAGATTCCAATGTTACGTATTACATGTATTATGCCATATTTGTGATACATTATTGTTTTTTCCTGTTACATAATCCTATTCGCGTTTTGAATAATGTTTCTTTAAAACCTAACCTAAAATCTTTCATAAATTTCATCCAAAATTAAAAGTTTCCAAATAAGGCAATATTCTACGTTTGGAAATTCGAGAAATCGTGCCCTATGTGTTGGGTTTCGGTTCTCTCGCCTGGCTAAACAATCGAATATCCTTTCGATATTTTAATGCATGAGTCTCGGGGATTAAAAGATGATCTTGGATTCGAGGATTAAAATCATTGTGTCCTATGTACTGGATGTGATATTTTGTTCCTTCAGAATAAGAAAATCTTGATATTCAATTCGAGAAAACTAAAATATTTTAAAAAGGATCGATTTTCTTTTTCTTTTTAAATTTTCAACTTTCGACGTTGAGACATTAAATAATCAATTTGGTACCAATTTTGGGCGTGACGAGGGTGCTAATCCTTTCTCACACGTAACCGAATCCCGAACCTATTTTCTCAAATTTTCGTAGACCAAAAAATTATTTTAGTAAATTAAAATGTTTTATTAAAACAAAGGTGGTCCGATCACACCTAATAAAAGATCGGTGGCGACTCCCATTTTATCTTCGTTTTCAAAACCAAGTCAATTCCCGTTTTGTCAAAAAAATGGTTACGACACCACTAATCTGACCTTTTCGGCTCGGTTCCTTGGCCTAGCTAACCGCGCTGACAAAAGCCCTGGCAGAAGGCTTCTGCCGAATTCCTCTCTTAGGTTTTCCCCTAGGGTGTTTACATACGCTTTGAGATACCTTACTTGGCCTTTAAGTATCCTAATTCGAGTAGAATTCCTCCTAGGGTGTTTGAATAGGCTTTGGAATGTGTTTCTTTGCCTCCAAGTATCCTATTCCGAGTAAAACTCCTCTTGGCTTCGGCAGGGACACGCCCATGGCACACGCCCGTGTAAGTCATGGCCAGGCCGTGTTCGAGACTATTGAGTGGGGCACGACCGTGTGGATTAGGCCCAGGCTGTGTAGATTTCCTGATATGGCCCATTTACTCTGTTTTGGGCCCGTTTTATGTAACATCCTAGAATTAGGGGTTATACATTTTATGTTTCTCTGTGTGCTTGGCTTGTTCTGCTTGTTATTTAGATGTGTTTGGGGGTCTTGGGGAGGCTCGGGTTCAAGCTACAGCCTTGGTGAAATTTTAGTTTTTGGGCTTAAAGGGGGGAGAGCTGGTGGAGGTAGGCCTTAAGATTATTTGCGTGTGCTTGTTGACACAAAAGGAGTTTGTGTCTAGGTGGAGGAGGCGTCACTTGTATGAGAAAAGGGGAGGGGTTCAAATCCCATATGCCACACTATGGAGCTTTATTTTTGGCGTCAGGATGGAGAGGAGGTAGCCTTCGGCTGGGACTCTTCTAGGAGGAGTTTGAATGAGTCAACAAGTTCAAAATGGGTGGTGGAGAGGTGCTCTAGGAGTTTGAATTGGTCAACCAATTCAAATGGGTGATGGAGAGTGAAACAAGGAGAAGATCGTGGATTCAAGTTGGTAGAGGTGTTGGCCGAATGTGGGGGTGTTTGAAGGGAGAATTTTGGTCAAGAAAGGTGTCTTTGGTGGGAGCATATTCTATTGGTGAGTGTGTGTGGGTGTGTCGAAAGTCCCTTTTATTTCTTAGGCAAGTTGGGTAGCACATTCGGTCATAAGGGGGTAGTGGAGTGCTACTTTTGGAAATGTCATTTGAGAGAAGAGTAAAACCGAAACCATCCAAGGAGCCTTCCCTTTTCTTTTGCACTTCGGTCATTTTGTTTCATTTCTTTTGTTACCAAAAATCGTAGCACTCTTATTTCTACTCTTTTTCTTTCACCTCTTCTCCTCTATTTCTTCTTCCTATAACTGAAACCTCTGCTAGTCTTTTTTTTCTTGCAGCTGAACCTACTCAACCTTTTGATATCCTCTATTTCTTACTTCTTGCTTGTGCCGAAACTCTCATCTCATTTTGCTTCATCTTTCTCATTGTCTCTTTGGTGTTAGCTGAACCTAAAGAGTGACCATTTGTGCATTTCTTTCCCCTTCATCCATACTTTTCAACCGTCTTCTTCTCTCTTCTCATAGCCGAAACCTTACTGCTTCACCATTGTCATCCTTCTATTTCTTCTCTTAAGCCGAATAGTTCTTTTGGTCCCAAGTGAATCGGATTATCTTGGTTACTCGGTTGTTAAAGGTAAAGGGTTCTTCTTTTATTCGTATGTCATTCCCTATTCTTCTTCTTTCTCTTGTGGTCGAATGGGTGATGTGTTTCCTTACTATTGTTTTCTTTCCATAGTGTTAGTATAAGCCGAACATTCCTCACCTCGTCCTAGTGTGGTGTTGGTTATCGTCTCTGAAGGGTGCAAGGGTTCGATTCTCGTTTGATGAAGAACCTATTATTGCCAAAACTAGGGGTAAGTAGTGCTATTCCTTATATGAGTTTTTTCTTTTAAGTCGGAATACTCAGGGGTAACCTTTGACTATTAGGCCGAATCTCTGCTTCTCTAGCGACTTATCTCTGATTCGAGGATGAATCAGTTGTGGTGCGGTTCATCATTTATCAAGGTAAGAAGTCACTTCTTTTCGGGTTCTCTGCTATTATTTCCTTCTCGTTGCAGTCTGCCTTAACCAAATTCCCTTATTAGACAATCGACGTTTCATTCTAAGTACTCAAGTCTCTTTATGGATGCAAGTGCCAGTCAAACTAAGGAGGGGAGTGGACCCGTAGTCTCTGCCCCTAAGTTTAAACGACGTGCTGTGTCGGCAATTCAAGATTTTCCACCAGGTTGTGGTAAAGAACTGACATCGGCTTGGGATAGGAAAATCGCTGTTATTTCTGCTAGTGAGAGTGTCGACGATATAGAGAGTCTAGTTCTTCGCGCAACCAGGTGTGTAATTCTCACACCTTCCTTCGTTTGTTTTGTAATAAATATATGTATTGTTTAAGAGCCGAAACTTCAGTAATGGCTGTTGAGTTACCCTTGGAGGGTAAGATTGGAGGTACCAGGTCAGTTACTTTCTGACTATGTCATATAAATACCTTAGCATGAATATACGTATGCTCTGATTATCCAATGCATGCTGATATATGTTGCATCCATTCCATTATGATTATATGTTGCAAGGGATTGGGGATATGATGTTGATAAAAGGGGCAGTGTATTTCGGTGGCTCTGACACATATTTCGGTGACATTGTCACATTATTTTGGTGGCTATGCCACATATTTCAGCGATAAGCAGCTGATTCCAGCATGACTGCCATCGATGGTGTGTAGCGGTAAGGGTCGATTGTAGAAATCCCCACTGGTGTGTTTGGCAGGAATGGGTGGCGTGTAGCGAATGGATAATTAGGTTGGGCTAGGATTTGCATCACATTGCATTGATTATCTGCTAAACTGTGTTAATCGGGCTAAGGCCCAGTTCTTTTCTGTGGGCTGCGCCCAATGTGATTTTGTAAGGGCTAAGGCCTAGTTGGTATTTGAATGGGCTTGGGCCCAGTTATGGTTCATGGGGGGAATTGCACACTGAGTCTTTTTGACTTACCCCGCTCCTTAATTTTTGCAGGTGATTCCTAGTTCTACGGATATGGGCCGAGGTGGACTCTGTGGTGGCCATGCACTGTTCTTCAGTAAACGTTATGTTACTTTCCTTTAAGTTTATTTTAATTTGGGATTTTGTTCTTAATAAGGCCACTGAAATTTTAATTTGGTTTTATATTTCAAATGCATTAAATTATTTTTATGAATCCATTAGCACGAGGTTTTCCTAAAAACGTAAGTAACTGTTTTCCAAAACGTAACGAACGATTTACAAACAGTAATGGATAACACTTCCGTTTCACTTAAAGCAACAAGTATTTTCAAAATATCATCTACCCAAAATAGTTTAAGTTCGATTTTCACAATAAAGGCAGTTTCTAAATTAATTATAAGTTGTCAGCGATGAACACTGAGTTTTCAAATGATCAACCTAACTTGGTGTTTTCAAAAGAGATTCAAACATTTTCAAGCGATTGTGAAGTTTCATGAAAAACCTTTTAGGTGACGCACTAGATCCGATCATGATGTCTAGGCCGGGTTTGGGGTGTTACATTTTACGTTCTTTTCATCCTTGGGTGCTTTCCTAAGTATAAGACATGAAAAGAAAGGATTAAGAGCACCAAATTACATAAAGTAGGCTTAAATCATCCAAAAGTATGCTAAATGTGGGATTAAAATATGTTACTTTTACGGTTTATCCATACCCCCACATTTAAGCTTTTTCTTGTCCTCAAGCAAAATTCTCAACTTACAATTAAAACGAACTTTCCATGATTCATTATTCCTATCAACAATGTGTCATCATAATTCATAGATAATTTATACATGGATAATTTAATTCAAAGAGTCCTAAAGATTCAAACAATATAAGTCATGCATTTGTATCACGAAAACATAGGTGTCTCCTTTTATCTGAATAATTACCTCTGATTTGTATCACGAAAAGATTCACTCAAATCACACAAAGTGTTTAAGGTTCAGGAAAAGAGCACTCATAAGTCGAACCTGAAAAGTTAATCCCATAGGCTTGCCTGAAAATCAAATCTCCACCACTATAAAATGAGATGATAAACAGATCAAAAGGTCTTTACAGGGTTGTAACGGGGCTTTAGGTTAAGGGTATGGATATAGGCTGAATTAGAAGGTTAGAATCGAGATTGACCTGAGAATTTACCTAACTAGAAAAATGAACTAATCTTAAATAATTACATCAATCGAAGACAAATAATACTACTGTTGATAATACTCTAGTATGAGCTTCTTCAATAATTGGAATTTAATGTGTAAGCTCATCTAATCACAAAACTAATAATGAATATACTTCGTTTTTTTAAGAACACATAATTAAGTAATAATAGGAAAGAACTTTTACAACTGAAATATAGAACATAGTTAAGCAACTGCTCAAAATCAAATCTCGACAAAAAGGGAGTCAAGGAATGGGGATAACAAATACAAAAGGGTTTTTGGTTAATATTAGTAGGTAAGTCAATAAAAAGGGTTGTTAGGATCAACGGGGTTCACTAGGGTTAATTATGAAGGTAGGTTTTTTAGTGGAGTGAGTGGGTTAAAACCTAGGTGCCTTTATCATCTCGGTATATCAAATCATAGATGTGGTCTCAACATGTATAATCAAGGCAAGTTCTAGAATAACAATTCAATGTTGAGACACTCATAATCAAAAGGTGAGCATGAAAAAGGATATATGCTCTATAAGGCTCAAAATCTCACAAAAATTATGGGTGTTTTGACATCAACCTCGTAAATTTCAAATTTCAAAGTAATATTCAAATTTAGGTTAACAAGCTAAAAAAAATTTATTCTGAAAAATAGACTTATCATGCTTGATTTTCTAGTATTCTTCAAATTTAATCATCAATGCACAATTACCAATGACTTAATCTAAAACATATCAATAGAAATCATAAATCAGGGAAATTTAATTCTAATCATAATATGATAAGCTTACTTTTCGAACAAGGCATAATTCAGGGATTTTCAAATAGTACTATAGTTAACCCCCACACTTAAGTTGTACATTGCCTTCAATGTACAAAGATAGATAATAACATTTAGTTGATAATCAAGAGAGAGAGAGAGAAGTGAAACTTCCTAAATTTTGGATGAAGCCAATGAAAAGAAACCGGATAGGATTGGAGGTGAACGTGGGGAAGCGTCTCGAACTGTTTGAAATTGAGTACTCGAAGCAGCCATCCTGATTTTATTATATCCTAAGCTAAATCTAAATGGTACGAAGAATAAGAAGAAAATAAAAAATAAAATAAAATAGAAAAATAACAAAAAATAAAAATAAAAATAAAAATAAAAGTAAATAATGGAAAATGAAAGAAGAAAGATAACGGGAAAAAGAAGGGAAGAAGGGGGTTAAATAGAAATTATGGATTTGGTAGTTGGCCTCGCCCTTATACCTTCCTGTGGTGGCCACACGCCCACGGCCACGGCCGTGTGCAAGGCCGTGTGGTATGAAAATCTGCACTTTGGTTAGTTTATGGTTAGGTTCTAAAAGGAAAAATAAAAGTAAAAAATAATAAATAAAAAAATGTAAAAATTAATAGGGTTAGTGCTTGGGTTGCCTCCCGAGAAGGGCTCGTTTATAGCCTTAAGCTAGACTTTACCTCTCATTCGTATGGTCATGGTGGTTTGAGGAGGTGAAAATCCTTTCTCATGTGATCAATTCGGTTATTGATATAAAATTTAAGTTGAGTAATATTTTCCTCAAAAGTGCCGAGATTAGAATGTGTTACCTCGACCGTTCCATCTGGGAAGATTTTGAGTAGTTGATCTCCTATCTTAAGCTGGGTTATCCCATTATTAAGTTTGTCGTGGAATTGCCTCGTTTTTACTTCGTGTGTTTTTAGTCTCTCATTGAAGTGTGTCTTCCATTCGTCTAGTTCATCGATCCAAAGCCTTCGTTCCTCATGAATTTCTTCTTTATCGACATGAGGTCTAGGATCTGGCATCTGCGAAAGAGCTTCTAGAAACGACAAGTTAATATGAAATTTCTTTGAAAGTTTAAGAGACTTACCGAGTTGTTTCTCTGTGTGGTCTTTCTTTGTCGCATCGGGGTGTGGCACACGGGGTTGGTACTTTGTAATCACCGGGTTTGGTAAATCATGGCTTACCTCAACCTTACCTTCACTTACCACAGGCTCTTGCCTTAGGTCAGATTCCACTAACCTTTCACTGTCATGAGTTGTTACGGCTTGAATTTGCTCTTTTGGGTTAGTTTCAATGTTGCTTGGCAAGTTTTCTTGTGGTTGTTCTAAGATCAGCTTAGCAGGCTGACCTAACTGATCCTCAATCCCTTGAATCGATGCTTCTTGTTTCGTTTCTATATTTTGGAAATGTTTTTCTGTGTTTGCTATGAATTTTGCCAGTATCTCTTTAAGGTTCGACTTATCTTCCTGTTGGTGAGGTGGTTGTTGAAAATTTGGAGGAAGCTCCTGTCTTTGTTGAAAATTTGGAAGAAGTTCCTGTCTTTGGCTACTTTGATCATCCCACGAGAAATTGGGATGGTACCTCCAACCTGCATTATAAGTGTCATTATAAAAATTATTTTGAGGTCTAGAATAGTTACCCGTATAGTGGACTTGTTCATTCTCCATGCCATATCTGTAGGGTGGGTACTCAAGATTCGCCGCGCCTCCTAGATTCGAGTCATATTGCATTATTGGGTGTACCTGCGAGAGACTATACAAACTATCAAACTTTTTGTTCATCATCTCTAGCTAGTTAGATAACCTGTTGACTACGTCGAGGTTGAAAACACTGGCTGCTTTAGTAGAAAAGGTCCTCATCACTTGCCACTGATAATGATTCAGTGCCATTTTCTCTATAAACTAAAATTACCTGTCAAAAGCAAATAAAAGAAAAATTAGAAAAATAAAAAAATTTAATTGCAAAAATAAAATATGGCTAGCATAATAAAAATTCAGCGTTCTTAATATTTTAGTTCCCTGGCAACGGCGCCAAAAACTTGATCATAGCTGTCGAGTCTTAAAATTTATAAAAAGAGAATTATCGAACCTGGAAACTAACTCTGACAACGATTTAAGGGAACTGCACCTATCGAACAGTAGTATAGCTTAGGCAAGACCGGATTGCCGAACCCAAAGGAACTAAAAGTACTAATACTAACTTTCTTTTTATTATCTAGCCTAAAATAAATGAAGTTGTTATTGAATCTAATTTTAACTAACTGCTAAGCTAAAGATGCAAAGACAAAAAGATTGAATTTGGGAAATACTGTTGGAAAAATTCAGTTGATTAAGATGACACCCTTAGGAAGAATCCACCTAGACTTTACTTGTTATTTAACACAGAACCAGACGATTTATTCACTTGACTTGATCTGTAAGATTCCCTAATTTATATTAAACCCTCTCTCGAGGCGAATAACGTTTAACCCTAGGTTGATTAATTGAAATCTCTTTCTAATTAAAACCCCTAGAATCATATTAACTCGATCTATAGAATCCCATATTAGGTTTCACCCTAATCCGGCAAAATCTCGTCACCTATTTCTAGGCGTGCAATCAACTTCGCTTAATTATGCTAGATCTACTCTTAAGCAGGGACTTTTGCTCCTCCACCTAAGCACATCATACTTGAATCAATATCCCGGAAATATCAACACAAGAATTAAGAGCTCATAATTAAGAACAAATCAAGTATTTATCATATAGTTCAGAAAACAATAACAAGATCCGTCTTAGGTTTCATCCCATTCAGGTATCTGAAGGGTCTAGTTAATAACTATAAAAGAAAACATGCCAGAAGAAAAGATAAAACAAAACATAAGAAATCCCTAAAACCCCCTGAAGGAATTGAAGGAGAGATCTGCCGTCTTGAGTAGAATTCCGGCTTCTTGAGATGGATCAACTGGCTATCTTCGAGTGATTTTCACAAATCTGACCTTTTCGGCTCGGCTCCTTGGCCTAGCTAACCGCACTGACAAAAGCCCTGGCAGAAGGCTTCTGCCGAATTCCTCTCTTAAGTTGCCCCCTGGGGTGTTTATATAAGCTTTGAGATACCTTACTTGGCTTCTAAGTATCCTAATTCGAGTAGAATTCCTCCTAGGGTGTTTGAATAGGCTTTGGAATGTGTTTCTTTACCTCCAAGTATCCTATTCTCAGTAAAACTCCTCTTGGCCGCGGCAGGGACACGCGCATGGCACACGCTCGTGTAAGTCGTGGCCATGCCGTGTTCGAGACTGTTGAGTGAGGCACGACCGTATGGATTGGGCCCAAGCCGTGTGGATTTCCTGATATGGCCCATTTACTCTGATTTGGGCCCAGTTTACGTTCTTTCGTCCTTGGGTGCTTTCCTGAGTATAAGACATGAAAAGATAGGATTAAGAGCACCAAATTACATAAATTGAGGCTTAAATCATCCAAAAGTATGCTAAATGTGGGATTAAAATATGTTACTTTTACGATTTATCACTAACCTAGCATGAGTACGAGTCTAGCTATACATGCCATATGTGTGAAATGATAGTGTGACGACTCTTGACAAATTTAAATTCGGTTTTCATATAGTAAATGGATCCCGACGGAGCAGTGGCGGATGATGTAGAGAGTAATGCGCCTCCCGCTGAGGGGACCGTGCCGGTCGAGAGTGAGCTCGTGACACTGAATCAGTGCAGAAGGGCTAGAGAAGTCTTCCTCCATATGATGAATGCTTGGTATTCAGAGTTTGTTCGTGCAAACCCGAACGCTCCACCTCCTCCACCCCCCCGATCCCTCGGTTTGCCCCTGTAGCTCCCAAAGTGGTGGAGATGTTAAGAAGAGAAGAACCTCCATTTGACAGAATTCGAAAGCGATGGGCTAAGGAATTTAGAGCGAATATAGATGATGACCCAGAGAGGGTAGAGTTCTAGCTAGAAAATACCATTAGGGTATTTGATAAATTGTCTTGCACACCTGAGGAGTGCATGAAGTGTGTTGTGTCACTCCTACGAGACTCGACCTACCAATGGTGGAACACCCTTGTGTCGGTTGTACCAAGGGAAATGATTACATGAGATTTTTTCCAAGAGGAATTCCGGAACAAGTATATTAGTTAGAGGTTTATAGACCAGAAGAGGAAGGAATTTCTAGATTAAAGCAAGGCCAAATAACAGTAACAGAATATGAACGTGAGTTCGTGAGGCTCAGAAAATACGCTAGGGAGTGCATATCTACCGATGCCATCATGTGCAAGAGATTTGAGGATGGATTGAACGAACACATCCGATTATTAGTTGGCATCTTAGAGTTAAGGGAGTTTGTGGTGCTTGTTGAGAGAGCTTGCAAGGCATAAGAGTTGGTCATGGAGAAGAGAAAAGCTAATAAAAAGTCTCGTGACTCAAAGAAAAGACAAATGGGAAGATCATTTCAGACCTCATCCAAGAGATCGAACGAGTTTCCAACTCGATCAAATGCGTTAGTAAGATTCTCGAGTAGAAATAAGAATAAGCAGTATACAGTGTCTAAAGCTCAAACCACTTCTATCGCAAGTGTTGGTAGTGCTCGATTGAACAGAACAGAATGTTCATAGTGCGGTAGACGTCATTTCGGTGAGTGCCGGGGAAATGAAATAGGCTGTTTCAAATGTAGGTCACTAGACCATTTTATTCATAGTGGGAGACCATTTTATTTGTAGTGGGAGACATTATATCAACCATGGTCTCGTTAGTATTGAACTAAGTATATATTAGTGGGAGACATGATGATTAAGGTATTTCTAGGTGGCTGTGAATTGATTTTTGTGATAGGGGTCGGAAGGACTAATATTTAGGAGAAGCATTCTACTTTGGTGATGATTCTTTTATTTTTCTATTCTATTTCTTTTCTCTTGTTTGCCATAGAAGAGAGAAAGATTGTAATACCCCTAACCAGTATCCGTTGCCAGAATAGGGTTACGAGGTATTACTGATCACTATACAGTTTATAGTATACATTTATCAAACACAAAACATTCATTCTCGTAAATCAATCAACACCAGCACTGTAACAGACCGAATTTGACCCTAATCGGAACGGTGGTTTCGGGACCACGAATCTGAGTTCGAGAAATATTTTAATATTATATTTTGTGTTTATCATATGTGAATTGATGTGTGTGAAAGTTTCGTATGAAAATTTAATCGTTTATGTGTTTAATTTAGAAAAAGGACTTAATCGCATAAAAGGTAAAAGTTGCAAACCAAAGTAAAATACACTAAATTGAGTGTGGCTTTTTAACATGAGGTGTTAAAAGGGTAATTAACCCATTCTAAGAGTTAGTGGACTGCTAAAGTCCAATTTGCCATTATGTTATGTTTATAAATATATTTAATTATAAGGTTAAATAGGTAAATTATTAAACACCATAATATATGTTAATTAAAAACATAAAATAAAAGTTTGTCTTCTTCATTTGGCTACCAAAATAAGAAAAGAAAAGCTTAAGTTAAAAGCTTGAACATTCGCCCATGGTGGAAGCTTGATTTAAAGGTTAGTTTGACTTCGGTTTTTGTTAATTTTGACGTTTTTAAGATCGTTGCTTCGAACTTTAACTTACCCATGTTGAAATTTTTGAATCTAAGCATGTTTGATATTCAGCCATTGATGTGTTCATGAGGTTTTTGATGTTTGATATTTTTAAATTAAAACTATGTTAAAGATTAGTATATTTTGTATTGGAAGTTTTGGTGAAATTGAGCAATTAGGGCTAATTTGTAAAAAAAAAATTAGAGGGGCCTATTTGCAAAATAAATGAAAGAAATGGATTGGTATAGTCCCTATATATATTCGGCCCTTGAGTGGTATTGAGAAATTTTGGGTATTTTGTGTTTTATGGAAATAGGACCAATTGGTAAAAATGTGAAACCTTAGGGGTAAAATGGTAATTTGCATATTTATGTGTTTTGGGACTAAATTGAAGTGAAATGTACTTGAATGAGCTGAATTTAATGTGTTTAGATCAAGAGAATAGAAAAACGGAATTGGATCGGGGAAAGACGAAGGTTCTCGAATAGTCGATCTACACGGTCTATCGACAGTCGAGGTAAGTTCTTAAGTTAAAGTTCTTTAAAAAGATAATTAAGAATGTGTGTAATCAAATTATTTGATTAGTTTGAGTAAGAAATATGTGATAGCCGAATGTGTATGTCCCATGTTGAAATGAATATGTTTTTTTTTTAAATGCAATGTGAATTAGTATATTTGATATGACAGGTGAATTGGTTTTGTGAATATGAATTGATAGTGATGTAGGTGTTAAGAAATGTGAGTTGATGGATTGAGTTGATAAACAGTTCGGGCTTTAAGCCTAGCAGGCCTAGTGCCGGTGACTTATTTTGGGCTTTGTGCATAGCAGGCCTTGGGCCGGTATTATATATCAGGCTTTGTGCCTACCAGGCCTTGTGTCGATGTTATATATCAGGCTTTGTGCCTAGCAGGCCTTGTGCCACTGTTATATATCGGGCTTTGATGCCTAGCAGGCTTAATACCGGTGACGCGTTTTAAATGGAGAAGACTTAAATTATTCAAGGTGAAACACAGTCAATGTACCGGGTAAACGCTCAGGTAAGCATAAGTTCCTTTATATTTACTGAGAGTAAGGTAAGTTATGTTTAATACTACTTGAATTTGAATAATAAGATAGGAATGGTGTTATGTGCAAATGAGCTTATGACCGAAGTGTATGAGTAGTATGTGATTGAAGTTGAGTTTGAATATAATACTTTGGTAAATTCGATTATGAATAGAAATGTTTAAGGTGATAAGATTTTGAGTGGGATAACATAGACGACGTGAATGGTATATTTATATGATTTGAAGCAATGTGATTAATGTAATACATATATCTTGTATTTTGATAAGGTACAAATTTATGGTGAAGAAGTGAAATTAATTAGGTTAATGAACTGTGGTTTCGGCCTTATATGAATTTGTGCATTGAAATGTTTATTTTCAATGTCAATGGTATCAATTAAAAATGTATAAGTGTTTGAATGTTGTATTACCATTAATTTAAGACTTACTAAGCTAGTGAGCTTACTCTGTATGTGTTTGTCTTACTGTTTTATAGATCGTTGATTCAGCTACGGGCTCAAGGGATCATCAAGAAAGTCGACCACATTATCACTCTCTTTGGTACTTAAGTTTACTTTTCGAATCAAAGGCATGTATAGGTTGAATTATGGCTTGAATAAATGATGTTCGGTTTTGTAATTGTATATATATAGCCTTGCGAATAAGGCTATTTCTATTGGTTAAGCATCATTTGCATGTTTGTTATAATGGGTTGTTCAATCTTTGTTATAAGATGCGTGCATATTATGCTTGGAAGATAAATGTGGCTATGGTAAAATGAGCGTAGCTTAAAGACATTGCAAGTGTATGTGGTTATATGGAAATAATCATTTATGTGTAATATATATATGTATAGGTATGCATATTATGTCGTGTGGATTTCTCTACTTAGATTATTATGTACCGCTTGTGAATTATCATTATGACCATATTCAATTGTACTATTATTATGTTTTAATTTCACATATATGAATAGATTTTAATAGAGTATTATGGGTATATATATATGTTTGGATATGCATGTGTGCATAAATTATGAAATTATATGCTGATATTCGACTAATGAATTAGATGTTTTGACACGTATTTGATATATAGATATATATATTTATAGCGAATGATAGATGCATGGAAATATTTTTTAAAATGTTTGAATGTCGTAGATTCGATGGTGGATGGTTTGATTCTAGAAGTATGAAACATGTATATTTTGGTATTGGTATTTGTAAGTCTTAATTAGCATGTAATGAGAGTATGGATTATGCATGAGCTATTTGTTGAATATTGAGAATCAAATATGCGTACTTGGTTTAATAAAGAAATGAATCATGAATACGTATAAGATTGAAGTGTTAAAGATTTATAAGCTGTTTTATAAATGGTGATGAATGACTATGATGAGCTGAGTCTAGTTCGGTAATGCCCCATAACCCAAATCCGGCGACAGATACGGGTTAGGGGTGTTACAAGCACATTGTCCCTTATAAGAGCCTACAAGACCTTAAACATGCTTTAGAAGTAATTTAGAACTAAACTGATAACATACGAAAACTTTGGAAAACTTAGAATTTTTTCATTTATATAGGGGTCACACGCCCGTATGAATAGGCCGTGTGTCTGACACGGCTCCAAACACGCCTGTTCTCAGGTCGTGTGGAAATAGGGCATACATACTGACTTGGGTCACACGGCCAACCACATGCCCATATGTCTAGCCCGTGTGCACTTCGAAGTGGCCACACACGTCCGTGTGCCAGGTTGTGTGTTAGGTGGTGCCAAAACTGTAGGGTATACTGACTTATCAACACGGCAAGTCACACGCCCGTGTGCTAGGCCGTGCGTCATTTAGGGGGGTATACTAACTTGTACCACACGGCCGGTCACAAGCCCGTGTGTGAGACTGTATGGAGCATACTGATTTTAATTCAATTCAACACCAAGGGACACACGGCCATGCACTTAACCGTGTGTCACACACGGCTGAGACACATGCCCATATGGACAAAAATAGGCCATTTGCAAGGCCAGTTTTCTACCCATTACGCACATACCTATTCAAGCTCAAATGAAACCATTTCAAGACATTAATGTACATCCAAATATCAACAATACCAATGTTACCCTTACTCGTATTCGATGCCGGAACAGGGTACGAGGCATTACCGGATATAAACACAAGCATTCATACAAAATCGAGACATGAATTTCCATCCAAAATTTAAAACTTTGCATTGACATTCATATTGTCCCTATTACGGGCCTATGAAGCCCAAAACATACATTGGAAATGGTTCGGGACTAAACTGAGAATTTTAGAAACTTTCGGGAAACTTAGAAAATTTTCATCATGAAACAGGTCCACACGCCCATGTGGGTGAAGGGACATGCTCGTGTGGCATATCACACGCCCGTGTTTTAGGCCGTGTCCAAAATAGGGGACATTCTGTTTATGACATCATCAACCAAATAAGGCCACACGGCCAAGGCACACGCCCGTGTCCTTAGGCCGTGTGGCGAATTAAATTCCAAAAATCAAGTGCAGACTTCACACAGCTTGGACACATGCCCATGTCCTGTGGTAGTGTCTCTCACATGGTCGAGACACACGGCCTTGTCTCGTGCCCGTGTGTTTACTACTGGGCATTCTGTTTTGCATTAATTAGGGTGCAGGGGATAGACAGGCATAACACACGCCTATGGGGTAAGCCATGTGTCACACACGGCCTAGACACAAGCCCGTGTGTGGACAAATACAAGGTTAATTTCCAAGCCATTTTGTCACCCTTACTTGCACACATTCACACAACATCACATGGCACAAATCATAGCATAAAAAATGCCTTCAGAAACAACTACGATCAATCAATAACGTATCATTTTCATACCATCATCTATCATGCATTATAATTGTAACACCCCTAACCCGAGATCGTCGCCAGAATAGGGTCAAGAGGCATTACTGATCAAACAGAACATTTAACATCTAGAAATTACGACACAAAGTCAATCATCATTAATCACCTTCATTTACAAACATGATGTCCCTTATCAAGGTCTACGAGACCTATTTCACATACTAAAGAGGGGTCGGGACTAAACCGAAGCACATACAAAATTTCATGAAAATTTAAAACTTTTCTAAAACTCAGGGGAGACACGGCCGTGGGAGGAGACCGTGTTCCCTCCACGTCTGCTGGACATCCCCGTGTGTCCTCCCCATGGCTATATACTGACATCTCTACCACGGCCACCAAGCACGCCCGTGTGCCATGGCCGTGTGCTCTTAGCTAGCTACTGACTTGTACACCACGGTTAGTTGACACCCCCGTGTCAAGACCGTGTACTAATAAGCTGCATCCTGCCAAATTACACACGGTCTTTAGGCACGCCCATGTGCCATGACCGTGTGACATTATAGGTCATTTAGCAAGGCCAAAATGCCACCCACTTAGGGTCAACCCTACAATCAACACATACAAAACATATCATGCACATAAGGCAACCAAAAACTTACTAATATGACTATTCAATCTATGCATTCAATTCCATTCCAATCATGACAATTTCACTAACAAAACTAGTCTCATCACAAGCAATATACATTCAATACAGAACTTCATTCCTTCCCACTTTCACTAATCCCTACTAGCATTTTACCAACACATAGTTACTATTCATAAGTCAATTTCTCAACTCACAATCCATACCAAAAGATGCATCACAAATATATATACCAAAACTATTCATGCCAAAACCAGCACATATCTAGCCACATCTCATGGCTACTTACAAACATCAAACATGATTCAAATGACCAGCCTATACATGCCACATTTTAACTATGTACATCTTTCCAAAATACCCCAAAATAGATTGCCGATAGTGTGACTGAGATGCTGACGATTCCCTGATCCGAGCTATCTTTACTGACACTGCAAAGCAGAGAAACAAATCACATAGTAAGCTTTATAAAGCTTAGTAAGTTCGAAATAAAACACAACCATATCATTAAATCAAACCAATTCATATAATAATCATCACATAGATCATTCTTCTTATACATATACCATACTATCTATAGCTAAAATACTCATTCGTTCATCTATAACATCATTTATAAACTCATCAACCACAAAGGTTCGATACATACCTTGGCAAACACATAGTTATTCAATCTCCAAGCTATTCAATGCTCAATTATACTTATTGATCATCCTTTAATATTCATTAAATTGGATCGCACACTCAATGCTATATACATAATCATAACATATTTGTCCTCGCACACTTAGTGCCTATTCTTTTAACCGACTAGTCTCGGTATCGTACACACAGTGCCAAGTCAATAAGCCGTAGCTTTCATATCATCGCACACTCAGTGCCATTCATTTCTGTTTCGATTTTACATTTTGCACACTTAGTGCCATCATCTTATTCTTGCACATAGCATCCCGATTTCATCCATATATACACATTTATTTCATAATACTAAGCATATCTTAATAACATGTATTAAATTCGAACTTACCTCGGACGTCGACTATCGATACGGTCAACTAATCGAGCACTTTATCTTTGCCTCGATCTCGATCTGAACCTCCTCTCTCTTGGTATATACACATTTAAAATCAATCCATTCAATCACCATTTCATTCAATTCAATCCACATACACAAATTTAGGGCATTTTGCAAATTAACCCTCTTATTTTCACATTTCGACACTTTAGTCCCTAATTCACAAAATCATCAAATTCACAAAATTCCACCTAGCACAAACTTAGCCAAATTTTACTAGTGTCTATACAAACCCATACATTTCATTTATTTCACATTTTAACCTTTCAATTTGCTATTTTCACAATTTAGCCCTAAATAGCTAATTTCACCAAAAATTCAAAAACAACACATGTTAATCAAACACCAAGTTCTCATATTTTACTACCAACTAGCACATAGCTCAAATGTTCATCAATGGCTCATCACAAAACATCATCAATTCATGAAATTTCAACATGGGTTAGCTAGAGCACAAAGCAACGATTACAAAAACGTAGAAATTATTGAAAACTGACTCCAAACATACCTTAATTTTGGCTTGATAGTAGCCGAATGTATGAGAACTTTTAACCTTTCTTTTTTTTTTTCCTTTGAATTTCGGTCAAATGGGGAGAAACAAAAGATGAACACTCATCTTTTGTTTCTTTAATCTAATATTAATAATTAAATTACCAAAATGGCCTTCATTAATATAATTACAACAATTATACAATATGGACATTTAAGACTTTTATCCATCCACTATATATAAGTTGGTATAATAGCAACATAAGGCCTCCACCTTAAAAAACCATCAACATTTAAGCACTTATAAATCAACACATAGCTTTTACTCTCTACGCGATTAAGTCCTTTTTCTAAATTCGACACATAAACGATTAAATTATCACACAGAATTTTCACACAGTCTATATCACATACTATTCACACAGAAAATAATATTAAAATATTTTTATGACCTCGAATTTGTGGTCTTGAACCATTGTTCCGACTAGGGTCTAAACAGGGATGTTACAATAACATTAGGACTTGCCAAATCATTTCATGCTAAATTCACACTTAAAGGGCATTAACATATGAATAAACACCTAACCATCATATATCAAGCAAATATAAATCACATCACAAAACATTGACATATGCACATACATACTTATATGGATTACAACCATCTAGCCAATATAAGTCAATTTGCATGGCTACACATTATATCCAAATTTTAATTCAAATCATAATGACTCATACACCAAATGACTAAGTCCCTATACATGCCATAAACTCAAAGGGTTTGCATTCACTTATACCCAACATGATATCTTGATAGTGTGATAGCATCTCCGGTGATCTCCAACTCGAGCTAGCATAAAACCCTATAAGATGTGGGAAAGGAAGGAGAGTAAGCTACAAAGCTTAGTAAGTTCGTATGCAAATAATAAGCAACAATAGTAATACATTTTTCATACAACTAACATAACATAACACAACATAAACGTCATTAAATCTTCATAGACATAACTTACTCAATCACGATTCTTACCCCCTCCAATTTACAAGCATAATTTAATACATCTTAACATTTGCCAAACATTCATAATCTCTCCAATATAACATACCATAATAGTCATTAACAAATCATTTCAAGCATCATAGTAACATGTACATTAATTATGCGTATTTATATTTTCAAGCCCAGAGCTTAACATCTTTTAATGATTTAACTCTTAACTTCTCATACTTTCATAACCATTTTAATAGGAAATTGTGCAAATCTTTCCTTTTTTCACACATAACCGATAAATCACAATTCAAACGAAAAACATTTACTATCTCACCAATCGATTTGGCCCCAAAGCCTTACACATGTTTGTCAACCGAATCTACCATGAATTTACACATCATAAACATAAACACTTAATCATAAGATTTCATAAATATTTTTAATAGATATTAATACCAATCTTCCCTTCATTACATATTTATTGAGTCACAATCAAGGAAATAAAACATTTCATATCTCAATTCCATTTGGCCTAAAAGCCCTTTTTCATAAGTTTCAATCAACTTTACCATGTATTTATTCATCACACATATAAACCAATAATCACATGGTTAACTTAAAGTCACTTTTATAGTGATCATGAATTCGTAATATCATGAAACCAATGCTTATAAACTTTATGCACATACCTGTACCAAATCGTAACATAATCATTTACTTGGTCATCTGTGGCATAATCTTTGAATTTCCCGTTGAACCACTTGGAATACTAAAGGATACTCGGTAATAACATACATATATGATCATACCAATGCCATGTTGGAACGCTGGAACCCCATGGCGCAGCAGAATAAAATTAGATCCGGCGATCCAAATCAGGAATCCATGTGTGAGGAACGAATAGGGGTGAAATAAAGGTTTCGAAATTACCAAAACTTCAATCTGAGTAGACAGCGACGCCTTGGAAACAAGAGTTTTGATCTACTATCGAATCAAGCCACAACCTTTTCCGATGTCGGCCTCTACGTGATCCACCTGGTTTGACTATGAACGGAAGAAATCTCCAAAACTATTTTTGGAGGTTTATTTGCTTGACGGCTGCTAGACCTAACAAGCAATCACTTAGGTTTTTTTTTCATATTTTTTTTTTAGCTTTGTCTCCTTTTAATTCCTTTTATAATGGGTGCCTTTCTCATTGGGCCTTTTATAATAGGTATCCTCTTAATTGGGCCTTTTATAATTGGTATCTCTTGAATGTATTACAAGATTAAATAAATACAATAAAGTTTTTAACCGAAAAATTATAATTACATTAATTATATCTGAAAATTATAATTACATTAATTATAATAAGGATTTCGGTAAACTATATTTATTTGAATTTATATATGAATCAAATTCATATATTAATAAAATTATGTTATCATTATGTGTACAACATCCTTGTACATATAATATGTTCAATATTTGATTGCCCAATTAAATTAATTCTTTAACAACCAAACACAATACCAACTATATTTTATTCCGTTCATTTCAACCATAGGGTGTGACCTTGTAGGTTCTTGCAACGTTAGCATTAATACTAGAACGATTCTATTGTCACAGACAATGAGTGGCATCTAGCAATTCATCATTGCTACCTAAGTTACAAGAAGTCATGATTCGACATAACCATTCGTGATTAACCTTTCATGCATTTGTAACATCCTAAAATAGGGGTTATTTGTGTTTGAATTAATTTGCTTGTGATTGGATTGCTGTGAGGTTATTCATAGTATAATAAGACTTAATCATGGATCTTGAGTAGGCTCGGATAGTAGAAAAATTTTAATTTTAAGCTTTAGGGTAGGGAGCCTTAGTAAGTAGGGGTTACAAGATTAAATAAGGGATTAATTGACACTAATAAGGCCTTGGCAAAGTGGCAAAGGGAAGCCACTTAAGTGACTGGAATTGACGCCACAAGGGGAGCAAGGGGGACCTAGGTTCGAGTCATGGAATTTCCTTTTGCTCTTTATTTTGGACGGCAAAGAGGGGAGAGATGTGCTCAATGCAAACTCTTCAGAATAATAAGGATTTTTAATTGGAGTTTATGTGAATAATCTTTAATAGTTGGCAAAGAGAAAATTTAGGCATGTGACTTATTCAAATTCTTTTGAATTATTTCAAATGAGTGGCCTAGAATGATTTGGGAGTTCTTAGAAATTTTGAACTCCTTGTTGGATGGAGAGGGACGGCAAGGAGACTTCTTGTGAGGGAGTGCCGATTCGCTTAAGGCACATGCTTCTCATTTTGTTTTTTTTTCTTTTCTCCATTTGCAAATAGCCGAATATCCCTCCCTCTCATTCCTCTCTTTTCTTCTCCATTGTGCAAGCCGAATCTTCCCCATTCAAATCTAATCTTCCATTGCCGATTTTTCCTTTCTTCTTTAAACCACATTCCAAGTGATTTTATGCTCTAAGACTCTAGCCGAATTCTTTTCTCCCTTTTTGATTATTGTTGGCCGAATCTCAAGCAAAGGTGCTCTCTTCTATCTTTTTCACCAATCGGTTTTAGAGGGAGGTAAGTGCTCAAGGCCAAATGCCTATTTCTTCTCCTCTCTTGTTCTTTGTCGACTTCTAAAAGGATAAGAGCCGATTTCGGTATTTGATGGCAAAGGGGTTAATCATTCTTGTTGGAACCGATTTATTGTAGGGCCTTCGGGATTTGCAAAGTAGTAGATCTGACTCTCCAATCTCTGTCAATCGGTTGGTAAGTGGTGGTAAGGATCTATTTTAATAGATTATTCTTTTAGTATTCAAAAGCCGAAGGCTATGAATATGGATGTGTGAATGCCGATTGTAGGGAAGTGAAGCTGATTCGTGCATAGTGTGTGGTGGTTGATAATCAAAAGGCGTTTAGGTCAGGTTTCGGGTTCATGTGAAACCCTTTGGGATTATGTTGGTTTGGCCAAATGGTCTAGAACACTAACCCTGTGTTTGGCCGAATATAGGAGCAAGGATAGTGGGTGTGGCCAATTGATTCTTCGGGATATAGGACTATCGTTAGAAGCAGGTGTGTACATACACACTTTATAATTAATTAATGTGCTAAGTATTTTGTGTATGTTAAATCGGGTTTATGTAGATTCGGATTTAATACCATAAAGGTATAAGCGAGGATTCAGGTAAGTCCTTGTTAATATGAATTTACTATTCGTTATTGATGAAAGCATGACATATTCGGTATATGTGGCTAATGATAAAACCTACGTATGTTGCTAAACAAGCATGTTGGCATGATTGTTGTTAAATGCATATCATTGATTGATGTGGGTTAAACGAGTGGAGGGGGAAGTGATATCCGTGTCTACGGACACCAGTGGTTTGGTACCACATTTCGTGACTAAGGTCACCAGAGGTTTGGCACCTCATAGTGTCTTGTCCCAGTGGCTTAGCACCACAGTGGGTTGGCCCCACAGTTGATATTATGGGATCGTCGCCAGTGATTTGGTATCACACGTGGGTTGGCCCCACAGATGGATTGTGTCTTCGGACAGCAGAGGTTTGGCACCTACAGTGATTTGGTATCACATTCGTGACTTTGAGTCACCAGTGGTTTGGCACCACCAGTGGTTTGGTACCACACGGGGTAGAGAAAGGTGTTTTGGATGGCTAGGTTGGGTGCATATAAAACTTAGTGCATGTTACATTTAGTTATAAATTGTGTATGATGTTGCACTAAACCGGGGGAAGGGTTACACATTGAGTCTTGGTGACTCACCTTCTCCTTTAATATTTGTCAGGTGACTCGTAGATCGCGGATGAGGAGCCGGGTGGACTCGAGGTGGCCATGCAGTGAAAATATGGATTAGATGAACTTTGAATTTATTTTATTTTATTTTGGTTTTTAATTTGTTCAAGTTGTAATAAGGCCTTCTAAGATTATTTTTTTATTATGTTACATGTTCGGATAACTAGGTTAAACTACTTAATAACTTTAAAATGGTTATACCCGTTTTCTTAAATTTAAATGTAAATGTTTTATTGTGCCATCGGGTACATCTGAAATTGATAACAATCCTTCTTAATATTTTTTAAACGGAACTAAGTATGGTTTTCTTCATACACCTCAACGGTTTTTAACAAGAAGATTGAAAATAAATGTTTTGACAAAAATTTAATCGATTTAAAAGGATTTTACAAAATATTTTCCTCTGTAACATACCAAATTCGGTCATAATGTTTGGGCCGGGTTTGGGTGTTACAAAATTGGTATCAGAGCCAGGTTCAAAGCTCGGCTGTAGGGGCCCAAGGCCCAAAATGTTTTGGTAGGCCTTTGTGAAAATGGTTTTGGTTTTAGACAGCATGGCAGCGAGTCTCCGGCACCAATCCGCCCAGGTAAGTACTTCTGACTTCTGTATGAATTATTAATTGTAGAAGGGTAGGTATGGAACGTAGATAGTATGTTAAGTGCTTTGAACTTTAAGGACTAGTTACCCAACAAAAGACATAAGACTTTACATGCCTAATTAAACAAACCTAGAACCAAGTCGCCGAGTTAGGGTGTGGTAACCCTGGTGCGCATGTCTAGGATTGGATCCGGAAGAGCTTGGTACTTAAGCAGTCCTCGTGACTCACCTCCCTCTTCGCAGGAATCCTACCTGGTGCGTAGCTTCGGTTCACCCTAACCAAGAGGACTCGATCATAGGCTAAACACAATGAATAAAACCCGAAAGGGATTAGCCATGTTTTTATGAAAACTCCAGTTTTAAAATCATTAAAGTACCCCTTTAAATAGTAGCAAAAACTTATGTTTGGAAAATTTTCAAAATATTTTCAATTTACCAAAATTACCAAAATGCCCCTAGTGGCAAAATTACGAAAATACCCTTGGTTTCTAAAAATTTCCGTATTACCCTGATTTCAATAAAATTCTCTTACTTTGCAAAAGTATTCAAAATTCTGTATTTCAAAATAATATCCTGACTTTGGAAATTTACAAAATTACCCCTGATTGACAAAATTACCAAAATACCCCTGTTTTCCAAAATTTTACCGTATCTTTAATTTGAGAAATTTTTGAAAATACCCTCCAGTTTTGTGAAATTTCAAAATGTCCTGAATTATTAAAGTTTTAAAATTTTTTTGGATTATTACGAAAATACCCATGTAGGAAAATGACGAAAATGCCTCTGGGATAGAAACGGACAGAAATGCCCGAAGAGCGAGTATGTATGGAAGGTATTAGGGAATGGATGTACTTTTCTGTGTGAACTAGGATAGAGGACTTAAAACTTTGATTGATCGAAAGAATCTCTATTAAACTCTCTTCATAAAATTTCTTCGCGGATAACCAAGTGAAACAAGTACTAATCCATAAAAATTTCTTAATCAGATTAAAGCGCAATAGTTAGAATGAGCTCTAGAGGACGTGGCCGTCGTGAACGTGGTAGGGGCAGGATGACCGTGTCAAAACTCGTTAGGTCGGGTCAGGGGTCGGAAAATGAAGTACCACCGCCACCACCACCTCCAACTTTTGGAGCTGATGAGCAGGATCAGACGGGAGGTGAGGCAGTATCGCAGGCTATGTTGCGAGTCCTTGAGATGGTGGCTGGGGCTAGTGGAGGTATGGGAGCCCAAAAATCGGTTCTCGAGCGACTCCGATCCAACGGAGCTGAGGTATTCTGGGGTGTATCAGGAGTGGCACCCAGTGCGGCGGAATATTGGTTAGAATCGACTGAGAGGATCATGGATGACCTCGATCTGACGAATGAGGAGAAGCTGAAAGGAGCGGTGTCACTTCTAAAGGACGAGTCATATCAGTGGTGGCTCACGGTTCGGGATGGTGCTACGGCAGATGATCTTACCTGGGAGTATTTCAAAACTGCTTATCAGAAGAAGTATGTGGGCACTAGCTACACTGATGTGCAGAGAAAAGCTTTCTGGGGTTAGTACAAAGGAATAAGTCTGTATCGGAGTATGAAGCAGAATTCTTGAGGCTGAGTCGCTATGCTCGGGGAATTGTGTCAACAGAGCATGATCGTTGTGTCCGCTTTGAAGACGGACTTAGGGATGAGTTAAGGTTGCTGATTGCTCCACAGCAGGAGCGTGAGTTTGCTGTTCTGGTGGAAAAGGCTAAGGTAGCTGAAGGGGTCAAGGAGTCCGTGAGACAGAACTATGATAGGAATAAGCAGAAAAGAGGCTTTGGGTCATCTGGATCGGGTAGTAATGCACAGAAAAGGGCTAGGCAGAGTGGGCCGACTCAGGCAGGAAGGCCCATGGCTACTGATCAGAGACCGGCTCAGTGTAATCGTTGTGGGAAATCACATTGGGGAGGATGTTGGACCGGTGAAAGAGGATGCTTTGAATGTGGATCTTTGGATCACCGTGTGAGAGATTGTCCTCGGAAGTTAGCAAAGAATCAGACAGAGGGTCAGAACCATGCTCAGGCTAGAAATGTAGGACCACCACAGAGGGGTCGTGGTAATGGTAGAGGAGGTAATAGTGCTAGTCGAGGTCGCGGGAGTCCGAGCAGAGGTACAGGCAACACAGAGGCAAGGCAGCCTGGGTTAGTCTACGCAGCAAGGCATCGAGAGGAGGGCGACGCACCGGACGTCATAATCGGTACGTTTCTAATTTTTTGTCTTCCATATGTTGCATTAATTGATGTGGGTTCGACGCATTCATACGTTGCTAGTAGCGTGGTAGAGACTATGAACTTAGACTTTGAGATTACTTCTAGGGAGATGACAGTAATTAGCCCTCTAGGTCACTCTATAGTTGTAAACAAGCTATATAGAGATGTACCCCTAGAACTCCAAGGGGTAGTGTTTGTGGCTGATCTGATGGAACTGCCGTTTGGGGAGTTCGATCTGATTCTTGAAATGGACTGGTTGGTTAAGTATCAGGCAAGGTTGGATTGTGCTGCTAAGCGCATGGTTCTAAAGATGGCTGAGGGTGATGAAGTGGTCATGATAGGTAATAGAAGAGATTACCTATCCAACGTAGTGTCTGCGTTGAAGGCGGAGAAGATGGTTAGGAAGGGCTGTGAAGCATATGTGGTTCATATATGTGCCTTGGAGGCTAAAGAGTCAGTAGTTGAGAAGGTCCGAATAGTAGGGGAATTAGCTGATGTGTTTCCAGAAGAACTTCCGGGTCTGCCTCCAGATCGGGAAGTTGAATTCGGTATAGACTTGTTACCCGGTACGGCACCTGTGTCTATAGCACCGTACAGAATGGCACCAAAGGAATTGGTGGAGCTGAAGGCTCAAATTCAGGAGCTCTTGGACCGAGGGTTTATCCGACCAAGTATATCTCTGTGGGGAGCACCTGTGCTGTTTGTCAAGAAGAAAGACGGGTCAATGCGGATGTGTATCGACTACCGTCAGCTAAACAAGTTAACGATAAAAAACAAGTATCCGTTGCCTCGGATTGATGACTTGTTTGACCAACTGAAGGGTGCATCGGTGTTCTCGAAGATAGATCTTAGGTCGGGTTATCATCAACTTAAGGTGAAGGAGGTTGATGTTCACAAGACGGCATTTCGTACTCGGTATGGGCATTAGAGTTTCTAGTTATGCCATTTGGGTTGACCAACGCACCAGCAGCATTCATGGACTTAATGAATAGGGTGTTTTAGCAGTACTTGGATCAATTTGTCATGGTGTTTATAGATGACATATTGGTTTACTCAAAGACGGAGGAGGAGCATGACAGGCATTTGCGTATAGTTCTACAAGTACTGAAGGAGAAGCAGTTATATGCTAAATTCAGTAAGTGCGAATTTTGGCTTAGGGAGGTGGCATTCTTGGGTCACGTAGTATCAGCGGAGGGGATTAGAGTGGATCCTCGCAAGGTTGAAGCGGTGTTGGATTTGAAACCGCCTAGGTCAGTGGTAGAAATTCAAAGTTTCCTGGGTCTGGCAGGGTACTATCGAAGATTTGTGGAAGGATTCTCTTTAATCGCAGCACCGTTGACTAAATTATTAAGGAAAGGAGTTCCATTTGTATGGTCGAAGAAACAGCAAGAAAGTTTTGACAAGCTAAGGAAGATTCTGACGGAAGCTCCAGTTCTGGTACAGCTTGAGGCAGGGAAGTTGTTTACGGTTTATTGTGATGCATCTCATACTGGTTTGGGATGTGTGTTAATGCAGGAAGGGAAGGTAGTGGCATATGCATCCCGTCAGCTACGACCGCATGAGGTTAACTATCCAACGCACGACTTAGAGTTAGTGGCAGTAGTCTTCGCTTTAAAAATATGAAGGCATTACTTGTATGGGGAGAAGTCGATAGTCTACACAGATCACAAAAGTTTGAGGTATCTCTTGACGCAGAAGGATTTGAATTTGAGGCAGCGCCGATGGATTGAACTGTTGAAGGACTACGACTGTTCGATTGATTACCATCCAGGAAAGGTTAACGTAGTGGCTGACGCGTTGAGCCGGAAAGTGGTGACAGACTTAAGAGCGATGTTTGCTCACCTCAATTTATATGATGATGGAAGTCTCTTGGAAGAATTGCAAGTTAAGCCGACTTGGATCAAGGAGATTAAGGATAAACAATTAGTAGATGAAGGTTTGAATGCACGGAGATTTCAAGTTCAAGATGGTGGTTTGGAAGGGTATAGTTTGTCTGGTGAGGGTGTACTATGCTTTCAAGGGCGAGCTTGTATGCCGAAGGATGTGGAATTGAGGCAAAGAATTCTTCAAGATGCACATAGCAGCCCATACGCTATGCATCCTAGAGGTAGCAAGATGTATGGAGATTTGCGAAAACAGTTCTGGTGGCCAGGGCTGAAGCGAGAGGTAACGGAATTTGTGGGAAAGTGTCTGACGTGTCAGCAGGTTAAGGCTGAACACCAGTTGCCATCAGGGTTACTTCAACCAGTGAAGATTCCCCAGTGGAAATGTGAGAGGATCACTATGGACTTTGTCAGTGGGCTACCCCTCACGCCTAGCAAAAAGGACTCGGTTTGGGTAATTGTGGATCGACTAACCAAGTCAGCTCATTTCATACCGGTGAGAGTGGATTACTCACTTCAGAAGCTAGCTAAGCTATATGTGTCGAAAATAGTGAGGTTACATGGAGTGCCAGTATCGATCATCTCAGATAGGGATCCCAGATTTACGTCAAGGTTCTGGAAAGCATTGCATCAGGCTTTGGGTACACGATTGGATTTCGATCTGAGATTCCATCCACAAATCGACAGGCGATCGGAAAGGGTCATCTGATTTTAGAGGACATCTTTGAGAGGTTGTGTTCTGGATTTCAGTGGTAGTTGGGAAGAGTATCTACCGTTGGCGGAATTCGCTTATAACAATAGTTATCAAGCGAGTATTCAGATGGCACCATATAAAGCACTGTATGGACGAAAATGCCGTACTTCTACGTGTTGGACGGAATTAGGTGAATGACAAGTTTTGGGTCCAGAGTTGGTAATAGAAACTGAAGATAAAGTTAAGGTGATTCGGGCTCGTCTCAGGGAAGCGTCGGATAGGCAGAAGTCTTATGCTAATCTTAAGCGTAAGGAAATGGAATATGCAGTAGGAGATAAAGTTTTTTTGAAAGTGTCGTCTTGGAAGAAGGTATTGAGATTTGGGCGGAAAGGGAAGCTGAGCCCTAGGTTCATCGGGCCATATGCAGTGTTGAAGCAAGTGGGACCAGTAGCTTATCAGCTCGAGCTACCGGCAGAGTTGAGCCAGATTCATGACGTCTTCCATGTGTCGATGCTTAGGCGATATCGGTCAGATCCATCACACGTTGTGCCAGTGGCTGAGATTGAGGTAAATTCGGACTTATCTTTCGAGGAGGAGCCAGTTCAGATCTTAGATCGAGATGTTAAAGTTCTACGGAGGAAGTCAGTACCTTTGGTGAAAGTGCTATGGCGAAACCATGGTGCAAAGGAAGCTACATGGGAACCCGAGGATGTGATGCGGCAGCAGTACCCCCACCTCTTCTGATCAGGTAATTTCGAGGCCGAAATTATTTTAAGGGGGTAGAACTGTAACATCCTAAAATAGGGGTTATTTGTGTTTGAATTAATTTGCTTGTGATTGGATTGCTGTGAGGTTATTCATAGTGTAATAAGACTTAATCATGGATCTTGAGTAGGATCGGATAGTAGAAAAAATTTAATTTTAAGCTTTAGGGTAGGGAGCCTTAGTAAGTAGGGGTTACAAGATTAAATAAGGGATTAATTGACACTAATAAGGCCTTGGCAAAGTGGCAAAGGGAAGCCACTTAAGTGACTGGAATTGACGCCACAAGGGGAGCAAGGGGGGCCTAGGTTCGAGTCACGGAATTTCTTTTTTGCTCTTTATTTTGGACGGCAAAGAGGAGGAGAGATGTGCTCAATGCAAACTCTTCAGGATAATAAGGATTTTTAATTGGAGTTTATGTGAATAATCTTTAATAGTTGGCAAAGAGAAAATTTAGGCATTTGACTTATTCAAATTCTTTTGAATTATTTCAAATGAGTGGCCTAGAATGATTTGGGGAGTTGCCGAAATTTTGAACTCCTTGTTGGAGTGGAGTGGACGGCAAGGAGACTTGGTGAAGAGGAGTGCCGAATTCTCTTAAGGCACATGCTTCTCATTTTGTTTTTTTTTTCTTTTCTCCATTTGCAAATAGCCGAATAACCCTCCCTCTCATTCCTCTCTTTTCTTCTCCATTGTGCAAGCCGAATCTTCCCCATTCACTTCTAATCTTCCATTGCCGATTTTTTCTTTCTTCTTTAAACCACATTCCAAGTGATTTTACGCTCTAAGACTCTAGCCGAATTCTTTTCTCCCTTTTTGATTATTGTTGGCTGAATCTCAAGCAAAGGTGCTCTCTTCTATCTTTTTCACCAATCGGTTTTAGAGGGAGGTAAGTGCTCAAGGCCGAATGCCTATTTCTTCTCCTCTCTTGTTCTTTGTCGACTTCTAAAAGGGTAAGAGCCGATTTCGGTATTTGATGGCAAAGGGGTTAATCATTCTTGTTGGAACCGATTTATTATAGGGCCTCCGGGATTTGCAAAGTAGTAGATCTGACTCTCCAATCTCTGTCAATCGGTTGGTAAGTGGTGGTAAGGATCTATTTTAATAGATTATTCTTTTGGTATTCAAAAGCCAAAGGCTATTAATATGGATGTGTGAATGCCGATTGTAGGGAAGTGAAGCTGATTCGTGCATAGTGTGTGGTGGTTGATAATCAAAAGGCGTTTAGGTAAGGTTTCGGGTTCATGTGAAACCCTTTGGGATTATGTTGGTTTGGCCAAATGGTCTAGAACACTAACCCATTGGGGAGATGCCTTGTCTTAGGCATCGGAGTGGACGACTCCAATAAGATAGAGACATAGATGTGACTGACTGGATTGACAGTACATCTAACTGGACCTAAGCAGAATAGATCCTGAATTCGTTTATGGATTTATTAACTTGAGACGTTCATAGTGTGACATACCTAAATCCTGTGACATACCTAAATCTTGAGTGGATGGCGGACTATGTATTTGTGACTTGTACACTTTGATGTAAGAAAAAGCCTAACTTCGAATAGATAAGGAATCAAAAGTTGGTGTGTTAGGTGTACGAATTCTATTGTACGTAGCATCATTCACAACAATAGAATTCATTGTAACACCTTATCTGTCACTGGAACAGGGTTTAACACCCCTAAACCATAATTGTCGCCGGAATAGGGTCTCGAAGCATTACCGAAACATTCAGAACATTTATCAATTAATTCAGGCAAGTTACTATTCATTCACCGAGGTCATTCATAATGTCCCTTAAGTGGACCCTCGAGGCCCAATACGAGTATTAGAATCAAGTTGAGACTAAACCGGGAACTCAGGGATTTTTTTTTGCAAAATTCCAAAATTTTCAAAGGTGCAGGGCTCACACGCCCGTGTGGTCCAAGGGACACTCCCGTGTGACCCTTAGACACGCTTGTGCCTCTGGCAGTGTCTGATTTAGGTTGCTTTCTAACTTGCACCATAGGGCCATACTTCACGCCAGTGTGCTAGGCCATGTAGTTATTTAATTCAATTCGAATAAGGTGCAGGTTTCACACGGCCAAGACACATGCCCGTGTTCAAGGCCATGTCACCGACACGGCTGAGACACATGCCCATGTGCTCAATTATGAGAATTCTTTTTTCTCAAATTTAAGGTGAAGGGGACACACGGCCTGGCTGCACGCCTATGGGGTAGGCCTTGTATCACAGACGGTCTAGACACACGCCCGTGTAGACAAAATAAAGCCATTTTTTAGCCTTACTTGTAACAGTCCTAACCCATATCCGTCGCCAGATTAGGGCTACAAGGCATTACCGGATAAATCAGAAACTTTCACAGACATTTCACAAATACAATTTATCAAACACAATCAAAGTGTTCCTTTTAAAGGTCAAAGAGACCTTAATTATGCTTTAGAATAGGGTCGGGACTAAACCGAACACATATGAAATTTCTTAGAAATTTAAAATTTTTTCTAAGTTATAGGGATTACATGCCCGTGTGGGCAGGCCGTGTGACTCCCACGACCTCAACACGCCTGTGTCTAAGCCATGTCAAAATAGGGCATACATACTGACTTGTCCACAAAGCCGTGGACACGCCCGTGTGCCTCACCCGTTGTCGCTACTGACTTCACCACAAGGCCAGTCACACGCACGTGTGTCCAGCCTGTGGTCGATCCTGACTTGTTGTAACACCCCTCACCTATATCCAACTGCGGAATAGGATTCGAGGCGTAACTGGACTTAAACATTCACAATTATACAAAACCGGGTTACCAAATTTCACCCAAAATTTCAACTTTTCAAATACATGCATTTGACCTTGTCATCTATTTAATCACTTATACCACATAACAATACATTAACACATGCCATGGACAAATAGGCTTACAAGCCAAAATCATCATAAGCCATATCTCATGGCTATAATCAACAAATCAATATCAACCAATACATTTGACTAATCACAACAACATCCATCATAGAAAAATTAAGTCCCTATACATGCCACTCACTTGAAAACATTAAACATACATATGTCAATACTCCAAGGATAATGGCTCGATAGTGTGATGCTACCTCCGACGATCTCCAACCCTGAGCTGACCTGACAAAACTAAAAGAAATAGAAATGAGAGAGTAAGCTTTACGCTTAGTAAGCTCGTATGAAAATAATAAGCAATGTGATAACATTTTCATATTCTTCCTATTTATTCAAATTCACGTCACTGCTACCTTCCAAAGCAGTTCTATTGTAAATTTTTGCTCTCTCTCACTTTCATTGTATTCATCACTTGCCTATACCAATCTTTCCAATTTCCGATTACATATTGAGCATATTGTTCATACGTACATTTGCCACATTTCTCAATTGGTCACATTCACACTTGCACTTATTCGTAACAAGATCGCACCAATCATCGTTAGTAAATTATCTTGTTGAACCCCTTCGGAAAACGCCCGATACTCGATGGTCTCAGCACATAGCTCCACCTACGCATAATTCAGCTTTCTTGTACACATGGTGAAGGTCCCTTATCACCATGTGACCTAGCCATTCCATCTCGTAGCTTTCTTGTCTACATGGTGTCCAACATTAGGAACCACTCATGTGACCTAGCTACTCATAACCCGTAACTTTCTTGTACACATGGTATATACACAGTATTACACATGTGACCTAGTTACATATGAAATTATTATCCCGTAGCTTTCTTGCACACATGGTGAAAGTCCCTTATCATCCATGTGGCCTAGCTACATATCAAATTTTGCCATCTCGTAGCTTTCTTGTGCACACGGTGAAAGTCCCTTATCACTCGTGTGACCTAGCTACATATTGTCCATATCTCTTAGTTTTTCAAAGGTTCAATCGAGAATTTCCATTTCCATACGTTTTCATATTTTAGTTATCACCCAATGATTTCCATAATATCTAGCAAAATAATTATTGTACAAGTAAAATAAATGCATTATTTACATATAAACTTTCTTGTCGAAATCTCATCAGGTAACCGTGTAGCAACTCATACAACCCATGTAATATTAATTTAACATTCAATTCTTGTAACATTAATTTGCCATTCAATTTCACATGACACAACAAACATCACATTTTCTATACCATACATACCATCCATCAACTTCTCCTAAACATACTAGATCATGCAATTTATGCCATATCAATAGAAAATTACAATTCAAGCATGGTGTTTCATTATTATTAACACATGAACTTACCTCGAATGCCGAAACGACCATTTTACAAACCTTTTCGATTTTCGATTTTCCTCCAGTTCTAGGTCTAAATCTCATTTTTCGGGGTCTAAAACATCACATTTCACTTATTTAATTAATGTACTACTCAAAACAGTCCCTAACTCAAACTTTGGTAAAATTACAATTTTGTCCTTAAACTTTTACATAATTATGATTTTGCCCCTAGGCTCGAAAATTAAACTTTATTCCTTTTTCTTATGTTTTATGACATGTTGAACATTTTTCCCTTGTATACCAACTTCAAATTCTTACTATAACACATTATTATGAACAATAACAACTTTTACCAATTAGCTCGTTTTACTCGTTTTCACCGAAAATCACTTAGTAAAAATCGTTCCTCTACTCATAAATATGCATAATCTACCAAAATTCATCAAAATACACAATTGTTCAACATGGGTCAATTTTTAAAATTAAACTCTAGCTCAAAATAATGGTAAAAATAGCTAAACTGAGTTACCGGGATTTCAAAAAATCAATGAACATTAAAAACGGGGCTGAGAAACACTTACTATGAAGCTTGAAAAGCTTGAAACCCTTAGCCATGAAGTCATGAAATTTTCGGCAGCAACTTGAAGAAGATGAGCAGATTCTTTTCTTGTATTTTGTCTTTTTTATTCATTAAAACACTAAATGACTAAAATACCCTTAAGGCTTTTCTTTCAATTTTGTCCTATTCATGCCCATTTTTGTCCATCAAGTTATCCAATGGTCTAATTACCTTTTAAGGACCTCCAATTTAAAACTCATAGCAATTTGACACCTTTAATATATAGAACTCAACTTTTGCACTTTTTTACAATTTAGTCATTTTGACTAAATTGAGTGCCCAAACGTCGAAATTTTCGAACGAAATTTTCACGAAATCTTTCCATGAAATCGTAGACCATAAAAATATAGTAAAAATAAAATTTTATTCGTCAGATTTGTGATCTTGAAACCGTTGTTTCGACTAGGCCCTAATTAGGGATGTTACATTTCTCCCCTCTTTAAGGATTTTCGTCCTCGAAATTCTTGCCAGAAGAGTGGCTTAGTTCCTCATAATCTTTACTATCTCATAATTAGTGCTAAAGAACTTTTATTTTAGCCTTCATTAAAATGCAGGGTCTTATTTAGCTTTCCCATATGTGTATATTGAATAGAGCATCAATTAGGAGAAACAGATTTATATCATCATGCGTATTATTTCATAAGGTCCCATTAGATGGAATGTAATGAAATGCCAAAGAGACATAGAGCAATACAGATTATGTACCAGTCGGCTACCAATACTTTTATCTATACATCGTGATTAGAAAGCACTCCCATAAACAAAGGATTTTATCAGTGGGGAAGTAACCAAAAAAAATATTTCCAAGAACAGTTAAACATACAGAATACCTCGGAAAAAACTGTCGTAATCTGGTATCTTACCTTTGAACATTATTCCTTCAATTATTTCTGCCATCGTAAATCTCACAATATGCTTTTCATTAAAGAAGTTTAGTTCTGAAGAAATTTCCAATTAATACATTTCCCAACATCTTACTTTACTAGTCCTGTCGTTACTTATCAATCCAATTTAATCTCTGATCATGTTCATAATCATTCTATAGCTAAACCCTTTTGGTATCATACTTGTGAACTTATTCAATACGAATCTCATGAAATTCATTCACAAAACACCACTCTGGTAAGGGGGTGAGGTCGTAAGATCCCTGACTCGTCTCTCATACACATGTACATGTGACACTATTTCATCATTATAGTCATATAACTCAGTTCAATCAATTTAGCACATTTATTTAAGCTATGCTAGTTTTCCAATCATACTTATTCAAACAAGCATACGTGGACATTTGTTCTATCAATATTTATGATAAGTCACCCAAACATATGCATTCGTTCAAGTAAATCAATCATACGCATCATGGAATCATTGTTTAAACATATGTAAGCTCATCATAGTATAATCCTTTATTCACACCTTTATGGATTTCTATTTATCACATTCACTTAATCAAGTAAGTCAAGTGTACAACATCATATGAGCGTCAAACAAGCTTGAGTATTCAACGCAACATGAACTTCCATCGCACATGTTATCACGTATATCATGAACTTTTATTCATAATTTTCTGAATCCAGGCTTATCATAACTATACTTTACCCGAATACCTTAGCATCACATTTAACATGGTTGGTGTAGCTCGGTTGTAGAGTACCTTTGTCCAAACAAGATGGTTCTTATTTGCGTCGGAAGACATCACACTATCACGAATTGGTGACATGTATAGCTCGACTCTCAGTCATGCTAGGTTAGTTCGAGAACCGATTAAGCCATAGCTCTGATACCACTAAATGTAACACCCCTCACTTATATCCAACTCTGGGATAGGGTTCGAGGCGTTACTAGACTTAAACATTCACAATCATACAAAACCAGGTTACCAAATTTCACCCAAAATTTTAACTTTTCAAACACATGCATTTGACCTTGTCATCTATTTAATCACTTATACCACATAACAATACATTAACACATACCATGGACAAATAGGCTTACAAGCCAAAATCATCATAGGCCACATCTCATGGCTATAATCAATAAATCAATATAAGCCAATACATTTGACTAATCACAACAACATCCATCATAGAAAAATTAAGTCCCTATACTTGCCACTCACTTGAAAACATTTAACATACATATGTCAATACTCCAAGGATAATGGCTCAATAGTGTGATCTGCCTCCGACGATCTCCAACCCTGAGCTGACCTGACAAAACTAAAAGAAATAGAAAGGAGGGAGTAAGCTTTATGCTTAGTAAGCTCATATGAAAATAAAAAGCAATGTGATAACATTTTCATATTCTTCCTATTTATTCAAATTCACGTCACTGCTACCATCCAAAGCAGTTCTATTATAAATTTTTGCACTCTCTCACTTTTGTGGTATTCATCACTTGCCTATACCAATCTTTCCAATTTCCGATTACATATCGAGCATATTGTTCATGCATACATTTGCCACATTTCTTAATTGGTCACATTCACACTTGCACTTATTCGTAACAAGATCGCACCAATCATCGTTAGTAAATTATCTCGTTGAACCCCTTCAGAAAATGCCCGATACTCGGTGGTCTTAGCACATAGCTCCACCTACACATAATTCGACTTTCTTGTACACATGGTGAAGGTCCCTTATCACCATGTGACCTAGCCATTCCATCCCGTAGCTTTCTTGTCTACATGGTGTCCAACACTAAGAACCACTCATGTGACCTAACTACTCATAACCCGTAACTTTCTTGTACACATGGTATACACACAGTATTACACATGTGACCTAGTTACATATGAAATTATTATCCCGTAGCTTTTTTGCACACATGGTGAAAGTTCCTTATCATTCATGTGGCCTAGCTACATATCAAATTTTGCCATCTAGCAGCTTTCTTGTGCACACGGTGAAAGTCCCTTATCACTCGTGTGACCTAGCTACATATTGTCCGTATCTCTCAGCTTTTCGAAGTTTCAATCGAGAATTCCATACATTTTCATATTTTAGTTATCACCCAATGATTTCCATAATATCTTGCAAAATAATTATTGTACAAGTAAAATAAATGCATTATTTACATATAAACTTTCTTGTCGAAATCTCGTCAGGTACAACCGTGTAGCAACTCATACAACCCATGTAATATTAATTTAACATTCAATTCTTATAACATTAATTTGCCATTCAATTTCACATGACACAACAAACATCACATTTTCCATACCATACATACCATCCATCAACTTCTCCTAAACATATTAAATCATGCAATTTATGTCATATCAATAGAAAATTACAATTCAAGCATGGTGTTTCATTATGATTAACACACGAACTTACCTCAAATGCCGAAATGACCATTTTACCAACTTTCCCGATTTTCGATTTTCCTCCAGTTCTAGGTCTAAATCTCATTTTTCGGGGTCTAAAACATCACACTTCACTTATTTAATTAATGTACTACTCAAAACAGTCCCTAACTCAAACTTTGGGAAAATTATAATTTTGCCCCTAAACTTTTTCATAATTATGATTTTGCCCCTAGGCTCGAAAATTAAACTTTATTCCTTTTTCTTATGTTTTATGACATGGTGAACAATTTTCCCTTGTATAGAAACTTCAAATTCTTACTATAACACAGTATTATGAACAATAACAGCTTTTACCAATTAGCTCGTTTTACTCGTTTTCACCGAAAATCACTTAGTAAAAATCGTTCCTCTACTCATAAAGATGCATAATCTACCAAAATTCATCAAAATACACAATTGTTCAACATGGGTCAATTTTTAAAATTAAACTCTAGCTAAAAATAATGGTAGAAATAGCTAAACTAAGTTACCGGGATTTCAAAAAATCGATGAACATTAAAAACGAGGCTGAGAAACACTTACTATGAAGCTTGAAAAGCTTGAAACCCTTAGCCATGGAGTCATGAAATTTTCGACAGCAACTTGAAGAAGATGAGCAGATTTTTTTTCTTGTATTTTGTCTTTTTTTATTCATTAAAACACTAAATGACTAAAATACCCATAATGCTTTTCTTTCAATTTTGTCCTATTCATGCCCTTTTTTGTCCATCAAGTTATCCAATGGTCTAATTACCTTTTAAGGACTTCCAATTTAAAACTCATAGCAATTTGACACCTTTAATATATAGAACTCAGCTTTTGCACTTTTTACAATTTAGTCATTTTGACTAAATTGAGTGCCCAAACGTCGAAATTTTCGAACGAAATTTTCACGAAATCTTTCCGTGAAATCGTAGACCATAAAAATATAGTAAAAATAAAATTTTCCTCATCGGATTTGTGATATCGAAACTCCTATTCTGACTAGGCCCTAATTCAGAATGTTACACTTGTTTTGAATTTCAACAACGAGGGACACGGTCGAGCCACACACCCGTGTACTCATTCGTGTGGGAAAATATAGGCCATTTTCAAAGCCAAATTGCCACCCACACAAGGGTCATCCCTACAAGCAATATACTAATTCATTTAATACATAATTGGCAACCAAAGACATGTCAACTAATCAACAAATATTCACAATCAATCTCATTTCCAAATATGCTAATTTGCATACCAGTTTGCACATCTAAAACACATATATATCCAAGCATGATGCATCCACATTTTACCTTTCATGTAACCATTTCAAGGATCAAACATATATACTCATATTGCATTCATATGCTTACCATAGCCTTGACCATATCATTCGCTATCAAACCATACCAAAATATGCATCATATACACTTATGCATATTACCAACATTTATCTAGCCACATCTCATAGCTATTTATAGACATTTCAAACCTAATCCAAAATGACTAGCCTATACATGTCGTATTTAGTTATATACACATTTTAAAAGAACCAAAATGAGTTTGAGTAGTGTGATGACAATTCTCGACGGTCCCCAAGCCTTTTGTAGCTTTAACGATCTATAAAACAGAACAAACACACACAAAGTAAGCTTTTCAAAGCTTAGTAAGCCATATACAAATAAACTTAAGATAAATCATTCATAAGCATAGCTATTTGAATTCATTAATATATCTTCAACTCAAGCATATAAATAAACTCTTTGGCTCACTTGGTTTGCCATTGCTTACCAATTCATCACATCTCAAATATCTCAATTGCTCATATCTCAAACATACATATATCTCAAATGTTCATTTACATTAATGCATATACATACTCACCTTTCATGCTTATACAAAGCATATATATATCAACGTACCTGTAACGGATGTACAATTCACATATTCAATCATTTCTCGGACTTGCCTGTTGAACCGTTCGGAACTAGATAGGATACTCAGAGTGCTTAGAATAGTCGTACAATGCCAACGTCCCAGATGTGGTGTTACATGTAACCAAATATCGATGCCACTGTCCCAGACAGGGTCCTACACGAATCAATACGATGCCAATGTCCCAGACATGGTCTTACACGTAAATTTCATATCGATACCAACGTCCTAGACATGGTCTTATACGAAATCTCGAATCATTGCCAACGTCTCTGACGTGGTCTTACATGATATCACATAACAGACACCCATGTCATGACGTATACTATCCTATCTATTCCTAGGTTCAAATGGGACTTCTCGGACTTTAACAGCTTGTCGACTTACTCACAAACTCGGATTTCACATACATTCCATCTCGATGGATATTCATAGCAATTCAAATATCATATATACTCAAATAGTTTAATTCAACTACATTCAAATATCGACTTACCTCGAGTTTGATTTAACGGAAACGGAAACGGCTACTCGATTACTTTCAATTTCTCGTGACCTAAGTCCGTTTTCTTCAGTTCTTGATCTATACATATTCAAATTTAACCCTTTCATTCACCAAAACATTCAATTCAATCCAAATACACATATTTAGGGTAATTAAAAAATTAGCCCTCACATTTACACATTTGGACATTTTACTCCCTATTTCACAAAATCACAAAATACATCAAATTTGCTTTTACCCATGCTTGGCAAAATACACACTATGCTCATATCAATCCATACATTTCATTTATTTACAATTTAGTCCCTCAAAATACAAGTTTCACAATTAAGTCCAAAATACTCAAAATCAACAAAACTTCGAAGACAAAACATGTTAATCAATTATATATCTTTCATAATTCACCATCAAACATCATAAAACACATGAGTTCATCAAAGGCTTATCTCAAAAACATCATCAATTCTCAAAATTAAGACATGGGTTTTATAGTATACGAAGCAACCATTGCAAAAACGTAGAAATTATCAAAAACCGAAGTCAAAACTTACCTTAATCAAAGCTTGCAAGTGCCGAAAATCAAAAGAACTAAACCCTTTCTTCTTCCTCTTATTTTCGATCAAGAAGATGAGTAAAATGGCCATTTTTTAATGTTTTAGTTGTTATAACATATTATTAATCTATTTGCCTTAGTAACCTTTCAATTAATATTTGAAACAAATATACATTAAGGGCATAACCGTCCATAGTCATCCACTATCTTTAATAATGGCTTATTACCTCTTTAAGGACTTCACATAATAAGAACATGAACAATTCATCACTTATTCAAATAGAAGGTCACTTTTACCCTTTATGCGATTTAGTCCTTTTATCAAATTAAACATACAAGCAGACAAATTAATTTATGGAACTTTAACACATGCTTAATCACATATCAAAGGCATAGAAAATAATATTAAAATATTTTACTGACTCAGATTTGTGGTCCCGAAACCACTGTTCCGACTAGGGTCTAAACCGGACTGTTACAATTCTTCCCCCTTAGGGATTTTCTTCCCCGAAAATATTACCGTTAACCAAATTCGAACATTGTTGTCTCATTGAATTTTTAGGCCTCCACGTAGCTTCTTCCACTCCGTGTCGGTGCCACAACACTTTCACTAACGAAATTTTCTTATTTCTCAATTCTTTCACTTCACGAGCTAAGATACAGATCGGTTCTTCCTCGTATGTCATAACAGATCGGATTTCAATTTCAGATGGAGCAATCACATGTGACAGATCGGATCGGTATCTACGAAGCATCGAAACATGGAATACATTATGGATCTTTTCTAGCTCAGGTGGCAACAACAATCTATACGCAACTGGTCCAACACGCTCGATGACCTCATACGGTCTGATGAACCTCGGACTCAACTTGTTTTTATGTTCGAATCGGAGTACTTTCTTCCATGGAGCCACTTTCAAGAACACTTTGTCACCGATCTCAAATTCAATGTCTTTTCTTCTCAAGTCTACATAGGACTTCTAACGATCAGACGCTGCTTTCAGATTGTCACGGATAACTTTCATTTTCTATTCAGTGTCTTTTATCAAATCGACCCCGTGTATCTTATTTTCACTGAGCTCAGTCCAATACAGAGGTGTTCGACATTTGCGTCCGTACAATGCCTTATAAGGTGCCATTTTAATACTCGGCTGAAAACTGTTGTTATATGCAAATTCAATCAATGGCAAGTACGATTCCTACATACCGTTAAATTCAAGTGTGCAACATCTCAGCATATCCTCGAGAATCTCAATGATCCGTTCAGTCTAACCATCCGTTTGCGGATGAAAAGCGGTACTGAAATGCAATTTCGTGCCTAAAGCTTCTTGCAATTTCTTCCAGAACCTTGACATAAACCTCAAATCTCTGTCTGATACAATGGATAGTGGCACCCCATGCAATTTCATAATCCTAGAAATATAAAGCTCAGCTAATCTATCAAGTGAATAATCAGATCGTACCGGAATAAAATGGGCAAATTTCTTTAATCGATCAACTACGACCCAAATCGCATCTTTCTTTCTTGGAGTCAGAGGCAATCTAGAAACAAAATCCATCGTCACTCTATCCTATTTCCTCTCGGGAATCAGAATAGGTTGTAACAAACCAGATGGAACTTGATGTTTGACTTTTTCTTGCTGGCAAACTAAACATTTCAAAACAAAGTCAGATATGTCTCGTTTCATACCAGATCACGAATAAAGTTGCTTCAAATCCTGATACATCTTTGTCCTTCCCGTATAAATAGATAAACAACTGTTATGAGCTTTTTTCAAAATCAACTGAATCAATTCTGAGTTTCTCGGAACACAAATTCGGTCTCGGAATCTCAAACAATCATTATCATCCACTCGAAATTCGAAATCAGAATTCATACCACACTGAGTTTATTTCTTTAACATTTCATTATCAACTTTCTGAGCTTCACTCATTTGTTGTATGAACAATAGCTTAGCTTTTAATTCAGCTATCACTGACCTATCATCAGACAGATCTAATTGAGCATTCATTGCATGTAATGCAAATTGTGATTTTTGACTCAGTGCATCGGCAACGACATTTGCTTTACCTGGGTGATAATCTATCATAAGTTCATAATCTTTTAATAACTCTAACTATCTTCTCTGTCGCAGATTCAAATCTTTCTGAGTCATCAAATACTTCAAACTTTTATGATCTGACAACACGTGACTTTTCTCACCAAAAAGATAATGATGCCAAATCTTTAATGCGAATACAGTCGCAGCTAGCTCAAGTTCGTGTGTCGGATAATTCTTTTCATGCGGCTTTAGTTGTCTCGAGGCATAAGCTATAACTTTGCCTTCTTGCATCAGTACACATCCTAGACCATTCAACGAAGCATCACTGTATATTACAAATTCTTTACCCAATTCTGGTTGTACCAAAACTGGAGCTTCAGTCAATAGAGTTTTCAACTGATCAAAACTTTTTTGACATTTATCGGACCATTCATATCTCACATCTTTCTGAAGCAATCTAGTCAACAGAATAGCTATCAACGAGAAGCCTTTTACAAACCAATGATAATAACTAGCAAGTCCCAGAAAGCTACGAACTTCAGGTACATTCTTCGGAGGTTTCCATTCCAGGATAGCAGAAATCTTGCTCAGAACAACTCGTCTTCTAGAGGCTGATACATTACATCCCATAAAACTAACTTCAGGCAACCAGAATTCACATTTGCTAAATTTTGCATATAATTTCTTTTCTCGCAGAGTTTGCAACACAATTCCTAGATGTTCAGCATGTTCAGTTTCATCCCGTGAATAAATCAAAATGTCGTCAATGAATACAACAACAAATCGATCTTGGTACGGTCTGAAAATTCTGTTCATCAGATCTATAAGGCAGCAGGAGCATTCGTTAGTCCGAAAGGCATAACTAAAAACTCATAATGCCTGTACCTCGTTCTCAAAGCAGTTTTTGGAATGTCTGAATCTTTCATTCTCAACTGGTAGTATCCCGATCTCAGATCTATCTTTGAAAATACAGTGGCTCCTTTTAGCTGGTCAAACAAATCGTCAATCCTAGGCAACGGATATTTATTCTTTATAGTTACCTTGTTCAACTGATGATAATCAATACACATTCTCATCGCGTCATCTTTCTTTTTTACAAACAGAATGGGAGCACCCCAAGGTGAGAAACTCGGTCTTGCAAACCCCCTATTAGTTAACTCTTGCAACTGTGACTTTAACTATTTCAATTTCATTAGTGCCATCCTATACGGAGCTATCGAAATAGGTGTCGTACCAGGCAACAAATCAATACCAAATTCAACTTCACGTATCGGAGGCAATCTCGGCAATTCTTTAGGGAATACATAAGAAAACTCACAAACAATTGGCATTGATTCAACTTTCTTTTCAGACACTTTCGAATCAATTACATAAGCAAAATATGCTTCATATCCCTTTTTCACATATCTTTGAGCTTTCAATACAGATATCACAGCAAGCAATCTATTCAATTCACTAGACTCAATTCGAACTATTTCATCATTCTGACCTTTCAAATCAATGTTCTTTCTTTTTTAGTTCACAATAGCATTATGCAATGTCAACCAGTCCATACCCAAAATTATATCAAATTCATCAAAAGGTAGCAGCATCAAATCAATAGGAAAACAAATATCGCGAAACATTAACGGACAGTTCTTGCATACTTTGTTAACCAGGACATTTTTACCTAAGGGGTTCGATACTTTTATAACAAATTTAGTAGATTCCATAGGCAAAGTCTTACTAGATACCAAATTCATGGATATATACGAATGTGTAGAGCCAGGGTCTATTAATGCAATCATAGAAGTATCATAAAGAGTAAATGTACCCATTATAACATTCAGAGATGAAGCTTCCTCACGAGCTCAGATAGCATATGCTCTGGCAAGCGTTCTAGCTTCAGATCTCGCAACAGTATCCCTCATCGACCTCTGACTACCACTGACATTTCCTGCATTTTGAAAAGGTCTACCTCTCACTGGAACATTATCAGACCTCGAATTCTGAATAATATCTTGCTCAATAGACTCTGGGCAATCACAAATGAAATGGTCTAATGATCCACATCTGAAACAAGCTCGGTCATTCAATCTACAATTCCCGGATGCCTTTTACCGCAATGTTTACATTCAGGTCGCTCGGACCGAACATTTCCAACACTTGCCATTGAAGTTGCCAGAGCTTTAGAGCTTAATTGTGATCTAGCTCGATCTTTACTAGAATATCCCACATTAACTCTCAAACGACTTTGTTCATCTCTGATTTTCTTTGAAGCAGACTGAAATGATTTGCTCAAAAATCTCTTTCTCACATCTCTAGCTTTAGACACAACTTTTCTTTATCTTTCCCGAGTGCTTCAACTTTGCACGCTCAGTCAACAAGCACAAATAACTCTTTTATCTCTAAAATCCCAACTAACAAGCGGATATCTTCATTAAGACCATCTTCAAATCTCTTACACATTATTGCTTCAGATGATACACATTTTCGAGCATACTGACTCATCTCACGAATTCTCATTCGTAGTCCGTAACAGACATGCGACCCTGTTTCAATTTCAGAAGTTCTTTTCATTTCTAATCAATGAATCTCTGACTGATATATTTCTTCCAAAGTTCAGACTGAAGGAAATCCCATGTGATCCACTCTTTGGAACAATAGAAATCAAAGTTTTCCACCACTGATAGCCCGCAACTCATAACAAAGATACAACACATTTAATACTTTCTTCCGGAGTCAAAGACATCTCATCAAATACTCGGATAGTGTTTTCTAACCAAAACTCGGCTTTTTCAGCATCATCATCACTGGTGGCCCTGAACTCTTCAGCTCCCTACTTACGGATTTTGTCAACTGGAGGCTTATTCATCAGATTTATACCCATTGCCAGAGGTACAACTGGAGTCTGAGGGGGATTAGACGGGGACGGAGGTTGTGAAACAGCCGGATTATTTCTCACAAAATGAGTGAACCACTCACTCATCATTTGGAAGAAAGGTTGTTTAGCTTCTCCCTCTTGACCGCTCGTAGCCGGTCTCGAATTAGATGGCACTGTCCCTTGCGCGGGAGCAAGCGCATCGCTTTCTACATCGTCAGCTATGGCTCTTTTAGGATCCATTACTATACGAAAATTACATTTTACACGTCAGAATTCATCACACTATCACAATTTAGATATATGGCATGTATAGCTAGACTCTCAAACGCTACGTTAGTCTGAGAATCGGCTAAACTGTAGCTCTGATACCAATCAAATATAAGACTCCTAACCCGTATCCGTCGCTAAATTAGGGTTACGAGGCATTGCCAGATAAATCAGAAACTTTCACAGACATTTCATAATACAATTCATCAAACGCAATCAAAGTGTCCCTTTTAAAGGTCAACGAGACCTTAATCATGCTTTAGAATAGGGTTGGGACTAAACCGAACACATATGAAATTTCTCAGAAATTTAAAATTTTTTCTAAGTTACAGGGGTAACACGCCCGTGTGGGTAGGCCATGTGACTCCCACGACTTCAGAATGCCCGTGTGTGTAAGCCGTGTCAAAATAGGGCATACATACTGACTTGTCCATACGGCCGTGGACACGCCCGTGTGCCTCACCCGTGGTCGCTACTGACTTCACCACAAGGCCAGTCACATGCCTGTGTGTCCAGCCCGTGGTCGATCCTGACTTGTTTTGAATTTCAACCACGAGGGACACGGTTGAGTCACACGCCCGTGTGCTCAATCTGTGTGGGCAAATATAGGCCATTTTCAAGGACAAATTGCCACCCACACAAGGGTCATCCCTACAAGTAATAGACCAATTCATTTAATACATAATTGGTAACCAAAGACATGTCAAATAATCAACAAATCTTCACATTCAATCTCATTTCCAAACATGCTAATTTGCATACCAATTTGCAAATGTAAAACACATATATATCCAAGCATGATACATCCACATTTTACCTTTCATATAACCATTTCAAGGATCAAACATATATATTCATATTGCATTCATATGCTTACCATAGCCTTGACCATATCATTTGCTATCAAACCATACCAAAACATGCATCATATATCATATTCACTTGTGCATATTACCAACATGGCTATTTATGCACATTTCAAACATAATCCAAAATGACTAGCCTATACATGCCATTTTTAGTTATATACACATTTCAAAAGTACCAAAATGAGTTTGAATAGTGTGATAACAATCCTCGACGGTCCCTAAGCCATTTGTAGCTTTAACAATCTATAAAACAGAACGAACACACATAAAGTAAGCTTTTCAAAGCTTAGTAAGCCATATACAAATAAACTTAACATAAATCATTCATAAGCATAGCTATTTGAATTCATTAATATATCTTCAACTGAAGCACATCAATAAACTCTTTGGCTCACTTGGTTTGTCATTTCTTATCAATTCATCACATCTCAAATATCTCAATTGTTCATATCTCAAACATACATATATCTCAAATGTTCATTTGCATTAATGCATATACATACTCACCTTTCATGCTTATACAAAGCATATATATATCAACGTACCTGTAATGGATGTACAGTTCACATATCCAATCATTTCTTGGACTTGCCTATTGAACCATTTGGAACTAAATAGGATACTCAGAATGCTCAAAATAGTCGTACAATGCCAACGTCTCAGACGTGGTCTTACATGTAACCAAATATCAATGCCACTGTCCCAGACATGGTCTTACACAAATCAATATGATGCCAATGTCCCAGACATGGTCTTACACGTAAATTTCATATCGATGCCAACGTCCCAAACGTGGTTCTACATGATATCACATAACGGACACCTATGTCATGAAATATACTATCCTAATTATTCCTAGGTTCAAACGGGACTTCTCGGGCTTTAACAGCTTGTCGACTTACTCACAAACTCGGATTTTACATGCATTCCATCTCAGTGGATATTCATAGCAATTCAAATATCATATATACTCAAATAGTTTAATTCAACTACATTTATTTGTATATCGACTTACCCGCGTTTGATTTAACAGAAACATATACGGTTACTCGATTACTTTCGATTTCCCACGATCTAAGTCTATTTTCTTCGGTTCTTGATCTATACATATTCAAATTTAACCCTTTCATTCACCAAAACATTCAATTCAATCCAAATACACATATTTAGGGTAATTTACAAATTATCCCTCACATTTACACATTTGGACATTTTAGTCCCTATTTTACAAAATCACAAAATACACCAAATTTGCTTTTACTCATGCTTGGCCGAATACACACTATGCTTATATCAATCCATACATTTTATTTATTTTACAATTTAGTCCCTCAAAATACTATTTTCTCAATTAATTCCAAAATACTCAAAATCGACAAAACTTCAAAGATAAAACATGTTAATCAATTATATACCTTTCATAATTCACCATCAAACATCGTAAAACACATGAGTCCATCAAAGGCTCATCTCAAAAACATCTTCTTAAAATTAATACATGGGTTTTGTAATATACAAAGCAACAATTTCAAAAATGTAGAAATTATCAAAAACCGAAGTCAAAACTTACCTTAATCAAAGCTTGCAAGTGCCGAAAATCAAAAGAACTAAACCCTTTCTTCTTCCTCTTATTTTCGGTCAAGAAGATGAGTAAAATGGCCATTTTTTTAATGTTTTATTTGTTATAACATATTATTAATCTATTTGCCTTATGAACCTTTCAACTAATATTTGAAACAAATATGCATTAAGGGCATAACTGTCCATAGCCATCCACTATCTTTAATAATGGCTTATTACCTCTTTAAGGGCTTCACATAATACGAACATTAACAATTCAACATTTATTCAAATAGAAGGTGAATTTTACCTTTTATGCGATTTAGTCCTTTTATCAAATTAAACACACAAATAGACAAATTAATTTACGGAACTTTAACACATTCTTAATCACATATCAAAGGCACAGAAAATAATATTAAAATATTTTACTAACTCAAATTTGTTGTCCTAAAACCACTGTTCTGACTAGGGTCTAAACCGGACTGTTACATTACTTGTCACCCAAATTTACCATTTTCCTGCACCAAAACATACCAAGTACAATCCAACCATTCTAAGCATTCAAATAAGAAAATTTCATCATTCAACATGGCATATCATTACATGCATACATGTTTACTATCTTACCTTGGTTCAATTCATGTGTTCAACATGATTTAATCAACTACTTAATATATATACATATAGCTACCATAGCATGATATTACAACTATATCAAACAACTATTACTAGCCATTCTAATGGTTAGATTACAAGCATCATTTACATTTACATGCCAATGTGGCCAATTGAACCGATACATGCCATTACAACCATATCTAAATTACCATATTGTACCGTCATGGGCCAATGGATAGTGTGAGTGATCTCCGCCGAGCTTCCGATTTACTCTAAAACGGGTGAAAAAAATGGGGTAAGCATAAAATTCTTAGTAAGCTCGTATAATATGGTACTTAACTTACAATACATCCTATATGAGGTAACTAAGTAAGGCATATTCAACCACTTTGATCTCAAGCCCTATACACATCCTTATTTCCCTTGTTAGTCATATATTCCATAGTAACATCAAGACATGTATGGGCTCAACAACAATCAAGTTCTCATGTACATATGCTTTCCACAACATGTATTCATTTAACATATATAGACATCTCTTATTAATACAAGTATAGCTTCATAGTAATTCTTTTCGAGTTCAGATCATTTCATGGCAGGACTTTACTCATTTTATTCGAGTATTAAGGTCGCACAAGTAGTAGTGCATTCAAGGTGTACGGTTCTATGATCAAGGATGAACATTCTCATCAAGTAATTTCCATATACAAATATCATCTTCTTGTATTCATTGTAATATTCTTTTCATGTCATATTTCCGTATCATATGTATCATTCCATGTCCATTTGTTTTAAATTCATCTTTGCCCTTGTCAAAACTTTACCTGTTGAATTTATCTGAAATATCGATGGTTAATCAGGTAGTACACTCGAGGTGTACAAATCAGAATCCGTCATGTAAGACCCCTAGACTTGGCCTAGACGTTATGGCCGAATCCGGGAATGTCACATTGAAGGGATAATTCAAAACGATTTTGCTAAGTTAAAATTTAAGGCCTAAAAGCCCAAAATCCTTGAATCTTGTTGAGTAATGATAAAATCCCATGTTTTTAAGTATTTCAAACACCATGTTTAAACTTAAGAAAATTTATCGAAGTTTAATAATTAAGTGAACAGTTGAACAAGGATAACAAAACACAAAATCTAGAGTCAAATCGGAGTACAAGGCCTTATTACAACCAACGAAAATCAAGTAATTAAAATCATGTCTTTTGAAACAAATAACAAAACTCCTAAGTACCTTGTAGTGTGACCATCTCCGAAATCTCTCCCACGTCGAGTCGTCTGCTGAGGATCACTTGAAACATTTAATAAAAAGGGTGTGAGTTTCGAAACTCAGTGTGTGCGACTGTTGGTAATCCAATCAACATGCAAATATGAAATTAGGCCTAAGCCCTATCAAATTCGGTGGTCTTGGGCCTTAGCCCACAATGACCTCATCTCACATCAGTATCACATGAATGCAATGCACCCATCCCGAATCCAACCCTGCACTCCATTTCCCTTCCAACCCGACACTCTTGTAGGGATATAAATATCAACCCACCCATGCCTACACTCCAAAGGTAGCACCAACAACGGCACTACTCAAATATTGCAGCAAAGCTGCTATAATGGGCTTAAAGCCACCGGTGGATCCACGATCGTCAAGCGACTATGCGATCCTCACATGTCTTCCTCCGTATCATCAAACCCACCCAAGTGCAACATATATTTCATGAATGCAACACACATTTTCACACATTAAGCACTTAGGGGTATTTTAGTCATTTCAATACCCAGGGGTATTTTCGTAATTCTACGCTACAAGGGTATTTAGGTAATTTTAAAAAACAAAGGTATTTTGGGAATTTTGTAAATCAGGGATGTTTTGGTAATTCTGCAAATCAAGGGTATTCTGGTAATTTTACAATTTAGGGGTATTTTAGTAATTTTGCAAATCTAAGGATATTTTGGTAATTTTCAAACTAAGGGTATTAGTAATTTTTCAAACTAAGGGTATTTGGTAATTTTTCTAATCAGGGGTATTTTGGTCCTTCTCGGGTTTTAGTTATGAACTTTGGCCCATTAACAAGTCCTTGCTGCTAAAGTGAATAGACACTATGCACCAGGTAGGATTCCAGAGAAGAGGAGATGGGTCGCTAGGACCGCTTAAGTACCAAGCTCTCCCTAGATTCAATCCTAGACATGCATATGTCCATTGCCACACTTTAACCCAGCGACTTGTCCTCAGACATGTTGATTATTAAATTAAGTCTTATGCGGTTTAAGAGTTGTTCAGAACTAGACCTAATGTCCATTAAACCGTAGCATACTTGTCTACGTCCCATAGAGCCCATCAAGCCCATTTTACGTTCATATAGCCCATTAAGCCCAAATCACATCCTTATGGCCCATTAGGCCCAGATCTCATTCACATGGCCTATTAGGCCCAAAACAATTCCAGATCATGTAACATGCATAACTAACTCAATTCATACAACCAAATCAATCAATTTCATCAAACTTAGCCTCAAGGCCCACCGGGCCCATTTAGCCACTTTCGGCTTTTTGGCTTTCCGGCATTGTCGATATCATGTGTGTGTAGTGTTTGTACACACCTGGTTACTACGACGTGCTATACTATCCCTGGTCTTGAACCTACAACCAACCAACCTTCAATCAGTCACCCATACTTAATCAAAATATTTACCAAAAGCCGAAGCCTTATAGTAACCTTACCGTGTGCCACCGGGTTCTAATAGCCCTTCATTAGCTACTAATCAGGAGTATCCCCTAGATCTGCACTCACACATACACCATCAAACTTCGAGTGACTCATAATCCACACAAGTCACCCCTATAGATCATACTCACATTCGGCCATTTACATAAACCATAATCAAGTTGAGTACACTTACAATTTGCTAACGATCCTTACCACGCTTGCGATCTCTGAACCTTACCTTTGTTAATACAAGATTAACGACAATGAGAAGTTAGATAGCCCTTTGGCTTTTAACAAAACACACTAAGGGGTTAACTGAATACTTACCGAATCCACTTTCGATCCTGCAGCCTAGATAACTACTGAACGAGATTCGGCTTTTAACCTTGACTGATAGTAGGTAACAATCGATTTGTGATGGAGGAAAACATCAAAGATTCGACAGGAATAGGGATTTCAGCAAGAGAATATGATGATACTTTGATAATAAAAGAGTTTGGCTATGAGAGAATTCAGCAAAAAGGGATTCGGCTATAGGAGATTTTGGCAACAAGGCAAGGTATTTTCGGTTGTAGAAAAATAAGGTTTCGGCAAGGAAAAGAAAAAGAATGGAAAATTCAGCATTACCTAGGACCCTAGAATCGACACACACATTTATATAGCCGAAACTTAGCCACCCCTAAAGTCCAATTCGGTGCCACTTCATCCACTGCTCATCTCCTAATTTTTCTCCATGATATCTCCCTTATCCTTCTCCTAAATTCTCTCTACTAATCACTTCTCCTTAGAGTCCTCTACACGCCACTTCCAGCCTTCTTGAAGCCTAAAATTAAACTCCCAAATAAAGCTAAGCTAGTACTTGAACTTCAGACCTTCCTGCATGCATATGTCGCCACCTCTCTACACCCTAGTGGCGTTACTTACTCACTTCATCACAGGCTACGTTGTGCCATTTTTCACTTATTTTTATTTAAAAGCCCACTACTCACAACCCTGATTCCTTAATTAATTAAATTAAGAATCCTCCAACACAAAACACGAACCTAGAACTTATCCAACACACCTAGACACTCCAAATTCATCAAACCTTTAAAGCTGTCATGTCATTTGACATTTTGTTGCTCACTTAAAAAGTTTATGAGACCCAAAGCCCAATAGGCCGAATTATACTAGGCCCAAATATGGGGCGTTACACGTCAATTCGTATTCAACGGTACTCATAAGGTACTATCTCATAGAGTACACTCTCAAGCCACACATGTATACAACAGGATTACTGGTCCAGGCTAAATCATTTTTATGCTCTAAGGAGCTTGATCTGGATTACCCGTCCGGGCTAAATCCAATTAATAATATATATACTCGAGAGGACTCACATCAGGATTACCTGTCCGGGCTAAATCCTTTCTGTAATAAAGTCATTTGGATTGCTGAGCCTAATCCATTCGGCAACAAATGAAGAACCTCATTCATTTCGGCAATTACATTTATCCATCGATATTCATTTATTCAAACGTGATTTAAGCATTTTTCAAACATTATCGGGCATGTGATTATTTCATACATCTTTAACACCATATAATTCATATGATAATATTCCACATCCATTCCGAGCATAAAAGCAACATTTCCATCATTTACCCTGTTAACATATATCGGCTTGATCGGATATGTAATCCTCTCACATATATAACAATTTACATAATCACAATCAAAACAAGCATATAAATAAACATAATTTAGTTACACAAACTTATCTCGACAATGTTCGTGTATCTAAATCTACTAATCCGACAATTTCCTCTTTTCCTTGTTCTAACTCTGAATTTGGTCTATCCTGATCAATACGAGTAAATTTAAAATTAATATATCATATTTCATAGTCAAATGGACTCAATTTTAATCCTAGGTAAAATTACCACTTTGCCCTTAGCTTTTCCATAAATTCCATTTTCATCCCTAAGCTCGGAAAATGAAACTTGTGCAAATTACTCCCTATTCCAAGCCTAACCAAAGCCCTATTACAAAATTTACAGCACATGTATTCATAAAATTTCATAATTTTTCCTTCAATTTCACAAGTTTACATTTTAGTCCCTAAATCATGTTTTCATCAAAAACCACTTTGTAAAAGTTATTTATCTATCAATAATTTTTCATTTTCTACCATAAATTTCTAATTCCCAGCATATACATCCATGACCCAAATAGAGAGATTAAGCTATCGCGATTCTAAAAATATCAAAGTTACTAAAAACGGGACAAGGAAACTTATCCAATTTGGCCATGAAAGTCTCCTCTCTCTCCTAGGGTTTCCATGTTTATTTTGGGGAATAAGATGAGAAAATATGATTTTTATTTTCTTTTCATCTTTTTCATTAACTAAAATTTTCACTTTCCAATTTAGCCCGTACCCTTTTATTACATTTCCATGGATGAGACACCAAGAAAATTCTACATACTTTACTTAATGGTCTAATTACCATATAAGGACATTAATATTTGAATTCCATAGCTATTTGATCCTTCTAGTTACTAAAATCCATAGTGCATGTTTTGGACCTCGAGGGTTCATATAAGGGACTTTACGTTTGAGTTTCGACCTGAATACTATATTAAATAAAATACCTGTTTAATTGATCTGTATATTATGGTAATGCTTCATAACTTTGTTCTGACGACGGATACGGGTTAGGGGTGTTACATGAAAATTGGCCATTTTCAAGGCCATATTTCTCACCCATTTTTGTCCACCTACAATAGCATTTAAGCATATTCACCAACCAATTCAAAAGCCAAAATCAAGTTTTATTCATGACATATCATTACATATGTTCAAGTGCTTAAACTTACCAAAAGCCCATTTGTTCTTATAAGCATACTTGATTAATTATGTTAATTGGAAACCATTCATCATCACCTTATAACTATTTCAATACACATTAAAGCTTGATAAGGCTTTATATAATTACATCATAATATGTTTAACACTAGCCATTCCAATGGCTAGTTACATCCAAGATATTTCATCATTTGACTTGTTTTAGTCTATACATGCCATTATACCAAAAGTTAATTTATTTTATATACTAAGAAGTCTGAGAGATAGTGTGATGTCGCTCTGACCAAGTTCCAACGTTCACGAGCCTCCGAGTACTACAAAACAGAGAAAAATAAAACAAGGTAAGCATTCAATGCTTAGTAAGTTCGTATAAAGATAATTTAACTTACCGTTTATATTCAATTTAAGTAATCATGTAAATAACATGCATCCCAACAAATTGACCAATTGCCTAATCACATACACTCAATCAAGCAAGTTAGTCATGAATTTCTAAATACTTTTCAAGTAATAAAGATGAGCTCATCATGTAATAACTTTCATACATATACTTTTCTTATCATATTTCCATATTTCCATATACATTTTTATGATAAATCATCTTAAGTTCAGATTAGCCATAATAGAACTTTGCTCGTTGGAGTTATTTGAAATATCGATGGATATACATATAGTGCACTTGAAATGTACAACACTGTAAATCGTCAACTCATATTCAGGGGTACCCAATTAGGGCACATAATCAGGAAGCACTCTCTCGAGCCATATAACAGGATGCTCATGTGATCCATGTAATAGGAAGCATATCCAAGCTATAACAGGAAACTCATAAGAGTTTAGAACAGGAAGCTCATTGAGCTTAACAGGTAACTTCAAATACCTATTACCAGGAAGCTTTGGATAACCATATAACAGGATGTTCAAGTGAGCCATATTAAGAAGCTCAAGAAGAGCCTATATCAGGACGCTCATAAAGAGTTGCGTTTGTGTTCGCAATATATACAGGATCACAACCGATCATATAACAAGACGCTTATAATGAGCTAAGGTAGTCTGCAACATATGCGGGAGCACTACCAATCAGGATACTCGTAGGAAATATACAAGAGGAAGCTCGAGAGGGCTTATAACAGAATGCTCGTAAGAGCTATGGTGTGTCCGCAACATATGCAAGACCACAACCAATGGAGAAATCATGTATCCATCGAATTCCATCTATTCAAACGGGACAGATACTTATTGAGCAATATCAGACATGTAATTAATTTTATACATTAAACATTCATACAATTCACACATATTCAACATTCAATTCCAAACATATTAATATATATAATCTAGTTACACGAACTTACCTCGATAAATGTTCATATACAAGGATCTACTAATCCGATACTTTTTGTTTTCCTCGATTCAACTCCATACTTGGTCTATCCAGATCTATATAAATGAATTTAATATCAATTTAATTCATTTCATACTCAATTTAATTCAATTCATATCCTAGGCAAAATTAACATTTTGCCCCTATACTTTCCATAAATGACGATTTTGTCCCTAGGCTCGGAAAATGAAATTTGTGCTATTTAATCCTTATTCCAAGCCTAACTGATTTTTACATATAAAATTTACAACACATATATTTCATAAAAATTAGAAATTTTCCATGAATTTTACATCTTCACAATTTAGTCTCCAAATCATAATTTCATGAAATTCACTTTACAAAAGTTGTTTATCTATCAACAACCTTTCAATTTCTACCACAAATTTTAGAATTTCAGCATATTTATCCATGGAAAAATTTTGATACTTTGCTAACTTTGCAAATTAATCCCCAAAATAGATAGATTAGGTTGTTACGATCTCAGAAATGTAAAAATTACTAAAAATAGGACAATAGTACTTACCCAATTAGGCTTGCTTGATTTGTTTCTCTTTCCTAGGGTTTCCATAGAGCTTGGGGAGGAAGATGATATAAAATGATGATATTAAACATTTATTTTGTTTATCATCTTTTATTTATTTCAATTTCCAATTTAGTCCTTTTTTTTCTAATTTTCCATAAATGAATCATCAAATATATCTACTAATTTTTTCATTTAATGGTCTAATTGTCATATAAGGACATCTAGTTTTGAATTCCATAGCTATTTGATACTTATAGCTACTAGAACTCAACTTTTTCATTTTATGCAATTTGGTCCTTTCTATAATTAAACATGAAATCAGTAAAATTTTCTTATCGAAATTTTTATGTCTTTCCTACCATGATGCAGACCATGCAATAATTTTAAAATAAATTTTCTTTCTAACTCAAATTTGTGGTCTCAAAACCACTGTTCCGATTTCACTGATAACAGGCTGTTACAACACTCCCCTAGGTAGCTTTCTTAACACTAAAGAGGTTCGAATATTGCTTTCTCATGGTATTCTCCGGTTCCCATGTAGCTTCTTCAATCCCATGTTGTTGCCAAATAACTTTTACTAAAGTTACCTTTTTATTTCTTAATTCTTTGGTCTCTCGTGCTAGGATTTTAATCGATTCTTTATTGTAAGTCATGTCAGGCTAAATTTTCACTTCTATCGAAGAAATAACTTGTGAAGGATCTGACCGATACCATCGTAACATGGACACATGAAAAACATTATGAATTCTGTCAAGCTCTGATGGTAATGCTAATCGATATGCAACAGGCCCGACTCTTTCTGTGATCCCATATGGTTTAATGAACCATGGACTTAGTTTTCTTTTACGGCCAAACCAGAGAACTTTCTTCCAAGGTGGTACTTTCAAAAATACTTTATCACCAACTTGAAATTCTATCTCTTTTCTTTTAAGATCAGAATAAGCCTTTTGATGATTAGAGGGCATTTTCAAACTATCCCCAATTAGTTTCACCTTTTCTTCAGTTTCACGAATCAAATCAACTCCATGCATCTTTTTCTCACTGAGCTCTGTCTAGTACAAAGGAGTTCTACATTTACGACCATACAAAGCCTCATACATTTTAATACTTGACTGATAGTTATTGCTGTATGGGAATTCAAATAAAGGTAAATATTTTTCCCAATTACCTTCGAATTCCAACACACAACACCGAAGTATATCTTCTAAAGTCTATATCACACGTTCAGATTATCCATCAGTCTGAGGATGGAAAGCGGTGCTGAAATGTAACTTTGTACCCAAAGCTTCTTGCAACTTATCCTAGAATCAAGATGTAAACCGAGGATCTTTGTCTGAAATAATAGAGACCGGTACTCCATGTAGTCTAACGATCTCAAAAATATATAACTCAGCCAATCTATCCAGGGAGAAATCCATACATACTTGAATAAAGTATGTAGACTTTCTTAATCGATCGATGATTACCCAAATGTCATCTTTCTTTTTCAGAGATAAAGGTAACCCTGATACAAAATCCATAGTAGCTCTTTCTTATTTTTATTCTGGTATTGTAACTGGCTGTAATAATCTCAAAGGTACCTGATGTTTAGCTTTAACTTTATGACATATCAAACACTTAGACACAAATTCAGAAATGTCACGTTTCATTCCTGGCCACTGGTACTTTTTTTTTTTTCAAATCATAGTACATTTTGTTACTTCCTGGTTGAACAAACATAATACCATTGTGAGCTTCATACAATATCTTCTGTACAAGTTCTAAATTCCTTGATACACATATTCTGCCTCTAAATAACAGACAACCATTGGACCAAATTTGAAATTCTGAATTGGAATTTGACTCACGTTGTACTCGTTTAGCTTGTAATTCATCATCATTCTTCTGAGCTTCACAGAGCTGTTGCAAAAACGTCAGTCTAACTTTTAAATCAGCTAATAAGGATTTTTTGCTCAGAGCATCTGCAACCACATTTTCTTTTCCTGGATGATAATTAATAACTAGGTCATAATCTTTCAATAATTCAAGCCACCTACACTGTCTCAAGTTTAAGTCTTTTTACCTCATCAAATACTTCAAACTTTTATGATCAGTGAATATATGATACTTTTCACCAAACAAATAGTGTTGCCAAATTTTCAATGCAAACACAATGGCTGCCAACTCTAGATCATGTATCGAATAGTTCTTTTCATGTGGTTTTAGCTATCTAGAAGCATAGGCTATTACTTTACCCTCTTGCATCAAGACACAGCCTAAACCATATAATGATGCATCACTGTAAATTATAAATTCTTTACCCGATTCAGGCTGAACCAGAACTGGTGCTTCGATCAACAAGACTTTTAACCGATCAAAGCTTTGCTGGCATTTGCCGGTCTATTCAAATTTCACATCTTTCTGTAATAGCCGTGTCATCGATGAAGCTATCATAGAAAACCATTGTGAAAATCTTCGATAATCTAGGTAATAGCCTAAAAAAAATAGGAATTGCTCCGGAGATGCGTTCTTCGAACTCTTCATTGGCAACCGAAGAAGAAGGGAGCTAAACAATGGGTCTTTCTTTGCTCTTGAGTGTGGGGAGTTCGTCAACTTCAGTCTGCACTGCCTCCTATCTCGACCTTCGGTGGGTGCTATAGCACGAGGCTATCTGTCATCAGGGACATTGTTTTCAGCATTTTCTGGTGTGCTCTCTGTGTGCAAATCTACATCTATCCTGGAGGCTTCGTTGCCGCCAACCTGTGCATCATTCTTTTCTGCAGCATCTCCCACATCTTTAGCAGTTGGAGCTGCTACTTCTTTTCTTCCTCACTGGTTGATGACTTGGCCCTCTTCCTGCTCAAACTCAAACTCATAAGCCAAGACTCCTATTCCGGGTAGTGTTTTTAATAGTCCTTTTGCTCTTTACAAACCCCTGACTCGTTCATTCACTTGCTTGGATTCAGTCTCGTTCGGTTGTTGATTAGTCAATCGGTAATTGGTTAGCTTTTGGTGGCTTCCAATTAACAATAGCTGAATTTTATTTGGGTCTACTCTTATGCCTTCAGCAGATATTATATGTCCAAGAAAACCAACTTCCCGAAGTCAAATTCACATTTGCTGAATTTAGCATATAGTTGTTTTTAATGCAAAGTTTGCAACACAATTCTCAAATAATCAGCATGCTTATTTTTATCTCAAGAATATACCAGGATATCATTAATAAATACCACCAGGAATCTGTCAAAATATGGTTTGAAAATTCTATTCATTAAATCCATAAATACTGTAGGTGTATTAGTCAAGTCGAACAGCATCACACCTAGTTCTAAAGGCTATCTTTGGTACGTCTAAGTCTTTCACCCGTAGCTGATTGTAACCGGAATGAAGATCAATCTTCGAAAATATAGTGACACCTTTCAATTGATCAAAGAAATCATCAATTCGAGGTAATGGATACTTGTTCTTGATTGTAACCTTATTGAGCTGTCTATAATAAATACATAATCTCAACGACCCATCTTTCTTCTTAACAAACAAAACTGGCGCACCCCAAGGTGATGAGTGAGGTCGAGCAAAACCTCAGTTTATTAATTCTTGCAACTGTTCTTTAAACTCTTTCAACTCAGTAGGAGCCATTCTGTAAGGTGTTATAGATATCAGTGTTGTTCCAGGGACAAGATCTATGGAAAATTCCACCTCACTGGCTGGCGGTAATCCGAGTAATTCCTTCGAAAACACATTAGGAAACTCACAAACAACCGAAACTGATTTAATCTTCGACTGAGAGAATATAGTGTCCAACACATATGCAAGATAAGCATCATACCATTTTCTGATATATTTTCGTGCTGCTATAGCTGAGACTACATTTGACAACCCATTCAGTATATCAGATTCAACTCGAAGCAATTCACCATTCTAACATTTTAACACAATGTACTTCTGTTTACAATTTACTACTGCATCATGCTGAGTTAGCCAATCCATACCTAAAATTACATCAAATTCATCAAATGGCAACAACATTAAATCAGTCGAGAAACAGTAACCCCGTACCTCAATAGACAATTTTTACAAACTTTATCCACCATCACATACTGGCCTAGGGGTTTGAAAATTTAACCACGAATTCAGTGGACTCAGCAGGTAAATTTTCAACACATAAATTTGTGCATATGTATGAATGTGTTGAACCAGGATCAATTAAAGCAGTAATATCAGTATTAAAAAGTGAAAATGTGCCAGTAATAACATCAGGTATAGAAGTACCCTCACATGCACGTATAGCATATGTTCTGGCTGGTGCTCGTGCTTCAGATTTAGTAGTTGAATCTTTTCATGTACCTCGTCTATCACTCATATTATTGGGATTACGAGGTGGTCTACCTCTAGAGGCAGGGTTGCTTGGCTTTGAAGTCTGAACAGTATCTTTTTCAATCTTTTCTGGACAATCTTTAAGATAATGGTCGAGAGAACCACATCTATAACAGGCTCCGCTTCTCATACGACACTCTCTAAAATGAAATTTATTACAATGTTTACATCTAGGTTTGGGATTACCGACACTTCCAACACTTGCTACTGATCGGGTCGGAGATTTTGGATTAAAGTATTGAGAGCCTCGGTCTTTTCCAGAATACCCCACAGGTGAGACAAAATGATCATGATATTTCTTTGAAGCCGATGATTGTTGCTTGCCCATAAAACTTTTACTTGAAGTTCGGGCTTTCATCTATGCCTGCTTCATTTCTTTATTTAATTCTTCAGCTTTATATGCTCGGTCAGTCAGTAAAAAAAATTCTTTTAATTCCAAAATCCCAACTAACAACTTGATGTCTTCATTCAATCCCTCTTCAAAATGTTTACACATGGCAACTTCAGTCGGAATATATTCTCTGGCATATTTACCTAATTGAAAAAATTCCCGTTCGTGTTCAGATATAGTCATGTTTCCTTATTTGAGCTCTAAAAATTCATTCTTTTTCTGATCAAGGAAACTCTAACTAATGTACTTCTTTTTGAATTCTGTTTGGAAAAATTCCCATGTAACATTTTCCCTCAGTACAACAGAAATCAAGGTATTCCACCACTCATAGGCTGATTCTTTTAGCAAATATAAATCACATTTCAAACTTTCTTTAGGTGGACAAGACAATTTATCCAAAACCCTGATGATATTTTCTAGCCAAAATTCAGCCTTTTCCAGATCATCATCAGTTGTTGCTCTGAATTCTTCTGCCCCCATATTTATGGATTTTATCTACTAAGGGCTTACCAGTTCTAACAGGTTCTGTACCTGGTGGCATATCTGGAACTGGTTGAGGAGCAAGAGGGGGAGGTTGTTGTACAACAGGATTTGTTCTTAAGAATTCTGTGAACCACTCATTCATCATTTGAAAGAAGGCTTTTTTTTTCCTCTTCACCTCAGCCCTTAGAAACAGGCCTTCTACTACTACTAGATGCAACTCTTTGAATTGAAGCTGGAGCATTGTTCTCAACTTCCTCGGATTCAGCTCTAGCTCTGCTGGACGACATTACTATATGAAAAACATATTTAAAATGGTCAAGAGATATAACACTATCACAAATTATATATAATGGCATGTATAGCTAAACTCATACTTGCTACGTTAGTCCAAGAATAGGCTAAACCATAGGTCTGGTACCAATAAATGTAACACCCTTAACCCTTATCCATCACTGGATCAGGGTTACGGAGCATTACCGTAGTTACAGATCAATTAAAGAAAATTTCATCTCACTTACTATTCCTATCCAAAATCAATCATATCATCTCTTAATTGGGTCCTTAAGGCCCAAAATACACGTTAGAATCAAATAGGGACTAAACCGAAAACTTGGAAAATTTTTGCGAAATTTCAAAATTTTTCTTAAGTGCAGGATTCACACACTCGTGTGGTCAGGCCGTGTGGCTCACATGGTTAGGTGACACGCCCGTGTCTTGGACCGTGTGGGTATTCGATGTAAGATACACGACCGTGTCCCAACCCATGTTTAAATTAGGGTAACTACTGACTTGGGTCACACGGCCAACCACACGCCCGTGTGCTAGGCGATGTGGACAACTTAGTTTTCAAAAATTAGGTGCAGGATTCACACGGCCAAGGCACACGCCCGTGTGTTGGGTCGTGTGTTTCACACGGTTGATACCCACGCTCGTGTCTCTGCTCGTGTGATCAATTCTAAGCATTTTGTTTCTCAACTTTTAAGTTGCAGGGGACACATGACCAAACCACATGCCCGTACATATGGCCGTGTGTCACACACGATTGAGGTCCACACCCGTGTAGACGTAAATAGGCCATTTTCAAGGCCATATTTCTCACCCATTTGTTTTCCACCTACAACAACATTTAAGCACATTCACCAACCAATTCAAAGTATTTTAAACCAAGCCAAAATCAAGTATTATTCATGACATATCATCATATATGTTCAAGTGTTTAAACTTACCAAAAGCCCAAAAGCCCATTTATTCTTATAAGCATACTTGATTAATTATGTTAATTTGAAACCATTCATTATCATCATAAAACCATTTCAATACACATTAAAGCTTGATAAGGCCTTATATAATTACATCATAATATGTTTAACACTAGCCATTCCAATGGCTAGTTACAACCAAAATATTTCATCATTTGACTTGTTTTAGCCTATACATGCCATTATACCAAAAGTTAATTTATTTTATATACCAAGAAGTCTGAGAGATAGTGTGATGTAACTCCGACCAAGTTCCAACGTTCATGAGCCTCTAAGTACTATAAAATAGAAAAAATAAAACAAGGTAAGCATTCAATTCTTAGTAAGTTCGCATAATGAGAATTTAACTTACCGTTTATTTTCATTTTAAGTAATCATGTAAATAACATGCATCCCAACAAATTGACCAATTGCCTAATCACATACACTCAATCAAGCAAGTTAGTCATGAATTTCTAAATACTTTTCAAGTAATAAAGGAGATCTCATCATGTAATAACTTTCATACACATATACTTTTCATATCATATTCTCATATAACATATACATTTCTATGATAAATCATCTCAAGTTCAGATTAGCCATAACAGAACTTTGCTTGTTAAATTTATTTGAAATATCGATGGATATACATGTAGTACACTTGAAATGTACAACACTGTAAATCGTTAACTCATATTCAGGGGTACCCAATTAGGGCACATAATTAGGAAGCACTCTCTCGAGCCATTTAACAGGATGCTCATGTGATCCATGTAATAGGAAGCTTATGCAAGCTATAACAGGAAAGTCATAAAAGTTTAGAACAGGAAGCTCATTGAGCTTAACAGGTAACTTCGAAGACCTATTACCAGGAAGCTCTGGATAACCATATAACAGGATGTTCAAGCGAGCCATATCAGGAAGCTCAAGAAGAGCCTATATCAGGACGCTCATAAAGAGCTACGTTTGTGTCCGCAATATATGCAAGATCACAATCGATCATATAACAGGACACTCACAAAGAGCTGCAGTAGTCTACAACACATGTAGGAGCACTACCGGTTAGGATGCTCATAGGAACTATATAAGAGGAAGCTCGAGAGGGCTTATAACAAAATACTCGTAAGAGCTATGGTGTGTCCGCAACATATGCAAGACCATAAGCAATCGGGAAATCCTGTATTCATCGAATTCCATCCATTCAAACGAGACTTATACTTATTGAGCAATATCAGACATGTAATTAATTTTATACATTAAACATTTATACAATTCACACATATTCAACATTCAATTCCAAACATATTAATATACATAATCTAGTTACACGAACTTACCTCGATAAACGTTTGTATACAAAGATCTACTAATTCGATACTTTTTGTTTTCTTCGATCCAACTCCATACTTGCTCTATCTGGAGCTATATAAATGAATTTAACATCAATTTAATCCATTTCATACTCAATTTAATTCAATTCACATCCTAGGCAAAATTACCAATTTGCCCCTATACTTTTCATAAATGATGATTTCGTCCCTAGGCTTGGAAAATGAAATTGGTGCAATTTAATCCTTATTCCAAGCCTAACTGATTTTTATATATAACATTTACATCACATTTGTTTCATAATAATAAAAAATTTTCCATGAATTTTACATCTTTACAATTTAGTCCCTAAATCATAATTTCATAAAAAATTCACTTAACAAAAGTTTTTTTTATCTATTAACAACCTTTCAATTTCTACCACAAATTTTATAATTTCAACATATTCATCCATGGAAAAATTTGGGACTTCGATAAATTTTCAAATTAATCCCCAAAATAGATAGATTAGGTTGTTACAATCTCGGAATTGTAAAAATTACTAAAAGCAGAACACGATTACTTACCCAATTTGGCTTTCTTGATTTTCATTTTCTTTCCTAGGGGTTCTATAGATTTTGGGATAGAAGATGATGTAAAATGATGATATTAAACATTTATTTTATTTATCATCTTTTATTTATTTTAATTTCCAATTTAGTCCTTTTCTTTTTCTAATTTTCCATGGATGAATCTTCAAAAATATCTATTAATTTTATTTAATGGTCTAATTATCATATGAGGACCTCAAGTTTTGAATTCCATAGCTATTTAATACTTATAGCTACTAGAACTCAACTTTTGCATTTTATGCAACTTGGTCCTTTCTATAATTAAACATGAAATCGATAAAATTTTCTTATCAGAATTTTCATACGTCTTTCCTATCATGATGTAGACCATGCAATAATTTTAAAATAAATTTTCTTTTCTGCCTCGAATTTGTGGTCCCGTAACCACTATTCCGATGTCATTGAAAATGGGCTATTACATTCATAGCTAGAGATATGAGTAAATAATATCCTCTCATTGACATTACATGGTTGATGAAAAGTAAATGTTTAAACAGTTCATATGTCTTTGTGATGGATGGCTTGATCACTATTTGATGGTGATTGACTTTTCATGAAGGAAGATGTAATGGTTACCATGAGATAGAAAAAAATTATATTTGGAGAGTGGATATTATCCTAAAGAGATCAAGGGTATCCTATGAGGGCAACACATTTATGATAAGGCCATTGGACGAGCACTAACTAGTTACTTTTATAATGGCATGTCATTAGGGAGAGCTCAATTATGATGCTATAGTGGAATGACTTTGTTACTAAATGAGTTTATAATTAATAAGTGAAAAATCAAAACTTAATTATAAATTATTTGAGCTTACATACGTCTAATTGGTCTTTTCGCTAGCTCATTAAAACCATAAATGAATTATGTGTTTGAATCATAAATAAACGAAATGAATAGGAAAAGTGAAATGGGAAACATTCACGAATGGTTATGGTTTTTTTTGAAATGGAGAAATGGAATCGTTTGGAAATAAATGTAGGTGTCCAAAATGGAAATGGAAATGATTCATTGCAATTTTATATGGATTACTTAAAAATGATTAGAAGAATGAGTTTATGTTTTTGACCTGCTTTGAAACCCGAAAATGAAAATAAATAATTCCGTCATAGTAAACATGTTGAATTATGAAATATTGAACAAATTTTCTTGAAAATTTTCCTGGGGTAAAATCATCAAAAAAATTTATAAGGGTAAAATTGTTAAACTTTTATTGGGGGTAAAATAGGGATGAGGAAATTGTTCAATACAAAATATTAAAGTTTATTTTGGGTAATAGAAAAATCAAATCGGGTTGGATCACATTACAAAGTACTGGGTCAAAAGGCCTAGGTAGTACTCATAATTGGACCCAATGTGAAAGAGGGCTGAATCCCCATCATAGTACATATGAGGGGAAACACACCCTATTAGCCCTCTTCCTCTCCTAGTTAGACTAGGAAGTTGTTTCTCTATTTGAAATAAACCTTTACAGTTCAATAAGGGTTCTACCTTCTTTCCTGATCAATTGATTGCATTGGTAGAGCTGTGAACACAACTTTGAGAGATTGTTACTCCGCCAAAAAATAGAGAGAATTTATTCTCAACTATTAAATATATTTTTCAAGAATAACAATTCTATTGATTTCTATTAAAGAAGAGAGAATTTCTAGTTTTGTGTTTCGATTCAATTAGTTTGAGCCCACACTTGAAGTATGAAACACCCCAAACCTAGCCCATGAGCTTTGACCAGATTTGGTATGTTCCTCAAGTAAACCGGTTTCAAATTCTTTTATTACTTAGAGAAAACTTGTGCGATTTTAAAGAAAATATTGTTTGGGTTGGGCTTGTGTTGAAAACCAATTTGATTTTTATATTAGAAAACCCCTTTTTAATATTAAGTGATAAAACATATAGAGTATATTTTAAAAATAAAATACTTAGTCTTTAACTTAATCAAAATTTGTAACACAATAAAACAACAAGTAGAAATAAAATCGTTCATCATGGCCTTATGGCCTTATTACATCAAATAATTTCCAAATAATTCAAGTACTTGAAAACTAATAGTTCCATAAAATAAAGACTTCATGTTGAGCATGCCCACCACAAGTTCTGTCGTCCCTGTCCATTACTATTCATTACCTGAAACATGGTCCCTCAACGGGGTGAGTCAAACAGACTCAATGTGTACACGACACTAAATCATAATAGAATCAGGCATACAATAGTTACACATTCAAAACATAAAATACAAGTTATGATGCATTCCCAAACCCAAACCTAATTGTCCATCCGCTACACACCCCCGTACGTGCCAGTCACACCGTGGGGACTACTAACTCGACCCTCCTTTCGCTACACTCCAAATTGCGGTCTTAGGTCACCGCATTCGTGGTCTTAGGTCACCACGTTCAGATTACTGTGGTCTTAGGTCACCACTTTCGAGACATCGTGGTCTTAGGTCACCACTTTTCATTTCCCTTTCAAACAAACCCATATGCCCATAACATATTATGCAATCACATGCCAAAGTTCACATTCTTATCATATTCTCATGTTACGAATAACATTTTTCATATTCCTAGTAGAAGTAGGAAACGTACCTGAGTACTTTGTACCACAACATGGTACTTTAGCCACATTCTTTTCATATTCTTAATTTCACATACAAATATATATTGCATGCCATAAAACATATTAAGAGTTAGTGTAGGGTACACACTGATTCGATTAAACAGCAAATTCCTTGAGATTTGAAATCGATCTACCGCTTAATTCCTTAATCCCTACATTTGATTAATCACTTACTAATTTAATAAAAAGCCATTCGGCCATAAATCCAAATCCTAGTAGGATTAGTATTCTTAAACTTACCTTTTTGCCGATTGGGACACCAATAAATCCCAAAATTGATCCTTGCTTTCCTAGGAATGTCGAAATTCCTATAACCTTGCGTTAGATTTAATCTAACCATTAAAACATAAAACATGGCCTTTGGCCGAATATACATATGTCTTACCTTAATCTTAGAAATCCCGAAACTCACCGAATAACTAGGGAACACGTGGCCTATGGTGTACCTTCGGGAAAAGAACTTCTCCTTCCTTGTAGTCGACACTTAGTAAATCCCGAAAGATCTCTTCAAAGTTTCGGCAACAAGATATTAATGGGGTTAGTCCTAGATTTTGGCAAATCTTAAAAGAAAAAGGATGAAACCGAATGAGATCTTACCCTTACTTGAAGAAATCGATTGCACCTTCACTTCAACCTTCAGAGATTCGGCTATGGCTAGATGATGATCTCACAACTTTCGGTTTTGGAGGGATTAGAAAGAAAAGAGAAGGAAGAATAAAGATAGAGGATTCGGCTAGCACACAAGGTATTTCGGCTTGGCAAAAATAAAAGAAGAAGAAGATTTGGTGAAGAGAATTCGGCAGAGGCTTTCAAAGAACAGAAAATAATGCAAAATGGCCTCTCTTTTCCTTTTATATTTAAATTACTAACTTAGAATCCCTTACTTGGCCATCACTCTTCTATTTTAATAGCTTTATCTCTTTAATTATCACTAAAATAAAAGATAATTCAGCAACTATCCTTACTTAGCCGAAATTATTAAACTCAAAGTCCCTTACTTGGCCATCACTTCTCCCTTGTTTTCCTAATTAAAGAATAATACCTCATTTATCTCTTTATTCAAATTAAAAGAATTTAATCCAACAATTATCTCTTGAAAATAATGATAAATAAATCCATTATTTATCCCTTATTTATCCACTATTTATCTCTTAAAAATAAAAGAATAAAAGCTCCTAAATTATAACCCATGTGTCGCCCACCTCTGTCCACCCTTGTAACAAAATAAAACTTTTATTTTGCTTCCCTACTGACTCGAACTGGGCCCACTACCCTATATGTGGCGCCATTTCAGAGGCCCTAAGTGGCATCTTGTGCCACTTTCCCAAGCCCATTTGTGTGTCAAATTTCACATACTTTTTCTTTTAAGGCCACCTTGCCTTAATTTCCTCTTTTAAACTTTAAAACTTGACATTTCTTTTCATTTCCAAGTTTCCAAAAATTTTCGTTCGGCTCTTTAAACTTGACATTTCCTTACATTTCTAAGTTTCCCGAAATGTTCACTTTCCTTTTTTGAATCATTTCTAAATCATTTTCCTAGTTTCCATAAATGTTCACTTTCCTCTTTATTCCTTTACATTTTCAGGACATTTCCCTACATTTCCAAGACAAGACATTTCCTTGCATTTCCTTACATTTCCATACATTTCCTCACATTTCCTTACATTTCCTTACATTTCCATACATTTCCTTACATTTCCATACATTTCCATACATTTCCTTACATTTCCAAGACAAGACATTTCCATACATTTCCTTACATTTCCTTACATTTCCATACATTTCCTTATTTCTAGAAATTCACATAACACAAGGACTAATTCATAAAACATGCCATTTTACCACACGGTTCCTTGTGTCATGCTTCACACGGAGTTTCTTTTAAAGCCTCATTTACCTAGCTCCCCTTTTTACTTAAAAACCAATAATTTTCCAAAGCTTTCTTCTTCCATCCTAGAATTCTAAAAACTCTTAATACACTTCCAACACTGCCAAAACCTACTAACTCATGAATTAGGCACGAACGCATAACCCCTAATCTAGGATGTTACAAAGTAGTTCGTGGTATGAAAATAGTGGAGAAGATCGTTTAGTTGCAAATTGGAAACATTGAACGCCTTCTAAGTAAAAAAAAACAAGTATGAATTCGATTAAGGTTTATTACTACAAATATAACAAATAGGGTCTATTTTCAAAATTTTAATTTTTCGCTGCGCAAGAAAATCATTTTCAAACCAGAATTTTTTTCTAACAATTAATATCAAGAGCCAGGTTGTGCCATGTTTATAGTGTAAACCAAGACCGAATCTCTCTCTTTGTCTTGTTTTATTAATATTTGATAAGATGTGATGTTCTTGTAATTATTCGCATGCTTAGGGGATGCATGTGAACTAATGCAATATTACATATATTTGTTATATAATTATTATTTTTTGCCAAGGTTGTGGTTCTTAGGAAATAGATTGTGGACTATCATCTCTACGTAGGACTCTTTTTTTTATATATAGAATTCTTATGAGCTAGAAAAGACATAGGACATAAATGTAATTTTTCCAAAAAAAGGAGTCCATGACGAGGAGAAGATAGAGCGCTGGTGGTCGAAGACCCAAGTAATGCCTTGTGGTAAAAAACTGTATAATCTTTTTTCTTTAATTTATTTTCTAGAAATAGAACCATAGAAACCTTGACTAACAATGTAACAGCCCATTTTTCAGTGGTTTCGAAAATAGTGGTTTCAAGACCACAAATCTGACGAGTAAATTCATAAAATAAGTATTTAAATTATACGAGTCAATAATAATTTTTATATTAAATTTGATTTGATGATTTTAAACATTTGAATTAAAAGTTAGTATAAGTGGTTTGATTCAAAAGTCAAGTGGTTATTGAAACAAGGGATTAGGACCTCGTTTTCGTAATTTAAAGTCATAAATATTTTTATTAAATATTTACAAAGTCGTATTATATGTGAATTGAAGTTGGGCCTGGTAATTTTGATGATTTATTACTTAATTAATGCAAAAGAATTAAATTGTAAAAGAGGTAAAAGTTAATTACTATAGATTAAAATTAGTAAAGGGATAAAAATGGTAATTAAACAATGGTCAAAAAGTCCAAGCATGGTGGATATGATTAATCTACTAACTTTTGGGCTATTTTCTATTTTAGTCCTAATTAGTTTAGGATTTAATTGTAATTAAGTTTATTTAGTTGAAATTTAATTTAATTGAAGGACCATGTAACAGCCAGATTTTGGGTCTAGTCGAAACAGTAGTTTCAGGACCACAAATCCGACATAGAAAAATTTATTTTTATTATATTTTTATAGTCTACAGTTTTACGGAACGATTTTGTGAACATTTCAGTTGAAAATTTTGACGTTTGGGCACTAAATTTTGTTAAAAGGACTAAATTGCAGAAAGTGCAAAACTTGAATTCTAAATGTTAAAGGTGCCCAATTTCTATGAGATTTTAAATTAGAGGTCTTTAGATGGTAATTAGACCATTATAATGGACAAAAATGGACATGGTTAGGTATGTTTCTAAAGTTTTTCATTAAGGGCATTTTAGTAATTTGGTAATTAAATGAATTAAAAAGCCAAAATCTTGTCCATCTTCTTCCCCTATGGCTGAATTTTACAAGAAGAACCATGGATAGAGGTTTTTAAGCTTCCAAGCTCGATTGTAAGTTCGTTCTTGCCCTGTTTTTAATGCTATTTACATTTTTGAAGTCTTTGTAACCCGATCTATCTATTTCTACCACTAATTTAAGAAATTATCAAGTTATAGGGTTTGACCCATATTAGACATGTGTTTATTTTGATGTTTGATGGTAGAAAATGCATGTTTGTTGTTTGTTAAACGACTTTTGCTAAGTGATTTTTGGTAAAAATGTCAAAAAGGACTTATTTGTAAAAGTTTTAAAATGAGTAGAAAAATGTGAATAAATGAGAAATGTGGGCTTTTATAAGTATGAAAATGGTTCAGCTAGGCTTGGGTTCTAAAAAAATTGACTATATTTCATTTTACGAGCCTAGGGACTAAAGTGTAAAATGTCAAAAGTTTAGGGGCAAAAATGTAATTTTTTCATAATGTGACATTTGGGATGAATTGAATAATGTGATGATTAAATGATATGAATTTGGTATTCTAGATCAGGAAAAATGAAGTTCGGGTCTAGATCGGGGGAAAACCAAAGTGTTTGACGATTAGGTCCATTTCCGTTATTTTTGTATCGAGGTGAGTTTGTATGTAAAGAATGCAACGTTATAATTGTATTTATAATGTTTTGTTATTGCATGAATTGTATGCTTGACTCTATGGATGAAATTGACAAAGTTTCGACAAGCCAGTAAATACCGGTTGAACCTTAGGAATAGATAGGATACAAATGTCACGACTAGGATTACTGAGATTAGGTGCAAGACCATATCTGGTGTAATATCCCAAAAGTTAGGGGTTGTAAACTTTTGCATAATTGCATGTTTTGCTTGCTTAGCTGGTTATTTGAGTGTGTTTGGGGGTTCTAGGGAGGCCTGGGTTCGAGTCTAAGCCTTGGAAAAATTTTAGTTTTTGGCCCTTTAGTGGAGAGGGCTGTTGGAAGCGGGACTTAAGTAAATTTGTGTGTGCTATACTAACACAAGTTGAGCCTGTAGCTCAGTGGCAGTGGTGTCATTGGGAAGGCTTGGGGAGTGGGGTTCGAATCCCACAAGTTGCAAATAAAGGCTTTTATTTTGTGACTTAGGAGGGGAGGAAGTAGAGTTCGGATCAAACTCTTCAAGGGGAGTTGGAGACTAGGTCAACATGTTTGAATAGGAGGCTAGGAGTGATTCAAGAAGAGGATAGTGGAGAAAATCAAGGGATGGAGGAGAGTGGGAGAGTTGGCCGAATGTGGGATTGTGGCTAAGGGGAAGATTTCGGCTAGGGGGTGGCATTGGGAGTCAATTTCAGCAGATTTGAATTATTATAGAAATCGAAACTTCTTTGTGCTACTACCTTTTGCTTTTTGATTCTTTTCAAGCTTGTTTCTATTAGGCATTTCGGTTGAGAGTCTTTTGGAAGCATTTTGGGATTTCTCCTTGGCAACATTTCGTTCACTTTCTCATTCTCGTCTGCTTACCTTTCATGCATTTTCATTATTTCTTCTTTCTTTTGCTAATAGCAGAAACATTTGGTTGGCCAAATCACTACCCTTCTTCTCATTTCTCTTCACACCTTGTTCATCTCTTGTCTTTTCTCTAGCCGAATACCTACACTTCTTTCCTCTTCTCACATTACTCTTTTCCTTTCTTGAACCGCCTTCTCTCCATAGCCAAATACATATTTCCTTTTCCTTTATTTTTCAACTAGATTCTTTTGCAAGGAGTGTGACAATCGGTAAGTTATAGTTCTTTCTTGTCAGTAACTCCGTTCCCATTCAGTTTCTTCTTGAATAACTATGTTCTTTCTTACTCTCTGTGGCTAAAAATACATTTCTTTCTATGTTTTGGCCATCGTCGGGTTTAGGGATTTCAATAAGACGAAGGGGAGTAAGAGGTTTGTATTAATCAAACCTTTATTGTGGATTCATCATTCAAGGGAGGTAAGAACGTTGTCATAATACTTGATTTGGCCGAATGTGCCATGTGTTTGTGTTGAGTGGTATGCGGATTTTAGTCACACTTATGGGTGTCATTTGGTACAGATTCTTGTTATGGATGTGAAGCCAATCAACTGTGCCTAGTAATCTTGGCCGTTTGCTCAAATAAGGTGAGGATAACGTTTTGGGTTAGTTCTCTAAGTGATTAATCTTAAGCAACGTTTAGCTAATAGGGTAATCCTATGATGTGTAGGTTTGAGACAAAGGGCTAATCGTGCGTCTCGCTAAGGTGTGTAATCTCACACCTTTACTTGTGTTATTATGTGTTGTTCTGTTAGTCGGCCAAAAGCCGAAGTATCAAAAAGTCAGAGTATCAGCAATTGAGATTTCTCAAGCATGTGAATGCTCACAGAGATAAACTGAGCCACTCATGATGGCGATACACCGTTAAGAGTGTCACGAACTCCCTCGTGGAATTGAGGCCGTAATAGGCCTTATTGAGCTAAAATGGGCTAAGTGGGCCCAATCGGTTAACGGGCCCACATGAGCGAAATTGATGGAAAATTGTCGAATGAGTGACTGTGAGGTCCGCAGAACTGAAATAAAAAATGAGCTGAGTGGGCCTGTTTGGGTCAAAATTGGTTTTTAGGCCCAATTACACCGTAATGACCAAAAATGGAGCATGTGTCATCCGAGGCGACAGTGGGCTTTCGAAAAGGCTATTAGATGATAAATTACCAAAATACCCTTAGCGGGTAAATTATCGAAAGACCCTCAGTGGGTAAATTACTGAAATACCCTCAATAGGTAAATTACCGAAATACCTTTAGTGGATAATTTACGGAAATACCCTCGATGGGTAAAATTATCGAAATACCCCCAAGAGGTAAAATTACTGATTTACCCCTAAGTGACAAAATGGCCGTAACACCTTTGATGATAGTTAAGTACCGTTTATGGGATTTTGTATATCTTTTTATAATTGTAATACACTTCATTCATAACATATTGCATTGGGTTGGGTTTGCTGATCGAAGGAAGTACCGTTTAGTGGTTTGCCACATACCATTCTAGTGGCATTAGTCACATACTGTTATAGTGGCTTTGCCACATATATGCTTTATTTAGTGGCTCAGCCACACATACCGTTATTAGCAACTTGGCTGCATTATTGGAGAGTTTTGGCTGGGTGGGTTGACTTGGTCCCCACGGAGAGATTGGTTGGTACGGGTGGAGAGTTTGGTTGGATTGAGGTGGGTACACATACATTGCATGGACTTGATTTGGGGCTAAGGCCCAGCTTGTTACCGAATAGGGCTTAGGCCTAGACCGACACCATATGGGCTCGAGCCCAGATTATGGCTGTTGTAGGGGATTACATACTGTGTTCTCGTAACTCACCCCATTTCTTTTTAACCGTGTAGGTAATCTGCAGCGTTAGAGGATTTGGAACTACGGAGGACTCAGAGGTGGCCATACGACAGATTTGTCAATAAACGAAACTTAGCAATTTTTTGGGTTTAATTATTTTTATATTATTTTTGGGTTAATAATTTATGTAATACGACCATTGGGATTTTCTTTTAACTTTCATTTGATAATTCTTTAGTTATGAGCTATCAAACATTCAAACACGGGTTTTTAAACTAATAACTGCTGTTTTCAAATATCACGTTTCCGCAATTTTAAAAGTTAGTCTTCTGCAACAAATAACATTTTGAAAATAATATTGTGTTCGCAAGGGAAACAACTTTAAGTAAACCTTATTCGATAAGCAACGAAACTCAGTGTTTTTCATTGATAAAAAGTTTTTGAATTGAGGAAAGGTTTTTAATGAACATGTGGTTTTATACAACCTTTTGATGTGACATGCCAGATTCCGTCATAACGTCTAGGCCGGGTTTGGGGTGTTACATTTAATGGTATCAGAGTCCGATTGCAAAATTAGGTTGTGGAATGGGTTTTGAAAAATTTTCTAATCTGCTTAAATTTTTAGTTTGGGAAATGATAGTGTTACTGAAAGTATGGCACACCGAGTCTTCGGCACTAAATCTGTAAGTTTCGTGACCTTATACTCTGTTATATGGTATAATGACTGTATTGAGAAACTACTAGGGATAGCAGTAGCGTACCAAACTCTTTAGTTAGGGAAACTGAGGCTATAGGAGACTGGAACTATTGTAAACTCGATTTGTGAAAACAACTCTTATTACTATTTTTTCATAAAACATTTGTTAATAATCATGAGAACTATAAGCTGATTCATAAAACTCTTAAACAAATTAATACGTTACATTGATATGAGTACAAGAGGTAGCGGAAAGGGTACACGAGGCCGTGGTGCTAGGGCTAGGTCCTTAGCATCAGGGCATATACCTGAAAGAGAAGTGCCGGCATCACCAGTGACTGAGACGGGGTCACAGGACCGAGCTGGTGGGGATGATGCTCTGTCCCAAGCAATGTTACGGGTTTTGGAGAAGGTTGCTAGAGCGAGTACTGGATCAGTGGCCCAAGGGTCAATTTCTGAGTGACTCCAGTCAAACGGGGCAGAAATTTTTAGGGCTATCTCTGGTGTAACCCCGAATGTAGCAGAATACTTGTTGGAGGCGGTTGAGTGAATAATGGATGACCTTGTCTCCACGGTGGAGCAGAAGCTAAAGGGAGCAGTGTCCTTGCTGCGAGATGAGGCATATCAATGGTGGCTTACCGTTAGGGAAGGCACGCAGGCTGACCGTGTGACATGGGACTTCTTTAAGATGACCTTCCAAGGAAAATATGTTAGGGCAAGCTATGTGGATGCTCGGAGAAGGAAATTTCAGAATCTGGTACAAGGGAACAAGTCTGTAGCTGAATATGAGGCAGAATTTCTGCGGTTAAGCTAGTATGCTTGGGGCATAGTTGCGACTGAGTATGAGCGCTACGTGCAATTTGAGGATGGTCTTTGAGATGAGCTGCTAGTGCTGATAGCCCCGCAGAGGGAGAGGGATTTTGTTGCCCTGTTTGAAAATGAAAAGATTACCAAGGATGTGAAACGCTCTGAGCGTCAAAACCGTGAGAAGGAAAGGGGCAGAAATAAGAGGGATTTTGGGCCTTCAAGTTTTTCAGGTGGGTTTAATAAGAGGCCTAGGGTTGATGGGCCAGGCTGAGTTGGGATTCCAGTTGCTGTTGGTCGAACGCAACCTTGTGTTGAGTATGGAAGACATCATACGGGAGAGTGCTGGAAAAGGACTAGGGGTGCTTTAAATGTGGGTCTAAGGATCATCAGTATAGAAACTGTCCTTAGGAGCCTGGTCAGAGGCAAGCAGTAGGTTAGAGTTATGCGCAGCCAGGGATAGGTGGCAGCAGCCACCGAGAGGCCATGGTCCACCCAAAGGAGGAAATGGATCGGGACGAGGTCGTGGAGCACTGGGCAGAGGTGCTGGTAATACAGAGGTGAGATAGCCAAGGTTGGTTTGTGCTACTTGGCGTCGAGAGGTTGGCGATGCACCTGACGTCATAACTGGTACGTTCCTCATTTATAATTGACAATGTGCCACATTAATTGATATTGGTTTGACACACTCGTATGTTGCATGTACTGTGTCTGGAACTTTGGGTATGCAGTTTGAACTTGTTGATAGAGAAATGTCGGTGATTAGTCCTTTTAAGACAGTCGGTTAGAGTGAATAAGCTATTTAGAGATAAGCCCCTAGAGGTCCAAGGTGTTGTCTTTCCGGCGGATTTGATGGAATTGCCGTTTGGCGAGTTCGATCTTATTTTGGGCATGGAGTGGTTAGTGAAACACCGTGCAAATTTGGATTGCGCTGCTAAATGTATGGTATTAAAGTCTTCTGAGGAGGAGGAAGTGATTGTGGTAGGGGAGCGAAGAGATTATTTATCCAATATAATCTCACCATTAAGGGCCAAGAAGTTGGTTCGCAATGGCTGTGAGGCATTCCTAGCCTATGTTAGCACATATAAGGTTAAGAGTTTGTATGTTGGGATGTCAGGACCGTGAAGGAGTTCCCGGATATATTTCCCGAAGAGCTTCTGGGGTTGCCACCAAACCGTGAGGTTGAGTTCGGCATTGAGCTTTTACCGAAAATGGCTCCGGTGTCCATCACCCCTTACAGGGTGGCACCGAAGGAGCTGGTTGAACTAAAGGCTCAAATCCAAGAGCTATTGGATCGAGGATTCATTCGACCGAGTGTGTCTTCATGGGGAGCATCGGTACTATTTGTGAAGAAGAAGGATGGGTCGATGCGCATGTGTATTGATTATCGTTAATTGAACAAACTGACGATCAAGAACAAATACCCTTTACCAAGGATAGACGATCTGTTTGATCAGCTGCGAGGAGATTCGGTTTTCTCCAAGATATATCTAAGATCAGGGTACCATCAGTTAAGGGTGAAGGAGGCAGATGTGTACAAGACTACATTCAGGACTGGTTATGGACACTACGAGTTTCTGGTCATGCTGTTTGGGCTAACGAATGCACCAGCTGCTTTCAAGGATATGATGAACCGGGTCTTCCAACCCTACTTAGACCGGTTCATGGTGGTATTTATAGATGATATTCTGGTGTATTCAAGAATCGAAGAGGAGCATGATTCACATCTCCGGATTGTTCTACAAATACTAAAAGAAAAGTAGTTTTATGCCAAATTCAGCAAGTGCAAATTTTGGTTGCGTGAGGTGACATTTTTGGGACATGTCGTGTCTGCCGAGGGGATTAGGGTTGACCCTCGAAAAGTTGAGGTTGTACTAGATTGGAAGCCACCAAAGTCGGTATCTGAGATTAGAAGTTTTCTGGGTCTTGCTGGGTATTACAGATAGTTCGTTGAGGGGTTTTCACTGGTTGCTGTACCCCTAACTAAGTTATTGCGTAAGGGAGTACCATTTGTTTTGACTGATAAATAGCAGGAGAGTTTTGAGAAACTGAAAAAGATTCTGGCTGAAGCCCCAGTATTAATACCGGTTTAGTCCTTAACCACTTCTAAGGCATGTTTAAGGCCTTGTAGGCCCTTAAAAGGGATGATGTGTTTGTGATTAAATGGTATTTGAGTATGAATGCATAAATGTATGATTTATGTATGTTAAATGATGTGTATTGATCAGTAATACCTCGTAACCCTACTCTAGCGACGGATACGGGTTAGGGGTGTTACAAAGAAAGAATACCAATTAATAATTAGATTAAGCAAAGAAAAAAGGCGGTTAACTTCTATGTTCATGATTAACTTAGATTCAAGGGTTTTTACTGGTTAGCTAAAATAACTTAATTAATACTGTTCAGCCTATAACTAAGTCAATTGATTCACTTACCTCATTTATCTTTCCACCTGATGAATTAAATAGGACTAGGTTCAACTGGTGTTAAGTAGAATACCCTTTCAATTTCATCTACCTAAATTACTTCCTAGAGTTGCCAATTCTAGGGCTTGATCTCATTCCATAATCCAACTAACCAATTTAAAAAGCCTAAACCTAAGCTAACAACTCCCACATCAGTAAATAAACCTTCTTAGGTTTTTAGTTACTAGCCATTCTAGATGCAGAAATTCCTACACAATTACAACACATTAAATTAAATGTAAAAATAAAATAGAAGGAAAATATTTGTTCAAGAATTAGATGATTCGAGAGTTGTAATTTGATGAACGACTGTTGAACCCCACGAACGATGTTATGATTATTGATTGGAGTGAAAACAGAAATAGTAAATAGAATAACTGAAACAAAAAATTAAACTAAAAAGAAACTTGAATTGAAAATAATAAAGTATTGAACAACTAATGAAAGAAATTTAAAATCTACTCCTAAAACCCTAAACAATCCTATAAAGAACTAAAAAGAACTAAAAACGACCCCTAATTTGTTCTTTTAAGCTAATATTTATAGTTTGAATTTATTATGACCTAATTAGGTCAATTACAAGCTGCATAACAAATTAAATGAGGTTGTGCGAGCAAAAACACCCTTACAGAATTATTGAGTTAGTCAAACTAATGTCGCGACACACTATAGTCGGTGTTCCGACTTTATTGGAAGAATGTCTGGCCTTTGGGACTCATGACGAATGTCAGGACTTTACCTATTCGATGTCGTAACTTTGTCTTTAGTAGCTTACCTCGTGGATTTATGTTGGAAAATTGGCTAAATGTTGAGACTTTCTTCAATGTCGCGACTTCCTCCTTGAATGTTGTGGCATCTGCAACACCCCTAACCCATATCCGTCACTGAAATAGGGTTACAGAGCATTACCGGGGTTTACAGAATATATACAGTAAATTCATGTCAATTACTATTTATATCGTCCCTCTATTGGACCCTCGAAGCCCAATTTATGCATTAGAAACAAGTCGGGACTAATTTGGGAACTCAGAAAATTTTTTACGAAATTTTAAAATTTTTCGTATGTACAGAGGTCACACGCCTGTGAGCCACACGACCAAATGACACGCCCATGTTTTAGGCCATGTGGGCATTTGATGTGAGGCACACGACTGTCCTAGCCCGTGTAACTCTCAGACTTAGGTCGCACGGCCAAACACAAGCCCGTGTGCTGCACCGTGTGGTCAATTTTAATTTTCAAAAATTAGGTGTAGGTTTCACATGGCCAAGAAACACACCCGTGTGCTAGGCCGTGTGTCACACATGGCTGAGACACACGCCCATGTCTTTGCCCGTGTGCTCAATTTTGAGCATATTGTTTCTCAATTTTAAGGATGTAGGGGACACACGGCCAAACCACATGCTTGTGCGCATGGCTGTGTGTCACACACGGTCTAGACACACGCCCGTGTGTTTACCCGTGTGGACAAAATAAGGCCATTTCCTAGTCTTATTTCTCACCCAAATTGCCATCAACCTAACAACAACATTTGAATACATTTACCAACCAATCCAAAATATATAATTCAAACTAGTATTCAAGTTATATAAATGACATTTTTGCTCACACTTTCAAGTATTCATCTTATCCTTTTCTAATCATATTCTTACCCAAGTGTAGTTATATCTAAGTTACTAATCCAAACATACTCACATACCAATCATGATATAACTTCATGCATAAATATATTAAATATATTATCACTAGCCATTCCAATGGCTAAATACAACCAAAACATTTATATACCCTTACTTGTCACCATTAGCCTATACATGCCATTATACCATAGTAAGTTTCCTATTTATACCAAAATGAGCTTGTAGATAGTGTGATGATACTCCGACCGATCTCCAACCTTTACGAGCTTCCGAGTACTATAAAACAGAAGAAAGAAAACCTAGTAAACATTTAATGCTTAGTAAGTTCGTATAACAGGAATTTCACATACCAATCATGTTCATTTTAAATAAGCATAATAATAACATGCATCCCAACAAATTAGCCATTTACCTAATCACATACACTCAATCAAGCAAGTTAGTCATAAATTTTCTAAGTACTTTTCAAGTAATAATGATGAGCTCATCAGGTGATAACTTTCATATACATAATCCTTTCATCTCATATTTTCACATAACTCATTCATTTCCATAGCAAGTCATCTCAAGTTCAGTTTAGACATGTTAAAACTTTACCTATTGAATTTATTTGAAATATTGATGGATACATTAGTAGTACACTCAAAGTGTACAAAACTGTACATCTGTCAATTCGTATTCAGGGGTACCCAACTAGGGCATATAATAAGGAAGCACTCTCTCGAGCCATGTAACAAGATGGTCATGTGAGCCATGTATCAGGAAGCTTATCCGGGCTAAACAGGAAACTCATAAAAGTTTTAATCAGGAAGCTCATTGACCTTAACAGGTAACTTTGAAGAGTTACTATCAATGAGCTCCAGATAGCCATTTAACAGGAAGTTCAAGCGAGCTATAACAAGACACTCATAAAGAGCTGCGTTTGTGTCTGAATCATATGCAAGATCACAACCGATCATAAATAGGACGCTCACAATGTAACAGTCCGGTTTATACCCTAGTCGGAACAGTGGTTTCGGGACCACGAATCCAAGTCCAAAATGTTTTTTAAATATTATATTCTGTGCTAAATATATGTAATTTTTTAATATGTGAAAGTTTCGTATAAAAACTTTGATCGTTTGTGTGCTTAATTTGACAAAAAAACTTAATCGCATAAAGTGCAAAAGTTGCATACTATAGTGAAAAGTGTTAAAATGATAGTGGCTTGTTAATATGAGGTATTAAAAGGGCAAATAGCCCATTATTAAGGTGAGTGGACGGCATATGTCTAAAATAACCTTATATATATATGATAATTTTATTATAATGAAAGGTTATTTTTGTACTTTAGTAATTAAGTTAATTATAATAAAAACAAAGCTTAAAATAAGTAATGTTCATCATCTTCCTATCACCGAAAATAAGAAAGAAAGAAAAGGGTGTGAGCTTGTTACATTCGGCTATATTTCAAGCTTAAATCGGGTATGTGTTCTTAATCGGTTTTCGATAATTTTTACGTTTTTGTAATCGTTGCTTCGTCTACTATCAAACCCATGTTTCAATTTTGTGTATTGGTGATGTTTGTAAGTTATGCCATTGATGTTATGTTGAGCTTTGTGATGCTTTAAGGTGTTAAATGATATATTGGTGGTAGATGAATATGTTTCATTCTTGAAGTTTTGATGAATTTAGCTAAATAGGGCTAAATTGAGAAAATGGCAAATTGAGGGACTAATTTGTGAATTTGATGGAAAGTATGGACTTGTATGAAATGTATATATATTCGGCCAAGCTTATGTATAAGTGGATTTTGTGAATTTGATGTTTTGAGAAAAATGGACTAAATTGCTAAATTGTGCAAATATGAGGTTTATTTTGTAAATAGCCCTAAATGTGTGTCTTTGGATTGAATTGAATGAACTAGTGAATAAAAGGGTTAATTCTCCATATGTTTAGATCAAGAACCAAGGAAAACGGATTTAGATCGCAAGAAAGCGAAAGTTATCGTGTAGCCATTTTCTATTTCGATAAACCGAATCCGAGGTAAGTCACTATACAAATAAATGAATATGTATGCAATTGTAATTGTTCATATGTTTAATGATGATAATGAATGCTTATGAGAAATTCTGTAATTGAATTCTGAGATAAGTTTGGTATATTGACTAAGTTTGAAAAGCCTCGAACCTTGATAGAGGTGTCTGTTCTATTTTATCATGTAAGACCACGTATGGGACGTTGGCATTGATTTGAGATTCGTGTAAGACCCTGTCCGAGATAGTGGCATCGATATCTGATTATGTGTAAGACCACGTCTGGGACGTTGGTATCAATATAAACTTTACGTATAAGACCACGTCTAGGACGTTGGCATCATTATGACACTTACGTGTAAGACCATGTCTGGGACATCGGCATCGTTTTGATTCGTATAAGACCATGTCTGGGACAGTGGCATCGATATTCGAGTGCATGTAAGACCTCGTCTGGGACGTTGGCATTGTCCAAAGGCTTAATTTTTCCTCGTAGACGATTGGGCAACCCGCATACGTTTCGACTCACCCCGAGCCGGTTCGTATCAATATGGAATTGATGATATGTTGTATAAGGTTTTGGTGAAATGAGATATGTGTTTATATGATCTTTGGATTGGGAATATGGCTAATGTGGTCAAAAGTGTATGAATCAAAGCGAATATATGCATTTTATGCTAAGTTGTTGTATATTGACTTACTAAGCTTTTGGAAAGCTTACTCTGTGTGTGTTTAATCTGTTTTATAGGTCGTCAAAGCTACTGAAGGCTCGGGACCATCTTTGATCATCATCACACTATAGAACTTATTTTGGTACGTTTTGATATTATATAAAGTTAGATATGGCATGTATAGGCTAGTATTTTGGTATAAATAGTTATGTGATCTTAGCCATGTGATTGGCTATTTAAGAGTTGAAACTTTGCTTAAATGAATGTGTTATAGAATGTATCTTTTGGTATGATGAAAGAATGTGGAATGGCCAAGTTTGAATGAGAAAATGCATGAATTAGTCTCGTAATGATATGAGTTTTAATCCTTGAGATTTCCATAGTTGGGATTGGTTTTGAATGTAAAGTTTGAATGGTTATTTTGGTATGCTTTTGATGGTTTTATGTGCAGGAAATATCTTGTTGAATATGGCTTGTAGGTATGACCCTTTGTGGGTGGCATTTTGGCCTTGTAAATGGCCTATAATGTCACACGGTTGTGGCACACGGGCGTGCCTAACGAGCGTGGGTAAATTGTGGGATGTAGTTTACCATCACACGGCCTCGACACGGACATGTCATCTGGCCGTGGTGTGCAAGTCAGAAGCTAACATAAAAATACACGGCCTTGACACGAGCGTGCTTGGTGGCCATGGTGGGGAAGTCAGTATATACCTAAAAGTACACGGCCATGGCACACGGGCGTGCCTAATGATCGTGTTGGTATAGTCAGTATAAACACGGATGGTTACATGGGGGTGTATAGAAGCCGTGGAGGGCACACGGCCTCCTCCCTCTCCCCTGTATTTTAGAAAAGTTTCAAATTTTCATGGAATTTCATATGTGTTTCAGTTTAGTCCCGACTCGATTTATAAGTATGATTAAGCTCTCGAGGACCCGATTAAGGGACATTATGTCTGAGAATGATGTTTGAATATATGATTTTGCTTGTGAATGTTTCCGATCTGTCCGATAGCGCTCTAAACCTTAATCCAGCAACAGACTCGAGATAGGGGTGTTACATTTGATTGGTATCAGAGCTACAGTTTAGCCAATTCTCGGACTAACGTAGCATGTCAGAGTCTAGCTATACATGCCATATATCTGAATTGTGATAGTGTGATGAATTCTGAAGTATAAATGTGATTTTCGTATAGTAATGGATCCCGAAAGAGCTGTAGCTAACGACGTAGAAAGTAATGCGCCTGCTCCCGCACAAGGGACAGTGCCCTCTGAATCGAGACCGGCTAAGAGGGGTCAAGAGGGAGAAGCTAAACAAGCTTTCTTCCAGATGATGAGTGAGTGGTTCACTCAGTTTGTAAAGAATAACCCGACTATTTCACAACCCCTGCCATCGGTTAATCCTCGTCAGACTGTAGTTGTGCCACCAGTTATACATTAGAATCTGTTGAATAAGCCTCATGTTGACAAGATCCGTAAGTATGGGGCAGAAGAATTCTGAGCTACTAAAGATGATAATGCTGAAAAGGCCGAGTTCTGGATTGAAAATACTATCCGTGTATTCGATGAAATGTCTCTACTCCAGAAGAATGTATAAAATGTGTTGTATCATTACTCCGAGATACAACATATCAATGGTGGAAAACTCTGATTTCTGTTGTTCCGAAAGAACGAGTCACATGGGATTTCTTTCAGATCGAGTTTCGGAAGAAATATATCAGTGAGAGATTCATTGATTAGAAACGAAAGGAATTTCTGGAACTAAAGCAGGGTCATATGTCTGTTTCAGAATATGAACGAGAATTTGTGAGACTGAGTCAGTATGCTCAAGAATGTATATCATCTAAAGCTATAATGTGCAAAAGGTTCGAAGATGGCCTTAATGAAGACATTCATCTGTTAGTCAGGATTTTGGAAATAAAGGAGTTTGTTGTACTCGTTGATAGAGCTTGTAAAGCTGAGGCACTCGGGAAAGATAAGAGAAAAGCTAAATTTGAAGCCTGTGATATAAGAGAAAGATTTCCAAGCAAATCATTTCAGTCATCTTCGAAGAAATTCAGAGATAACAGAGTCATTCCAGAGATAATATGGGACATGCGAATAGAAATCAATCTAGACCGCAAATGAGTTCTAAAACTCCAGCAACTTCAGTGGCCAGTGTTGATAATGTTCACTGTAGATTAAACGACAGAGCTTGCTTTAGATGTGGATCGTTGATCATTTTATACGTGACTGCCCTAAGTCTGTCGAACCAGAGACTGTTCAGAATTTGAGATCTAATAATGCTCCTGTGAGAGGTAGGCCATCGAAAAATGTCAGAAATGTTAGTTGTAATCAGAGAACTACGAGAGATAATGTAGTCAGATCCAAAGCTAGAGCGCCAACCAGAGCATATGCTATCCGAGCTCGAGAAGAAGCTTTGTCACCAGATGTTATAACGGGTACTTTTACTTTTTATGATACTTCTGTGATTGCTTTGATAGACCTTGGTTCTACGCATTCATATATTTGCATGAATTTAGTATTCAGTAAGACTTTGCCTGTAGAGTCTATTGAGTTTGCTATAAAAGTATCGAACCCCTTAGGTAAAAGTGTCCTTGTTGACAAAGTACGCAAGAACTGTCCGTTAATGTTTCGAGATATTTGTTTCCCTGCTGATCTGATGCTCTTGCCATTTGATGAATTCGATATTATTCTGGGGATGGATTTGTTGTGAATGCATGATGCTGTTGTAAACTGTAAAAGAAAGACTATAGATTTGAGATGTCCGAATGATGAGATTGTACGAGTTGAATCTAATGATTTGAATGGATTATCTACTGTGATATCTATTTTGAAATCTTAGAGTTGTTTGAATAAGGGATATGAGGCATATTTCACTTATGTGATTGATTCAAAATTGTCTGAAAAGAAGATTGAGTCAGTGCCTATTGTCTGTGAGTTTTCTGATGTGTTTCCTGAAGAGTTACCGGGTTTACCTCCAATTCGAGAAGTTGAGTCTGGTATTGAATTGTTTCCTAGTACTACACCTATTTTGATAGCTCCGTATAAAATGGCACAAACAGAGTTAAAAGAGTTAAAGTCACAGTTACAAGAATTGACTGAGAGAGGGTTTGTTAGACCGAGTTTCTCGCCTTGGGGTGCTCCGATTTTTTTCTGAAAAAGAAAGATGGCACGATGAGGATGTGTATCGATTATTGTCAGTTGAATAAGGTGACAATAAAGAATAAATACCCGTTGCCCAGAATTGATGATTTGTTTGATCAGTTCAAAGGAGCTACTGTGGTTTCCAAGATTGATCTAAGATCGGGATATTACCTGTTGAGAGTTAAAGATTCAGATATTCCGAAGACTGCATTCAGAACGAGGTACGGGCATTACAAATTTTTAGTTATGCCATTTGGACTAACCAATGCTCCTGCTGTTTTTATAGATCTGATGAACAGAATTTTTAGACCGTCCCTAGATCGATTTGTTGTGGTATTCATAGATGACATTTTGATTTATTCTCGTGATGAGGCTGAGCATGCGGAACATTTGAAAGTTGTTTTACAAACTTTGAGAGAAAAGCAATTGTATGCGAAATTCAGCAAATGTGAGTTCTGGTTGCACGAGCCTGGACCGGATCTGGTATGTTCCTATGTTACTTTGGGAAAATAGTGTGTTTTGAAAGAAATATTGTTTTGGGTTGGGCTCGAGTAGAAAACAAAATCGTTTTATAATGAAAACCCTTTTAAATTTTAGGTGATAAAACATATAGAATACATTTAAAGTAAATTACTTAATCTTTAACTTAATAAAAATTTCGTAACATAATAAATAAAAATAGAAATAAAATAGTGCACTATGGCCTTATGGCCTTATTACATCAAGTAAATCCAAATAATTTGAGTACTTAAAAATTAATAGTCCATAAAAATAAAAACTTCATGTTGAGCATGGCCACCACAAGTTCGCCGTCCAGGTCCATTCATTATTCATCACACAAACATGGTCCCTCAACGGGGTGAGTCAACAGACTCAATGTGTACACAACACTAAATCATAATAGAATCAGGCATAACAAATTACAGATTCATATCATAGCATACAAATTATAATGCATTCCCAAACCCAAACCTAACAAGCCATCCGCTACACTCCCTCGTACCAACCTGTACACCGTGGGGACTACTAAGTCGACCCTCCTTCCGCTACACTCCATATCGCGGTCTTAGGTCACCGCATTTGTGGTCTTAGGTCACCACATTCAGATATCACGATCTTAGGTCACCGCATTCAGATTACTATGGTCTTAGGTCACCACATTCAGATACCACGGTCTTAGGTCACCGTGTTCGTGGTCTTAGGTCACCACATTCACTTCCCCTTTCAATAACCCATATGCCCCATTTTGTAATATGCATTAATATGCCAAAGTTCACATTCTTATTCTCATGTTACAAATAACATATTTCATATTCCTAGTAGGAGTAGGAAACGTACCTGAGTACTTAGTACCATAACATGGTACCTTAGCCACTTTCTTATTCTTAATATCACATATTTTAATTAGACATAGCCATAAAACTTATTAAGAATTATTGTGGGGTACACACCTGATTCGCTTAGCAAATTCCTTGAGATCTCGTAATCTGATCTACCGCTTAGATCCTTAATCCCTACATTTGATTAATCACTTACTAATTTAATAAAAAGCCATTCGGCCATAAATCCAAATCCTAGTAGGATTAGTATACTAAAACTTACCTTGTTGCCGATTGACTTAAGAATCAAGTCCCGAATTGAATCCTTGCTTCCTCATCGTTTGTCGAAAACCCTATAGACACATGTTAGAGTTTAATTTAACATTAAACATAATGAATGGCCTTTGGCCGAATCTTATAGTTTCTTACCTTGAATCTTAGAAATCCCGAAACCTTCCTCCTTGTAGTCGACAGTCACAAAATCCCGAAGTTTTCCTTCAAAGTTTCGGCCAACATGAATATGTCATTAAAACCTTGCCTTTTGTTTTTAAAGAAGAAAGAAAATAATCATAATAGATCCTTACCCTTTTATATGGAAATCAAGCAACACCCTTTGATCTACGAAAATATTCGGCTATGGCTTAGATGTGTATCACCAAATTTGGTTTCCTTGAATAATTGGCTAGGGTTTTCTTTGGGGTTTAAACCGATGGATTGGAAAGAAAAGAAGAAGAAAAAGAATAAAGGATGAGAGGAAACTTGTGATTTTGTCGAGAAAAGAATTTGGGGAAGATGACAAGAGAATTTTGCAGAGGCTTACTTGGAGAGAAAAAAAATTGTAAAATGCCTCACTTTTCCTCCTATTGCCGAATTTACTAGGCCAAGAGTCCCTTTCTTGTCCATCATTCTTTTATTTGATAACTTTATCTCCTTAATTTAAAATAATTAAAGAATAATCCTTTATTATCTCCTTGAAAAATAATCTAAAATAAAAATCCATTATTTATCCTTATTAGTCAAAATTTAAAGAGAATAAAACTCTTCTTTTTAAACACCTTGTCCTTGTCCACCTCACTTCTTCTGGAAGCAAAATAAAATTTCTTTTATTTGCTTTCCCTGTGACTCGAACTCAGGCCCAATCCCTTGCATGTGGCACCATTTCCAGAGGCCCTAAGTGGCATCTCCAGTGCCACTTTTCCAAGCTTTGTTTGCGTGTCAAATTTCACATACTTTTTCTCTTAAGGCCACATTGCCTTAATTTCCTCTTTTAAACGTTAAAACTCGACATTTCTAAGTCATTTCTAAGTTTCCAAAAATTTTCGTTTGCCTCTTTAAACTTGACATTTCCTTACATTTCCAAGTTTCCAGAAATGTTAACTTTCCACTTTTGAATCATTTCCAAATCATTTCGGGTTTCCAAAATGTTCATTTCTAAATCATTTCCATGAATTTCTAGGTTTCCAAAAATGTCAAAAATTTATTCGCAATACATAAGACATGTCATTTCGTACAATTAAACGAAAATGCATAGGCCCTTTCCAGGATGTTACAGTTCTACCCCCTTAAAATAATTTCGTCCTCGAAATTTCCTAACTAAAATAATTGAGGGTATTGCTGTCACATTGCTTCTTCTGGTTCCCACGAAGCTTCCTCCGATCCATGGTTGCGCCATAATACCTTGACTAGGGGAACCGACTTTCTTCGCAGCACTTTCATATCACGTTCCAATATCTGAATCGGCTCTTCCTCATAGGATAAGTCTGGCCTTAGCTCTACTTCTTCAACTGGTACCACATGAGATGGATCTGATCGGTAGCGACGTAGCATGGATACATAGAATACGTCGTGCATCTGTTGCAACTCTGGTGGCAACTCTAACTGGTATGCCACTGGTCCAACTCGCTTCAGTACTCGATAGGGCCCTATAAACCTTGGTCTTAACTTCCCTTTGCGACCAAACCTCATCACCTTCTCCCAAGGCGAGACCTTCAGAAACACTTGGTCTCCATCTTCAAACTCTATTTCCTTCTGCTTGAGGTCTGTGTACGACTTCTGCCTATTAGAGGCTTCCTTTAACCGTGCTCGGATTATCTCTACCTTCTCTTCAGTTTCAGCCACTAACTCTAGACCCAAAACTCGACGTTCTCCTAACTAAGTCCAACAAGTAGGAGTTCGACACTTCCGACCATACAATGCTTCATATGGTGCCATCCGAATGCTAGCCTGATAGCTGTTGTTGTAGGCAAACTCAGCTAAAGGCAAGTAGTCTTCCCAACTTCCTCAGAAATCCATTACACAGCCTCTCAACATATCCCCCAACACTTGTATAACCCGTTCAGACTGCCCGTCTGATTGTGGATGAAAAGCCGTAGTGAAGTCTAACTTAGTGCCTATAGCTTGATGAAGTGCCCTCCAAAACCGAGACGTAAACCTAGGGTCTCTATCGGAGATGATCGATACCGGTACCCCATGTTACCTCACAATTTCTGCCACATATAACTCGGCTAACTTCTGAAGAGAATAGTCAACTCTTACCGGAATGAAGTGCGTAGACTTGGTCAAATGGTCCACTATCACCCATACCGAGTCTTTCTTAGTAGGCGTAAGGGGAAGCCCACTAACGAAGTCCATGGTAATTCTCTCCCACTTCCACTGCAGAATCTCAATTGGTTGAAGCAATCCCGATAGAGTTTGGTGTTCAGCCTTAACTTGCTGGCACATCAGACATTTCCCCACGAACTCAGTAACTTCCCGTTTAAGATCAGACCACCAAAATTGTTCCCTTAGATCTCTATACAGCTTAATGCCTCCGGGATGCATAGCATAAGGCTACTATGCGCCTCCCGAATAATCCTTTGTCTTAACTCCTCGTCTCTCAAAGATCTGAGACTTTTCCCCTTGTAGCACAATACTCCTTCATCATTAATGCCATAGTCCTTTAATTCTCCGTGCTGTACTTGCTGTAACTTAGCACTTAGGTCCTTATCAGCCAACTGTCCCTTTTCACCTCATTCAGCCATGTGGGCTTGACTTATAATTCTGCCAACAGGCTTCCGTCATCATATAAACTTAAGTGAGCGAACATAGCCCTTAGATCTGACACAACCTTCCGACTTAGGGCATCAGCCACTACATTTTCCATGCCCGGGTGGTACTCTATCGAGCAATCATAATCCTTCAATAACTCCACCCACCTTCACTGCCTCAAGTTCAACTCCTTCTGAGTCAACAGATACTTAAGGCTCTTGTGGTCTGTGTAGATCACTGACCTTTCTCCATAGAGATAGTGCCTCCACACCTTAAGGGCAAAAACCACCGTTGCCAATTCCAAGTCATGAGTTGGGTAGTTAACCTCATGAGGCCTTAGTTGCCAAGACGCATACGCGACCACTTTTCCATCTTGCATTAGGACACATCCTAATCTCGTATGCGAAGCGTCACAGTACACCACAAAATCCTTTCCTGCCTCCGGCTGAATTAACACTGGAGCCTCCGTCAACACCTTCTTAAGCTTTTCAAAGCTCTTCTGTTGCTTATCTGTCCATTCAAAGGGTACTTCCTTCCTTAGCAACCTTGTCAAAGGCGCGGCTGTTGACGAGAACCCTTTCACAAACCTTCTGTAATAGCCTGCCAAACCTAAGAAACTTCGGATCTCAGCCACGGACCTAGGTGGTTTTCAATCCAACACTGCTTTCGATCTTCCTAGGGTCCACTCTTATTCCTTCTGCGGATACCACATGCCCTAAGAATGCCACCTCCTTAAGCCAAAATTCACACTTGCTGAATTTGGCATAGAGCTTCCTCTCCCTTAACACTTGCAGCACAACCCGTAGGTGTTCATCATGCTCTTCTTCAGACTTGGAGTACAGCAAAATATCGTCGATGAATACCACGACTAACCTATCCAAGTAAGGTTGGAAAACTCGGTTCATATATCCATGAACGCGGCTAGAGCGTTCGTCAACCCAAATGGCATTACTACAAACTCAAAATGGCCGTATCGTGTCTTAAAAGCGGTCTTATGGATATCTGCCTCCTTCACCTTCAACTGATGATATCCCGACCTTAAGTCTATCTTCAAGAATACCGTGGCCCCCTTCAGCTGATCGAACAAGTCATCGATCCTTGGCAAAGGATACTTGTTCTTAATGGTCAACTTATTCAACTGACGGTAATCTATGCACATCCGCATAGTTCCGTCCTTCTTCTTTACAAACAGGACTGGTGCTCCCTATGGAGACACACTGGGTCAAATGAACCCACGATCCAACAATTCTTGGATTTGAACCTTGAGCTCAACCAACTCCTTTGGTGCCATTCGGTACGGGGCAATTGAAACAGGAGCTGTTCCCGGTAGCAAGTCTAATCCAAATTCCACCTCCCTATCTGAGGGTATTCCTGGTAATTCCTCTGGAAACACATCTTCAAAGTCCCTTACCGTTCTAACTCCACTAACACCTTCTTCCTTTCCACCCAACGCACTTACAAAGGCTAAGAACGCCTTACACCCTTTCCTAACCATTTTTTCTCACCACAACGCGAAACTACGTGGGGACGGTGTAGTTTCTTCTTTCTGTGATCATTACTACTACTTCATCCTTCGGAGTCCTTAGTTCCATTCGTTTAGCCGCACAATCCAATACGGCTCGGGCCTCTACTAGCCAGTCCATTCCAAGTATAAGTTCAAACTCCCCAAAGGGCAGTTCCATTAAGTCACCAGAAAGTTCACTCCACCGAATCTCTAGGGTACATTCGAAAGATCTTATCTACCACTACGAGTTTGGCCTAATAGGCTTACTTGAGTCATCTGCCTATCAGAAAGTTCAGAGTCTAGGCCTAGTGTTTCCACTACACTACATGCAACATAAGAATGGGTCGAGCCCAGATCAATTAAGGCATAATAAGGCTTGCCATAAATAAAGAACGTATGCGATTATAACATCCCGCGTCTCTATATCTTCCTCCGGCGAACCGCATAAACCAAACCCGGTTGCCTTGCCTCTCAAGATTAGCAAAGACCTCTCGCCTCGTGTTCCACGACCTCTGCCCGGCACCATTACCTTTGTTACTCGAACCACAACCTCGTTGAGGCTGTTGTCCTCCTCTACCATCCTGACTAACATTCTGAGCTGCTGGTCGACTTTCGTCTAATGCCTTAGGACAATCCTTGATCACATGGTCCTTGGACCCACACCTAAAACATCCTCCTGTCTTCTTCCAGCACTCTCCTAGGTGCTTCTTTCCACACAAATCACAAGGACGATTCTGCCCTCCTGAACCAACTTGCTGACCTCGCGGCCCATCAACTCTAGGCCTCTTATGAACCTTTCCAAACGATCCAAAGAAGCACCTTTCTAGTCGTCTATCTATTTATCCAGGAAGCACGAAAATGTATCAGGATTCGAAATGACACTACTGGTGGTCTGGTATGAAACGGGACATTTCTGACTTTATTTCAAAATGTTTAGTTTGTCAGCAAGTGAATGCTGAACATCAAGTTCCGTTTGGGTTGTTGCAACCAATTCTGATTCTTGAGTGGAAATGGGATAAAGTAACCATGGACTTTGTTTCTGGTTTACCTCAGACTCTGAGAAAGAAAGATGCGATATGGGTCGTGGTTGATAGATTAACGAAATCTGCCCATTTTATTTCAGTAAGATCTGATTTATCACTTGACAGGTTAGCCGAGCTCTATATTTCTGAGATGGTGATCCAAGGTTTACATTAAGATTCTGGAAGAAATTGCAGGACACTTTAGGCACGAAACTCCATTTCAGTACAGCTTTTCATCCGCAAACCGATGGCCAATCTGAGCAGATTATTCAGATTCTTGAAGACATGTTAAGATACTGCATACTAGAGTTTAATGGTTCATGGGAAAAGTATCTGCCCTTGATTGAATTTGCATACAATAATAGTTTTCAGTTGAGCATCAAAATGGCACCTTATGAAGCTTTATACAGACAAAAATGTCGTACACCTTTGTATTGGACTGAACTCAGTAAGAAGAAGCTACATGGGGTTGATTTGATAAAAGATTCAGAGCAGAAAGTGAAATTGATCCGAGATTGTTTGAAAGCAGCATCTGATCGTCAGAAGTCTATTACTGACTTGAAACGTAAAGATATAGAATTTGAAATTGGCGATAAAGTATTTTTGAAATTGTCTCCATGGAAGAGAGTGCTTCGATTTGGTTGTAAAGGCAAATTAAGTCCAAGGTTCATCAGACCGTATGAGATCATTGAACGTGTCGGGCCTGTTGCATATAAATTGAAGTTACCTTCTAAATTAAAAAAGATACACAACGTATTTCATGTTCCGATGCTCAGTAAATACCGATCTGATCCGTCACATGTGATTGCCCCATCTAAAATTGAAATCCGATCTGATATGACATACGAAGAGGAACTGATTCGTATCCTAGCTCGTGAAGTGAAAGAGTTGAGAAACAAAAGAATTCCGTTAGTGAAAGTACTGTGGAATCGACACGGAATAGAAGAGGCTACGTGGGAGCCTGAAGATTCAGTGAGACAACAATATCCGAATTTGTTTAACGGTAAGATTTTCGGGGACAAAAATCCCTAAAGGGGGGAGAATTGTAACAGTCCGATTTATACCCTAGTCAGAACAGTGGTTTCAGGACCATGAATCTGAGTCCAAAATTTTTTTAAATATTATATACTATGCTAATTATAAGTGATTTTTTAATGTGTGAAAGCTTCGTATAAAAATTTGATCGTTTGTGTGCTTAATTTGACAAAAAGGACTTAATCGCGTAAAGTGCAAAAGTTGCATACTATAGTGAAAAGTGCTAAAATGATAGTGGCTTGTTAATATGAGGTATTAAAAGGGCAAATAGCCCATTATTAAGGTCAGTGGACGGCATATGTCTAAAATAACCTTATATTTATATGATAATTTTATTATAATGAAAGGTTATTTTTGTACTTTAGTAATTAAGTTAATTATAATAAAAACAAAGATTAAAATAAGTAAATTTCATCATCTTCCTATCACCGAAAATAAGAAAGAAAGAAAAAGGTCTGAGCTTGTTACATTCGGCCATATTTCAAGCTTAAATAGGGTATGTGTTCTTAGTCGGTTTTCGATAATTTTTACGTTTTTGTAATCGTTGCTTCGTCTACTATCAAACCAATATTTCAATTTTGTGTATTGGTGATGTTTGTAAGTTATGCCATTGATGCTATGTTGAGCTTTGTGAAGCTTTAAGGTGTTAAATGATATATTGGTGGTAGATGAATATGTTTCATTCTTGAAGTTTTGATGAATTTAGCTAAATAGGGCTAAATTGAGAAAATGGCAAATTGAGGTACTAATTTGTGAATTTGATGGAAAGTATGGACTTGTATGAAATGTATATATATTCGGCCAAGCTTATGTATAAGTGGATTTTGTGAATTTGATGTTTTGAGAAAAATAGACTAAATTGCTAAATTGTGCAAATATGAGGTTTATTTTGTAAATAGCCCTAAATGTGTGTCTTTGGATTGAATTGAATGAACTAGTGAATAAAAGGGTTAATTCTGAATATGTTTAGATCAAGAACCGGGGAAAACAGATTTAGATCGTGGGAAAGCGAAAGTTATCGAGTAGCCGTTTTCTATTTCGATAAACCAAATCCGAGGTAAGTCACTATACAAATAAATGAATATGTATGCAATTGTAATTGTTCATATGTTTAATGATGATAATGAATGCTTATGAGAAATTTTGTAATTGAATTTCGAGATAAGTTCGGTATATTGACTAAGTTCGAGAAGCCTCGTACGAACCTTGATAGAGGTGTCTGTTCTGTTTTATCATGTAAGACCACGTCTGGGACGTTGGCATTGATTTGAGATTGGTGTATGACCCTGTCCGAGACAGTGGCATCGATATCTGATTATGTGTAAGACTACTCTGGGACATTGGTATCAATATAAACTTTACGTATAAGACCATGTCTGGGACGTTGGCATCATTATGACACTTACGTGTAAGACCATGTCTGGGACATCGGCATCGTTTTGATTCGTATAAGATCATGTCTGGGACAGTGGCATCGATATCCGAGTGCATGTAAGACCTCGTCTGGGACGTTGGCATTGTACGATTATTCTGAGCTTTCTAAGTATCCCATTGGATTTATTACTGTTCAACAGGCAAGTCTATGATAATAATTGCAAATCTGAGCAATGAACAAATATGTGATAGTAAATTCAATTCAGGTATGTTAATTATACACTAATTGTGTATACAACGTATGCATCAGTATGATCTTACTATAATGCTATGAATATGTGATACGAGCACGTCCGGGGCACCAACATTTTGCAAAGTGACGAAGCGCGAATTAAATGCCCCAAATGTTGAAAAAAGTTGATTTGCACCTTGGTGCATTTCCAATTGAACCGTATTAGTCCATTTGGGTTCAATTTGAGCTCACTCGAGCTCATCTCAGCTCATTGAGCTGATTGTTTTAATTTAATGTTTTAAATAAATTGCATCCTTAAATTAATTATTTCCTTCAACAAATTAATGCGGACTAATAATTTAATTATTGACTAAATTAATTTGTCCAAGCTTTAATTAATTTGTTTTCTTTCGTGCATTAGTTTGTGTCAATAAATATGTGTCACTAATTAATTTAATTAGTGATTGCCGAATTTTTGATGTCTGATTGCCATTGTAATGTGCTCATTTTATAAATTAATAAGTTAACTTAATGTGTTGCAGGTAGCATGGATTTGAGATTGATGGAAGAATAAAGAATGAATTGATGAAGGATAGCCAAACACTAAGGTGATGGATGGCTAGCATGAAATGGACCAACAAATTCAAGTGGGAATTAAATAAACTGCATTTGGAAGCATGGGGATAAAATAATCAAGCAAAACAAATTGAAAATCCTTGTCTTCTTGTGAATATGGTAGATGGCACAAGCATGATAGAAGCACCTTAAAGGAATCTTCATGCCATCTCTTATTTCCATGCATGGGAATAATCAAAAGGAATCCACCATGCCCATGCCCATATGTTTCCTACGTTGACCATGTTCCTTACCCATACTTTTATGTCTACAAGGTAAACCAATGGCACAAGCTTATAGGAGTTGAATTAAATTGTTTAATATTTGGACAGCACAAATACATGTTTGGACGGCAAAGCTTATGCTGTCAATGTGTCCACTTGGCTGCCCCAAGGCTTGGTCGAATGTTCCCTCTCCCAAAGGTGAATCCTCGTGCGCACATATGAAGATTGAAGCCCATGTGAAATTAAAATAACAAGGAATTTATTTTATTCTTCAAGCTTGAACGGCAACAAGGCACCATGTGAATTAAATAATTGAAGGGCTCTTCATGGCTTTGATAATGCATGTGGACGACAACAAATGTGAGGGAAATTAAATATGCCATATTGTAACCACGTGGGAATTATTTTTCCATAGTTGGACAACCAAGCTTCCACGGCAATTAAGAAGCATTTGTGCTAGGATTTGATTTTTAGTTCTTATGATTATGTTTCAGCCACAACAAGCTACTTTAGGCATATAAATAGCTTGTCAGTTTCAATTGTGAAAATACAGAATTTTTATGAATGAAATTTTATGAACTGTTGTTCATTTGAGTGAGTTCATCTCCTCTTCGTTTCGTACAAGTTTCGTTAGACTTATCAAGCTTGCTTGTGGCGTCTTCGACTTGTTTGAACTTATCACCAAATTCCCTTTTGGTGTGGCGTTCATCAACCTATCTTCATCTATCCATCTTAACGATATAAGAAACGAGGTGACACTGTTATATAGTGTCGAATCTTTCTTAAGTTAAGTTCGTATTTCCATTTCCATCATCGATTCCATTTATCCACCTTAAACATTATAGAACCTGGGGTGACAATCTTTAGTGTTGAATCGCTTCTCGTTTAAGTTCTTTTATCCATTTCCATCAAATTATCTTTTATCTATTTTATGTTTATTTCATTCCATCAAAACAAACCATCTTCTATTTTATTCACTTAAGCTTCCGCAAACTCATTTATATTTTCTGATTATTGTCCAAAGGCTTAATTTCTCCTTGTAGACAATTGGGCAACCCGCATACGTTTTGACTCACCCCGAGCCGGTTCGTATCAATATGGAATTGATGATATGTTGTATAAGGTTTTGGTGAAATGAGATATGTGTTTATATGATCTTTGAATTGGGAATATGGCTAATGTGGTCAAAAGTGTATGAATCAAAGCGAATATATGCATTTTATGCTATGTCATGAGTTACTAAGCTTTTGGAAAGCTTACTCTGTGTGTGTTTAATCTGTTTTATAGGTCGTCAAAGCTACTAAGGCTCGGGAGCGTCTTGGATCGTCATCACACTATAGAACTTATTTTGGTACATTTTGATATTGTATAAAGCTAGATATGGCATGTATAGGCTAGTATTTTGGTATAAATAGTTATGTGATCTTAGCCATGTGAATTGGCTATTTAAGAGTTGAAACTTTGCTTAAATGAATGTGTTATAGAATGTATCTTTTGGTATGATGAAAGAATGTGGAATGGCCAAGTTTGAATGAGAAAATGCATGAATTAGTCTCGTAATGATATGAGTTTTAATCCTTGAGATTTCCATAGTTGGGATTGGTTTTGAATGTAAAGTTTGAATGGTTATTTTGGTATGCTTTTGATGGTATTATGTGCAGGAAATATCTTGTTGAATATGGCTTGTAGGTATGACCCTTTGTGGGTGGCATTTTGGCCTTGTAAATGGCCTATAATGTCACATGATTGTGGCACACGGGCATACCTAACGACCGTGGGTAAATTGTGGGATGTAGTTTACCATCACACGGCCTCGACACGGGCGTGTCATCTGGCCGTGGTGTGCAAGTCAGTAGCTAACATAAAAATACACGGCCTCGACAGGGGCGTGCTTGGTGGCCGTGGTGGGGAAGTTAGTATATACCTAAAAGTACACGGCCATGGCACACGGGCGTGCCTAATGACTGTGTTGGTATAGTCAGTATAAACACAGATGGTTACACGGGGGTGTATAGAAGCCGTGGAGGGCACACGGTCTCCTCCCACGGGCGTGTCTTCCATGTATTTTAGAAAAGTTTCAAATTTTCATGGAATTTCATATGTGTTTCAGTTTAGTCCCAACTCGATTTATAAGTATGATTAAGGTCTCGAGAACCCGATTAAGGGACATTATGTTTGAGAATGATGTTTGAATATATGATTTTGTTTGTGAATGTTTCCAATCTGTCCGGTAACGCTCCTAACCTTAATTCGGCAACGGACTCGGGATAGGGGTGTTACACACAAAGAGTTGCGGTAGTTTGCAACACATGTAGAATCACTACCGATCAGGATACTCGCAGGAACCATATAACATGAATGCTCGAGAAGTCTTTTAACAGGATGCTCGTCCGAGCTATAATGTTCACAACATATGTAGGACTATAATCAATATGGGAAAAATACTATATCCATCGCATTTCATTATTCAAACAGGACTTATCATTTATCAAACAATATCGGGCATGTGATTAATTTCATACAGTAAACATTTATGCAATTCACACAAATACAACATTCGATTCAAACATATTAATATACATAATTAAGTTACACGAAGTTAGCTCAACACTTGTTCGTATAAGGAAATCTACTAATCTGAAACTTTTTGTTTTCCTCGATCCACTTCAGTACTAGGTCTATCCAGATCCAATTAAGCCAAGAAGGGTTGCTTGAATGTTTTTCTCTTTCCTAGGGTTTCCATGTATTTTAATTTTGGGATAAAGATGAAATAAGATTATATTAAACTGTTATCATCTTTATTTATTCTAAATTCCAATTTAGTCATTTTCTTTTTCCAATTTTCCACGGATGATTCATCAAAAATATCTACTAACTCTATTTAATGGTCTAATTGACATATAAGGACCTCAAGTTTTGAATTTTATAGCTAATTAATCCTTATAGCTACTAGAATTCAATTTTTTACATTTTATGCAATTTGGTCCTTTCCATAGTTAAACATGAAATTGATAAAATTTTCTTATCAAAATTTTCATATGTCTTTCCTGTCATAATGCAAACCATGCAATAATATTAAAAGAAATTTTCTTTATGACTCAGATTTGTGGTTTCAAAACTATTCCGATTTCATTGAAAACGGGCTGTTACAGCATCCATAGCAGTCCACTAACTCCTCAACTTAGGTTATTGTCCTCCAAACTCAATCAACTCATTAGTTCTTCTTTAGGTCCGAATTGGCCTAAAATGTCATAAAACAACATAAAAGCTCTGTAACAACCTGATTTTCAGTGGTGTTGGAAATAGTGATTTTGGGAACACAATCCCAATCAGTGAGTTCGTAAATATTATCATGCTAGTCTGAGTCCATGTTAGGTTAATAGGGACATGCATAATGTAAATGGAATAAATTATATTCATATTGATTTGATATGATGATTGGTTGATACATATACATATTCAGAATCAATTATACAAGTGTAGGGGGCCAATATGGAAACGTGACAAATCGATAAATGTAATTCAAAATTTGTATTATGAAATGAAGTAGTAATTGACATTAAATTGGCAATTGATGTATATTTGGGATAAATATGAATTGATATGATATGTGAATGAAGTTCATATGATTTAATATGAATTTGATTGAGAATTCAAATTATGAAATGAAAATAATGTTCGACATTAATTTGAAATAAGATGTATTGCGAGTAAATAGATTGTATGATATCATTAAGATAGTGAATTGATTTTTTTTTTTTTTTTTTTTTTGTGAATGATAATGAAATGGTGAATTAAGTGAATTGATTGTACTGTGATAGTTGGATGGCTCGACCGTAGTATTTTTTCTAGGAGCGCAAGGCGAGCCCCTGTCACAATAAGTAGGTAGCAAGTTTGTTTGCTCTTCAATGAAGGAATACCCTTGTGCATATTCTCTATTAGGTGCATTATTGCATCCTCCTGCATGCGCTACAATTAACTTATATTGTTGATCAATATATATGAGTGTGCGCAAGTAACACCCTATACCCGGCCCGGTTGCTGAGCCAAAATGTCAGGATGCCACACCATCGTCTCACATTACACATATTACGAATGAGCTCATTATTAAAGAAACATCTTTTATTCTACCATTCACACGAGTTTTAAGTCTAACTTGCACAAACCATTATTAATACATGATAGACATACAACAAATAGCCTTATAGCAATAGTTAAACATGCATAAGGACCATTTAGCAAACTTCCAAAGCAAGTCACGTAGGTATCGATACTAAAACTGAGGTATCAATAATTTTCTTATATGGTATCGATACTGCCTATAAAATCGGTACCAATTCAGTATTTGATAAACCGTAATAGTAACATATTTTAAGCCCACATTTAGCATGCTTTTGGATGATTTAAGCCTTGAATTGTGTAATTTGGTGCTCTTAATACTTTGTTTTCATGTTTTATACTCAGAAGAGCACTGGATGATGAAAAGAACGAGAAACGGGCCCAAAATAGAGTAAATTGGCCATATCACAAAATCAACACGGCTTGGGCCCAAGACCACACCGCTGTGCCTCCTTAATAGTCTCGAACACAGCCTGGCACGATTCACACGGGCATGTGCCTTGGGCGTGCCCCTGACGTGAGAAAGAAGAGTTTCAGTCGGATTAGGGTACTTAGAGGCAAAGAAAGCCATTCCAAGAGCCTATATATACACCCTAAAGGCCAACCTTCAGGGGGAACCTAGAGCTTTAGTCAGGGGGCATCCAGCTAGGCCAAAGAGGGCAAATTTGTGGGGATTTACTCGAAGATAGCCAGTTGATTCATCTCAAGTAGTCGGAATCATACTCAAGACGAAGGATCTCTCCTTCAATTCCTTCAAGGGGTTTTAGGGATTTCTTATGTTTTGTTTTATCTTTTCTTCTGAGATGTTTTCTTTTACTATTATGAACTAAACCCTCAGATACCTGAGGGGGAATCTTGTTATCGTTTGCTGAACTATATGATAAATATTTGACTTGTTCTTAATTATGTGTTCTCAATTCTTGTATTGATATTTTCGGGATATTACTTCAAGTATGATGTGCTTAGGTGGAGGAGCAAAAGTCCATGCCTAAGAGTAGATCTAGCATAGTTAAGCGGAGTTACTTGTGCGCCTAGAGATAGGGTGACGAAAATCTATCGGATTAGGGTCAAACCTAATATGGGAGTCCATAGATTGAGTTAATGCAATTCTAGGGGTTTTAGTTAGAAAGAGATTTCAATTAATCAACCTAGGGTTAGACGTTAGTCGCCTCGAGAGAGGGATTAATATACCTTAGGGAATCCTACGGATCAAGTCAAGTGAATAAATCGTCTGGTTCAGAGTTAGATGACAAGTGAAGTCTAGGTGGATTCTTCCTCGGGTATTGTCTTAGTCAATTGGTTTTCTCTCACAGGTATTTTCCCCCAATTTCATTCTCCTTTGTCTTAGAGTCTTTAGCTTAGTGGTTAGTTAATTTAGATTAAACAACAAATTCCCTTTATTTTAGGCTAGATAATAAAAAGAAATTTAGTATTAGTACTTTTAGTTCCTCTGGGTTCGACAATCCGATCTTGCCTTAACTATACTACTGTTCGATAGGTGCGCTTACCTCACATCGTTGTTATAGTTAGTTTCCAGGTTCGATCATTCTTTATATAAATTTTAAGACTTTGACATCGCATAAAACAACAGTCAAGTTTTTGGTGCCGTTGCCGGGGAATTGAAATATTAAGAAAGCTTAATTTTTATTACTTTAGCCATATTATATTATATTTTTATTTTTTATTCTATTTTTAACTTTACTAATTTTCCTTCTTTTTTTTTGTTCCTAGCAGGTACCTCTAGTTTATGACTAGAAGGAACCTGGCAAGAGCCCTAATTTACGATAGTGAAGATGATGTCACTGAATAATTATCAGTGGCAAGTCATGAGGACAAAACCTACTAAAGCAGCTGATGTTTTCAACCTTGATGCAGTCTGTAACACCCCATACCTGAGTCCAAGGCTAAGACTGGATACGAGACATTACCATGCTTGAACTCACTTAAACATGTACTTACGGGCTGTAAAATTTTGTTCCGAAATAGAAACTCTTCTTTCTTAGTCAAAACGTACATATCATGGGCCTATGAGGCCTTAAACACATATCCGGGAACTTTAGGAATACAATCGAGAATGTTTCCTCGAAACAGGGGTCACACGCCCATGTGGCTTGGGACACGCCCGTGTACCCCGAAGACACCCCCATGTCACCCAACCGTGGTCAACACTGACTAATTTCACACGGTCCTGACACGCCCGTGGACATAGACCGTGTGATATAGCTTGATATACTAACTTATTCACATGGCCTTGGACACATGCCCATGTTATGACCATGTGTAACAGACACGACCTAAACAAATGGCCGTGTGATTAGCCCGTGGTCTATCCTGACTTAGGGTACAAAGGTACAGGGTACGCAAGGCCTAGACACACGCCCGTGTGTCCAACTGTGTGGGCACTTAGAAGCTATTTACCAAGCCAATTGCCACCCTGAAATCAAGACCAAACTCATGCTCAAATCAACAACTCAATTTAATAAATCTAACATGAACAAGGATGCATACTTCTTTGATAAAAAAAATCATACATACTTAATAATTCATGACCAATCTCTTTGGCCATATACAAAAAGAATACTAAGCTTGATAGCCAACACTTTGGCTAATTTTAATACACATTCTCAAAATGAAATGCTTCCTATACATGCCATACTTAATATAAACACTTGGCTATACCAAAATATCAATTGATAGTGTGCTCCAAGCTCCGATGATGATGATCCACGAGATTAGCTTGGCGAGACTACATAGGAAGAAAGAATTAAAGACGTAAGCATTTAGCTTAGTAAGTTTGCATATAATGCACATAGCAACATACTTGCCTAATATAAACCATTTGACATAAACAATAGTATCATAAATTTTAGCTATAAAGCTTACTTACTCATGCTGATTCTTACATATCTCATGACACTTACTAGTCTCATGCTCGTGAGGTAAACAAGATACCTGTATCACTTGATCACATAGATTAGCATACTTTACTATAATAATCATAATCTCTAATTCATCATTCATAACATGAATAATACTCATTTACAACTTAATAATAGCTTTGCTTACTTAATATTCTTGCTATATCATTTAAGCTTTACTTATGTAAGCTTTACTCTTTTAAGCTTTACTCATGTAAGCTTTACCCTTTTAAGCTTTACTCATTTAAGCTTTACTTATTTGCCCGATGAATTTCCATGAATAACCAAGGATATTGAATCTTATCCCACATAACTCAATGCCAAAGCCATATCCTCGATATGGTTTTACATGGGATCTCTCATCTTATTATTGATGCCATGTCTTGACATGGACCTACTCAAAGTCTTCCTTGTGTGTTCCCTTGGGAACTTACCATTGCCATGTCTTGACATGGTCTTACTTGGTATCTCTACTCATGAACTGGTCATGTAACAGCCCGATTTAGGGCCTAGTCAGAATAGTGGTGCGTGACCATGAATTCGAGGTGAATTTATGAGTTTTTAAAAGTTTCTGCCATGTTTGCATGCTAGTATGAATGTTTCATGAAGCAATTTTATTAAATTGTGGTGGATTGGTCCAAAAGGACTAAATTGCAAAAGTTGCAAAATATGATTTTCTAGAAGCTTTTTGTATGAAATAGTTTTAAAAAAGTAATTAGAAGTTCTTAAATAGCAATTTTTCCAAAAATAAAATTTTGGACAAAATTGGCCTTGAGATGGTGTAATAGAAATTTTTAAGCGGAAGGGCATTTTGGTCATTTTCCTAATAAGTGATTAAAATAGGAAAAAGATGAGAAAAATTCACTCATCTTCTTCCTTGTTGCTGCCGAAAAAGTGGAGACACCATAGCTAGGGTTCTTCATTTTTTTCAAGCTTGCTAGTAAGTTCATCTTAGTCCCGTTTTTGATATTCTTCGTATTTTCGAAGTTCTCGTATTATGAATTAGCTATTTTTAGCTATTAAATGAGCTAAGATGCATGTTCAAAAATTTAGCCATAAATGACATGCATGCTAAACGATGTTTTATGGGAGTTTATGAGAGTTTGATGTTAGATAAACATCTTTTTCCTGATGAATTTCATGAAAAATGATAGTATGGACCATTTTGTAAAAAGTTATAAAATTGGTCATACCTATTAGAAATAGAGAGTATTGATGATTGCTATAGTAGAGAAAATGATTCAGCTAAGCATGATGTTTAAGAAAGTTGCATGAAAATCATTTTACGAGCCTAAGGGCAAAAGTACAAAAATGAGAAAGTATAGGGGCAAATTAGTAATTTTTCCAAAGTATAAGTTATGAGTCAATTTAGTCAATATGATTATTAAATGATCCATTTATGATTAAATGTGCCATCAATTGCAGACGATTTGTCAAGGGGTTTTCCATGATTGCAACTGCTATGACTAAATTGTTACAGAAAAATGTGAAGTTTGAGTCGACAGAAAGATGCCAACAAAGTTTCGAAAAACTAAAGACAATGTTGACAGAAGCTCCAGTTTTAGTACAACCCGAGTCAGGGAAAGAATTCATAATTTACAGTGATGCATCTTTAAATGGATTAGGGTGTGTACTCATGCAAAAAGGCAAGGTGATTGCTTATGCCTCCAGACAGTTGAAGCCTCATGAGAAAAATTATCCGACGCATGATTTAGAGTTGGCTGCCATAGTCTTCACTTTGAAGATTTGGAGACACCATTTATATGGTGAAAAATGTCAGATTTTTACTGATCATAAAAGTCTGAAGTATTTGATGACGTAGAAAGAGCTGAACTTAAGACAACGGAGATGGTTAGAATTGATAAAAGATTATGAGTTGGTCATCGATTACCATCCAGGAAAGGCGAATGTGGTCACAGATGCTTTGAGTAGGAAGTCCCTTTTTGCTTTAAGAGCATTGAATTCAAGAATGATTTTATCCGACGATGGTTCTAATTTAGCTGAGTTGAGAGCTAGACCAATGTTTCTTTAAAAGATCTTAGAGGCTCAGAAAGAAGATAGTGAAGTGCAATTCAAGAAAGCTCAGTGCGAGTCAGATGCTGAATCTAACTTTCGGACTAATTCTGATGGATACTTGATGTTTAGACACAGAATCTGTGTACCGAGAAAAGAGGAGCTTATTCAGAGAATTTTACATGAAGCACATAACGTATGTTTATCTGTACATCCGGGCAGTACTAAGATGTATAATTATTTGAAGCAACGATTTTGGTAGCCGAAAATGAAGAAAGACATTTCAGAGTTTGTTTCCAAGTGCATGATTTGCCCGACCAAGTAAATTTGAACATCAAGTACCTTCAGGTTACTTCAGCCCATCTTGGTTCCCAGAGGAAATGGAACCATATTACTATGGATTTTGTAATGAGTTTCATCGATGTCACCAAGTAAGAAAGATGCTATATGGGTTGTAGTTGATAGACTCACTAAGTCAGCCCATTTTATACCCGTACGAGGGGATTACTCACTTGACAAGTTGGAAAACTTGTATGTTTCAAAAATAGTAAGGCTTCACGGAATTCCCTTATCGATCATATCGGATAGAGATCCAAGATTCACATCCAGATTCTGGATGAAGCTGTAGGAAGCCTTGGGTACAAAGTTAAACTTTAGCACGGCTTTTCATCCTCAAACTGACGGACAGTCAGAAAGAGTAATTCAAATACTAGAGGATATGCTCCGGTGTTGTGTTCTTGAATTTCAAGGCAGTTGGGAAAAGTTTCTCCCATTAATAGAATTTGCTTACAATAATAGCTTTCAGTCGAGCTTAAAGATGGCACCTTATGAGGCTCTATATGGGCGTCAGTGCAGAACGCCTTTATTTTGGACTGAACTTAAAGAAAATCAAATTCACGAGGTTGATTTTGTTAGAGAAGCTGAAGAGAAAGTTAAAGTGATACGAGAATGTTTGAAAGCTGCATCAGATAGACAGAAATCCTATTCGGATTTAAAAAGAAAAGAAATAGAGTATCAAGTCGGGGATAAAGTTTTCTTGAAAGGGTCACCTTGGAGAAAAGTACTTAGATTTGGTCGGAAAGGCAAGTTAAGCCCACGTTTCATTGGACCTTATGAGATTATTGAGAGAGTTGGACCGGTAGCTTATCGTTTGGCTTTGCCATCAGAATTAGAAACGATACATGATGTGTTTCACGTGTCAATGTTGCGACGCTACAGGTCAGACCCTTCACATGTGATTACCCCATCAGAGATAGAGATTCATCCCGACATGACTTACAGTGAAGTGCTAGTCAAAATTTTGGCTCGGGAAGTCAAACAATTGAGAAATAAAAGTATTGCCTTAGTGAAAGTATTGTGGCAAAAACATGGGATAGAGGAAATTATGTGGGAAACAGAAGAGAATATGAGCAACCAGTATCCAAACCTTTTTGCTGGTAAGATTTTCGAGGACGAAAATCCCTAAGTGAGGGAGAATTGTAACAGCCCGATTTAGGGCCTAGTCGGAATAGTGGTGCGAGACCATGAATTCGAGGTGAATTTATAAGTTATTAAAAGTTTATGCCATGTTTGTATGCTAGTATGAATGTTTCATGAAGCAATTTTATTAAATTGTGGTGGATTGGTCCAAAATGACTAAATTGCAAAAGTTGCAAAATATGATTTTCTAGAAGCTTTTTGTATGAAATAGCTTTAGAATAGTAATTAGAAGTCCTTAAATAGCAATTTTTCCAAAAATATAATTTTGGACAAAATTGGCCTTGAGATGGTGTAATAGAAATTTTTAAGAGGAAGGGCATATTAGTCATTTGCCTAATAAGTGACTAAAATAGGAAAAAGATGAGAAAAATTCACTCATCTTCTTCCTTGTTGCTACCGAAAAAGTGGAGACACCATAGCTAAGGTTCTTCATTTTTTTCAAGCTTGCTAGTAAGTTCATCTTAGTCCCGTTTTTGATATTCTTTGTATTTTCGAAGTTCTCGTATTATGAATTAGCTATTTTTAGCTATTAAATGAGCTAAGATGCATGTTCAAAAATTTAGCCATGAATGACATGCATGCTAAACGATGTTTTATGGGAGTTTATGAGAGTTTGATGTTAGATAAACATCTTTTTCTTGATGAATTTCATGAAAAATGATAGTATGGACCAATTTGTAAAAAGTTATAAAATTGGTCATACCTATTAGAAATAGAGAGTATTGATGATTGCTATAGTAGAGAAAATGATTCAGCTAAGCATGATGTTTAAGAAAGTTGCATGAAAATCATTTTAGAGCCTAAGGGCAAAAGTGCAAAAATGAGAAAGTATAGGGGCAAATTAGTAATTTTTCCAAAGTGTAAGTTATGAGTCAATTTAGTCAATATGATTATTAAATGATCTATTTATGATTATGGATCAAGAAAAACGAAGCCCGAATTGAAACCGAGGCAAGAATAAAGTCGAGGACTAAATTGCATAACTACATACATTTTGTATATTGAGGTAAGTTTGTATGAGTTCTAAGCTCTATGATTTTATCATTTAATTGCTTAGTATAATATCCATTGTTATCATGAATGGTTTAATGTTATGTTAAACAAAGAAGTCATTAAGATTAAACAAGAGAAAGTCCCGATTGAAGATGAATTAGCCGGGAGATACGGTCTATTACATGAGATAAGAAAGTCCGTATAAGACCAAGCCAAGGCATGGCATCGGCAATCAAGCAAGTTATCATGTAAGTCCAAGGACTCAAGCTTGGCATTGAGCAAGTTATCAAGCAAGTTATCATGTAAGCCCAAGGACTCAAGCTTGGCATTGATCAAGTTATCAAGCAAGTTATCATGTAAGTCCAAGGACTCAAGCTTGGCATTGAGCAAGTTATCAAGCAAGTTATCATGTAAGCCCAAGGACTCAAGCTTGGCATTGATCAAGTTATCAAGCACGTTATCATGTAAGTCCAAGGACTCAAGCTTGGCATTGAATAAGTTATCATGTAAGACCAAGGCAAGCTTGGCATTCATTCAAGAAGAGATCTTCCATATAAGTCCATATATAGAGTATGGCATTGACATGAAGTACATGACAAGAGATCTAGTATTCTCGGTAATTCATAGAAATTCATCGAGCAAATGAGTAAGCTAAAATGTGAAAACAAGAATGTTAAGAAAGCATAGCTGTTGCCACGTTGAAATTGAATATTATTCATGTTATGAATGATGAGTTAGAAGACATAATTATTAAGTTTAAGTATGCTGATCAATGTGATCAAGTGATACATGTACCTTATTACCTTACAAGTATGAGATTAGTAAGTACGATGAGACAAGTAAGAACCATGTATGAGTAAGTAAGCTTTATAGATGAGACAATGATACCATTCTTATGTCAAATGGTTTATCTGAAGCAAGTTTATTAATTATGTGTTATACATGCAAACTTATTAAGCTAAATGCTTACGTCTTTGATTGTTTCTTTCAATGTAGTCCCGCCGAGCTAATTTGTGGATCATTAGAGTTGGAGCTCGTAGCACACTATCGACCCTTATTTTGGTATAGCCAAATTATATTACTAAGTATGGCATGTATAGGAATCATTCATTTTGAGAACATGCTTTGTATAATGCCATTATATAGGCCATCAAGTTTTTATTCTTTTGTATATGGCTAAGTGGTTGGCCAAACTTGTTTAAGTTGTTTGTATATAGATTTCAATGAAATACGTAGTATTATTCATGAAAATATGTTATTAATGAATTGTATTGTTTTGAGTTGGGTTGATATTAATTTTAGGGAGGCAAATGGCTTGGTAAATAGCCTCTAGTTACCTACACGGTTAGACACACGGGCGTGTGCCTAGACCGTTTTAACCCTGTAGTTCAATGTCTTATATAAAGTTAGACCACAGTCATTTTACAAGGCTGTGTGTAAGGACCGTGTTAGTCAGACGTTTAAAGCATGGTGTGTGCCCAGCCCGTGTGGTTAGAGTCAGTAGCTTCACACGGTTGGTAGACATAGGCGTGTCAAGGCCGTGTGAATAAAGTTAGTAACCTCCCACGGTAGTAGACATGGGTGTGTCTATGGGTACACGGGCGTGTCTCTAAGTAACATGGGCGTGTGAACCCTGCTTCCAAGTTATGTGTTAGATGAAGTGTCCAAAAGAGTTCGGATAATTGTTAATGGCCTCGTAGGCCTATAATATGCATGTTATGATTAAGAAAGAAATGTTTCAAGTTGGTTCAAAATTTTACAGCCCGTAAGTACATGTTTGAGTGAGTTTACGCATGGTAATACCTCGTATCCAGTCATAGCATCGGTCTTGGTATAGGGTGTTACAGGTCAATGCGCAGCCTTGGCTTGGACTTACATGAAATCTTTCGTGTTACTCACCAATGTCATGCCTTAGCTTGGACTTACATGGGATCTCAATCTCATGATAGCTTTTCAATGCCAAGACTTGTCTTGGACTTACATGACATCTTTGCTTGGAGACTCACCAATGCCAATGTAACATCCCGAAATTGGGCCTAGTAGGATTGGGCCCAATGGGCCTTGAGCGTAGTAGCGTTTAAATTTTTGGAGAACAAGAGATCAACTTAAATGTAAGTTGGACCTATTAGGTAAGTGATTTTGGAAGGTTAGAGGGCTTCTATGAAGTCCTGAGATCAAACTTTGGTTTTAGGGAAATTTTGGTTTTAGGCGAGAAAAACCCTAGGAGTTAGTAGGTAGGCTTTAAGAATAAAATGTGGAGAAAAATGACACAAGTGGAGTGTGTGGTGTACTAGCAAAGTGACGCCACATAAAAGGCAAGGGGATGACGCCATAAGGGAGGAAGGAGGTCCAAGGTTCAAGTCTTGGCTCTTGCATTTTGGTTTTCCTTATACATGGACCTTAGAATTTGGCCATAGACTTAGCTTTAGTTGCGCATGGTTTAAGACACAAGAGGAGCTTGTGACTTAGTGGCTAGCAGCGTGGATTATGTTGCAAGGGAGCCTGGGTTCGAATCTTATGAAAAGCAAGGGAGTATTTATTTTACAAATTGGACGGTAAGAGTTTGAGTTGGATTTAAACTCTACTGACGAAGGGGTCCCACATCGGAAAGATACAAAGAAGGAAGGTGAGAAGCTAGCTATATATAGAGCATTCTGGGAGGAGAGTGAATATATCTTGGAGGGCGTTTGGGCACAGGAGTGGTCGGAGCGCGGATTAGCACCAGATTCCTATCAGGTGTGCAATAGTAGCCACACGAGCGTGCGAGCGCACGTATGGGGCTTTGACGCGATAGTTGAGGCCATCAGTAGTATTCTTGTGGATTGAGGCTGCTTGGGCCGCGATGGGTCGAAGTGGGCCCATATGATTAAATTGTATGATTGGTTAGTATATATCGAACTAGACTAGGGAATCTCATATACGTGGCTAGATTTGTGTTAGGTGGGCCACACGAGCGTGTGGGCCTGAATGGGCCGAAATCGGTTTTGAGGCCCAATAGTCTGGTACGACCGGAAATGGTAGCTAAGTGGCTCAGGGCGACATTAGGCCTTCGAAAAGGCCATTGCAGGTGCAAAATTATTGAAATACCCTCGATAGGTAAATTACAAAAATACCCTTTGTAGGTAAAATTACGAAAATACCCTAAGAGGTTGATTAGCTTGATTATGTTGTATTATGTCTATCTGATTATGATGGTAATCATGTTATACGTTATATTTGATATATGTTTTGTATACATGACATACTGCATCAACGAATGATTGTCATATTACATGGGATTTGGGATATAAATGATTTAAAGGGGAAGTGTATATTGGTGACTTTGTCACGATTAATAATGGTGTGGAGCCTCATTATGGATTTGGTGATTTAATCTCGTGTGGAATCAGTGGCTAGACCACTTATGTGGACTTTGAGTAGTGTGTCTGTCAGCATGACTGCCAAAGAGGTGTGTAGCGGATGGAGGGTTGATTGTAGAAATCCCCACAGGTGTGTTTGAGGATGAATATACGGAGCGATGTGTAGAGGATGGAATACTAGGTTGGGCTGGGTTGTACTGCATTCACTATCTGATATGCCATGATGTTAGGACTACGGCCCGAATCGATTTATGTGGGCTTCGGCCAAATATGTTAATATGAGGGCTAAGGCCCAATTTGCTTCTGTGGGCTTAGGCCCAGTTATCGGTGTAAGGGGAATTGCACACTGAGTTTTCGTAAACTCACCCCTTCTTTTTAAATGTTTCAGGTAATCCCTAGTTTGAGGATTTGGAGCCGAGGTGGACTTCGAGGTGGCCATGCATTACTTCTTTCGTAAATTCATTTTTCTTATTTAAATTCTACTTTAATTTGGGATTTTGTTATGTAATAAGGCCACTATAACTTTAATTTTGGTATTTTATTTGGTTTAGCTTTTAATTTGATTACTGCCTATTATTATTTAATGTTCAATACGGGAATTTCTTAAACCCTTAATAACCATTTTCTAAAAATGTTAACAAAAGGGTAACAAGCGAATAAATAGTTAAACTCAAAATTTTTAACAAACGCTCAGTTTTTAAACAACCCTTTTATGTGACATGCCAGATCCGGTCGTAACGTTTAGGTTGGGTTTGGGGTGTTACAGCCATGCCTTGGCTTGGGCTTACATGGGTCTTCATCTCATAATAACTCTTCAATGCCATACAATGTGAAATAAACAAAATGTATGGACTTGCATGAGAACTAGGAACATTCAGCCCTTAAGGTGTTTAGTCAAATTTTGTGTATTTTGTGTTTTGTGCATATAGGACTAAATTGTAAAAGTGTGAAATATTAGGGGCAAAATGGTAATTTTCCCATTTATGTGTTTTTGGATTAAATTGAATGAAAATATATTTGAATGAGCTTAATTTGAACATGTTTAGATCAAGAACCAAAGAAAACGGATTTGGATCGGGGAAAAACGAAAATAGTCGAATAGCTGATTTTCGTCGTCCGTCGATATCCGAGGTAAGTCTTTAAGCAATAAAACATTGTAAATTTTGTACGTAACATAGTACATGTTGATTTGGAAATTTTGTATCAATATTTTTAAAGAGCAGAATGTGATTAAAGCTAAGATTTTAAAATGTTTAAGTTATTCGATTGTGATATGATATTTAAGTGCTAGTACAAAGTATAAACTATATGAGATATTCGATATATGAAATATATGTGTGAGACAGCTTAAAAGTATTATTAGTCAGGCTGTGAGCCTAGCAAGCCTTGGGCTGCTGAATTTAATTGGGCTTTGTGTCTAGCAGGCTTAATACCGGTGATTTAATATCAGACCTTGGGTCTAGCAGGCCTAGTGCCGGTGTGTGTTTCAGGCTTTATTGCCTAGTAGGCTTACTGCCGGTGATTTGTTATAAATATATGCTTCAAATGATCATTAACGATGTGGAATTTAAATACAGCAAATAAACTAAATGTTCAGGTACATATAAGCCTAATGGTTATAAGAGGTAAGGTAAGTTCGTATTTTAATAAACATTATAAAATTATGTTATAAATGCATAATATTTGTATGATTGAATTCAATACCGAATGGTAATGCAAATGCATGTATTTTAAATAAGTTATATATATATATATCATTATGATATTGAATTATTTGAGAAGCAGGATATATGAATACGAGAAAGTTACGATAATGTAACGACGCCCGAAAAGCCTCGTTTGAACCCTAGGAATGGTAGAGGATACATGTGTCATGACATAGGATTCCGAGATATGATTTCATGTAAGACCACATCTGGGACGTTGGCAACGATTTGTGATATCGTGTAAGACCGTGTCTGGGACACTGGCATCGATCAGAGATTACGTATACGACCATGTATGGGACATCGACATCGTATATGATTTCGTGTAAGACCCTGTCTGGGATAGTGGCATTGATATTTAATTACATGTAAGACCACATCAGGGACGTTGGCATTGTATGAGCTTTCTGAGCTATCTGAGTATCCTTATTTATTCTGAACGGTTCAACGGGCATTCCGAGGTATAAATGGTTAAGTGAATGACATTCCGATTCAGGTACGTTGAAAATATATAATATGTTTGAAAATGAAAGGTAAGTATATGTTCAAATAAGGTTATGTGATGTAAACGAAAAAGAAATGTGAATTTGAGTATAAATAATGAAAGTGAATACGTAGAAATCATGAAAAAGTGAAATTTGCATTAAAACAGTATTGGACAACTGCAATTATGTACTTTTGAAAAATCACTGAAAATAGTGAAAATTAAATTAGAAAGTGAGAGAGATATGAATTAAAAGATCATTGAGTCTATTTTCATATAAAATAAATTGATAAGCAAAAGAAGTGGAAATTATGAGATATTTAAATTTTAGTGAGACTGGTTTTGAATGACTTCGTGATCCTCTGTTCTGTCTTGGAAAAATTATTAAAAATTATAAAAAAAAATAATGGATCATGATTTATATGTTGAATCCTTAATGAGTTTATTTTTATTGGAATAAACGAGAACATTATTTGAATTCGGTACAATGAGATAACTTGGTTTTTGTAAAGATAGGTAAGAACTGTCAAACAGTGAAATAAAGGAAACTTTAAGAATAATCTGGTATTGATTGCCCAGACCAAAAATTCTGGAAATTTTATGGAAAGAAGGTATATGGGTCTAATTTCAGGAAAAATTCACGGAACTTAATTTCGAGTTCTGTAACTTATGAAATAATTAAATCAATGACTGTAACTTAGAAAAATAGCCTAAGCTGAATGTAAGAAAAAGGTGAAATCATGTGAATATTGATACATGTGGTGTTTGGTTATATAAATTCAGCATTGAGTAGTGATATGCATGGCTTATAATTGGCTCATTTTGGTAAGGTTGATACATGCTACATTTTACATTTGTGAATTGATAAATGATACTAATAAGGTAAATTAATAAAAATGTTCTGTATATGTGAAGGAGTTAGATAAGCTTGATATGATTTTGTTGGTCATGTGGTTCATATGACCGAATGTGATTTATTTTATTGAGTATATGGTTACTATTCGAGTTTAAAATTGTTTGTAAAAGAGTTAATAACACTTTGTGCATAATTGAATCGAATGACTGTATAGTAAAGAAGTTGATATTTCTCTGTACATGTAATGTAGGAAATATAGCATGTAGATCTTATTTGGCTATGCATTATAAATGTGAAAATTTGGCTGATTTGATAGAGTAGAGAATTGTTATTTGATTATAAAGTATATTATAGAAGTTGATATGGCATGGTGCATGAATTCCAACATATGACCATACTGAATTGTGTATTGCCCGGTAAGGCCTCGTAATCCTAGTCCAACGACAGACTCGGGTTATGGGTGTTACAATATAAGTATGAAATTATAAAGAACAACTCAAGTTACATATGAGGTAAGTAAAGTAAATAATTTAGGATGAAGTAAGTGATTTTATAGCATAAAAAATGGTATAATGGCTTTGTATTTATGCTTGAATTGGTTGGAAAATATTTGTAAGTGTTAGTGCAGGAAAATGGCAAAGTCTGGGAGAGAAATGAGGCTAGGAAATGTCTTTATTTCATCCACAGGGGCAGACACACGACCTGGTCCATGGGCATGTGATCTGGTCGTGTGTCCCCTGTATTTCAAAATTACAAAATAGAATGCTCATAATTGAGCACACGGGCATGTGTCTCAGTCGTGTGGATGACACGGTATTGAACATGGGCATGTCTTATAGCCACGGGCGCTTATAGCCACACGGCCTACAACATGGGCATGTCTTATGACCGTGTGAGCCACATGGCCTGATCACATGGGCGTGTGGATACTGTTTATAAGAGAAACTTTCATATTTTGTGAAAAAATTTTAGTGTTCCCGATTTAGTCCCGATTCGATTCTAATGTTCATATTGGGCCTCGAGGGTCCATTTAAGGGACGTTATGCATAATATTTTAATATGAATAGTAAATTTCTCGATTTATTTGAAATTATTCTGTAAACTTCAGTAATGTTTCATAACCTTGTTTCAGCAACGAATACGGGTTAGGGGTGTTACAATACTCTTGAGCACTAGCGCTCACATTAACACGTCTAGAAAGCATATTGAATCTAATCTAATACATACAGACAAACAAACAAACAAAAGGTGTGAGTGGCAAAGAATGATCCAAGTCACCATCCTACAAACAAAAGGTGTGAGTGGCAAAGAATGATTCAAGTCACCATCCTACAAACAAACTTTAGGATAAACGGTAATGCATTCCTGTTCCTACCCCACATGCAATTCAATAAGAGAATTTTTAGATTAATTCAAGAAAATAGAGAAATTTTCGCACATGGGTTTCTAAATCCATGGGATGTGAAACCCTTAATCAGTACATCAACAACTTTGGTCAAGTGTTAAATAATCTAAGCTCTGATACCACCAAAAGTAACACCCTATACTTGGCTCGATTGCTGAGCCTGAATATCAGGATGCCATACCACCGTCTCACAGCACACACAGTACAAATGAGCTCATTATTAAAGAAACATCTTTTATTCTACCATTCATACGAGTTTTACGTCTAAATTGCTCAAATCATCATTAATACATGATAGACATACAACAAATAGCCTTATAATAATAATTAAATATGCATAGGGACAATTTACCAAAATTCCAAATAAAGTCACATTGGTATCGATACTGAAACTGAGGTAGATAATTTTCTTACATGGTATCGGTACTGCCTATAAAGTCAGTTCCAAATTAGTGTTTTGTTTCTCGCCTAAAATTAAAACATAAGAAAATATCAGTACATTTAAAAAAGTATCGTTTATTTTACCCCGAGTATTGATACTTGCGATAAAGTATTGATATGAAATTACAAAACATTCTTCCTGCACAATGAAATATAAAAAAGGTAGCATTTTTGAAACCTAACTATCGATGCCTCTACTCCATAGCACAAAAATACAACATAATTAAGCATACAAGCTAATCCAACACTGCAACATCCTGAATTAATAGGCCTTTGCATTTGTTGTGTGTTATGTATAATATGCTAATTAGAGTGTTTAAGGGGTCCAAATTGGGCTCAGGGTTGGGCCGAGGCCTTAGTTAAAAATCTTCTGCTTGGGCACTCTAGTGGAAAGCCAGCAGGATAGGGCTTAAAAGATGTTATCTGTGTTTTAAAACACAAATGGGCTTGTGGCCCAAGTGGCAAAGTGGCGCCACTTAGGGGCTTTGAGGTGGCGTGATAAGCAGTAAGGGAGGTCCAAGGTTCGAGTCGCATTACCATCTATTTTAATTAATTTTAGCGTTAAGGGAGAGCAGAGTTAGAGTCGGCTAGGATGCTTGAAATTAGAAAGAATAATTGACGGATAATGTGGATGATATGGATGATAAAGTAACTGATAAAAGGAAGGAAGAGGTGGTGTTATCCATGTCACTTGAGGATGAGTGATCAGATGTTGATAAGGAGAAAATTTAGATTTTATCTGCTGGTCACAGTGGTGGCCGAAATTCAAACACAAGGGGGAGGAGGACTCGGTTTTGGTAAGTGCAAGAGGTGCCGAAATTTCCCTTGACTAGTAGCCTAGGTTTAGTTTTAAAAAGGGGCATTTTTAGTTTTTAGGGAGTAGGTGCTGAAGTTTAGGGTTAAGTAAGGGGGATATCTTTTATTTTTGGCATTTAGGGTTTATTCTCCCATTCTCTTCTTCAATTTCGGCATTTGGGTTTTCTCTCCTTCTTTTCTCCCATTCTCTGCAAAAGCCGAAATCCCTAAACCCCATTCTCTCATCTTCACTTTTATGCAAAAGCAGAAACTCTTGATTTTAATTCTCTTCTCCAGTCTTTTCCTATAAGCCGAATAGTCATTGTTCTTATTTTCTCCTTGTCGATTTCTTCATCAAAGCGGAATCTTCATAGATCTCTTGAGATCATCTTTCCTTTTTGATCTTCTCAAAAGCCAGAATTCTTTAGAAGTTACCGAATTCCCTGTGTTAAAGTAAGTGCCAATTCTTCCTTCACTTCTTCTCTTTCGATTCTTGGAGGCCAAAGCCGAAAGGCTAATCGATGTGGCAAGGTTATCCCTTGAGTAACATTTTGATTGTTCTTGTGTTCACATTTTGGGGCGATATCTCGGGAAAATAGGAGTAGATCAAATCATTCAGATTCCAAAAGCTGGAAACCGCAAAGTCTCTATGTCTCATACCTATTTTCAGGATTTCAAGGTAAGGGTCTAATTCTTCTTACGTCGTTTAATCGGGTTCTTTTTCATTATTCATGCCTTAACCTAATGTTGCGTTAAGCAATCATCATAGTATCTTCTGACCAAGATCACTCATGGAATCGAATGCCAGCAAATCAAAGGAAGGGGTTGGATCTGTAGTCCCAGCCCCAAAGTTTAAGGAACGCGCTGTGTCTACTATTCGAGATTGGCCACCGGGCTGTAGACCAGCGTCAGAACAAAATCTTAGACAGTTAACAGTCATATCGGCTTCTAATCGACATAGAAGGTCTTGTCTTGACTGTAATCAGGTGTGTAGATCTCTAACACACTAGTTAACTGTAATATATATGTTATGGGCTAAAAAGTTGGAAAGAGGCTGTGTAGACAGTTGAATAAATCCAAAAAATGGTTACCAAAGGATGCCAGGTAAGTAATCATAGAAATCTCTCTATGTGTATCGGTATATATATATGGATGTCTGTTCTCTTAAAGATGGTAAGACGTTCTTAATTTTTCATGTGTGTATGCATGGGGTGGGAGTATGATAATGAAGGGGAAGAGCATGATAGGTCACTTGGTGATCGATGGTTAAACCACGAATTCAAATGTTAGGTCACATAGTGATCGGTGGCAAAGCCACACTTAAATGATTCCTGATTAATAGGAATAGGCAATACGGCTGTCGATATGGTGTGTAGCGGTTGGTGGGTTGATTGTAGAAATCCCCGTGGTGTGATGGTTGGTATGGGTTGGTGTGTAGAGGATGGACTTTTAGGATGGGTTGGGCCATATACCATTCATCATTTAATATGTATTTATGTTTGTTGCCATAATGTATGGGCCAAGGCCCATAATGTGTTTGTGGGCCTCAGGTCGTTGTGTGTTACGGGATTTATACACTGAGTCTTGGTGACTCACCCTTTTATTTTCCCGACTTTTTAGATGAGCAGTAGATCATGGACATGGGAGCCGAGGCGGACTCGAGGGGCCATCACGCCATTTAATTTCTTAAACTATTTTCAGTTTTTCTTTAAGTTTAAATTTGGGACTATTTTTGTAATAAGGCCTCCCTAGCTTAGTGTTTTGATTTATATTTGATGATGTTTACATTTATAAATGTATGTTCGAAGTTTTGTTTATAAAAAGAAATAAAAATGGGATTTTCAAACAAGTAATTTATATAGAAGAAATAAAAATATTATAAAGGTTTTCTTCAAATAACACTTATTTAACGAATACTTGTATAAAGAAACTAAATTTTTAAAGATCATCCAAGTGAAGTTTTTAATGTAAACCTCGTAGCATACCAGATCTGGTCGTAGCGTTTGGGCCGGATTTGGGGTGTTACATTTTGGTATCAGAGCCCAGTTCAAAACTCGGGCTGTGAAATGGGTCTAGTAGTATTTGAAAATTTGATGTGAATTTGAGAAAAATGTCTTGGATGAAGATATGACCTTCGAGTCTATCGACACCCGATCTACGCAGGTAAGTATTCTAACTTTTGATATGATATGCATAATTGGGCTTGATAGGTTTGATGGACGTAGATTGCTGGACTTTAGGCTTAGTTCGAACAACTCTTTAAATTCATAAGACTTAATCTATCCAAACAAACCCGTGACCAAATCTCTGGGTTAGGGTGTGGCAACAGGCATACGCATGTCTAGGATTGGATTCAAGGAGAGCTTGGTACTTAAGCAGTCCTAGTGACTCACCTCCTCTTCGCTGGAATCCTACCTGGTGCGTAGTGACTGTTCACCTTAGCCATGAGGACTTGTTGACGGGCCAAAATTTATAATTAAAACCCGAAAGGGATCAGCCACCCTATTTCACAACCAAAATACCCTCAAGTTCTGAAAATCTCCGAAATACATTTGATTTGTGAAAATTTCCCAGAATACCCCAGAATCGTAAAACTACCAAAATTTGTGGAATTGCCAAAACACCCCGGTTGGCAAAATTTCCAAAATACCTTTGGTTTGTGAAAATTTTCAAAACAACCGTAATTATATAAAATACCTATGTTTTGCAAATTTACCCGAAAACCCTTAGATTTACAAAAGTAACCCGGTTTGCAGAATTAAATTTTTGAAAACACCTCTGCTTTACAAAAAAAAAAAACAACATCAAAATATCTTTATTTTTGAAAAAAATTCAAAATACCCCTGCTTTACAAGGAAAATATATATATACACCAAAAAAATCTCTATTTCGAAAAAACACCAAGATACCCTATTTTGGGAAATTACGAAAATACCCTATATGACAAAATTACGGAAATACCCCTGGGCAGTGAAATGACGGAAAAAACCCTTATGTGATGAATATGAGTTCATGGATGCTACTTGTGTGTTGATGTATGATGGTTGAATGTATGTGGTTCCTAGAAATAGGAGATACGGACTTGAAACTGAAACGTGTAGATATAATTTAGAATTCGAAAAAACTACTCTTAAATTGCTATTCATAAGATTGATCGTGGTTAATCAGTGAAAGAAATTAATAATTCATAAAATAAAGAAATTAATAATTCATAAAATTTCTAATCAGATAAACACGAATCGGTAGAATGAGTACAAGGGGTCGTAGGCGTTCGCCGCGTGGCCGTGGTAGGGGTAGGATGGCTGTGTCAGAACCAGTAGGATCTAGTCATGAGTCTGGAAACGAGATGCCAGTTCCACCAGGCCACGGATGCAGAATTTCAGACCGCAGATTTACCGGAGAGGATGCGTATCTCGTGCAATGTTAAGGGTTTTAGTGAGAGGTTCTTTGCAGGCGTGCATGGGCACAGAAGCCCGGAAATCTATGTCGGAGCGGCTTAGAGCCAATAGGGCAGAAATGTTTAGAGGAATTTCTGGTATAGCCCCAAGTACAGCTGAGTATTGGTTGGAAGCAGTTGAACGCATAATGGATGATCTAGATTTTACGGAAGAGGAAAAACTAAAAAGGGTTTTATCTCTCTTACGGGATGAAGCTTATCAATGGTGGCTTACAGTTAAGGATGGTACAATGGCTGACCGTGTCACCTAGGATTTCTTCAAAATAGCGTTTCAGAGTAAATACATTGGGACAAGTTATATGGATGCGCAGCGCAGAGCATTTTTGAATCTAGTGTAAGGAAGTAGGTTGGTGGCTGCGTACGAAGCGGAATTCCTACGCCTTAGCCGTTATGCTCGGGGAATGGTGGCCACAGAGCATGAACGATGTGTTCGTTTTGAGGATGGTCTGAGAGATATCTGCGTGTGTTGATAGCCCCACAGCGGGAAAGGGAATTTGCTGTGCTTGTGGAAAAAGCTAAGATAGCTGAAGAGGTGAAGCGGATAGAGAAACTGAATCGGGATAGAGATAGGTGTGGAAGTAAGAGGAATTTTGGATCGCTAGGAGTAGCTGGGCATATTCAGAAAAGACCTAGGTCATATGGGCCGAGACGGGATGAGAGACCTACTGCTGCTAGTGAGACACGAAAGTGTGCTTGATGTGGTAAATTCTATGTAGGTGAGTGTTAGGCGGGCAGTGGGAAGTGCTTTAGGTGTGGATCTATGGACCACCAAGTGAGAAACTGTCCACAGCAACGGGGCAATGAAGGGGCTACAGGATAAGGGAATGTTCAGCCTGGTAGAGGAGGTCGGCAGCCACAGAGAGGTCGTGGTTCAGCCAGAGGAGATAATGGTGTTGGTCGGGGTCGTGGAGCACCAGGCCAAGGGGTAGGAAACACTGATGCGAGACAACCGGGGTTAGTCTATGCTGCCAGACGTCGAGTGGAGGCTGACGCACCGGATGTCATAACCGGTACGTTTTTAATTTTTGGTTTGCCTTACACTACATTGATTGACATTGGGTCGACGTATTACTATGTTGCTAGTAAGGTGTCTGGAACTTTAAGCGTAGATTCTGAGATTTCCTCTAGGGAGATGAATGTAGTAAGCCCTTTAGGACAAACTGTAGTGGTGAACAAACTATATAAGGATGTACCCTTGGAAGTTCAAGGAGTAACTTTTCGGGCTGATCTGATGGAATTGCCGTTTGGGGAGTTCGATTTGATCTTAGGAATGGATTGGTTAGTGAAGTTTCAAGCAAATTTGGAATGTGCAGCCAAGCGTATAGTGTTAAAAACTCCCGAAGGTGGCGAAGTGTTGGTGATAAGTGAAAGGGGGAACTGTTTGTCAAATGTGGTGTCTGCCTTAAGAGCAGAAAGGATGGTGAGGAAAGGATGCGAGGCAATTCTAATGTTTGTTCGGGCTCTGGAAGCCAAGGAACTAACTGTCGGAGATGTCAAGACGGTGAAGGAATTTCCTGATGTTTTCCCCGAAGAGCTTCCGGGATTACCCCCGGATCGTGAAGTGGAGTTCAGTATCGACATCCTTCCGGGAATAGCGCCAGTATCTATTGCTCTATATAGGATGGAGCCAAAGGAATTGGTAGAATTAAAAGCGCAGATTCAGGATTTACTGGATAGAGGGTTTATTTGACCAAGTGTGTCGCCTTGAGGAGCGCTGGTGTTATTTGTTAAGAAGAAGGATGGATCAATGTGTATGTACATTGACTATCGCCAGTTGAATAAGTTAACAATCAAGAACAAATATCCGTTACCAAGGATCAATGACTTGTTCGATTAGTTGAAGGGGGCTTCAGTTTTTTCGAAGATAGATCTGAGGTCAGGGTACCATCGGCTTAAGGTCCAAGAGGCGGATATTCATAAGACGGCCTTTAGGACTCGCTATGGTCACTACGAATTTATGGTGATGCCATTTGGGTTGACCAACGCGCCAGCAGCATTTATGGATATGATGAACCGAGTGTTCCAACCCTACCTAGATCGGTGTGTCGTGGTGTTTATAGATGACATCTTGGTTTATTCAAAGTCGGAGGAGGAGCATGATTCACATCTGCAAGTGGTTTTGCAAATTCTGAGGGAGAAGCAGTTGTATGCCAAATTCAATAAGTACGAATTTTGGCTAAGTGAAGTTACTTTTTTAGGTTACGTTGTGTCGGCAGAGGGGATTAGGGTTGATCCTCGAAAGATTGAAGCGGTGTTGGATTGGAAGCCACGTAGGTCTGTCGCAAAAATTCAGAGTTTTCTTGGGTTAGCCGGGTACTACCGAAGGTTTGTTGACGGATTCTCTTTAATTGCGGCACCATTGACTAAGTTGTTAAGGAAAGGGGTTCCGTTTGTTTGGTCTAATAAGCAGCAAGAGAGTTTTGAGAAGTTAAAATGGATTCTAACGGAGGCTCTAATATTGGTTCAGCCAGAGGCTGGGAATGAGTTCGTGATTTATTGTGATACTTCACACACGGGACTAGGATGCGTGTTGATGCAAGAGGGGAAGATGGTTGCATACGCATCTCGGCAGTTAAGACCGCACGAAGCAAATTATCCCACCCATGATTTGGAATTGGCGGCGGTGGTTTTTGCTTTAAAGATCTGGAGACATTACCTGTACGGGAAGAAATCTGTCATTTATACTGATCATAAGAGCCTAAAATACCTTTTGACCCAGAAGGAGTTGAATCTAAGGCAAAGAAGGTGGATCGAGTTGTTGAAGGATTATTATTGCTCGATCGAGTACCATCCGGGCAAAGCTAACGTGGTGGCGGATGCTTTAAGTCGTAAAGTAATCTATGACTTGAGAGCAATGTTTGCTCACCTTAGTTTATATGATGATGGGAGTTTATTAGCTGAACTTCAAGTGAAACCCTCTTGGGTCAGTCAGGTTAAGGAGAAGCAGCTGACTGATGAGTTGCTAAAGGGGAAGTTTTCCGGTAGGATCAAGTGAGGGATCAACAGAATTTAGTGTGAATGAGGAAGGGCTATTATGTTTCCAAGAGAGAGTGTGTATGCTGAAAGATCCTGAGTTGAGGCATAGAATTTTGCAAGAAGCGCATGGTAGTCCATACGCTATGCACCCTGGAGGAAGTAAGATGTATCGAGATTTAGGAGATTAGTTCTGGTGGCCGAGTTTGAAACGAGAGGTGACCAAATTTGTGGGGAAGTGTTTGACCTGTCAGTAGGTAAAGGCGGAACATCAGTTACCATCAGGGTTGTTGCAGCCGATGAAGATTCCACAATAGAAGTGGGAAAGGATCACAATGGACTTTGTTAGTGGGCTACCCCTCACTCCTACTAAGAAAGATTCGGTCTGGGTGATTGTTGATCGCTTGACGAAGTCTGCTCATTTCATACCAATATGGGTCTATTACTCTTTGCAGAAATTGGCTAAGCTATACATAGCGGAGGTAGTGAGGTTGCAGAGGGTACCAAGTATCAATCATATCAGACAGAGACCCTAGGTTCACCTCACGATTTTGGAAGGCATTGCATCAGGCGTTAGTACGAAGTTGGATTTCAGTACGGCGCTTCATCCTCACACCGATGGACAATCTGAGCGGGTAATCCAAATCTTAGAGGACATGTTAAGAGGTTGTGTCATTGACTTCAGGGGTAGTTGGGAAGAGTTCTTACCATTGGCGGAGTTTGCGTACAAAAATAGCTACCAGTCAAGTATTCAAATGGCGCCCTATGAAGCATTTTACGGGCAGAGGTGTCGAACACCTACTTATTGGACGGAGTTAGGGGAACGTCAGATGTTGGGTCCGGAGTTGGTTACTAAGACCGAGGAGAAGGTTGAGTTAATTCGAGCTCGACTAAAAGAAGCGTCAGACAGACATAAGTCCTATGCTGATTTGAAGTGTAAGGACATATAATTTGCAGTGGGTGACCAGGTGTTCTTGAAGGTGTCGCCATGGAAGAAAGTACTGAGGTTTGGACGGAAAGGTAAACTAAGTCCTAGATTTATCAAACCAAATCGAGTGTTTAAACGAGTAAGACCAGTAGCCTATCAGCTTGAACTACCTTCAGAGTTAAGTCAGATTCACAATGTGTTTCATGTCTCTATGCTGAGACGATATCATTTGGATCTATCTCATGTGGTGCCAGTAGAGGAAATCAAGGTAAGACCTGACCTATCCTTTGTAGAGGAACCAGTGGAAATCCTGGATCGCGATGTCAAAGTGTTGCGAAGGAAAACGGTCCCGTTGGTTAAGGTTTTATGGTGGAATCCCAGTTTTGAGGAGGCTACTTGGGAACCTGAGGAAGCGACACAGCAGTAATAACCCCATCTGTTCTGATCAGGTAATTTCGAGGCCGAAATTTCTTTAACGGGTAGAACTGTAACAAATGGGCCTTTGCATTTGTTGTGTGTTATGTATAATGTGCTAATTAGAGTGTTTAAGGGGTCCAGATTGGGCTCAGGGTTGGGCCGAGGCCTTAGTTAAAAATCTTCTGCTTGGGCACTTTAGTGGAAAGCCAGTAGGATAGGGCTTAAAAGATGTTATCTGTGTTTAAGACACAAATGGGCTTGTAGCCCAAGTGGCAAAGTGGCGCCACTTAAGGGCTTTGAGGTGGCGTGGTAAGCAGTAAGGGAGGTCCAAGGTTCGAGTCGCATTACCATCTATTTTAATTAATTTTGGCGTCAAGGGAGAGCAGAGTTGGAGTCGGCTAGGATGCTTCAAATTAGGAAGAATAATTGATGGATAATGTGGATGATATGGATGATAAAGTAACTGATAAAAGGAAGGAAGAGGTGGTGTTATCCATGTCACTTGAGGATGAGTGATCAGATGTTGATAAGGAGAAAATTTAGATTTTATCTGCTGGTCACAGTGGTGGTCGAAATTCCAACACTGAGGGGGAGGAGGTATCGGTTTTGGTAAGTGTAAGGGGTGCCAAAATTTCCCTTGACTAGTAGCCTAGTTTTAGTTTTAAAAAGGGGCATTTTCGATTTTTAGGGAGTAGGTGCCGAAATTTAGGGTTAAGTAAGGGGGATATCTTTTATTTTCGGCATTTAGGGTTTATTCTCCCATTCTCTTCTTCAATTTTGGCATTTGGGTTTTCTCTCCTTCTTTTCTCCCATTCTCTGCAAAAGTCAAAATCCCTAAACCCCATTCTCTCATCTTCACTTTTATGCAAAAGCTGAAACTCTTGATTTTAATTCTCTTATCCATTCTTTTCCTATAAGTCGAATAGTCATTGTTATTATTTTCTCCTTACCGATTTTTTCATCAAAGCCGAATCTTCATAGATCTCTTGAGATCATCTTTCCTTTTTGATCTTCTCAAAAGCCGAAATTCTTTAGAAGTTGCCGAATTCCCTGTGTTAAGGTAAGTGCCAATTCTTCCTTCACTTCTTTTCTTTCGGTTCTTGGAGGCCAAAGCCGAAAGGCTAATCAATGTGGCAAGGTTATCCCTTGAGTAACGTTTTGATTGTTCTTGTGTTCACATTTTGGGGCGATATCTCAGGAAAATAGGAGTAGATCGAATCATTCAGATTCCAAAAGCCAGAAACCGCTAAGTCTCTAAGTCTCATACCTATTTTCGGGATTTCAAGGTAAGGGTTCAATTCTTCTTACGTTGTTTAATCGGGTTCTTTTTCATTATTCGTGCCTTAACCTAATGTTGCATTAAGCAATCATCATAGTATCTTCCGAACAAGATCACTCATGGACTCGAATATCAGCAAATCAAAGGAAGGGGTTGGATCTGTAGTCCCAGCCCCAAAGTTTAAGGAACACGCGGTGTCTGCTGTTCGAGATTGGCCACCGGGTTGTGGACCGGCTTCTGAACAACACCTTAGGCAGATAGCAGTTGTGTCGGGTACGGATAGCATCAACATAGGCAGTACCATCTTGTCAGTAATTAGGTGTGTAGATCCCTAACACATTAATTAATCTGTACTAAATATATGTTATGGGCTAAAAGCTGGAAAATGGCTATATGGATAGTCGTAAAACCCGAAAAGGGTTAGGCAAAGGATGCCAGGTACGTAATTATAGAAACCTCTATATGTGTATCGATGTATATATTGATGCCTATTTTCTTAAAGATGGTAAGACGTTCTCAATTTTTCATGTGTGTATGCATGGGGTGGTAGTATGATAATGAAGGGGAAGAGCATGATAGGTCACTTGGTGATCGGTGGTTAAACCACGGATTCAAATGTTAGGTCACATAGTGATCAGTGGCAAAGCCACACTTAAATGATTCCTGATTAATAGGAATGGGCAGTACAGCTGTCGATATGGTGTGTAGCGGTTGGTGGGTTGATTGTAGAAATCCCCAATGTGTGATGGTTGGTACGGGTTGGTGTGTAGAGGATGGACTTTTAGGATGGGTTGGGCCATTTACCATTCATCATTTAATATGTATTTATGTTTGTTGCCATAATGTATGGGCCAAGGCCCATAATGTGTTTGTGGGCCTCAGGTCGTTGTGTGTTTCGGGATTGTCTTGGTGACTCACCCTTTTATTTTCCTGACTTTTCAGATGAGCAGTAGATCGTGGACATGGGAACCGAGGCGGACTCGAGGGGCCATCGCGCCATTTAATTTCTTAAACTATTTTCGGTTTTTCTTTAAGTTTGAATTTGGGACTATTTTTGTAATAAGGCCTCCCTAGCTTAGTGTTTTGATTTATATTTGATGATGTTTACATTTATAAATGTATGTTCGAAGTTTTGTTTATAAAAAGAAATAAAAATGGGATTTTCAAACAAGTAATTTGTATAGAAGAAATAAAAATATTACAAAGGTTTTCTTCAAATAACACTTATTTAACAAATACTTGTATAAAGAAACTGAATTTCCAAAGATCATCCAAGTGATGTTTTTAACGTAAACCCCGTAGCATACCAGATCCGATCGTAGCGTTTGGGTCGGGTTTGGGGTGTTACAAACACAAGTCTATTCAACATGCATCTTTTACCATATCAAATAAGCGTCAAAACGCCTATAATAATAGTATCAAACATCGAGAATAAGTCTGAGCAATAATGAACATATCATACTTCAAATCTTTAAATCCTAAGAACAAATAAGCTATGGAAACATCCAAAATATCATGGAAAATACTAGTAAAATGTCTACCACATTGCCTTTATTCCCAAAACATAAACAAATAATAAATCACCTACAAAGAATTACTAGAGTGTCGCTTGGTTCAATCCCTTGGAACCACACTACTCTCAACCCTACTAAGCTGCAAAGGATTAAAATGAGTGGGTGAGTTTAACAAGCTCAGTGAATGTCTAGAAGAACTACCACACAAATGGTTCAGCAATCATTAATGAAACATCCATTTAGCATAATTACAACATCTCAACCTTAATATCTTATTATACTTATTCATGCATTATTCATTAATTCATTTACATAGTAATCACATATCATTTAATCATACACCACATTACTCATAAACATATTAATTGGTAATTTGGCACTTGAACTATGAAATGTAAAAGTGTGGCTTTATCACCAATCATCGGATACAAAAATATCCAACACACCAAATGACTCGTTGAGTTGAACATATCCCAAAAAGTGAAGTGTATAGCTAACACTCTCCATCACACCAAACAAGTCCCGTTGAATGGAGCTTAGCTCACATTCCCTTTATCTGTCCAACATGTCCCAAGGCCTCAAAGCCCAAATCACATAACATATATAGGTGTGTACTCATAATCCTATGGCATGCCAACTATATCTAATGGTCTCAAGGTTCACAGGGCCAAAATATTCGTTATTAACACACACAGTTACTTACTATTCACTAAACTTTATCTTTGCATAATCACATTACAAGCACAACATATTCTCTATCATATGACACGTATATCATGCCCACAATTTTCTCTTTCACAATAGCCATCATAAGCTTATTACACATATCACACATATCACAATGTCACATTATAATCCACAAATTTACAACACATTTTCACATATAAATTCATGAGTATGAGAAAACTTAAAATTTAGAGTAGGGGTTTAGGCCAATTAATGCATTAAATCATGCCCACAAGCATTTATTCCAAACACTCACCAATTACGCTTTCGCAGAAATGCTAAAAGCTCAAACTAGCCATCCCTTAACTTGTAGATGGTCTTCATGAATCCAAAGCTTTAACACAATAAATCACACAACACATTCAATAATTAGCTAAGGACTCAACTCAAGCAATCAGTATACAAGCTTAAGCTATGTTCTCAAGTAACCAAAACCTTCGACACAACAAACTTGATTTTTCAACATCTAGGTCTATACTCATTCTTTTTGCCTAAAATGAATTCCATTCATCTAATTTATCACCTATGATAGATTCTGAACCTTTAAATTACACAAAACTTCTCAATTCATGGTATTGAAAATTTTTACATGTTTTTGGCAATTTTAATGAAAATTCATTAAAACCTTAGAAATCTTGAACTAAACTTTAAAGTAAGTTTAGAAACCTTCTAATCACATCAAAACTAATTGAGAAAAGACTTTGAAACCATGTTTTTATTCAAAATCCCAGAATTCACCTTTAACGACCTCATTTTTTGCTTTTATTTAATGGCTAAAAATTTAGTTTAAAAGACTAGATAACATTTAAATCTAATTAGGAATTAAATTGTTACCTTAGTTGATGAAAAATCAAGTATTCGATCGAAAACCCAAAAAACCCAAAAGTTTGACAATAGAGAAAACTATGGTGTTTTTGGGTATTTTTCTTAACTTCTATGGAGATTTATGACTAGGAAGATGATAGAAATTAAAGGAATAGAGTTTAAGAATCAAAATTGGGTGATTGGGGTTTTAGGGGAGCAATGGATGATAACACAAGGGAATGAAGAAATGCTTACGTGAATATGCTATAGGCGGGGAAGATATTAGGTTGAATTTAAAATTTGGTGAAATTGCTTCATAATCACACAAAATTTTTCCCCTTTTACAAATTGGCCCGTAACTAAAACTTAAAGGTCTTTAAAGTCATTTTCAAAAATTGATTTAATTTTTTAAATACCATAAACAAAAACATTTCTGAATGCCGTGCTAACGGAGTACCTCTAAAACTCCTAAGCCCTATTTTGGGGTGTTACAATGCATACACAAATTAATATTAACTATCAATTAAAGTTACCACACAAACAGTTGTTTTATGAGACGTTTGGTCAAAGAAAGCGGCGAGTTCCCTCTTTCGCATAATAAGATCACTGATTGTTCTGAAAGTATTAAAAGAACAAGCAGCCACAATGAAAGCATCATAATTATAAAACAAATTACTATGTTTTTTAACATGATTTCAAAAAGATCTCGACTAATTACTTGGGTAATATCTTGAGCGATTATTTATTCTAGCAAGAAAGTTAGTATGAAAAGCAATACTGCAGCATACAGCTTCATTTTGGAAACTTTGGCTTCGAGTATATGCAGTGGGCGTGGTAGGGGCCCCCACCCCCAAAATGAAAATTATTTCATATGGCCTTTTAAAATTTTTAAAATTTTAAAGTAGTAAATGTAAAATTGCACTTTGACCCCCTAAAAATATAAATATTTGATTTAATCCTTTAAAAATTTTAAAGCTATAGTTTATTAAAATAGTGAAATTACATTTTTTATCACAAATATTATAATTTAATTTCGACCCTATAGAAATTTCTATTTTCGACCCTAAGTATATGGTTTTTAAACTAGATTGGAGGGTATATATCTATATAGAGAGAGATGGAATATCATTCGAGTTTCAAAAAGGTTGGCCTTACTTCATGTTTAGTGGACCGTTTCGTATAAACCATAATTGGAGGAATTACAATGTATAGTGATATTTAGTGCTCATGAATTTGGGCAATTTACCTTAAAATACCTTTTTTTTAAATTTACGGAAATGGACCTATTATTTAATTATTTACCGGAATGGTTCATGTTCCTCGAAAGCGCGTCCACGTCAACGTGATGTTAGGGGACGTGCTAGCAAAACGCGTCCCTGGGGGAGCATTTTGCCTGTGTTTTTTACCCCCAACGACTAGTATTTTTTTTACCGTTTGGCCTCCAACGGTCAAAAAAAAAATCTATAAAAGCCCCCCTTTGATTTTTTTCGCACAAAAGTCCTCTCAAATTTCACAAAAGTCCTTTAATTTTCACAAAAAGGCCCTATTTAAAAGTTTTTTGAATTAGTTTTTTTTAAATTAAAAAATATTTGATCGTGTTAGCAATGGCCAGAGAATTAATTCATCTCGATAATAAACACATCTCCGTCGATCAAATAACGTTGGTAAGTTATAATTTTAATTTTTCAATACTATTTAATATTTTTTTATTTATGAAATTTTAATTATTTTTTATTTTATAATTTTTTATAACAGTCTGTAGATCAAGTGTTGCAATGCTATATTCGTAATATGTCTTGTCTGCCATCGTTGTTGATAGATAATTACCTGCGGGAAGCGGGTTTTTGGCACGTGGCGACGATAGGCCGGGGGTGCAAGTTGGACCCGAAACTAATCAGTTCATTGATAGAGAGGTGGAGACTCGAGACACACACTTTCCGTCTTCCATGCACAGAGTGTACTATCACTCTGAAAGACATACAGTTGAAATTGGGATTGCCGGTGGATGGGTACGTAGTCACCGGGTCCGCAAGTTCTACTGATTAGGGAGCTGTATGCTACGAGCTTTTGGGTGCTATTCCGGATAATATTAACGGAGGTCGGATCGAGATGGGCTGGTTACGAGACACATTCCCAGAGCCGGATAATGATTCTACTGAATTAGAAAGAATACGATATGCTCAGGCATACATTCTTGAGATGATTGGAGGCTATCTGATGCCGGACTTGTCACGAAACCTCGTACATCTGATATGGCTGCTGAAACTCGTTGATTTTAGAGCAACCGGTGAATTGAGTGGGGGGTCTGCCGTGTTAGAAAATTTGTACCAGGAGATGTGCGGGGCGACGCGACCGAATAAAGCCAAATCAGAGGTTGCCTATCACTACTGCAATCATGGGCACGATTTTAGTTTCCATTTTTACGTCCCCGAGTGGACCACCCATATAAATTTCCATTCATAACGAGGTAAATTTAATATTAGATTTTACAATTATTGCGTAGATTTAAAATATAATTGTATGCTAAAAATTTATTTAATTAGGTGGAACCATTCGGCGAGTTATGTTGGAATACCTACCTCGCTTGAAGATATATGGCTTCTATTAGACCAATGGTCAGAAGCACAAGTAAGTATTAAATAAAATATATATACATAATAAAATAGTCATTTCATATTTAGTATTTAGTATTTAGTATTATGTATATAACTAATATTTTAATCATGTTCATATAGTTATTATGGACACCATACGAGGATCCGGCAATTCGGGCAGTAATTTCAGATGAATTTTTTCAAAATCCGAACATTTGGCATGTGAAGGTCCCATTGGTCAACTATGCCACCGTGGAGATGCACCAGTCAGATAGAGTATTGCGACAATTTGGATTCCGAAAACCGATTCTCGTGGCACCTGAAGTGCTCGATGATGAGCATAAAGTCGACTTACGACAGTTGCACACGGATTGGCCGAGATTTTGGTCAACATATATCGAAATGTGGGAAAATCGGTATGATTATATACCTACTTGGGAATCCATCGTCGTTCCTGAGTTAGCGTGCGTGCCGGAATACATGCCATGGTTTAGGATCCATGGCAAGCCATATTTATTGTCGGAAAAGGAGAGGCGACGACAAATTCGTGTACAAAGGGAACGACGTGGCCCTTTAAATCCAATGAGAAGGGATGATGGGACGGGCCCATCAACAAATACGACACAACCATCGGGCCGATCAACGGCAAATACACACACAAACACCGGGCCCAACACTTCAGCCGACGACACCCACATCACAGCCTTTTCAGATTATGCCAGGTGCATATCCTAGCCCTTATATGTATCCTAACCCTTATATGTTTCTTTTTCCCAGTCCTATGGCAGGTTGGAATGCATGGCCCAGTTCATCTCTATTCCCGATTACTCCGAATAGACCGCCGATCTGTAGGCAGCCGTCGCATGAAGGATCGCACGAGGCGCCGTCGGGAAGCTATTCTTTTTACCAATCTATTTTGCCATATTAGTTTCAAACACCTCCGCCATGGGTGATGCAAACACTTCTGCAATCATTATTCTATCGAGGTAGGTCATCCTCCCAACACCCACAACTAGATCCCCTGCCGGAGGAACCACAATCTCCACCGGAGCAACCACAACCCCTACCGAAAGCTGAACTAAAGAGGAATCCAGCGCGTAACCGTCGACCACCCCATGTGGCACTGATTCCGACCGGCACCATCATTAATTTTTTTAATATATTTGTATAAACGTTTTTATATTGTTTCATTTAATAAAATAAAATTTGTTTTTAATATTTTAATTGTAATTTACTTTTTATATTTTTAATAAAATAAAAGTTTTTTTTCAATAAGGCAATATTTTTAATATTTTTATATTTTTAATATATTTGCACAAACTTTTTTATATTGTTTCATTGAATAAAATAAAATTTGTTTTTAATATTTTAATTGTAATTTACTTTTTATATTTTTAATAAAATAAATTTTGAATTGGGCAATATTTTTAATATTTTTATATTTTTAATAAAATATAAATAATGCAACATAATTTTATTACAACAAACTATCAACTATTCTGATTTGGACATGAGCGAGTTGTATGGCCTGGGTTCCTACACCATCCGCATAACTTCCGTTGGTTGGTAGTTTATCGGATATCCATATGGTTGCGTATTCTAGTCGAGCAAGGTCGACCCTTTGGTTTGCAACGCAGTTCTCTATCCGGTAACAGCTTAAACGGAGCAAGCGATACAGACGGCCACTTACGTTCATCTGGGACTGGTCGAAATACGTGTCTCCACACGTTGTACATGTATTCTATTTTGTACACTTTGTCGACATATCTCACGGGATCCAGACGGAGATTCTGACAAGCTGCAATTACATGAGTGCATGGATAACGAAGTGCATTAAATATCACACAGTCGCAGGTCCTATTTCTCAAGTGTATTGCCCTCCAATAATACCTTGGTTCGGCCTATCAAATTCCGTCACACGAAAGCATTGGTTGTCGCGATCTTGACAAACTGTGTGCATGGTGTTGGCACGTGCCTTCGCCTTGTTAATTTCTTGCAATATCTTCGCGCACCATACATGGCCTCCCTGCATTTGGCTTTTATAACTCGCTACTCGCTTCGAAAATGATGCCGCTAAACGAAAATATGTCTCTCGCACAACCAATGTTATCAGCAAATGACGTATTCCTTTTAGAACAGAATTTATGCGTTCAGCTAGGTTTGAGGTCATATGACCATATTGAAAGCTGTCGTCGTATGCTTGTGTCCACTGTTCAAACGGTATGTTGCATAGGTAGTTTACGCCTTCTTCATTAACTGAGCGCAAAATCGTCAACATCTTGTGAAAAAGGTCCTTATTGATCCCGTACCCTGCCAATATAAGTTGATAGCAAATATTACATACCACTCTTCCATTAAGAATAAATTGAATATTACAAACAAAATTATATTAATAGAGATTACATACCTATGTTGGTCACTTGTCGTTGTTCACTTGTAGGTCGATGTTGCCCGTAGTAGTTGGATGCAACATGCCTTAGGCAATATCGATGGTGTGTGCCATATCATAGGCTTCCCTGTTGCTCAATTAAGACTAGTATTCCAGGGCCCCGATCCGATATAACGCAGATATCAGGTTGGGGGCAGACATGCCTCCTTAACCTAGATAGAAAGAAATTCCAGTCATTAGCTGACTCCCCTAGTGTTATTACAAATGCAATTGGAAGGATTCTCCCATTGCCATCCTGTGTTACAACTAGCAATAGCCAATGGGTATATCTACCATACATAAAGGTACCGTCAATTTGTACCAATGGCTTGCAGTATAGAAATGCGTCTCGGCATTGCTTAAAGGTCCAGAATAGACGCTTGAACACTTGGCATCCACGGAGCAATCGGTCGTTGTAGTACGCAGGTGTCATTTCAAGGTCTGTTATGCAGCCTGGGACATATCTCTCCAGTACTTGACACCACTGCCACACTTCATTATATGAAGCATCCCACTGACCATGCAACTTTTCCAACACCTTCTGCTTAGCTATCCAAGTCTTGCGGTAAGAAGGAGTGTACTTGACACCACTGCCACACTTCATTATATGAAGCATCCCACTGACCGTGCAACTTTTCCAACACCTTCTGCTTATGCAATCTGAGAATGAAATTTGGCTCATTTATAGTCTAAGCCCAAATAGGAACTACTGTAGAAAAAGAGCGTCCACGTGGGAGCTTTTTTCTGTAATCTTGCTGACAGTGCATCTTGCTTGAAGCGTTTTGGTCACTATTTGTTCATAAACGTCGTCTCAAAATTATCTTTTCAGATATTACTGTAGAAAAAAGAGTGTCTACGTGGGAGCTTTTTCAGTAATCTTGCTGACAGTGCATCCTGCTTGAAGCGTTTTGTACACTATTTGTTCAGAAACGTCTTCTCAAAATTATTTTTTCAGATATACTGTAGAAAAAGAGCGTCCATATGGGAGTTTTTTTAGTAATCTTGCTGACAGTGTATCCTGCTTTAAGCGTTTTGGACACTATTTCTTCAGAAACGTCTTCTCAAAATTATTTTATCAGATACTACTGTAAAAAAAACAAAAAAAAATTATATTGCTAATATATTTTTCCCAAAACCGTAAATACAAAATTATTTTAATTAATTAACCCTAAAAAACCCTAACCCTAACACTAACCCTAAAATCCTAAAAACCCTAACCCTAACTCTAAAAAACTTAACCCTAACCCTAAAAAAGCTGAAAACCCTAACGTAAAAGACAAGCAAAACGAGTCTCTGGGGGAGTGTTTTGTCCACATCAGTAAAAAGCGCTGACATCGCGCTAATGTGGACGTGCTTTCGGGAAAAATGGCTCATTCCGGTAAATAATTATGAAATAGGTCTATTTCCGTAAATTTTTTAAAAATAGGGTCTTTTTAAGATAATTTCCCCATGAATTTTCATTTTCCTATTTTTGGAAAAAAAAATAAAAGATCAATGTTAAGGTATATTTTATATTAGTTAAATTTTAGGGTTTTTTTTTTATCATATATTAAAGTTGGTTATCCGCTATCATTAAATGATTTTAGGTTACATGTTTAAGCCAGGGTAGAGCAGCTTTGAATAAAACTACCTTCAAATTTAAATTATTTTGAGCATAGATTATATATAACTTTCAAATTACTAAAATACAATTTATTGCATTTACATTTGAATTATTGATTAGAGGAAGCCCCAAAATCATGGTAATCGGTAGAGTATTGGTACCGATCATATTGACTAGTACGTAATGTTTCGTTCTTAAACATGTACCAAGTAGTTTATGTTCTATTTTGGTCAAATTTTCGATGTGTTCGGCTATTTCAATATGTTCCAGCCCATTTCGGTCAATAACAACTTATACTAGTGGTATTGGCCCATACCAGTTGGTGCAAAATTTTAATAATTGAAACTTTTAATTTTATTTTTTTTATCTTAAGCACTTTAATTTTTGTGTAAACAATATCATTACTCACTAAACTATGGGTAAGTTTTCATTTTGGTCACATAACTAAAAAAAAATTTTAATGTCTGAACTATTTGAAAGCTTCCATTCAAGTCATTAAACTATTCAAAAGTTTTTATTTAAGTCACTGAGTTGTTAATTTTTTTTTTAAAGTTTCGCCAACGAGCTCCAAGCGACAATTCGATGATCGGTATGGTGGATCATTTCCCATTGACGAGTAGAAGAACATACCATAGGTCCAAGTCAATCTGAAGGTTAGTGTTGGAGATCAACGAAAAAAATTGTTCAAAATTTGATTTGCAGATTCATGATGTCCAACAATTTCATGAAAAAATATTGAATTGTACAAAAGAAGGGGAAAAAGAGCTTTTGATTGGTGTAGACAATGCAAACAAAGAAATTCATATACCATCAATTTTAACAACCTAGTTACTTAAATGAAATCTTTTAAATTATTCAATGACCAAATTGTAACTTTTTTTAGTTAAGTGAATAATGGTGTAGTTTACCCTTAAATATTTCTTATAATTGTATTTTGTAATTGAGATATATTTGCATCTATATATAATATATGATTAATTTTTTTTCAAAAATAATATATAATTTATTAGAAAAAAACACACTATAAATATATATGAAAAATATTTATAAAAAAAAACTAAAAATAAGAATATTCATGTATATATCTGAAAAATATTGATAAATCCAAAATAGTACACCAGAACATGTCGGTATCAGTATTGTACTAACTACCTTACCCAACAACTTGAACTTATGGTAGGATAACTACGAATTCTGATTTCGCAAATCTGGAAAGAAGTGAAACGATAAATAAAAGTCAATAAGTATGACCACAAAAACAAAATTGAATTGAAAAGAAGAAGAAAGAAGATAATTTGAAGCAATTAGGCCAAAAGGTGGAGTTGGATTCGAGATAGGATTTATGGAAACTTGGACTCCAAGTTGATGTTGCCGAACCTTGTTCTTGAAGATTACTTGATATTTGAAATTTAATAAAGATGATTGGATTGATAACAAATAAATTACAGGATTAAGAAAACAAATTAAAGAGAATAATAACAAGGAAACTGAAAAGAAGGGAGATGCGGTCCAATTGAATCCTTTGAAGTAGACACCCCTAACAAATTCAACTAAAGGTTTTAATCAATTAATTTAAGATAGATTCTTGATAAATTGAAGTTTGAAGAACTCCTACCAATAATATTAAACTAAATTGAGTTGAAACGACTTGTGAAAACTATCAAGAAACAAATCTTGCAAATGAAGAAAACTCTTTTGAGTGTTTTATCAGAAGGAACCAAAATAAAAGTTACATAGACGTGGTTGGTCAGCCTTTGTTTGAATAGGCAAACTAAATGAAGGAAAACAAACTCCTAATTGATGTAAATCTCCTGAATTTTGATTGTCAAGAATTCATCTTACTTTTAATTCAAGAAACACAAAAAAGTTTCTAAAGACTTTGAAAGAACTTAAAAGACAGTAAATCACATGTAATATTAAACAACAGATAATTCTTGAAATTATGACATTGTCCAAATGTTTTAGAAACTTGTGAAAAAGCTCAAATTGTGTCCATAATCAAAATTTACGTTCTTGAATTGAAACCATGTATTTTTTTTTTTTAAATTTCAAATTTGTCCATATTTATTCAAGATTTAGTTTCTTGATTTTCTTAAAACTAAAATTTAAACTCTAGATGATTTTTTTACTAAAAATTTATCACTTAACACATGAAATCATCTTCTTGATTGTGTAGAAAGCCGAATTTCATCTCAAAGTCTAGAATGAAGGAGTTTAGTCTGGCTAAGTTCAAATTCTCTTTATTCATGCATGTGTGGCGTTCTAAACCCGACTGAAATGATTTAATCCAAATTTCAAACGTCACATTAGCCACTAAAGTGACTCTCCATTAAATCCACCACAAAACACACTAACCATCAAACACACCTGTCAAGCCCCAAAATTCTTAATTTTAGTTATTTTGTAAGTTGTCAATTAATGTGTTATGATGCGTTTGTTAAGTGGGTTGGTTTGTTTGTGTTGGTCCTGTATTTGAGCCTTGTCTTGTATGAGGGCGAAATATTATTTTTTATTATTAGTATTTTGGCCGAATATTAAAGTTAAACTCTAGGAAATTTGGTGGTTAAAGTTTGAATTATCTTTTATTTTTATTTATTTTGTATTAATCTAAATAGAGTTTCAAATGTTCCTAAGTTTGCTCCTATTTTTCAATTTGTTTTGCAACTGTCCATAACCCTGTTACTCCACCTTCTTGGCTTCTTATTCCTTCTGTAGCCATTTCAATTTCTTGTTCTTTGTGCTGCCGTTTCAATTTCTTTCCTTTTTTTTTTTTTAGTTCTTTCTTTCATCCATCCTTGTTTTGTTCGGGTATTGAGAGTTGTGGTACGTTTCATCACGCAGATTAAGTCTTGGCTACAAGTGTAAGTTTTGTTTAATCATTTTTTTCTTTTAATGTTGGTTTCGTTCGGGTATGGAGTATGGTGGTGGTGTTGTTGTTCGATGTTTTGATTGGTGTTTCTTTCTGGTATCTAATTAGGCGAGAGGGGCGAGAATTCAATTCCTCCAGCGCAGTAGAATTCGATTTGGTCGTTGTTCCTCCAAGTTGTAAGTTGTTGATATCATTTTAGAAGCTGAAATTTTAGTGCGATAAGGTGTTTAATTGATTGATTTTTAAGATCTTGATGGATGTGTTTTGTGCGAAAATTGTAGGTTCGTTGGTTTTGATAGTGGAGTTAGTCAATTAGATACTCAGGTGTGTGATTTAATTATATTTGATGTTTAAAAATAATGTAAAAACATATTTGTACGTGTATATAATATAGATTTTATTAAAAAAGAAGAAGCTTTCTATATAATATATATATATATATATATATATATATATGAAAATTAAAAAAAAAAATACAAAATCAAAATCTCCTATGCAGCGTTTTCCAATTAAAAAAAAAAGAAGAAGAAGAAGAAAAAAAAACAAGTAAAACCATGCAAACATTAAACAGAAGAATCTCTTGCATTCTACATTGTTGACCAGGTTAGTAGTGGTCCTAAAGATTTTTTTTTTTTTTTCCTGTGTTGAATCTCTCCTACGGCATAGCCTTACTAATGTGACAGGTAGTGGGCCTTTTGGGCTAGTTTTGGGGCCCGATTAAGGGTCCATTAAGGAATTTGATATTAGGGCCAGAAAACTGTAAGTTTGGTATCCAAGTACGTATGAATAGTTATAAAAGCATGATAATTATATGTAACTCCCAATTGTGTTAAGTGTAATGCAAATTATGCATGTAAGCATGTTATGTGATATAAGTCATATGTATTTATGTGATCTATGTATGATTATGATATGTATATGTTTGGAGTGGGATATGTGATGATGGAGGAAGTGTTAATGGCAGTATTCACTGTGAGTATGGCGGCAAGTCCGCAAAAGTATATGTATTGCAGCTTAGCTGTGGTTATTTGAGAGAAATACTGGAAACACGAAAATACAAAGACTTTTTCATGCCCTTTTTAACCCAAATTCATGCAGTTTTGGTGTAATTCTGGTCGAAAAATAAATAATAATTATAAAATAATTAAATTGTACTTAAATTTTTAACATGTTGAATTTTAATTAATTTTATAATAAATTTTGATTAATTTTGATTTATTTTCGAAAGATTCGCACAAAGGGCGAAAAATGACTTGACAGACACTACTAGAAGCGCAAAACTGAGAAGCGATTTTTGAAACATCAAGGCAAATTAATTTTTCAACATAAGACAATCCAATTTATGAATATTAATTCAAAATATAATTAATTTTAATTTTTAATCCAATTTATTTTGTGTTAAATAATTATTATTAATTAAATTGTGAAAGGAGGCCTAGTTGTGCTAAACTGAGAAAATTGGTCCAACCGAGCAATGGGCTACCCAAAACCGTCCCACATGTTGACCCAATCAGCTTATTTAGCTGATTATTTGGCTTGCAAAACAGCCCTTGAAGCTTCCTTGAAATTGCATTCAAACCCCTTCACTTATCAAGCCTTTGTAGATTTACCCTTAGCTAAATTTAGCTAATTTGAAAGCTTCAAACTGAGGGGGAGTCAATGGCTGCGGATTTTTGATATTTTTGCCTACTCAACCTATAAATACTCCCCTTGCCTACTCATTTCAATCACACCTCTCATCCTTTCGTTCTTCAGTTCTCTCTCACTTTCTCACTTCAAATCCTTTCCTTTGTTCTTCATTTTCCCCTTCCATTCCCTTGTCGATTTCCCCTATTGGAAAAGATCCCATCAACCACCATTGGTAGCAGCATTCAAGTGCTTGTAGAAGCTTCGGTTCAACAAGAACAAGCAGAGAAGGAGGAGAAGAGCAAATTAGTCAAGCTTGGAGAAACACCGGATTTGATTCTAGTTCCATATCCTTTAATTTTTATTGTTGTTGTTATGAACATGTCTATGAATACTTGTTATGTTGATATGTTTAATTTAATTAATATGGCTTAAATTTAATTTGTGTTAGGTTGATTGCATTTCGTCCACTTAGGTTATTAAAATTATATTTGTGTTGTTATAATTCTTGGTAAATTGTTTGATTAAGTAAAACCATGATTAAGTTATTCTTGAATTATAATTGCAAGGTAACTAATGAATTAATTATTAAATCGTGTTAGAATTGTAATTAATTGACACAATACTTAATTAGTGCATGTTTAATCTTTTAAGGTAGTTGAGGGTTAAATTAGCGACGATATTAAACGGTACATTAGCCTTGCATAACTTACAAGATTATTGTGATTAAATTATTTCAATGTAGGAATATATTGTTAGCTCACTTAATATTTTATGTTCTTATGAAGATTGATTGATTGTTTGAATTGACTTTGAAAAATGTTCAAGAGATTAGTTAATTTAAAAAGTATGTGTGAGCAATAGTTAGCAAATTACCAAGTTGTCATGAATTTATTCGTAACAACATGAACATGAGTTTAATCATTCTAAGTTAAGAAATGTAATTAATCTAACACAATTATGTCATCTTTTGAAGTCGTGCATTGGAACTATATTTTTATCTTATTTTATTTTATTTAGTTAAATTTTAGTTTTTAACCACTTCCTCAAAATAAAAATATTTTCTTATCACCGAAATATTTTTAATTGCATTTCATAAATAATTTTCTTACACAGTTCCTGTAGGTACGATAAGTCGACATTTACTTGTCATTTTACTACTTGTTGTGATTGTGCACACTTACACATTTCCATCGTTCCACATACTGCCACATGTGGTGTGATTGGATGGATGGATTATTGTAGTCCAATGTGGTGTGATTTTTGGGATAGAGATGGTGTGTAGCAGATGGGGGTAGGATATGATATATGTATGTTATAATTCGATGTGTTATGTTCAATATGGCCTAGCATGTTATGCTACAATTTGATAAGACATGAAATGTACGAATTTTGATATATGAGTTATACATTAAAATATATATATGTGATTTCTTTTGGTCATGGGTTGAATTACACATTGGGCTTTAGGCTCACATTTTGTATGTTTCATTTCAAGTAACCTCGGATTTAGCATTGGACGGCGACACAGGAGCTCGGGTTTCACTATTTATTTCAAATTTTTTAATTGTTAAATTTGGACATTTTGGACGTTGTTTTGGTTTCTTTTATTTTCGGACATTTTACGTTTTGCCTAAAATGCTAGAGTTAAGCTAGTTAAAACACCTAAGTTTTAACCGATAAAAGACACTGAAGTTAAAGTTTATAAGATGAAACTTAAATTTTCTTTCAAATCAATAAGAGTTAAGGTTTTTTAGCTGCAAAACAAAAAATAAAATGGTTTTCATGGTTATGGGTTTTGGTACAATGATGTGATAAGTGAATTTGGTGATAATTATTGAAACACAACTAAGTGTTGAGTTTTTGAAGTGTTATAATGTTACTACTCATTTCAACGTCGTTAACTGGTTTTTCTCAAATTAAACTTTTGTTACTTAATTTTTTTCAAGCGTTGTAACTACCTAATCCGACCATAATGTCTAGGCCGAGTTTGGAGTGTTACATATAGTGGTATCAAAGCTAGGTTGCAAAACTCAGTTGTGTTTTTGGATCCAAAATAAATTTTGAAAAAATACATGATTTGAATAAGTATTTTTTGTTGAAATTATTTTAAGTGAAATCGAGACTCCTACGCCGATTCAAGTAAGTCTTTAAACTTTAGTTATGCTTAAGAGACATTTTGTATGTGATACTTTAGAATATGACATGACTTTAGATACTGTAGTATAAGAATAAATAGTCTTTATGTTCTTATATGGCCTTCGATAAAACTTTAAGATTAAAAGTTTAACACTTAAACTGATGACATAAAATACCTGGAAATTATAGATAAGATAATGAGTTCTCATGCATCTCGTGGGCATGGTATCCGTGGGCGCAGTTGCAACAGCCCGATTTAGGGGCTAGTCGGAACAGTGGTCTCGGAATCACTAATTCAAGGTTAGAAAAAATTATTTTCATGTTATTCTATGTGTTATAATATGTTTATAGGGATGTATGAAAATTTTGGTGCCTTAATTTTAGCAATTTCATGCTAAATCGTGAAAAAGGACTAAATCGCATAAAGTGCGAAAGTTCCATTCCATAGGCTAAAGGTACCAAATAGCCATGAAATATTAATTGAAGGTCTAAAAAGGGCAATTAGACCATCTAGGATGTGTTGGTCGGCCATGTAGACAAGGGGGACAAGAGCTTTTAATTTTGGTCAAAGTTGGTGGATTAAATTGATGTTTTATAATAAAATAAAGAAAGGAAAAAGATATCATCTTTCCTCTCTTCTTCTCCACCGAAAGTTGCAGCAAACAAGGGGTGTTTGAAAGCTCAAAATTTCAACAACTCATTTCCTCTTCAAGTAAGTGATTTTGATGGTTTTAGTTGATAATTTTTATACTTTTGGAGTCCCCAAGGCTTAAGCTTTCTAATGAGGGGACTATTTTGCAACATGGTTGAGAGTCTAGGGACTTTCCATGAGAGAGTTTATGCTAGTTGTTGAGTTTTTATGGAAGAAAATGAATGTTAAGATGTTGATAAACAACTTTTGTGAAAGGTGTTGTTATGAAAACACCTAATTAGGACTAAAATGCAAAAGTTATAATTTGTTCATTAAGACATGAAATAATTGGAATTATGAATAGTTGTACGAGGATTAAATGTTCATCTAGGCTTGTTTAATAAGAAAATGTGATGAAAATTTATTTACGAGCCTAGGGGCAAAATCATAATTTTGCTAAAATGTAAGGGCAAAATAGTCATTTTCGCCTAAAATGTAGATTATGGTGTATTAATGATTTATAAATGATTAAATCAGTAAATTCCATTATTCCAGATCAAAGAAAATAAGTTTCGGACCTAGAATGGATGAAAAGAGAAATGTGGGCAAAAAGTCCCTTTCTGCCCGTTCGACATCGAGGTAAGTTCATGTGTGAATGTGGCAATTACGTATGAGTTAATTTAGTATTCCAATGTTGTATGGAATGTATATTTACTCTATGAATGTATGAAATATCTTTTAATGAGATGTCAAGAGAATTGAATTTGGAAGTAATGGGAAATGTGTATAGCATGATATGATGATAGTTATAGTCTCGTGCAAGACCATATTGGAATATAGCCTCGGTGTAGGAATTTGTATATGACCATTTCAGGGACATGACATTGATATGTTAATATAAGTAAGACCCTATTAGAGTATGATGCCAATGTGACACTATGTGTATGAGACTCAATAGTGTTATCTAGCAGTTTGAGATGAATTCAGTATATGATGAACCTCTAATGGGTTATGTGTAATCGATACACCGTAGCTCTATGAAATAGATTTATTAATGAATTGCATGAATGTGAACGAGAATTGTAGAAAGTTAAATAAGAATAGAAATGTGTGAGGATGTTCTCGGTTGAACATTTGAAATAGATATATATATATATATATATATGTGGATTACTATCCATGAATGTAAAATAACGGTGAGCTATGTGCGATATCACCTTATTGATGTTAATGATGGGCTAAGTGCGATACCATCAATTATATTGTTATCGGTAGGCTATGTGTGTTACCACCTGATTAATTAGTAATCGATGGGTTGTGTGAGATACCATCACTTATAAATGATTGGTGAACTAAGTGCGAAATCACCATAAGTATAAATGATTGGTGAGCTAAGCGCGAAATCACCATAAGTGTGAATGATTGGTGGGCTGTGTGCAATATCACCCTATTAGAGATTCAATGGTGGGCTAAGTGCGAAACCACCAAGAGATTGGTAGTATGAGTGACTCATTAAAAATGCTTGATATGTTGTTTTATATGATCATGTGGTGATCAGTGCAGGAATGTATGCTAATTAAACGAGCAATTGGCTTGGGGCATTGTAAGAATATGGTAAGAGATAGAATGAGTAAGCTTCAAAAGTGGTTGAGTAAGTAACCATGAGTTTATGAGAAAATTTATTATAATACCATGTAGTCATGGATATTCAATGAATATTAGAAATTGTCAGTTACATACAGATGAACTTACTAAGCATATTTGTTTACTCCTTTTCTCTTTCCTATCCATTATAGGTTTTTAACTAGCTCGGGTCGGAGCCCACCGGAGATGTTTTCACATTATCAAGTAGACTTCTGGTATGATGTTTCAAGTTCTTTTGAGTCATGGCATGTATAGGGATTCTTTTAAGGTTGATAAAGTTCTAATTCATGTAGCCAAGTTGTGTTGGCTTAAGAGAATTTATAATTTGGTTGTGTATAGCCATACATGGTGGCTTAAGTTGTTTGTAATTGCATTGGATATAGTTCTCTATAGTGTATAGGATGAAGGCTTTATTTCTCCTATGATTAAATGTCTTTAATTCAAGAGTTATATTGAAGCTATGTGAAATTATGTGATGATATATGAATGTATGCAAAATGAGAGTGGTAAAAGGCTTGGTAGATAGCCTCTAAGTACCCACACGGGCAGACACACGGGTGTGTGTCTAGGCCATGTGTCTCCTGCACCTTAGTGTCTTAAGTCAGAATAGACCACGGGCTAATCACATGATCGTTTGTTTAGGCTGTGTGATACACACGGTTGGCACATGGGCATGTGCTTCAAACCGTGTGAATAAGTTAGTATGTCAAGGTGTGACACACGGGCTAGGGCCACGGGCATGTCAAGGCCGTGTGTAATTTGACAATGTTCGCCACTGGTGGAAGACACGGGTATGTCTTAGGGACACACGAGTGTGTCCCAAGTTACACGGGCGTGTGACCCCTGTTTTGAGAGAAAGTTTCCAGATGAGTTTCGAAAGTTTCAGGACATAAATCTAAGGCCTCGTAGGCCATGAAACGTGTGACCTGACTAAGAAAGAGAAGTTTTTAATTTGGAACGAAATTTTATAGCCCGTAAGTACATGTTTAAGAAAGTTCAAGCATAGTAATTTCTCGTATCCGGTCTTAGCCTCGGACTTGGGATGGGTTGTTACAGCAGTGGTCATCACCGGGGTGCCCGAGCTGAATCTTCTTTGATTGGTAGTATGCCTTAATTAGATATGAGTGAGACTGTAGGGACTTCGACTGTTGAGACTGAGTCTGCAGCTCAGACTTTTGGGGATGATGCATTATCCTAGGCAATGTTGAAGGTGTCAAAGAGGGTCACTTGGACCAACATTGGATTTGGATCTAGGGGCTGAGGGTCGATTACTGAATGACTTTAGTCTAATGGAGCTAAATTATTTAGGGGTGTCATGGGAGTCACAGCCACCGAGAGAATAATGAATTACTTAGATTGCACCAATGAGAAAAAATTAAAGAGTGAGATATCATTACTTCGCGATAAGGCGTACTCGTGGTGGTTGACTGTTGAGGACACTCAACATGAGTAGCTGACGTGGGATTACTTTTGGAATGTCTTTTAGGGAAAATATGTGGGTGCAAGTTATGTAAAGGCCCGTAAGCTGGAGTTTATGAGTTTGACGCAGGGAGACAGATTTGTGGCTGAGTATGAGGCCAAGTTTTTGCATTTGAGTCGGTATGCTCGTAGACTTATTTCTAACGACTGTGAGAAGAGTGTATAGTTTGGGGAGGGTTTGAGATATGATCTCAAGGTTCTGATAGCTCTTCAGAGGGAACGGATTTTTGCTGCTTTAGTGGATAAGGCAAAAGTGGCTGAGGAAGTTAAGCGCATTGAGTGTGAGAGGAGGGACTAAAAGAAAATTTAAATAAGAATAAGAGGGATTTTAGTCCTTCTGGTCCTTCGTAGCGACCCACGAAATGGGCCAGGTTCAATAGACATTCACAGGCTGAGTTAATTACTAGTGCTGGGCTAGTTGTCAGAGTTGAGGATGTATCATTATGTGAATTTTGTAATAGACGCCATCTTGGCGAGTGTTGGAGGAGGACTGGTGCTTGTTTTAGATATAGTGTCGTGGGACACAAGATCAGTGAGTGTCCTCTTATGGTTTAGCATCAGCGAGTTTCGGTTCAGGGTTAGATTCTGCCTCAACAATTTCATCAGCAACCTATTAAGGGTCGTGGTCAAATGCGAGGGGGTAATGGTGGTGGTCGTGGTCAGAGAGCACCGGGTAGAGGTGTCGGTCAGGTTGAGCTTAGACAGCCAACTTTGGTTTATGCGGAAATGCATCGTGAGTACAAAGATGCGACGGAAGTGATTATCGATACATTTATTATTCATTCATTACCTTATTTTTGCTTTAATCGATTGTGGTTCTATGCATTCCTATGTATCTAGTAATGTTGTGGGTAATTTGGGAATTTTGGTTGAGGATACTAGTAATGAACTCTCTGTGATTAGTCCTTTGGGTCAATCTGTACGAGTTTGTAAGGTGTATAGGAGATGTTCGCTTGAGGTTTAGGGATATGTATTTCCTGCTGACTTGATGGAATTGCCTTTTGGGGAATTGAATTTGATATTGGGTATGGATTGGTTAGTGGAGCATCGGGTTGGATTGGATTTTGAGTCTAATAGAGTAACCTTTAGGGTTGGTGATGATCTGGAGGTTGTAATGGTAGGTGGGCGACAAGATTATTTATCTAACGTAATCTCCGCTCTAGTAGCTAAAAAGTTAATTCATAAGGGTTGTGATGCATACTTGGCTTATGTGTATGATACGAGTAGCGTGGGTTCAGCTGTTGCAGACATTTCTACTGCTAAGGATTTTTCAGATGTTTTTCCTGAGGAGTTGCCAGATTTGCCTCTAGATAGAGAGGTCGAGTTTGGGATTGAGCTATTACCAGGAAGAGCTCATGTGTCCATCGCTCCATACCGTATGGCACCGAAGGAGTTAAAAGAACTTAAGTTACAGCTTTAGGAACTTTTGGATAGAGGATTTATTCGACCTAATGTGTCTCTCTAAGGCGCACTAGTGTTTTTTGTAAAGAAAAAAGATTGGTCGATGAGGATGTGCGTGGATTATCATCAGTTAAACAAATTGATGATAATGAATAAGTATCCACTCCCTAGAATTGATGATTTATTCAATCGATTCTGTGGGCCTTCTGTGTTTTCAAAAATTGATCTTTGATCTGGTTATCATCAGTTGAAGATTAAAGAAGCCGATGTGCATAAGACTATCTTCAATACTCGTTATGGACATTACAAGTTCCTTGTTATGCCCTTCGGATTGACTAATGCTCTAGCCATGTTCATGGATATCATGAATCGAGTTTCCAGCCTTACTTGGACCAATTCATCATTGTGTTTATTGACGACACTTTGGTCTATTCTAAGTCTGAGGATGAGCATGACAAGCATCTTCATATTGTTCTTCAGATTCTTCAGGAAAAGTAACTCTATGCTAAGTTGAGTAAGTGTGAATTTTGGCTGGGTAAGGTTATGATCTTGGGACATGTGGTTTCTGCCAAAGGTATTCGAGTGGATCCTAAGAAGGTAGAGACTATTTTTGATTGGAAGCAACCTTGAAATGTGACCGAGCTTTGGAGTTTTTTGGGTTTGGCAGGATACTACCACAAGTTTGTGGAGGAGTTTTCTTTGATAGCAACACCTTTGACTAATTTGCTACAAAAGAATACCCATTTATTTGAGCTATTGATCAGCAATCGAGCTTTGAGAAGTTTAAGTCAGTTTTGACTCAGGCATCCGTTTTGATACAGCTTGAACCTAGGAAGGAGTTTATAGTTTATAGTAGTGCTTCCCACACTGGTTTGGGTTGTGTGTTGATGCAGGATGGTAAAGTGGTTGCTTATGCGTCTAGATAACTTAAGTAGCATGAGGGTAATTATCCAACACATGATCTTGAGCTTGCTGTAGTTGTTTTTGCACTTAAGATTTGCAGGCACTACTTATATGGTGAAAGATGCATCATCTACATTGATCATCAGAGTTTGAAATATCTTCTCATTCAGAAGGAGCTGAATCTTAGGCAATGTCGTTGGATTGAATTACTTAAGGATTACGATTGTTCGATAGAGTATCATCCTGGTAAGGCCAATATAGTGGCCGATACTCTTAGTCAGAGATCTATGACTGATTTGAGTGCGATATTTGCTCGCCTAAGTTTGTTTGATGATGGTGGGATTTTGGATAAGCTATAAGTTAAACCGTCTTGGTTAAATGAGATTAAGAGTAAGCAGCTTTTGGATGAGTCTCTGATTAGTCAGGTTCAGCAAATGGTTGGGGGTAAGGCTACAGATTTTAGGTATAATGATGATGGATTTCTATGCTTCCGAGGTCAAATCTTTGTGCCTAAGAATATGGATTTGAGACAGTCTATCTTGCGAGAAGCACATAGTAGCTTTTTTGCTATGTATCCCAAAGGTAATAAGATGTATCGTGGTCTATGTGATTTGTATTGGTGGTCTGGGCTGAATTGTGAAGTAACTGAGTTTGTGTCTCATTGTTTAGCGCATTAGCATGTTAAGGCTGGGCACCAACTTTCGTCTGGATTTTTGCTACCTGTTAAGATTCCATTGTGGAAATGGGAATGGGTAACCATGGATTTTTTTAGTGGGTTACCCTTTACACCCACTAAGAAGGACTCAGTATGGGTTATTGTGGATAGATTAACTAAGTCTATGCACTTTATTCCGGTTAGGATAAATTATTGTTTGCAAAAGTTAGCAAAATTATATGTTTCTGAGATTGTCAAATTGAATGGGGTTCTAGTGTCTATTATTTCCGATCGGGATCCCCATATCACTTCCCATTTCTAGGAGAAACTACATTCATTAAGTACACGATTGGATTTTAGTACAGCTTTTCATCCTCAGACTGATAGTCAGTCAGAGAGGGTGATTTAGATTTCTGAGGATGTGCTTAGGAGTTGTGTGATTGAATTCTGAGGGAGTTGAGAAGAGTTTTTGTCGCTAGATGAATTTGCTTATAATAGTAGCTTTCAGTCTAGTATTTAGAAGTAGCCTTATGAGGCTTTATATGGTAGAAAATGCTGCACTCCTCTTTGTTGGACTCAGTTGGACGAGACGAAAGTTTTGGGTCCTAAGTTGGTGGCTGAGACTGAGGACAAGATTCGTTTGATTCGAGACCGTCTTAAGGCCACTTCTGATAGACAGAAGTCTTATGCGGACCTTAAGAGGCAAGAGATTGAATATAAGGTGGGGGACCATGTTTTCTTTAAAGTGTCTCCTTGGAAAAAGGTTATTCGGTTTGGTCGTAAGGGCAAGTTGAGCCCTCGTTTCATTGGGCCGTATCAGATTTTGAGGCGTGATGGTCCTGTTGCTTATCAACTTGAGCTACCTCTAGAGTTGGACCGTATCCATGATGTTTTTCATGTGTCTATGTTGAGACGTCATTGATCTGATCCTTCATATGTTGTTCCAGTGAAGGAGATTGAACTGAGGCCGGACTTGTCCTTTGAGGAGGAGCCAGTTCAAATTTTGGATCATGAGATTAAAGTTTTGAGAAGAAAAACTATTCATTTGGTTAAGGTACTTTGGCAGAATTAAGGTTATGAAAAAGCCACTTAGGAGTCTGAGGACTTGATGCGTCAACAGTATCCTCATCTTTTCGAGTCAAGTAAATTTCGAGGCCAAAATTTATTTAAGGAGGGGAGAATTGTCAAGCCCCAAAATTCATACTTTTAGTTATTGTGTAAGTTGTCAGGTAATGTGTTATGATGCGTTGGTTAAGTGGGTTGGGTTGTCTGTGTTGGTCTTGTGTTTGAGCCTTGTCGTGTACGAGGGTGAAATATTATTTTTTATTATTAGTGTTTTGGCCTAGTATTAGAGTTTAAGTTAAACTCTAGAAAATCTGGTGGTTAAAGTTTTTATTATCTTTTATTTTTATTTATTTTGTATTAATCTAAATATAGTTTCAAACGTTCCTAAGTTTGCTCCTATTTTTCAATTTGTTTGCAACTGCCCATAAACCCTATTACTCCATATTCTTGGTTTCTTGTTCCTTGTGTTGCCATTTTAATTTCTTGTTCCTTGTGCCGTCCTTTCAATTTCATATCTTTTTCTTTTAGTTCTTTCTTTCATCCATCCTTGTTTTGTTTGGGTATTGAGAGTTGTGGTACTTTTTATCACGCAAATTAAGTCTTGGCTACAAGTGTAAGTTTTGTTTAGTATTCTTTTAATGTTGGTTTCATTTGGGTGTGGAGTACAATGGTGGTGGTGTTGTTCGATGTCTTGATTGGTGTTTCCTTGTGGTATTTAATTAGGCAAAAGGGGTGAGAATTCAATTCCTCCAGCATAATAGAATTCGATTTGGTCGCTGTTCCACCAAGTGGTAAGTTGCTAATATGGTTTTGAAGGCTAAAATTTTAGTGTTATAAGGTGTTTAATTGATTGATTTTTGAGATCTTAATGGATGTGTTTTGTGGGAAAATTTTAGGTTTGTGGGTTTTGATAGTGGAGTTAGTCAATTACATAATCAGGTGTGTGATTTAATTATATTTGATGTTTAAGAATATCGAATGTTGAAGATAAAATTTGTTTATAAATGTAAAAACATACTTGTATGTGTAAATAATATAGATTTTATTAAAAAAGAAGAAGCTTTCTATATAAAAAATATATGAAAATTACAAAAAAATACAGAATCAAAATCTCCCATGCAGTAAAATCCAAATGTGGCTTAAAGAAACTTGAGTTTTACTATCGTTTTCTATTTTTTTTTTAAAAAAAAAAAAAGAAGGGAAAACCATGCAAACATGAAATACAAGAATCTCTTACATTCTATATAGTTAACCAGGTTAGGAGTGGTCCTAAAGATTATTTTTTTCCTGTGTTGAATCTCTCCTACGGCATAGCCTCACATATGTGAAAGGGTCGTGTGGGCCTTTTGGGCTAATTTTGGGGCTCGATTAAGGGTCGATTAGGGAATTTGATATTAGGGTCCAAGAGTATCATAAGTGCCGGAAAATTGTAAGTTTAGTATCTAAGTACGTATGAGTAGTTATAAAAGCATGATAATTATCTGAAACTCCCAATTGTGTTAAGTGTAATACAAATTATGCATGAAAGCATGTTATGTGATATAAGTCATATATATTTATGTCATCTAATTATGGTTACGACATGTATATGTTTGATGTGGGATATGTGATGACGGAGGAAGTGTTTATGGCAGTATTCATTGCGAGTATGGCAGCAAGTCCGGAAAAGTATATGTATGGCAGCTTAGCTGCGGTTATTTGAGTTGCATAATGCCACATGTGGTGTGATTTGATGGATGGACTCTTGTAGTCCAATGTGGTGTGATTGGTGGGACGGAGATGGTGTGTAGCAGATGGGGGTAGGATATATTTATGTTATAATTAGATGTGTTATGTTCAATATGACTTAGCATGTTATGCTACAATATTATATGACATTAAATGTACGAAAATGCATTTAAAAAATATATATGTGATTTCTTTTGGTTCTGGGTCGAATCACACATTGGGTTTAGGTTCACATTTTGTATGTTCCATTTTAGGTAACCCTCCGAATTAGAATGGGATGATGACATGGGAGCTCGGGTTTCACTATTTATTTCAAAATTTTTTTTACGAATTTGTTAATTGTTAAATTTTGACATTTTGAACTTTGTTTTGGTTTCTTTTATTTTCGAACATTTTATGTTTTGCCTAAAATGCTAGAATTAAGCTAGTTAAGATGCCTAAGTTTTAACCGGTAAAAGACACTGAAGTTAAAGTAGATAAGATGAAACTTAAATTTTCTTTCAAATCAATAAGAGTTAAGGTTTTTCCGTTGCAAAACAAATAAATGGTTTTCATGGTTATGGGTTTTGGTATTATGATGTGATAAGTGAATTTGGCGATAATTATTAGAACACAACTAAGTGTTGAGTTTTTGAAGTGTTATAACGTTACTACTCATTTCAACGTCGTTAACTGGTTTTCTCAAATTAAACTTTTTGTTATTTTGTTTTTTCTAAGCGTTGTAACCTACCTAATCATACCATAATGTCTAGGTCGGGTTTGGGGTGTTACAACTATAACACCCCTTACCCATATTCAACTCCGGAACCGGGTACGAGGCATTACCGGACTTATCTTGCTTGAACATACAACTTTGGGCTTTAAAAATCCATCCCCAACTTAAAAATTCTCATTCAAATGCATAACATCTTTATCATGGGCCTATGAGGCCTTAAACATACATTCGGAAGGTCTCGAAATTAAATCGGAAACTTTTACGCTCTTAGAAAAATTTTGCCTAAATAGGGGCCACACGTCTGTGTGAAATGGGACACGCCTATATAGGCTGGCCGTATGGTCACACACACCCATATCCCTAGCCCATGTGGAGTTTATTTTCTAATTCGAACCTTTAGTGGTTTTCACATGGCCGGACATATGCCCGTGTCCCTCACACGGCCTCGACATGCCTGTGTCTTAGCTCGTGTGCCAAAACCATGGCATTCTATTTATGATGTCATCACCTTACTATGGTCACACGGCCAAGGCACACGCCTGTGTCCTTAGGCCGTGTGTCCAATTAAATTCCAAATTTTAAGTGTAGACTTCACACAGCCTAGGCACATACCCATGTCCATGGCCGTGCCTCCCACACGGCTGAGACACACGACCGTGTCTCTGCCCGTGTGTTTACTACTGAGCATACTGACTTGTAAACCTAGCATACAAGGGGGCACATGGCCGATCGACACACCCATAGGGATGACCGTGTGTCACACACGGCCTAGACACACACTCGTATGTCTACCCGTGTGGACATTAAAAAGACTATAATTCAAGCCAAATGCCACCCTACATAGCAACCATACTTATACCAACTCAATTCATCATAACTCATGACCCTAAGGCACTTCTAAGAACTCAAATCAAAGCATCTACACAAGCATGAACTTCATAATCTCGTCATCATTGAATATATATAAACTTGTCAAGTATTCGCCCATTTCCAATGACCACTTACAAAATGTATTTGACAACATAAATCACCAACACTTTGGCTAACGGATATGACATAACAAAATACTCAAGTCTTATACATGCCATACTCAAAATAAGTCTAACTTTGTTATACCAAAGAGATGTCGATAGTGTGATTTCCGAACTCCAGCATCCCATGAATCCTCGAATTATCTTGGCAATCCTACAAGGAAAAGGGAAATGAGAGGGGTAAGCATAAAGCTTAGTAAGTTTGCATGAAAATAAATAGCAACAATAAGCTCATACTGACATCAATTCATGGCATTTGATAACCACACAAAGTCATAAGTACTTTGTCATAACTTACTCGTACTTGTTCTTATCTAAAACATACCATGCCACATATCGTAAACGTTCCTCGTGAATTTCTCACGGGTACCTGTATTCACTCAATCACATGACTTTAGTACTAATCTCATTTCTATTTCCAAGCTTATCTATTTATCCCACTAATCACTATGGGGTACTCAAAACGCATATTCATCATCATTAACATAAAATCGAAGCCAATCTCATATCCTAGATGTGGTCTTACATGGGGTCACCTCTAAGTGCCGATGCCATATCCCGAATATGGTCTTACATGGAATTTCGTATCAAGTATCAATGACATATCCCAGATATGGTCTTATACGATTCTCATATTAGGTACCGAAGCCATATCCCATATATGGTCTTATACGGGATCTCAATTCAGTGCCGAGGCCATGTCCCGGGCATGGTCTTACACTATACCTCATCCATCTCATGTCTTGGTGATAGTAATTTCACATTTATTATAGTCTCATTGGGACTTCAACATCTCGACTTTTATCATCTTTCTCATTCAACACCAATACTCAATTTCATAGAATATCATGCATCATTATAATATCAAACATTCTAAATTATACTAGCACAAACGTTGAATTTATCACATACAAACTTACCTCGATTTCAAAACAAGATAGATCGTCGATCTGGTCCGCTACTTTGTTCTTTCCCCAATCGAGGTTAATTCTTGGTTCTTGATCTATAATAGAAAATTAGCTCATTTAAATATTCACATTAATAATTGCATTTCAATAATCATGCTTTGACAAAATTACCATTTTGCCCTTATACTTTTGCAAAATGACCACTTTACCCCTAGGCTCGAAAATCAATTCTAATCAAATTTCTCTCTTTAACGAGCCTAGATGAACATTTATTTCTCTTATGACTACCATCAAAACTCGACATTTCCAACATTTACTACATATTCTACAACCTTTATGAAAAGAACTTTTTAGGTGTTTTCATGGAAACACCTTTCACAAATATTGTTCAAGACTCATTTTATTCCATAAAAATGCAGCAAAAAACTTAATAGCTTTCATGGAAAAACTCTAAACTCTTCACCATTTTACAAAATAGTCCCTTCTTTAGAAAGCTTAAGCTTTAGGGGTTCCAAAAGTACAATTTTTATCAAGAAATAATCACTAGAACACTTACTTGTAAAGAGAAGAGTGTGTTAAAATTTTTGAGCTTCCAAACCCCCATTTTCTGCAAATTTTCGGTGGAGAAATGAAGGAGAACATATTATATCTTTTCTTTTTTTATTTTAATATAAAATCCCAATTTAGTCCACCTAGCACACCTACTTGACCAAATTTTGACCTCTATTGTCCCCATGGCCGACCAACCATGATTTAAGGAGATAATTGACCTTTAAAGATCTCCAATTAAACTACTATGGCTTTTAGACTCTTTTAGCTTGAAATTTTGAACTTTCACACTTTATGCGATTTAGTCCTTTTTTCGCGATTAAGTATGAAATCGCTAAAATTAAAGTACCAAAATTTTCATGTACTTATATAATCATACTCTAACTCATAAAATATCATGAAATTAATTTTCTCTAACCTCGGATTAGTGGTTTCGAACCACTATTCCAGCTAGCCCCTAAATCAGGCTATTACAACAACATCGCACACAATTAGTATTTAATAACCTAAAGGCATGCTTCTTTTGCGCTACTCTGATAACAATAAATAACAAGACTAACTCACAATTTAATATTTAACAACATTTACTTCGAAAACTTCAGTTAGGCATGCATGCATTCAATAAGGTATTTCTTAAAAGGATTATTTTTAGAGGGGATTCAGAAGTAGTTTTAATAAAAAAAAAACATATGATAGATTTAAAACACAATATGATAAGTAGTTAGAAAGTTCAGTTTGACAAGGTTTGAAAATAGTATCGTAGGATTATATATAAAAGTCATGTTTTGGAAGATTGATTAGCACATCACACACGACTTAAGAAAATTGTCTTTTAATTATTACATAATCAGTTAACAGTTTACATAATTTGTTAAATTATACATCTCATGCACACTATAACACCCTAAACTCGGCCTAGACATCATGACCAAATTCGAAGATTTCAAAAAGAAGGGTTTTGAAAATGAAGTCGTTGAGATAAATCATTCTATATTAAAAACTCATATTCGTTTATATCAATTGTCGAAAACGTTATTCAATTAATTTATTTACCAAAACGTAAGTTACTGCAGAAGTCATAGAAAACGTTATTTTTGGAAAACACATTCGTAATTTTTGAAAACCTTTGTTTTTAGATATCCATCGCAAATAAAATGTTAAAACAAAACCCAAATCCCAAAATAAAATCAAATAGTCCGGAGAGTCCATAATTTACAAAACTCCCAGAAAATAATTATTAATCGAATAATTAAAAAAAAACATGATCTTAAATAGTTACGAGCTCGTGGTCACCATGAGGCTCCGTCACACCGATCCTCCTAATTCTGTGGATTACCTGAATAGAATAGAAAAACATATGTGAGTTTTTGTAAACTCAGTGTGTAACCCAACAAAATTACACATGCTATTCATACAGGTAACACATACACAGTCAAATTCAGATTCATATTCGGACTTAAGTCCTTCATAGGTACAGATACAGATAAGAAAATCAAGTATGCAAAACAGATATAAAGAATCTTGTCCCTCATCCTCTACACACCAACTCTGACCATCCCATCACACCATGTGGGGTTAAAAACACCCACCCATCCCTATACACTACATTGTGTCATTACGGCACATATCAGATAATATGCAGCAATACCGCCAGAAAATATAGACAAAGGTCGCCATATAAAACACTTCCTCCACATATACAAAACCCACCCAGTCACAGATACAGATATACAAGTACAATAATCCTATGCATAACATGCTCATATACTAATGTCATATACATATAATTAACAGAATAATCAGACATGCATATCAGTGTCCAAATTAGAACAGAATATCAAATCACATAATTTTAGGGATTGGTTAGCCCTGACCGACTCTACGGTAGGCCCACAATCGAATGGAATGACCCGTGCGACCCTAGGGATAATTTCAAATTTATGGGCCCACATACCTGTATGGGCCCACACACTTGTGTGGCCCATACGCTCAGATTGGCCTCGCCCGTGTGGCCCTCACGTCTGTGTGGCATGCCCATATGGGCCCACACGCCCGTGTGGCCAACACGGCTACACTCACACTACCACATGGTTGTGCCTTGCACACGGCCATGCCCTCGTCAACCATACGGCCAGGTACACGCCTATGTGCCATCGACAGTGTGGTTTTTCGGCTATCGCCGAAGCTCAATTTTTTTGCATTTTGGGTACACACCTGGTACAGTTTTAGTAACATCCCGGTTTAGGGCCTGGTCAGAATAGTGGTGCGAGACCACAAATTCGAGGGCTATAAATGAGTTTTTGAGGTTTATGCCATATATGCATGCTAGTGTGAAAGTTTCATGAAGCAATTTTGTGAAATTGCGGTTGAATTGTCTAAAAGGACTAAATTGCAAAAGTTGCAAAATGTGAGATTCTAGAAGCTATTTGTGTGAAATGGCTTTAGAATATATATTAGAGGTCCTTAAATAGAAATTTTCCCAATTTTTAATTTTTGGAAAAAATTGGGCATGGATGAGTTAGAATAGGAAGTTTATCAAAAAGGGCATTTTGGTCATTTGGCAATTAAATGATTAAAATGGGAGAAAAGATGACAAAATTCATTCATCTTCTTCTCCAAGGTTGTTGAAAATTGAGAGAGCCATTGTTAGGGTTCTTCAAATTTTTCAAGCTTGCTAGTAAGTGCTTCCAATCCCCATTTTTGATATTCTTCGTATTTTTGAAGTCTTAGTAGCATGAGTAAGCTATTTTTAGCTACTTGATGAGCTATGATGGATGTTCAAAAATGTAACCATGTATGACATGTATGTATTCTGATGTTTTATGGAAGAATATGAAAGCTTGATGTAGTAGAAACATCTTTTGCTAAGTGATTTTCCATGAAAATGCATGTAGGGACTAGTTTGTAAAAGTCTTGAGTTTAGTCATACATGTGTAATTTAGTGAGAATTGATGATAACTTTAGTTGAGTAAGTTATTTGGCTAAGCATGAAAGGCTAGAAAGTTGAATAAAAATCACTTTACGAGCCTTGGGGCAAAAGTGTAATTATGAGAAAGATTAGGGGCATAAGAGTAATTTTTCCAAAGTATGAGATAAGTGTCAAATTAGTCAATTTGTGTATTGAATAAGCTGATTTATTCATTATAGGTCAAGTAAGACAAAGTCCGGATCTAAACTGAGGTAAGAGCAAGGTGGTGGACTAAATTGCATATTTCTATACTTTTGAGTATCGAGGTAAGCCTATGCATAAACAATGCATTCATACTTACAATTTGTTAATGCTAGCTAGTGTGTAGCATGATTGAGAATGATTGAGAACCTATGTGGGACGAATGTGGTAGAATTTGTGAATGGATGTATGGTTAAGTAAGTAGATATGTGAATGTGTAGTGAGAATGCTAAATGGTGGGCTAAGTGCGATACCATCCTAATGCATATTAACGATGAGCTGGCTATGTACGATGCTATCGTTAGGTATATTGTCTAGTGGGCTATGTGCGAAACCACTATGATTACCTTTGTGGTAGGCTAAGTGCAATACTACCTTATTAATTGATTGTGGTGGGCTAAGTGTAAAACTACCGAGAAATTAGCTGTGTGGATTAGCTGTGTGGTTGTATTATTGAGTTAATTAGCTGTGTGGATGAATTATCGAGAAATGATGTTGTGTTGTATATTGTGTAAATGTGATATTGAATGCAGGGGTGCATTTCAATGGTTATGAGTATGTGACTCATGAGGTGTTGGAAATGTGGTAAGGGATAGAAAGAGTAAGCATAGTTGTATATTATATGTTAGAACAATGCAAATTGTTGTTTAGCTTATACTATGGTGCTTAATTGTTTATGTGTAAACTTACTAAGCTCAAAACTTGCTCCCTTTTTTTCCCTTGTCATATAGAGTAAAAGTGTTGAATCAAGATACGAGGATCAATCGGAAGATCGTCCACATTATCAGCATACTCTGGTACATAAGACTCAATGTTTTGTATATGGCATGTAAAGAGGCTAGATAAGTTAGTGAATTTTGTTGTAAATGGCTAGGATGTGTTAGCCCATAGTTGGATAATCTATTTCGTATAATGCCATAGTTGTTGGCTGTTATATTATATGAAAAGATGTAGTTATCCATGTGAGATTTTGATTTCGTTTGAGTTGATTATGGATGTGTTGAATGAGTGCATGTTGTGTATGCTATAAGGGTGAGAAGGGCTTAGCAAATAGCTTTGTTCTTGTCCATGTGGATAGACACATGGGCGTGTGTCTAGGCCATGTGTGACACGCGGTCAGCCCATGCGGCGTGTGACTTGGCCATGTGTCCCCTGCATGTTGAAATTTTAAGTTAGATTTGGCCACGAGCTAGCCATACGGGCGTGTGTCTAGGCACTAGGTCGTGTAAGTGAAGTCAGTGTTCACCACGATTGGAGAGCACAGGCGTGTACCCTAGCCGTGGGGCATTGGCAGAATGCTTGGGTTTTCATACACGGGTTGAAGGCATGGGCGTGTGTGTCTACACACGGGCGTGTCTTATCTTACACGGGCGTGTGAGCCCTGTATAAAAGAGAAAATTTTAAGATTCAAAAAAGTTCCGAAATAGTCTCGAGAGCCCTCGTGTGTATGAGTGAGGCCTCGTAAGTTGAGAATGAGGTTGTAAAGGTGACTTAAGAGAGTAGTCACGTTGAGCCTAAGTGGCGATCAAGTGGTTTTAATTATGGTAACGCCTCGGGCCTGGTTCCGGCGTTGAACCCGGGTAAGGGGTGTTACAATTTTGGTGCAAAAACACTTGACAATTTGAAAAAGAAATAGGGAAACTAATGTCAGATTGATTTTGGAAGAGAGAGAAATTACTTGAAAATTTGACAAAGAAATAAAAATAAAAGATAGGCCAACGTATCCCCTGGTTCTTTCCCACTAACTCTCTAACTTACAACCTCCTTAGACTTTTAGCTCAACTGAAACTCTATCAGTTAACTGAGCAAAAATTAACACCCCTACTAACGCAGGGATTCAAACATAGGACCTCCAACACACTAATTCCCTTACCACTCGAACTAGCAGGCTCATTCTGATACGAATTAACAGATAGTTTAATATAAACCCACTCAACAAGGTAGGGTTAGGATCATAAAAATAACAAAATTTTGCAAAGGTGAGACTTAAACCTAGGATCTCTTAGACACACCCAGAACACTTAACCACTGAAGTAGATAGATATTTGTGTTAGATATTTACAGAAATAGAAATAAATTATTCAGGGTGTTACAACTCTACCCCCTAAAAGAAATTTCGACCACGAAATTTACCTGATCCGAATAGATGAGGATACTACTAACGTATCGAGTCCTCAGGTTCCCACGTGACTTCCTCTGTTATGCCCCAAATTTGGGCCTATTGGATTGTAACGTCCCAAAAATCTCGAAACCCTAATTTCTATTCATTGAAGTTAGTATGTATGTGTAGCACTTAGAATATTAATTATTTGAAGCCTTAGAGATAGGGGAGACCATAGGAAAAAATTATTTTTTATGCTTTAGTGGACCCTAGTCTTAGGCATTAGGCCTCTTAAGCAGAGTAAGAGAAAATAGGACACAAATGGGCTTGTGGTCCAGTAGCAAGGTGGTGTGAAGAGGTCCAAGGTTCGAGTAGTGGTAAGGTGTTTTTGGAGTGTTTATTTTGCATAGTAGACGGCCAGAGTTGTATGGAATTTGGGCTCTTTTGTTGGAGTGTTTGAATTGGTCTTGTGAGCTGATAAAGGAGGGAATTTCGGATGAGATAAGGGAGATATCATGGAGAAAAATTAGGAGATGAGAGGTGGGAAGAGTTGGTGCCAAATTGGACTGTGGAAGAAGGTAGGATTCAGCTATTGGCTATAAAAGGAGGTGTCGAATTCCTTTGAGAGGTTCCTTGGGTTCCATTATATTTCTTTTTCTCCACTTAGCCGAATTCTTCCATTTGCCGAAAAAAACCCATCATTCCTTGGCCAAAATTTTTGTTTTCTCTCTAGCCAAATTCCCCATACCTTCTCTTCTTAAATTCCTTCTCTTGATCACCTTTAGTTCTAGCCGATCACTTCTCCTCTTCTCCCTATTGATGTCGAATTGTCTCTGTCACCATACTAATCTCAAAAGCCGAATTTAGGCTGCAGGATCGAAACTGGAGTTGGTAAGTATTCAGTTAACCTCTTTTGTACATTTTCCTAAAAGCCGAAAGGCTATCTAACTGTCCTGTCGTTAACTCTCTGATAATAAGGATAAGATTCAGAGATCGCAAGCGTGGTAAGGATCATTAGCAAAGTGGTAAGTGTACTCATCTCGGTTATGGATTAATAGATGGCCAGATGTAGGTATGGCTTATAGGGGTGACTTATGTGAAAAATGAGTCACTCGATTTTGATGATAAATGTTTGGGTGCATATCTAGGGATATTCGCGAATAGTAGCTAAGGGCTACTAGAACGTGTGGCACACGGTTAGGTTACGGTGAGGTTTCGGTTCTTGATAAAGTGTGTATCAAGCCAAGATTAATCGTTAAGTGGTTACTATTGTAGGTTCGTGATTGACAGGTTTAGAGCACGCCTTGTAACCAGGTGTATACAAACACTATGCACACACGAAATCGGCCATGTCGAAAAGCCGAAAAGCCGAAGATGGCTAAATGGGCCCGATGGGCTCTGAGGCTAAGTTTGATGAAATGGATTAATTTGATTATATGAATTGGGTTAAGCATGCATGTTACATGATCTGGATTTGTTTTGGGCTTAATGGGTCATATGATTGAGATTTGGGCCTATGCATGTCTAGGATTGGATCTAGGGAGAGCTTGGTAGTTAAGCGGCCCTAGCGGCCCACCTCTTCTTCTCTGGAATCCTACCTGGTGCGTAATGTCTGTTCATTTTAGTCACAAGGACTTGTTAATGGGCCAAAGTTCATAACTAAAACCCGAGAGGGACCAAATACCCTTTGATTTGTAAAATCACCAAAATAGCCCAAATTATGAAAATAACCAAAATACTCTTAGTTTGAAAATTACCAAAACATCATTAGATTTGTACCCTTGGTTTGCAGAATACCAAAACATCCCTGATTTACAAAATTTTTAAGTACCTCTGTTTTGTAAAATTACCTAAATACCCTTATAGAGTAGATTTACGGAAATACCCTTGGGTTGTGAAATGACGAAAATACCCCTATGTGATGAGTATGAGTTTTGTGGATGTTACTCATGTGCATGTTGCATTCATATGATATTCTGCTTAGGATGAATATGGGTGGGAATTATGGTACGGAGGAAGATTTGAGGATCGCATAGTCGCTTGACGACCATGGATCTATCGGTGGCTTTAAGCCTATTATATGATTAGCGACTTTGGTGCAACGTTGAGTAGTGCCGCTGTGAGTGCTACCTTTGGTGTGTAGAGGATGGGTGGGTCGATTTAGAAATCCCCACAGGTGTGTAGGGTTGAAAAGGAAATGGTGTGTAGCGGATGGATTTTTGGGGAGGGTTTTGCATTAACTTGATTTAGATATGATATGATATGATATGAGGTCATTGTGGGCCAAGGCCCAAGACCAATGATTTTGATAGGGCTCAGGCCAATGTGATAATTATATATTGAATTGAATGCCAAGGGTTGTACACACTGAGTTTTGAAACTCACAACCTTTATTTAATGTTTCAGGTGATCCTCAGTAAATGGCTCGACGTGGGAGAGGACTTGGAGATGGCCACACTACAAGATGATTAAATTTTTATTTATTTGTTTCAAAAGACATAGTTTTAATTGCTTATTTTCGTTGGATGTAATAAGGCCTTGTACTCCGATTTGACTTTAGATTTTGGGTTTTGTTGTTTCAACTGTTTACTTAATCATTAAACCTAAGTGAATTTCTTACGTTTAAACTTAGTTTCTGAAATATTTAAAATTATAAAATGGGTTTGTTTTTCGTTACTTTACAAGACTCAAGGATTTTGGGCTTTTGGTCCTTAAGTTTTTAATTAGCAAAATCGTTTGAATTATGCCCTTGATGTGACACGCCGATTCGGGCCTAACTTCTAGGCTGGGTTTGGGGTGTTACATCCTCGGTGCCATGATTCCGTGACAGAACCTTTATTAAAGGAATGGACCTCCTCCTCAGAACCTTAATATCACGATCCAAAATCTAAACCGACTCCTCCTCGAAAGTCAAATATGGTCTAACCTTGATCTCAATAACAAAGACAGCATGAGATGGATCATACCGATACCGCCTCAACATCGAGACGTGAAACACATCGTGAATATGGTCCAACTCCGGAGGTAACTCCAACTGATAAGCAACCGTCCCACATGCTCCAAAATTTGATATGGCCCAATAAACCTAGGGCTCAACTTGCCCTTACGATCAAATCTCAGAACTTTCTTTTACGGAGAAACCTTAAGAAAAACGAAGTCCCCCACAAAGTACTCAATATCTCTCCTCTTTAGATCTGCACAAGACTTCTGTCTATCAGAAGCCGCCTTCAAACGATCCCGAATCAATATAACCTTATCTTCAGTCTTGAAAACCAACTTAGGACCCAAAATCTGACACTCACTGGAACGATAGAAATAGGCAAGTGTACACAATCATAACAAGTAATAAAAGTGACAAGTAAATGTTGAGTTATCGTACCCACAGGGACTGTGAAAAGAATTATTTATGAATGCAATTTAAAACACTTTGGTGAAGAAAAATATTTTGATTTGAAAGGTAATTAAAAACTAAAAAAAAAAAAACAAAGTAAAAAAAAATAAGTTCTAATGCACAATTTCAAAAGCTGATTTTAATCAAGATGAAATAATTGTGTTAGATTAATTACATTTCTTAACTTAGAATTATTAAACTCATGTTTATGTTGTACCGAATAAATTCACGAAAACTCTGTAATTTGCTAACTTATGAACATACTTACCTACAAAAATCCATTTATCTCTTAACTATATCTCTATATCAATTCAACCGATTAAACAGATTCTAATAAGCAAATGTGTCAATGACATACATACTTATGAAATTAAAATAATCTCTTGTACATATCTCTATGTCAATTCAACCGATTAAACAGATTCTAATAAGTAAATATGTTAATGCACATACATACTTATGAAATTAAAATAATCTCTTGTACATATCTCTATGCCAATTCAAACAAATAATTCAATCTCATAAGCATATAAAAGATTACGTGAGGTAACAATGTATTTCTACCTTGAAATAGTTTAATCACAATAATCTTCCAAGTTATGCAAGGCAAATGTATCGTTAGATACCGTTGCTAATTCAACCCTCAACTACCTTAGATGATTAAACATGCACTGATTAAGTAACGTGTCAATTAATTACAATTTTAGTCTATTTAAATAATTAATTCATTAGTTACCTTACAATTGTAATGCAATAATAACTTGGTGATGATTTTACTTAATCAAACTTCTTATCGAGGCCTATAACAACACAAACACAATTTTAATAAATGAAGTAGACAAAATGCAATCAACCTAAAATGAATTACATTTAAGCCATATCAATTAATTTAAACATTTCAACAACACAAATATTCATAGACATGTTCATCATAACAACAACAAAAATTAAAAAGATAGGGAACAAGAATCAAATCTTGTGTTTCTTCGTGGCTTGATAGTTTGCTCCACTCTTCCTTCTCTGCTTGTTCTTGTCGAATCGAGGCTGCTACAAACACTTTAATGCTTCTCCAAATGATGGATGAAATGACTCTTTTTCAATATGTGAAATTGGTAAGAGAATAAAGGGAAATGGATGGGAAATGAAGAGAGAAAATTGAGAGAGAAGAGAAGAGATGAGAAAGTTGAGGTGTGTTTCAAATGAGAAGCCAAGAAGGGTTTTTATTGGTTAAGAGGGCTTCTAAAATAGCAAAAATCAGCAGCCAAAGAGCCCTCCCATGGCAGGTCACACATGTGGCAAGTTTGAAGTTTTCAAACTTGCTATATTAAGGTAAGGGGCAAATCTAAAAAGGCACAAATAATGGAGGGGTTTGTTTGCAATTTGAACAAGTCTTCAAGGGCCATTTTGCAAGCTAATTAATCAGCCAAACAAGCTGATTGGGTCAGCATGTGGGATAGTTTTGGACTGCCCAGTAATCGTCAGTTCGGTTTTTTCTCGTTTCAACTGAACTGGGCCACTTTTCATAATTAATTAATAATAATTTATTTCACCCAAATTAAATTGGATATAAATTAAAATTAATTATATTATGAATTAATACACATAATTTGTACAGTCTTAAGCTAAATAATTAATTCACCATGATGCTTCAAAATTGCTTCTCGGTTTTGCGCTTCTAACAGTGTCTGCCGAGCTGTTTTTCGCCCTTTGTACAAATCTGTCGAAAATAATCAAAATTAATCAAAATTAATTTTAAAATTAATTAAAATTCATTATGTTAACAATTTAAGTAGAAAATAATTATTTTATAATAATTATATATTTTTCGACAATAATTTTACCGAACTTGCATGAATTTGTGTTAAAAAGGGCATGAAAAAGTGTGTATATTTTTTGTTTCCACACCCCCAAACTTAATTCATTGCTTGTCCCGAGTAATGCACAAATTTGAAAAGAATTTCTCGGAAACACCTTTGAAAAATTCCTTGAGAACAACATTCTTCCCAATAATCATGAATTTGGTATACTTATGCTCAAGAACAAGAAAATTGATATTTATGCTACTTATGTATACATATCATTCAAATTAATCTCAATCATTCTTATGAAAGCAAGAATTAGACTAAAATGCTTCCTAATAAAGACATGTTAATCCTTCCAATTTGATTTTATTCCCTTATTCAAGATTAAGCTGCAATCATTAAGTTTAACTTATGCCTTCATATGTTGAACATAGCAATTTCTCTCCACTAATATAGGTAGCATAGAAACTTGAATCATTAGGTCTTTAACAAGGTTGTAACGTGGCTAGGCTAGGGGTAGGTAAAAGATGATGTGAGCATACCCGGGGCAACCCAAGATTCACTTTTCGATCCTCTCGAGCTCCCTAAAGGCCGAACTTTGAGCAATCCGTGCACCTTAGTGCAAGCTGATTCCAGCTCATTTTTCAGCTCAATCAAACTTCTTTCCATGTGATTCAGCTCACATGAGTTTATTCCAGCTCATTGAACTTGGTTTAAGTTCAATTCAGCTCATTAAGCTCATTTGAAGCTCTTTTCAGCTCATTAATTTTCTTGCTAGAATAAATAAGTTTTTAAGTCAATTTAATTAGTTACTACAACTCATAATTTTTTCATGGCATATTGCATGTTTTTAATGTGTCTAGAACAACCTTTATTTAATTTGTCCTAATTCCTATAGCACTTTATTATGTCCTAATCTAAGACAAATTAAATTAGGTTCTAAAATTAAATTTAATGTGCAGGTTTTTAATTTATGTTGCTGCTAAATTTAATGTGTCATGATTTGAATAAATTTCTCATAGCTTAATTAGTTGTTAATTAAAGTGTCTAATTTATGTCTTAGTTATGTTCAGCAGAATATGACTTGAATTAATTGAGCTCATTCTTTTATTTAGGTTCAGCTGGATATATATTCGAATTGATTTGGTTCTTGTATTTTGTAGGTACAGCCGAATGTGGAGGACATAAATGGAAGGTTCATGCTTGGTTCAATGCACCAAATCTGCACATGCATGTATGGCCGAGTACATGAATGGAGGCTGGTCATTGAGCTTCTCCAACTGACCATTCGGCCAAGGGAGCTGCAGCCACTTAATACTTCGAGGACACTCTCTAATACGGTCCGTAGTTTGCATCCAATCCGGCCTTCGAGGACACTCTCTAATATGGTGCTCCATCGATCCGCAACCCAAACAGGCTCCCATCCTTTTCCAGCATTTGCCTACATGGGTCTTCTACAACCAGCACAAGGTGGCAACCCAAAAGTGCCAAAAGGGGGCCCAGCTCTGACTGGCCCATCTCCTTTGGCCTGTTTTGTAACACCCCTAACCTGTATCGGTCACTGGACTAGGGTTAAAGGCGTTACTAAACAGATCAGAAACGTTTACAAAAATGTCATACAATTGAATATTAACCTCAACCATAATGTCCCCTTAGTAGGTCATCGAGACCTAAAACATGCTATAAACCGGGTTTAAAACTTTCACGGAAATTTAAACCAAAACTGATACAAAATTTCACGGAAATTTAAAACTTTTCTAAGTTTTAGGGGTTACACACCCATGTGGGCAGGCTGTGTGCCTCCCACGGCTGCTAGACACACCCCTGTGTCCTCCCCGTGGTTAAAACTGACTTTGCTCCATGGCCACCAAGCACGCCAGTGTATTTTGGCCATGGTCGATCCTGTTGGAAACCACACTGCTACTAGGCACGTATGTGTGCCAAGGCCGTTTACTCTTATGCTAACTACTGACTTTGTCCCACGATCACTAGGCACGCCCGTGTTCCACAACCGTGTGGCAAAATAGGCCATTTGCATGGCCAAAATGCCACCCACATAGGTCTTACCTACAAGCAAAATCATCAAGACATCTTATGCCTATTTTGCTACCAATAACATACCAAAATAGCCATCCAAATTACAAGACTAAAACTCAACTCGTCACAAGCATAATTCATTCATTTGCTTAATCAAAACTTGACCATTTCAAGAATCAACTGACCATGCCAAAAACATACTTCACATATCACATTCATTCAAGCAAATTCTCAACTCATAATTTGCCAAATCACATGGCAAAGTTCATATAACAAACTTATATCAAATACTAGCCAATACATGCCATATCTAGCTATATACATTTCCAAAGTGTACCAAAATGAGTTTAGTAGTGTGATGATGATCCTTGACGGTCCCTAGCCTTCAGTAGCTTTGACGACCTCTAAAATAGAGAAAACACACACACAGAGTAAGCTTTCCAAAAGCTTATTAAGTCATAATACAAATAAACTTAACATAAAAGGCATATATGTATAAGGTACATTGGCACATAACATTTACTTAGCAACCTATCACATATTTTCTTTGGTTCATATACTTGGCCACAATTGCCACATTCATCCATTCAAGAATAATATATATATACATAACTCTTTCATAATTATTATTGCATCTCATTCTCGTTCTCATATTCAATCATACTTTTCTTCAAATCAAAGTCATATAGGTACTTACCTTTTATACACACTTAGTGTATATACCAAATGTACCTGAAACGAATACACATTCACGTAATTGTTCACAGCTCGGATTTGCTCATTGAACAGTTCAGAATCTGATAGGATACTCAGAAACTCAGAATAATCGTACAATGCTGACGTCCCAGACGAGGTCTTACATGTAATCAAATATCGATGCCACTATCCCAGACAGGGTCTTACACGAATCAATACGATACCGATGTCCCAGACATAGTCGTACACGTAAAGCTCATATCGATGCCAACGTCCTAGACGTGGTCTTACACAAATCAATACGATGTCGATGTCCCAGACATGGTCTTACACGTAAAGCTCATATCGATGCCAACGTCCCAGACGTGGTCTTACACGAATATCAAATCAATGCCAATGTCCCGGACGTGGTCTTACATGATAAAGTAAAATAGATACCTTTGTATTCTTAAGTTCATATGGGATTCTCAGATTTATCACTATATCGACCTTATCTCGGAATTCATATACATAACATCTTGTAAGCATTCATTATCATCAATAGTCATATGAATATGCTCAATTCAATACAATTACATTTATTTGCAATATGACTTACCTCGGATTCGATTTAACTGAAACGGGAATGACTACTCGATTACTTTTGCTTTCTCGCAGTCTAAGTCTGTTTTCCTCGGTTCTTGATCTAAACATATTCAGAATTAACCCTTTTATTCACTAATTCATTCAATTCAATCCAAGGACACACATTTAGGGCTATTTACAAATTAACCCTCACATTTGCACAATTTATCAATTTAGTCCATTTTTCTCAAAACATCAAATTCACAAAATCATTACACATCCAAGCTTAGCCGAATGCATATATATCATACAAGCCCATATTTTCCATCAAATTTGCAATTTAGTCTTTCAAATTGCTATTTTCTCATTTTAGCCCTAATTAGCTAAATTCATCAAAAATTCAAGAACAAAGTATGTTCATCTAGCTCAAATCTTTCATTTAACAACTAAATTCATTACAAAGCTCAACATATCATCAATGGCATATATCACAAACATCATCAATACACAAAATTGAGACATAGGCTTGATAGTAGACAAAGCAACGATTGCAAAAACGTACAAATTATCAAAAACTGAAGTCAAAACTCATCTTAATTCAAGCTTGCAAGTGCCAAAACCTAGGATAGTTTTCTTTCTTTTCTTCCTTCAATATTCGGCTAGGTGAAGGATGATAATGGCTTATTATCATGTTATTTTCATTATAACATTACTATTATTTCATTTACTAAATTAACCTTTCAATTAATAAATAAAACAACCATGCATTAAGGATATATTTGTCCATATCCATCCACTAACTAAATAGTGGCCACATTAACAAATAGGCACTTTAACATATAGTATACAACTGTCACATTTAATGCAATTCAATCCTTTTATCAAATTAAACACACAAACATACAAATTAGCTCACGAAAATTTACCACATGCTTAGTCACATATCAACGGCATAGAAAATAATATTAAAATATTATACAGACTCGAATTTCTGGTCCCGAAACCACTATTCCAACTAGGGTATAAACCAGACTTTACATGTTTCTTAGGCTTCTAAACAGATCTAGAAGGCTCTATGTCTCTCTTGTTTCTATCCATTCCTTTTCCCGATTTTGGCACTCAACACGCTTTACCTTCTTAGCAACCTTTGTTTTGTCCACCAGTGCAGCAAAATTCTGCTCCCTCTGTGGAGCTATCAGAACCCGAAGGATATCTCTGAGATCATCCTTAAAACAAACATAGCGCTCATATTCCGTAGCTATTATCCCATGAGCATACCGACTAAGTTGCAAAAATTTCATTTATCCCTTAAACCAAGTTTAGAAATTCCTTCATACGGGCATCCACATAACTTGCGTCCATATATTTCTCTTGAAACATAGATTTGAATAACTTCCAGGTCAACTGGTCCAGCTGAGCTCCTTCTTTTGAAGTAAGCCACCACTAGTAGGCTTCATCTCGCAGGAGTGATACTTCACCTTTCAACTTCTGTTCAGGGGTACAATCGAGGTCATCCATTATTCTTTCAGTGGCCTCTATCCAATATTTGGCCACATTAGAAGCCATCCCAAAAATGCCCCTAAAGATCTTTGCTCCATTCGACCGGGGTCATTCCATAACCGATCCACTGCCAATAGCACCATTACTGGGCCCAGCGACCCTTTCCAGAATCCTCAGCATTGCTTGAGACAATGCGTCATCCTCAGCTGCTTGATCATACGACCTCGTCTCAGCTGTCGATGATGTTGGTGCCTCCCTAGCCTCGACATTAGGCGTGTGGCCCGATGACGAAGACTCAGCTGTGGCACTCCCACGGCCTCTGCCACGTCCTCTAGTACCCCTTCCACGAGTACCCCTAGTGCTCATTATCACTTTGCAAATTATCTAAATTAGAAATTTCATTCAAATTAGCTTGCAATTTCAGTAGTTAAGCAGATTCCTTATGAGAAACAGAAGTTTAGAGTTTGTTTTCGCAATCGCAAGTGTATCTACAGTCTTAGTTCCTTACGGTTTTCCAGTTTACTCTCACTAGAGTAGTACAGTCTAATTTCTAGAATAATCATAGTATTTCCTATTGCATAGCAGTAAAGAGCAAATAACAGAAAAACTTACGGATTCGGCGCTGGAGACTCGGTGAACCACACTTCCAAGAAACATTAAGTAAATTAGTTTAAATACTCCAAAATTTTTTCTTGAAATAGTTCTTTCAGAAATTCAATTTTCAAGCATAATCCATAGCCAAGTTTTACAACTCGACTCTGATACCACTAAATGTAATACCCCAAACCCAGCCTAGAAGTTAGGCCCGAATCTGGTGTTTCACATTGAAGTGTTTTTTTGAAAACCATGTTTTCATTGAAAACCCTTATTAATATTTAAAAACTTCTTCCATTTAAACTTGTGTAAAGCCTCAGCTTGCGTTCGTTTATTTTTAAAACGGGGTTCATTGAAAAAGGTTGTTCACTTTTAAAACGTTATTGATTTCCATCAAAGTCTCTTTCAACTGCGAAAGCTTTTTAAAAACGTTGCAAAAACGTGATAACCGAAAATAGTTGTTGTAACGTAGCAGTTTGAAAACAGTAATCATTTTGGAAAAAACCTACGATTTACTTCTAACAAATATAAATTAAAATAAAACCAAACCTAAAATTTAAAATCTGAAAACTTTAAAAGGCCTTATTACAAACCAAACCAAAATAAAGTATTTATGAATAACCTCATAGAAAAATAGAAACAATTGTGTGGCCATCTCTGAGACCCTTGCAACTCTAATCCGTCTAAGGCTGGGGATTACCTGCACAGTTAAAAATGAGGTGAGTTTATGAAAACTCAGTGTGTAATCCCTAATATAAAAATAGTTAGTCAAATAAACAAAATACAGAAGCAGACTGGGCTTAAGCCCTATTCAGTCACAGTACAGTTTCAGTGGGCCTAAGCCCAATGCCATATCATTTGGGTCCCAACCCATAACAGAATCATTTAGGCCTGGCCCATATCAGTATCGGATCTCATAAACAGAAATGCAATAGTTTAAGAATGCACCCCACTCCACCTCAATCCAGCCAGCACACCACCCGTAGCAACCGACACACCATGTGGGGTTAAAATCGACCCACCCAGCCAGCACACCAATGTTAGCACCGGTTGCGGCACTAACTAATATCGCAGCAGAGCTACCGGAATAAAAGTGACTTAAAGCCATCGATAGGTCCACAGTCGTCTCGGGCGACCCGTGCGACCCTAACAATCAAATCGGTGGGTCCACAGTCGTCTCGGGAGACCCGTGCAACCCCAACAGATCAATCACTTCCTCCAATTCCAAAATCCCAATCCCATGCAGTATGTCATGTATGCAAAGCACATATATATAAATTACATGGCATACTCTAGGAAGACAGACAAATCTTAGCTCAGGTCAGTCAAAACAGAGCATAAAATAATCATTTACCCACGAGGGCAAAACAGTCATTTTACCCTATAAGGGTATTTCGATAATCCTACCTGACAGGGGTATTTCGGTAAATCTACCCTACAAGGGTATTTCGATAATGTTGCAAACCGAGGTTATTTCAGTCATTTACAAACTGGAGGTATTTCGGTAATTTTGCAAATTGGGGGTATTTCGATAATTTTACATATCGGGGGTATTTTGGTAATTCCACAAGTTAGGGGTATTTCGGTAATTTTTGCAAATCGGGGTCTCAACGACCCAATAGAAGGTCCATTGTTGCTTCGAGCGACTTAAGTAACCTAGACAGTCACAATAATGTAAATGGGCCTAAGGCCCATTACTCAACCCATGTGGACTGCACGACTTGGTCTAACATTTACCACAAATTGTAGATTTTATACGTGTAGGCCCACGAGCCCATTGGGCCCAAACGACCGATTTCTGCCCATCGAGGCCCATAATAACCTCTACAGTCCTATGCCTAAGATTTGTAGGCTTGAATCACCACATGTGCGATCACACGCTTGTGTGGCATCAAACACCGTATTTCGGCCTTTTGACTCTTCAGCCTTTTGACTCTTCGGGTTTTTGACTTTTCGGCTTTTGCTGATCTACAGTCCAATCAGTGTGGAATACATACCTGTTACGAGATCACACGAACAATCCAAGAACACCGCAACCTATATTCAACCAAGGCTTCCAATTAATCATTGACAAAGGATTAACAACCCCTTATACACTTATCACGAAATAAACACCAACTATTTACCTTGATTAAACGAGAAGAGATCTCCTACTTGAACCATCATTTAAGATTAATAACGATTTCACCTTAAGGGAATTCTTGCATTTCCAAAGGCCACACATGATACATAGCATACACACGAAGTTGAAATAAGGGCACTAGGATTTCACGAAACAAAAGAGAAACGATTGGCCTACAGCCCCACTAGAAAGAATACCCCACACGACAGAAGTAAGGCTCCCAAGCCATTTAATCGACAATAACAACCAAGGTTGGACATAAGATTCCCAACTCGTGAAGGAGAGAATAGAGAAAGATCGAGTACTCACCGATTAATCAAAGAATATTTGCGTAAGACGAAAACCAGAATAGAGGGGAAGAGCACTGAGATTCAGTCAATCAATCTATAAAGGAGAATTAAAGGGAGAAGAAAAATAAATGATGAGGGAGGAAAAAGGGGATGTATTCGGCTAGAGTAGAAACAAAGTGCCAGAAGGGAATAGTATTGAGAACAATAAGGGAAAGAAAATCGGTTCAAAAGATGGTACTTGAAGTAGCAGAAAAAGCAAAGAACCAAAACGAACTGCCTAAATGATCGTAAAAGCAAAGTACCAACTTGCAAAAGAAGAGAGGGAAACCGGTAACACAAAAAGAAAAACCTGAAATATCAGAAAAAGAATTCAGCACCTACTCATACACAATAGCCAAAAATGCACACTACAAAGCCCCCCTTAGCCGAATTTGCCCAAAGAAGTTTCACAATTCGGCTATAACACTCCAAGCCTTCAAAACCCTTGATAATCTCCATATTTTCCTCCTCTAAATCCCCAACAACCATTATCCATATCCCATGATACTCTCCCCCTTTCACTAAGTCCACAACCACTCCAAAGAGTTTGAATCCATCACAAACTCTTGCCATCCATGCTGTAAAATAAAACCTCCTTGCTCCTCAAGAGACTTGAACCTCAGACCAGAAGCTTCATTCCATATGCCACTTGCCACTAAGCCACAAGCTCCTCTTGTGTCACAATTTAGTCTTAATTATTTTTAAGGCCTACATACCAACATCCAGGGTTTAATTCACCTAAAACCAAATTTTTTTGCTAAAGCCCAAGTTTGAACCCAGGACTACTCCAAGACCCCAAACACTCCAATATCGCTAACCCAGCAGTACTAACATGCATTTGTGCCATTTTCTTGCTCTCAAGAATTTTAGGCACTCCTAAGCCGAAGGCCCAATTCTTCTAGGCCCAAAATTTGAGGCGTTACAATTTAGCAGAACCTAGCATAGCTAATTAATGGCTTTATTTCCAGAATTTTCTAGTTTATTCTAGCTACATTTTCTTAGTCTTTAAGCTTTATTTGTGACCATTCGGTTAGCTAGTGCATAGGCTATAAATAGTTGTTTATTTTCATTGTAAAAGAACTTTTTCTCAATTTGATTAATGAACTTTGAGTTCTTGAGTGAGTCAATCTCCTCTCCTATTTTCGTACAAGTCTCGTTGACTTATCTAGCGTGCTAGTGGCATCTCCTGACTTGTTTCCAAACTTATCACCGTAACTCGGTGTGGCATTCAATAACCTTCTATTTCGCAAAACCACCTTAGACGATATAGGAATCGGGGTGACACTTTTTAGTGTTGAATCATTCCTGAAGTTTGAGTTCGATTATCCATCCCCACCAATTTATACCGTTATCTATATTATTATCTTATTATTATTATTATTTTAACTAAACTGAGCCTATCTCAAAAATCACCTATCTTTGTTTCCTCTCTAGCCGAACGTATCACCATCGCTTAGCCAATTTTTAAACCACTTTCTGAAAGCTTCCGCATATTTAGCCAAATTTCTCATTTTCCCAAGACTCCACTACTCCTCGTCGAAGATCGGGCAAACCCGTGAACGACTCGAATCAACCCCGGTCGTCTCACATCATTTGGTATCAGAGCTTGAAAACGAGGAGCTCCGAAGATCAAAGAAGCTGGAATAGGTTCGTAACGTGAAAAAAAATTAAAAATAAAAAAATTTCAAGTGGTATTCGAAAGTCTCCCATTGTATTTATTTCGTGTATTCAAAGTATTAAACAAAAAAAGATACGAAAATTAAAAAAAAAATCGAGTATAAAAAAAGTGAAGTTTGTAAAGTTCTTGAATTTGTTCTCATTGCTACTATTCCCGATCAAGCGAGTGTTGTTTTTCACCCTTCGTCATTACCCTCTACATCCCAATGCTACACTTAAACCGATTTAATTTTTGTTTCAGCCCACCCTACACCGTACATTTATCCATTGCACCCATTTTGAAGCCAACCCTCTAAGCCGCAATAAGTTTATACGAGACAAAATACGATTTATGAGAGTGAGGCTAGCGGTAAAAGGCAAGAGTGTGTGAGCTTATTCGAGTGTATAAATGCCTTAAAAGGGTGAAACACGATAGCAAGTGAAATTATTTCTTTCCGAGTGACTTGTGAGACTTTTGTGGTGAGGTATTTAATTTTCTATTTTTTTGTTCTTTTATAACATTTTTCTTTTCAGTAAATAGTCATGTCTCGAGACGAGTTTCCAGTGTTTGATTTTCAATATTTGTTGGAAGAAATAGACAGCATGCTCGACCGCAAAATTCAGCCAATTCAAGACAAGCTAGAACTTCGAGCAATAATCTGAAGGAAGCAAACTCCACCAAGTCGAGACACGGAGTCAAGATCATTACGACGACATTATTCAAGAAGAGATTATTATCAGGATTCCTACTCGCTAAGGAATTCGAGACAAAGAGAAGGAAACTTAGAGTTTGAGACTTTCCAAGATGACGAACGAGAGAGTACAAGTTATTCTTCGTATGCCTCAAAGAAGTCCCTTCCGGAGAATTGTTCCTGAAGAATTGATCGTGAAATTTATGAGAATGCTTTCCCTTCCTTTGAGCAAAGCACTTATCTTTTTGATTCTTTTGTACTATCCTCATGTTGTAATAAAATCGAAAAAGAAAGAAAAGAAAAAAGAAAGTGAAAAAGAAAAAGAAATCAAAAAAGAAATTGAAAAAGAGAAAAAATTGAAGAAAAAGATGAGAGTGTAAAAGAAGCAAGTGTTGTTGAAAAACAAACGACAGAAAAAGAGGCAAAAGAACAAGAAAAAGTGAGGAATTTGTTTACTAACCCTAATGAGACTTTTTCTTGTGTTGTTTCTTTCCAGGTTCCTGAAAATTCGATTATCAAGTTCCATCTTAATTACCTTTTCGGTGAGAGGCGATTTCGATTGATCGAACAAGGTAAGAACGAAAATGATCCTAGTCCACCCATGCCCCAAAGTAAGGAAGGTAAGTGCTCTAAAGCATTTCAGCCTCCACCAACTTATTCGAATGCTTGTGATTATGTAAATGATATCGTCAATTGCCATTCTTCGATCAATGTTGATGTTTTAAAAGATGGTAAGACGAGTTTTTCTAGTAAAGATCCTCGCGTTGCAAAGTGTGAAGGTGAAGTAATGTTTATTTGGAAAATGCAATACTTGATTAGGTATGACAATGAATTTTCTTGTAAAAATCCCAACTTGCTTAATTGTGGTAACTACGAGACACATTCATTGTCCTATGCGAAATCCTTGAGTTTTTGTAACTCTGTTTCGAATACTGCAAAGAGTTTTGATTGTATATGTTTGTGTATACAAAAATCCATTCGGATTGACTTGTTTGATTTAACAAAACCGTTGTTACATTTTGACATAAGTAATCAAACTCGAGTATTTAAACCCAGAATTTGTTTTGGTACATTTTGTGGGAAAATCAAGCATCACCGATTGTGTGCGAACAATTTCTATTATTTTGATACTTGGTTTTTGAATAAGGAAACGAGGTATGATAAATTTGATTTCAATTTAAATCCGTTCCTTAATCCATTCTTGTAGTTGTACTTGAAGTTCGCATTTCATTCCGACAAGGTTAATTCAACCACGAAGCTTCGACTAGACTACATTCCTGAGGAGAGAAGGTTTGTGTTAAATGGAAAAGGTAAAATCGACCCTTATTCTTCTGCTCATAAAGGTAAGATGCTTGAAACTTTTGAAACATTTTTGTTCTCCTTGGATGGTGATAAGTATTGTGTTGATGAATTGGTTTTTGAAAGACACTTATATTGTGATGTGGTTAACTATTCTGTTTCATTTGAAAATGATCTATCTATTTTGGATGTTGACAAAAAGATTCTTGTTTTTGATTAATGTGATTTTGTTGGCGAGCATGTGATTAAGCAAAACATACAATGTCCAACTAAGCAAAACCTTGAATCATGTAAATCTTTTTAATTACCTGTTTGTGATGATTACGTCTATCTTTTGACTCATTACTCGCAATCCCATCATGACTTGTGGAAGCAATTTGAGTTTATTGAATGCCTTAAACCCTATTTAATTTTGTTTTGAACATTTGACGAGGCATTAGTGAGTAAATTAGCTTGTTTGCATGGTAATTTGAATCTGTCCATTCGCGTGTGTTACACTAGTCTTGTTTTGATTTTGCTTGGACTGTAAATTTGTTCGGAATGCTTATTACTAACTCATTGCTATTCTTTTTAGTTGCCTCAATTGCCATTCGTCCCGTTCGATCGAGGAAAGCTGAGTAAGAGGAACTATGTTCGAGTGACCCAACGGCTCGACTTGAGGACAAGTCACTTTAAAGAGAAGGGATGATGTGAGCATACCCGGGGCAACCCAAGATTCACTTTCCGATCCTCTCAAGCTCCCTGAAGGCCAAACTTTGAGCAATACGTACACCTTAGTGCAAGCTAATTCCAGCTCATTTTTTAGCTCAATCAAACTTCTTTCCATATGGTTCAGCTCACATGAGTTTATTCCAGCTCATTGAGCTCAGTTTAAGTTCAATTCAACTCATTGAGCTCGTTTGAAGCTCTCCACAGCTTATTAATTTTCTTGCTGGAACAAATAAGTTTTTAAGTCAATTTAATTAGTTTACTACAACTCATAATTTTGTCATGGCATATTGCATGTTTTTAATGTGTCTAGAACAGCCCTTATTTAATTTGTCCTAATTCCTACAGCCCTTTATTATGTCCTAATCTAAGACAAATTAAATTAGGTTCTAGAATTAAATTTAATGTGCAGGTTTTTAATTTATGTTGCTGCTGAATTTAATGTGTCATTATTTGAATAAATTTCTCATAGCTTAATTAGTTGTTAATTAAAGAGTCTAATTTATTTTGTTCAGCTGAATATGACTTGAATTAATTGAGTTCATTTTTTTATCTAGGTTCAGCTGAATATATATTCGAATTGATTTGGTCCTTGTATTTTGTAGGTATAGTCGAACGTGGAGGACATAAATGCAAGGTTCATGCTTGGTTCAATGCACCGAATCTGCACATGCATGTATGGCCGAGTACATGAATGGAGGCTAGTCATTGAGCTTCTCCAACTGACCATTCGGTCAAGGGAGCTGCAGCCACTTAAAGCTTCCAAGCTGGCCGTCCACCTCCCCAATGACACCATTAAGCCATCCACACCAGCTTTCGCACCTAGTGACTATTCGGTGGAGGCTTTCACATTCAAATGACTTTCCAAAGCTGACTTTTCACACCTTTAAGGCTATTCACGTCCTATTTTAATGCTGGTATCTTTTTAGCCAAGAATTGCATTTTAATGAGCTCATTTAACCTCAATTGGCCAAACCTAGCTGCTACCATGCACCATTCATCTTTCCAAGTTCATTTGCCCATTCTAGAAGCTGTCTCTTGGACTCTATTCAGTTGAACCTAGCATAGCAAATTAATGGCTTTATTTCCAATATTTTCTAGTTTATTCTTGCTACATTTACTTAGTCTTTAAGCTTTATTTGTGACCATTCGGTTAGCTAGTGCATAGGCTATAAATAGTTATTCATTTTCGTTGTAAAAGAAGTTTTTGTCAATTTGATTAATGAACTTTGAGTTCTTGAGTGAGTCAATCTCCTCTCCTATTTTCGTACAAGTCTCGTTGACTTATCTAGCATGCTAGTGGCGTCTCCCGACTTATTTCTGAACTTATCACCGTAACCCGGTATGCCGATCAACAACCTTCTATTTTGCAAAACCACCTTAGACGATATAGGAATCGAGGTGACACTTTTTATTGTTGAATCATTCCTGAAGTTTGAGTTCAATTATCCATCGCCACCAATTTATCTCGTTATCTATCTTATTATCTTATTACCATTATTTTAACTAAACCGAGCCTATCTCAAAAATCACCTATCTTTGTTTCTTCCCTAGCCGAACCTATCACCACTGCTTAGCCAATTTTTAAACCCCCTTCTGAAAGCTTACGCATACTTAGCCAAATTTCTCCTTTTTCCTGAAGACTCTACTACTCCTCGTCGACGATCGGGCAAACCCGTGAACGACTCGAATCAACCCGGGCCGTCTCACATCAAAAGATAAATTTAGGCTAAAAACCCTAGACTCAGCTTCAATCAGACCGTCAAAATATTTACCTTTAATACACCAACTTACTTTGTTTTCACATGCTCTTTTGTACATCCATCTTCTTTCAAGTAGACATGCTCTCTCTTGTTTTTTTTTACGAGCATTTTGTTGTATGTGCTACAATTTTTTGAGCATTTGATAATTATTTTCAACTCCCCCAAACTTATTTTCAAATAATGTTCTGAATAGTACTGAGTCTAGTGCTTGGGATAATTTAAAGATAATTAAGAGAGAAGTGATGGCTAATTATTGCAAGGGTTCAAATAAAATTAGGCCATATAGTCTCAAAGTTGGGTTTCATTTCATCAAGGTTGGCTTGAAAGGCTCAAACAGGCCAAACAAAAGTTGCTTAACTCATTTTCAACTTTCCATGCTTCCTAGGATTTCACCTCAAGAAACTACTAAGTCAATTCTAGAGACTTAAACTTTCATGCATGCCTAACTTTCCTAAGGAACTAAAAATTTTATGGTACGATTTGCATGCTTTATTAAAAATACATTTATGTCAATATTAGGCTAACATAAAAATTTATTGAAATAATCGAACTTTATTTATACTGAAGTTTAGCATACTTAACAAAATTTCAAATTATTGAACAAAATATATCCTAATCATAACTAAAAGAAAAATTTATTCTGAGTGGAAATAATTTCAATTTTTCGGTCCCCCTTACTTAAGATGAACAATGTCCTCATTGTAAAAAGTGAGTAGATACTATATACTAGGTAAGAGTCTAGAAAAGAGGAGGTGAGTCAATTTGACTACTTAAGTACCAAGCTCTCTCTAAATCCAATCCTAGACATGTACATATCTATTGCCACACTTTATACTTTGCGACTTGTTCATTTTTATTAATGATTTAAACCTCTTGTTTTATTATGCGAAAACAAAAATTTCTAATTAAAATTAATCCTAAAATAACCTAAGAATAGAAAAATAAAGTCAAATCCCCCTTTTTTATTTATTTGCAGATCCTTCCGAATTCGACTCATCTTTTGCTCCATCATCTTTGCATGAATTGCTTCGCTCCTTCTTCAATTGTGTGCTCCATGGTTCAAATATGAAATCTGGAAACTCAGGCACAAAAATTATCCTGTCATTGTATATTTTCTTAAGAGCGCTTCTCATTGAGTCATCCCTTCCTTTTTAATATCTCCAGTAAGCTTGTTGCTGCCACTGCATATGTTGCATTATGTCCATCAACTTTAACAGCTTATTTTGAAGATCTGGGAGAGGCGATTGAGTTCTGAACATTGAAGTTGCGATATCAGATTTGGCTTCTGGTTCCATTGATTCTGTCTTATCAGGGATTTCAGCTGATTGCATCAGTTTGATCTCTATGGGATCTTCTTCTTCTTCCTGGGGATCCTCACTTTCTTCCACTCGTTGCTGTAGAATAGGTCCCAATATGTGATTATGCCCTGGCTATACCCTAACTTCTTTGCGTTTACAAGAATTTTATCTTTCAAGCACAAAATTGTTATCATAAAAGGGAAGTAAGCTGGGCCAGAATGTCTAGTGGCACAATTCCGCATTTCTCTCAGGATGATTTTTCCCACATCAATGGTCTTTCTAGTTAAAATCAAGTATAATAAGACTATTCACTCTAATGAAATTGTAGTCCCATGTGAAATAGGCATAAGGCTGAATCGGATGAAATAGAACCATACCTTCGCGAGTGCTGTCAAATATTCTCTTCGACAAGTGTGAATTCCTTTTTTTAACACAGTCCACTGAGAACCTGGAACTGTAAGTTCCTCGAGAATTTCTTGCAGATTTTCAGACTCAATATTACTCATCAAGGAAGAATATTCGTCATTTTCAAAATTAGGTAATTCAAAGAATTCATTAATAGCGTTTGAGGTTATTGGTGCCTTGATTCCGCGAACAGAAAATTCCGTCAACTCGCTTGAGATTAAATTCGCATAAAATTCACGATCTAATTCCTCATCCACACTAGGTCTTTTCTCACAAAACAAATCCCAATTGAGTTTCAGCAACCTGATGAATGTGGGCCATGAAATCAATATAATTGCTTTCTTTCAGTGTAAAGCCTTTCTCTGGATGCATCTATTCATTTTTGAAATTACTTTCGTATCTCGCTTTGGCTTAGTCACAGTGGAATTTTTTTTGTGATTTATCAATTTGGGCAGAGGCACGAGTTCTCTTGCAAGGCTTGATTAACCTGAACATAAGATGGAAACAATTTTTCTCAAAAATTTAATTAGTATAAACTATTAATAATTCAATAAATTGAATAATTAAATAATTAAATAAAATTAAAATTTAGGAGAAAATTTGTCTTGCCACTCTTTTGGTAAAAATTAAGAACTCCTACAGAAAATAATTATTGATCAACAGAGGTCAATTTAGGGTAGGTTGCAGGGTTGTCGGCTAAGGATGTTGGTGCGAGGTTGGTGTGCCGCACGAATATGGGTGGGAGCAGGCAGCAGCGTGGGAGCAAGCAGCACTAAGCGCATGGATCCTTGCAGGAGTGTCGAGTATGAAACACCCCAAACCCGGCCCACGAGCTTTGACCAGATTTGGTATGTTCCTCAAGTAAACCGGTTCAAAGTTCTTTTCTTACTTTGGGAAAATAGTGTGTTTTGAAAGAAAAAAAATTGTTTTGGGTTGGGCTCGAGTTGAAAACAAGTTTATTTCATTATTAAAATCCTTTACTTTAGGTGACAAAACGTTTAGGCTTTGTTTTAAAATAAATCTACTTAAACTTCACTTGATAAAAATTTCATAACATAATAAATAAAAACAGAAATAAAATAGTGCACTATGGCCTTATGGCCTTATTACATCGAGTAAATCCAAATAATTCTGAGTACTTAAAAATTAATAGTCCATAAAAATAAAAACTTCATGTTGAGCATGGCCACCACAAGTTCTGCCGTCCCGGTCTATTACTGTTCATCATTTGAAACATGGTCCCTCAACGGGGTGAGTCAACAGACTCAATGTGTACACAACACTAAATCATAATAGAATCAGGCATAACAAATATTACGCATTCATATCATAGCATACAAATTATGATGCATTCCCAAACCCAAACCTAATAAGCCATCCGCTACACTCCCCCGTACCAACCTATACACCGTGGGGACTACTAAGTCGACCCTCCTTCCGCTACACTCCATATCGCGGTCTTAGGTCACCGCATTTGTGGTCTTAGGTCACCACATTCAGATATCGCAGTCTTAGGTCACCGCATTCAGACTACTGTGGTCTTAGGTCACCACATTCAGATACCACGGTCTTAGGTCACCGTGTTCGTGGTCTTAGGTCACCACACTCACTTCCCCTTTCAATAACCCGTATGCCCCATATCATACATATTATGCATTAACATGCCAAAGTTCACATTCTTACTCTCATGTTACAAATAACATATTTCATATTCCTAGTAGGAGTAGGAAACGTACCTGAGTACTTAGTACCATAAAACTTATTAAGAATTAGTGTGGGGTACACACCTGATTAGCTTAACGAATTCCTTGAAATCCCGAAAAACCGATCTATCACTTTAGATCCTAAATCCCTACATTTGGCCACATTTAGTATTTTAGGAAAAAGCCTATTCAGCTAATTTAATCAAATCCTGAAGGATTATCGTATCCACTTTCTTACCTTGCTGTAGATTTGATAATTAATCAAATCCCGAAAACTTGTATTCTTCCCCTTTGAAATCGGCTAATCACTAGATCCCTTGACGGTTAGTTTTCGGCTTAAAACACATAAAAATAGATCTAACTACTAAAATAGGCCTTGGCCGAATATTCATAGTAACTTACCTTAAGGATCTTAAATCCCGAAATTATCCCTTGGTTATAGCTTCTGTCGAAATCCCTAAAACCACATGTTAGATCAACTTCTAACCTTAAATCACAATCAATGGCCCTTGGCCAAATGTCAGATATGACTTACCTTGATGGTCAAATCCCGAAGATCTTTTCCTTTATAGTCAACTATGGCAAAAATCCCGAAAGAATCCTTCCAAATTTTGGCAATTAAGAATATTGATGGGATTAGTCCTAGATTTCGACAAATCTAAAAGAAAAGAATAGAAATCAAAACTTGTTCTTACCCTTTCTTGAAGAAATCGACAAACACCTATGCTTGAAGCCCTCAAAGATTCGGCTTTTGATGGATTGGAAAGAAAAGAAATTGGCTAATGGTGATATCTTGAATTTTTGGCTTTGGCTAACAAAAAGAAGAAGAACAAATGCTCTAGGAAATTTCGGCAGAGAGAAGGGTTGAGAGAAAGAATGATGAATGGCCCTCTTTTCCTTATATAGCCGAATTTACTAACTTAGAATCCCTTACTTGGCCATCACTCTTCTATTTTGATAGCTTTATCTCTTTAATTATCTCCTAAAATAAAAGATAATTCAAAGAACTATCCTTACTTAGCCGAAATTATTAAACTCAAAGTCCCTTACTTGGCCATCACTTCTCCCTTATTTTCCTAATTAAAGAATAATTCCTCATTTATCTCTTGAAAATAATCTAAAATAAATCCATTATTTATCCCTTATTTATCCACTATTTATCTCTTAAAAATAAAAGAATAAAGGCTCCTAAATTATAGCCTTGTGTAGTCCCTTCTTTGTTATTCTCTCTGTGCAAAATAAAACTTTTATTTTGCTTCCCCGCACTCTAACCTTGGCCCAATACCCTAGTATGTGGCGCCATTTCTCGAGGCCCTAAGTGGCATCTCTGTGCCACTTTTCCAAGCCTGTTTGCGTGTCAAATTTCACATACTTTTTCTCTTAAGGCCACCTTGCCTTAATTTTCTCTTTTAAACTTTAAAACTCGACATTTCTAAGTCATTTCTAAGGTTCCAAAAATTTTCGTTTGCCTCTTTAAACTTGACATTTCCTTACATTTCCAAGTTTCCAGAAATGTTCACTTTCCACTTTTGAACCATTTCCAAATCATTTTCGGGTTTCCAAAAATGTTCATTTCTAAATCATTTCCATGCATTTCTAGGTTTCCAAAAATGTCAAAAATTTATTCGCAATACATAAGACATGTCATTTCGTACAATTAAACAGAAAATGCATAGGCCCTTTTCAGGATGTTACAGTTCTACCCTCTTAAAATAATTTCGTCCTCGAAATTACTTACTAACGAACCATCGTACAGTCTAACTCACCCCACTATGCTATTACTGCGCACTCTGATCTTAAAGAACTATCTTACCTTCTAGGCACAGTCTCTAAATTCACATCCAAAGTTTCAAACAGTTCACTTGTGTTGTAACACAAGAATGAACTATCTCTAAAACAATAAATAGTACTAAAAAAACAAGGAACTTAACCGCTATCATATCCTTGGTTGTCTCACATCTGAACCTTCAGCACCTCTACCGGGTGTTCCATGACCATTTCCTCCATGGTTTAAACCACAAACCTTCATTGCCCGAGGGCAATTCTTAACCAAATGAGCCTTAGACTTATCTAAAACATTCCCGATCTCGGTTCCAACACTCGCCAACATGATACCTTCCACACTGAGCACACGGACGGTCCGGATTTTTAGTAGTTGGCTTAAAAACACGAAAGGTAATTCTCAACCTTCTGGGTCTTTTCGAAGACTCTTAGAGACGATTTTGACGGTCCAAGACTCCTCTTATCCCGTCCACGATGACCACGTCCCCTAGAACTCATTTTCTAACGTCGCAATTTAATCTGATTTAAGAGTTTTATACATTAGTACTTTTGTTTCACTGATTAACCGCGAACAGTTTTATGAAAAGAATTTTTTTAGGAGTGGCTCTTTCGTATTCATACATGCACACAGTCTTTTCATTCATACATCCATCAATCAATTATGAACTTTCGTTCATTCAGAGAAATGTTGTAGTTTTCATTGTTGTTGTTTTTCCAGTACCCAAGGGTATTTTCGTAATTTTTCCTACAGGGGTATTTTCGTAATTTTTCAAAAGAAAAAGTTCTTTGGTGATTTCGTCAAAAAGTATTTTGGAATTTTTAAACTCCTGGGGTATTTTGGTAATTTTGAAATCCGAGGGCATTTCGGTAATTTTGAAATTCTGAGGGTATTTCGGTAATTAACCAGGGTAAATTTATAAATCTTAATAAATCAAGGGTATTTCAAAATTTGTAAAACTTTAAGGGTTCTTTTTGAGACTTCTATTTTCCAAAACGGTGATGTTGCAAAAATTTTGGAAATCAAGGTCATTTTGGTAATTTTGTAAGTTAGGGGCAATTTTGTAATTTTCCAAAATCAAGGTATTTCTGATAATTTGCAAATTAGGGTTTTTGAACATTTTATAAAGTAATGAAATCTTGATAAGAACTGTGGGTATTTTGGGAATTTCATAAACCAAGGGTATTTTTTGTAATGTTACCTTGCCTTAATTTCTTCTTTTAAACTTTAAAACTCGAAATTTCTAAGTCATTTCTAAGTTTTCAAAAATTTTCATTTGCCTCTTTAAACTTGACATTTCCTTACATTTCCAAGTTTCCAGAAATGTTCACTTTCCACTTTTGAACCATTTCCAATCATTTCCGGGTTTCCAAAAATGTTCATTTCTAAATCATTTCCATGCATTTCTAAGTTTCCAAAAATGTCAAAAATTTATTCGCAATACATAAGACATGTCATTTCGTACAATTAAACCGAAAATGCATAGGCCCTTTTCAGGATGTTACAGAGTAGGTCTGACGAGCGTTGGAGCTGGACATGCGCAGGTGTGGCGCCAAGGAGCAGCTACTGGGTGCGCGCGGTAGGCGTGAGGCTACTGGTCGGTTGAGTGAGGATGCCGAGTAGCTAGGCAGTGTTGGAAGCTTGCGGCACTAGGTGATTCGGTATTTGGTGGGAATGGATTTTGAGTGATAAATGATGGAAAAGGTTGGTGGTATTTATAATGAGAGAAGTAGGAATTAAAGTAGAATTTTTAGACCAATTTAATAATTAAATTATTCTAAGTTCTAATCCCATACAAAGTTAACAACATTTAATAATTAATATAAGGCATATTAAATTATTATTTTTTTATTAATTTATTAAAGATAAAAACTATTTAAATAACATATGATTAAATTTTAAACTAATCTTAATTCTATGCAAAGTTGATAATAATTAATATATATTATAATGGATATAATTATATATTAATGATTATCATATTTTTTCTTTTTTTATTAAATTAAAAACATTTATTCCAGATGCCTTTTGAAACTATTTACAAAAAAAGGCATCTAATTTTTAATATTTACAAAAAGAGCAACCAAATTTTGAAAATAATTCAATTAAGTACCTAAACTTAAAGAAAATTTGAAATTGAGTTGCAATTTAAAACTTGGATCAAAATTGACCTTTTTATTTGAAAAACTAAAAATTTATTTTGACATTTAGGGGATAATTTCTCGAAAGATTATGTTAAAATCAATTCCCAAGAAAGATTGGAGGGGCTACAACCGATCCCGCTTAAAATTCCAATCTCCTAGACAGAATTTATTTAAACATAGTAATCCCTAAAATATACCCTAAATCATTTATTTGAAAAGAAAAACAAGTAATATCAAATATCCGATAAAATGAATGAGATTTGATCCTGATCAATTTTGTCCCCCCAGTAATGTTTCAAGCGCTGAGCATTGACTCGAAAATTACCTCCCTTAAGTTCAACAACTTCGTATGGATAAACTTGGTAAATCGTAAATGAGCCAGACCAACATGATTTTAACTTACCTAGAAAGAAACTTAATCTGTAATTGAATAACAAGACTTGTTGACCTACTTCAAATTCTCGAACTCGAATTTTCTTGTCATGCCATTTCTTTAGTCACTCCTTGAGTAATTTGGCATTCTCGTACAAGGACATTCAGAATTCTTATACCATTGAGTTGGAGCATCCATTTCTCTTTAACAAGCTTAAGATCCAAGTTGAGATGTTGAAGAGCCCAGTAAGCTTTGTGCTCTAACTCCAAGGGCAAATTACAGGCTTTCCTAAAGACCAACCTATAGGGTGACATCCATACTTGTGTCTTGTATGCTGTCCTGTAGGCCCATAAAGCATCATCTAGTCTTTTGGATCAATCTCATCAGTTCGAGAAAATTACCTTCTCAAGTATGCCTTAGATTTCTTTATTTGCCAGTTCAACTTGCCCATTCGTCTGCGGATGGTAAGCTGTGGCAACCTGGTGCTTCACTCTGTGTTTGTCGAGTATCCATTTCAACCACTTGTTCACAAAATGGGACCCTTCATCACTAATGATGGCTCTTGGGGTTCCAAACCTTATGAACACATGCTTCTGCAAAAACTTAATCACAAGCTTAGCAGCGTTTGTCGAATATGCCTTAGCCTCAACCTACTTAGACACATAGTCTACTACCACCAATATGTACTTGTTACCAAAAGACAGAGGGAAAGGATCGAGAAAGTCAATACCCGAAACATCGAATAATTCTACCTCAATGATCTTTGTTCGAGGCATCTCATTTCTATTGGTGACATTTCAAACCCTTTGACATCGATCACAACTCTTTACGTAAGCATATGCGTCTTTAAATAGTGTTGGCCAAAAGAATCCGGCTTGCAATACCTTTGCCACAGTACGTGTGCCTCCGAAGTGTTTAGAATCTTATGTACTTCATCTTCTGCCACACATCTCCTGATCATTTGATCTGCACACTTTTTAAACAAATATGGCTCTTCCCAGAAATAGTACTTCACGTCGTGAAGAAACTTTTTCTTTTGATAATACATCTTATCAATCGGCATCAAACCACAAGCTAAATAGTTAGCAATATCAGCAAACCAAGGGGTATTATAGGCATGATTTACCTTCAGTATGTGTTCATCTGGAAATGTCTCCTGAATTGGTATAGGAGGAGAATTCCCTTCTTGTGGCTCCAATATGGACAAGTGGTCTGCTACTTGATTTTTTACACCCTTTCGATCTTAAATTTCTAGATCGAACTCTTGAAGTAGAAGTACCATCAGATCAGTCTCGGCTTTGTGTCTTTCTTGGCAAGTAAATACTTAATTACCGAGTGGTTCGTATAGATAGTAACTTTGGTACCTACAAGATAAGATCAAAACATGTCAAAGGCAAACACAATAGTATGTAACTCTTTCTCTGTTACCGTATGATTCAGTTGAGCTCCTGTCAGGGTCTGATTTGCATAGTAGATGGGATGAAAAACTTTGTTCCTTCACTGGCCCATGACAGCTCCTATCATGAAGTCACTTGTGTCATACATCAATTATGGAAAATCCCAGTCTGGTGTGACGATTATAGGTGCCGAAATTAACTGACTCGTCAAATCATGGAAAGTTCTTAAGCACTTCTCATCAAATTTGAACATCGTGTCCTTCTCCAATAATTTGCATAAGGGTTTAGCAATTTTGGAGAAGTCCTTGATTAATCTTCGATGGAAACTGGCATTGCACAAAAAGCTCCTAACACCCTTCACAGATGTTGGAGCTTAGAGTTTCTCAATAACGTCTACCTTTGCTTTATCTACCTCGATTCCATGTCTCGTTATCCGATGCCCTAGAACAATACCTCGTACCATGAAATGGTACTTTTCCCAATTGAGTATGAGGTTTGTTTCTTCACATTGCCTTAATACCTTGGCTAGATTGGCTAGGCAATCATCATATGTATCTCTAAATACTAAAAAATCATCCATAAAGACTTCCAAGTATTTTTCAACCATGTCAGCAAAAATAGACATCATACATCTTTGAAATGTAGCAGGTGCATTACATAAACCAAGTGGCATGTGTCTAAATGCAAATGTACCGTACAAGCAGGTGAATGTTTTCTTGTGTTGATCTTCCAGTGCTACTGTAATCTGGTTATACCTCGAGTATCCATCAAGAAAATAGTAATAGTCTCGCCCCACGAGTCTATCTATCATCTAGTCCACAAACGACAAAGGAAAGTGATCTTTCCTAGTCGCCCTATTCAGCTTTCAGTAATCGATGCAAATTCCCCATCCCGTAACCGTTCTAGTCGGTATCAACTCGTTATTCTTGTTCTCAACGATTGTAACACCTCCTTTCTTTGGTACGCACTGGACCAGACTTACCCATGAACTGCCTAAGATGAGGTAAATTATACCCGCATCTAACCACTTGATGATTTCTTTTTTCACCACGTCCTTCATGATGGGGTTCAGTCTTCGTTGTCCATCAATCGTCCCTTTTTCACCATCTTCCAAGATAATCTTATGCATGCATACAGATGGACTAATACCACGAATATCGACTATGGTCCATCCAATAGCCTTATTGAATTGTTTCAATACTAGGTTGAGTTTCTCTTCTTGCTCAATAGTTAATTCTGCCGAAACAATCACAGACAGAGTAGAAGCGTTACCTAAATAAACATATTTTAAATGTCAAGGAAGTACCTTGAGTTTTAATTTAGGTGGCTCCTCGATTGACACTTTTGGTTGGGCATAATCCCTATTCTCTAACTCTAAAGTTTCAAAACGGGATTGCGGATTAAATTCCCTTTGATTAGCTTTTGGCAAAGTATTCATCCTCCTCTTCATCATTTGGAGGGTCTGATGTCAAAATTTGTTATAATGGGTCCTCAACATAATTGAGTTCCTTTTCCACTATTAAATCCTCAACCGGATCTGGTATGTTCTTTAAATAAACCGGTTTCAAAGTTCTTTGTTACTTAGAGAAAATTTGTGTAATTTTAGGAAATTATCGTTTTGGGTTGGGCTTAGTTCGAAAACCCACTTATTTTGCTTGAAAATCCAAGTAGTTAAGGTGGCAAAACAATGTTAGGGTTTATTTTCAAATAGATAATTTTTACTTGAACTTAAATTAAAAATAGTTCGTAACACAGTGAATTAAAAATCAAACAGAAATAAAGAGAGCTAACTTGGGCCTTATGGCCTTATTACATCAATCAAAAACCCAAAATAAAATTAAAGTACTGTATAAAATAAAAGTCCAAATCTTTAAATTTCTCCTTGCGATGCATGGCCACCTTTAGCTCCTGCCGACCCGGTCCATTATTGCTCATTACCTGAAAAAAAATAGTCCTACAATAGGGTGAGTCAATAGACTCAATGTGCACACAATACTAACATTCAACAAATCAGGCATACATGTTCATATCAAGTTCATATTCATATAAAAATAAATGATGATGCAACCCAAACCCAAGCCTATTTGTCCATCCGCTACACACCCCTGTACCTACCAGTCACACCGTGGGGACTACTAAGTCGACCCTCCATCCGCTACACACCATTGAAGGCAGTCGCTGCAGTCGACGTGCTCATCGCCTACATAATTTTGTGGCATAGCCACCAGATAATTGTGTCAATAGACACCATGTTCAGATAATGTAACCGCAAATTCAGATAATGTAACCGAAGTTACCATGTTCAAACTATGTGACCGTAGTCACCATATTCCGATGGTGAGACCGAAGTCAACACCTTCACTTCCCCTTTCACATATAGCCCGAATGCCCCATATATTTTATATCATGCATAACCTACTAGATTCTCATTCATGTTACTTATTCACAGGTTAAAAACATAGCATATTCGTAATCCTAGCAGAAGTAGGAGACGTACCTGGTACTTTTTACCACATTTGTGGTACTTAGCCACATTCTCATTCTTGTGCATATTCATATATTAAAAATAATTGCCATATGATATATTGAAAGTTAGTACGAGTACACACCTGATTCGCTTAATAGGTTCCTTGAAATCCCAAAGAGAATCGATCATAGTTTTAAATCCCAAATCCTACATAAGTTAATCACTTACTATTTAAAAGACCATTCGGCCATTTTTCAAAATACAACTAGGATTTGTATTACTTACCTCGTAATTGAATTGATTTTAAGAATCAAGTGCTGGATCTTTGTATTCCTCCCTTGTGAATTCGGCTAAACACTATATTAATCCATAGGTTAGTTTTCGGCTAAATTATAAATCCAAACATGTAACACAGGCCTTAGCCGAATTTCTTAGCACTTACCTTGTGATTCTAAATCTCAAAAAGTAACCCTTGGCTTATGGAGATGTTGAAATCCCTTAGATCTGAAATCCCGAAATTCCTCCTTTGGTATTCGGCCAAGAGACACAAAAGGAATTATTTCCTAGATCTTGATTAAAAGAATTAGAAGAACAAAAATTCATTGTTCTTACCTTAGATCCTTGATCCTTGTATTCAACAATTGTAGAAACCTGAGAGATCCCTTGTAGATTCGGCCAAAATTGCTAATAGAATTAGTACCCTGATTTCAATAAAAAGAGAAGGAATACAAATCGATTGACCACAGATCTTACCTTTTTGATGCTGTAGTTGATTACTTCCTTGCTTAGAGTCACAGAGATTCGGCTATGGAACAGGGATCAAAGAAAGGTTTTGGCTTGACAGATGAAGAAAAGAGAAGAAGAAAATTCAGCAGAGAGGGTTTTTGACTAGGGAATTTTGGCAGAGCTTAGAAAAGATGAGAGAATAGCCTTAATTCTCCTATTTGTGCCGAAATTATCAGGCCAAGAGTCCTTGACTTGGCCACCACTCTTCCTTGTGATAATATCAAATATTTTATTTAAAAATAAAAGTGCTTTATCTATCACTTATCTCCTCAATAATCAAATTTAATAAAATCCCTTATTTATCACTTAATAGCCAAATTTTAAAGAGGATAAACCTCTCTTTTTCTAGATGCCTTACCGTCCACACCTTGGCCTTCTGGAAGCAAAAATAAAACCTTCATTATTTGCTTCCCAAGTGACTTGAACTCAGGCCCAACACCTTGCATGTGGCGCCATTTCCATAGGCCCTAAGTGGCATCTTCAGGCCACTTTTCCAAGCCTGTTTGTGTGTCAAATTTTACCAACTTTTACTTTTAAGGCCACCATGCCTTGATTTCGTATTTTAAACTTTAAAACTCATCATATTAGGGTCATTTCCAAGTTTCCTAAAATTTTCGATCGGCTCTGTAACTTGCCATTTTTCTTACATTTCCAAGTTTCCAGAAAGGTTCACTTTTCATTTTTGAATCATTTCCAAAAATGTTTGAGTTTCGTAAATGTTGAGTTTCGAGAAATGTTGAGTTTCCAAAATGCTCGGAGTTTCAAAAATGTTCAAGTTTCCAAAAATGTTCATTTCCATTTCCATGCATTTCTAGGTTTCCAAAATTGTTCGAAATTTATTCCTAGTACATAAAACATATCACTTCGTACATTTAAATTGAAAATGCATAGGGCCCTTGTCAGGATGTTACAGTTCTACCCCCCTTAAACAAAATTTCGTCCCTGAAATTTCCTAACTAAAATAGTTGAGGGTATTGCTGTCGCATTGTCTCTTCAGACTCCCACGAAGCTTCTTCCAATCCATGATTGCGCCATAACACTTTGACTAGAGGCACTGACTTCCTTCGTAGTACTTTCACATCACGTTCCAAGATTCGAATCGGCTCTCCCTCGTAGGATAGGTCTGTCCTTAGCTCCACTTCTTCGATTGGTACCACATGGGACGGATCCGATCGGTAACGACGTAGCATAGACACATGGAATACATCATGCATCTGCTGCAGCTCTGGCGGCAACTCCAACTGGTATGCCACTAGCCCAACTCACTTCAGAACTCTATAGGGCCCTATAAACCTTGGGCTTAGCTTCCCTTTGCGACTGAACCTCACAGCCTTTTTCCAAGGCGAGACTTTCAGGAACACTTGGTCTCCCACTTTAAACTCTATTTCCTTCCGCTTAAGGTCTGCGTACGACTTCTGCCTATCAGAGGCTTCTTTCAGCCGTGCTCGAATTAACTCAACTTTCTCTTCAGTTTCTGCCACTAACTATGGGCCCAAAACTCGACGTTCTCCTAACTCGGTCCAACAAGTAAGAGTTCTATACTTTCGACCATACAATGCTTCATATGGTGCCATCCGAATGCTAGCCTGATAGCTGTTGTTGTAGAGGAACTCAGCTAAAGACAAATAATCCTCCCAACTTCCTCGAAAATCCATAACACAACCCCTTAACATATCCTCCAACACTTGTGTAACCCGTTCAGACTGCCCGTCGGATTGTGGATGAAAAGCTGTAGTGAAGTCCAACTTGGTGCCTAAAGCTTGGTGAAGTGCCCTCCAAAACCGAGACGTAAACTTTGGATCTCTGTCAGAGATGATCGATACCGGTACTCCATGTAACCTTACGATCTCCGTCACATATAACTTGGCTAGCTTCTGAAGAGAATAGTCCACTCTCACTGGGATAAAGTGCGCGGTCTTGGTCAAATGGTCTACTATCACCCATACCGAGTCCTTCTTAGTAGGCGTAAGGGGAAGCCCACTAACGAAGTCCATGGTAATTCTCTCCCACTTCCATTGGGGAATCTCGATTGGTTGAAGCAATCCCGATGGGACTTGGTGTTCAGCCTTAACTTGCTGACATGTCAGACATTTCCCCACGAATTCAGTAACTTCCCGTTTAAGATCAGACCACCAAAATTGTTCCCATAAATCCCTATACAGCTTAGTGCCTCCGGGATGCATGGCATAAGGGTTACCATGCGCCTCCCGAAGAATCCTTTGTCTTAACTCCGCGTCCTTCGACATACAGACTTTTCCTTTATAGCATAATACTCCTTCATCACTAACGCCATAGTCCTTTAATTCTCTGTTCTGTACTTGCTAAAACTTAGCACTTAGATCCTTATCCACCAACTGTCCCTCTTTCACTTCCTTCAGCCATGTGGGTTTGACTTGCAACTCTGCCAACAGGCTTCCATCATCATACAGACTTAAGTGAGCGAACAAAGCCCTTAGATCCGACACAACCTTCCTACTTAGGGCGTCTGCTACCATATTCGCCTTGCCCGGGTGGTACTCTATCAAACAATCATAATCCTTCAACAACTCCACCCACCTTCGTTGCCTCAAGTTCAACTCCTTCTGAGTCAACAAGTACTTAAGGCTCTTGTGGTCCGTGTAGATCACTGACCTTTCTCCATAAAGGTAGTGCCTCTAAACCTTAAGGGCGAAAACCACTACTGCTAGTTCCAAGTCATGGGTTGGATAATTAACCTCATGAGGCCTTAACTGCCGAGACGCATAAGTGACCACTTTTCCTTCTTGCATTAGCACACAACCTAACCCCGTATGCGAAGCGTCACAGTACACCACAAAATCCTTCCCTACCTCCGGCTGAATTAACACTGGAGCTTCCGTCACCACCTTCTTAAGCTTTTCAAAGCTCTCCTGTTGCTTATCCGTCCACACAAAGGGTACTTCCTTCTTTAGCAACTTTGTTAAAGGCGCGGCTATTGACGAGAATCCTTCCACGAAACTTCTGTAATAGCCTGCCAATCCTAAGAAACTTCGGATTTCAGCCACAGACCTAGGTGGCTTCCAATCCAACACTGCTTCGATCTTCCTAGGATCCACTCTTATTCCTTCGGCGGATACCACATGTCCTAGGAATGCCACCTCCTTAAGCCAAAATTCACACTTGCTGAATTTGGCATAAAGCTTCTTTTCCCCTAACACTTCCAACACCACTCGAAGATGCTCATCATGTTCCTCTTCTGATTTAGAATACACCAGAATATCGTCGATGAACACAACGACGAACCTATCCAAATAGGGTTGAAAAACTCGATTCATCATGTCCATGAACGCGGCTGGAGCGTTCGTCAATCCAAACGGCATCACCACAAACTCAAAATGGCCGTATCTTGTCCTAAAGGCCGTCTTGTAGATATCTGCCTCCTTTACCTTTAACTGATGATATCCCGACCTTAAGTCTATCTTCGAGAATATAGCTGGCCCTTTCAGCTGATCGAACAAGTCGTCTATCCTTAGCAAAGGATACTTGTTCTTGATGGTCAATTTATTCAACTGACGATAGTCTATGCACATTCGCATAATTCCATCATTCTTCTTCACAAACAGGACCGGTGCCCCCCACGGAGACATACTGGGCCGAATGAACCCACGATCCAACAACTCTTGAATTTGAGCCTTGAGCTCCACAATCTCCTTTAGCGCCATTCGGTAAGGAGTGATTGACACAGGAGCTGTTCTCGGTAGCAAATCTATTCCAAACTCCACCTCTCTATCTGGGGTATTCCTGGTAATTCCTCCGGAAATACATCCTCAAAATTCCTTACGGTTCTAACTCCCCGAACACCTTCTTCCTTCTCACCTAACGCACTTACGAAGGCTAAGAATGCCTTGCACCCTTTCCTAACCATCTTCTCAGCCTTCAGTGCCGAAACTACATTAGACAAGTAGTTCCTCCTTTCTCCGATCATCACTACTACCTCATCCTCCGAGGTTCTTAGTTCCATACGTTTAGCCGCACAATCCAACACAGCTCAGTGCTCTACTAGCCAATCCATTCTGAGTATAAGTTCAAACTCTCCAAAAGGTAATTCCATTAAGTCAGCTCAAAAATTCACTCCCTGAATCTCTAGGGGTATATTCCGAAAGATCTTATCTACCACTACAGTTTGGCCTAATGGGCTTACTACAGTCATCTGCCTACCCGAAAGTTCAGAGTCTAGGCCTATTGTTTCCACTACGCTACATGCAACAAATGAATGGGTCGAGCCCACATCAATTAAAGCAAAATAGAGCTTGTCAAATATGAAGAACGTACCGGTTAATACATCCGGCGCGTCTCCATCCTCCCTCTGGTGAACCGCATAAACCAAACCCGGTTGCCTTGCTTCAGCATTAGTAGCACCTCGGCCCTGTGCTCCACGGCCTCTGCCAGTACCATTACCTCTGTTGGCCGAACCACGACCCCGTTGAGGCTGGCATGCGCCTCTACCCACACGGCTAGCATTCGAGAGTCGCGGTCGGCTCTCATCTGGTTGCTTGGGACAATCCTTAAGCATATGGTCCTTGGACCAACCCTTAAAACATCCTCCCGTCTTTCTCCAGCACTCTCCCAAGTGCTTCTTTCCACAATGCTTACAAGGACGATACCGCCCTTCGAACCCAGCTTGCTGACCTCACGGCCCATCAACTCTAGGCCTCTTATGAACTTTCCCAGATGACCCAAAACTTCTCTTGGGCCTACTTCTATCTGTAGCCCGCTTTTTAGAGTCCTTGATTCCCTCGACCACTGATACGGTCCATCTCGGGTTAGGAGGCGAATCGTAAATATTGCCCGATCGTAAATTAGGTAGTTTCTCTTTTAATTAACAAAAGGATTAATTTTATTGGAAATGATATCTTTGAAATGCAAAGATAGGTGATAGATTGAGATGGAAACGTATTTGAAACAAGAAAGAACCTTTAATAAAAATTAAAGACCCGAATCTTATAAGTTTCAAATTGATGGAATGAGTTTCGAAATAAAACTGAGACCCACTATCTAGCGAGATAGGAACCAACGGTATAGGTAGATGAACGCCACACCCGAAAGGATGATAAGTTCAAAATAAGGAAAGAACGATGCCACTAGAAAACTAGATAAGTCAATTCAAACCTTGAGAATTAGGAGAGTGAATACTCACCAAAAGAAATTTTTCTTTCATTCAAATTCAAAGTTGTATGAATTCAGCATGTTTTTGGGCTCTCTTTTATGGTCATCCCAAATTTGTGCCACCAAAACCATTGCGGCATCTTTGAATTGTTTGGTTCGGGAACGTGTAATTGGCCCATTAGGTAGCCTCATTGGGTCATGGTTGACGTCCGTCACAGGCGTCGTAGGTGAGCTCGTATCATCCCCTCCCTCTTTAAGTTGATTCGTCCTCGAATCATCACCTACATCAAATGGCAAGTCCAATTTGTGTGAGTTGTCATTTATGCGTTCAATGACTTGAAATGGACCGTCTCCCCTTGGGAGAAGTTTAGATCGCCTTTGCTTGGGAAACCTTTCTTTTCGCATATGAACCCAAACCCAGTCCCCTGGTTCAAAGAGAATGCGCCTACGACCTTTGTTAGCTCGTTAGACGTATTGCTTGGTTCTTGCTTCGATATTCTCGCGCACCTTTCGATGCAGCTCCTTTATTTATTCCACCTTTTTTTTAGCATCAGAATAGATAAATTTATCTGAAGGCAATGGCAATAAATCAAGAGGGGTGAGAGGGTTAAACCCGTAAACAATTCCGAAAGGTGAAAATTTTGTTACAGAATGAACAGCTCGATTGTAAGCAAATTCGATGTGGGGCAGACATTCTTCCTACGTTTTGAGATTCTTTTGCACCAATGCTCGCAACAAGGTTGATAGGACTCAGTTCACTACTTCAGTTTGTTCGTCCGTTTGAGGATGACAAGTGGTTGAAAATAGTAATTTTGTCTCTAACTTTCCCCACAGAGTTCGGCAAAAATAACTTAAAAAACTTTACATCCCGATCAGATACGATCGTCTTCGGAACTCCATGCAATCGTATGATTTCCCTAAAAAACAAGTTTGCAATATGCACAGCATCGTCAGTCTTAGAACATGGGATAAAATGGGACTTTTTAGAGAAATGATCACGATAACAAAAATCGAGTCCTTCCCGATTTTTGATCTCGGTAATCCAAGGATGAAATCCATGGAAATGTCGGCCCATGGAGTGTCTGGAATAGGAAGGGGCGTATATAAACCATGAGGTTGGACTCGCGATTTTGCTTCTTTGCAAGCTATGCAACGTTCACAAATTCGTTCAACATCATTTCTCATTCCTGGCCAGAAAAAATGTTCTTGAAGAGTGGACAATGTTTTGTCTCTTCCAAAGTGACCCATAAGGCCACCACTATGTGCCTCTAATACAAGCATGTCTCGCATAGAACCTTGCGGGATACATAACTTGTTTTCCTTGAAAAGGAATCCTTCATGCCTGTAAAACTTATCAAAAGCACCACTCTCACAAGCATTATAGACATTGCCAAAATCAGCATCACGAGCATACAATTCTTTAATGTGATGAAAACTAAGTAATTTAGTATCAAGAAAGGTTAATAAAGTGTACCTCCGTGATAACGCATCCGCTACTACATTTTCCTTACCTTTCTTATACTTAATTACGTACGGAAATGATACTAAATACTCGATCCATTTTGCATGCCGTTTGTTGAGCTTGTGCTAACCTTTAATGTACTTGAATGCTTCATGATCTGAATGAATAACAAACTCTTTCGGCCTCAAGTAATGTTGCCACGTTTCAAGCGATCTTATTAGAGCGTACATCTCTTTGTCATACACGGGGTAATTGAGTGCAGCTCCATTCAATTTCTCGCTGAAGTACGCCACCGGTCTTCCATTCTGAGTTAGAACGGCTCCGATCCCTACACCTGATGCATCACACTCAATCTCAAAAGTTTTAGTAAAGTTAGGAAGGGATAACAATGGAGCTTTAACAAGACATTCTTTAATGGCATTAAAAGACCGTTCTTGCTCATCGGACCAATGGAAAGCTGAATTCTTCTTGATCATGCTCGTTAAAGGAGCGGCTATCGTGCTGAAGTTGGGCACGAATCGGTGGTAAAAACTAGCCAACCCATAGAAACTTTGTACTTGGCTAACCGTTGTAGGACGGAGCCATTCTTGGATTGCTCAAACCTTCTCTTTGTCCACCTCTAATCCATTTGCACTTACGACGTATCCTAAGAAAATAACCTTGTCAGTACAAAAAAGAACATTTCTCGAGATTGGCGTACAATACCTCTTTCCGCAGTGTTTCTAAGATCGCACGTAGATGTTGGATGTGATCCTCCAAAGATTTGCTGTACACTAATATGTCATCAAAATAAAAAACACATGATTTGCCAATAAAAGCTCGTAAAACATGATTCATAAGTCGCATAAAAGTACTTGGAGCGTTTGTAAGTCCAAATGGCATTACCAACCATTCATACAAACCTAACTTTGTTTTGAAGGCCGTTTTCCACTCATCGCCTTCCCGCATCCTAATTTAGTGATAGCCACTTTTGAGATCAATCTTTGTGAAGATTTGAGCTCCACTCAACTCGTCGAGATCGTCGAGTCGGGGTATTGGGTGTCGGTATTTGACGGTAATCTTGTTGATGGCGCGACAGTCGACACACATTCGCCACGAACCATCTTTCTTTGGTACTAGTAGCACCGGTACCGCGCATGGACTAAGGCTTTCTCGGATATATCCCTTTTCTAGCAATTCAGTGATTTGCTTTTGGAGCTCTTTTGTTTCTTCGGGATTACTCCGGTACGCAGGTCGATTGGGCAGAGAAGCTCCCAGCACCAAGTCAATTTGGTGTTCTATGCCTCGAATGGGCGGTAAACCACTTGGTATCTCCTCTGGAAATATGTCCTTGAATTCCTGAATCAGGGACAATACAGAAGAAGGAAGATTCTTGGGTAAGTCGTTAGTGTTCAAAAATGATTCCTTGTATAGTAAGACATACATCGGTTGTCTCACACACAAAGCTTTTCTAATATCTCTTGCTTTTGCAAAAACACTCATTTTTCCATTTTCTTTTTCTTCCTTCGTTTCCTCTTCTTTTTGTTCACACTCTCTTGTTTTATCACTTAATTTCTTACCCCTTTTTTTTTTTAAAATTCTTCTCTTTTTCTCTCTCATTTTTCCGCTCGCTTTCTTTTGATTTTTCTATTGATGCCTTCATTTTCAACTGATCTTCATAAACTTGCTTGGGTGTTAGTGGAGCTAGTGTCACGTTCCGGCCCAAGTAAATAAAAGTGTACCGATTAGTGTAACCGTCATGGATTGCTCGCTTGTCAAATTGCCAAGGTCATCCAAGCAGGAGATGCCCCGCTAGCATCGGAACCACATCGCACAAGACCTCATCTTGATATTTCCCTATTGCAAAGGAAACCAAAACTTGTTTTGTGACCTTGAGTTCTCCTGCGTCGTTAAGCCATTGTAGCTTATACGGATGGGGATGTTTGGTGGTAGTCAATCCAAGTTTCTCCACTAATATGGTGCTAGCCACATTAGCACAGCTTCCCCCGTCAATAATGACGCAACAAATCTTCCCTTGTACTTGGCAACGCGTATGGAAGATGTTTTCGCGTTGTTGTTCATTTTCGACACCTTGTAAGCTAAGGCTCCTTTTTACCACCAAGATTTCTCCACTTTCGGCTTGTTCTACCTCTTCCTCATCTTGGGACGTTTCACTGGCATCATCTTCCTCTTCATTTCCGGAATCAATCTCGCCATTATCTCGGATAAACATAGTGTTTTGATTTGGACATTAATTTGCCATATGTCCTCGTCCCAAACATTTGAAGCACTTAATGTCTCGGGATCGATTCGGAATAGCTTCCATTTTGCCCTTGCTCATTTCACCGATCGGCTTGTTAAACATGGGTGTGCCACTTGTTTCTTTGGCTCAGTTCGGTATGTCCCTTTTGCTGGTCACTTGCCCCTACTTAGGTGTTGAAGCATGATTGGGGTTTGCTCTAGGCGTAGCTTTTCGTTTTAGCTGTTTTTCGACCTTTATTGCCATGTGAACCATCTCGATGATATCAATGTAATGGTGTAATTCTACAATATTTGCGATATCTCGATTAAGGCCAGCGCTAAAACGTGCCATGGTGGCTTCTCGTTCTTCTTCTACATTGGCTCGGATCATGGCCACTTCCATCTCCTTGTAGTAATCCTCCACGTTTGGTGACCCTGAGTTAGGCTTTGCAACTTTTGATGCAACTCGCGGTGATAGTAGGTTGGGATGAATCTTTTCCGCATTAGCGCCTTCATTTCCGCCCATGTGGATATTGGGCGTTCACCATCCCATCTTCGACTCGTCGTTAATTGATCCCACCAAATAAGGGCGTAATCAAAAAATTCGGTGGCAGCAAGTTTTACCTTCTTATTTTCTGAATAATTATGACATTTGAAGATTAATTCCACCTTCTTTTCTCACTCAAGGTAGGCTTCCGGATCGGACTGCCCTTGAAAAGTAAGAATCGCCATTTTAATGTTCTTCAAGTCGTCATCGGCCCATTCTCGATCCCTTCGCTCACGAACTCGTGGACCTCTTCTCCGTTCATCATGTTCGAAAGCCAGGTTGCTATCGACTTCACTTGGTTCGTAGATGTCGTCGTCACGTAACCAAGGTTATTCTCGTCCACTTCTCGGAATTGGAGGGGTGTTTGCTCGTGGTTTTTGTTCATCTCTTTGATCTAATCGTTCGTTGATTGATCTGAACATACGTGTGATTTCTTGCATTACTGTTTGCAAATCCTGATCTCTCCCTTCGGGATCATTCTTTCGGGGTTGTAATCCTCTCCTACCTCCGGCGGCGTCGGATGCTTCGTCGCTTATTATTCGACATTCGGGACTCCTAGACATGTTAAACAGAATTAATGAATCCTCACTACAATCCTCACTCGTTCACTCAAAAAGAAATTATCAACACTTACACTCGTGTTTTCACTCAATTTCTGGCTTTTTTTTTGATGTAATCACTCTAGCCTTTTACCGCTCGAATTCACTCTTCTAGATTCTAGAAGGTTGTCTTCGACTTACTAGCAACTCGTAGGTCGTTTCAAGAGAGATGGTGAAATATGAAGAGTTGAAAAACAAGATACTACGATAATAAATTTTTTTATTTTTTTTGAAACTTACTCGGAAAAACTCAAGATGATCAAAATGTGCCTAATTTAATTGGCTTTGATACCAGATGATACGGTCCGTCTCGGGTTAGGAGGCGAATCGTAAATGTTGCCCGGTCGTAAATTAGGTAGTTTCTCTTTTAATTAACAAAAGGATTAATTTTATTGGAAATGATATCTTTGAAATGTAAAGATAGGTGATAGATTGAGATGGAAACGTATTTGAAATAAGAAAGAACCTTTAATAAAAATTGAAGACCCGAATCTTATAAGTTTCAAATTGATGGAATGAGTTTCGAAATAAAATCGAGACCCACTATCTAGCGAGATAGGAACCAACGGTATAGGTAGATGAACGCCATACCCGAAAAGATGATAAGTTCAAAATAAGGAAAGAACGACGCCACTAGAAAACTAGATAAGTCAATTCAAACCTTGAGAATTAGGAGAGTGAATACTCACCAAAAGAAATTTTTCTTTCATTCAAGTTCAAAGTTGTATGAATTCAGCATGTTTTTGGGCTCTCTTTTATGGTCATCCCAAATTTGTGCCACCAACACCATTGCAGCATCTTTGAATTGTTTGGTTCGGGAACGCGTAATTGGCCCATTAGGTAGCCTCATTGGGTCATGGTTGACATCCATCACAGGCGTCGTAGGTGAGCTCGTATCATCTACCTTGGCCTTTTCTACCAAAGTAGAGAATTCCCGCTCCTGATGCGGTGCTGTTAACAGTCTCAGATCATCCCTTAGCCCGTCCTCAAAACGGACACAGCGCTCATGCTCAGTCGCCACAACACCTCGAGCGTGCCGGCACAACCTCAAGAATTCAACCTCATATTCTGCAACTGACTTGTTTCCTTGGACCAGCCCCAAAAAAGCTTTCCTCTGCTCATCAATGTACCTGATTCCCACGTATTTCTTCTGGTATGCTTCCTTAACATACTCCCAGGTCAGATCCTCAGCCGTGGCACCATCCCGCACAATTAACCACCATTGATACGCCTCATCGCGTAATAGTGCTACCATCCCCTTCAACTTTTCCTCAGGGGTCAGATCAAGCTCATCCATGATGCGCTCCGTTGCTTCCAACCAGTACTCAGCTGTACTGGGTACCACTCCAGACACTCCACGAAACATCTCGGCTCCATTAGCTCGGAGCCGTTCAGACACTGACTTACGATTTCCTGAATTTCCCCTGCACCAGCCACCAATTCCAAAACTCGCAGCACAGCCTGCGACACAGCATCTTCCCCCGTTTGAGCTTGTTGCTCAACACCAACAGCTAGGGGTGGTGGTGGCGGCGGTATCTCATTGTCAGAACCCTGACCCGATCTAACCGGTTCTGACACAGTCATCCTTCCTCTACTTCGTCCACGACGACCACGTCCTCTAGAGCTCATTTCTAGCGTCGAGATCTGATTAAGAAGTTTTATGAATTAGTCATTGTTCCACTTATTTACCCGCGAAGGAGTTTTATGTAAAGAGTTTTAGGAGTGGTTCTTTCGTATTCACACAAGCACACAGTCTTTCATTCATTCATCCATCCATCAAACAATTATGAACTTTCGTTCATTCAGAGAAACGTTGTAATTTTCCTCATTGTTGTTTTTCCACTACCTAGGGGTATTTTCGTAATTTTGTCCTACAGGGGCACTTTCGTAATTTTCCAAAATAAAAAGTTCCTCGGTGATTTTGTCGAAAGTATTTTGGAAATTTTAAAGTCCCGGGGTAATTTTGGAAAAATTTCGAAATTCAGGGGTATTTCGGTAATTTTTGACCTCGGGGGTATTTCGGTAATTTTCCAAAAACCAGGGTAAATTTGTAAAATTTAATAAGTTAGGGATATTTCAAAAGTTGTAAAACTTTATGGGTTCTTTTTGAAAGTTCCTCTTTTCAAATGGAGATGTTTGCAAAGATTTCGGAAACCGGGGTCATTTTGGTCATTTTGTAAGTTAGGGCAATTTTGTAAAATTTTCCAAAATCAAGGTATTTTTGATGGTTCCCAAATTAGGGTTTTTGTATGTTTATATAATAATGGAATTTTGGTAAAACTGTTGAGTAGTTGGACATTTGATAAACCAAGGGCATTTTGGTAATTTTACCACTAAGGGCATTTTTGTAATTTTCACAAATCAAAAATTTTTCGGGAAATTTTGTAAAGATAGTTTTTACAAATTTAAAAGAAAGTTTTAAGAATTTTAAAACTAGGGTTTGTTGTTTTGTTTTTTTTTTTAAAAAAGAAACATGGCTAGTTCCCTTTCGGGTTTTAGTCATTATATTTAGCCTATGACCGAGCCCTCTTGGTCAGGGTGAACCAAAGCTACGCACCAGGCAGGATTCGAGTGAAGAGGAGGTGAGTCACGCGGACTGCTTAAGTACCAAGCTCCCACCGAAACCATTCCTAGACATGCGCATAGAGGTTGCCACACCACTGAGCCTTCTGAGTTAGGGTGAACCGAAGCTACGCACCAGGTAGGATTCCTGCGAAGAGGAGGTGAGTCACTAGGACTGCTTAAATACCAGGCTCTTCCGGATCCAATCCTAGACATGCGCACAAGGGTTACCACACCCTAGCTCAGTGACTTAGCCATAGATTTGTTTAGTGGATTAAGTCTTATGCGTTTGGTGTTTGAGTAAACTAGTCCTAGGGTTCCATATTCCTATCATACTATTCTATGTTCCATGCCTTTTCTACCCTTATTCAATTCATAAATCACATAATCACACATAGAGTTAGGGGTACTTACCTGGTGGACTGCGGGTCGGAGACTTAGGTGCCATGCCAGAGAACTTGTTAAATTTCAAAGAAAATCATTTGGCTCGCTTTGAAAACGTTTTGGGCCTTAGCCCACAGGCCGAGAGTTTTAAAGCGGGCTCGATATGGAATGAAACACCCACTTTTACCACGAGCTGAGGCTGGATCTGGTATGTTCCTTAAATAAGCCGGTTTCAAAGTTCTTTGTTAGTTAGAGAAAATTTATGTAATTTTAGGAAATTATCATTTTGGGTTAGGCTTAGTTTGAAAACCCACTTATTTTGCTTGAAAATCCAAGTAGTTAAGGTGGCAAAACAATGTTAGCGTTTATTTTCAAATAGATAATTTTTACTTGAACTTAAATCAAAAATAGTTCGTAACATAGTGAATTAAAAATCAAACAGAAATAAAGAGAGCTAACTTGGGCCTTATGGCCTTATTACATCAATCAAAAACCCAAAATAAAATTAAAGTACTGTATAAAATAAAAGTCCAAATCTTTAAATTTCTCCTTGCGATGCATGGCCACCTTTAGCTCCTGTCGACCCGGTCTATTATTGCTCATTACCTGAAAAAATAGTCCCACAATGGGGTGAGTCAACAGACGCAATGTGCACACAATACTAACATTCAACAAATCAGGCATACATGTTCATATCAAGTTCATATTCATATAAAAATAAATGATGATACAACCCAAACCCAAGCCTATTTGTCCATCTGCTACACACCCCCGAACCTGCCAGTCACACCGTGGGGACTGCTAAGTCGACCCTCCATCCGCTACACACCATCGAAGGCAGTCGCTGTAGTCGACGTGCTCATCGCCCATATAATTTCGTGGCGTAGCCACCAGATAATTGTGTCAATAGACACCATGTTCAGATAATGTAACCGCAAATTCAGATAATGTAACCGAAGTTACCATGTTCAAACTATGTGACCGTAGTCACCATATTCCGATGGTGAGACTGAAGTCAACACCTTCACTTCCCCTTTCACATATAGCCCGAATGCCCCATATATTTTATATCATGCATAACCTACTAGATTCTCATTCATGTTACTTATTCACATGTTAAAACCATAGCATATTCGTAATCCTAGCAGAAGTAGGAGACGTACCTGGGTACTTTTTACCACATTTGTGGAACTTAGCCACATTCTCATTCTTATGCATATTCATATATTAAAAATAATTGCCATATGATATATCGAAAGTTAGTATGAGTACACACCTGATTCGCTTAATAGGTTCCTTGAAATCCCGAAGAGAATCGATCACAGTTTTAAATCCCAAATCCTACATAAGTTAATCACTTACTATTTAAAAGACCATTCGGCCATTTTTCCAAATACAACTAGGATTTGTATTACTTACCTCGTAACTGAATTGATTTTAAGAATCAAGTGCCGGATCTTTGTATTCCTCCCTTGTGAATTCGGCTAAACACTATATTACTCCATAGGTTAGTTTTCGGCTAAATAATAAATCCAAACATGTAACATAGGCCTTAGCTGAATTTCTTAGCACTTACCTTGTGATTCTAAATCTCGAAAAGTAACCCTTGGCTTATGGAGATGTTGAAATTCCTTAGATCTGAAGTCCCGAAATTCCTTCTTTGATATTCGGCCAAGAGACACAAAAGGGATTATTTCCTAGATCTTGATTAAAAGAATTAGAAGAACAAAAATTCATTGTTCTTACCTTAGATCCTTGATCCTTGTATTCAACAATTGTAGAAACCTGAGAGATCCCTTGTAGATTAGGCCAAAATTGCTAATAGAATTAGTACCCTGATTTCAATAAAAAGAGAAGGAATACAAATTGATTGACCACAGATCTTACCCTTTTGATGCTGTAGTTGATTACTTCCTTGCTTAGAGTCACAGAGATTCGGCTATGGAACCGGGATCAAAGAAAGGTTTTGGCTTGACAGATGAAGAAAAGAGAAGAAGAAAAGAGAAGAAGAAAATTCGGCAGAGAGGGTCTTTGACTAGGGAATTTCGACAGAGCTTAGAAAAGATGAGAGAATAGCCTTAATTCTCCTCTTTGTGCCGAAATTATCAGGCCAAGAGTCCTTGACTTGGCCACCACTCTTCCTTGTGATAATATCATCTATTTTATTTAAAAATAAAAGTGTTTTATCCATCATTTATCTCCTCAATAATCAAATTTAATAAAATCCCTTATTTAACACTTAATAGCTGAATTTTAAAGAGGATAAACCTCTCTTTTTCTAGATGCCTTTCCGTCCACACCTTGGCCTTCTGGAAGCAAAAATAAAACCTTCATTATTTGCTTCCCAAGTGACTCGAACTCAGGCCCAACACCTTGCATGTGGCGCCATTTCCATAGGCCCTAAGTGGCATCTTCAGGCCACTTTTCCAAGCCTGTTTGTGTGTCAAATTTTACCAACTTTTACTTTTAAGGCCACCATGCCTTGATTTCTTATTTTAAACTTTAAAACTCATCATTTTAGGGTCATTTCCAAGTTTCCTAAAATTTTCGATCGGCTCTGTAACTTGCCATTTTTCTTACATTTCCAAGTTTCCAGAAAGGTTCACTTTCCATTTTTGAGTCATTTCCAAATATGTTCAGGTTTCCAAAAATGTTCAGGTTTCCAGAAATGTTCAGGTTTCCAGAAATGTTCAGGTTTCCAAAAATGTTCAGGTTTCCAAAAATGTTCAAGTTTCCAAAAATGTTCATTTCCATTTCCATGCATTTCTAGTTTTCCAAAGTTGTTCGAAATTTATTCCTAGTACATAAAACATATCACTTCGTACATTTAAATCAAAAATGCATAGGGCCCTTGTCAGGATGTTACAGTTCTACCCCCCTTAAGCAAAATTTCGTCCCCGAAATTTCCTAACTAAAATAGTTGAGGGTATTGCTGTCGCATTGTCTCTTCAGACTCCCACGAAGCTTCTTCCGATCCATGATTGCGGCATAACACTTTGACTAGAGGCACTGACTTCCTTCGTAGTACTTTCACATCACGTTCCAAGATTCGAATCGGCTCTCCCTCGTAGGATAGGTCTGGCCTTAGCTCCACTTCTTCGATTGGTACCACATGGGACGGATCCGATCGGTAACGACGTAGCATAGACATATGGAATACATCGTGCATCTGCTGCAGCTCTGGCGGCAACTCCAACTGGTATGCCACCGGCCCAACTCGCTTCAGAACTCTATAGGGCTCTATAAACCTTGGGCTTAGCTTCCCTTTGCGACCGAAACTCATAACCTTTTTCCAAGGTGAGACTTTTAGGAACACTTGGTCTCCCACTTTAAACTTTATTTCCTTCCGCTTAAGGTCTGCGTACGACTTCTGCCTATCAGAGGCTTCTTTCAGCCGTGCTCAAATTAACTCAACTTTCTCTTCAGTTTCTGTCACTAACTCCGGGCCCAAAACTCGACGTTCTCTTAACTCGGTCCAACGAGTAGGAGTTCTACACTTCCGACCATACAATGCTTCATATGGTGCCATCCGAATGCTAGCCTAATAATTTGTTCTTTGAGGCGAACTCGACTAAAGACAAATAATCCTCCCAACTTCCTCGAAAATCCATAACACAACCCCTTAACATATCCTCCAACACTTGTATAACCCGTTCAGACTGCCCATCGGATTGTGGATGAAAAGCTGTAGTGAAGTCCAACTTGGTGCCTAAAGCTTGGTGAAGTGCCCTCTAAAACTGAGACGTAAACCTTGGATCTCTGTCGGAGATGATCGATACCAGTACTCTATGTAACCTTACGATCTCCGTCACATATAACTTGGCTAGCTTCTGAAGAGAATAGTCCACTCTCACTGGGATAAAGTGCATGTTCTTGGTCAAACGGTCTACTATCACCCATACCGAGTCCTTCTTAGTAAGCGTAAGGGGAAGCCCACTAAAGAAGTCCATGGTAATTCTCTCCCACTTCCATTGGGGAATCTCGATTGGTAGAAGCAATCCCGATGGGACTTGGTGTTCAGCCTTAACTGGCGACATATGTCGGACATTTCCCCACGAATTCGATAACTTCCGTTTAAGATCGGACCACCAAAATTGTTCCCTTAAATCCCTATACAGCTTAGTGCCTCCGGGATGCATGGCATAAGGGCTACCATGCACCTCCCGAAGAATCCTTTGTCTTAACTCCGTGACCTTCGGCATACAGACTTTTCCTTTATAGCACAATACTCCTTCATCACTAACGCCATAGTCCTTTAATTCTTCGTTCTGTACTTGCTGAAACTTAGCACTTAGATCCTTATCCACCAACTGTCCCTCTTTCACTTCTTAGATCCTTATCCACCAACTGTCCCTCTTTCACTTCCTTCAGCCATGTGGGTTTGACTTGCAACTCTGCCAACAGGCTTACATCATCATACAGACTTAAGTGAGCGAACAAAGCCCTTAGATCCGACACAACCTTCCTGCTTAGGGCGTCTGCTACCACATTCGCCTTGCCCGGGTGGTACTCTATCGAACAATCATAATCCTTCAACAACTCCACCCACCTTCGTTGCCTCAAGTTCAACTCCTTTTGAGTCAACAAGTACTTAAGGCTCTTGTGGTCCGTGTAGATCACTGACCTTTCTCCATAAAGGTACTGCCTCCAAACCTTAAGGCCGAAAACCACTGCTGCTAGTTCCAAGTCATGGGCTGGATAATTAACCTCATGAGGCCTTAACTGCCGAGACGCATAAGCGACCACTTTTCCTTCTTGCATTAGCACACAGCCTAACCCCGTATGCGAAGCGTCACAGTACACCACGAAATCCTTCCCTGCCTCCGGCTGAATTAACACCGGAGCTTTCGTCAGCACCTTCTTAAGCTTTTCAAAGCTCTCCTGTTGCTTATCCGTCCACACAAAGAATACTTCCTTCTTTAGCAACTTTGTTAAAGGCGCCTCTATTGACGAGAATCCTTCCACGAACCTTCTGTAATAGCCTACCAATCCTAAGAAACTTCAGATTTCAGCCACAGACCTAGGTGGCTTCCAATCCAACACTGCTTTGATCTTCCTAGGATCCACTCTTATTCCTTCGGCGGATACCACATGTCCTAGGAATGCCACCTCCTTAAGCCAAAATTCACACTTGCTGAATTTGGCATAAAGCTTCTTTTCCCTTAACACTTCCAACACCACTCGGAGATGCTCATCATGTTCCTCTTCCGACTTAGAATACACCACAATATCGTCGATGAACACAACGACGAACCTATCCAAATAGGGTTGAAAAACCCGATTCATCATGTCCATGAACGCGGCTAGAGCGTTCGTCAATCCAAATGGCATCACCACAAACTCAAAATGGCCGTATCTTGTCCTAAAGGCCGTCTTGTGGATATCTTCCTCCTTCACCTTTAACTGATGATATCCCGACCTTAAGTCTATCTTCGAGAATACAGCTGCCCTTTTCAGCTGATTGAACAAGTCGTCTATCCTTGGCAAAGGATACTTGTTCTTGATGGTTAGTTTATTCAACTGACGATAGTCTATGCACATTCGCATAGTTCCATCCTTCTTCTTCACAAACAGGACCGGTGCCCCTCACGGAGACACACTGGGTCGGATGAACCCACGATCCAACAACTCTTGAATTTGAGCCTTGACCTCCACCAACTCCTTCGGCACCATCCGATAAGGAGCGATTGACACAGGAGCTGTTCCCGGTAGCAAATCTATTCCAAACTCCACCTCTCTATCTGGGGTATTCCTGGTAATTCCTCCGAAAATACATCCTCAAAATTCCTTACGGTTCTAACTCCCCGAACACCTTCTTTCTTCTCACCTAACACACTTACGAAGGCTAAGAATGCCTTGCACCCTTTCCTAACCATCTTCTCAGCCTTCAGTGCCGAAACTACATTAGACAAGTAGTTCCTCCTTTCTCCTATCATCACTACTACCTCATCCTCCGGGGTTCTTAGTTCCATATGTTTAGCTACACAATCCAACACAGCTCAGTGCTCTACTAGCCAATCCATTCCGAGTATAAGTTCAAACTCTCCAAAAGGTAATTCCATTAAGTCAGCCCAAAAATTCACTCCCTGAATCTCTAGGGGTACATTCCGAAAGATCTTATCTACCACTACAGTTTGGCCTAATGGGCTTATTACAGTCATCTGCCTACCCGAAAGTTCAGAGTCTAGGCCTATTCTTTCCACTACGCTACATGCAACATATGAATCGGTCGAGCCCACATCAATTAAAGTAAAATAGGGCTTGTCAAATATGAAGAACGTACCAGTTATAACATCCGGCGCATCTCCATCCTCCCTCCGGTGAACCGCATAAACCAAACCCGGTTGCCTTGCTTCAGTATTAGCAGCACCTCGGCCCTGTGCTCCACGGCCTCTGCCAGTACCATTACCTTGGTTGGCCGAACCACGACCCCGTTGAGGCTGCTGTCCGCCTCTACTCGCCTGGCTAGCATTCTGAGCTGCCGGTCGGCTCTCATCTGGTTGCTTGGGATAATCCTTAAGCATATGGTCCTTGGACCCACACTTGAAACATCCTCCCGTCTTTCTCCAGCACTCTCCCAAGTGCTTCTTTCCACAATGCTCACAAGGACAATACCGCCCTTCGAACCCAGCTTGCTGACCTCGCGGCCCATCAACTCTAGGCCTCTTATGAACTTTCCCAGATGACCCAAAACTTCTCTTGGGCCTACTTCTATCCGTAGCCCACTTTGTAGAGTCCTTGATTCCCTCAGCCACTGATACGGTCCGTCTCGAGTTAGGAGGCGAATTGTAAATGTTACCCGATCGTAAATTAAGTAGTTTCTCTTTTAATTAACAAAAGGATTAATTTTATTGGAAATGATATCTTTGAAATGTAAAGATAGGTGATAGATTGAGATGGAAACGTATTTGAAACAAGAAAGAACTTTAATAAAAATTAAAGACCCGAATCTTATAAGTTTCAAATTGATGAATGAGTTTCGAAATAAAACCGAGACCCACTATCTAGCGAGATAGGAACCAACGGTATAGGTAGATGAACGCCACACCCGAAAGGATAATAAGTTTAGAATAAGGAAAGAACAACGCCACTAGAAAACTAGATAAGTCAATTCAAACCTTGAGAATTAGGATAGTGAATACTCACCAAAAGAAATTTTTCTTTCATTCAAATTCAAAGTTGTATGAATTCAGCATGTTTTTGGGCTCTCTTTTATGGTCATCCCAAATTTGTGCCACCAACACCATTGCAGCATCTTTGAATTGTTTGGTTCGGGAACGTGTAATTGGCCCATTAGGTAGCCTTATCGGGTCATGGTTGACGTCTGTCACAGGCGTCATAGGTGAGCTCGTATCATCCCCTCCCTCTTTAAGTTGATTTGTTCTCGAATCATCACCTACATCGAAAGGAGAAAGATCAGAAACATTAAAACTCGCGCTCACATTATTGTCACCTGGCAAGTCAAATTTGTACGTGTTGTCATTTATGCGTTCAATGACTTGAAATGGACCGTCTCCCCTTGGGAGAAGTTTAGATCGTCTTTGCTTGGGAAACCTTTCTTTTCGCTTATGAACCCAAACCCAGTCCCCTGGTTCAAGGAGAATGCGTCTACGACCTTTGTTAGCTCGTTGGGCTTATTGCTTGGTTCTTGCTTCGATATTCTCGCGCACCTTTCGATGTAGCTCCTTTATGTATTTCGCCTTTTTTTTAGCATCAGAATGGATAAATTTATCTGAAGGCAATGGCAATAAATCAAGAGGGGTGAGAGGGTTAAACCCGTAAACAATCTCGAAAGGTGAAAATTTAGTTGCAAAATGAACAGCTCGGTTGTAAGCAAATTCGATGTGGGGCAGACAGTCTTCCCACGTTTTGAGATTCTTTTGCACCAATGCTCGCAACAAAGTTGATAGGACTCGGTTCACTACTTCGGTTTGTCCATCCGTTTGAGGATGACAAGTGGTTGAAAATAGTAATTTTGTCCCTAACTTTCCTCACAGAGTTCGCCAAAAATGACTTAAAAAACTTTACATCCCGATTAGATACGATCGTCTTCGAAACTCAATGCAATCGTATGATTTCCCTAAAAAACAAGTTTGCAATATGCACAGCATCGTCAGTCTTAGAACAAGGGATAAAATGAGACATTTTAGAGAAACGATCAACAATAACAAAAATTGAGTCCTTCCCGATTTTTGATCTCAGTAATCCAAGGATCAAATCCATGGAAATGTCGGCCCACGGAGTGTCTGGAATAGGAAGGGGCGTATATAAACCATGAGGTTGGACTCGCGATTTTGCTTGTTTGCAAGCTATGCAACGTTCACAAATTCGTTCAACATCCTTTCTCATTCCTGGCCAGAAAAAATGTTCTTGAAGAGTGGACAATGTTTTGTCTCTTCCAAAGTGACCCATAAGGCCACCACTATGTACCTCTAATACAAGCATGTCTCGCATAGAACCTTGCGGTATACATAACTTGTTTTCCTTGAAAAGGAATCCTTCATGCCTGTAAAACTTATCAAAAGCACCGCTCTCACAAGCATTATAGACATTGCCAAAATCAGCATCACGAGCATACAATTCTTTAATGTGATGGAAACCAAGTAATTTAGAATCAAGAAAGATTAATAAAGTGTACCTCCGTGATAACGCATCCGCTACTACATTTTCCTTACCTTTCTTATACTTAATTACGTACGAAAATGATTCTAAATACTCGATCCATTTTGCATGCCGTTTATTGAGCTTGTGCTGACCTTTAATGTACTTGAGTGCTTCATGATCTGAATGAATAACAAACTCTTTCGGCCTCAAGTAATGTTGCCACGTTTCAAGCGATCATATTAGAGCGTACATCTCTTTGTCATACAGGGGGTAATTAAGTGCAGCTCCGTTCAATTTCTCGCTGAAGTACGCCACCGGTCTTCCATTCTGAGTTAGAACAGCTCCCATCCCTACAACTGATGCATCACACTCAATCTCAAAAGTTTTAGTAAAGTCAGGAAGGGATAACAATGGAGCTTTAACAAGACATTCTTTAATGGCATTAAAAGACCGTTCTTGCTCATCGGACCAATAGAAAGCTGAATTCTTCTTGATCACGCTCGTTAAAGGAGTGGCTATCGTGCTGAAGTTGGGCACGAATCAGCGGTAAAAACTAGCCAACCCATGGAAACTTCGTACGGGGCCATTATTGGATTGCTCGAACCTTCTCTTTGTCCACCTCTAATCCATTTGCACTTACGACGTATCCTAAGAAAATAACCTTGTCAGTACAAAAAAGAACATTTCTCGAGATTGGCGTACAATACCTCTTTCCGCAGTGTTTCTAAGATCGCACGTAGATGTTGGACGTGACCCTCCAAAGATTTGCTGTACACTAATATGTCATCAAAATAAACAACACATGATTTGCCAATAAAAGCTCGTAAAACATGATTCATAAGTCGCATAAAAGTACTTGGAGCGTTTGTAAGTCCAAATGGCATTACCAACCATTCATACAAACCTAACTTTGTTTTAAAGGCCGTTTTCCACTCATCGCCTTCCCGCATCCTAATTTAGTGATAGCCACTTTTGAGATCAATCTTTGTGAAGATTCGAGCTCCACTCAACTCGTCGAGCATATCGTCGAGTCGGGGTATTGGGTGTCGGTATTTGACGGTAATCTTGTTGATGGCGCGACAGTCGACACACATTCGCCACGAACCATCTTTCTTTGGTACTTGTAGCACCAGTACCGCGCATGGGCTAAGGCTTTCGCGGATATATCCCTTTTCTAGCAATTCAGTGATTTGCTTTTGGAGCTCTTTTGTTTCTTCGGGATTGCTCCAGACTGCAGTCGATTAGGGAGAAGCTCCCGGCACCAAGTCAATTTGGTGTTCTATGCCTCGAATGGGCGGTAAACCACTTGGTATCTCCTCTGGAAATATGTCCTTGAATTCCTGAATTAGAGACAACACAGAAGGAAGATTCTCGGGTAAGTCGTTAGTGTTCAAAAATGATTCCTTGTATAGTAAGACATACATCGGTTGTCTAACACACAAAGCTTTTTGAATATCTCTTGCTTTTGCAAAAACACTCATTTTTCCATTTTCTTTTTCTTCCTTCGTTTCCTCTTCTTTTTGTTCACACTATCTTGTTTTATCACTTAATTTCTTACCCCTTTTTTTTTAAAATTCTTCTCTTTTTCTCTCTCATTTTTCCGCTCGTTTTTTTTTGATTTTTCTATTGATGCCTTCATTTTCAACTGATCTTCATAAACTTGCTTGGGTGTTAGCGGAGCTAGTGTCACGTTCCGGCCCAAGTGCTTAAAAGTGTACCGATTAGTGTAACCGTCATGGATTGCTCGCTTGTCAAATTGCCAAGGTCGTCCAAGCAGGAGATGCCCCGCTAGCATCGGAACCACATCGCATAAGACCTCATCTTGATACTTCCCTATTGCAAAGGAAACCAAAACTGTTTTGTGACCTTGAGTTCTCCCGCGTCGTTAAGCCATTGTAGCTTATACGGATGGGGATGTTTGGTGGTAGTCAATCCAAGTTTCTCCACTAATATGGTGCTAGCCACATTAGTACAGCTTCCCTCATCAATAATGATGCAACAAATCTTCCCTTGTACTTGGCAACGCGTATGGAAGATGTTTTAGCGTTGTTGTTCATTTTCGACACCTTGTAAGCTAAGGCTCCTTTTTACCACCAAGATTTCTCCACTTTCGGCTTGTTCTACCTCTTCCTCATCTTGGGATGTTTCACTGGCATCATCTTCCTCTTCACTTCCGGATTCAATCTCGCCATTATATCGGATAAACATAGTGTTTCGATTTGGACATTGATTTGCCATATGTCTTCGTCCCAAACATTTGAAACACTTAATGTCTAGGGATCGATTCGGAATAGCTTCCATTTTGCCCTTGCTCGTTTCACCGATCGACTTGTTAAACTTGGGTGCGCCACTTGTTTCTTTGGCTCGGTTCGGTATGTCCCTTTTGCTGGTCACTTGCCCCCACTTAGAGTTGAAGCATGATTGGGGTTTGCTCTAGGCGTAGCTTTTCGTTTTAGCTATTTTTCGACCTTTATTGCCATGTGAACCATCTCGATGATATCAATGTAATGGTGTAATTCTACAATATTTGCGATATCTCGATTAAGGCCAGCGCTAAAACGTGCCATGGTGGCTTCTCGTTTTTCTTCTACATTGGCTCAGATCATGGCCACTTCCATCTCCTTGTAGTAATCCTCCACGTTCGGTGACCCTGAGTTAGGCTTTGCAACTTTTGATGCAACTCGCGGTGATAGTAGGTTGGGATGAATCTTTTCCGCATTAGTGCCTTCATTTCCGCCCATGTGGATATTGGGCGTTCACCATCCCGTCTTCGACTCGTCGTTAATTGATCCCACCAAATAAGGGCGTAATCAGAAAATTCGATGGCAGCAAGTTTTACCTTCTTATTTTCTGAATAATTATGACATTCGAAGATTAATTCCACCTTCTTTTCCCACTCAAGGTAGGCTTCCGGATGGGACCGCCCTTGAAAAGCAGGAATCGCCGTTTTAATGTTCTTCAAGTCGTCATCGGCCCATTCTCGATCCCTTCCCTCACGGACTCATGGACCTCTTCTCCATTCATCATGTTCGAAAGCTGGGTTGCTGTCGACTTCACTTGGTTCGTAGACGTCGTCGTCACGTAACCAAGGTTGTTCTCGTCCCCTTCTCGGAATTAGAGGGGTGTTTGCTCGTGGTCTTCGTTCATCTCTTTGATCTAATCGTTCGTTGATTAATCTGAACATACGTGTGATTTCTTGCATTTCTGTTTGCAAATCCTGATCTCTCCCTTCGGGATCATTCCTTCGGGGTTGTAATCCTCTCCTACCTCCGGCGGCGTCGGATGCTTCGTCGCTTATTATTCGACGTTCGGGACTCCTAGACATGTTAAACAGAATTAATGAATCCTCACTACAATCCTCTCTCGTTCACTCAGAAAGAAATTATCAACACTCACACTCGTGTTTTCACTCAATTTCTGGCTTTTTTTTTGATGTAATCACTCTTGCCTTTTACCGCTCGAATTCACTCTTCTAGATTCTACAAGGTTGTCTTTGACTTACTAGCAACTCGTAGGTCGTTTCAAGAGAGATGGTGAACTATGAAGAGTTGAAAATCAAGATACTACGATAATAATTTTTTTATTTTTTTTGAAACTTACTCGGAAAAACTCAAGATGATCAAAACGTGCCTAATTTAATTGGCTCTAATACCAGATGATACGGTCCGTCTCGGGTTAGGAGGCAAATCATAAATGTTGCCCGATTGTAAATTAGGTAGTTTCTCTTTTAATTAACAAAAGGATTAATTTTATTGGAAATGATATCTTTGAAATGTAAAGATAGGTGATAGATTGAGATGGAAACGTATTTGAAACAAGAAAGAACCTTTAATAAAAATTAAAAACCCAAATCTTATAAGTTTCAAATTGATGGAATGAGTTTCGAAATAAAATCGAGACCCACTATCTAGCGAGATAGGAACCAACGGTATAGGTAGATGAACGCCACACCCGAAAGGATGATAAGTTCAAAATAAGGAAAGAACGACGCCACTAGAAAACTAGATAAGTCAATTCAAACCTTGAGAATTAGGAGAGTGAATACTCACCAGAAGAAATTTTTCTTTCATTCAAATTCAAAGTTGTATGAATTCAGCATGTTTTTGGGCTCTCTTTTATGGTCATCCCAAATTTGTGCCACCAACACCATTGCGGTATCTTTGAATTGTTTGGTTCGGGAACGTGTAATTGGCCCATTAGGTAGCCTCACCGGGTCATGGTTGACGTCCGTCATAGGCGTCGTAGGTGAGCTCGTATCATCCACCTTGGCCTTTTCTACCAAAGCAGAGAATTCCCGCTCCTGATGCGGTGCTATTAACAGTCTCAGATCATCCCTTAGCCCGTCCTCAAAGCGGACCACGGTGCTCATGCTCGATCGCCACAACACCTCGGCGTGCCGGCTCAACCTCGAGAATTTGACCTCATATTACGCAGAATCGACTTGTTTCCTTCGACCAGCCCCAGAAAAGCTTTCCTCTGCTCATCAATCTACCTGGTTCCCACGTACTTCTTCTGGTATGCTTCCTTAACATACTCCCAGGTCAGATCCTCAGCCGTGGCACCATCCCGCACAGTTAACCACCATTGATACGCCTCATCGAGTAACGGTGCCACCATCCCTTCAACTTTTCCTCGTGGGTCGGATCAAGCTCATCCATGATGCGCTCCGTTGTTTCCAACGAAGACTCGGTATCTTGGGTACCACTCCAGACACTCCACGAAACATCTCGGCTCCAGTAGCTCGGAGCCGTTCAGGCACTGACTTACGATTTCCTGAATTTCCCCTGCACCAGCCACCAATTCCGAAACTCGCGGCCAACGACACTGTGACACAAACATCTTCCCCCGTTTGAGCTTGTTGCTCAACACCAGCAACTAGGGGTGGTGGTGGCGGTGGTATCTCATTGTCGTAAACACGACCCGATCTAACGGGTTCTGACACAGTCATCCTTCCTCTACCTCGTCCACGACTACCACGTCCTCTGGAGCTCATTTCTAGCGTCGAGATCTGATTAAGAAGTTTTATGAATTAGTCATTGTTCCACTTATTTACCCGTGAAGGAGTTTTATGTAAAGAGTTTTAGGAGTGGTTCTTTCGTATTCACACAAGCACACAGTCTTTCATTCATTCATCCATCCATCAAACAATTATGAACTTTCGTTCATTCAGAGAAACGTTGTAATTTTCCTCGTTGTTGTTTTGCCACTACCCAGGGGTATTTTCGTAATTTTATCCTACAGGGGCATTTTCATAATTTTCCAAAACAAAAAGTTCCTCGGTGATTTTGTCGAAAGTATTTTGGAAATTTTAAAGTCCCGGGGTAATTTTGGAAAAATTTCAAAATTCAGGGGTATTTCAGTAATTTTTGACCTCGGGGGTATTTCGATAATTTTCCAAAAACCAGGGTAAATTTGTAAAATTTAATAAGTTAGGGATATTTCAAAAGTTGTAAAACTTTATGGGTTCTTTTTGAAAGTTCCTCTTTTCAAATGGTGATGTTTGCAAAGATTTCGGAAACCGGGGTCATTTTGGTCATTTTGTAAGTTAGGGCAATTTTGTAAAATTTTCCAAAATCAAGGTATTTTTGATGGTTCCCAAATTAGGGTTTTTGTTTGTTTATAAAATAATGGAATTTTGGTAAAACTGTTGAGTAGTTGGACATTGGATAAACCAAGGGCATTTTGGTAATTTTACCACTAAGGGCATTTTGTAATTTTCACAAATCAAAAATTTTTTGGAAATTTTGTAAAGATAGTTTTACAAATTTAAAAGAAAGTTTTAAGAATTTTAAAACTAGGGTTTGTTGTTTTGTTTTTTTTTTTTAAAGAAACATGGCTAGTTCCTTTCGGGTTTTAGTCATTATATTTGCTTTGTGTGAGCCCTCTTGGTCGGGGTGAACCAAAGCTACGCACTGTGCAGATTCAAGTGAAGAGGAGGTGAGTCACGCGGACTGCTTAAGTACCAAGCTCCCACCGAAACCATTCCTAGACATGCGCACAGAGGTTGCCACACCACTGAGCCTTCTGAGTTAGGGTGAACCGAAGCTACGCCCCAGGTAGGATTCCTGTGAAGAGGAGGTGAGTCACTAGGACTGCTTAAATACCAGGCTCTTCCGGATCCAATCCTAGACATGTGCACAGGGGTTACCAGACCCTAGCTCAGTGACTTAGCCATAGGTTTGTTTAGTACATTAAGTCTTATGCGTTTGGTGTTTGAGTAAACTAGTCCTAGGGTTCCATATTCCTATCATACTATTCTATGTACCATGCCTTTTCTACCCTTATTCAATTCATAAATCACATAATCACACATAGAGTTAGGGGTACTTACCTGGTGGACTGCGGGTCGGAGACTTAGGTGCCATGCCAGAGAACCTGTTCAATTTCAAAGAAAATCATTTGGCTCACTTTGAAAATGTTTTGGGCCTTAGCCCACAGGCCGAGAGTTTTAAAACTGGGCTCTGATACCAAACTGAAACACCCCACACCTGGCCCACGAGCCTGAATCGGATCTGGTATGTTCTTTAAATAAACCGATTTCAAAGTTCTTTGTTACTTAGAGAAAATTTGTGTAATTTTAGGAAATTATCGTTTTGGGTTGGTCTTAGTTCGAAAACCCACTTATTTTGCTTGAAAATCCAAGTCGTTAAGGTGGCAAAACAATGTTAGCGTTTATTTTCAAATAGATAATTTTTACTTGAACTTAAATCAAAAATAGTTCGTAACATAGTGAATTAAAAATCAAACAGAAATAAAGAGAGCTAACTTGGGCCTTATGGCCTTATTACATCAATCAAAAACCCAAAATAAAATTAAAGTACCGTATAAAATAAAAGTCCAAATCTTTAAATTTCTCCTTGCGATGCATGGCCACCTTTAGCTCCTGCCGACTCGGTCCATTATTACTTATTACCTGAAAAAAATAGTCCCACAATGGGGTGAGTCAACAGACTTAATGTGCACACAATACTAACATTCAACAAATCAGGCATACATGTTCATATCAAGTTCATATTCATATAAAAATAAATGATGATGCAACCCAAACCCAAGCCTATTTGTCCATCCGCTACACACCCCCGTACCTGCCAGTCACACCGTGGGGACTACTAAGTCGACCCTCCATCCGCTACACTCCATCGAAGGCAGTCGCTGCAGTCGACGTGCTCATCGCCCATATAATTTCGTGGTGTAGCCACCAGATAATTGTGTCAATAGACACCATGTTCAGATAATGTAACCGAAGTTACCAAATTCAGATAATGTAACCGAAGTTACCATGTTCAAACTATGTGACCGTAGTCACCATATTCCGATGGTGAGACCAAAGTCAACACCTTCACTTCCCCTTTCACATATAGCCCGAATGCCCCATATATTTTATATCATGCATAACCTACTAGATTCTCATTCATGTTACTTATTCACATGTTAAAAACATAGCATATTCGTAATCCTAGCAGAAGTAGGAGACGTACCTGGGTACTTTTTACCACATTTGTGGTACTTAGCCACATTCTCATTCTTATGCATATTCATATATTAAAAATAATTGCCATATGATATATCGAAAGTTAGTATGAGCACACACCTGATTCGCTTAATAGGTTCCTTGAAATCCCGAAGAGAACCGATCACAGTTTTAAATCCCAAATCCTACATAAGTTAATCACTTACTATTTAAAAGACCATTCGGCCATTTTTCCAAATACAACTAGGATTTGTATTACTTACCTCGTAACTGAATTGATTTTAAGAATCAAGTGCCGGATCTTTGTATTCCTCCCTTGTGAATTCGACTAAACACTATATTACTCCATAGGTTAGTTTTCGGCTAAATAATAAATCCAAAATGTAACATAGGCCTTAGCCGAATTTCTTAGCACTTACCTTGTGATTCTAAATCTCGAAAAGTAACCCTTGGCTTATGGAGATGTTGAAATCTTTTAGATCTGAAATCCCGAAATTCCTCCTTTGGTATTAGGCCAAGAGACACAAAAGGGATTATTTCCTAGATCTTGATTAAAAGAATTAGAAGAACAAAAATTCATTGTTCTTACCTTAGATCCTTGATCCTTGTATTCAACAATTGTAGAAACCTAAGAGATCCCTTGTAGATTCGGCGAAAATTGCTAATAGAACTAGTACCCTGATTTCAATAAAAAGAGAAGGAATACAAATCGATTGACCACAGATCTTACCCTTTTGATGCTGTAGTTGATTACTTCCTTGCCTAGAGTCACAGAGATTCGGCTATGGAACAGGGATCAAAGAAAGGTTTTGGCTTGACAGATGAAGAAAAGAGAAGAAGAAAATTCGGCAGAGAGGGTTTTTGACTAGGGAATTTCAGCAGAGCTTAGAAAAGATGAGAGAATAGCCTTAATTCTCCTCTTTGTGCCGAAATTATCAGGCCAAGAGTCCTTGACTTGGCCACCACTCTTCCTTGTGATAATATCATCTATTTTATTTAAAAATAAAAGTGTTTTATCCATCACTTATCTCATCAATAATCAAATTTAATAAAATCCCTTATTTATCACTTAATAGCCGAATTTTAAAGAGGATAAACCTCTCTTTTTCTAGATGCCTTGCCGTCCACACCTTGGCCTTCTAGAAGCAAAAATAAAACCTTCATTATTTGCTTCCCAAGTGACTCGAATTCAGGCCCAACACCTTGCATGTGGCGCCATTTCCATAGGCCCTAATTGGCATCTTCAGGCCACTTTTCCAAGCTTGTTTGTGTGTCAAATTTTACCAACTTTTACTTTTAAGGCCACCATGCCTTGATTTCCTATTTTAAACTTTAAAACTCATCATTTTAGGGTCATTTCCAAGTTTCCTAAAATTTTCGATCGGCTCTGTAACTTGCCATTTTTCTTACATTTCCAAGTTTCCAGAAAGGTTCACTTTCCATTTTTGAATCATTTCCAAAAATGTTCAGGTTTCCAAAAATGTTCAGGTTTCCAGAAATGTTCAGGTTTTTTCAGAAATGTTCAGGTTTCCAAAAATGTTCAAGTTTCCAAAAATGTTCATTTCCATTTCCATGCATTTCTAGGTTTCCAAAGTTGTTTGAAATTTATTCCTAGTACATAAAACATATCACTTCGTACATTTAAATCGAAAATACATAGGCCCTTGTCAGGATGTTACACTACGTATCAATAAGGGCCCTTCCAGTTGCTAAGAAAGGCCTTCCTAGGATTATTGGCACTTCTTTGTCTGCTTCAACGTCTAGAACAAAAAGGTCAGCAAGAAAAATAAATTTGTCTACACGTACCAATACGTCCTCGATTTTTCCTTCTGGATGTACTAAGGATTGATCTGCTAATTGAAGTGTAACCGTAGTGGGTCTAACTTCACCTATCCCCAACTTCCTAAATATTGACATGGGCATCAAGTTGATACTCGCACCCAAGTCATATAGTGCCTTGCCATAATATGTCGCTCCAATGTTGCAAGGCATGGTAAAACATCCAGGATCCTTAAACTTTGGAGGTAGTTTTTCTTGAAGATATGCACTACATTCCTTCGTGAGGGCTACCGTCTCAAATTCTCCAAGTCTTTATTTTTTTTATAGGATATCCTTCATGAATTTGACGTAGTTCGGCATTTGTTCAAGTGCTTCAACCAAGGGGATGTTGATATGTAGTGCTTGAGTACGTCTAGAACCTTCTTGAATTGAATCTCCTACTTCTGCTTCTGAAGTCTTTGAGGGTAGAGTGGTGGAGGTTTCTTTACTGGAACTGGTTGTTTTGTCCTTTGTGGCAATTCTGCATCTAACAAAGTTGTTAGTTGATCAAAATTAGCTGGTTTTAAAGTTACCTTGTTAGATTTTGCAGATTTTGGTTCCAGTGGAGCTGGAATTTCAGCACTCAGTTGAACTTCCTCTGATTTTTGAGCATCAGCTCGCTCCTTTTCAAATTCGACATTGTTGGGTTCTAATGTCTTTCTGCTCCTCAATGTCAATACTTTACAATGCTCCTTCCCTGGATTCCTCAGATTCTTCGTATCACTAGGTAAAGCTCTTTATGCTCGATTTCTGAGTTCAGTTGCAAGCTGGCTAATTTGATTTTCCATGTTTTTCAATGTTGCTGCATAGTTTTGGATTAAGGCATCATTCTTGGCTATGTACGCCTTCAACAAGTTTTCTAAGCCATTGGATGGTTTAGATTTAGGTTGTTTCTGAACTTGTTGGGTAAAAATAGGTGACTGGGCCGGTCTAGGTTGGGCATATGTGTTACCGGGTCTAGCCCCTTGGTTACTCCGGGAAAAATTCGGGTGGTTTCGCCATAATGGATTATAGAAATTGGATTGCTTTCCTTGCCTTCCTCGATTTTGGTTCTGGTTACCTATGTAATACACAGATTCTGGGTTTGATGGACATTCTTCGAACAAATGTCCTTCCCCACAATAGACACAGGCTACATTTTCAGCTTGACTTAGTGGCTGAGCTACAAAACTATTAAGCCCATTAGCGAGAAAATTTTTAAGCATTGATGATATTGATAATACCTAAGATGCGAGTGAAGTGAGAGCGTCCACTTCATGTATTCCAGTGACTTGTCTTCCTGACCCTGCTCGATTGGTTGGCCATTGATAATTCTTGCTGGCAATCCTCTCAATGATTTCATAAGCCTCATTATAAGACTTAGAAAGGAGAGCACCATTAGTAGAAGCATCCACTAACATCCTCGTGTGTGTATTGAGACCATTATAAAACATCTCAAGTTTGATGCAATGTGGGATTCCGTGATGAGGGCACTTACGTAATAATTCTTTATACCTTTCCCATGCCTCATACAATGACTGATCATCCATTTTTTCGAAAGCAGTGATCTCATCCCTCAACTTAGCATTCTTGCTAGGCGGGAAATATCTTTCTGCTAAGTCTTGCCATGTGGAAATTGAATTTGGTAGCAATGAGTTCAACTAGGCTCGAGCTCTGCCCCTTAGCAAATATGGGAGCAGCTTCAATCGTAATGCATCTTTGGGTACTCCGACTATCTTGAAAGAATCACTCACCTCCATTAACAGTCTTAAGTGCATGTGAGGATCTTTAGTAGGCATTCCACTAAATTGGCCCGCTGTTTGAAGCATCTAGAACATGACTTGCTTCAGCTCAAATTGTTCTGCCTCAATCTCGAGTCTCCTAATACCCGGATTAAGAACATGAAACACTAGGACAACATACTGTCTTAAAGCTCTATCCCTATCATCACCAATAAGGATAGGATTTTGAGCAGGGTTTGCTCCGTTTCCTTGATTTGGATTTTCGAAATTCATCTCCTCAGTCCTTCTCTGACTTGCTTGTCTTTTTTGCTGTCGAAAAGTTCTTTCAATCTCAAGGTCTACAGGGAGTAAATTGATAATTTGGTCAATACTCATAAACACCTGAAATAATCACAAAAAAATTAATTAAGTTAAAATTGAACAGAAAAATAAACCAAAATGCAAAACTAACAACTTCATAAATAATGACTTTTTAAAATAGTCCCCGCCAATGGAGAAAATGACTTGGAACGACGGAAATGTGCATGTGTACACAATCGTAACAAGTAATAAAGTGACAAGTAAATGTCGAGTTATCATACCCACAGGGACTGTGAAAAGAATTATTTATGAATGCAATTTAAAACACTTTGGTGAAGAAAAATATTTTGATTTGAAAGGTGATTAAAAACTAAAAAAAAAAACAAAGTAAAATAAAAAAATAAAATAAGTTCTAATGCACGATTTCAAAAGCTGATTTTAATCAAGATGAAATAATTGTGTTAGATTAATTATATTTCTTAACTTAGAATTATTAAACTCATGTTTATGTTGTTACGAATAAATTCACAGCAACTCGATAATTTGCTAACTTATGAACATACTTACCTACCAAAATCCATTTATCTCTTAACTATATCTCTATATCAATTTAACCGATTAAACAGAATCTAATAAGCAAATGTGTTAATGCACATACGTACTTATGAAATTAAAATAATCTCTTGTACATATCTCTATGCCAATTCAAACAATTAATTCAATCTCATAAGCACATAAAAGATTATGTGAGGTAACAATGTATTTCTACCTTGAAACAGTTTAATCACAATAATCTTGCAAGTTAGGCAAATGTATCGTTAGATACCGTTGCTAATTCAACCCTCAGCTACCTTGATGATAAACATGCACTGATTAAGTATCGTGTCAATTAATTACAATTTTAATCCGTTTAAATAATTAATTCATTAGTTACCTTACAATTGTAATGCAAGAATAACTTAGTGATGATTTTACTTAATCAAACATCTTATCGAGGCCTATAACAATACAAACACAATTTTAATAAATGAAGTAGATGAAATGCAATCAACTTGACACGAATTAAATTTAATCCATATCAATTAATTTAAACATTTCAACATCACAAATATTCATAGACATGTTCATCATAACAACAGCAAAAATTAAAAGGATAGGGAGCAAGAATCAAATCCGGTGTTTCTCCGTGGCTTGACTGGTTTACTCATCTCTTCCTTCTAGGCTGCCATGAACACTTTAATGCTACTCCAAATGATGGATGAATGACTCTTTTTCAAGAGGTGAATCAGTAAGAGAATAATGGGAAATGGATGGGAAATGAAGAGAGAAAATTGAGAGAGAAGAGAAAAGATGAGAAAGTTGAGGTGTGTTTCAAATGAGAAGCCAAGGGGGGGTTTTATAGGTTGAGAGGGCTGCTAAAAATAGCCAAAATCAGTAGTCAAAGAGCCTTCCCATGGTCAGCCACACATGTGGCAAGTTTAAAGTTTTCAAACTTATTATATTAAGGTATGGGCAAATCTAGAAAGGCACAAATAGTGGAGAGGTTTGTTTGCAATTTGAACAAGTCTTCAAGGGCCATTTTGCAAGCTAATTAATCAGCCAAACAAGCTGATTGGGTCAGCATGTGGGACGGTTTTGGGCTGCCTAGTAATCGATCAGTTCGGTTTTTCCTCGATTCAGCTCAATTGGGCCACATTTCATAATTAATTAATAATAATTTATTTAAAACAAATTAAATTGGATATAAATTAAAATTAATTATATTATGAATTAATACACATAATTTGGACCATCTTAAGCTAAATAATTAATTCACCATGATGCTTCAAAATTGCTTCTCGGTTTTGCGCTTCTAACAGTGTCTGCGAGCCATTTTTTGCCCTTTGTACAAATCTATCGAAAATAATCAAAATTAATCAAAATAAATTATAAAATTAGTTAAAATTCATTCTTTAATAATTTAAATAGAAAATGATTATTTTATAATTATTATATATTTTTCGTAAATAATTTTACCGAAGTTGCATGAATTTGGGTTAAAAAGGGCATGAAAAAGTGTGTATTTTTTTGTGTTTCCACTCACCCAACTCAGTCCAACCTAGCGGTGTACGACACTTACGACCATACAAAGCCTCGTAAGGTATCATCCGGATGCTAGACTAGAAACTGTTATTATATGTAACACCCTTACCCGAGACTGTCGCAAGGTCGAGTACGAGGCATTACCAGACTTAACTTACTTGTTTGGGGCATAAAAATTTACTTTTAAAATTAATTCGTTCACATACATCCAATATGTTTCTAAAAAGGGTCTTCGAGGCCCTAAACATGCAATTGAAATGGTTCGAGACCAAACCAGAAACATTAAAAAAATTTCTGATTTCTTAAACAAATCAAAACAATTTATTTCCCTATTCATAATGAAACTGTCCATTTGCGTCATAATCATTAAATTGACTATAAATCAAGTTAAGAAACTCAAAATTTAGATCTGTAAATTTTCCTTGAAACTATACTCATATATCTTCTTACTATAATGTTTCCAGAATTTTTGGTGTGGCCATTTAGTACATTTTATTAGTTAAAGTCTCCCCTGTTACACTGTCTGATAGTTCTGACCCCTCTTCACTAAAAATCAATTATCTCATAATATAAAATTCTTTTGTCTACACTGTTTCTTTCATATAAAAATAGACTCAATAATATTTAATTATATACCTCTTTAACACCCTAATTCCATTTCTACTATCCTTAGTGATTTTTCAAAATCACATCATTGCTGCTGTCTAAAAACTATTCCATTGCAAATTTTACTCTTTCATAATTTCTCTGTAATAACTATCATTTAGGCATACATACACCCAAAACATGTTCTTAATTAGCCATTTTAATGCCTAATAATTATCAAGTATTTATAAGCCATTGTTTAGCCATATCATAAGGACATACACATAAAATGTCTAAGTCCTTATACATGTCATAACTTAAAACGTTTCGAGTCACAAAATACTGAAATAATCCTTTGATAGTGTGAAACGATCTCCGACATCCTTGTGATCCCCGAGTTGGCTTGTGATACTATAAAAAAAGAAAAAGGAATGGCAGTAAGCATAAAGCCTAGTAAGTTTGCATGAAAATGAATAACAACATTCTTAATGAATTATCTTATTCTTTTCTTATAAAGATCATTTAGGCCTTTAACTCAATACGCTTAAGTCTTGAATTCTTACCTGTATCTTTTTAGCATGAACTTCTCTTACCTTTCCTTTGGTATACTCTTTGAATTTTCCGTTGAACCACTTGGAATACTAAGGATACATGGGTACCTTTCCTTTTGAAACGTACCATTGCCATGTCTTGACATGGTTTTACATGGTATCCTTGCCTTATGAACTCACCAATGCCATGCCTTGGCATGGTCTTACATGGGATCTTTGCCTTACAGAAACTTATTAATGTCATGTCTTGACATGGTCTTACATGATTTCCTTAAACCCTAATGTCATGACATTTGTATCCTACACATTCCTAAGGTTCAACTGGGACTTTCTGAGATTGCTTCTCCGTCAATTCATGCTTGAGTTCTTTAAATGATAAATTTATAGAATAAATATGTAAATACTAGAATTTAATAGTATTAAATGTAAAATAATAGAATATTGCGTTTATTTATCGCAAACTTACCTCAGAACAAAATACAATCAACTATATTGATTTAGTCCACTATCTCTTTCTTTCCCTGGTCTAACTCTAGATTCCGTTCCTCTTGATCTATAATAGCAAATTTAGCTTATTTAATACTCACATTTATTAAAACAGTCTTTGACTCTAACTTTGGCAAAATTACGATTTTCCCCTAAAATTTTACATATTTACACATTTGCCCCCAAAGCTCGGAAATTAAACGTTATCCCTTATTCTTATGTTTTATGACATGCTGATCATTTTTCCCTTATATGACAACATCAAATTTTCACTCTAACATGTACTTATGAACATTAGGTATTTTTACCGATTAAGCCGTTTTACTCGTTTTCACTTAAAATTGCTTAGCAAAAGTTGTTTAACATAATTTCAGACTTCATATTCTATCATAAAATATCAAAATAAACATATTTCACTTATGGGTATTTTTCCGAATATGAACCCTAGGTTAAATTATTGCTAGATTAAACTAAATCAAGTTACCGGGACTCCAAAAACGTAAAGAACATAAAAAACGGGGCTTAAATGCACTTACTATGAGCTTGAGAAGTTGAAGAAACCCTAGCTATGGTGTCCCCTTTAAAATTTCGGCCTAATGAAGAAGATGGACAACATTTTACCATGTTTTTCCCTTTTAATTCCTTTTTAATTCCAAATGACTAAAATGCCCTTCATTAAAACTTTAGTTATTTTTATCTTTGTATATCCATTTTTGTCCATGGAAAATATAATGGTCTACCATTTAAGGACTCCTACTTCAAATCCCCATTTCAATCAAGTACTCTATGAATTAGAACCCCTATTTAGCAACTTTTACAAACATGTCCTAATAGGCAATTTAAGCATATAAAATTTCTTATCGGTACTCTTAACACATGTATTTAATCACTCGTTAAATCATAATAATTAATCGTAATAAACTTTTCTATCTTAGATTCATGGTTTCGCAATCACTGTTCCGTTTAGGCCTTATTTTGGGATGTTACATTTCACCCGCCCTTTAGGGATTTTTGTCCCCGAAAATCTTACCTGTGAAGAGATTTGGGTACTATTTTCGCATAGTCTCTTCGGGCTCCCATGTAGCCTCATATACCCCATGCCTATTCCATAATACTTTCACAAGTGCAATACTTTCTTTTCCTTAATTGCTTAACCTCTCGAGCTAGAATTTTTACCGGTTCTTCACCGTAAGTCATTGTAACATCCCTAACCCGTATCCATCGCCAGATTTGAGTTATGAGGCATTATCTAACTATACATAGATCATCGTAGGCATCCATCGAAACTCATTATTTTATCAAAGAAAAACTCACATGAATTCATTTGCGTATCCAATTGAATCTAAAATGTCTATAAGATACATGCATTGCATATCTATAATTCTTATAGTACTTATAAGAACATAAAGTACAGTTCATATCTTACAAAATTCATTTACTGAAATCAATACATATTCTAACTTACATATACTATACCACATTATTTCAAATACTAGATTATCAAATATGCTGTAACGGTTCTAAACATTTTAATATATAAAATAAACTAAATAGATAAATAAAACACTTATATATATAACGTTTCTTACTTACTAATTATATACGCTATTTCACAAAACCACATTTGTACCTATTATAGACATAAAGACCATAACCGTACATATATATATATAATCCATAATGTAATTCTCATTTTGAATTTATTAAGCCAAAGCCAAAATGAACAATTTAATAATCACAAAAATTATTACTATTAGCCTACCATTCACTCAAGTTAATATAACTAGTCGAGTTCCATAATTACAATTTCTCCAGATTTTAGTAAGGAATGCATGTATAGTCCATGAACCAAATCATGCATACAATGCAACAATCATGATCTAACTATATCTACAATATACATCTAGACTATGGCCGAATATATATTCAAAACTAATATTCATCCATGCACATCAATTGACCATTTAAATAAGCCGAATATTTCTACTTCAACTAACATCAAATATAAGCCATATTCGCATGGCTAATATATACATAGACAAAAGTTATCATCTTAACAAAATCACAATCTTTTCTATACATGCCTTCAACCAAAAACCCAAATTTAAGAGTACCAAAATAGGTTGATAGTGTGGACGACTTTCTTGACGATCCCTTTAAGCTCGTAGCCTTAACCGGATCTATAAAACAGAGGGGAACAAATACACACATACACACGGTAAGCTTGCTAGCTTAGTAAGTCTTAAGAAAACATATACATAAATACCATATATCCAACCATTCAAATTAACATCTTTTATCACCAATTCAAACATAAGTGGTACAAAATTTTACCTATAAAGCCAAGGTAACCGAATGTCATTAATGCATTTGACATGAAAGCTTAACCTTTCTTACTCATACACACCAATCACTAAGTATATCAAAGATATACGTAAATAACATATGCTTATCCAATAGACTTAATCCATTCGAACTTTTAAGAATCAATTACCACACGAAATAACTTGTATATATATATACACACATCTATCATAAATCAATGTATAAGACAATCAATTCTTCATATACTAGTTCATTATTTTCTTGAGTAACATGAATATGAAATACTTACCTCTCTGTCGAATTAATATGTTTCATGTTTCAAAGCTGAAATTTCTTCATATATTCATAATTCGGTTCTCATATACTCCAAGCTCAAATCACATTCACCGGCACTGGGCCTGCTGGACTCAAAGTCCGAAGTTAATCACCGGCATTAAGCCTGCTAGGCAATAAGCCCGAATTATTTCACTGGCACATGGCCTGCTAGGCTAAAAGCCTGAATTGTTTCACCGGCTCGTGGCCTGCTAGGCTAAAAGCCCGAATAACTTATCAATAATTCATCAAATCGCTATCTTGACATTTATTTTATTATTACTAATTCATGTACATAAACCACAATCACTTATCATATCACATGAACTAGTTTCCATTTCAAATTCAAAACATATTTAGTCCAATATTGGACCTTAACATTCGGCTATCATCTATTTCAATGCCAAAGTAAATCAAATAATATTATTAGACATTTTCATAATTATCTCTTACATGTAATTAAACTTAAGAACTTACCTCTATTGACAACGAACCGACTTAAACCGGTTATTCCGCAACCTTCATCTTTCCTCGATTCAAATCCGATTTTCTTTGTTCTTGATCTAAACATATCAAAAATAACCTTATTCAAGTACATTTTATTTCAATTGAATCCCAAAACACATAAATGAGCAATTTACCAATTTACCCCCAATATTTCACATTTTTACCATTTGGTCCTATTTGTTTAAAACACAAAATACACAAAATTTCACAATAACACTTAAGGGACGAATATGTATAAGGACTATATAAGTCCATTTCTTTCATTTATTTTGCATTTAAGCCCTCTCAAATTTTTATTTTTACAAATTAACCCAAAATATTCAAATTTACTAAAATTTCTAATGCAAAATATACTAATCTTTAACATGTCATTTACATAAAATCATAAAACACCAAAAATCACAAGAACATAGCAATGGCCGAACCTCATACATGCTCATTTTCAAAAATTCTAACAGGGTCAACTACAGTTCGAAGCAACGATCTCAAAAACGTAAAATTTATCGAAAACTAACTAAAAACTCACCTTGAATTTTAGCTTCAAAGTGCCGAAATTTCAAAGAAATGAAACCCTCCTTTTTTTTATCAACATTCGGCCATGAAAAACTAAAAGATAATGATGGCCATTTCTTTATGTTTTATTACATATATTATGTTATTAATAATTTACCAACTTAACCTTACTTAATAAAATAAAATAACATTGAACTTAAGGTCAAACTTGACCTTTGTCGTCCACTAAGTCATAAAATGGGCTATTTGCCCTTTTTATACTTCATATTAAAAAGCCATTAACACTTAAGCACTTTTCACTATAGTTTGCCACTTTTACAATTTACGCAATTAAGCCCTTTTTCTAAATTAACCACACAAACAATAAGATTTTTCTACGAGACTTTCACACACATTAATTCACATAAAATAAAAACAAAATATACTATAACAATATTTCTCGGACTCAGATTTGTGGACTCGAAACCACCGTTTCGATTAGGTTCAAATTCGGTCTGTTACAGTCATATCTGGCTGAATCTCAACCTCTGTCTGCGAAATCACATGCGACAGATCTGAACGATAACGACGTAGCATAGACACATGAAACACATCATGAATCTTCACATCACGAATCTTCTCTAACTCAATCGGCAAAGCTAAATGTAACACCCCAAACCCGACCTAGAAGTTAGGCCCGAATCTGACGTGTCACATCAAAGGCATAATTCAAACGATTTCGCTAATTAAAAATTTAAGGCTCAAAAGCCCAAAATCCTCGAGTCTTGTATAGTAATGGAAAAAAAACACATTTTATAATTTTAAGTACTTCGGAAACCAAGTTTAAACGTAAGTAAACAGTTGAAACAACAAAACCCAAAGTCTAAAGTCAAAACGGAGTACAAGGCCTTATTACATCCAACAAAAATAAGCAATTAAAACTATGTCTTTTGAAACAAATAAATAAAAATTAAACATCTTGTAGTGCGGCCATTTTCGAGTCCTCTCCCATGTCGAGCCATTTACTGAGGATCACCTAAAACATTAAATAAAGGGTGTGAGTTCCGAAACTCAGTGTGTACAACCCTTGGCATTCAATTCAATATATAATTATAACATTGGCCTGAGCCCTATCAAAATCGTTGGTCTTGGGCCTTGGCCTACAATGACCTCATATCATATCATATCATATCATATGCAAAAATAGGTAATGCAAAACCCTCCCCAAAAATCCATCCGCTACACACCATTTCCCTTCCAACCCTACACACCTGTGGGGATTTCTAAATCGACCCACCCATCCTTTACACACCAAAGGTAGCACTCATAGTGGCACTACTCAACGTTGCAGCAAAGTTGCTAATCATATAATGGGCTTAAAGCCATCAGTGGATCCATGGTCGTCACGGGACTATGCAATCCTCAAATCTTCCTCCGTACCATAATTCCTACCCATATGCATCCTAATTAGAATATCATATGATTGCAACATGCACATGAGTAACATCTACAAAACTCATACTCATCACATAAGGGTATTTTTGTTATTTCACAACCCAAGGGTATTTCCGTAAATCTACTCTACAGGGGTATTTAAGTACTTTTGCAAAACAGAGGTACTTTGGAAATTTTGTAAATCAAGGATATTTTGGTAATTCTGCAAACCAAGGATATTCGGGTAATTTCACAATTTGGAGTTATTTTAGTGATTTTGTAAATCTAAGGATGTTTTGGTAATTTTTTTCAAACTAAGGGTATTTTGGTTATTTTCAAATCAGGGGTATTTTAGTAATTTGTCAAATCGTGGGTATTTCAGTAATTTTGCAAATTGGGGTATTTCGGTAATTCCAGAAACTGGGGGTATTTCGGTAATTTCATAAACTGGGGGTATTTCGGTAATTTCATAAACTGCGGGTATTTGGTCCCTCTCGGGTTTTAGTTATGAACTTTGGCCCATTAACAAGTCCTTGCGGCTAAAGTGAACAGACACTATGCACCAGGTAGGATTCCAGAGAAGAGGAGGTGGGCCACTAGGACCGCAAAAGTACCAAGCTCTACCTAGATCCATTCCTAGACATGCATATGCCCGTTGCCACACTCTAACCCAGTGACTTGTCCACGGGCATGTTTAATTATTACATTAAGTCTTATGTGATTTAACAGTTGTTCAGAACTAGGCCTAAAGTCCATTAAGCCCTAGCATACTTGTCTACGTCCCTATAAAGCCCATCAAGCCCAAATCACATCCTTACAGCCCATTAGGCCCAAATCTCATTCATACGGCCTATTAGGCCCAAATGAATTCCAGATCATGTAACATGCATGACTAACTCAATTCGTATAACCAACCAAACAATTTCATCAAACATAGCCTCAGGGCCCAACGGGCCCATTTAGCCACTTTCGGCATTTCTGGCTTTCCAACATTGCCGATATCGTGTGTGTGTAGTGTTTGTACACACCTGGTTACTGCGACGTGCTATACTATCCTTAGCCTCAAACCTACAACCAACCAACCTTCAATCAATTACTAAATCAAAACATTTACCAAAAGTCAAAGCCTTATCGTAACCTTACCGTGTGCCACCGGGTTCTAATAGCCCTTCCTTAGCTACTAATCAGGAGTATCCCCTAGATCTACACTCACACATATACCATCAAAATTCGAGTGACTCATAATCCACACAAGTCACCCGTATAGATCATACACACATTCGACCATTCACTTAAACCACAATCGAGTTGAGTACACTTACCTTGCTAACGATCCTACCATGCTTGCTATCTTTGAATCTTATCCTTATAATCACAAAGTTAACAACAAGACAATTATATAGCCTTTCAGCTTTTAGAAAAATGTACAAAAAAGGTTAACCGAATACTTACCAAATCCACTTTCGATCCTGCGGCCTAAATTCGGCTTTTGAGATTAGTATGGTGACAGAGACTATTTGGCACCAATAGGGTGAAGAAGAGCAGAAGTGATCGACTAGAACTAAAGGTGAACAAGAGAAGGAATTTAGGAAGAGAAGGTATGGGAAATTCAGCTAGAGAGAAAACCAAAATTTTGGCAAAGGAATAATAGTTTTTTTCGGCAAATGGAAGAATTCGGCTAAGGGGGATAAAAAGAAATGTAATGGAACCTAAGGAACCTCTCAAAGGAATTCGGCACCTACTTTTATAGCCAATAGCCGAATCCTACCTTCCCCCACAGTCCAATTCGGCACCAACTCTTCCCACCTCTCGTCTCCTAATTTTTCTCCATGATATCTCCCTTATCTCATCCGAAATTCCCTCCTTTAGCAGCTCACAAGACCAATTCAAACATTTCAACAAAAGAGTCCAAATTCCACACAACTCTGGCCGTCCACTATGCAAAATAAACACTCCAAAAATACCTTACCACTACTCGAACCTTGGACCTTTTCACGCCACCTTGTAGCTCCCCCAGTGACGTCACCTTGCCACTGGACCACAAGCCCATTTGTGTCCTATTTTCCCCTTATTCTGCTTAAGAGGCCTAATGCCTGAGACTAGGGTCCACTAAAGCAAGAAAAATAAATTTTTCCCTATGGTCTTCCCTATCTCTAAGGCTTCAAATAATCCCGATAGTACCTTAAAACAATATTCTAAGTGCTACTCCTACATACCAACCTCAGTGCATAGAAATTTAGAGCCTCGGGATTTTTGGGGCATTTCAACCTAATAGGCCCAAATCTACTAGGCCCAAATTCAGGGCGTTACAAATCTACCCCCTTAAAGAAATTTCATCCTCAAAATTTCCAACTAATAGGGTAGTCATGTAACAACTACCCCACTACGCACTCTGATCCCAACGTCTTTAACACACATCCAAAACATCCACGTATCGTAGCAGATAGGTTACAATATCTACAATTCTTTCTAAAATCCTTAACATGGCCTGCGATACTGCATCTTCTGTAGCGGCAGCCCGTTTATATGGTCCCGTTTTAGCTACTGGTAAGGCCAGAGCCTCCCCTACTCCAATGTTAGGCATATAGCCCGACGCCGATGACCCAGCCCTAACACTTCCACAGCCTCTACCGTGGCCTATTGCACCTCTTCTAGCGCTCATCGTTGTGTGTTTCTGAAATAAAATTTTTATGAAATTAATTCGTAATTCCATCGTTTAAAGCGCATGTTTTATGTAAGTAATAATTTTTTTTAAAGTTATCTCACGGTCGAGAGTCCACAAGGCTTAAGTTTCCTATGGGCATTAGTCTCTAAAAACCTACTTTAAAGTATCCCATTATCTATACAGTTCCGTAATTTAAACAAATGTAGTACAGAAAACTTACTTGGCTTGATGTCAAGGGCTTGGTGAACCACACTTCAAGAATCCTTCAAAAACTTTTTACTCTACTTGTTTTAAAAACCCCAAAATCTAAGGCCAATTTTACAGCCCGAGAGTTGCAACCGGGCTCTGATACCATTAAATGCAACACCCCTAACTCGGCCTAGAAGTTAGGCCCGAATCCGACATGTCACATCAAAGGCATAATTCAAACGATTTTGCTAATTAAAAATTTATGGCCCAAAAGCCAAAATCCTTGAGTCTTGTTAAGTAAAGGAAAAAACACCCATTTTATAATTTTAAGTACTTCGAAAACCAAGTTTAAACGTAAGAAATTTACTCAGGTTTAATAGTTAAGTAAATAGTTGAAACAACAAAACCCAAAGTATAAAGTCAAAACGGAGTACAAGGCCATATTACATCCAATGGAAATAGGCAATTAAAACTATGTCTTTTGAAACAAATAAATAAAAATTTAAACATCTTGTAGTGCGGCCATTTTCGAGTCCTCTCCCACGTTGAGCCATTTATTGAGGATCACCTGAAATATTAAATAAAGGTTATGAGTTTCGAAACTCAGTGTGTACAACCCTTGGCATTCAATTCAATATATAATTATCACATTGGCCTGAGCCCTATCAAAATTGTTGGTCTTGGGCCTTGGCCTACAATGGCCTCATATCATATCATATCATATGCAAAAATAGGTAATGCAAAACCCTCCCCAAAAATCCATCCGCTACATACCATTTCCCTTCCAACCCTACACACCTGTGGGGATTTCTAAATCGACCCACCTATCCTCTACACACCAAAGGTAGCACTCACAGTGGCACTACTCAACGTTGCAGCAAAGCTACTAATCATATAATGGGCTTAAAGCCATCGGTGGAACCATGGTCGTCAATAGACTATGCGATCCTCAAATCTTCCTCTGTACCATAATTCCCACCCATATGCATCCTAATCAGAATTCATATGAATGCAACATGCACATGTGTAACACCGACAAAACTCATACTCATCACATAGGTGTATTTTCGTCATTTCACAACCCAATGGTATTTCTGTAAATCTACTCTACAGGGGTATTTAGGTAATTTTGCAAAACAAAGTTACTTTGGAAATTTTGTAAATCAGGGATATTTTGGTAATTCTACAAACCAAGGGTATTCTGGTAATTTCGCAATTTGGGGCTATTTTTGTGATTTTTTAAATCTAAGGATGTTTTGGTAATTTTTTTTAAACTAAAGGTATTTTGGTTATTTTCAAATCAGAGGTACTTTAGTAATTTTTCAAACCGAGGGTATTTCAATAATTTTGCAAACTGGGGTATTTCGATAATTTTGTAAATCGGAAGTATTTCGGTAATTTCATAAACTGGGGGTATTTGGTCCCTCTCGGGTTTTAGTTATGAACTTTGGCCCATTAACAAGTCCTTGCGGCTAAAGTGAACAGACACTATGCACCAGGTAGGATTCCAGAGAAGAGGAGGTGGGCCACTAGGACCGCTTAAGTACCAAGCTCTTCCTAGGTCCAATCCTAGTCATGCATATGTCCGTTGCCACACTCAACCCAGCGACTTGTCCACGGACATGTTTAATTATTAGATTAAATCTTATGCGGTTTAACAATTATTCAGAACTAGGCCTAAAGTCCATTAAACCCTAGCATACTTGTCTACGTCCCTATAAAGCCCATCAAGCCCAAATCACATCCTTACGGCCCACTAGGCCCAAATCTCATTCATATGGCCTATTAGGCCCAAATCAATTCCAGGTCATGTAACATGCATGACTAACTCAATTCGTATAACCAACCAAACAATTTCATCAAACTTAGCCTCAGGGCCCGATCCCATTGGACCCATTTAGCCACTTTCAGCATTTCTGGCTTTTCGACATTGCTGATATCATGTGTGTGTAGTGTTTGTACACACTTGGTTACTGCGACGTGCTATACTATCCTTAGCCTTGAACCTACAACCAACCAACCTTCAATCAATCACTAAATCAAAACATTAACCAAAAGCCGAAGCCTTACCGTAACCTTACCGTGTGCCACCGGGTTCTAATAGCCCTTCTTTAGCTACTAATCAGGAGTGTCCCCTAGATCTGCATTCACACATACACCATCAAAATTCGAGTGATTCATAATCCACACAAGTCACCCCTATAGATCATACACACATTCGACCATTCACTTAAACCACAATCGAGTTGAGCACACTTACCTTGCTAACGATCCTACCACGCTTGCAATCTTTGAATTTTATACTTGTTATCATAGAGTTAATGACAAGACAGTTAGCCTTTCAGCTTTTAGTAAAAGATACAAAAGAGGTTAATCAAACACTTACCAAATCCAGTTTTGATCCTGAAGCCTAAATTCGGCTTTTGAGATTAGTATGGCGATAGAGACAATTCGGCACCAATAGGGTGAAGAAGAGGAGAAGTGATCGGTTAGAACTAAAGGTGAACAAGAGAAAGAATTTAAGGAGAGAAGGTATGGGAAATTCGGCTAGAGATAAAACCAAAATTTCGGCAAAGGAATGATGGGTTTTGTTTTTCGGCAAACGGAAGAATTCGGCTGAGGGGAGAAAAAGAAATGTAATGGAACCAAAGGAACCTCTCAAAGGAATTTGGGACCTGCTTTTATAGCCAATAGCCGAATCCTACCTTTCCCCACAGTCCAATTCGGCACCAACTCTTCCCACCTCTCATCTCCTAATTTTTCTCCATGATATCTCCCTTATCTCATCCGAAATTCCCTCCTTTATCGGCTCACAAGACCAATTCAAACACTTCAACAAAAGAGTCCAAATTCCACACAACTTTGGCCTTCCACTATGCAAAATAAACACTCCAAAAACACCTTACCACTACTCGAACCTTGGACCTCTTCATGCCACCTTGTAGCTCCCCTAGTGAAGCCACCTTGCCACTGGACCACAAGCCCATTTGTGTCCTATTTTCCCCTTAATCTGCTTAAGAGGCCTAATGCTTGAGACTATGGTCCACTAAAGTAAGAAAAATAATTTTTTCCTTATGGTCTTCCTTATCTCTAACGCTTCAAAAAATCCCGATAATACCTTAAAATTAATAGTCTAAGTGCTACTCCTACATACCAACGTCAATGCACGGAAATTTAGAGCCTCAAGATTTTTGGGGTATTACAACCCAATAGGCCCAAATCTACTAGGCCCAAATTCAAGGCGTTACACTAATTGATATACCAATGGCCCAACTCTCTCAATCACCTCAAACGGTCCAATAAAACGTGGAATTAGTTTGCCTTTCTTGCCAAATCCGAGAACTTTCTTCTACAGGGATACTTTCAAGAATACCCTATCACCAACTTGAAACTCAATCTCTTTTCATTTCAAATCTGCATAGGATTTCTGTCTATCTGAAGCTGTTTTGAAGTAATCTCTGATGACTTTTACTTTCTCTTTTATTTCTTTGACTTGATCAACCCTGTAAATCTGATTTTCCTTAAGCTCTGTCCAATACAAAGGTGTACGACATTTACACCCATACAAAGCTTCATAAGGTGTCATCTTCAAACTCTATTGATAACTATTATTATATGCAAACTCCATTAACGACAAATATTTCTTCCAACTGCCTTGAAATTCCAATACACAACATCTAAGCATATCTTCAAATACCTGAATAACTCTCACTGACTGACCATCAGTCTGAGGATGGAAAGTTGTACTAAAACTCAACTTTGTACCTAAAGCTTCCTGCAATTTCTTCCAAAACCGTGAAGTAAATCTCGGATCTCTATCTGAGATAATCGATAACGGTACTCCATGTAGTCTAACTATCTCTGAAATATACAACTTGGTCAACTTGTCAAGTGAATAATCCATACGAACTGGGATAAAATGAGCCGATTTCGTTAGCTTATCAATCACAACCCATACTGCATCCTTCTTACTCGGTGTCAAAGGTAATCCTGTCAAAAAATCCATAGTAACTCAGTTCCATTTGCACTCGGGAACTAATATAGGTTGCAATAAACCTGAAGGTACCTGATGTTCGGCTTTTACCTGCTAGTAACAAACTTTGAAATATCTCTTTTCGTTCCTGCTGTAACACCCCTAACCCGTAACCATCACCGATTTAGGGTTAAGAGGCATTACCAAACATTCAAAAACTTTTACAGACATTTCAGAACTTAATCTGACAAATCACATCAAAGTGTCCTTTAAATAGGTCTTCGAGACCTCAAGCATGCTTTAGAAAAAGGCAGGGACTAAACCGAACAAATACGAAAATTCTCAGAAATGTAAAATTTTTTCAAAGTTACAGAGGTCACACGCCCGTGTGGGCAGGCCGTGTGCCTCCCACGGGCTCAGACACGTCCGTGTCAAAGCTGTGTCAAAATAGGGCATACATACTAACTTGTCCACACGGCCTGAGACACGCCCGTGTGCCTCACCCGTGGTCGACACTGACTTGCACCACACGGCCAGTCACACGCCCGTGTGTCTTGCCTGTGGTCGATTCTGGCCTGTTTTGAATTGCAACGTCGAAGGAAACGGTCGAGCCACACGCTCGTGTGCTCAACCGTGTGGGCAATTATAGGCCATTTTCAAGGCCAAAATGCCACCCACACTATGGGCTATCCCTACAAGCATCATACCAATACAATTCATGCCAAAATAACCAACTTTTACAAGCATTCAAAAGCATCTAAAGCACAACATCTTATACAACAATTAGCTCAATCTATCCACAATCATTTCCAAGTAAAATGAATCATAAACATACCATTTCCTTATAGCGGCCATTCATCCAATATATGCTTACCTTGCATAAATGAACTTACCAATATTTTGACCCTTTCTTAACCATAGAACCATACCAAAACCAAGCATCATATAGCATGACTCTTCCTTATCATCACAAACATTTATCTAGCCATATCACATGGCTATAAACACAACTCAAACATAATTCAAAGTGACTAGCCTATATATGGCATACTTTAGTATATACACTTTCAAAGGTACCAAAATAAGATTGGGTAGTGTGATGACGATCCCCGATCCCTCAGTAGCTTTGACGATCTATAAAACAGAGCAAACACACACAAAGTAAGCTTTCCAAAAGCTTAGTAAGCCATATACAAATAAACTTAACATAAATTGCTCATAATCACATTGATACAATATCATTAATATTTCTCATTTGCAAATTTATATCATTTTCTTTAGCTCATTGGCTTAGCCATTGCTCACCCACATATCATATCTCAAATATCACTTTTGCTTATTGTACCTCCATACATATATCATATTTTATTCATTGCATCTAGGTACATATACTCTCACCTTTCATGCTTATACGAAGCATACTCATCAAACATACCTGAAATGGATATAAAACTCACATAGTCATTCATTTCTCGAAGTTACCCGTTGAACCGTTCGGAATCAAATAGGATACTTAGAATGCTTAAAATATTCTTACAATGCCAACGTTCCAGACGCGGTCTTACATGTAACCAAATATCGATGCCACTGTCCCAGACAGAGTCTTAAATGAATCAATACAATGTCAATGTCCCAGATATGGTCTTACACGTAAATCACATATCAATGCCAACGTCCCACACGTGGTCTTACACGAAATCTCGAATCAATGCCAACGTCCCAGACGTGGTCTTACATGATATCACATATCGAAAACCTATGTCATGACATATGGAATACTATCTATTCCTAGGTTCGTACGAGACTTTTTCAGATGTTGACACTATGTTGATACTATCTCAGATTTCACGTACTCCTCGTCTCGTACACATTCATCATTACGTATCTTCATATAAACATACATATATCAATGTAAATATGTTTATTTGTATATAAACTTACCTCGGATTCAGATAAATGTACGGACTCGACTGTTCGATCCCTTTTGATTTTTCGCGATCTAAATTCATTTTAATCGGTTCTTGATCTATACATATTCAAATTTAACCCATTTATTCACCAAATCATTCAATTCAATCCGAATACACATATTTAAGGCAGTTTACAATTTAGCCCTCACATTTTCATATTTTAACATTTTAGTCCCTATTTCACAAAATCACAAAATACACAAAATCTCATGGTACCCATGCTTGGCCAAATATTCATGTAGTCCATACAAGTGCATACATTTCATTTATTTTACAATTTAGTCCCTCAAAATATTATTTTCTCAATTAAGTCCAAATTACTCAAATTTACTAAAAATCCAAAGACAAAACATGTTAATACATCACATCTCTTCCATATTCCATCCTCAAACATCAAAAAGCTTGCAAAATCATCAATGGCATATTTTACATTCATCATCAATTCACAAAATTTAAGCGTGGGTTTTGTAAAGCACGAAGCAACGATTACAAAAACGTAGAAATTATCAAAAACTGAAACAAAACATACCTTGAATCAAGCTAAAAGAGTGCCGAAACCTAGCTTAGTCTTCTTCTTTTCTTTTCCTATGATATTCGACCAAAGATGATAGAAAATGGCCATTTTTTTTCGTGCTTTGTTTTATTACAATCATTAATTATCAAATTCCAAATTTAGCCCTTTTAATATCATTTAAAATCCACTTACTTTAGGCATTAATGTCCATCCATATTTCCAAGGGTCCAATTGCATCATAAGGACCTCACAGTCATAAACACATGACACATAGGTGCTTTTAACATATAGCATGTTAATTTAGCATCTTTCACAATTAGATCCTTTTATCAAATTAAACACTCAAACAACAAAATTAATTCACAGAAATTTCACACATCCTTAATCATATACTGTAGACACAGAAAATAATATTAAAATATTTTCCTGACTCAGATTTGTGGTCTCAGAACTACTATTCCGACTAGGGTCTAAACTAGACTGTTACACCTGCCCACCAATAGATTTTCTTCAAATCATTATACATCTTTGTACTACCTAGGTGAATAGACAAAGAACTGCTACATGTTTCCTGTAAGATCTTTTAAATAAGCTCATCATTCTTCGGTACACATACCCTGTCTCTAATCATCAAACAACTGTTAGAACTGATCTGCAAATCAGACTCTACACCTGACTCGTACTAAACTCTTTTGGCTTGCAACTCACTGTCATCATTCTGAGCTTCACAAATTTCTTTAAGAAACATCGGTTTAGCTATCAACTAAGCTAAGATAGACTCATCATCTGATAAGGCCAAACTAGTGTGCAAAGCTCTTAATACAAATAAAGATTTTTTACTCAAAGCATTAGCAACAACATTTGCCTTACCCGGGTGATAATTGATCACTAGCTCATAATCTTTAATCAACTCTAGCCATCTTCTTTTCCTCAAGTTTAGATCTGTCTGAGTCATCAAGTATTTCAAACTTTTATGATTAGTGAATATTTGACATTTCTCACCATACAAGTGATGTCTCCAAATTTTCAATGCAAATACAATAGCAGCTAGCTCTAAATCATATGTCGGATAATTTTTCTCATGTGGCTTTAACTATCTAGGGGCATAAGCAATTACCCTTCCTTCCTGCATAAGTACATAGCCTAGTCCATTCAAGGATGCATCACTCTAAATCACAAACTCTTTACTCAGTTCTGGTTGTACTAAGATAGGAGCTTCAGTCAACAATCCCTTTAACTTGTCAAAACTCTGCTGACACTTCTCGGTCCATTCAAACTTGATAGCTTTCTGTAGCAATCTTTTCAATGGAGTAGCTATCATAGAAAATCCCTCTACAAATAGTCTATAATAACCTGCAAGACCAAGAAAACTTTTGACCTTTGATACATTCCTGGGAGGCTTTCAATCAACAATGGCTGAAATCTTGCTCGGATCAGCTCTAATACCTTCACCTAAGACAATATGTCCAAGAAAATAGACTTCTCGTAACCAAAACTCACTTTTGCTGATCTTGGCATAAAGCCGATTATCTCTCAAAGTCTGTAAAACTGTTCTCAAATGCTCTGTATGCATCATGAGAATAAATCAAGATGGCATCAATGAACACAACTACAAACTTGTCCAAGTAAGGTCTAAAAATCCGGTTCATTAAATCCATCAAAATGGTGGGAGCATTAGTTAAGCCAAATGGCATCACAAGAAACTCATAGTGACCATACCTAGTTTGGGACTCTTTAACTCGCAGCTAATAGTATCCGAATCTCAAATCTATCTTAGAGAACACAACAGCTCCCTTCAATTGATCAAACAAATCATCTATTTTAGGCAGTGGATATTTGTTCTTGATGGTTACCTAGTGAAGGTGCCGATAGTCTATGCACAATCTCATGGAACCGTCCTTCTTTTTCACAAATAACACTAGTGAACCCTATGGTGAACAACTAGGTCTTGCAAAGCCTTTATCAGTTAATTCCTGCAGCTGAGCTTTCAATTCTTTCAATTCCATCGAAGCCATTCTATAAGGAGCAATAGAAACAGGTGTGGTACCTGGAATCAATTCAATACCAAACTGAACTTCTCTGATAGGAGGCAAACACAGTAGTTCTTAGGAAACACATCGGAAACTCACTTACCATGTGTAATCGATTCAATTTTCAATTCTAAATCTTTAGTATTCAACACAAAAGCAAGATAAGCTTCACATCCTTTCCTCAAGCATTTCTGTAATTATGTTGGGGGAAGATGCCTCTTCACGAGCATGGATAGCATAAGTCCTTACGGGTGCTCTAACATCTGATCTCATTGCTGAATCTCTAAATGTACCTCTACCTGCCCCTATTCCCAGATTTCTCTTAGGTCTACCTCTAATGGTGGAATTTCCTGATCTTACACTTGGTATTACTTCTCTTTTAACCATCTCAGGACACTCCCGAATGAAATGACCCGGTTCCCCACATTAGAAACAACCCGTCTCAGTTGCTCGACAATGACCTAGATGACGTCGACCATATTGAGGACACTCGGGTCTATCAGGCTGAATACTACCAGCACTCGTAATCGAAGTGGTTTGAGCTTTCGGACCTATAAATATTCTATCTCTATTTCGGCTAGAATACCCGACTGAAAAATTAGATCTCATAGAGAACTCTCTAGGCCTCTTCGATGTAGACTGAAATGACTTGCTCATATGTCTTTTCTTCGTATCTTGCATCTCAATTTTAGCTTTACCCTTTCCTTTCAACAACTTCTCTGCCTTACAAGCTCGTTCAATTAAAACAACAAACTCTTTTATCTCTAGAACACCAACTGACAGTCGGATATCATCATTGAGCCCATCCTCAAATCTTTCGCACATGATAGCCTCTATAGACACACACTCTCGAGCATAATTGCTAAGTCTGAAAAATTTACGTTCATACTCGGTCACATTCATCTTACCCTGTTTTAACTCAAGGAACGCTTTTCTTTTATGGTCCATGAACCTTTAACTGATGTATTTCTTACAGAACTCCTCCTGAAAGAAATCCCAGGTAATTCTTTTTTGCAGTAATACTGATACAAGTGTCTTCCACCATTGGTAGGCCGAATCTCTAAGAAGTGATACTACATACTTAATACACTCTTCTGGTGTGCAGGATAACTCGTCAAAGACTTTGATAGTATTCTCGAGCCAAAATTTAGCTTGCTCTGCATCATCATCTTTGGTAGCCCGAAACTCTTCGGCCCCTTGTTTTCTAATCTTGTCAACGGGTGGCTTCTCTCTTCTGACTATATCTGTGACTGGGGAAACTACATGGGTGGTCTGAGAATCATGAGGGGTGGAGGTCTAACGGCCAGATTCGTACGAATGAACTCAGCAAACCATTCATTCATAACTTGGAAGAAGGCTTCTAGAGCCCCTCCTCCCTGACTAACTGCAATGGGCCTTTCACTACTATCTAGTGGCACCGCCCCTTCTGAGTGAGTGGGCGCATTACTCTCTACATCATCTGCACCAACTCGTTCGGGATCCATAACTATAAAAGAAAAACATTTTTAAAATCATCAGGAGTCGTCACACCATCAAAATAAAAGTATGGCATTTATAGCTAGACTCTTACTCATAATGAATATTCTGAGAACCGACTAAACTCTCTCTCTGATACCAATAAATGCAACACCCCTTACCAGAGACCATCGCCAGAGTCGAGTATAAGGCATTACCAGACTTAACTTACTAGTTCGGGGCATAAAAATTTGCTTTTAAAATTAATTCGTTCACATACATCCAATATGTTCTTAGAAAGAGTCTTCGAGGCCTTAAAACATGCAATTGAAATGGTTCGGGACCAAACTAGAAGCATGAAAAAAAAAATTTGATTTCTTAAACAAATCAAAACAATTTATTTCCCTATTCATAATGAAACTTTCCATTTGCGTCATAGTCACTAAATTGACTATAACTCAAGTTACGAAACTCAAAATTAGATCCGTAAATTTTCCTTGAAACTAGACTCATATATCTTATTACTATAAGTTTTTTAGAATTTTTATTGTGGCCAATTAGTACAATTTATTAGTTAAAGTCTCCCCTATTACACTATCTAACTGTTTTGACCCCTTTTCACTAAAAATCAATTATCTCATAATATACAATTCTTTTGTCTAAACCGTTTCTTTCATATAAAAATAGTCTTAATAAGATTTAATTCTATACCTCATTCACACCCTAATTTCATTTCTACTATCCTTAGTGATTTTTCAAAATCACGTCACTGATGCTGTCTAAAAACAGTTCCATTGCAAATTTTACTCTTTCATAATTTCTTTGTAATAACTATCATTTAGGCATACATAACACCCAAAACCTGTTCTTAATTAGCCATTTTAATGGCTAATCATTATTAAGTATTTACAAGCCATTCTTTAGCCATATCATAAGGACATACACACAAAATGGCTAAGACCCTATACATGCCATAACTTAAAACATTTTGAGTCAAAAAATATCGAAATAATCCTTTGATAGTGTGAAACGATCTCCGACGTCCTTGCGATCCCTGAGTTGGCTTGTGATACTATAAAAAGAGAAAAAGGAATAGGAGTAAGCATAAAGCCTAGTAAGTTTGCATGTAAATGAATAACAACATTCTTAATGAATTATCTTATTCTTTTCTTATCAAGATCATTTAAGCCTTTAACTCAATATGCTTAAGTCTTGAATTCTTACCTGTATCTTTTTAGCATGAACTTGTCTTACATTTCCTTTGGTTACTCTTTAAATTTTCTGTTGAACCACTTGGAATACTAAAGATACACGGGTACCTTTCCTTTTAAAACTTACCACTGCCATGTCTTGACATGGTCTTACGTGGTATCATTGCCTTATGAACTCATCAATGCCATGCCTTGGCATGGTCTTACATGGGATCTTTGCCTTATAGAAACTTATCAATGCCATGCCTTGACATAGTCTTACATGATTTCCTTAAATGACATTTGTATCTTACACATTCCTAAGGTTCAACCGGGACTTTCTGAGATTACTTCTCCGTCAATTCATGCTTGAGTCTTTAAAAGATAAATTTACAGAATAAATATATAAATGCTGGAATTTAATTGAATTAAATGTAAAATAATAAAATATTGCATTTATTTATCGCAAACTTGTAACACCCCTTACCCGTATTCTTCGCCGGAGCCGGGTACGAGGCATTATCGTACTTAACTCACTTGGTCATACAACTTAAAATATCTCCTTCACCATCAAAACATTCTCATTAAGGACCCACGAGGCCTTAAACATGCATATGGAGGGTTTTTGAATCCAACCAGAAACTTTAGTGCACTTAAACATTTTCACCTAAACAGGGGCCACACACCCGTGTGAGCAGGTCGTGTGGTCACACACACTCATGTCCCTACCCCACGTGGGATTTATTTTCATTTTGAACCTACAGGGGTTTTCACACGGCCGGACACAGGCTCGTGTCCCTCACACGTCCTCAGCACGCTCGTGTCTAAGCCCGTATGCCAAAACCTTGGCATTCTGTGTATAACATCACCATCTCACGAAGGTCACACGGCCAAGGCACACACTCTTGTCCTTAGACCGTGTGTCGAATTAAATTCTAATTTCAAGGTACAGACTTCACACAGCCTGGGCACATACCCATGTTCGTGGCTGTGCCTACCGCACAGCTGAGACACACGGTCGTGTCTCTGCTCGTGTGTTTATTACTAAGCTTACTGACTTGTAAAACTAACATGCAAGGGACACACGACCTGGTCCCACACCCATGGGACTGACCGTGTCTCGGACATGGCCTAGACACACGCACGTGTGCCTACCCAAGTGGACAAGAACAAGGCTATTTGCTAAGCTCTTTTCACCACCCTAACTCACACAACATAAATCCATTCAACAACTCACTAAACAACTCAGATTTGCAATATACACTTCCATGAATAACTTCATCTTTTCATATATAATATTGAGCCATCAACTATGGCTATATACAAAATAGTTCACCTTTAAAAGGGCCAACACACTCTTGGCCAAAATAACAAAACTATTTACCTAGTCTAGCCCCTATACATGCAAATACTCAAAACACTAAGTCTAAATATACCGAGAGGAGCTGATAGTGTGGGTGATCTTCCAATTATCTTCGTATCTCGACCCGGCTCTTTGACTCTATAAAACAAGGGAAAAGAAAAGGGGAGTAAGCTTTAAGCTTAGTAAGTTTAAATGTAAACAAATAACATCATAGTATGTGCTAAGCAATAAATAGCATTACATACTAAGAAAGAACAATCCACATTCCATGATCATGCTTACTCATTTCATCTCTTACCACATTCCAACCATATCACAAGCCAAATGCCCACATTATTTAACATACATCTCTAAACATATCACCACATGATCACAAGAAACAACACATCATAATTTTCCCAATAAACCATTCATAATACTACCAATCACTCGGTGGTTTCGCACTTAGCCCACCATCAATCTTTAACAGGGTGGTATCGCACATAGCCCACCAACAAGAATATTTACGGTGGTAACGCACTTAGCCCACCAAATAATATAAACGATGGTATCACACATAGCCCATCGTGGATAAGTAATAAGGTGGTATCACACTTAGCCCACCATCAAGAATTATTGAGGTGGTATCACACACAGCCCACCATTTATTACTATGGATGTTATTTCACATTTACATATCTATTTCGTCTTTCATACGATAATTATTCAGTATCTACCAAATTCAATCCCCTTAAATCATACATGTTCCCAAACATACAACGCACCAATAAGTAACAACATGTGTATATAAGATGCATCGTTTACACATAAACTTACATTGGTGCAAAACGCATTAATCAATGGTCTATTCCGTAACCTTGCCTTTTCCTCGGTCAAGGTTGATTCCACGCTCTTCTTGGCCTATAATAACAAAATTTACTCATTTAAAACATTTTAGGATCATAATGCTTCAAAATCTATACTTAGGCTAAAATGACCATTTTGCCCTTATACTTTGGCAAAATTACTATTTTGCGCCTAGGCTCGTAAATCATTTTTTAACACATTTTCTCATTAAACAAGCCTAGCTAAACATTTATTCCTCTTACAACTACTCACAAATCTAACTATTTCATGCATTTATTACATATTTTTAATCTTTGCATTCAAGTCCTATTTAGGTGTTTTCATGTTAACATCTTTCACAAAAGTTGTTTCTCATCTCCCTAACATTCATTTTTCTTCCATAAAAACTCATCTAAAAACATAAACACTCTCATGGAAAGTCCCTAGACTTTCAGCCATATCACAAATTAGTCCCTTCATTAGCTATCTTAGCTATCAAAAGTACAAAAATTGTCAAATAAAACCACAAAAATCACTTACTTGCAAGAGATTTGTTTTGCTAAAAATTTCAAACTCTAAGAACCCTTATTACTCTCAATTTTTGGTGGTAGAAGAAGAAGGAATAGTAAATGATGACAACATCTTTTATTCATCTTATTTTACTCATTTTTTATCACCTAATTTCCACCAAATTTGACCAAAATTTAATATCTTGTCTCTCTAGCCTCTATATGGCCGGTCATCACTCATCCAATGGGCTAATTTCTTTTTAAAGACCTCTAATTTTATATTCTTTGGCTAGTAGACACCTCTCCCACTTATAATGGAACTTTCGCACTTTATGCGATTTAGTCCTTTTTCACAATTTCACATACAATTGCTAAAATTAAAGCACCAAAATTTTCATATAACCATATATTAATGCCATAACACATAAAGTAATATCAAATTAATTTTCCTCAACCTTGGATTAGCAGTCTCAAAACCACTGTTCTGACTAGCCCCAAAATCGGGCTATTACAACTCTCCCCCTTTAAAGTCTTTCGGTTCCTACGTAGCCTCTTCCATATCGTGTTTTTCCATAAAACTTTTACTAAATCTATACTCTTATTCCTCAACTGTTTCACTTCTCAAGCCATAATCTTAATTGGCTCCTCTTCATACGTCATGTCCGATCGTATATCAATTTCCGATGGAGGGATCACATGTAAAGGATCGGAACGATATCGTTGCAACATCGACACATGAGACACGTTGTGTATTTTATATAACTCTACTGGCAAAGCCAACCGGTATGCCACTGGCCCAATTCTTTCGGTAACCTCATACGACCCTATGAATCATGGACTTTGTTTGCCTTTTCGACCAAATCTCAATATTTTCTTCCACGGGGATACTTTTAGAAATACCTCGTTGCCCACTTGAAACTCAATTTCCTTTCTTTTCAAATCTGCATACGACTTTTGTCAGTATGAAGTAGCTTTCAGACTATTACGGATCACTTTCACTTTGTCCTCGGTCTCTTTAACTAGATCGACCCCATGAATTTTCTTCTTACTCAACTCGGTCCAATACAAGGGAGTCCTCCACTTGCGACCGTATAAAGCTTCGTACGGTGCCATCCTTATACTCGACTGGTAACTGTTGTTATAGGCAAACCCAACCAAAGGTAGATATCTTTCCTAACTACCTTCGAACTCTAACACACAACATCGGAGCATATCCTTAAGAACTTGAATCACTTTTTTGGATTGACCGTCAGTTTGAGGATGGAACGCAGTACTAAAATTCAGTCCTGTACACAAGGCTTCCTGCAACTTCTTTTAGAACCTCGAAGTAAACCTCGGATCCTTATCCAAGATAATAGATATAGGCACTCCATGAAGTCTCACTACCTCAGCAATATACAACTCAGCTAGCTTATCAAGCCAATAATCTACTCGCACTAGTATAAAGTAAGCTGACTTCATTAGTCTATCAACAATAACCCATACCGCATCTTTCTTTTTCGGAGTCATAGGCAATCCCATCACAAAATCCTTGGTAATTCGATCCCACTTCCACTCAGGAACCATCATCGACTGAAGCAATCCCGAAGGTACTTGGTGCTCGGCTTTCACTTGTTGTCAGATCAAGCATCTTGTCACAAACTCAGAGATGTCTCTTTTCATACCCGGCAACCAATAAAATCTCTTCAAATCATTGTACATTTTCTTGCTGTCAGGATGTACTGAAAAATGACCACTGTGTACTTCATGTAAAATTTTTCGGATCAGTTTATAATCTTTTGGTACACAATTCTGTCATGGAACATTAAACAACCATTCGAACTCACCCGAAAATCAGAATCATTACCCAATTCATACTTAGCTCTCTTAGCTTGCATCTCATTATCACTCTTTTGAGTCTCATATATTTGTTGAATAAATAATGGTCTAGCCCTCAACTAGGCCAATATAGCACCATTATCAGACAATGCTAAGCTCGTGCTCATAGCTCTCAAAGTATACAAAGATTTCCTGCTCAAGGCATTCACAACTACATTCGATTTCCCCGGATGATAATCAATTACTAGCTCATAGTCCTTCAATAATTCGAGCCACCGCCGTTGTTGCAAATTCAAATCCTTTTGGTCCATTAGGTACTTCAGACTCTTATGATCGGTGAAGATTCGACACTTCTTACCATATAAATAATGATGCTAGATCTTTAATACGAAAATAATCGCAGCCAACTCCAAATCATGCGTAGGATAATTCTTCTCATGCGGTTTTAGCTGCCTCAAGGCGTAAGCTACGACCTTACCCTCTTGCATCAATACACAACCGAGACCGTTTAATGACGTATCATTGTAGGCCACAAACTCTTTCCCCAACTCAGGTTGTACTAAAATCAGTGCCTCAGTCAACAATGTTTTCAATCTCTCAAAACTCTGTTGACATTTCTCAGTCCATTCAAACTTAACATTTTTATGCAGCAGTTTCGTCATCGGGGTAGCAATCATGGAGAATCCCTTCACGAACTGTCGTAGTACCTCACTAAACCCAAAAACACATTTCTTAGTGGTTTCCACTCCATAATAGCTGAGATCTTACTCGAATCGACTCTAGTACCATCACTCGACACAATGTGTCCTAGGAATCCGACCTCTCAGAGCCAAAACTCACTCTTGTTAAATTTAGCATACAACTATTTGTCTCTTAAAGTCCGCAAAATGATTCCCAGATGCAATGCATGATCACTCTCATCCCGAGAATAAATTAGTATGTCGTCGATAAAGACAACTACAAACTTGTCCAAATACGATCGGAACACACGGTTCATTAGATCCATAAAAATTGCAGGAACATTCGTTAGACCTTACAGCATGACAAGGAATTCATAATGTCCATACCTCATCCGAAATAGCCAGACCTTAGGTCTATCTTAGAGAACACCATATCTCCCTTCAGTTGGTCAAATAGATCATCTATCCTTGGCAAAGGATACTTATTCTTCACAGTCACTTTGTTGAGCTGTCTGTAGTCTATGCACAATCTCATCGACCCATCTTTCTTCTTCACAAAAAGCACCAGAGCACCCCATGGTGAATAGCTCGGTCTTGCAAAACACTTGTCCGTTAACTCTTGCAACTGAGCTTTTAGCTTTTTCAACTCTAATGGTGCCGTCCTATACGGAGCAACTGAAATAGGTGCCATTCCCGGAATTATCTCAATCCCAAACTCGACCTTTCTAATAGGAGGCAATTCGAGTAACTCTTTCGGGAATTCATCCGAATACTCACATATCACCGGCACTGATTCAATCTTTACCTCAGACTCTTGAGTATTTAGCACAAAAGTGAGATAGGATTCGTATCCTTTTCTCAAATATTTCTCAGTCACCATTGTAAAAGTCCAATTTAAGCCCTAGAAGGAATAGTGGTTTCAGGACCACAAATTTTAGTTAGAAAAATATTTAAATATTATTTTTAGTGCATATGATATATGGATTAGTCTGTGTAAAATTTCCGTAAATTAATTTTGCTGTTTGTGTGCTTAATTTGAGAAAAAGACTAAATCGCATAAAAGGTAAAAGTAACATGCTATTTGTTAAAGTGCTAAATTGTTATGTTCTTTTAGTATGAAGGCCTTAAAATGAAATTAGGACATTTTTTTTATAGCATGGACGGTTAAAGGCATATGTTAAATGGATTTATAATTGATTTATAAAGGTTAATTTTGTCATTTGTATATTAATATGTAATATAATAAAACAACCATCAAAAAGATGATTATTATCATCTTATATTGCTGAAAAACAAAGAAAAGAAAAAGAAAGAAGAAAATTTAAGTTTCGGCTAGTTCTTGGTTTGATTCAAGGTATGTTTTGCTTCAGTTTTTGATAATTTCTACGTTTTTGTAATCGTTGCTTTGTATACTTCAAAACCCATGCTTCAATTTTGAGAATTAAGAAAAGTTTTGAAATGCGCCATTGATGAACACATGAGTTTTGTGATATTTGATGGTATAAGCAAATTATGTGTATTTTGTGATTTTATAAAATAGGGACTAAAATGTCAAAATGTGAAAATGTGAGGGTTAATTTGTAAATTACCCTAAATATGTGTTTTTGGATTGAATTGAATGTTTTGGTGATTAAATAGATTAAATTTGAATACAAGAACCAAAGAAAACGGACTTACATTGCGGAAAGTCGAAAGTGATCAAATAGTCGAGTCCATACATTGTTATATGTATGTTCATATGAAAAATTAATCATGATGAATGTATATGAGATGATGAGTACATGAAAACTAAGGAAGAATTGATAGTACAACAAAGTCCGAGAAGTCCCGTACGAACCTAGGAATAGATAGAATTACATATGCCATGACATAGGATTCTGATACGTGAGATCATGTAAGACCATGTATAGGACGTTGCCATTGATTCGAGATTTCGTGTAAGACCACGTCTGGGGCATTGGCGTCGATCTGAGATTTACGTGTAAGACCATGTCTGGGACATTGGCATTGTATTGATCCGTGTAAGACCCTGTCTGGGACAGTGGCATCGATATCTGATTACATGTAAGACCACGTTTGAGACGTGTGCATTGTACAACTATTCTGAGTATTCTGAGCTTCCTATTTGATTTTGAACGGTTCAACGGGCGAATCTGTGAAAAGAGAGACTATGTGAAATGTATAAACGAGTCAGATACGTCTGAAAGGTACACTTTATATGTGTATGAAAGGTAAGTGTATATATATGAACTTACCAAAGTGAATATATGCATGGATTTGATGAGATATTATGTGATATATGCTTGAATGTGTTATGAGCATAAGTGAAGCTTTGAGATGTGGTATGTTGGCATTCTATGGATAACCAAATGAGCCAAAGAACATATTATAAAATTTCAAATGAGAAATATAAATGACATTGTATCAATATGATTATGTGCATTTTTTTGTTATGTTTATTTGTATATGGCTTACTAAGCTTTGGGAAAGCTTACTTTGTGTGTATTTACTCTGTTTTATATATCGTCATAGCTACAAAAGGCTCGGGAATCATTGAGGATCATCACCACACTATCAATCTCTAGTTTGGTACTTTTGAATGTGTAAATAATTAAATATGGCATGTATAGGCTAGTTGTTTTGGGATATGTTTGATATATGTACATGGCCATGTGATATAGCTAAATATATGGTTGTGTTATGAATGACTAGTTATGTCCTATGATGCTAGTTTTGGTATAAATTGATAGCAAATGAAATGGTCATATGAATGGTAAGCTTATTGATGCAAAGTGAGTATATGTGTTTGATGAATGATGGTTATGTTGAAATGGTAAATTTGTGATGGATTATGCTTTGAAGTGCTTGTGGTTATATTGAGTTAAATGACTATTAAGTTGGTATGATTGTTGAGCTCATAAGTGGTTAGAAATGATGAACATTTTGGTATGTCTTGGTTGCCTATGATGCTTGGATTGCTTGTAGGGATAACACAATGCGTGGGTGGCATTTTGGCCTTGAAAATGGCCTATAATTGCCCACACGGTTGAGCACACGGGCGTGTGCCTCGACCGTGTCCCTTGTGGTTGGAATTCAAAACAAGTCTGACTCGACCACGGGCAAGACACACGGGCGCGTGACTGGCCATGTGGTGCAAGTCAGTAGCGACCACGGGTGAGGCACACTGGCGTGTCCACGGCCATGTGGACAAGTCAGTATGTATGCCCTGTTTTGACATGGCTTAGACACATGGGCGTGTAACCTCTGTAACTTTGAAAAGATTTTATGTTTGTGAGAATTTCCGTATGTGTTCAGTTTAGTCCCGGCCCTATTCTAAAGCATGTTTAAGGTCTCATAGACCTACTTAAGGGACACTTTGATATGATTTGTCAGATTTTGCTATGAAATATCAGTAAAAGTTTTCGTTTGTCTAGTAATTCTTTTTAACCCTAATCTGGTGACGAATACGGGTTAGGGGTGTTACAACCATGGAAGAAATTATCTCTGGCAAACTATCTGACCCACCTAATTTAACCCGAATGACATCTCCATTTTCACTTTTCAATTTAATAAATTTACTACCACAATTCACTAAAACACTATGAGTAGTCAACCAATCCATACCAAGAATCAAGTCAAATTCATCAAACAACAACAACATAAGGTTTTCCAAAAAACAATAACCTCTAATTGTCAAAGGACAATTTCTACGCACTTTGTCAACTAACACATGTTTACCTAACAGGTTTGACACCTTTACTACAAATTTCATAGACTTAACAATCATGCTTATACTAGATGCCAATCTCATGCAAATGTAAGAAAGGGTAGACCCTGGATCAATCAAAGTAATAAAAAAGGTGTCATGAAGAGAAAAAGTACCCGTTATCACATTTGGAGATGATACCTCTTCGCGGGTGCGAATGGCATAAGTCCTTGCAGGTGCTCGACCCTCCGGTCTCATAGTAGAATCTTGAGGTGCACCTCTACCACTAGTCCCACCTCCCGGGTTCTTTTGTGGTCTACCCTTTGAAGATACATTGCTTGATCTTATCTCTTGCTTCCTTCCCTTGTCATCCCTCTCAGGGCAATTTTGGATGAAATGATCGGGTGAACCATACTTGTAGCAGTTTCTGCTATCCCCCAACACTCCCATGTGTGTTGTCTTTAACAATTTGGACACTCTGGTTTGGACTTCGGATTGCCCACACTTTCCATCGAAGTGGTTTGAGCTTTCGAGCCCGAGTATGTGTTACCTCAGTCTTTATGTGAATATCCAACTGGCGTAGTCGTCCGAGGGTTTACTTCCTTGGATCTCTTCGATTAAATTTGGTATGATTTACTCATCGGCCTTTTTCTTGCATCTCGGGCCTCACTCACAGCCTTCCTCTTTTCCCTATTCAATTTTTTGGCCTTACATGCCCTATCAACCAGCACTACAAACTTTTTTAACTCCAAGATCCCAACTAGAAGCCTGATATCCTCATTCAGCCCATCTTCAAACCTCTTGCACAAGATAGCTTCTATAGACACACACTCTTGTGCATACTCGCTGAGCCTAATAAACTTGCACTCATATTCTGCCACAGTCATTTTTCCTTGCTTTAACTCAAGAAATTCCTTTCGTTTTTTTATCAACAAATCGCTAACTTATATACTTATTTTGAAACTCTTCCAAAAAGAAGTCCCACGTCACTTTCTCCTTTGGAACCACTAATGTCAAAGTTTTCGACCAATGGTATGCCGAGTCCTTCAGCAAAGACATGGTGCATTTTAAGCTCTCCTCAGGTGTACAAGAGAGTTCATCAAATACTCTCATTGAGTTATCTAACCAGAACTCTACCCTCTCGGGGTCATCATCTATATTAGCTCTGAACTCCTCAGCCCCTTGCTTTCGAATCTTGTCTACCGGGGGCTTGGTTATCCTCACTGAATCTATACCTTGAGAAGCCACTGGAACTGACTGAGGTATAGGAAGGGGTGAAGGAGGTTGAGCATTAGGATTTGCTCGTACATACTCCGTGTACCAATTACTCATCATTTGGAGAAAGGCTTCCCAGGCCTCTTTTCCTTGACCCCTAGTATCGGGTTCACTCTCTACAAGCACGGTCCCTTGTGTGGGAGCCGGCGCGTTACTAGATGCGTCATCAGCAATTGCTCGATCGAGATCCATTTACTATATAAAAACAAAGTTTAAAATTATCAGAAACCACCACACTATCAATATACACTTATTGCATGTATAGCTAGACTCTTACACACACTACAGTACTTCGATAACCGACTAAACCATAACTCTGATACCACTTAATGTAACACCTCTTACCTATATTCTATGCCGGAGCCGGGTATGAGGCATTATCGTACTTAACTCACTTGGTCATACAACTTAAAATATCTCCTTCACCATCAAAACATTCTCATTAAGGACCTACGAGGCCTTAAACATGCATACGGAGGGTTTTGGAATCCAATCGGAAACTTAAGTACGCTTAAAATTTTCACCTAAACAGGGGCCACAAGCCCGTGTGAAATAAGACACACTCGTGTGAGCAAGCCATGTGGTCACACACGCCCATGTCCCTACCCTGTGTGGGATTTATTTTCATCTCGAACCTACAGGGGTTTTCGCACGGCAGGACACACGCTTGTGTTCTTGGCCCGTGTCCCTCACACGGCCTTGACACGGCCATGTCTTAGCCCATGTGCCAAAACCTTGGCATTCTATTTATGACGTCATCACCTCACTAAGGTCACAGGGCCAAAGCACACACCCGTGTCCTTAGACCGTGTGTCGAATTAAATTTCAATTTCAAGGTGCAAACTTCGCACGGCCTGGGCACACACGCATGTTCGTGGCCGTGCCTACCACACGGTTGAAACATACGGCCGTGTCTCTACCCGTGTGTTTATTACAAAGCTTACTTACTTGTAAATCTAATATGTAGGGGACACATGGCCTGGTCACACACCAATGGGACTGGCCTTGTGTCGCACACGGTCTAGACACACGCCCGTGTGCCTACCCGTGAGGACAAAAACAAGGCTATTTGCTAAGCTCTTTTCACCACCCTAACTCGCACAACATAAATCCATTCAACAAATTGCTAAACAACTCAGATTTGCAATATACACTTCCATGAATAACTTCATCTTTTCATATATAATAATGAGCCATCAACTATGGCTATATACAAGATAGTTCACTTTTAAAGGGGCAAACACACTCTTGGCCAAAACAACAAAACAATCTACCCAGTTTAGCCCATATACATGCCATACTCAAAACACTAAGTCTAAATATACCGAGAGGAGCTGATAGTGTGGGTGATCTTCCAATTATCTTCGTATCCCAACCCAGCTCTTTGACTCTATAAAACAAGGGAAAAGAAAATGGGAGTAAGCTTTAAGCTTAGTAAGTTTACATGTAAACAAATAACATCATAGTATGTGCTAAACAATAAATAGCATTCCATTCCAAGCAAGAACAGTCCACATTCCATGATCATGCTTATTCATTTCATCTCTTAGCACATTCCAACCATATCACAAGCCAAATGCCAACACTATTTAACATACATCTCTGCACTTATCACCACATTATCACAAGAAACAACACATCATAATTTTCCCAATAAACCATTCATAATACTACCAATCACTCGGTGGTTTCGCACTTAACCCACCATCAATCTTTAATAGGGTAGTATCGCACATAGCCCACCGACAAGAATATTTATGGTGGTAACGCACTTAGCCCACCAATTAATATAAACGATGGTATCGCACGTAGCCCATCGTGGATAAGTAATAAGGTGGTATCGCACATAGCCCACCAAAAAGAATATTTACGGTGGTAACGCACTTAGCCCACCAAATAATATAAATGATGGTATCGCACGTAGCCCATCGTGGATAAGTAATAAGGTGGTATAGCACTTAGTCCACCATCAAGAATTATTAAGGTGGTACCGCACACAACCCACCATTTATTACTATAGATGTTATTTCACATTTACATATCTATTTCGTCTTTCATACGAAAATTATTCAATATCTACCAAATTCAATCCCCTTGAATCATACATGTTCCCAATTATACAATGCACCAATAAGTAGCAACATGTGTATATAAGATGCATCGTTTACACATAAACTTACCTCGGTGCAAAACACGTTAATCCACTGTCTATTCTATAACTTTGCCTTTTCGTCGGTCAAGGTTAATTCCATGCTCTTCTTGGTCTATTAAAATAAAATTCACTCATTTAAAACATTTTATGATCATAATGCATCAAAACCTATACTTAGGCAAAAATGACCATTTTGCCCTATACTTTGGCAAAATTACGATTTTGCGCCTAGGCTCATAAATCATTTTTCAACACATTTTCTCATCAAACAAGCCTAGCTAAACATTTATTCTTCTTGCAACTACTCACAAATCTTACTATTTCATGCATTTATTACACATTTTTAATCTTTCCATTCAAGTCCTATTTAGGTGTTTTCATGTTAACACCTTCACAAAAGTTGTTTCTCATCTCTCTTACATTCATTTTCTTCCATAAAAACTCAGCTAGCAACATAAACACTCTCATGGAAAGTCCCTAGACTTTCAACCATATCACAAACTAGTCCCCTCATTATCTAGCTTAAGCTTTGGAGACTCCAAAAGTACAAAAATTGTCAAATAAAACCACCAAAATCACTTACTTGCAAGAGATTTGTTTTGCTAAAAATTTTAAACTCCAAGAACCCTTATTCCTCTCAATTGTTGGTGGTAGAAGAAGAAGGAATAGTAAAAGATGACAACATCTTTTATTCATCTTATTTTACTCATTTTTTTATCACCTAATTTCCACCAAATTTGACCAAAATTTAATGTCTTGTCTCCCTAGCCTCTATATGGCCGTCCATCACTCATCCAATGGCCTAATTTCACTTTAAGGACCTCCAATTTGATATTCTTTGGCTATTAGACACCTCTCCCACTTATAATGGAACTTTCGCATTTTATGCGATTTAGTCTTTTTTCACATTTTCACATACAATTGCTAAAATTAAAGCACCAAAATTTTCATATAACCATATATTAATGCCATAACACACAAAGTAATACCAAAATAATTTTCCTCAACCTCGAATTAGCGGTCTCGAAACCACTGTTCAACAAGCCCCAAAATCGGGCTGTTACAAAACTTACCTCGGAACAAAATACGATCAACTATACTGATTTAGTCCACTATCTTTTTCTTTCCCCGGTCTAACTCCAAATTTCGTTCCTCTTGATCTATAATAGCAAATTTAGCTTATTTAATACTCATATTTATTAAAACAGTCCTTGACTCTAACTTTGGCAAAATTATGATTTTTCCCCTAAACTTTTACATATTACACATTTTCCCCAAAGCTCAAAAATTAAACTTTATCCCTTATTCTTATGTTTTATGACATTCTAATCATTTTTCCCTTTCTATGACAACACCAAATTCTCACTCTAACATGTACTTATGAACATTAGGTATTTTTACCGATGAAGCTGCTTTACTCGTTTTCACTTAAAATCGCTTAGCAAAAGTTGTTTAACATAATTTTAGTCTTCATATTCTATCATAAAACATCAAAATAAACACATTTCACCTATGGGTATTTTTCCAAATATGAACCCTAAGTTAAATTATTGCTAGATTAAGCTAAATCAAGTTACCGAGACTCCAAAATCATAAAGAACATAAAAAATGGGGCTTAGATGCACTTACTATGAGCTTGAGAAATTCAAGTAACCCTAGCTATAGTGTCCCCTTTGAAATTTCGGCCTAATGAAGAAGATGGACAACATTTTCCATCTTTTTCCCTTTTAATTCCTTTTTAATTCCAAATGACTAAAATGCACTTCATTAAAACTTTAGTTATTTTTATCTATGTATGTCCCTTTTTTTCATGGAAAATATAATGGTCTAATTACCATTTAAGGACACCTACTTCAAACCCCCATTTCAATTAAGTACTCTATGAATTAGAACCCCTATTTAGCAACTTTTGCAAACAAGTCCTAATAGGCAATTTAAGCATACAATCAGTAAAATTTCTTATCGATACTCTAACACATGTATTTAATCACTCGGTAAATCATAATAATTAGCCGTAATAAAATTTTCTATCTCAGATTCATGGTTTCGTAACCACTATTCTGTTTAGGCCCTATTTCGGGATGTTACATTATAGGCGGACTTAGCTAGCAGCAGAAAATCCTCCCAACTACCTCGAAACTCTATTACAGAACTCCGAAGCATATCTTCCAATATCTCAATCACCTTTTTAGATTGACCATCAGTCTGAGTATGGAACGCAGTACTGAAGTCTAATCTCTAACCTAGAGCCTCATGCAATTTCTTCTAGAACCGAAAAGTGAAGTGAGGATCTCTATCAGAAATTATCGAGATAGGAACCATGTAGTCTTACAATCTCGGAGATATAGAGCTTTGCTAACTTTCACAGAGAGCAGTCCGTCCGAACCGGAATAAAATGAGCGGACTTGGTCAATCGATCCATGATAACCCAAATAGAATCCTTCTTCATGGGTGTTAAGGGCAATGCACTAACAAAGTCTATTGTCACTCGTTCCCACTTTCATAAAGGAATCTTAACAGGTTGCAGCAAACTCGAAGGCAACTAGTGTTCAGCCTTAACTTGCTGGCATGTCAGACAACGAGCAACGAAATCCATAATCTCATGCTTCAATCTCAGCCACCAGTAAAGCTCACAGAGATCTTGATACATCTTATTACCACCGGGATGCATAGCATAAGGGCTACTATGTGCCTCCCTCAGAATCAACTACCTCAAACCCGACCTCAAAAACATAAAACTCCATCCTTATTCAGTCCAAAATCAGAAGTACTGCCACTATAAGCTTGACGAAACCACAAACTCAGAGACTCATCCCCTAACAGCTTATCCCAAATCTGATCAATCCAAGTTGGCTTAACTTGCAACTTAGCTAACAGACCTCCATCATCAAGCAGACTAAGACGAGTGCACATTGCTCTCAAATCAGTCATCGCTCTACGACTAAGAGCATCAACCACCACATTGGCCTTACTAGGATAATACTCTATCGTGCAGTCATAATCTTTGAGCAGCTCAATCCAAAAACGCTGCCTAAGATTCAACTCCTTTAGAGTAATAAGGTATTTGAGGCTCTTATGGTCAGTGTAGATGATACACCTCTCACCATACAAACAATGCCTCTAGATCTTTAACACAAAAACTATAGCAGCCAACTCAAGATCATGCGTCGGACAATTCCCTCCGTATGTCTTAAGCTAATGGGAAACATAAGCCACAACCTTACCATCTTGCATCAGTACACATCCCAAACTAACGTACGACGCATCACTATACACCACAAACTTTTTACTAGATTCAGGCTGTATCAGGACAGGAGCCTGCGTCGGGACAAACTTGAGCTTCTCGAAGCTCAATTGTTGTGCATCTGTCCAAACAAAAAGAACACCCTTGCGTAGACGCTTAGTCAATGGAGCTGTAATCAGAGAGAACCCCTCGACAAATTGCCGATAATATCCCGCATGACCCAAAAAACTACGGATCTCATATATATTCCTAGGCTGTTTCCAATCAAGCACAAGCTCAATCTTTCTCGAATCAACTTGGATCCTCTAGCAGAAACTACGTGCCCCAGAAAAGTTACCTCTCGCAACCAAAACTCACACTTGCTCAACTTAGTGTAGAGTTGTTTCTCTCGGAGTATCTGAAGCACTACACTAAGATGCTCATCATGCTCATCCTCAGTCTTAGAGTAAACCAGAATATCGTTGATGAAGACTACGATGAACTGGTCCAGATACGACTAAAAAATCTAGTTCACCAGATCCATAAATGCAGCCGGAGCATTCGTCAAACCAAAGGGCATAACTAGAAACTCATAGTGCCCATAACAAGTCCTAAACGTTGTCTTATTAACATCCACCTCCTTAACCCTAAGCTATTGATACCCAGATCAGAGACCTATTTTTGGAACACTAAATCCCCTCATAACTGATCAAACAAATTGTCGATCCTTAGAAGTGGATACTTATTCTTCACAGTCAATTTATTCAACTGCCAGTAATCAATACACATCCTCATAGTCCCATCCTTGTTCTTTACAAGCAATACCGATGCCCCCTATGATCTAGAAGCTCTCAAAGTTGAGCCTTAAGCTCTGTAAGCTCCTCCAGTCCCATTCAGTAGGGAGCGATGGACACTGGAGCTATACCCGGTAGAAGCTAAATCCTGAGCTCAACTTCTCGATTCAGAGGTAAACTCGGTAACTCCTCAGGAAAGACATCCAAAAAATCCCTCACTGTTCTGATATCCCCGACAGAAGAGTCCCCAGAAATTGAAACACTAACAAAAGCCATATACGCCTCATACCCTTTCCGAACTAGTTTCTCAGCCACATGAGCGAAGATCACATTGGACATATAATCTTGATGCTCATCGATCACAACCACCTCATTATCATCCTCAGTCCTTAGAACGACCCTCTTAGTCGCGCAATCCAAACTAACTCGGTGCTCAACCAACCGGTCCATACCCAGAATTATGTTAAACTCCCCAAACAGAAGCTCCATCAAATTTTCCAAAAATATGGCCTCTTGCACTTCTAACGGAACATTTCTTTAAAGTTTATTAACCCGAACAGACTGCCCTAATGGACTCAGTACAGTAATCTCACTAGAAGTGCTCTCAATAAAAATCCATAGGTTTTCAAAAACAATACTAGCTACATATGAGTGTGTAGAACCTATGTCTATCAGAGCAATATAAGGTACATCAAAAATTAAGAACGTACTGGGGATAACATTAGGAGCATCTCTATCCTCTCGGTGTCGAGTAGCATAAACCAGCGCACGCTACCTCACCTCAGTCTAATAGCACCTTTGGCCAGTGCTCTGTGCCTTCGGCCCATACCACTACCACCCCTACCGGTCCACAACCCCAATGTGGCTGCTGAACTACCCACTGAGGCTGTACAGAACTCGGTCTTGAAGCTTGGATCTGATCAGCCCGCTGTGGACACTTCCTAATACGATGCTCCAAGGATCCACACCTCAAACAAGCCCCTAACCTCCTCCAACACTCGCCCGAATGGCACCTACCACAATCCCCACAAGGTTGAAACATAGTAGGAGCAACAGGAACCCCAACTCTAACAGGCCCATCAAGTCTGCCCCATTTCTTAAGCCTCTGAACAGAACTAGAGGGCTCCAAATCCTTCTTACTCTTGCCTCTTTCTCATTCCCTATTATGGTGCTCTAGCGCTAAACATCCTTGGTGATCTTTGCCTTATCCACAAGAACAGACTCGTGCTCCCTCTGTGGAGAAATGTAACAGCCCGATTTTAGGCCTAGTTGGAATAGTGGTTTCGGGACCACAAATCCAACGTAAGAAATTTTATTTTTCTTATATTTTTATGGTCTACAATTTCATAGAATGATTCTGTGAAAATTTTATTAGAAAATTTCAACGTTTGGGCACTCAATTTAGTCAAAAGGACTAAATCGTAAAAAGTGTAAAACTTGAGTTCTAGAAGCTAGAGGTGTCCAATTGCTATGAAATTTTAAATTAGAGGTCCTTAGATGGTAATTAGACCATTAGTTAAGTCGTGGAAAAATATGGACATGGTTAGGTATGTTTTAAATTGTTTTTCATTAAGGGTATTTTAGTAATTTGACTAATAAAGCCAAAATAACATGAGAAAAAGATGTCATCATATTTTTCATGCCTTGCTTTCCAAGTTCTATAATAAATCTGTTTTAGCCCTGTTTTTAATGATTTTCACGTTTTTGAAATCCTTGTATCATGATTTACCTATTTCCACCATTTATTTGAGATATAATAAAATTCTAGGGTTTGAACCATGTTATAAATTTGTGTATTTTATATTATGCATGTTTATGGTTAGAGAAACAACTTTTACTAAGTGATTTTCGATAAAAAATGCTTAAAAGGACTAATTTGTAAAAGTTATAAAATATATCATAAAAGTGTGTTTTAGTGGAAAATGTGGGCTTCTATAAGCATGCAAATAATTTTTCTAGGCTTGGCTTACAAATAAATTGAACACATTTCATTTTACGAGCCTATGGGCAAAAGTGTAAATATGTCAAAGTTTAGAGGCAAAAACATAAATTTTGCCATAATGTGATTTTTGGATCACATTTAATAATTTGATTAATAAATAGATTAAATGTGATGTTATAGGTCAAAGAAAATGAAGTTCGAACCTAGAACGGGGGAAAAAGTGAGAAATTGACGATTAGGTCCCTTTTTGCCTTTTTGGTATCGAGGTAAGTTTGTATGTGAATAATGCATTATTATGTTTGTATTTTAAATATTTTAAATTCTTTGTTAATGTGTGGAATGAATGATTAATTCTATGGACACAATCGACAAGTTTCGATACGTATGAAAAATCCCATTTGAACCTTAGGAATAGAATAGGATACGAGTGACATGTCACTAGGGGCCCATGTGATATATTTTTGCTTATGTGATCTGGGTGCTGGTCTCGTACGTCTACCAGTGGCTGGGTAGTCTGGCATATGTTGCGAATACCTGACAGCTTGTGTGAGCAGCACTGCATAGTGACGTTTAGACTGACAGCTTGTGTGAGTAGGCCCGTAATTAGCTCGAGAGCGAGCATTTATGTGATATGAGATACGAGGTAGCTTTAACTACATATGTGGCACTTATGTACAAATACTTTCCGTGTATCCAATTAGTATTCCAGGTGTTCAACGGGTATGCCAAAGATGAGAAAGCAAGTGGTTATGTTCCGAGATGGTACATGTATGTACAACAACTCATGAGTAATGAGCTCGGTGTATGAAGAACATTTGGTAAGAATGTATTCGAGTAAGTTACACTTCAGAAATATCGATAACCTTATGATTATTGATCTACACTTAAGATGAATGGATACATGATAAGATTTGATAATGAATAGGTGATAGGTTTATGAGCCTAATTGAATTATGGTATAGTACAGTGTATTTATTTAAATTGTGTTTCATTGGATATGTGAAAAAGGAAGGACATGCATAATTGCCGAAAAAAGTCATTATGAGAATATAGTAAGATACGAGCTTAGACAAGTGAAAGGTCGTTAAATTATATGTTGAAATTATGATTACTCATAATTAATGTGCATGTGATTAAGAGGATGGAAACAACTTGTTAAATAATGTGATAATGATATGTTATAATAGGGAGACTTTGGTAGTTGGGCTAATACCAAGGTATCAAAATGGTGTTTATAAGTTAAAAGTGTAAGCAGTATGAATGAATAAGTGGTAAACTTGAGATTTAATGCAAATTGTAATAATAGTACTCTTATGGATGGATTAAGTAAATGAATTTTAATAGTTGTTTATTATTTGCATATGAACATACTAAGCTCTATTGCTTACTCCCCTTCCTTTCCTATCTCTTATAGGTTAATTTAGCTAGCTCGGGTTGGAGATCGCCGGAGATGCTATCACAGTATCAAGTTATCATTTAGGTATAAGTGAATGCAAGTATTTTAAGTTTATGGCATGTATAGGGACTTTATCTTTGGTTAATTATGTCATTGTTAATGCGGTCATGTGTGTTGGCCTATTATGGTTATGGTCCAATTTGTATATAGCCATGAATGATAGTTTATGCTGATTATGTGATTCTTCATGCGCAAAAACCAATGTCATGTGATGTGGTTTAAGTTGGCTAATGTGGTTATGAATGCATCTTATATGTTAATGTCTTTATGAACATGAAATTGGCATGAATTACATTGGAAAACATAATGCTATTGGAATGGTGGATGTGAGTATGTAAATGTCATGTTATTGCATGATTGTGGTTGGTTTGATTTCATTGATATGCTTAGTAATGTGACATGTGATGTTATATGAATGCTTACAAGAGAGGGTGGAAAAATGGCTTGGAAAATAACCTTGTATTTGTCTACACATGTAGACACACGGGCGTGTGTTTAGGCTGTGTGTGACACATGGTCTGCCCCACGGGCATCTGGCCATTTGTCCCTTGCACCTTAATTTTGAAAAACAGAATGTCCAGAAATGAGCACGCGGGTAGAGACATGGGCGTGTGTCTTAACCATGTGTGATACACGGCCTAGCACACAGGCATGTGACTTAGTCATGTGACCTTATTTGGTTGATGACATCATAGATAGAATGTCCATTATTTTGGACACGGCCTGAAGCACGGGCGTGTGATATGTCACACGGGGGTGTACATTCACCCACACGGGCGTGTGGACCTATTTCATGATGAAAATTTCTCTAAGTTTCGTAAATTTTTTCAAAGTTCTCGATGTAGCCCCGAATCACTCCTAATGTATGTTTTGGGCCTCGTAGGATCGTTTACGGGACGATAGGAATGTTTATGAAAAATTTAAATTTGAGTGGAAATTCATGACTCGTTTTTGTATAAATACTTGCGTATAAGTCTGGTAATACCTTGTACCCTATCTCGACATCGACTACGAGTGAGCGATGTTACAACCAATCTGAATCCTCAAACTGTCTCTCAATCTATCCTCAAAACGAACGCATTTCGCACTTTCAGACGCCACCATGCCTCAAGCATAGCGGCTCAACCTCAGAAACTCGGCCTCATACTCGGCCATAGATCTATCACATTATGTAAGATTCATGAACTCACACCTACGAGCATCCACATAGTTCGCTCCCACATACTTTCCCTGGAAGGCAGTCTTAAAGAAATCTCAGTTCAGACGATCCGATTGAGTACCCTCCTCAACCGATAACCACCATTGTTACGCCTCGTCGCGAAGCAAAGAGACTGCACCCTTAAGTTTCTGCTTAGGAGTACAATCAATATCGTTCATAATCCTCTCGGTGGCCTCCAACCAATACTCAGCTATAGTAGGGGCGACTCCAGTGACACCCCTAAATAGCTAAGCTCCATTAGGCTGGAGTCGTTCATTTACTAACCCACGGCCCGCAGATCCATAATAGGGTCTAGCTACCCTCTCCAACACCCTCACATGGCTTGGGACAGTGCGTCGTCCCCCACCGAACGACTTTGAGGCCCAGTTTTAGTAGCAGGAGAAACTAATGTCTCACTCGTGTCGAAGTTTGGCTTACTACCCAAAGAGAAATGCTCAACTCGAGCCCCCTACGACCTCTACCGTGTCTAAGTTTGGATGTAATAAGGCCTTATACTCCATTTTGACTTTAGACTTTGGGTTTTGTTGTTTCACCTGAGTAAATTTCTTTCGTTTAAACTTGGTTTTCAAAGTACTTAAAATTATAAAATGGGTTTTTTTTATTACTTAACAAGACTCAAGGATTTTGAGCTTTTGGGCCTTAAATTTTTAATTAGCAAAATTATTTGAATTGTGCCTTTGATGTGACACATTGGATTCAGGCCTAACTTCTAAGTCGAGTCTCGGGTGCTACATTTAGTGGTATCAGAGCCCGGTTGCAAAGCTCGGGCTGTGCAATAGGACTTAGATTTTGGGTTTTAAAAAAATGTTTTTACAAGATTCTTGAAGTGTGGTTCACCGAGCCTCGACGTCGAGCCAAGTAAGTTTTCTGTACTACATTTGTTTAAATTAGGGAACATCATAGATAATGGGCTACTTAAAAATAGGCTTTTAGAGATTAAAACCCGTAGAAAATGTAAGCCTGTAGTGGATTCTCGACCGCGTAATAACTTTAAAAAAAATGGTTACTCCCATAAGACATGTGTCCTAAACAAGACGAGCTATGTACTAATTACATAAAAATTTTAATTCAGAAATACGCAACGATGAGCGCTAGAAGAGGTGCAAGAGGCTGTAACAGAGGTTGTGGAAGTGCTAGGGCAGGGTCGTCCGAGTCAGGCCATATGCCCAACGTTAGAGTAAGGGAGGCTCCGGCTTCACCAGTAGTTGAAAGGGGAGCATATGAACGGGCTGTCGCTACGGAAGATGCCGTATCGTAATGTTAAGGATCTTAGAAAGGGTCGTTGGGCCCAATAATGGTACGGAGAGTTGTGGGTTAGTCGTGGAATGAGTCTGAGCTAATCAGGCAGAGATTTTCAAAGGAGTAATGGGGGTGGCCCCGAGTGTGGCGTAGTATTGGTTGGAAGCTACTGAAAGAATAATGGACGATCTGGATTGCACGGTTGAACAAAAGTTAAAAGGGGCGATACACTTACTTAGGGAGGAAGCCTATCAATGGTGGTTGACCGTAAAGGAGGGCAACCAACAAGAGCAGATGACTTGGGAGTTCTTCAAATTGGCATTATAGGGGAAATACATTGGAGTGGCCTATATGGATGCCCGAAGGAAGGAGTTTTTGAGTCTGACTCAAGGAGATAAGCTAGTAGCAGAGTACGAGGCTGAGTTTCTGCGCCTTAGTCGATATGCCAAGGGGATAGTCGCAACGGAGTACGAAAGATGCGTACGGTTTGAGGATGGACTAAGGGATAACCTTAGGGTACTTATAGCTCCACAGAGGGAGCTGGATTTTACGGTTTTGGTGGAGAAAGCAAAGATAGCAGAGGAGGTAAAGAGCACGGAGAGCTGCAACTGAGAGAAAGAGAATGGCAACAACAAGCGGAATATGAAACCAATGGCAGTCGGATAGAGGCCCATGAGGAGGGCCAGAGTGAATGGGCTGATTAAAGCTGTGGCCCCTGTTGCTGCCGCTAATAACATAATACCACTTTGTGCTGAGTGTGGGAGAAGGCATCCGAGTGAATGTTGGAGGAGGATGGGAGCATGTTTGGGCTGTGGATCTATGGAACATAGGATTAGGGAGTGCCCGAGAAGGCTAGATCAGGAGTGAGCCAATAGTAGGGGTAATTTCCAGCCACAGAGGGGTGGTCAACAACCCCCAAGGGGCCGTGGTCAAGCCAGAGGTGGCAATGGTGTAGGACGAGGACGCGGAGCATCGGGCAGAGCTGCAGGTCAGGCAGAGGCGAGACAACTAGCGTTGGTTTATGCTGCTCGCCGCAGAGAGGAAGGTGATGCACCAGATGTGATAACGGGTACATTTCTTATTTATGAGCTACCTTATATTGCGCTAATTGATATGGGGTCGACACATTTGTACATTGCATGTAATAAGACATAAACTGTAGGGGTTGAATTTGAAATCGTTGAGAATGAAATGACTATGTTAAGTCCTTTAGGGCAGTCAGTGAAAGTTAGTAAGGTGTTTAGGAATGTACCATTGGTATTTCAGGGAGTTATTTTCCTAGCGGACTTGATGGAATTGTCTTTTGGTGAGTTCGACCTCATCTTAGGCATAGATTGGTTGACGAGGCACCAAGCAACTCTCGATTGTGCCATAAAGCGAATGGTGTTAAGAATTGTGGAAGGTGGTGAAGTGGTAGTAATCGGGGAATGACGTAATTATTTGTCGAACGTGATTTCAGCTTTAAAGGTAGAAAGATTGGTGAGGAAAGGCTGTAAAGCTTATTTAGCTTATATCAGTGATTTGGAATCTGATAGTATTACTGTGTAGGATTTGAAAACAGTAAAAGAATTCCCTAATGTTCTTTCAAAGGAATTGCCGGGGTTACCTCCAGTAAAGACGTGGAGTTTGGAATAGAGTTGTTATCGGGGATGGCGCCAGTGTCCATCGCACCCTATAGGATGGCACCGAAGGAGCTGGTGGAGTTGAAGGCCCAGATTCAGCAGTTATTGGATCACAGATTTATTAGACCAAGTATGTCTCCATGGGGAGCACCGGTATTATTCGTGAAGAAGAAGGATGGGTCCATGAGGATGTGCATCGATTATAGGCAATTGAACAAGTTAACCATTAAGAATAAGTACCCCCTGCCTAGGATAGATCACCTTTTTAATCAACTTAATGGAGCCTCAGTTTTCTCGAAGATTGACTTGCGTTCAGGGTACCATCAACTGAGGGTTAAGGAAATAGATGTGTATAAGGCAACTTTCAGAACTCGTTATGGACATTATGAGTTTTTGGTGATGCCTTTTGGGCTAACTAACGCACTTGCTGCTTGTATGAATCTCATGAATCGGGTTTTTTAACCGTATCTAGACCAGTTCGTAGTAGTTTTCATAGATGACATCTTAGTATACTCGAGAACGGAGGGTCATCATGATACACACTTAAGGATTGTGTTACAGATTCTAAGGGAGAAGCAACTTTATGCTAAGTTTAGCAAGTGCAAGTTCTGGCTCAGGGAAGTCACTTTCTTAGGACATGTGGTCTCCGCTGAGGGAATTAGAGATGACCCTCAGAAGGTGGAAGCAGTATTGGATTGGAAACGACCTAAGACAGTGTCAGAAATTTGGAGCTTTCTAGGCCTGGTAGGGTACTATAGGGAGTTTGTTGAAGGGTTTTCCCTAATAGCAGCACCTTTGACCAAGTTACTACAAAAGGGGGTGTCGTTTGTGTGGACGGATAAACAGCAGAAAAGTTTTGAGAAGCTTAAGAAGGTTTTAACGGAGGCTCCTGTTCTAATTTAGCTGGAGCACGGGAAAGAGTTTACGATGTATAGGGATCCATCACACGTGGGCTTAGGCTGTGTTTTGATGCAGGAAGGGAAGGTGGTTGCGTATGTGCCACGCAAACTTAAGACTCATGAAAGAAATTACCCAACCCACGATTTGGAATTGGCGGCAGTGGTGTTCGCACTTATGATTTGGAGGCACTATTTGTATGGAGAGAAGTGCACCATCTACACGGATCACAAAAGTCTGAAGTACCTTTTAACTCAGTAGGAGTTGAACTTGAGGCAGTGGAGATAGATTGAGATGTCAAAGGATTATGATTGCACGATCGAATATCACCTGGGCAAGGAGAATGTGGTGGCTGATGCACTAAGCCGTAGGTCTATGTTGGACTTAAGGGCAATGTTTGCTCGGTTGAGTTTGTATGACGACGGGAGTTTGTTAGCCGAGTTGCAAGTAAAGGCACTGTGGGTTGGGCAGATTAAGGAGAAACAGTCATTGGATGAGACTTTGGATTCTCGATTCAAGCAAATTGAGAAGGGGGAAATGACGGTTTTTGGAATAAACAGTGATGGGTTGTTGTCTTTCCGTGGTAGAATTTGTGTGCCAAGAGACGAAGAGCTGAGGATGTCTATACTACGAGAAGCACATAGTAGTTCCTATGCTATGCACCCCAGAGGTAACAAGATGTACTGAGATTTATGACAGCTTTATTGGTGGCCGGGATTGAAATGCGAGGTTACAGAGTTTGTAAGCAAATGTTTGGTATGTCAACAAGTGAAAGCATAGCACCAATTGCCATCAGGATTACTTCAACTGATTAAGATTCCACTATGGAAGTGGGAGCAGGTTACTATGGGTTTCGTTAGTGGGCTACCCTTGACAATTGCTAAGAAGGACTCTGTGTGGGTTATTGTGGATTGGTTAAGTATGTCTGCCCATTTTATACAGGTCCGCACCGACTACTCATTACAACAATTGGCAAGGTTGTTATGTGTAACACCCCTTACACGTATTCAACACTGGAATAGGGTACGAGGCATTACCAAAACACATAAACTTGTAAACGTATTAAACTGAATCATAAAATTTCATCCAAATTATACAAAATGAACTGCTAAATATTAAAGGCCAACACTTTAGGCCAAACCAATTAGGACATATACAAATGACTAAGTCCCTATACATGCCATAAACTTAAGAGGTTTGTATTCACTTTTACCCCACGATGATAGCTTGATAGTGTGATTACATCTCCGACGATCTCCAACTCGAGTTAGCATACAACCCTATAAGATATGGGAAATGAAGGGAAGTAAGCTACAAAGCTTAGTAAGTAAGTATGTGAATAATAAGAAATGGATTTAACATGTTTACAAAATAACACAATCATATCTACATTCAAATTCACTATTTATTCAAGTTTAGAGCAAGTTGTCTATTCGAGTCACAGTCACTAAATTATTTATATCTCGAGCTACAGAACTCCAAATTAAAATCTGTTAATTTTCCTTAAAACAAAACTCAAATATCTTCTTACCATAAATTTTTAGAATTTTTGGTTTAGCCAATAAGTACAGTTTATTCTTTAAAGTATCCCCTTTTCTGTTGTTTAATAGTTTCAACCTTTCTTCACTAAATATTAATTATCTCATTGTACAGAACTCAAATGATGTTACCGCTTATTTGTCTTGAAAATAGACTCATTAAGAAATTCAAGGATATAAATTTTATCCCATTATTGTTTTTGTACAATTTTTAATGAATTTCCAAAGTTAGAACAGGGGATTCTGAAATCATTCTGACTCTATCTCACCAAAATTCAAATATCTTAGAATATAAAATTAGTTTCCTTACAACGTTTGTTTTATGCGAAAATAGACTCAATAAGATTTAATTACATATCTTATTCAAATTCTAATTCAACTTCCACAATTTTTGGTAATTTTTCAAAGACACATAACTACTACTTTCCAAAATTGTTTTATTTCTAAATTTCATTCTTTCATGTTTTCTATATAGTAACTTTCATTGTAACACTTATTCCGTATCAATCTTACCAAAGTTCGAGCACATTGCTCATAGGTTTACACACATATACCTACACTTATTCATAACATAATCTCAGTCATTTACACTTAGTCATTTCCCGTAGAACACATCAGAATATTAACGGATACATCAGAATATTGCACATAGTGCCACACTTGTAGCCAAAGCTACTTCACATCAGTTATCATACATAGGCTCGTTCTCGAGCTATTCACATTCGCGGGTCTGCTCACACAAGCTATCGGTCATACATAACTACTCAGTGCTGCTCACACAAACTGTCAGATATCCGCAACACATGCAGGATTACGCAGCCACTGGTAGAACTTATAAGACCAGCACCCGTTTCACATAATCACAATCTTGGGTCTGCTCACACAAGCTGTCGGTCAATACATAACTACTCAGTGCTGCTCACACAAGTTGTCGAGTATCCATAACACATGCCGGATAACTTAGCCACCGGTGGAACGTACGGACCAGCACCCGGTTCACTTATTTCACTTAGATTTCACATAGGTTTCTAGTGAACATGCCACTCGTATCCATTTTTATTCCTAAGGTTCAACCGGGAAATTTCTCACTTGTCGATATTTTGTCAATTACATCAAATATTCAGCTACAGTTCACACCATTTATCAAAATATGAAAACATAAGTAAAAACGATACACTATTTACATACAAACCTACCTCGAAAGCAAAATCGGTGAGAATGACTTAATCGTCAATTTCTCGTTCTAGTTCCAAACCTCGTTTTCCTTGATCTATAACAACATATTTCATTTATTTCTGCAAAATTACAATTTTACCTGTAACATCCTAGATTAGGGGTTATGCGTTCGTGCCTAATTCATGAGTTAGTAGGTTTTGGCAGTGTTGGAAGTGTATTAAGGGTTTTTAAAATTCTAGGATGGAAGAAAAAGCTTAGAAAAATTATTGGTTTCTAAGTAAAAAGGGGAGCTAGGTAAATGAGGCTTGAAAAGAAACTCCGTGTGAAGCATGACACAAGGAACCATGTGGTAAAATGGCATGTTTTATGAATTATGTATGAATGTGTTATGTGAATTCTACAAATATGGAAATGTAAGGAAATGTATGGAAATGTATGGAAATGTAAGGAAATGTAAGGAAATGTCTTGTCTTGGAAATGTAGGGAAATGTCCTGAAAATGTATGGAAATGTTAAGTTTAAAAGAGGAAAGTGAACATTTTTGGAAACCTAGAAATGCATGGAAATGAAAATGGGAAATGGAAATGAACATTTCTGGAAACTTGGAAATGTAAGAAAATGGCAAGTATACAGAGCCGATCGAAAATTTTAGGAAACTTAGAAATGACTTAGAAATGTCAAGTTTTAAAGTTTGAAATAGGAAATTAAGGCAAGGTGGCCTTAAAAGAAAAAGTTGGTGAAATTTGACACACAAACAAAGCTTGGAAAAGCGGCTCAAGATGTCACTTAGGGCCTATGGAAATGGCGCCATATGCAAGAGGAATGGGCCTGGGTTCGAGTCACTTGGGAAGCAAATAAGGGAGGTTTTATTTTGCTTCTAGAAGACTGAGGTGGACGACACATGCTTCTAGAAAGGAGGTGTTTTATTTTCATAAATATTCGATTAAAAAGGTGATAAATAGAAGATTTTTAAATTGGATTATTTTGAAGAGATAAATGTTGGATTAAACTCTTTTATTTATGATAATTAAAGGATAAAGTTATCAAAATAGAAGAGTGGTGGCCAAGTAAGGGACTCTAGCCTAGTAATTTGGCTATAAAAGGAAAAGAGAGGCCATTCAGCATTATTTACTCTTCCTTGATAACCTCTGCCGAATTTTCTCTGCAACCCCTATTCTTTTCTTCTTCATTCTTCTCCTCTCAATATTCCAAAAGCCGAAAGCTTGCTAAGATCAAGGCCATAGCCGAAGGTTGAAGTGAAGGTGCAATCGATTTCTTTAAATAAGGGTAAGATCCAAGTTTGGTTTCCATTCTTTTATACTTTAGACTTATCGAAATCTAGGGCTAATTCCATTAATGTTCATGGTTGCCAAAACCTTGAAGAGATCTTTCGGGATTTACTAAGTGTCGACTACAAGGAAGGAGAAGTTCTTTTCCGAAGGTACACCATAAAGTTGCGTGTTCCCTAGTTATTCGGTGAATTTTGGATTTAAGAATCTAAGGTAAGTCATATTTAACATTCGGCTAAGGGTTATTTGTTGTGAATAAATGTTAGAAATTGATCTAACATGTAGTTATAGGGATTTCACAGAGAGGATACAAGGATTTCGAGATTTGAGAGTTTCAAGGTAAGTTTTAAGTATACTAATCCTACTAGGATTTGGATTTATAGCCGAATGGCTCTTTACTAAGTACTAAATGATTGAATGTAGAGAATTAAGATCTAAGGCATTAGATCAAGCTTTTTTGGATTTGGATTGGAAACCTTAAGCGAATCAATTGTGGTACTCACACTAACTTTCAATATGTTATGGCAATAATTATGTTTTAATATATGAATGTGTATAAGAATGAGAATGTGGCTAAGTACCACAAATGTGGCAAAAGTACCAGTGCACGTATTCCTACTTTTGATAGGATTATGAATGCGTTATATTACGAAAAGTGACATAATGTGAATTTAAGTATGATATGAATGATATGTGATAATTGGGGCATTTGGGATATATGTGAAGGAGAAAGTGAAGGTGATGACTACGGTCTCACCAACGAAGGTGTCGACTTCCGGTCTCACCAACGAAATATGGTGGCTACGGTCCCATTAATTGAATATGGTAAACCGGTTACATCATTCGAATATAGTGTCTAAAGACACAACGTAAGTGGGCGATGAGCACGTCGATTGCGCAAATGATCGCTTCGATGGTGTGTAGCGGATGGAGGGTCGACTTAGTAGTCCCCACGGTGTACAAAAGTTGGTACGGGTGGTGTGTAGCGGATGGACAAATAGGCTTGGGTTTGGGTTGCATCATCCTTTATTTTGTATGAACATGAAATTGATATGACTTGTATGCTCGATTTGTTGAAAATTAGTATTTGTGTGCACATTGAGTCTGTGGACTCACCCGTTGGGGAATTATTTTTCAGGTGATGAGCGGTAATGGACCGGGTCGGCAGGAGCTAAAGGTGGCCATGCATCACATGAAGGATTTAATTAGAAAGTGGACTTTATTAAATTTTAGTACTTTAAATTTTATTTTGGGTTTGAATCCATAAGGCCCAGTTGGATTTTCTTTACTTCTGTTTATTTTTATCTGATTATAATACAACTTATTTATTTCTTTTACAATAATAAACCCTAAAATTATTTTGTCACCTTATTTGAGTTGGATTTTCAAAATTTATTAAATGGGTTCCAATTTAAGCCCAACCCAAAATGAATTTTTCTTAATTACACAAATTTTCTCTAAGTTATTCAGGACATTGAAAACCGGTTTACTTAAGGAACATACCAGATCCGGTTCAGGCTCGTGGGCCGGGTGTGGGGTGTTTCATTACCTCTAAACTTTTACATATTTACACTTTTGCCCCAATACTCGAAAATTAAACTTCAGCCCTTATTCTTATGTTTTATAACACGCTGATCATTTTTTTCCTTCTATGGTAACATCAAATTCTTACTCTAACATACACTTTTGAACATTAGGTATTTTTACCGATTATGTCGTTTTACTCGTTTTCACTTAAAATCACTTAGTAAAAGTTGTTTAACATAATTTCAAGCTTCATATTCTACCATAAAACATCAAAATAAACACTTTTCACCTATGGGTAATATTCCAAAGATCAACCCTAGCATGAATTATTGGTAGCCTAAGCTAAATCGAACTGCCGGGACTCCAAAACCGTAAATAACTTGAAAAATGGGGTTAGAACGAACTCACCATGAACTTGGAAAGTTGAGAAAACCCTAGCCATGTCTTCTATTGGTAAATTTCGTCCATATGGAGAAGATGGACAAATTTGGCATTTTAATTTTGTTTTTAATTCATTTAATTTACAAAAGGACCAAAATGCCCTTACAAAAAATGTAACACCCCCAAACCCGGCCCATACGGTTCGACCAGATCTGGTATGCTACGGGTTTAAAGTTTAAAAACTTCGCTTTGAAAGGATTTGAAATCTCGGTTGATTTGTAGAAGTATTCGTTAAATAAGTGTTATTTAAAGAAAACCTTTGTAATATTTTTATTCCTTCTATACAAATTACCTGTTTGAAAATCCCATTTTTATTTCTTTAAAACATAAGTCTTTGATCATGAAAAAAAACATAAACATTAACATATATCAACTTATATCCTAAGTTATGAAGGCCTTATTACATCCAATAATTCCAAAATTAAAACTTAAAATAAACGGAAAGTGTAAAAACAAATAACTTGATGGCCCCTCGAGTCCGTCTCGGCTCCCATGTCCACGATCTACTGCTCACCTGAAAGAGTAAAGAAAAATGAAAGGGTGAGTCACCAAGAATCAATGTGTAAATCCCAAAACACAATGACCTGAGGCCCACAAACACATTATGAGCCCTGGCCCATACATAAAGGCAACAATCATAATCACATGATAAATAATAAATGATGAATAGCCCAATCCAACCTAGATTTCCATCCTCTACACACCAACCCGTACTAACCATCACACCTCGGGGATTTCTACAATCAACCCTCCATCCGCTACACACCATAACGACAACCGTAATGCCGATTCCTATTAATCAGGAATCATTAAACGTGGCATTGCCACCGATCAATATGTGACCTAACATTAGATTTTGTGGTTTAACCACCAATCACCAAGTGACCTATCATGCACTTCCCCTTCATTATCATAATCCCATCCCATGCATACACATGAAAATTTGAATACATCATACCATCTTTAAGAAAACATGCTTTCATATATACATATCGATACACATAGATATTTCTATGATCACGTACCTGACATCCTTTGCCTAACCCTTTTAGGGTTTTAGTCGACTGTCTACACAGCCTCTTTCCCGGTTTTTAGCCCATAACACATATATATTACAGTTAACTAGTGTGTTAGAGATCTACACACCTGATTACCGTTAGAAGGAGACCCTCTAAGTCGACACTATCTGTAGCCAACACCACCGTTATCTGCCTAAGGTGTTGTTCAGAAGCTGGTCCATAACCCGGTGGCCAATCTCGAATCGCTGACACTGTGCGTTTCTTGAACTTAGGGATTGGGTATACAGACCCAATCCTCTCCTTTGCCTGATCCATATTTGATTTCATCAAAAGTCATTATCAGAACTACTATAACGAAATAGAGTTGTTAAACCATAACATATGGTTAAGATCTCAAATGTGATAGCGAATCTAACAGAAATCTAAAGAAAACCCCCTTACCTTAAAGTCCCGAAATTAGAGACTAGGATTTTTGGCTTTTAGATCTAAACGATCAGGTTTCCTTCAAATCCCAGAATGCCGCCTAAAACGCATAAAAAAAGAAGAAGAGAGAAGCTATTAGCCTCAATCGACAGCCTTAACAAACCAAGTGGCCATTCGGCCTTGTCTCCTAAAAATCGAAAGAGATCTTAAGGAATAGTAAGTGTCGACACTTACCTTAATAGAGAAAATCCGGCTATTCCTAGAAGATATCGGCTTTTTGCGAAAATCAGGAAGTGAAGATGATTCAAAAAAGTCCTATGGTGATTCGGCTTTTAATGAAGAAATCGGCAGGAAGAAGAAAAAAGAATTTTGGCAGACTACAAGTAGGTTCGGCTTTAGTAAAGATCAAAAGAAAATAATGTAGAGAAAGGATTATGAGGTTTCGGCTTTTAGAAGAAATTAAAAGGGAAGGTTGCAGAGAATGGCTGAGGGTTTCGGCATAGAGAATGAAGAAAAGAATATGGTTCAAATGCTGGAATTGAAGAGATACTACCTTATTTATAGAGAATTTTGACACTTACTTATCAAATCCCGGAAGTGCCCTTCCTGATAACTAAAAATTAAACAAATAATAGGGAAAATTTGGCACCCCCTATGGCAAATAGAGACCGATTTCTTCCCCCCTCTTAGAGTCAAATTTTGGCCTCCACCTAGCCTTGCAGATAACTTATTGATTCTTTCCTTATCCTCATCTGACTACTCATCCACAGTGTCATGGATAACACTACCTCTTCCTTCCTTTATCAGTACATTATCCACCTTATTATCACATTAAATAAATTCCTAAATTTAAGCATCACTACCGAACTCCACTACTGCTCTTATAAATGCCAAAAATATTTAAAATAAAAGGTACCAGGCGACTCAAACCTTGGACCTTCAATTGACGCCAACTTCCTTCCCTCTTAGTGGCTCCATTTTGCCACTGGGCCACAAGCCCATTTGTGTTTTAAAACACAGCTAATATCTTTTATGCCCTAATTTAACAAGCTTTCCACTAAAGTGTTCAAACAAGAAATTTAACTACAGCCTCGACCCAAACCTGAGCCCATTCTGAACCCCTTACACATTCTAATTGACATATTAAACGTAGCACACACATCAACTGCAAAGGCCCATTGATTTAGGATGTTACAAAAAAAAAATCTTATCTAACATATACCATATCCATTTTTGTCCAACAATTTAACCAATGGGCTAATTACCATTTAAGAACCTCTACTTTAAAATTTCATAGCAATTTGACACCTCTAACTTCTAGAACTCAAGTTTTGCACTTTTTACAATTGAGTCCTTTTGACTAAATTGAGTGGCCAAAAGTCAAAATTTTTGAATGAAATTTTCACAAAATTGTTCCATGAAATTGTAGACCATAAAAATATAATAAAAAACAAAATTTTCTTACATCAGATTTGTGGTCCCGGAACGACTGTTCCGACTAAGTCCTAATTCGGGATGTTACATTTCTCCCCCTTTTTAGGATTTTCGTCCTCGAAAATCTTACTAGAAGAGTGGTTTAGTATCTTTCTCTTAATTTCCAACTGAACTTAAAACTAGGGCTTCGGTTAATAATACCTTCAATCACTTTAACTTTGTTAGTATACCAAGACCATTCAAACTTTCACAAACGTGATAACTTTTCCAATCAGAACAACTTTAACTTATAATAACATCATCCGATTAGAATAATCCAATAGGTATATCTCTGTATTATGCTTTCTAGAATATAATATCCGTATATATCAAACAAAACCATAATCAGTAGAAACATAATAATAATCTCACATAAATTTTTACCATCAATTTCATTCCAACATATTTAAATAAAATTCCGAAGAGATAAAGAAATACCAATCATAAACCGACCAGACCAACAGGGCATTCGTCTAACATCATAGTTAGCTTCTCACAACATAGAAACTCCATCAAAAACTGAACAATCACACACATATCTCTGAGGATAAAAGAATATATAGAATAGAAAAGATCATCATATTCATTTCAACTCGAACTGTCACACACAGAGACATCTTTACTACTCAAATATCATTTCTTTGACTAGTTCTGTCATCATGAACCCCGTATTATTCCACTCACTAACAAAAATCAATTCGGGAAAAATTTCAGCAAACACATACTTTAGACATCATATATGAATAATTCGATTAGCCGAGACTAACTTCTCCTTTATCCGTGACATTGCATAATCTGTATAATCTTTAAAACATTCTGATATCCTTCCAAAATTGTTTCCAGTTTCCAAACTATTCTTATCTCTATATGCATTGCTAAGTATTTCACCACTAAACTCTTTAGTTTCACATTTATGGACTTATTCCACATGGTTCTCGTGAATTTTCGTTATAAAACAACACTGGTAAGGGGGTGAGGTCGTAAAACTTCTGACTTAACTCTCATAAATACATACATATGACTTTGTATTCATCACCAACATCATATAATTACAATTACATAATTCACTTCAAGCTAATTAACATACATAGTCATGCTACACGAACTTTTTCGATTATCTTATTCAAACAAGTGTACATAAACACACATTCTGTCAATTTGAGGAAATTTACTTATTGTACTCACTTAATCAAATATGTTGGATACATAACATCATATGCATGCCAAACAAACATGGATGGGCTTATCACCATATAAACTTCATTTCATTCTACTTTTCACATTTCTCAACTTGTGGTTATCTCATTTCATACATTAACACATATGTATCCTGAACTTATATTCATAGCTTTCCAAATTTTGCCACATCATAAGCACATCTCAATCATTTCAATATCATTATCAACATCATCGAAAAATAGCTCGGTTGGAAGTCATCTCTGTCTTAACAAAACAATTTCGTCAGAGTCGGGAGATATCACACTATCACGAGTAGTAATATGGCATGTATAACTAGACTCACATACACTATGTTAGTCTGAGAATCGACTAAACCATAGCTCTGATACCACTAAATGTAACACCCCTTACCCATATTCAACACCGAAATAGGGTACGAGGCATTACCAAAACACATAAGCTTGTAAACGTATTAAACTGAATCATAAAATTTCATCCAAATTATACAAAATGAACTGCTAAATATTAAAGGCCAACACTTTAGGCCAAACCAATTAGGACATATACAAATGACTAAGTCCCTATACATGCCATAAACTTAAGAGGTTTGTATTCACTTTTACCCCACGATGATAGCTTGATAGTGTGATTACATCTCCGACGATCTCCAACTCGAGTTAGCATACAACCCTATAAGATATGGGAAACGAAGGGAAGTAAGCTACAAAGCTTAGTAAGTAAGTATTTAAATAATAAGAAATGGATTTAACATGTTTACAAAATAACACAATCATATCTACATTCAAATTTAATATTTATTCAAGTTTGGAGCAAGCTGTCTATTCGAGTCACAGTCACTAAATTATTTATATCTCGAGCTACAGAACTCCAAATTAAGATCCGTTAATTTTCCCTAAAACAAAACTAAAATATATTCTTACCATAAAATTTTTAGAATTTTTGGTTTAGCCAATAAGTACAGTTTATTCTTTAAAGTATCCCCTTTTATGTTGTTTAACAGTTTCGACCTTTCTTCACTATAAATTAATTATCTCATTGTACAGAACTAAAATGGTGTTACCGCTTCTTTTTCTTGAAAATAGACTCATTAAGAAATTCAAAGATATAAATTTTATCCCATTTTTGTTTTTGTACAAGTTTTAAAAAATTTCAAAAGTCAAAATAGGGGATTCCGAAATCATTCTAACTCTATCTCACCAAAATTCAAATATCTCAGAATATAAAATTAGTTTACTTACACCGTTTCTTTTATGAGAAAATAGACTCAATAAGGTTTAAGTCCATATCTTATTCAAATTCTAATTCAATTTCCACCATTTTTTGGTAATTTTTCAAAGACACATAACTGCTGCTGTCTAAAACTGTTTTATTTCTAAAATTCATTCTTTCATGTTTTCTATATAGTAACTTTCATTGGAACACTTATTTCGTATCAATCTTATCAAAGTTCGAGCACATTGCTCATAAGTTTACGCACATATACATACACTTATTCATCACATAATCACAGTCATTTACACTAAGTCATTTCCCATTGAACACATCGGAATATGAACGGATACATCGGAATATTGCACATAGTGCCACACTTGTAGCCAAAGCTACTTCACATCAGTTATCATAAATAGGCTCGTTCTCGAGCTATTCACATTCGCAGGTCTGCTCAGACAGGCTGTCGGTCACACGTAACTACTCAGTGCTGCTCACACAAGCTGTCTGGTATCTTCAACACATGCAGGATTACCCAGCCACTGGTAGAACTTATAAGACTAGCACCCGCTTTACATAATCAAAATCTCGGGTCTGCTCACACAAGCTGTCGGTCAATACGTAACTACAAAGTGTTAATCACACAAGCTGTCGAGTATCTATAACACATGCCGGATAACTCAGCCACCGGTAGAACATACGGACCAGCACCCGGATCACTTATTTCACTTAGATTTCACATAGGTTTCTAGTGAACATGTCACTCGTATCCATTTTTATTCCTAAGGTTCATCCAGGAAATTTCTCACTTGTCGATATTTTTTCAATTACATCAAATATTCAGACACAGTTCATACCATTTATCAAAATATGAAAACTTAAGTAAAAATGATGCACTATTTACATACAAACTTACCTCGAAAGCAAAATCGATGAAAATGACTTATTCGTCAATTTCTCGTTCTAGTTCCAAACCTCGTTTTCCTTGATCTATTACAACATATTTCACTTATTTAATTAATGTACTATTCAAAATAGTCCTTAACTCATTTTTTGTAAAATTACAATTTTGCCCCTAAACTTTTACATATTTACACTTTTGCCCCAATACTCGAAAATTAAACTTCAGCCCTTATTCTTATGTTTTATAACATGCTGACCATTTTTTTCCTTCTATGGCAACATCAAATTCTTACTCTAACATACACTTTTGAACATTAAGTATTTTTACCGATTATGTCGTTTTACTCGTTTTCATTTAAAATCGCTTAGTAAAAGTTCTTTAACATAATTTCAAGCTTCATATTCTACAATAAAACATCAAAATAAACACTTTTCACCTATGGGTAAATTTCCAAAGATGAACCCTAGCATGAATTATTGGTAGCATAAGCTAAATCGAACTGCTAGGACTCCAAAACCGTAAATAACTTGAAAAACGGGGTTAGAACGAACTTACCATGAGCTTGAAAAGTTGAGAAAACCCTAGCCATGTCTTCTCTTGGTAAATTTCGTCCATATGGAGAAGATGGACAAATTTGGCATTTTAATTTTGTTTTTAATTCATTTAATTTACAAAAGGACCAAAATGCCCTTACAAAAAAATATCTTATCTAACATATACCATGTCCATTTTTGTCCAACAATTTAACCAATGGGATAATTACCATTTTAGAACCTATACTTTAAAATTTGATAGCAATTTGACACCTCTAATCTCTAGAACTCAAGTTTTGCACTTTTTGCAATTTAGTCCTTTTGACTAAATTGAGTGGCCAAACGTTAAAATTTTTGAACAAAATTTTCACGAAATATTTCTGTGAAATTGTAGACCATAAAAATATAATAAAAAATAAATTTTCTTACGTAAGATTTGTGGTCCCGAAACCACTATTCCGACTAAGCCCTAATTCGGGATGTTACAGTATGTGGCAGAGATTGTGAGGTTGCATGGAGTTTCGATCTCTATTATATCTGATAGAGACCCTCGTTTTACGTCTCCCTTTTGGAAGAAGTTGCATGAAGCACTAGGTACGAGGTTGGATTTCAGTACAGCATTTCACCCTTAGACTGATGGTCAGTCGGAAAGGGTAATTCAAGTATTGGAGGGTATGCTGAGAGGGTGTGATTGAGTTTCAAGGAAGTTGGGAGGACTACTTGCCGTTAGCTGAATTTGCGTATAACAATAGTTATCAGGGAAGTATTGGAATGGCACCATGTGAAGCACTGTATGGACGAAGATGTCGTACTCCAACTTGTTGGACTGAGTTGGGTGAGCGACGAGTTTTGGGTCCGGAGTTGGTAGCAGACACCGAAGATAAGGTAAATTGACTCGGGATCAGTTGAAGGAGGTGGCGAATAGGCAGAAGTCGTATGCTAACCTCAAACAAAGAGAGATCGAATATGCGGTGGGGGACATGGTTTTTCTCAACGTTTCCCCTTGGAAAAAGGTGTTAAGGTTTGGTCGGAAGGGCAAGTTAAGCCCAAGGTTCATTCGGCCTTATCGGGTGTTGAAGCGAATTGGGCCAGTTGCCTATTAGCTGGAATTGCCTTCTAAATTGAGCCAAATACACAATGTGTTCCATGTGTCAAAGCTAAGACATTATCACTTAGACCCTTCTCACATCGTGTCAATCGAGGAGATTAAGGTTAGATTAGACCTAACCTTTGAGGAGAAGCCAGTTCAGATAATTGATCAAGATGTCAAGGTACTAAGAAGGAAGTCTATTCCTTTAGTCAAAGTGCTTTAGTGTAACCATAATGCCGGGGAGGCTACTTGGGAACCTGAGGAGACAATGCTACGACAATACCCTCACTTGTTTCAATCAGGTAAATTTTGAGGCCGAAATTTTTTTTAAGAGGGGTAGAGTTGTAACGCCCTAAAAATCTCGAAACCCTAATTTCTATGCACTGAAGTTAGTATGTATGTGTAGCACTTACGATATTAATTTTAAGGTATCATAAGGATTATTTGAAGCCTTAGAGATAGGGAAGACCTTGGGGGAAAATTTATTTTTCTTGCATTAGTGGACACTAGTCTTAGGCATTAGGCCTCTTAAGCAGATTAAGAGAAAAATAGGACATAAATGGGCTTGTGGTCCAATGGCAAGTGGCGTCACTTAGGGAGCTATATGGTGGCGTGTGTATCAGTTAAGGAGGTCCAAGGTTTGAGGCCTAAGAGGGGTGAATTAAGGAGTTTTATTTTTGCACCTGGAAAAAAGGTGGTGGCGTTGGAGGGGACTCTGGAAGGGAGTGTTCAGGAGAGAAATTTAAGGTAAAGATGAGGGAGAAAAGATAGGGATTGGGGGTGGATGTATTGGTGCCGATTTGGACTCTGGGGGAAAGGAAGTTTTGGCTAGGGGCTATATATAAAGGTACCGAATTAGGTTCCTAGGGTAATGCAAAAATTTTATTTTTTTTTTTCCTCTAGCCGAATTCTTCACTTGTGAGCTGCCCAAACACCCTTTTTCTCTCTAAGTGTTTAAAAGCCGAATCCTCCATACTCTCTATTCTCAAATTCCCATTTTGGTTCACCTTTGGTTCTAGTCGAATCACCTCTTCTCTTCCTCTTCCTATTGGTGCCGAATTGTCCCTGTCACCATACTAGTCTCAAAAGCTTTCAGCTTCCTGGGCCGATTTCTCCTTGGGTAAGTACTTAGCCAATTTTTCCTTTAGTATGTTCAGTAAAAGCCGAAGGGCTATCTAACTTCTCATCGTCGTTAACCTGGTATTAATAACGGTAGGGTTCAGAGATTGCAAGCGTGGTAAGGATCGTTAGCAAAGTGGTAAGTGTACTCGTCTCAGTTATGGATTAATGGATGGCCAAATGTAGGTATTGCTTATAAGGGTGACTTATGTGAAAAATGAGTCACTCGATTTTGAAGATATATGTTTGGGTGCAGATCTAGGGATTTTTGCGAATAGTAGCTAAGGAAGGGCTACTAGAACGTGTGGCACACGATAAGCTTACGGTGAGGTTTCAGTTTTTGATAAAGTGTGTATTAAGCCAAGATTAATCATTAACTGGTGACTATTGTAGGTTCGTGATTAAGGGGTTTATAGCACGCGTTGTAACCAGGTGTGTACAAACACTACACACACATACCGGCAAAGCGGGAAAGCCGAAAGGCCAAAAGTGGCTAAATGGGCCCGGTGGGCCCTAAGGCTAAGTTTGATGAAATGGATTAATCTGATTATATGAGTTGGGCTAGGCATGCATGTTACATGATCTGGATTTGATTTGGGCCTAGTGGGCAAAATGAATGTGTTGTGGCCATTATGGGTTATATGAACATGAAATGGGTTGATGGGCTTTATGGTGATGTAGACTAGTATGCTAGGGTTTTATAGACTTTAGGCTTAGTACTGAACAACTCTTAAACCACATAAGACTTTCTAATAATTAAACATGTCTGTGGACAAGTTGTTAGGTTAGAGTGTGGTAACGGGCATGTGCATGTCTAGGATTGGATCTAGGGAGAGCTTGGTACTTAAGCGGCCCTAGCAGCCCACCTCCTCTTCTCTAGAATCCTACCTGGTGCATAGTGTCTGTTCACTTTAGCAGCAAGGACTTGTTAATGGGCCAACGTTCATAACTAAAACCCGAGAGGGACAAAATACCCTAGATTTGTAAAATTACTAAAATACCCCTGATTTAAAAATTACCCAATACCCCTAGATATGTAAAATCACTAAAATAGCCTCGAATTGGGAAATTACTAGAATACCCTTATTTTGCAGAATTGCCAAAACATCCCTGATTTAAAAATTTTCCAAAGTACCTCCGTTTTGCAAAATTACCTAAATCCCCTGTAGAGTAGATTTACGGAAATATCCTTGGGTTGTGAAATGACGACAATACCTCTATATGATGAGTATGAGTTTTGTGGAGTTTACTCATGTGCATGTTGCATTCATATGATATTCTGATTAGGATGCATATGGGTGGGAATTATGGCACGGAGGAAGATTTCAGGATCGCATGGTCGCTTGATGACCATGGATCCACCGATGGCTTTAAGCCCCTTTAAATGATTAGCAGCTTTGCTGCAACGTTGAGTAGTGCCGCGTGAGTGCTACCTTTGGTGTGTAGAGGATGGGTGGGTCGATTTAGAAATCCCCATAGGTGTGTAGGGTTGGAAGGGAAATGGTGTGTAGCGGATGGATTTTTGGGGAGGGTTTTGCATTGCCTTGTTTTGCATATGATATGATATGATATGAGGTCATTTTGGGCCAGGGCCCAAGACCACTGATTTTGATAGGGCTCAGGCCAATGTGATAATTATATGTTGAATTGAATGCCAAGGGTTGTGCACACTGAGTTTCAAAACTCACACCCTTTATTTAATGTTTTAGGTGATCCTCTGTAAATGGCTCGACGTGGGAGAGGACTGGGAGATGGCCGCACTACAAGATGTTTAAATTTTTATTTATTTATTTCAAAAGACATAGTTTTAATTGCTTATTTTCGTTGGATGTAATAAGGCCTTGTACTCCATTTTGACTTTAGACTTTGGGTTTTGTTGTTTAAACTGGTTACTTAATTATTAAATCTGAGTAAATTTCTTTCGTTTAAACTTGGTTTCTGAAGTACTTAAAATTATAAAATGGTTTTTTTTTTTTGTTACTTACCAAGACTCAAGGATTTTGGGCTTTTGGGCCTTAAATTTTTAATTAACAAAATCGTTTGAATTGTGCCTTTGATGTGACACGCCAGATTCAGGCCTAACTTCTAGGCCCGGTCTGGGGTGTTACAATAATCATGTTAATATGCAACCTCATGCACATCCTACTCCTTGGACTATCTATGACTAGGCTAAGCCCACTCTAATAGGGGCTAAATTGAGTATCTTCATACAGATTGTTAATGCAAAAAATTTTGAGATTAAGCTGAACACAATTTAGATAGGCAATAGTATTTTCAGTTTGATGGGTTGTGAGATGAAGATCCAAATGCTCATTTAGCTAACTTTATAGAGATCTGCGACACATTTAAGATTAATGGCATTATTGATGAGGCCATATGCTTGCGGTTGTTCCCATTCTCTTTGGCGACCAAGGCAAAATAGTGGTTGAATTCACTTCCATGGGGTTCTATCACTATTTGGGCTCAGATGACTGAGAAGTTTTTGTTGAAATATTTTTCAACGACTAAAACAACTAAGTTGAGGATTGACATCTCTTATTTTGTTCAATTTGACATTAAAACGCTTTATGATACATGAGAGAGATTTAAGGATTTGTTGAAAAGGTGTCCTCATCATGGACTACCTTTAAGGCTCCAAGCTCAAACATTTTACAATGGTTTGAACCCCTCGACTAGATAGATGGTTGATGTAGCAACTGACGGAACATCTAAAAAAAAACACCTGAGGCAGCCTAAGAGTTTATTGAGGAGATGACACTGAACAATTTTCAGTGGCAAATTACAAGAGTAAAACCTGCCAAACAGTTCGAGTTTTTTATATTGATGCAATTTCTATGTTGGCAAGTCATGTTAAAGCTCTTACTAAGAAAATTGATAGTTTGAGTTTGGCTAAACAGGTGAATCCGGTAATGCAAAGCAATGCAACTGGAGCGGGGCTGATTAATCCAAAATGTTTACCCTTCAAGTATAACATGGACCATGAGCAAGTCGATTTTATGGGTAATAATTCTAAACCTTAGAATAACCCTTACAGTAACAATTATATTTCTTGGGGTGGTCAAGGAAATCAAAGGTCACAACCCCCTTCGAGTTTTCAACAACCTTATCAATAAGAAAAAAAAGTTGAATCTGGAAGATATGTTGACCAAATTTATTTTAGCATCAGAAGCTAGATTCCAGAACACTAGGATAGCTTTGAGGAATCAACATGCATCTATTCAGGGCCTCGAGAATCAAATTAGTCAGCTTGCAAAATTGGTTTCAGAGAGATGACAAGGAAGTTTAACTAGTAACACTAAAACCAACCCAAAAGAGAAAGTTTATGCAATCACTGTTTGAAGCTGAAAGGGTTAGTCGAGCTTGAAAAGAAGCTAAAACCAAAAGATGTTCAAAAAAATGATGCAGTTGATGAAAGTAAGAAAGAGCATAAGCTGGTGGTCAGAAAATACAAACCAAAAATTCCATATCTGTCAAAAGTGAAGAAAGACCTCATGAACGAATAATATGGTAAATTTCTTGAACATTTTAAAAAAAATTTACATATTAACTTACTTTTTGTTAAAACTCTTTCATAGATGCTGATGTATACAAAATTTTTAAAGGAGATGTTAACAAATAAAAGGAAGTTAGATGAAATGTTTACCGTGGAGCTCAACGAGGAGTGCTCAGTCATTCTCTAGAACAAACCACCCACCAAGCTTAAAGATCTAGGGAGTTTTACTATTCCTTGTTTTATTGGTAGCTTAAATGTAGAAAAAGCTTTGGCTAATTTGGGCGCTAGTATAAATCTAATGCCTTATAAAATGTTCAAACAATTTGGTTTCAAGGAACCAAAACCCACTAGGATGAGTATTAAATTAGCTGATAGATCAATTAAGTATCATCGGGGTATTATTTAAGATGTACTTGTTAAAGTAGATATATTATATTCCCTGTTGATTTTGTTATATTAGACATGGATGAGGATATTAAAGTACCCATGATCTTAGGTCGACCCTTTTTAGCCACTACTAGTGAAACACCCCAAACCCGGCCCACAAGCCCCGACCGGATCTGGCATGCTCCTTTAGTTAAATTCGTTTTGTTATCTTGAAAAAAAATATGATGATTTTGAAGAAAAATGGATTTGAAGTGTGTTCTTGTTGAAAATCGTGTTGTGATTTAAGTTTGTATCTCATTAAAATGTTATCTTTATGATTTTAATAAATTTTATAAGTCAAAAGAAAACCCAATTTGGAACTTATTATTAAGTTGGAAACCTTAGGTGTTTAGGTGTCAACACAGTTTAAGTTGTTTATCGAAAATATTTAATCATTTAGTTGAAGTTAGTCGTAGCAGAATAAAAATTTGAAACGTATAAATAAAATAGCTAACGATGGCCTTATTACAAAAACATAACCCAAAATAAATCCCGAAATAAATAAATAAAACATAGTAAGTTCAATTAAAAGAAAACCGAAATACTGAGTTGAGCATGGCCACCACCTAGTCCTCGCTGACCCGGTCCAACTCGCTATGTGTCACCTGAAAAAGATATCCCACGAGGGGTGAGTCAACAGACTCAATGTGTAATAGTACACTAAAAGCCCAACCGATCATAGCCTTAACGATAACATTTTGGCAACGCCCATTTTAATCACATTTAGCCATAAGCCCATAACATAGCAAATCAAATAACGACAGATTAAATCACATGTACATATAAAATGAAATGCATCCCGAGCCCACCTAGATATCCATCCACTACACACCACCTGTACCTGCCAATCACACCGTGGGGATTACTAAATCGACCCTCCATCCGCTACACACCATCGAAGGCAGTCGCTACAGTCAACTGCACATCGCCCTTATAATCATGGCATAGCCACCAGATAATTGTGACAAAGTCACTGGAATCATAATATGTGAAAAAAGTCACCGGATACATAATATGTGACAAAAGTCACCGAATACAGAATATCTGACATAAGTCACCGGATAATGTGGTAAAAACCACCGGAACACTTCCCCTTTACCAATATCACCCATATGCCCATGCAATAAACATATTATTCAGATATCATGCCATATACCCCAAAGTCATAACGAAATCATACACATTTCTTATCCATGCTTATAGCATTATTAACGAAGTATTAGGGGGTTAACGTACCTGAATAACATGCACCACTGATTGGTACCCGCAACCATTATCATTACCTCTGCCATTCAGACCACGACCCCTCGACGGTTGCTGTCCACCTCTGCCAGCCTGACCATAACCCTGACCTGTTGGCCGGTTCCTATCTGTATCCATCGGACAATCGTTAATCATATGATCCTTGGACCCGCACTTAAAACATCCCCTTGTCTTTTTCCAACATTCTCCCGGATGCATTTTTCCACACTGAACACAAGCACGGTATTGTCCTCCCACAACAGCCTGCTGGCCTCGCGGCCCATCAACTCTAGGTCTCTTTTGAAATTTCCCGGATGACCCTGAAGACCTATAATTTCTCTTATTCCTATTCTGACCTCTGTATCGGTTCTGTCTTTCAGTCCGCTTAACTTCTTCAGCTATCCGAGCCTTATCCAGTAAGACTACAAAGTCTCTCTCTTGATGCGGAGCAATCAGCACTCGCAGCTCATCCCTCAAACCATCCTCATATCTGACACACCGCTCATAATTAGTAGCTACTATCCCTCTGGCATATCGGCTTAACCGCAAAAACTCCGCTTCATACTCAGCTACCGACTTACTTTCTTGCACTAGATTCAGAAACGCCTTCCTCTGCGAGTCTATATAACTAGCTCCGACGTATTTCCCCTCAAACTTGACCTTAAAATAATCCCAATCCACTTGATTTGTAGGGGTACCCTCTTTGACAGTGAGCCACCACTGGTAGGCCTCATCACTGGCAAGCAAACAAAGACCTTTCATCTTTTTCTCAAAGACTGCAGTCCAAATCATCCATGATCCTTTCGACTGCCTCTAACCAATACTCCGCTACATTCAGAGCTACGCCCGATACTCCCCTAAAAACCTCAGCTCTATTTGACCTAAGTCTCTTAGCTACTGACTTTTGAGCCCCATTACCCATACTAGCTCCAGCTACTCGCTCTAAAACTCGCAGCATAACCTGTGATACTGCGTCATCCCTCCTGTTTGCTCTTGAAATTCCGCCCCTACAGCCGGTGGCGGTGCCTCATTTTCGGAACCCTGACTAGACCCAACTGGTTCCGACACAGTCATCCTACCTCTATCGCGCCCACGGCGACCACGTCCCCTAGAACTCATGTCTACTTTGCGTCTTATCTGTTTTTATGAAAATTTTATGCATTAGAGTCTTCTCACTTCTTGTTTAAAGAAACTTTTATGCAATAGAGTTTTAATCAGTGGTTTTTCCGTAGGAGTACACATATACCTAGGGTCCGTGTCTCTAAAGTATAGTTTCCTTAAATCTATCAGCTAAAGTATCCCACATCAGCATACACAATTCAATTAAAAGAACTTACCTGGCAGACCTGGGCCGAGAACTCGGGTGCCATGCTTCCATAAGACCATTTTAACCCAAAAATTTTATAAAACCCATTTTAGCTCAATTTTCAAAATGTTGTGGGCTTCAAAACCCAAGGCTGAGTGTTTAAAACTGGGCTCTGATACCAAGTTGAAACACTCCAAACCCGGCCCACAAGCCCTGACCAGATTTGGCATGCTCCTTGAGTTAAACTCGTTTTGTTATCTTGAAAAAAAATATGATGATTTTGAAGAAAAATGGATTTGAAGTGTGTTCTTGTTGAAAACCGTGTTGTGATTTAAGTTTGTATTTCATTAAAACATTATCTTTATGATTTTAGAAAATTTTATAAGTCAAAAGAAAACCCAATTTGGAACTTAATATTAAGTTGGAAACCTTAGGTGTTTAGGTGTCAAAACAGTTTAAGTTGTTTATCGAACATATTTAATCATTTAGTTGAAGTTGCTCGTAGCAGAATAAAAATTTGAAACGTATAAATAAAACAGCTAATGATGGCCTTATTACAAAAACATAACCCAAAATAAATCCCGTAATAAATAAAGAAAACTTAGTAAGTTCAATTAAAAGAAAACCGAAATACTAAGTTGAGCATGGCCACCACCTAGTCCCCGCTGACCCGGTGCAACTCGCTATGTGTCACCTGAAAAAGATATCCTATGAGGGGTGAGTCAACAGACTTAATGTCTAACAGTACACTAAAAGTCCAACCGATCATAGCCTTAACGATAACATTTTGGCAAAGCCCATTTTAATCACATTTAGCCATAAGCCCATAACATAGCAAATCAAATAACGACAGATTAAATCACATGTACATATAGAATGAAATGCATCCCGAGCCCACCTAGATATCCATCTGCTACACACCACCTGTACCTGCCAATCACACCGTGGGGATTACTAAATCGACCCTCTATCCGCTACACACCATCGAAGGCAGTCGCTGCAGTCAACTGCACATCGTCCTTATAATCGTGGCATAGCCACCAGATAATTGTGACAAAGTTACCGGAATCCTAATAGGTGACAAAAGTCACCGGATACATAATATGTGACAAAAGTCACCGAATACAAAATATGTGACATAAGTCACCGGATAATGTGGTAAAAACCACCGGAACACTTCCCCTTTATCAGTATCACCCATATGCCCATGCAATAAACATATTATTCAGATATCATGCCATATACCCCAAAGTCATAACGAAATCATACACATTTCTTATCCATGCTTATAGCATTATTAACGAAGTATTAGGGGGTTAACGTACCTGAATACCATGCACCACTGAATGGTACCCGCAACCATTATCATACATATTTCTTTATTAACATATGCTAACATTAATACTAACAATCTATCGGAAATTTAGTGTAGGGCTACACACCTGATAACCGTAAGTACGATACTATCAATACTGACACTCTCGCTAGCAGGGATAACAGTGAATTGCTTATCCCTTTCTGACGCTGGCCCACACCCCGGTGGCCAATCATGAACAGCAAAAACCGAATGTTTCTTGAACTTAGGGGTAGGAACTCCCCCTTTCACTCCTCCACTGGTATTCGCATCTATTGAGGCACAGTTAATCAGAAAACTCGGTTAACTGACATACGAGATCTTAATTGTATAACATCTACAACTTAAACACCCTTACTGAAAAGATCTGAATCCCGAGACTCCTTTTATACCACTATTGATCTGCCCTTAAAAGACCATAGTCAGATTCGGCCAACCTTAATAGACAATATGGCCTTTGGCCGAATATTAAGACCCCCTTACCTTGATTGTCTAGATCCTAAAAATGTCACTTGTCCTTGGAGATGTCGAAATCCCTACATGGCCTATGTTAGATTCGATTCTAACATTTAATGAACCAAAATAAATGGCCTTCGGCCTAATATCACACTTCACTTACCTTGAATATTCAAATCCCGAATGATCACTTCTCCAATCATTAGCTACAAGAATCCCGAAAGACCATTTTCATAGTTCGGCCAAAAGAATAAAAGGGATTAGTTTCCTTAGTGTCGACTTAATTAAAGGTATAGAAAAGAAGATCAAATGACAAAGAGTTCCTTACCCCATTATTAGAATCGATTGAATAGCTTGCATCAAATGATCAACCTTACCCCCCTTTGACTACTGAAAGATTCGGCCACAGGAGAAAAGGTGATTCGGCTTTGGTATCCAAAGGGAGATTCGGCCTTAACAAATAAGAAGAAAAGAGATGAAGTTTAAAGAGATTTGGCAATGGTGGTGTTTTGGGTTGAAGAGGTTGCGGCAATGGTGAACTTTGAGAGAGAGAGGTTCAACCTAAGAAAAATAAAAAGAAAAGAAGAGAAGAGAAGATGGTAGATTCGGCTTACCCTTAAACAAGTAAAAAAAAAAAAGAAAAGGCAAATGACCCTAATGGTTTATGGATGGTTCGGCCAAAGTCTAACAAGAGAGGAAAAAGAGTGAATTTTTGGTGTGGTTTGATTAAGAAAGAAAAAGGTGAAAGTTTAGGAGGGAATGAAGTTGGAAATCAGCACTAGAAAGTGACCAAAATGGTACTTGATGACCTTAAGCATTTCGGAACCTTACCCCCCTTGCATGACCAAATGTACCTCATCTCACTCCCCTCTCCTGAGTTTGGCTATCACTCAAACTCTAGCTCCCCCTTGCTTTTCTCCTATTTTTCCTCTTCTTTACTCATTCAAAATAATTTGAATGAGTCAACACTTATCTCCTCCCTTTAGCCAAATTTTTTAAAAGAATATGACCAAGTCTCATCCTCATCCACTTGAAGTCCTTGTGCCGTCCACCACTACTCCTCTTTGTCGCAAAATGCAAGCCCAAAATGCTGCTTATGCCGCTCGAACATAAGCCCCCTTTCACTGTTTGTGGCGTCACCTTCCAAGGCCCTAAGTGGCGCCTCCTTTGCCACTTTGCCAACTGAATTCTTGTGTCTAAAGCCCCATAAAATTTTTCTTAAGGCCTATCTTGCTTAGCTCCCCTTTAAGACTTAAAATCTAATATTTTTTCTAAGGCATTCTCCTACATTCTAAAGTTCCCGGAACCCCCAGAACATATTCAAACCACACATAGGTATGCTACCACATACATTTAAGTTAAAGTGCATAACCCCTAAATCCCGGATATTATAGCTAGAATTGTTATTAATGTGGGTAATGGGTAGCTTATGCTAAGGGTAGGTGGGAAGAGGTTACTCTTGAAGCATGTGATATTGCGAAAGTTTCTAGTGAGCGAGATGATACTATTTACTCTTTTAATGTTAGTTATCATGCAGCTCAATGTTCTTTGTAGGAAATCACTCATGAATACGTATTAAAACGATATCTATTCAAGGTGATAGAAATCAAGGGACAAGTAAAGAGATAATGGTGCAGCTCGATGAATTAGATGAAATGTGAACAAATGCTAATGAGAACTGGAGAACGTTAAAAAAAATAACAAAGCAGTGTCATATTGTGCATTTAAAGAGGAGCAACCAAATGAAAGTTGGAGACAAAGTGTTGTTGGACAATTTAGATCCACGAATGTTCCCTACAAAGCTTAAGTTAATATAGTTGAACCCATTAGTGGTACTAAAGGTATTCCCATATGGAACCATTGAGGTAACACACCTTGATTACAACACAGTCAAGGTAAATAGTCATCGTCTCAAACTTTATTTTGATGGTGATATTGATAACGAGGGAGAGGATCTCTAGCTTAAAAATCTGACTTAACTGTGAGCTTGAAAAGAGAAGTCGAACTTAAACTCTAAATAAGAACCTCAGAGAGATACACGGCCTAGCCACACGGTCATGTGGCCCACATGGTCTGACTCATGGCCATGTTCCATTTTTTCTTTTAAATTTTCTTCTTCTTTCGTTTCCTTCCTACCCCAACCAAACACTACCCTCCTCTAGCCATCATCCGTCCTTCTTCGTCGCTGTTAGCACCGACCACCATATTAGTTTTATTTTTTTTCTTTTACTTTTACCTTTATTTGTTTTTACTTTTATTTTTTTGACTTATATGTTTTATTTTATTTTATTATTACTATTATTATTTTGTCGGTTGTGTTCCTATTTTTTATCTCTTTATCTTATTTTATTTTTGTCTATCTTTTTATTAGTGTTCTCGTAAACATGTACTTTATTTAGAATCTCCTACGATTCCAAATTTCACTATTCCGATGAATTCATCTAAATTCAAGGTAGTTTTAATTCTCTCCTTCCCTTATGATGTTTTGCTTATTTTGTTTATATATGTTTGTACATTGAAGGCAATGTACATCTTAAGTGTGGGGAGGATTTTAGATGCTTATGCGATATAGTCCCTGAATTGTTGTTTGTGTTTGGAGTTTTTAGTGATTTTGTTTTGGAATAATTTGTGAATTTTTGTACATTATTTTATTTATACTTAAATACACGAGAGACTCAAGCATGATAAGTTGTTTTTTTAGAAATTATTATTTTAGGTTGTCCCCTTGAACTGAAGAATTATCTTGAAATTTTAAATTTGCAAGTTTAACATCAAAACTATATTTTTTTGTGACCTTTTGAGCCTATAAAGTATATATTTTTTCATGTTAATTTTGTTTTTGGTTATGAGTATGTCAACTTGATTTGTTATTCTAGACCTTGCTTCAGTTATACATGTCGAGACGATATTATTAATTTGATATACTGAGATGATAGAGGCATCTAGGGTTTAACTCGCCTAACCTTTACATAGCTTATTTATTGAATTAACCCCTAGTAAAACTCATTGATCCTAACACATTTTTTCTAACCCGTTAATGTTAACCCATAACTCACATTAATGTTTTAAACCATTTTTCTTATTAACTACCTGTTTGTCGAGATTTGATTTGGTTAGTTGTTTGACTACATTTCATCATTTGCATTGCTGAATTTTACTTTACTCTAGAAGAAAGAAAAAAAAAAAAGAAAGAAAAATGTTTTTGATTAAGCTTGAATTGTTAGTTTCATATTCAGTTGAAAAGCTCGTTTTCATCCTTTATTTCTCGTTGATATGAATTCTTTTAATTCATCAATTGATTTTTTCTAGTTTGGTAACTTATCAACTCGACTCTCGATTGTAACCAACTTTTATGACATTTTCTATACCTTTAACCAAAGCTTCGTTACAACCTTGTAAATACCTTTTATTGGTCTGTCATCTCATTTAATGGTGGAGATTTGATTTTAAAGCAAGCCAATTGTAATAGCTTTTTTTGTTCAACTGTTGAGTCCACATTACTTGAACCTTAAACAATTTTGAGTGCTTTGAGTGAACCCTAGTGAGGGTGTTAATTCTTGTTGAGTTTGAATTTCAAGTAATTATTGAGATAGGAGAGATGCATAATGTTTTTATGCTTTTAGAATCTCTGCTTGGATTGCTTGTGTTCTTTAGTGTTAATTTAGTTTGAATTTACAATGCATGATTACCTGTAGATTATCCTAAGACATTACCAATGAAAAAAATAAATTTAGGGAAGTTAACTTGAATGTGAGTTGAGAATTCTGCTTGAGGACAAGAAAACACTTAAGTGTGGGGATATTTGATAAGTGCTAAAAGAAACATGTTTTAATCTCATTCTTAATGTGTTTTTGGGTGATTTTTTGATGTTAATTATGAACTTTATGCTTCTAAACCTTTAAATCCATGTTTTTATACTTAATAAAGCACTTGGATCAAAACAAGCGAAAACTAGACAATCAGAGCAAGCTACAAGAGCCACACAGCCTGATCCATTCCACACAGCCTGGATACACGGATGTGTGACCCACATGGGATTCCACATGACCATGTGGTAGCTTGTGTCAAATTCATAGATTTGCACTATGAACTGTGAAAAACCACAATTTATAGGTTTTTCAGGCATTCTAAGATGTATATATGAGAAAAATAAGAAGTGAGCGAGTCGTCATAGAATGCTCAAGAAAACAACTCGGAAAAGACCATTACAGTTGATTCTGAAATAGATTTCCATCAAGATTGAAGATTCTCATTTGATTTCTTAGGAGATTGTCATGAATTTCTTTGTTTCTTTTGGTTATATTATATCTTAGATGTTTCTATTTGCAAGCATGAACTAATTTTCTAAATACCTAGAGAGGAACCCTATGATGGATTTTGTCATTTGATTTTTATTTTATGCAATAAATACTAAGTTTATTGTTCTAATTATGTGCTTAATTCTTTGTTTAATATTTCTGAATTATTAATCCATGTTTGATGTGCTTAAATCAGAGGTTGAATAGACCTTGTTTAGGAGTAGATCTTGCGTAATTGAGTGGAGTTGCACGCAATCCTAGAAATAAGATTACATAAATCTACCGGATTAGATTCAAATCTAATAGGGGAATCCATAACACGAGTTAATGTGATAATAAAAGTTTTAATTAGAAAGAAATTTTAATTAATCAATCTAAAGTCAATTGCTCTTATGCTCGAAAGAGATATTAGCATAATTTAGGGATTTCTACGAATCAAGATACTAAATAACGAAATTACGTAATTTAGATTGAGAGTGACATATTAAATCTATGCGAATTCTTTCCTGGGTATCATTTCGCTTCTTGGTTATTACTCAATTATTGTTGTGATTTGTTCTTTGTCGTGTTCATTAGTTAATTTCATTTTTTAATCAATCACTCAAATTATTTGGTTAAATAATAGAAAGAATGTAATTATTCGGTTAGTACCTTTAGTCTTCGTGGGAATGATATATTTGCTCACCATAGCTATACTATTAATTGATTAGTGCACATGCCTTAGTGAAATTTTTAGATAGTTCACGATGCATCAATTAGCTTATTGAAGTTCAATGAGTGCTCAAACATATTACAAGTAAACACATCAGTTAGGTTAAGTAAGGCATACAATAATGGTTCACATATTATTACAACTAAATTGTAACTCACATGACATAACCAATCTTACAAAATAAGCATTTCGTATAAAATAGGCAGATCACATAAAATATCAATTCGCATTAGGTAACTGTTCATATCTCATCATGACTCAGATATTTTAGTCTGTCGTCTTAGATTTCCCGACAACGGTGACCTACCACCCTAGATTGTCCAGCAATGATGGTTTATCGAATCAAATATGTCATCTTGAGTTGCTCAAAAATGATGACCTACCACCTCAGATTGCCTAGAAATGACAGTTTATCGAAACAAATCTATCATCCCGGGTTGCCAGACAATGATGGTTCGCAAACTAATATGGCATACATGCAATATATATTACATGCATAAACACAATTTGTATATCAAACTAGTATAGGCTCGCATATCATTTTAACATAGGTTTGCAAAACATATAACAGGTTTGCATATTGCACATAATCACATACTATAGGTTTGCACAACACATACAGTCACATAGAATATCACCTATGGGCTCATATGTTAATATACAAGGTTCGCATAATATGTATCTTAAGTTGGCATATCATTCTTAGCAACGTTTGTATTTCATACTTAAGGGTTTGCACTTGAGTAAGGTTCATACATGAGGTTTAGATTCACACATGGTAAAAGTGTTTGCACTTAGGTATAGGTTTGTATAATGGAATGATTTCGCATACACTATGGTTTACATAAGGTACGACTGGCACACATTATTTGGGGTTCACCCATGCGCTTAGATTCGCGTCTTACAAGGTTCCGACAATACACTATAAGCTCGCACATTAGCTAGCTTGTACAAGAGTAGCTCCCACAAGGAAGCTCGCACAAGGTAGTTCACATAAGGTAGCTCACACAAAGTAGCCCATTTAATGTAAAATGTCGTTCACCTATTGTAAAGTAGGGTTTGCAGATCAAATATGGGTGATCACATCAAATATACAGGCACACACAATTTAAAAGAAGGGTTCACATACCAACACACTATTGGTTCGCATATTATTTGAACAAGGATTCACATGTTTTACCTTAGCCTGCGTACTAGGGTTTAAATGTAGTATACTAGACCACTCACCTTAGTTGTCACATCTCGAAAATTGGGTTAGAAGAATTTGGGTTCGTGGACTAAGAGTTGTCATTATGACTTTTAGTTAAAATTTTGTAAAATTATGAAAAGATATTTTCTGACTAAATGGTTAAGAGGTACTTAAAGACCTAAGTCTGATTCCCTTGAAAATTATTAAATTTTAGTATTTTGCTCCCATATGAGCAAATTTTAGTCTGACTCAAATACTACTCTATCTCAGTATTAATTTGAAAATTTAGCAATTATCTTTAGTTTATATGTTGACTTATCAGCTTTTGAAAATTAATTTGTGTATATTTTATTTTATTTTTATTTTTTTTTGTTTTCTCAATCTTTTCCCCTTTTCTTTCTCTATTTTTTTATTCTTTTTCTTTTTTTTTTCTCTTCCTTTGCTTTTCTTTCATTCTTTTTTCCTTTCTTCTATTTTTCTTTCTTGATTTTTTTACATTTTGCTTCCAATTTTTAGCAACCTTGCTGTCAATTTTTAGCACCATAATCTCTCCACTCTTGCTTCCTATACCCTTATCTAGCCGTACAAAACAACCACCATTGCTGCCCTTGTTTCAAGTATTGTCGCCCCTAAAAGCACCGTTAGTGGTTGCTATTTTTTTTCACCTTTGCCACCCATTCTTGCTTTCATTTTTCCTCATGGTTACCTTATTGAAACAACCACTCATCTTTCCATTTAAGTGTGCGCTCAATTTTGTTCAAAACGTAAACTCAAATCTAGGAATCGGAGTGCGCAAGTGCTATTTTTTTTTCTAGCATCATTTTAGTTTGACTATTTTTTTTTTCTAATTTGGAAAATTTCTTCCAATAGCCATAGTGGTTAACCTTTTCTGATTTGAGTGTTACTTTTATGTTAAGTATCGATCTAAACGCTCCGGATCAGCATTGACTTACGAGGTTGCTTTAATTTCTATTCGAAGCTGAAGTAAAAGTATGTAAGTAGTGGATTTTAAAAAAATTGGATCTGATTCTTCAGTTTAATTCTTCTAATTCGCCAAACTTATATGGCGGATTAAGGACCAATTTTAATTTATTTATTTTGGTCATCTCGTGTAAAGGTTAAATCGACCCAGTCTAGACTTAAGATCTAGGAGTTGCAGATTAAGCAATAGTGCACTAGTTTAGCATTAATCAGTTGTAGGTTCTAAACCTTGCGTGTGTTTGTATAATGATCTATAATTGTATTTAATTGCTAAAATTTTGTGCAGGGACGAATGTTCAGTGAAATTGGTAGATTGGCCGATTGAGGTAAGTAAATTAACTGAGTGGTGTGCTTATTAAATATGTTTTAGGAAGTGAATTTTTGCATGACTTGAAATATGACGGTTGTGATATTGAGTAATGTTTCTTTGTAAGCATGACATTAATTGAAATTGAATAGATCAAAGCATTAAAGTATGTCATTGTTATTGATATATGAAAATTAAGATAAGCATGAATTGTTTCATTGAAAAGTATGCCATATTGCATTGCATGAGGTTGGTTTTTGTGGATGACGAAGGAGTTTCGAGGAGTATTGGCGGTATACCCAAAATCATTGGTTAGTTAGTATACTGCATTGGAGTATTAAGGAGATTGGCAGCTTGTCTGTAGTTGATATTGGCAATTTATCTGCAACTTCAATTGGTAGTTTTAACTGCAAGATTGATACTGGTGAATCAACCACAATAAGCTTCGGCTCCAATTGTTTGGTGTTCGGATGACAAGTTCTGCGGAACTGTAACACCCCAACCCTGGCCTCGACGTTATGACTAGATCTAGAGATGTTACCATAAATTTGATTGAAAATCTAGGATTGAAAATGTAACACCTCTAACCTGTATCCATCGCCGGAACAGGGTTATGGAGCATTACCAGAGTGTACAGTTTAATTACAGTTAATTCATGTCATTTACTATTCATTTCTGAAAATCAATTAAAATCAATCATAATGTTCCTCATATAGGTCCTTGAGGCCCAATATACATATTAGAATCGAGTTGGGACTAAATCGGGATCACAAAAAATTTATCGCAAAATCTCAAAATTTTTCTTACGCGCATGGGACACACGCCCGTGTGGCCAGGTTGTGTGGCTCACACGGCCAATGACACGCCCATGTCTTAGGCCGTGTGAGCATTCGATGTGAGGCACATGATCGTGTCCCAGCCCTGTCCCTACCCATGTATCTCTCTGACTTGGGTCACATGGCCAGCCACATGCCCATGTGCTAGGCCGTGTGGACAATTTAATTTTCGAAAATTAAGTGCAGGGATTACACGGCCAAGACACACGTCCATGTGCTGGGCTGTATGTCTTACACAGCTAAGACATACGCCCGTGTCTCTGTCTGTGTGCTCAATTATGAGCATTCTGTTTCTCTAATTTTAAGATGCAAGGGACACATGACCAAACCACACGCCCATATGCACGACCGTGTGTCACACTCGGTCAAGACACATGCCCGTGTGTCTGCCCGTGTGGACAGAATAAGGCCATTTTCCAAGCCTTATTTCTCACCCTTTTTACCTTGCACCTACACCAACACTTCAATATATTCACCAACCAATTCAAGGCATATAAATCAATCTAATGATCAAGTGTTATACATGAGACATTTACTCATGCTTTCAAATATCATCTTACCCAAGTGTGATTATATCTAAGATACTAATCCATACATACTCACATACCAAGCATAATATAACTTCATGCATAAATATATTAAATATGTTATCAATAGCCATTCCAATGGCTACATACAACCAAAACTTTTACATACCCTCACTTGACACCATTAGCCTATACATGCCATTTTATCAAAGTAAGTTTCCTATTTATACCAAAAGGAGCTGGAGGATAGTGTGATGATGCTGCGACCGATTCCAACCTTTACAAGCTTCTGAGCACTATAGAATAGAGAAAAGAAAATTGAGTAAGCATTTCAAATTCTTAGTAAGTTCGTACAATAGGAATTTAACTTACCATATATTTACATTTAAGATAAGCATACAAAAATGCATCTAAGCAATTTAGCTAATAGCCTAAAATACACAACTTCACCAATCATGGTAATTAAGTAATTCACCTAATACCAAGAACATGGATGAGCTCATCATTTAATGACTTTCATATATATATGCTTTTCGTATCATTATTCCATATTACATGTACATTTCCATGGGAAATTATTTCAAGTTCAGTTTAGCCATGTCAAAACTATATCCATTGAATTTATTTGAAATATCGATGGATACGCTCATGTAGTACACTTGAAGTGTACAAAATTGAAATCTGTGAATTCATATCCAGGGGTACCCAAATAGGGCACATAAGCAGGAAGCACTTTCTCGAGCCATGTAACAGGATACTCATGTGAGCCATGTATTAGGAAGCTTATCCTGGCTAAATAGAAACTGAAAGAGTTTAGAAAGGAAGCTCATTGAGCTTAACAGGTAACTCCGAAGAGCTATTAATAGGGAGCTCCAGATAGCATAACAGGGAGTTCAAGTGAGCCATATCAGGAAGCTCATAAGAGCCTATATTAGGATGCTTATGAAGAGTTGCGTTTGTGTCTGCAATAAATACTAGATCACAACTGATTGAATCGTGTAACAGGATGCTTACAAAGAGCTGCGGTAGTGCACAACACATGCAGAATCACTACTGATCCAGATGCTTGCAGGAACTATATAAGAGGATGCTCGAGAGGCTTATAACAGGATTGCTCATCTGAGCTATATTTTGTCTGCAACATATGTAGGACTGCATTCAATACGGGAAATTATGTATCCATTGAATTTCATTATTCAAACGGAACTTATCATTTTCTGAACATTAATGGGCATGTGATTATTTCATACATTTATAACATTTATATAATTTAAGCAAACACATACCACATTCGATTCAAGTATAAAAAAATAAACACAAATAAGTTACATGAACTTACCTCAATACTTGTTCGTATACAGAAATCTACTAATCCGACACTTTTCTTTTCCTTGATCTAACTTCGTATTTGAGTTTTCTAGATCTATATAAATGAATTTAGCATCAATTTAATTCACTTTATACTCAATTGAATTCAATTCACATATTAGGCAAAATTATCATTTTGCCTTATACTTTTCATAAATGACAATTTTGTTCATAAGCTCGGAAAATGAAATTCATGCAATTTAATCCTTATTTCAAGCCTAACTAAATTTTACATGTTACAATAATAGCCCATGAATTTCACAAAAATCAACAAAATTTCGTGGCTTTTACCATTTTCCAATTTAGTCCCTAAATCATAATTTCATATAAATTCTCTTTGTAAAAGTTGTTTATCTATGAACAACCTTTCATTTTCTACCATAAATTTCAAAATTTCAGCATTTACATCCATGGAAAAATTTCTATACTTTGATATCTTTACAAATTAATCCCCAAAATAGATAGATTAAGCTATTCCGATCTCAGAAATATAAAAATTACTAAAAACGGGACAAGATTACTTACCCAATTTAGCCAAGAAAGTTTACTTTCTCTTTCCTAGGGTTTCCAAGTATTTTTGGGGAAGAAGATGATAATAATAATATGATATTTCTATTTAATTATTATATCATCCTTTATTTTTCCTACTTTTCAATTTAGTCCTTTTCTTTTTCTAATTTTCCATGGATGATTCACCAAAAATATCTAGTAACTTTTCTTGATGGTCTAATTACCATATAAGGACCTCAAATTTTAAATTCCATAGCTATTTGATACTTATAGCTACTAGAACTCAACTTTTGCATTTTATGCAATTTGGTCCTTCCCACAATTAAACATGAAATCGTTAAAATTTTCTTAATGAAATTTTCATACGTCATTTCTATCATAATGCAATTCATGTAATAATATTAAAATAAACTTTCTTTCTGACTCAGATTTATGGTCTCGAAACCATTGTTCCAATTTAACTGAAAATGGACAATTACAACTCTCCCCCCTTAAAGAATTTTTGTCCTCGAAAATCTTACCAGTAAAAAGGTTCAGGTATTGCTTTCTCATGGTATCCTCCAGTTCCCAGGTAGCTTCTTCAATCCCATGTTTTTTCCAAAGAACTTTTACTAATGCTACCTTGTAACACCTCAAACCAGGCCTAGAAGTTATGGCCGAATCTGGCGGTGTCACATTGGAGTGTTTTTTTGGAAACCCTTTTTTTCCTTGTTGAAAAAAACTCGTTCGGAGGTTGAAGCCTCTTCATAGAACTCATATTACTTGTTTGTTGCGGAAGCTTAAAAATTGTTGCGCAAACATAGTGTTTTGAAAATTGTTATCGTTTTGGGAAAACCGCGTTCTACTTCTAACATGTATAAATCATACTGATAAAAACCTCAATTTAAAAACCATAATATTGGAAAGGCCTTATCACAAATATAAAAAAAAATCCAGACAAAAACTAATAGTAAATAAAATCCAAGTAAATGAAAACAGGAGCAGTACTGTGGCCACCTCCAAGTCCCTCGCAGCTCCAACTCCACTAAGTCTAGGGATTACCTGTACAATTAGACAGAAGGGTGAGTCTGTGAAAACTCAATGTGTAATCCCTTATAATACAAACAGCCAGATATACGGCATGCAGAAACAGACTGGGCCTGAGCCCATCACAGACACAGTATAAGGTGGGTCTTAGCCCATAACAGAACTAGGTGGACCTAAGCCCATTATAGAATCAGTATCAGATGTTGATATGCAGACAGAAATCCAGCCCAATCCAACCGGTTCACCATGTAAGGCCAACCCAGCCAACACACCAAGCTTAGCACTGGTTGCGGCACTAAGTCAACAGAAAGACGCAGTGCCGTAGACAGAACGGCTAGGCGCCGTAGACAGAACGGCTAAAAGCCATAAATGTCGCAGCATCGCTGCCGGTTAACAAAATGGCTAAAAGCCATAAATATCGTAGCATCGCTGCCGGTTAACAGAATGGCTAAAACCCATAAATATCGGAGAAAGGCTAAAAGCCTTGTACAGAAAGGCAATGGGCCGTACACTTCATCCGTAACATTGTCCCAACCCCATGCAATATGTTGTGTATGTCATGCTCAATCATTACAGGTGTATGCAGAATGACCATACTCAGTAACAGTCATTTAACATATATTACAAGCATATCAGTCACACGACCACAGTCAAGTCAGTTAATACACAGTCATACGATCACAGTCAAGTCATGGCACCAAATCAGTCATTTAAAACACAGTCATACGATCACAATCAAGTTGTGGCACAAAATTAGTCATTTACCCTTAGGGGCAAAATAGTCATTTTATCCTATAAGGGTATTTCGGTAACTTCATAACCTAAAGGTATTTCGGTAATTTCCAAAACAGAGGGTATTTCGGTAATTTCATAAACAGGGGGTATTTTGGTAATTTTGCAAATAGGGGGTATTTTGGTAATTTCACAAATAGGTGGTATTTTGGTAATTTTGCAAACCAGGGATATTTTGGTATTTTTGCAAATCGAGGATATTTTAGTAATTTTGCAAATCGAGGATATTTTAGTAACTTTGTAAACTAATGTATACTAAATAGAGATAACAATGCAAATGGGCCTAGGGCCCATTCTCGGCCCAAATAGGTCTACACGCTTGTGTGGCCCATTTAGCCCAAATCTAGTCACAGATATGAGATTCACATAGTCCAGTCCAATATTTACTACACAATCATACAACTTATCCGATTGGGCCCAGGGGCCCATTGGACCCAAATGGCCCGCATCGTGGCCCAAATAGCCTAAACACACAAGAAAACTCATGATGGCCTCAACTATGGCGTCGAAGCTCCCATACGTGCGCTCGCACGCTCATGTGGCTACCATCGCCGTGTGACTGGCATTTCGGCATTTGCCGCTCTACAGCTAGAGTAGTGCGAGATACACACCTGATAAGAATCTGGAGTTAATTCGCGCTCCAACACTTCCTATGCCCAAACACCAACCAAGGTATGCTTACTCTTCTCATAGATCGCTCTATTTAAAGCCAGCTTCTCGCCTACTTTCATGCTAGCTTCCCGATGTGGGATCCCTCCGTCAATCCTCCAAAACCGTCCCAAATTAGCAAAATTGTCACATTTCGCATGCAAGGGGTTTCAAACTCAGGCTCCCCTGTAACTTAATCCATGCCGCTAGCCATCTGACCAACTAGCTCATTGTGACTTAAAACATGCGCAAATATTTATAAAGCCTATGTGCCAATGTCCAAATTCTTTTAAGAGCAAAATTTAAAAATTCTGCAAGGGCCAAGACTTGAACCCAGGCTCCCTTACAACCTTAATGACACCACAACCACTAGGCCACATGCTTCCTTGCGTCATGATTTCCCCAACAATATTCTTAAAGCCTAGTCACTTACATCTAGGGTTTTATTCACCTAAACCAAATATTTTCCTAAAGCCCAGTTTTGAACCCAATATCTAATGAAAGTCCCTTTACCTTCCAAAACCACTCACCTAATAGGTTTAACTTGCATTAGTGCCGTTCTTTTATTCTCAAAAATTTTAAACGCTACCATGCCCAAGGCCTAATAGGCCCAATTCTACTAGGCCCAAATTCAGGGTGTTACAATTCTACCCCCTTAAAAAAATTCCATCCCTGAAATTTCCAGCTAATAGGGTAGTCGTTTAACACTACCCCACTACGCTACTGCTACGCACTCTGATCCCAACGTCTTTAACACACATCCAAAACATCTACATATCCTAGCAGATAGGTTACAATTTCTATATCTAGAACATCACATCCAATGTTTCCAAACACACACAGAATGAATACCAAAAATATAGTTCAATAACTAAAGAAACCACTGTATTTCGAACTCACTGTATTTAAATTTCTAAACAGATAAAAGTATTTAGAAAACTTATGGATTTGGTGCCAGAGACTTAGTGTACCACACTTTCAGAAAATGATCAATACAACATTTTAGAACTTTAAATATTTTCAAGCTTTTTTGAAACCCATTCTACAGTCGAGTTTTGCAACTTGGCTCTAATACCACTAAATGTAACACCCCAATCACAGCCTAGAAGTTATGGCTGGATCTGGCGGTGTCACATTGGAGTTCTTTTTGGAAACCCTTTTTTTTCCTTGTTGAAAAAAAAAACTTGTTTGGAGGTTGAAGCCTCTTCGTAGAACTCATATTACTTGTTTGTTGCAGAAGCTTAAAAATCGTTGCGCAAACATAGTGTTTTGAAAACAATTATCGTTTTGGGAAAACTGTGTTCTACTTCTAACATGTATAAATCATATTGATTAAAACCTCAGATTGAAAACCGTAAAATTGGAGAGGCCTTATTACAAATATAAAAAAAATCTAGACAACAACTAATAGTAAATAAAAGCCAAGTAAACGAAAACAGGAGAAGTACTGTGGCCAACTCCGAGTCCTTCGCAGCTCCAAATCCACTAAGTCTGGGGATTACCTATACAGTTAGACAGAAGGGTGAGTCTGTGAATAACTCAGTGTGTAATCCCTTATAATACAAACAACCAGATATATGGTATGCAGAAATAGACTGGGCCGGAGCACATCAAAGACACAGTATCAGGTAGGTCTTAGCTCATAACAGAACCTGGTGGACCTAAGCCCGTTACAAAATCAGTATCAGATGTAGATATGCAGACAGAAATCCAGCCTAATCCAACCAATTCACCATGTGGGGATAAAATCGACCGACCCAGCCAACAAACCAAGCTTAGCACCGGTTGTGGCACTAAGTCAACAGAACGGCTTGACGCCGTAGACAGAATGGCTAAAAGCCATAAATATCGTAGCATCGCTGCCGGTTAACAGAACGGCTAAAAGCCATAAATACCACAGCATCGCTGCTGGTTAACAGAATAGGTAAAAGCCATAAATATCGCATAAAGTCTGAAAGCCTTGTACAGAACGGCAATAGGTTGTACACTTCCTCCGTAAGTTTATCCCAACCCCATGCAATGTGTCGTGTATGTCATGCTCAATCATTATAGGTGTATGCAGAGTGACCATACTCAGTAATAGTCATTTAACATATATTACAAGCATACCAGTCACACAACCATAGTCAAGTCAGTTAAAACACAGTCATACGATCACAATCAAGTCATGGCACAAAATCAGTTAATTAAAACACAGTCATACGATCACAGTCAAGTCATGGCACAAAATCAATCATTTACCCTCAGGGGCAAAATAGTCATTTTACCCTATAACAATATCTCGGTAATTTCGCAACCTAGGGGTATTTCGGTAATTTCCCAAACTGAGGGTATTTTGGTAATTTCATAAACTAGGGGTATTTTGTTAATTTTGCAAATCGATGGTATTTTGGTAATTTTACAAACCGGGGGTGTTCGGTAATTTTGCAAATCAAGGATATTTTAGTAATTTTACACATCAAGGATATTTCAGTAACTTTGTAATCCAAGGAATTCTGAACAGAGATAACGATGCGAATGGGCCTAGGGCCCATTCTCGGGCCAAATGGGCCCACACGTTCGTGTGGCCCATTTCGCCCAAATCTAGCCACAAATATGAGATTCACATAGTCCAATCCAATATTTACTACACAATCATACAACTTATCTGATTGGGCCCACGAGCCCATTGGCCCCACATGGACCCTTTCGGCCCATCGTGGCCCAAACAGCCTAAACCTACAAGAACACTTATGATGGCCTGAACTATGGCATCGAAGCTCCCACACGTGCGCTCGCACGCTCGTGTGGCTACCATCCTCGTGTGACCGGCATTTCGGCATTTACCGCTCTACAGCTAGAGTAGTGCGAGATACACACCTGATAAGAATCTGGAGTTAATATGCCCTGCAAACACTTCCTATGCCCAAACACCAACCAAGATATGCTTACTCTCCTCATAGATTGCTCTATTTAAAGCCAGCTTCTCGCCTACTCTCATCCTAGCTTCCCGATGTGGGATCCCTCCATCAATCCTCCAAAACTGTCCAAAATTAGCAAAATTGTCACATTTCGCATGCAAGGGGTTTCAAACTCAGGATCCCTCCATCAAGCCTATGTGCCAGTGTCCAGATTCTTTTAAGAGCAAAATTTAAAAATTCTGCAAGGGCCAAGACTTGAACCCAAGCTCCCTTACAGCCTTAATGACGCCACAACCACTAGGCCACATGCTTCCTTGCCTCATGAACCCAAGACCTCATGGAAGTCCCCTAACCTTCCAAAATCACTCACCTAATAGGTCCAACTTGCATTAGTGTCATTCTCTTGTTCTCAAAGATTTTAAACGCTCCCATGTCCAAGGACCAATATGCCCAATTCTACTAGGCCCAAATTCAGGGTGTTACATACCTTTTTATTTCTTAACTATTTTATTTTACGTGTCAGGATTTTGATCAGTTCTTCACTGTAAGTCATATCGATTGAATCTCAACTTCTGTCAGAGAAATTACATGTGAAGGATCTGATCGGTACCGTCGTAACATGGACACATAAAAAAATTATGAATTTTGTCAAGCTTTGTTGGTAATGCCAACTGATAAGCAACAGGTCCGATGCTTTCTGTAATCTCATAAGGTCCAATAAATCGTGGACTCAATTTTTCTTTATGGCCAAATCAGAGAACTTTCTTCTGAGGTGATATTTTCAAGAATACCTTATCACTGACCTAAAATTCTATGTCTTTTCATTTAAGATTAGCATAAGACTTTTGGCGATCAGATGCTGCTTTTAAACTATTCTGAATCACCTTTACCTTTTCTTCCATTTCACGGACTAAATCAACTCCGTGTATCTTTTTCTCACCAAGCTCTGTCCAATACAATGGAGTTCTACATTCACGACCATACAAAGCCTCATACGGTGCCATTTTAGTGTTGGGCTGATAACTATTATTATATGCAAATTCAACCAAAGGCAAATATATTTCCCAATTACCTTTGAATTCTTAATACACAGCACCGAAGCATATCTTCTAAAATCTGTATCACAATTTCTGGTTGACCGTCAGTCTAGGGATAAAATGCAGTATTGAAATGTAACTGTGTACCCAGAGCTTCTTGCAACTTATTCTAGAATTGAGATGTAAACTGGGGATCTCTATTGGAGATAATGGAGACTAGTACTCCATGCAATCTAACAATCTCAGAAACATATAATTGATCGCTGAAATCAGAGTTTTAAAATTTATAAAAGAATGATCAAAACCTAAAAACTAACTCTGACAATGATTAAAGGCAAGTGTACCTATCAAATAGTAGTATAGCTTAGGCAAGACTGGATATCGAACCCAAAGGAACTAATATTACTAATACTAACTTTTTTTTTATTATTTAGCCTTAAAAATAGAGTGAAGTTGCTTTAAACTATATTGACGAAGACTAAACTAAGGACACAAAGACAAAAAGGACGAATGGAAAAATAACTTTGAAGGAAAACTTAGTTGATTACGACGATACCCTTAGGAAGAATCCACCTAGACTTCACTTGTTATTTGACCCTAAATTATATGATTTCTTTACTTAGCTTGATCCGTAAGACTCCCTAACCTATATTAAACCCTCTCTCGAGGCGAATAAAGTCTAACGCTAGGTTAATTAGTGGAACTCTCGTTCGCTTGTAATAACCCCCTAGGATAGCAGTAAATTGATCAATAGACTCCTATACTAGGTTTCACCCTAATCCGACAAAATCTCGTAACCCTATCTCTAGGCGTTCGATCAATTCTGCTTAATTATGTTAGATCTACTCTTAGGCAAGGTCTATTCCTCCTCCACCTAAGCACATTAGATTTTGATTAAGCAACATAATTAAGAACAAACTAAGCAATTATCATATAATTTAGAAATCAAATAACAAAATTCATCTAGGTTTCATCCCCTTCAGGTATCTGAAGGGTTTAGTTCATAATGAATAACAAGAACATCATAAGAGAAAAGATAAAACAAAACATAAGAAAACCTTAAAACCCCTAAAGGAATTGAAGGAGAATTCCGCCGTCCAGAGTATAATCCCGGCTTCTTGGGATGGATCAACTAGCTACCCTTGCGTTATTCCCTAACTCTGACCTTCTTGGCTTGGCTCTTTGGCCTAGCTTTGACTCCAGTTTCGGCTTCTGCTTAACTCTCCTTTCAAGTTGCCCTCTTGGGTGTTTATATAGACTTTGTGATGCCTTACTTGGCCCCTAAGTATCCTAATTTAAGTAGAATTCCTACTAGGGTGTTTAAATAGGCTTTGGAATGTGTTTCTTTGCCTCCAAGTATCCTTTCCCGAATGAAATTGCTCTTTCTAGCGATAGCGGCACGGCCATGGCACACGCCCGTGTGAATCGTGGCCAGGCCGTGTTTTGGACTTTTAATAAGGCACGACCGTGTTTATCGGGGTCTATGTAACACCTCAAACCCAGCCTAGAAGTTATGACCGGATCTGGCATGTCACATGAAAAGGGTTGTTTAAAAACTGCGCGTTTGTTAAAAATTTTGAGTTTAAATATTTATTCGCTAGTAATCCTTTATTAACATTTTGGAGAACAGCTATTAAGGGTTTAGGAAAATTCCGTATTAAACATTTAATAGTAATATGCAGTAATCATATTAAAAGCTAAACCAAATAAAATACCAAAAATGTAGTTAAAGTGGCCTTATTACATAACAAAATTCCAATTAAAAATAAGTTTAACTAAGAGAATGAGTTTACGAGAAAAACATTGTATGGCCACCACAAGTCCGCCTCAGCTCCCAAATTCGCGATCTAATGATTACCTGGAAAAATAAGCAAAGGGGTGAGTCACCGAGACTCAGTGTGTAAATCCCTATCTTAAATGAGCTTTAGGCTCTCACACAAATTCATATATATTATGTATGTATGTAATGCAGCCCAACCAACCTATTATCCATCCTCCATATCTCCGGAATCTACCAAATATCTGTGGCACCTAGCCATTGGTGGTACCTAACCACTGGTGGTTCCAAACCACTAGTGACAAAAGTCACAAATAATCATATGTGGGGCCAACCCATTTGTGGTACCTAACCAATGGTGACAAAAGTCACAAATAATCATATGTGGGGCCAACCCACTTGCGGTACCTAACCACTGGTGACAATCCCTAATATCCATATGTTGGGCCAACCCACTGTGGTGCTAGACCACTGGGACGAGCTACAGAAATATATATGTGGTACCTAACCACTGGTGGTTCCAAACCACTGAGACTTAGTCACAAAATAATAATATGTGAGGCCAACCCACTTGTGGTACCTAACCACTGGTGACAGTCTGAAAGATCATGTTTCCTCCCTCCTCACATCATACCCCAAAGCCCATGCAATATGGCATAATAATTCGTGTATGCGGTATGTCATGTATGCAGAACATATATCAGATATAACGTATGAAACGACTTACCATCATAATCAAAATAACAAATACGATATAATTAAGCTAATCAACCTCTAAGGGTATAACAGTAATTTACCTTCTAGGGGTATTTCTGTAATTTACCTATTAAGGGTATTTCAGTAATTTTGCACCTACAATAGCCTTTCCGAAGGCCTAATGTCGCTTCGAGCGACTCAACTACCATTTCTGGTCGTACCAGACTATTGGGCCTAAAACCCGATTCCGGCCCATTCGGGTGTGGCCCACCTAACACAAATCTAGCCAAGTATATGAGATTCACCTCGTCTAATTCAATATATACTAAACAATCATACAATTTACTCATATGGGCCCATGGGCCCATTGGGCCCACTTCGGCCCATCGCGGACCAAGCAGCCTCAACCTACAAGATTATTAATGGTGGCCTCAACTATCGCGTCGAAGCCCCACACGTGCGCTCGCACGCTCGTGTGGCTACTATTGCCGTGGACTGCACGACGCCGGCATTTGCCGCTCTACAACTAGAGTAGAGAAGTACACACCTGATAGGAATCTGGTGCTAATCCGCGCTCCGACCACTCCTGTGCCCAAACGCCCACCAAGGAATATTCACTCTCCTCATAGAATGCTCTATATATAGCTAGCTTCTCACCTTCCTTCTTTGTATCTTTCCGATGTGGGATCCCTTCGTCAGTAGAGTTTAAATCCAACTCAAACTCTTGCCGTCCAATTCGCAAAATAAATACTCCCTTGCTTTTCATGAGATTCGAACCTAGGCTCCCTTCAACATAATCCACACCGCTAACCACTTGGCCACAAGCTCCTCTTGTGTCTTAAACCATGCGCAAGTAAATATAAATCTATAGCCAAATACTAAGGTCCATGTAAAAAGAAAACCAAAATTCAAGAGCCAAGACTTAAACCTTGGACCTCCTTCCTTCTTTGTGGTGTCACCCCCTTGCCTCTTATGTGGCGTCACTTTGCCACTACACCACACACTCCACTTGTGTCATTTTCCTCTATATTTTATTCTTAAAGCCTACCTACTAAAATTTCCCTAGGGTTTTTCTCGCCTAAAACCAAAATTTTCCTAAAGCTAAAGTTTGATCCTGGGACTTCATAGAAGCCCTCTAACCTTCCAAAATCACTTATCTAATAGGTCCAACTTGCAGTTAAGCCGATCTCTTGTTCTCCAAAAATTTTAAACGCTACTACGCCCAAAGCCCATTGGGCCTAATCCTACTAGGCCCAATTTCGGGATGTTACAGTCCAGGCCGTGTTCTAGTAATTTAATGAGGCACAGCCATGTGGCTTGAAGTCTCGGCCATGTCGATTTCGTGAATTGGCCCATTTGGCCTGTTTTAAGCACGTTTTACGTTCTTTTCATCCTTGGGTGCTTTCCTGAGTATAAGACATAAAAAGAAAGGATTAAGAGCACCTTTTTACATAAATCAAGGCTTAAATTATCCAAAAGCATGCTAAATGTGGGCCTAAAATATGTTATTTTTACGGTTTATCAATAATTAAGCCAATGTATCCAAGGAGCAATCCATACGTACTAGAATAAAGTGTGTAGACTTTGTTAGACGGTTAACGATTACCCAAATGGCATCTTTCTTTTTCTGAGATAAGGGTAATCTCGATATAAAATCCATGTTAACTCGTTTCCATTTCCTTTCTCGTATTGTAATTGACTTTAATAATCCTGAAGGCACCTGATGTTCAGCTTTTACTTGCTGACATATCAAACATTTAGAAACAAATTCAGAAATATCTCGTTTCTATCTCGGCCACCAATACTTCTTTTTCAAATCATTGTACATCTTGTTACTACCAGGATGAATAGGCATTGTACCATTGTGAGCTTCATACAAAATCTTTTGTACAAGTTCTGAATTCTTCGGTACACGTATCCTACCTTTGAATAACAGATAACCATTAGACCCAATCTGAAATTCTGAATCGGAACTTGACTCACATTGTACCTGTTTAGCTTGTAATTCATCTTCACTCTTCTGAGCTTCACAGATATGTTGCAAGAATATTGGTCTAGCTTTTAACTCAGCTATGATTGAACCATCATTTAACAATGACAACAAGGTATTCATTGCTCACAAAGTAAACAAAGACTCTTTTCTTAGAGCATCAACAACCACATTGGCTTTTCCCAGATGATAGTCAATAACCAGATCATAATCTTTTAATAACTCAAGTCTTATACGTTGTCTCAAATTCAAGTCTTTTTGTGACCTCAAATACTTCAAACTCTTGTGATCAGTGAACATGTGACATTTTCCACCAAACAAGTAATGTCGCCAGATTTTTAATGCAAATACAATAGATGCTAATTCCAAATCATGTATCGGGTAATTTCTTTCATGTAGTTTTAGCTGTCTAGAAGCATAAGCTATCACTTTCCCTTCTTGCATCAATACACAGCCTAAACCATTCAACAATGCATCACTGTAAATTACAAATTTTTTACCCAGTTCAGGTTGAACTAAGACAGGTGCTTTAGTCAACAAGGCTTTTAATCTGTAAAAGCTTTGTTGACTTTTATCAGACCACTCGAATTTCATATCTTTTTTGTAACAGACGAGTCATTGGAGAGGCTATCATCAAGAAACCTTGTACAAATCTCTTATAGTAACCTACTAATTTTAGAAAACTTCTGACTTCAAAAACATTTTTCAGTGGTTTCCAGTTAACAATAGTTGAAATTTTATTTGGGTCTACTCTGATGCCTTCAGCAGATACTATATGTCCACGAAAACCAACTTTCAGAAGCTAAAATTCACATTAACTAAATTTGGCATATAATTGTTTTTCACGCAGAGTTTACAACATAATTCTCAGATGATTAGCATGTTCATTTTCATCTCGGGAGCATACTAGAATATAATCAATAAACACCACAAGAAATCTGTCTAAATACAGTCTGGAAATTCTATTCATCAAATCCATAAATATCGCTGGTGCATTCGTCAAACCAAACAGCATCACATGGAACTCATAGTGTCCATACCTCGTTCTGAAAGCTGTCTTCGGTACATCTTAGTCTTTCACTCGCAACTGGTAGTATCCAGAATGGAGATCTATTTTGGAGAACACAGTGACACCTTTTAGCTGATCAAACAGGTCATCAATTCGAGGCAATGGATGTTTATTCTTTATTGTGACTTTGTTGAGCTATCTGTAATCAATACACAACCTCAACAATCCATCTTTCTTTTTAACAAACAAAACTGGCACACCTCAAGGTGAGAAACTAGGTCCAGCAAAGCCCCTGTCAGTTAATTCTTGCAACTGTGCTTTCAACTCTTTCAATTCTGTAGTAGCCATTCTGTAAGGTGCTATGGATATCAGTGTTGTTACCAGAACAAGATCTATAGAAAATTCCACCTCTCTGATTGGCGGTAATCTGGGTAATTCTTCCAGAAACACATCAGGAAACTCACAAACAATTGACACTAACTTAATATTTGATTCGAATACTTTAGTTTCCAACACATATGCAAGATAAGCATCATACCCTTTTCTGACATAATTTTGTGCTGATATAGCTACGATTACATTAGATAACCCATCTAGTTTATCAGATTCAACATGAAGTAATTCATCATTCTGACATTTCAACACAATGTATTTTTGTTTACAATTTACAACTACATCATGTTGGGTTAACCACTCCATTCCCGAAATTACACAAATTCATCAAAGGGCAGCAACATCAAATCAGCTGAGAAATAATAACCCTTTACCATTAACGGACAAATTTTACAGATTTTATCTACCATCACAAATTGGCCCAGGGGGTTCGCAACTTTAACCACAAATTCAGTGAACTCAACAAGTAAATTTTTAACAGACGCTAATTTTGTGCATATGTATGAGTGTGTTGAGCCAGGATCAATCAAAGCAGTAATATCAGTATTAGGAAGAGAAAATGTACCAGTAATAATGTCTGGTGCAGAGGCATCCTCTCTTGCCCGTATAGCATATATCCTTGTCGGTGCTCTTGCTACAGATTTAACTATTGAAGCTTTTGTAGCATTTCGGCTACCATTAACATTAACAGGGTGTCGAGGTGGTCTACCCCTCGAGACAGGGTTACTCGGTTTTGGATTCTGATTAGTATCTTTTTCAATCCTTTCTAGATAATCTTTAATATAGTGGTCAAGAGAACCACATCTATAGCAGGCTCCACTTATCATATGACATTCCCCAAAATGAAATTTGTTACAATGTTTACACCTTAGTTTGGGGTTAGCAACACCTCCAACACTTGTTACAAATGGAGATAAAAATCTCGAGTTAGAGCATTGAGAACCTCGTTCTTTTTCAGAATATCCCACAGATGCAGTAAAATGATCATGGTATTTCTTTGATTTCTTTGAAGCAGATGATTGTGACTTGCCCATAAATCTTTTACCAAAAATTCGGGCTTCTTTCTCTTCTTGTTTCTTTTCTTTACTTAATTCTTTGATTTTGTGTGCTCGATCAGCCAATACCACAAATTCCCTTAATTCAAGAATTCCAATCAATAGCTTGATGTCTTCATTTAATCCTTCTTCAAAACATTTACACATACCAGCCTTAGTTGGAATCCATTCTTTAGCATACTTCCTTAACCGAACGAATTCCCATTCGTATTTAGATACTTTCTTATTTCTCTAATTGAGCTCAAAAAATTCCTTATTTTTTCTGATCCAGAAATCTCTGACTAATATACTTCTTTCTGAATTCCATTTGGAAAAACTCCCATGTGACATTGTCCCTTGGCACAACAAAAATCAAAGTATTCCACCACTGATAAGTTGTGTCTTTCAACAGTGATATAGCACATTTTAGACATTCAATTGGTGTGCATGATAATTCATCCAAAACCTTGGTTGTATTTTCCAACCAAAATTTAGCCTTTTTCGGATCCCTAAGTTCTTCTGCCCCATACTTATAGATTTTATCTACCGAAGGCTTACTAGTTCTAACAGGTTCAGCACCTTGTGGCATGTTAGGAACTGGTTGAGGAGTAGGAGGGGGGTTGTTGTACAATAGAATTTATTTTTATGAATTCTGTGAACCACTCATTCATCACTTGGAAGAAGGTTTCTTTTGCATCCTCACCTCGACCCTCAGATACTGGGCTTCTACTACTACTAGATACAGCTATTTGTACAGAAGCTTGAGCAGTGCTCCCAGCTTCTTCGGATTCAGCTCTAGCTTGGTTGGACAATATTACTATATGAAAAACATGTTTAAAATGGTTAGGAGATATCACACTATCACAAATAATATAACAGCATGTATAGCTAAACTCGTACTAGCTGCGCTAGTCTGAGAATCGACTAAACTGTAGCTCTGATACCAATAAACGTAACACCCCTAACCCGTATTCGTTGTTGAAACATGGTTATGGAGCATTACTGAAATTTACAGTTTAATTACAGTTAATTCATGTCATGTACTATTCATTTTTGAAAATCAATTACAATCAATCATAATGTCCCTCATATGGGTCCTCGAGGCCCAAAATACATATTAGAATCGAGACAGCACTAAATCGGGATCACAGAAAATTTTTCGTGAAATCTTAAAATTTTTCTTAGGTGCAAGGGACACATGCCCTTGTGGCCAGGCCATGCGAGCAACTGACACGCCCATGTCTTAGGCCTTCTATGCATTCGATGTGAGGCACATGGCCGTGTCCCAGCCCATGTCCTTACCCGTGTAACTCTCAGGCTTGGGTCACATAGCCAGTCATATGCCCGTGTGCTAGGCCATGTGGACAACTTAATTGTCTAAAATTAAGTATATGGATTACACAACCAAGACACATGCCCATATGCTGGGCCGTATGTCTTACACGACTGAGACACACGCCCGTGTGCTCAATTCTGAGAATTCTATTTCTCCAATTTTATGATGTAGGGGACACATGGCCAAACCACACACCCGTGCGCACGGTAGTGTGTCACACTCGGTCAAGACATATACCTGTGTGTCTGCCCGTTTGGACAGAATAAGGCTATTTTCCAAGCCTTATTTCTCACCTTTTTACCTTCCACCTACGCCAACACTTCAATATATTCACCAACGAGTTCAAGGCATATAAATCAACTTAATGATCAAGTTTTATACATGACACATTTACTCATGCTTTTAAATATCATCTTACCCAAGTGGGATTATATCTAATAAACTAATCCATGCATACTCACATACCAAGCATAATATAACTTCATGCATAAATATATTAAATATGGTATCAATAGCTATTCCAATGGCTACATACAACCAAAACATTTACATACCCTCACTTGACACCATTAGCCTATACATGCCATTTTACCAAAGTAAGTTTCCTATTTATACCAAAAGGAGCTGGAGGATAGTGTGATGATGCTCCGACCAATTCCAACCTTTACAAGCTTCCGAACACTATAGTATAGAGAAAAGAAAATCGAGTAAGCATTTCAAATGCGTAGTAAGTTCGAAGAATAGAAAATTAACTTACCATATATTTATATTTAAGATAAGCATACAAAAATGCATCCAAGCAATTTGGCCAATAGCCTAAAATACACAACTTCACCAATCATGTTAATCAAGTAATTCACCTAATACCAAGAACATGGATGAGCTCATCATTTAATGATTTTCATATATATATGCTTTCCATATCATTATTCCATATTACATGTATATTTCCATGAGAAATTATTTCAAGTTCAGTTTAGCCATGTCAGAACATTATCCGTTGAATTTATTTGAAATATCAATGGATACACTCATGTAGTACACTTAAAGTGTAGAAAATTAAAATCTGTCAATTCATATCTTGGGGTACCCAAATAAAACACATAATCAGGAAACACTTTCTCGAGCCATGTAACAGGATGCTCATGTGAGCCATGTATCAAGAAGCTTATCTATGCTAAATAGAAAACTCAAAGAGTTTAGAACAGGAAGGTCATTGAGCTTAACAGGTAACTCCAAAGAGTTATTAACAGGAGCTTCGGATAGCATAACAGGGAGTGCAAGTGAGCCATATCTAAAAGCTCATAAGAGCCTACATTAAGACGCTCACAAAGTCGTATGAGGCACATGGCTTGATTGCACGAGCGTGTGACTACTGCAGTATTGAAAATTATTTAAATTTTTAAAATTTTTTGTAAGTGTTTGATTTAGTCACAACCTCTTTCTAACACGTGTTTAAGGTCTCGTAGACCTCAATAAGGGACTATATGATTATGTTGCATTACGTTTTAATGATGATTGACTATGTGTTGTAAAATGAAGGTGAAATGTTCTGATTGTTCGGTAATGCCTCTTAACCCTATTCTGGCGATGGTTACGGGTTAGGGGTGTTACATTTTATTGGTATCAGAGTTACGGTTTAGTCGATTCTCAGAAAAACTTAGCATGTGTGAGTCTAGCTATACATGCCATATATGAAATTTTGATAGTGTGATGAATCTTAACATTTATAAATGTGTTCTCGTATAGAAAATAGATCTCGATCAAGCAGTTGCTGACGATGTTGAGAGTAACGCGCCTGCTCCCGCTCAAGGGATAGCACCGGCCACATCTAGGCCAAATGATAGTAGTGAGGGAGGAGAGGCTAAGCAAGCCTTCTTTCGAATGATGAGTGAGTGGTTCTCAGAGTTCGTTCGAACGAATTCGGCTACTCCACAACCTCCACCCCCACAAGTACCTATTGTGCCACAAGTGATAGATCCGATCTAATTGAGTAAACCTCCTGTGGAAATGATTCGTAAGTATGGGGCTGAAGAGTTTAAGGCCACAACTGATGATGATGTTGAGCAAGCTGAGTTTTGGCTCGAGAATACAATTTAGGCATTGGATGAGATGTCGTTGACCCCTGATGAATGTATCAAGTGTGCAGTTTCTTTGTTGAGAGATACGGCTTATAACTGGTGGAAGGCGTTGATATTCGTGGTTTTAAGAGAGAGAATCACTTGGAATTCCTTTCAAATTGAATTCTGGAAGAAGCATGTCAAACAACAATTCATTGATCAGAAACGAAAAGAGTTCCTTGAGCTGAAACAAGGTCGTATGTCCGTTACAGAGTATGAACGAGAATTTGTGAGACTGAGCCAATATGCGTGAGAATGTGTTTCGATTAAAGCAACTATGTGTAAACACTTCATAAAAGGGCTGAATGAGGATATTAAGTTATTGGTTAGGATACTTGACATAAACGTATTTGTTGTGTTAGTCCAAAGAGCCTGCAAAGCTGAAGAGCTCAGTAAAGAAAAGAAGAAAGCAGATTCTAAAGCTCGAGATGAAAGAAAAAGATCGATGAGTAAGTTGTCTCAACCTTCAACGAAGAGATTTAGAGAGGTAAGCAATTGATCAAATGCTTCATTTGGACATCTGAGTAGAGATCGTGTAGGACAAAGCATCGGTTCACGAGTTCAAATCCCAACGGAATCAAGTGTTGGAAGTGCCAAAAGTAATAAACCAGAGTGTAGACACTGTGGAAGATGACATGTGGGAGAATGTTGGGGAAAATATAACAATCAAACTTGTTATAAATGTGGATAACGAGATCACTTCATTCGAGACTGCCCAAAGATGGTTGAGGAAAATGATGTTCAAAATGTGAGATCGAGTAACATGACGGCTAGGGGTGGACCACCCAGAAACACCAGAAATGTGAGTGGAAGTCAAAGAGGAACTACTGATACAGCTATGAGATCGGATGCAAGAGCACTTACTCGAGCCTATGCTATACGCGCGCGACAGAAAGCGTCATCTCCAGACGGCATCACTGGTATTTTTACTCTAGTTGATACTGATGTGATTGCATTGATAGATCTGGTATCAAGTAAGACTCTACCTGTTGAGTCTACTGAATTTGTGGTTAGAGTATCGAACCCCTTAGGAAAGTGTGTCTTGGTGGAAAAAGTGTGCAAAAATTGCCCATTGATGTTTTGAGACATATACTTTCTGGCTAATTTGATGTTACTACCATTCGATGAATTTGATATAATTCTGGGTATGGATTGGCTCAATTTGCATAATGCCATTGTGAATTGTAAAAGAAACAGTATTGAATTGAGAAGTGAGAATGGTGAGATAGCTCGAATTGAATCCAGTGATATGAAAGGGTTACCAGCTGTTATATCTATGATGAAAGCTTTGAACTATGTGAAAAAGGGTTGCGAAGCCTATCTGGCATATGTAATTGATACAAAGGTGTCAGAAAAGAAAGTTGAATCGGTACCTATGGTATGTGAGTTTCCATATGTGTTTCCCGAAGAGTTACCGAGATTACCTCCAATACGAGAAGTTGAATTTGGAATTGAATTAGTGCCAGGGACTACTCTTATCTGAATAGCTCTGTATAGAATGGCACCAATGGAATTGAAAGAGTTAAAGTCTCAGTTGCAAGAGTTGACTGATAGAGGATTTGCACGACCGAGTTTCTCACCCAGGGGTGCTCCTGTGTTGTTTGTGAAAAAGAAAGACGACACTATGAGAATGTGTATTGATTACAGACAGTTGAATAAAGTGACTATTAAAAACAAATATCTGTTGCCTCGTTTTGATGATTTGTTCGATCAGTTGAAAGGAGCTACAGTGTTTTTTAAGATAGATTTGAGATCGGGCTACTATTAGTTGAGAACTAAAGAATCTGATGTGCCAAAAACTGCTTTCAGAATGAGGTACGGACATTATGAATTCTGAGTGATGCCTTTTGGACTAACGAGTGCTCCTGCAGTGTTTATAGATTTGATGAATCGGATATTCAGACCGTATTTGGATCGTTTTATTGTGGTGTTCATTGATGACATTCTGATTTATTCATGTGATGAGACAAAACATACCGAGTATTTGAGAGTTGTGTTACATACTCTACGTGAGAAGCAATTATATGCAAAGTTTAGCAAATGTGAGTTTTGGTTGCGTGAGGTTGGATTTCTGGGGCATATTGTATCAGCTGTAGGAATACGAGTTGACCAGAGTAAAAGCTCAGCTATTTTAGAATGGAAGCCTTTGAGAAATGTGTTTGAAGTCTGTAGATTTCTAGGACTAGTGGGATATTACAGACGGTTTGTGAAAGGCTTCTCGATGATCACGACTGTGTTGACAAAGTTGCTACAGAAAGATGTTAAATTCGAGTGGTCAGAAAAGGGCCATTAGAGTTTTGAGCAGTTGAAAGTGTTATTGACGAAAGCACTAGTGTTAGTTCAATCAGAATCGGGCAAAGAATTCATAGTATACAGTAATGCATATTTGAATGGTTTGGGCTGTATGCTGATGCAAGAAGGCAAAGTCATTGCTTATGCTTTGAGGCAGTTAAAATTGCATGAAAAGAACTATCCGACGCACGACCTTGAATTAGTCGCGATTGTGTTTGCATTGAAGATTTGGCGTCACTACTTATTTTGTGAGAAATGTCATATTTTTACAGATCACAAGAGTTTGAAGTACTTGATGACTCAGAAAGAATTAAATTTGCGACAGAGAACATGGTTAGAATTGTTGAAAGATTATGAACTTCTGATTGATTATCATCTGGGCAAAGCTAACGTTGTTGCTGATGCTTTGAGTCGAAAGTCTTTATGTGCTTTGCGAGCTGTGTGATGATAGTTCAGTTTTGGCTAAGTTGAAAGTAAGACCGGTGTTCGTACATCAGATTCGTGATGCCCAGAAAATTGATGATAAGATGATAGCAAAACGAGCTCAATGTGATTTGAATTTTGATTTAGAATTTCGAGTTGATAGTGAAGATTGTTTGAGGTTTAGAGATCGGATTTGTGTTTCGAAGAAATCAGAGTTGATTTAGTTAATTTTGAATGAAGCTCATAATAGTTGTTTAATTGTTCATCCGGGGAGTACAAAGATGTATAATGATTTGAAACAATTCTATTGGTGGCATGGTATGAAAGGGGACATCTCTGACTTTGTGTCGAAATGTTTAATATGCCAACAAGTAAAAGCTGAACATCAAGTTCCGTCCAGTTTGTTACAAATGATCATGATTCCTTAATGGAAATAAGATAGAATTACGATAGACTTTGTGTCGGGGTTGCCTTTATCTTTGGGAAAGAAAGATGCAATTTGGGTGATAGTTGACAGATTGATAAAATCAGCTCATTTTGTTCCGGTGAAAATAGATTATTCACTCGATAGATTGGCTGTATTATATATTGCTGTGATTGTGAGATTGCACGAGGTGCCACTATCTATTGTATCTGACAGAGATCTCTCGCGGTTTTGGAAGAAATTGCAAGAGGCTTTAGGCACGAAGCTACATTTTAGTACTGCATTTCATCCACAAACAAACAGACAATCCAAACGGATTATTCAGATTCTGGAAGATATGTTGAGGTGTTGTATTCTCGAGTTCGAAAGTACGTCAGAAAAGTATTTATCGTTGATTGAGTTTTTGTACAACAAAAGTTTTCAATCTAGCATTAAAATGGCACCGTATGAGGCTCTTTAAGGTCGAAAATGTCAAACTCCATTATATTGGACTGAGTTGAGTGAGAATAAGATTCACGGGGTTGATCTAATAAAAGAGACTAAGCAGAAGGTAAAAGTGATTCGTGACAGTTTGAAAGCGGCTTCAGATCGTCAGAAATCTTATGCAGACTTGAAACAGAAGAATATCAAATTTGAGATTGGGGACAAAGTGTTTCTGGAAGTGTCTCCATGGAAGAAAATACTTCGATTTGGCTGAAAAGGCAAGCTGAGTCCGAGGATCATCGGGCCGTATGAGATCATTGAACGAATAGTGCTGGTTGCTTATAGATTGATGTTTCCACCTGAGTTAGAAAACATTCATAATGTGTTTCATGTGTCAATGCTTCGACGGTATCGATTTGATCCATCTCATGTGATTGCTCCTACTGAAGTTGAGATTCAGACAGATTTGTCGTATAGTGAAGAACCGATCCGAATTTTGGCAAGTGATATCAAAGAGTTGAGAAACAAAAAAATTTCCTTAGTGAAAGTGATTTGGCACAAACACGGTGTTGAAGAGGCTACGTGGGAGCCTGAGAACGTTATGAGAGAACAATATCCACACCTATTCATTGGTAAGATTTTAGGGGACGAAAATCCCTAAGGGGGGAGAGTTGGAACGGCCCGGTTTAGACCCCAGTCAGAATAGTGGTTTTGAGACCATAAATCCGAGGTCAGAATAATATTCTACTATTATTTTTGGTGTTTATTATATATGATATAGCCTGTGTGAAAATTCTTTGTGGTAATTTTATCGATTGTGTGTCGAATTATGAAAAAAGACTTAATCGCGTAAATTGTAAAAGTTGTGTACTGATTGTTAAAGTGCTAAATTGTCATGGATTATTAAATGAGGGGTCCTTATGTTGTAAATGGACCATTCATAGTGGAGATGGACATAAATAGGTATATATTAGGTGAATTTATAATGTTTTAATGAAGGGCAAAATGGTAAACTTTGTTTTAATGCTAATATAATAAAACAAAACATAAAACCTTGCACATTATGTTCATCCATCCACCAAAATTGAACAAGAAAAGAAAGAGTTAGGGCCTAAAACATTCGGCCATTGTTGTTCTTAATCAAGATGTGTTTTTATCTGTTTTTGATAATTTCTACGTTTTTGTGATCGTTGCTTTGTGCTCTTTAAAACCCATGCTTCAATTTTGTGAATTGGTGAAGATTTTGAGATGTGCCATTGATGAACATGTGAATTTTGTGTTGATAGATTGTTAAATATGAAAGCTTAGTGTTGGGTTAACATAGTTTGTATTTGGATTTTTGGTTAAATTGAGAATATTGGGCTAAATTGAGAAAAGTGTAAATTAAGGGACTAAAATGTAAAATAAATGAAATGTGTGGGTTTGTATTAGCATGGGAAGAAGTCGGCTAAGTATATGTGATTCGAAATTGTGTGTATTTGGTGATTTGATGAATTAGGGACTTGATAAACCATAAAAGTAACATATTTAAGCCCACATTTAGCATGCTTTTGGATGATTTAAGCCTTGAATTATGTAATTTGGTGCTCTTAATCCTTTATTTTCATGTTTTATACTCAGGAGAGCACCCAAGGACGAAAAGAACTGAAAATGGGCCCAAAATGGAGTAAATGGGCCATAACACGAAATCGGTGCCCCATTCAACAGGTTCGAACACGGCCTGGCCACGACTTACACGGTCGTGTGCCATGGGCGTGTCCCTGTCGCAGGGAAGAAAAGTTTCACTCGGATTTGGATACTTAGGGGAAAAGAAACATATTCAAAAGCCTATATAAACACCCTAAGTATGACCAAAAAATAGGGAACCCAAGGCTTTAGTCAGGGGGCGTCCGACTAGGCCAGAGAAGGCAGATTTGTGAAGATTTACTCGAAGATAGCCAGTTGATCCATCTCAATAAGCTGGAATTATACTCAAGACGGAGGATCTCTCCTTCAATTCCTTCAGGGGGTTTTAGAGATTTCTTATGTTTTGTTTTATCTTTTCTTTTGAGATGTTTTCTTTTATTGTTATGAACTAAACCCTCAGATACCTGAGGGGAATGAAACCTAAGATGAATCTTGTTATTGTTTTCTAAACTATATGATAAATATTTGACTTGTTCTTAAGTATGTGTTATTAATTCTTGTGTTGATATTTCCGGGGTATTAATTCAAGTGTGATGTGCTTAGGTGGAGGAGCAAAAGTCCCTGCCTAAGAGTAGATCTAGCATAATTAAGCGGAGTTGATCGCGCGCCTAGAGATAGGGTGACGAGATTTTTTCGGATTAGGGTGAAACCTAATATGGGAGTCCATAGATCAAGTTAATGTGATTCTATGGGTTTTAATTAGAAAGAGATTTCAATTAATCAACCTAGGGTTAGACGTTAGTCGCCTCGAGAGAGGGATTAATATAACTTAGGGAATCTTACGGATCAAGTCAAATGAATAAATCGTCTAGTTCAAAGTTAGATAACAAGTGAAGTCTAGGTGGATTCTTCCTTGGGTGTCATTTTAATCAATTGGTTTTTCCTCACGTTATTTTCCCAAATTCATTATTCTTTGTGTTAGAGTCTTTAGTTTAGTAGTTAGTTAATTTTAGATTAGATAAACAAATCATTTAATTCTTAGGCTAAATAATAAAAAGAGAGTGAGTATTAGTACTTTTGGTTCCTTTGGGTTCGACATTCCGGTCTTGCCTTAACTATACTACTGTTCGATAGGTACGCTTGCCCCAAATCATTGTCATAGTTAGTTTCTAGGTTTGATCATTCTTTTTATAAATTTTAAGACTTTGACATCGCGAAAACAACGATCAAGTTTTTGGCGCCGTTGCCGAGGAACTAAAATATTAAGAAAGCTTAATTTTTATTACTTTAGCCATATTTATTTTTATTTTTGCAATAAAATTTTATTTTTATTTTTCTAAATTTTCTTTCTTTCTTTTGTTTCTTACAGGTACCTCTAGTTTATGACTAGAAGGAACCCGACAGGACCCCTACTTTACGACAGTGATATTGAAGGTACCATTCGAAGAAATCATAGAGAAATAAGGCGAAGCTTAAACTGCATAAATAAAGAGCAAGAAGCCGAAATAAATACCACGGAAGAGATGGCTTAAAATAATCCGCCACCTCCAGAGATGGCCGAACATCATGCTCTACGTACTATGTATGATTATGCTAAACCTAGTTTAACAGGAACTGAGTCAAGTATTGTTAGGCCTACTATTGCTGCAAATAATTTTGAACTGAAACCTAACACTATACAGATGATACAACAGTTTGTTCAGTTTGATGGTTTGCAGGATGAGGATCCTAACACACACTTAGCAAATTTTCTAGAATTCTTTGATAACTTCAAGATAAATGGCATTTCTGATGATGCCATCTGTGTTCGATTATTTCCCTTTTCTCTAAGAAATAAAGCCAAACAATGGTTACACTCTCTTCCACGAGGGTCAATCACTACATGGGACCAAATGACCGAAATCTATTATTAAAATATTTTCCACTGGCCAAAACGGCCAAATTAAGAAATGATATCTCTTCTTTTGTGCAGATAGATTTAGAGACACTTTACGATGCATGGGAGAGATACAAAGACTTGTTAAGGAGGTGCCCACACCACGGATTACCTTTGTGGCTACAGGTCCAAACTTTTTGCAACGATGTGAACCCCTCAACAAGACAACTAATCGATCCAGCCGCCGGCGGAACCCTGAACAACAAAACTCCTGAAGCAGCCTACGAGTTTATAGAGGAGATGTCACTGAATAACTATCAATGGCAAGTTACAAGGACAAGGCCAGCCAAAGCAGCCGGAGTTTTCAACCTCGACGCAGTAACTGTGCTATCAAATCAGGTAGAGTTGCTACATAAAAAAATTGATAGTTTCTATGGTTCTTCGCAGGCACATCCAGTTATGCAGTGCGACGCAAGTGAAGGAGTGGCGAATCCTAAGTACTCACCCTACGGACAAGGCATGGAGAGTGAACAAATGAACTATATGGGTAATAATTTCTGATTTAACAATAACCCTTATAGTAATACTTATAATCCAGGTTGGAAGAACCACCCCAATTTCTCATGGGGCGGTCAAAGAAATCAAAGGCAACAACCATCCCAAAACTTCCAACAATAGCCCTACCCACAGGAAAAGAAGCCGAACCTTGAAGAGATGCTGACAAACTTCATAGAAGCCTCAGAAATATAGTCTCAAAATACAGAAACACGTTTTCGAAAGATAGAAATAAAACTTGAGGCATTGACAAAAGAGTTCAAGGAATTCGAGCAACTTGCAAAGCAAATGTCTAAGAGACCACACGGAAGACTACCGAGCAACACCGAGGCTAACCCAAGGGAGCAAGTTCAAGCCATAACAGCTTAAGATAGTAAAGGGTTAGACGCACCTAATTCAAAACAAAAGAAGGTGGTAGAAGAAAATACGATTGAGATCAATAACAAGCCGAAATCGGTAATCAAAGAGTACAAACATCGCATACCATATTCCCAAGCAATAATAAAAGACAATACAGAGGAACAGTTCGGTAAGTTTCTTAAACTTTTAAAGAAGTTACGTATTAATTTACGATTTCTTAAAGCTCTTTCACAGATGCCAGATTCTAGGAAATTTTTAAAGAAACTATTGACAAATAAACGGAAGATAGAAGAGGAATCGCATGTGGAACTGAACGCAGTGTGCTCAACAATGTTGCAAAAATAAACTACCACCAAAATTAAAAGATCCAGGGAGTTTTACAATTCCATGCTTTATTGGTAGTTTATCTATTGATAATGCGTTAGCTGATTTAGGGGCAAGCATAAATGTCATGCCTTATAAATTGTTTGAACAACTAGGTCTAGGGAAACCCAAACAAACTAGGATGAGCATTAAATTAGTTGATAAAACTATTAGAGTTCCTGTGGGTATAATTGAAGATGTACTTGTGAAGATTGATAAATTCGTATTCCCAGTAGACTTCGTCGTTTTAGACATGGATGAGGACAACACGATCCCCCTAATTTTAGGATGACCATTTTTAGCAACTGCCAGAACTAAAATTGATGTCGACGCAGATGTACTCATACTCTGTGTAGGTGAGGAGTCAGTCACTCTTCAAGCCGGTGATTCAGCTAGAACATCAAATAGCCAAGGTGAGAAAGTAAATTCTATTGATAACCATTTGGTTAACCCTTCTTTTGAGGAAACACCACAGTATGATCCCGGTCCTAAACCCTGTGCCAAAAAAGAAATAACTCATGAGGAACAAGAGATTCAGATTGATGAACTAGAAGAGTGGAAAACGCGTCTCAAAGAAAAACTACGGATACAAGAAGTAGAACCAAGGCAACCCTACGAGGCAGACATGTTCAAAATCGGAGATCAGGTACTATGACAAAGCAGACCTACAAGTGTCCCCTCCTGATCCTAACACCAGCAAGGAAATACCTTTCAAGGTAATTAATGTTTTTCCGTACGAAACAGTCGAGGTAAGTAACCCTATGTTCAGTACTTTGAAAATAAACGCTACTCGTCTTAAACTCTAACATGATAATGGAACTGCCAGCGCGAGGAAGGACTTTCAACTCTTCAAACCACCATGAATATACAAAGGAGAGGAGAGTTTAGCTTAAGACTATAAACGAGCGCTTCTCGGGAGGCAACCCGAGTACTAACCCCATTAACTTCTGCATTTTTCATCTTATTTATTTTATTTTATTCTTTCTTTATAACACCTAACTATAAACTAACCAAAAGTACTGAATTCCAAGCCACACGACCTTGCACACGGCCGTGGCCGTTTGGGTACACCAAACTCCGTACTGACATGGCAGGGATGGTACGAGTCAGAACAAATAAAATCTTCAAGTCACAGACTCCAACCATCACCCCACGGGCACTGACAAAAACCCCATAACCGCGCGATTCGGCCATAGTTGACTTTGTTAAATTACACACGGGCATGGCGACCTGAGCATGGGCGTGAAAGAATCGAACGAAGCCCACCACGGCCATGTGATGTGGCCGTGTAAGATGCCATGCCTATGATACACGGGCGTGTGAACGTACTTGACTTGAAATCTATTCAAACCACCCACCCCTCCCTCTTCCCATCCATTCAGTCCATTTAATTTTCCTTTTCTTTCTCAAACTTCTCCCAACTTTCCTTCTCTAAGCCTTACCCACTACCATCGAGCTACACCACATCTATGTCGAAGAAGCGAAAAGATCCCAGCACAGTCTCCCTCATGGAGACCGATCTATATAAGTTCATGCCGGCCGCTTCATCCACTCGACAAACCAAGGGTCTTTGAGACCATTTATCTTTTGTCTTACTTTAATCTTCTTCTTTATTTTCCTTCTCTTTGACTATCTTATGCTTAATTGAGTTTATTTTATCTTAGTTTCTTAGTGTCAGGTTCTTCAGGCTGCTAGGGAATCACACCGGAACCATGATCACTGACTCACTACAGCCTTAGAAGTCACACCCACCTCGCGAACCATCCAACAATAAGGACTCTTCAGTCCATTCATCTTTCATTTTAATTTTATTTTACTTTCTATTTTCTTTCTCTTTATCTTTCTTGTCTTTAATTATATAATTAATTTATTTTAAATGTGTCTTAATAATTCCTGGCTAATTCTCTACGAGCTCCCCAATTTCTTCATCTAGTGCAGAGCTCGGTAGCAGCCACCACCCCTATCGACTTCCAACTCCGGGAAACCATCCAAATTTAGGAAGTTTTGTAACAGTCCGGTTTATACCCTAGTCGGAGCAGTGGTTTCAGGACCACGAATCCGAGTCTAAATAAAATTTTAATATTATTTTCTATGTCGTTGATATGTGACTAAGCATGTGGTAAATTTTCGTGAGTTAATTTGTCCGTCTGTGTGTTTAATTTGATAAAAGGATGGAATTGCATTAAATGTGAAAGTTGCTTTCTATTTGCTAAAGTACTTAAGTGATGTGGCTTTGTAAAGGTGGAGACCTTAAATGGCAATTAGCCAATTTCTATAGACAGTGGACGTTTATGGTCCATATTAACCTTTGAAAATAGGTTTTATAAGTTTATATTATAAGGTTAAATATGTCATTCATGTATTATGGTATATTATGATAAAATAAAAGCATGAAATTAGACAATTTTATTATGTTTTGGCCGAATGTCTTAAAGAAAAAGAAAGAATAAAGGCTTAAGGGTTTCAGTTGGCTCTCATCTTAATTAAGGTATGATTTTGAGTTGGTTTTTGATAATTTCTTGTGATGTTTTATAATGAAATATGAAAGATATGCATTTGATGAACATGTTTTGTTTTTGAAATTTTGATGAATTTAGCTAATTAGGGCTAAATTGAGAAAATAGCTTTTGAGGGACTAAATTGTGAATTTGATGGAAAATATGGGCTTGTATGATATATATGTACATTTGGCTAAGCATGAGTATGGGTTGATTTTTGTTAATTTGATGTTTTGAGAAAAATGGACTAAATTGATAAATTGTGCAAATGTGAGGGTTAATTTGTAAATAGCCCTAAATGTGTGTTTTTGGATTGAATTGAATGAATTAGTGAATAAAAGGGTTAATTCTGAATATGTTTAGATCAAGAACCAAGGAAAATGAACTTAGATAGCGGGAAAGCGAAAGTAAACGAGTAGTCGTTTTCATTCCGATAGATCGAATCTGAGGTAAGTTATTATGCAAATAAACGTATTCGTATTGAATTATGTATATTCCTATGACCATTGCTATAGATAAATGTTTAGGATATAATCTGTACATGAATTCCGAGATAAGATTGATATAGTGACTAAGTCCGAGAAGTCCCGTACGAACCTAGGAATAGATAGGATTAGCTATGTCATGACATAGATATCTGTTCTATTTTATCATGTAAGACCACATCTGGGACGTTGGCCTTGATTTGAGATTTCGTGTAAGACCACGTCTAGGACGTTGGCATCTATATGAGCTTTACGTGTAAGACCATGTCTGGGACATCGGCATCGTATTGATTTGTGTAAGACGCTGTCTGGGACAGTGGCATCGATATCTAAGGGTATGTAAGACCTCGTCTAGGACATTGGCATTGTACGACTATTCTGAGTTTCTGAGTGTCCTACTAGATTCCTCATGGTTTAACGGGCAAATCTGTGATGCAAATTACAATTCTGAGCTAAGAACAAATACGTGAATGTATGTTCGATTCAGGTACGTTTTATATGTACACTAAGTGTGAATAAAAGGTAAGTATCTATGTGATATTACTATGATGATTATGTATATTGGAATAACATTATGATATGTGAATATAAGCATGAAAGAGCTTTGTATTTGTAAGTCTTTTGAGTTGATGAATGTGGCAAATATGGCCAAGTACATGAATCAAAGCATTATGTGATTGTTTGTTAAGAACTTTAAATGGGCCAATGTACTTATGTGCCCATATATGTCTTCCATGTTATGTTTATTTGTATATGACTTACTAAGCTTTTGGAAAGCTTACTCTGTGTGTGTGTGTTTTCTCTATTTTATAGGTCGTCAAAACTACTGTAGGCTCGGGGCCGTCGAGGATCATCATCACACTACTTAACTCATTTTGGTATACTTTGGAAATGTATAAAGCTAGTTATGGCATGTATAGTCTAGTTTTTTGTATAAGTTGATGTATAGACGTGGTCATGTGATGTGACTAATTATTGGTTCATATTTTGCCTTAATGAATGTGGTATGTGTGGTTGTTTTGGGTATGGTTGCTGCTCATGATATGGTCAAGTTTTTGGATAGGAAAATGATTGAGAAATGCTTTAGTTATATATGTGTTTTGTCTTGAAAGTTGGCATGAATAAAATGGGTATTGAATGTATAGATTGAATGGTCAATTTAGTATGTTTTGGTTGCCATATATGCATAATATGTGCTGGTAGATGTTGCTTGTAGGTGAGACCCAAATGGGTGGCATTTTGGCCTTGAAAATGGCCTATTATGTCACATGGTTGTGGCACACGGGCGTGCCTAGTGACCGTGGGGCTATGTTAGTAGCTAGCATAGAAGTACATGGCCTTGGCACACGGTCATGCCAGCTGCCTAGCAGTCGCGTGAATTTTGACAGGCTTGACCACGGCCTGAGCACAGGGCTTGCTTAGTGGCCGTGGAAGATAAGTCAGTTTCGACCACGGGGAGGACACACGAGGGTGTCTAGCAGCCGTGGAGGGCACACAGTTTTCTTCCACAGGCGTGTATCCCCTATATTTTAGAAAAGTTTTTGAATTTTTGAGAAATTCTGTATGTGTTTCGATTTAGTCCGTAGCCGATTTATAAGCATATTTAAGGTCTCGTTGATCGTATTAAGGGACATTATGCTTGAGAATGATGAATGAATGTATAAATTTCTGTAAATGCTTTCCAATCTGTTTGATAATGCTCTTAACCCTAATCCAGCGACGAACATGGGATAGGGGTGTTACAAGTTTCACCTCTCCCTCTTTCTTAAATTGCATATACATGTTTGTACATTGAGGGCAATGTACACCTTAAGTGTGGGGGGTGAATAGTTATTCTGAGAAAGTGCCTAACTTTCTTCATTATTCTCAAATCCTTGAATTGTACCTTGTCTTGAAGTAACTTTATCATATTATGATTAGAATGAAATTTCCTTTGATTTATGATTTTTATTGATATGTTTTGGATTAAGTCATTGATAATTGTGCATTGATAATTAAATTTGAAGAATACTAGAGAATCAAGCATGATAAGTCTATTTCTCAAATTTTTAAAATTTTTTAGGTTGTCTACCTGAATCTGAATGTTACCTTGAAGTTTAAAATTTACAAGGTTGACATCAAAAACCCATAATTTTTTGTGAGATTTTGAGCCTTTTAGAGCATATATTCTTTTTCTTACTCACTTTATTGATTATGAGTGTGTCAACATTGATCTGTTATTCTAGAACTTGCATTGTTTATACATGTCGAGACTACACCTTTGATTTGATATACAGAGATGATAAAGGCACCTAGGATTTAACCCACTCACTCCATTAAAAAGCCACATTAATTAACCCCTAGTAACCCATTTGATCCTAACAACCCTTTTTATTAACTTACCCACTAATATTAAACCAAAACCCTTTGTATTTGTTATCACCATTCCATTTGACTACCCTTATATCAGGATTTGATTTGATTGGGTACCTAATTGTTTTATTTTGATAGTAAATTCATCATTTGACTTGTTCTTAAGAAAAAATCGAAGTATATTCATTATTAGTTCTATGTTAGCTGAGCTTATACATGTAAATTTAAAATCTCGAAGAAAAATCTCGTATTATTAGTTTTCAATTGATGTAATTATTTAAGATTAGTTCATTTTTCTAGTTAGGTAATTTGTCAAGTCAATCTCGATTCTAACTCTCTAATCAGTCTTTATCCACACCTTTAACCCAAGCCCCATTACAACCCTGTCAAAGACTTTTTGATTTCTGTATCATCGCATATTATAGTGGTGGAGATTTGATTTTCATGCAAGCCTATAGGATTAACTCTTCATGTTTGACTATTGAGTGCTTAATTCTGAACCTTAAACTTGATATGAATTATACTTGATATACATATGTTTTGGTCTTGGAAGTTGGCATGGTTGAAATGGATATTGAATGTTTAGATTGAATGGTTATTTTGGTTATCTAGTACGCATGAAATGTGTTGGTAAATATTGCTTGTAGGTAAGACCCAAGTGGATGGCATTTTGGCCTTGAAAATGGCCTATAATGTCACACGGTTGTGGCACATGGGTGTGCCTAGTGACCGTGGGGCTAAGTCAGTAGCTAGCATAGGAGTACACGGCCTTGGCACACGGACGTGCCTAGTAGCCGTGTGATTTTTGACAGGATCAACCACGGCCAGAGTACACGGGCGTGCTTGGTGGCCATGGAAGAAAAGTCAGTTTCGACCACGAGGAGAACACACGGGTGTGTCTAGCAGCCGTGGGAGGCACACGGCTTGCCCACACAGGCGTGTAACCCCTGAAACTTAGAAAAGTTTTAAATTTTGAAGAATGTCTGTATGTGTTTCAGTTTAGTCCCGACCCGGTTTATAAGCATGTTTTAGGTCTCGTTAACCGTATTAAGGGACATTATGTTTGAGATGGATGGATGAATGTATGAACTTCTGAAAATGTTTTCGATTGGTCTGGTAATGCCTTTAACCCTAGTCCGACGACGGATACGGGTTAGGGGTGTTACAACCAATCTGAAATTCAATGTCTTTTCGTTTCAAATCTGTGTACGACTTCTGTTGATCTGAAGCTGCTTTCAAACTATCACAAATAACTTTCACTTTATCTTCAGTTTCTCGAATCAAATCAACCACGTGAATCTTTTTCTCACTCAGCTCAGTCCAATATAACAGAGTTCCGCATTTATGACCATATAAGGATTCATACGGTGCCATCTTTATGCTCGATTGAAAACAGTTGTTATACATGAATTCAACAAACGACAAAATATTTCTCCCAATTCCCTTCAAATTCTAAAACTCAACAACGAAGCATATCTTCAAGAATTTGTATTACTCTCTCAGATTGACCATCAGTTTGTGAATGAAATGTTGTACTAAAATTCAACCTCGTACCTAGAGCTTCTTGCACTTTCTTCCAAAATCGCGATGTAAACCTCAGATCACTATCTGAAATAATCGAAACTGGCACCCCGCGCAATCTAACAATCTAAAAAATGTACAATTCAGCCAACTTATCAAGCGAATAGTCAGTACGTACTGAAATGAAATGTGTAGATTTCGTCAGTCGATCTACAACAACCTAGATACCATCTTTCTTCTTCAGAGACAGGGGCAATCCCGATACGAAATCCATCGTAACTTTATCCCATTTCCACTCTGGTGTAACACCCTAACCCGTATCCGTCGTCGGATTAGGGTTACGAGGCATTTCTAGACTAACCACAAATCAGCATACTCATATAAATAATTTTAGTACTAGTAATGCATAAACAATCTATGCTTTCAGGTTCAAACATATACTTAACATTTATTAGACATTAGCAAACAAAATCAATTTAACATAGCAATCTATCATTCAAATGGTCATAACTGAGTGTACCATGAATAAAGATGTACTTTCATTGTTTACTTAAACATTTATGAACATATCACAAATCTATATTGCCAATTACACATAAAATTAGTTTTGATCAAATAGCAAAAGTTACTATTCATTTGGTCAATAGGTTATAATGGTCGAATATGCACATTGCCTATAATCACTTAACTAACAATGTATCAAACATTAAAGCCAAATATACATATATGCCAAAACCTTACTTAACCGAATCTAGGACATACCAAAAACAATACCAATTACTGAAAGCATCCAATCCTATTATCGATCAATCTCTTATAGTTAACATAGCCAAATTATCCAAAACCAAACATATCTTATACATGACCTAAAATCATATAAAATCAAGCTCATTACTTATATATATATGTATATCATGACAAATTTAGTACATCCAAAATATATATATTCTACAACGTCATCCATACCTACCATGAAAAATTATTTACCAAATTATACAAACACAATGTTTGACATTACCAACTAAAATTTTAACTCAATGATCATTCAAGCCACATTTTCATACATCAAGCACAAATACATTAGAAATTGTACTTTCATAATAAGCTAACATCATGGCCGAATTCACATAAGACCAAATTACCACAATTTAGCCATTTTTCGCATGGCATAAATACACATACACATCATTTGAATTCAACTCAAAAGTATCTTAGCCTATACATGCAATAGTTTAAGAGAAGTACTACTAATAAAGTACCAAAGTTAGTTGATAGTGTGATAAACTTGACGATGATCCCCGATCTCAAGTCTGGACTTCAAAACTTAATAAACAACACAACGACCACATAAAGTAAGCTATCTTAGCTTAGTAAGTTATAAGCAATTACATAACCGTGCCTTAAAACATTAAATTAGAAAATTTACACATTTCATGGTCCTTAGTCCGAATATCCCAACATTCAATGATAGATTTCACATAGATATATAATCCATTACTCACTGTTAAACTAATGCATAATTAACTATCACCTTTCATAGCTCCAAAAACCGATTATACATACATTTAGCAATTTTTTTCTATACATATACTACTTACCAAATTTGTACTTACCATTCAAATGATAATCTCTCATAACATCAAGACTTACCGAATTAAATCTTTAAATTCACATTTACCCTTCCCTTTAAATGCTCATAACTAAATTTTTTTGCATCCAAATGTTCTGTAGTTCAATTTATGCACTTAAAGATCTTTATCCGATTTCGCACACTTAGTGCTCGGAAGTTAAAGTCGCACACTTAGTGCTCACTATCCGATTTCACACACTCAGTGCTTGGAATTTAAATTCGCACACTTAGTGCTAAATATTCGATTTCGCACACTTAGTGCTCGGAAGTTAAATTCGCACACTTAGTGCCAAATATCCGAATTACTCTCCATTCATACAAACACATATAATCTTATCTCCATTCATATATATATATATTCATTCAAATCAACCCATTCATCTTATAAAACATCATCACATTCGGAAATATTCAATACATATATAAACACACCTTATTCGGATACAATTCTCTCCCAATTCAATACCACATTTAGCTATATCTTAATATATATACATGCTACTCAATTGAATCAAAGGCTTATATATCAACCTCACATTCGGCTAATACATAGCTTAATCAATATCACATTCGGCATTAAGATATTATACATACTTACTTCTATTTAATACATGCACATCAATATAGATAAAAATTCAATTCACCCAAATTGCTTAAAAACTAACCTTGAATATCGACAGACTTTGTTTCCCGACTATTCGATTAACTTCGCCTTTCCCCGATCCACTCCCGATCCTTTTTGTTCGTGATCTAGATAAGTTTCAAATCAAGCGTATTCAACATATTTTCATTCAATTTAGTCAAAAAATACATAATCAGGCAATTTATAATTTTACCCCTGACATTTTACACTTTTTGTAATTTAGTCCCTATAGCATAAAACACAAAATATGCAAAATTTGCACACACCATGCCTAGGCCGAATGTTACTCATGCTCATACAAGTCCATACATTTCATTTATTTTTCATTTTAGTACCTCAAAAATTTATTTTTGCAATTTAATCCAAATCAATCAATTTCATCAAAAATTCAAGAACAACACTTGTTAATCTATCACATATAATTAATATTTCATCATCAAAGAACAAGAACAACAAGCTTTCTTCAGTGGCAACTCACAAAATACACAACCAATTCAAAAATTCAAACATGGGCTAGCTAAAACACAAAACAACGATCTCAAAAATGTAAAAATTATCAAAAACCGAGTTAAGCACATACCTTAATCAAGCTTAGACAAGGCCGAACCCTATGAGAAGTTGTTCTTTTCTTTTTCTTCTTAGTTTCAATAATAGAAAGATGAACAACCACAAAAAAAAAATGCATGGTTGTTTTTATTTTATTATATTATACTTTATAATATAATAATATTTTTATTAACTTATAATATAAACATATAAAAACATAATTCATGCATGTTGCTGTCCACTAACCTTAATTTAGGCCAAATTGCAACATAAATCCTTCTATATAAGAAAACGCAACAATTAAGCCATTCAATCAAATAGAAGACTACTTTTACCTTTTACTCGATTTAGTCCTTTTTCATAAATTAAACACACAAACGGAGAAATTAACTTACGAAACTTTAACACATGCTCAATCATATATAATTAACACGGAAAATAATATTAAAATATTTTTAACTCGGATTCATGGTCCCAAAACCACCGTTTTGATTAGGGCCAAAATCGGACTATTACATCTGGTGTCATTACCGGTTGTAGTAATCCCGAAGGCACCTGATGTTTGGCTTTAACTTGCTAACAAACCAAACATGTCGATATAAATTCTGAAATGTCTCATTTCCTACCCGACCACCAATACAACTGTTTCAAATCATTGTACATTTTAGTACTCCCCAGGTGAACAGATATAAAACCCCTGTGTGCTTCATTCAAAATTTTCTGTATAAGCACTAGATCTCTCGGTATTCAAACTCTACCTTGGAACATTAAACTATCATTAGATCCAGTTTCATGGTCGGAATCACTAGTCAATTCACATCACATTCTTTTAGCTTGCAATTCATTATCATACTTCTGAGCTTCGAATATTTGCTGAAAAAATACCGGTTTAGCTTTCAACTCTGCTAAAATTGAACGATCATTAGATAAGGTTAACTGAATATTCATCGTTCTCAAAGTAAATAAAGATTTTCTGCTCAGAGCATCCGAGACTACGTTCACTTTACCTGAATGATAATGAATCACCAACTCATAGTCTTTTAGCAACTCGAGCCATCTTCGTTGTCTCAAATTCAAATATTTATAAGTCATTATATATTTTAAACTCTTGTGATCTGTGTACAAATGATGTCGCCAAATTTTCAATGCAAATACAATAGTGGCCAACTCTAAATCATGCGTTGGATAATTATTTTCATATGGTTTCAACTGTCTAGAGGCATAAGCTATAACACCCTTCACCCTTATTCAACGTCGGAATAGGGTTTTGGAGCATTACTAGACTTATAACGCAATTACACAAACATTTAGTCATACATTTTCAAATTTCATTCAAATGTCAATCACCACATTCATATCGTCCTTAATATGAGCCTACGAGGCCATAAACATGCATTAAGAGTGGTTCAGGACTAAACTGATATCTTCAAAAATTCTTAGAACACTTAGAAAATTTTCTCAAAAATAGGGGATACACACCCATGTGGCCCATCCGTGTGTCTCTCACGACCAACAAACACGCCCGTTTCACAGGCCGTGCGAACATTCGTAATGAAAGCACATGGCCGTGTTCCAGCCCGTGTCTGACCCAGTGTAACTCTCTGACTTGGGTCACACGGCCAACAGACACGCCCGTGTACCTTAAAAATGGCCATAAATGCCCGTGTGCCAGGTCGTATGCTAGGCCACACCAAACCTGTAAGGTATACTATAACACCTCTAACCCGTATACATCGCCAGACTAGGGTTACGAGATATTATCGATCAAATCGTAACATTTAAACAACCATTTCTCACACATCAGCATATCATAATTAATCAATAACACAAAGTCCCTTTAGAAGGTCTACGAGACCTTAAACATGCTTTAAAAAAAGTTCAAGACTAAACCAATCTCATACGGAAACTTTACAAAACATAGAAAAATTTTCTTTCAAAACAGGGCACACGCCCATGTGGCTAGGCTGTGTGCCTCACACGGTCGTGCCTTGGAACATGTCTCAGCTGGTGTGCAAAACTGACTTGGGTCACAGGGTCTGGCATATGCCCGTACGTCTGGCCCGTGTGCAACACTGACTTGAGTCACACGGCCTGTCACACGTCTGTGTGTCTAGCCCATGTGCAAGTCAGACTTGCTTTGAAATGGAACGTTAGGGGACACGGTCGAGACATACGCCCGCGTGCTCAATCGTGTGGGCAAATATTGTAACAGCTTGAATTAGGGACTAGTAGGAACAGTGGTATTGGGATCACTAATTTGGGGTAGGAGAAAATTTATTTAATTTTATTTTATGGTTTATATTATGATTATAAGGGTGCATGAAAATTTAGGTGCTTTAATTTTAGCGAATTCATACTTAATCGTGAAAAGGGACTAAATCGCATAAAGTGCAAAAGTTCTATTTTAATCGCTAGAGGTGCCAATTAGCTAAGGAATATTGATGGGAGGTCTCTAATGTGAAATTAGGCCTTGTTTAATGTAGTTTCTGGCCATAGGGACAAGAATTGACATGGTCAATTGGTTAGGTGGGGTTTTGGTGACTTATTTGATAAATTAAAATAAAATAAGAAGAAAGATGATAACACCTATCATCTTCACCATTTTTCCACAGAAAATACCAGCAAAGAGGGGGTTTTGAAAGTTTTAAATTTTCAGTAACTCATCTTCTTTACAAGTAAGTGATTATGAGGGTTTTACTTGATAATTTTTGTACTTTTTAAGTCCCCAAAGCTTAAGCTAGCTAATGAGGGGACTAAATTTCTAAATTGTTGAAAGTCTAGGGACTTGCCACGAGAGAGTTTATGTTGTTTGCTGAGTTTTTATGGAAGAAAATGAATGTTAGGGAGATGAGAAACAACTTTTATGAAAGGTGTTACCATGAAAACACCTAAATGGGACTAAGTTGTAAATGTTGTAATTTGGTAATAAATGCATGAAATAATTGGATTTGTGAGTAGTTGTAAGAGAAATAAATGTTCATCTAGGTTGGTTTAATAAGAAAATGTGATGAAAAATGATTTACGAGCCCAGGGACAAAATCATAATTTTGCCATTATAGAAGGGCAAATTGGTCATTTTTGCCTAAGTAGAGATTATGATGTAATATAATCATAAAATGATTAAATGAGTAAACTTTATTGTTCTAGATCAAAGAAAACGAGATTCGGACCTAGAACGGGAGAAAAGAAAAATATGGTCAAATAGGTCCCTTTCTACCCTTTTCGGTATCGAGGTAAGTTCGTGTGCTCATAATGCAACTATAGTGAAGTATTTAATATTCTGATGATGTATGAATATATTAAATACGTTTTGACGATATGTCAAGAATTGAAAGTCTTAAATTGAATCTGAGAATTGAGGGAATGCAAATAGCATGATACTATGATAATTAAGGTCCCGTGTAAGACCAGATTTGGAATATGGCCTCGGTGTGAGATTTTGTATAAGACCATGATAGGGACATAGAATCGATATGATATTTCATGTAAGACCCTATCGGGGGTATGATATTGCTATGACACTAGATGTATGAGTAACAAGAGTATTCTTTAGTATTTTGAACATTTCAATAGGTATGTTGAAAATGAGAAAGTATGTGGTTATATCATGAGGGGTACAGGTGTGTGCCAGAACTAAATTGAGGTGAATTCAGTATATGATGAACCCATGGTGAATTATGTGTAAAGGATGCATCCTGATTTCATATGTTATATTTATTAATGTATTACGTGAATGCGAATGATTATTATAGAAATCCATTTAAGAATGATAGTGTGTGGGGACATTCCTGGTTGAACATTCGAAATATGAAAAGGTGTGTGGATAAATATCTATGAACGTGTAATCAATGGTGGGCTGTGTGCGTTACCACCTTATTAATTGTTAGCGATGGGTTGTGTGCGATACCATCGCAAATATTATCAATGGTGGGCTGTGCGCGTTACCACCTTACTATTTGTAACCGATGGGCTGTGTGCGATACCATCGTGCTTAGTGTTAAATGGTGAGCTATGTGCGATACCACCTTATAAATTATTAATTGGTGGGCTGTGTGCGGAACCACTAAGAGTCTGGTATTATCTTGAATAGATCATTGAGAAATTGTTTAAGTAAATGTTTCATGGATTATTGTGATGATAGACGCAATGATTATGTGCTAATAAATGAGAGTGCTATAATTGTCACATGCTTAGAATGTAGTAAGAGACGGAATGAGTAAGTATTATAAACAATTGAATGGGTGACCATGAGTTTAAAAGTAAATCTCATTAAAATACATTTGTGGTTGAGTATAATCAATGAATGTCAATACTTGATTATTATTTGCATATGAACTTACTAAGTATTGTTGCTTACTCCTCTTCCTTTCCTATCTCTTATAGGTTAACCTAACTAGTTCGAATTGGAGACCACTGAAGATGTTTTCACACTATTGAGCAGACGCTTGGTTATGAGCTCCAAGTCTTCTTGAGATATGGCATGTATAGGGATCTTATTTTGGTTTAATTAAGTCATAGTTAAAGTAGCCAAAGGTGTTGGCCTAAAAAAGTTCATGGATTGGTTGTGTATAGCCATAGATGATGGCTCAAGTCGATTGTAATTGTAGTAGTAATAGTTTCCCCTCATATATGGGATGAAGATTTGATTTTCATGATTCAAATGTGATAATTACAGAGTTATAATTGATGATTTGGAAATGTTATGTGATGGTGTATGAATGTGTGCAAGTGTGGGTGACTAATTGGCTTGGAAATAGCCTTGAATTGGTCCACACGGGTAGGCACACGGGCGTGTGTCTAGACCGTATGTGACACACGGTTGGCCCTATAGGCATGTGACTTGGCCGTGTGTCCCCTTGCACGCTAGAAATGCAAGTCAGTAAGCTTAGTAGTAAACACAAGGGCAGAGACACGACCGTGTGTGGGAGGCACGGCTTTGGACATGGGCGTGTGCCCAGGCCATGTGAAGTCTGCACCTGAATTTAGGAATTTAATTCGACACACAGTCTAAGGACACGGGCGTGTGCCTTGGCCGTGTGACCATAGTGAGGAGATGATGTCATAAATAGGATGTCAAGGTTTTGACACACAGGCTAAGACACGAGCGTGTCGAGGCTGTGTAAGGGACACAGGCCAGGGACACGGGCCAGGGACACGGGCGTGTGTCTGGCCATGTGAAATAAGTCAGCGTCGACCACCAGTGAGGGACATGGGCATGTGTGACCATACGGCCTACCCCCACGGGCGTGTCTGTAACATCCTAAAATAGGGGTTATTTGTGATTGAATTATTTTTCTTGTGTATGAACTTCTACGATATTAATTGGGTGTAGTAAGGCTTAATTAGGGATCTTGAGTAGGCTCGGAATAATAGAAAAATATTTTTGGAAGCTTTAAAGGTAGGGAGCCTTAGTAAGTAGGGGTTACAAGGATAAATGAGGAAACATTTGACACTAAAAAGGCCTTGGAAAAGTGGCAAAAGGGAGGCCACTTAAAGGGCTAGAGATGACGCCACAAGGGGGAGCAAAGGGAGCCTGGGTTCGAGTCGCGGAGTCTCCCTTTTTCTCTTTATGTGGGACGGCAATAGGGGGAGGAAATTTCTCTTTTAAACTCTTTTGGATAATAAGGGATAATAAGGATATTATTAGGAATTAAATTAGATTATTAATTGATTAATCTTTAATAGTTGGCCAGATAAAATTTAGGCATGTGAATTATTCAAATTATTTTGAATTAATTCAAGCGGTTGGCCAAGAGTGTTTCAAGGAGTTGCCGAATTTTTGAACTCTTTGTTCGAGAGGAGTGGACGGCAAGCATAGGGGGGATGCCGAATTCTTTTAAAAGCACATACCTATCACCTTGTTTTTCTTTTCTCCAATTTTTTTTCAAGTAGCCGAATCTCTTCCTTACTCCCTCCTCTTCAATTATTTTTCTCCTTCCTCTCGCCTTCTCTCAAACCGAAACTCCTATTCCCCTTTTCCATTATTTTCTTTCTTCCACAATAGCCAAATCCCTCCTTCTTGGTGTGCCGAAATTCCCCTCTTCTTTTACCTTTCACCTTAGCCGAATATTAGTGTGGTGTGGATCTCTTCTAGTTTGGTTCCAATCGGGATTAGTGGAAGGTAGGTGGTCTAGCCGAATGGCTATTTCTTCCCTCTCTGTTCTCTGTCGACTTTTACAAAGGTAAGGGTTGGTTTCGGCAATTGTTGTTAAGGGTGCTAATCACATGTTGGAACCGAATTGTTGTAGGGACTCCGGGATATTTGGAACAAGCGATCTAAGCCCCATTCTCTGGCAGTCGACCTTGGTAAGTAGTGGTAAGGATCTATTCTAGTGGGTTATTTATTTAGTGATTGAAAAGTCGAAGGCTATTAGCCTGTGATTGCTGATTTAGGGAAGCAGAAACACTTGGAGTGTGGTGGCTAATATTCAAAGGCATTTAGGTAAGGTTTCGAGTTCACAAGGAGCCCTATTGAATTAATTTGGTTTGGCCGAATAGGCCATGGCACTAACCTTGTGTATGGCTGAATATAAGGGCAAGGAGGTCTAGTGTGGCCGATTCATTCTTCGGGATTTAGGACTATCGTCGGCAACAGGTATGTACATACACACTTTATAATTAATTAACTGTGCTAAATTCATTGTGCGTGTTAATCGGGAATGATGTAGATTTGGATTTAATACCATAATGGTATAAGCAAGGAATCAGGTAAGTCCTTGTCGTTATGAGTTCTTTTGATGCTTTTGGGAAGCATGAAACATTTGTATGTGTGGCAAATAAACCTATTGGCATGATTTCTGTATATGCACATAATTGATTGCTGTGGGTTGATAAGAGGAGGGGGCAGTGATATTCTTGTCGACAGACACCAGTGGTTTGGTACCAAATTTCGTGACTACGGTCACCAGAGGTTTGGCACCTCCAGAGGTTTGGCACCTCATAGCGTCTCATCCCAGTGGCTTAGCACCACAGTGGGTTGGCCCCACGGAATATATTAAGGGATTGGCGCTAGTGATTTGGTATCACACGATGGGTTGGCCCCATCATTTGATTGTGACTTCGGGTCACTAGTGGTTTGGCACCACAAGTATTGACGGATATCGTGACTATAAGTCACCAGTGGTTTGGCACCACCAAAGTGGTTTGGTACCACACACGGGTAGAGAAAGGTGTTTGGATGGTTAGGTTGGGTACATATTGAGCCTGTGCATGTTAATTTGTTATAAATTGTGTATGAGATTGCTTTAAACCGGGGGAAGGGTTACACATTGAGTCTTGGTGACTCACCTTCTCCTTTAACATTTTTCAGGTGACACGTAGATCGCGGATGAGGAGCCGGATGAACTCGAGGTGGCCATGCAATGAAAGTTTGGACTAAATGAATTTTTGGGACTATTTTTATTTTATTTATTGGTTTTATTTTGTTTAAGTTGTAATAAGGCCTCTTATGATTTTATTTTATGATTTTATATGTTTTGGATAATTTATCTAAACCATTTAATGTCTTTTAAATGACTACACAAGGTTTCCTAAATTCCAACGAAAATGTTCTTCTGTGCCATCGGGTACATCTGAAATTGGTAACACCATGGCTTAAATAAATATTTCTAAACAAACTAAGTATGGTTTTAACAAGACAATTGAAGATGAAAGGTTTTCGACAAAACTTAAATCGGCTTAAAGGGATTTTACAAAATGTTTTCCTCTGTAACATACCGAATTCAGTCGTAATGTTTGGGTCGGGTTTGGGGTGTTACAAAATTGGTATCAGAGCCCAGTTCAAAGCTCAGCTGTGGGGGCCCAAGGCCAAAATGTTTTGGTAGGCCTTTTTGAAAATGATTTTTGTTTAAGACAAAGATGGCAAATGAGTCTCCAAAGACCAATCGCCTGTAAGTACCTCTAACTTCTGTATGAATTATTACTTGCAGAAAGGGCAGGAATGGAACGTAGAATAGTCTGTTAGGAACTTGAACCCTAGGATTAGAATACTCAAATACGAAGCACATAAGACTTAATGCACTAAACCAACCTATGACTAAGTCACTGAGCTAGGGTGTGGTAACCCCTGTACACATGTCTAGGATTGGATCCAGAAGAGCCTGGTATTTAAGCAATCCTAGTGACTCACCTCCTCTTCGCAGGTATTCTACCTGGTGCGTAGCGTCGGTTCACCCTAACTCAGAGGGCTCAGTGGTGTTGCAACCTCTTTGCGCATGTCTAGGAATGGTTTCGGTGGGAGCTTGGTATTTAAGCAGTCCGCGTGACTCACCTCCTCTCCACTCGAATCCTGCCTGGTGCGTAGCTTTGGTTCACCCTGACCAAGAGGGCTCGGTCATAGGCTAAACATAATGACTAAAACCCGAAAGGGAACTAGCCATGTTTTTGGGAAAAAGAAGAAAATAACAAAACCCTAGGTTTTTTCAAAACTTTTAAAAATCACTCTTTCCAATCTAAGAACAACCATCTTTACAACATTTTCTGAAAAATTTGATTTGTGAAAATTACAAAAATGCCCTTAGGGGGTAAAATTACCAAAATGCCCTTGGTTCATAAAATGCCAACTACTCAATGGTTTTGGCCGAAACTTCATTATTTTATAAATATCCAAAAACCCTACTCTACAAATTAGCAAAAATACTTTGGTTTTAGAAATTACGAAAATGCCCTCAACTTGCAAAATTACCAAAATGACCCTGGTTTCTAAAATTTTCAACATCATCGATTTAAAAAGGGAAACTCACAAAAAGGAACCCTCAGAGTTTTACAACTGTTAAAATATCCCTGATTTATTGAATTTACAAAATTACCTCTGAGTGGCAAAATTACCAAAATACCTCTGGTCTCCAAAAAAAATTTGCTATACCTTTAATTTACGAAATTTTCGAAAATACCCTCCAGTCTTGGGAAATTTCAAAATGCCTTGATTTATTAAAGTTTTAAAATTTCTTTGAATTATTATGAATATGCCCTCAGAGGAAAATGACGAAAATACCCAGGATAGAAACGGACGTGAAATGGTAGAAGAGTGAATAAGTATGAAAGGTATTAGGGAATGGATGTGCTCTTCTCTGTGAACTAGGATAGAAGACTTAAAACTTTGATTGCTCAAAAGAATCCCTGTTAAACTCTTATCATAAAATGTCTTCGCGGATAACCAAGTGAAAAAAGTACTAATCTATAAAAATCTCTTAATCAGATTAAAGCGCGATAGTTAGAATGAGCTCTAGAGGATGTGGACGTCATGGACACGGTAGAGGCAGGATGACCGTGTCAGAACCCGTTAGGTCGGGTCAGGGGTCGAAAAATGAAGTACCACCGCCACCACCACTCCCAACTTTTGGAGCTGAGGAACAGGATCAGACAGGGGGTGAGGCAGTATCGCAAGCTGTGTTGCGAGTTCTTGAGATGGTGGCTGGGGCTAGTGGAGGAATAGGAGCTCAGAAATCTGTTCCCGAGCGACTCCGATCCAATGGAGCTGAGGTATTCTGGGGTGTGTCGGGCGTGGCACCCAGTGCGGCGGAGTACTGGTTAGAATCGACTGAGAGAATCATGGACGATCTCGATCTGACAAATGAGGAGAAGCTAAAAGGAGCGGTGTCGCTTCTAAAGGATGAGTCATATCAGTGGTGGCTCACGGTTCGAGATGGTGCTACGGCAGATGATCTTACATGGGAGTACTTCAAAGCTGCTTATCAAAAGAAATATGTGGGCACCAGCTACACTGATGCTCAGAGGAAAGCCTTTCTGGGATTGGTACAAGGAAATAAGTCGGTATCTGAGTATGAGGCAGAGTTCTTGAGGCTGAGCCACTATGCGCGGGGAATTGTGTCAACCCAGCATGATCGTTGTGTCCGCTTCGAAGATGGACTTAGGGATGAGTTAAGACTGTTGATCGATCCACAGCAGGAGTGTGAGTTTGCTGTTCTGGTGGGAAAGGCTAAGGTAGCCGAAGGGGTCAAGGAGTCCGTAAGACAGAACTATGGTAGAAATAACCCGAAAAGAGGATTTTGGTCATCTGGATCGGGTGGTAATGCACAGAAGAGGGCTAGGCAGAATGGGCCAAATCAGACAGGGAGGCCCATGGTTACTAATCAGAGACCAGCTCAGTGTAATCGCTGTGGGAGGTCACATTAGGGAGGATGTTGGACCGGTGAAAGGGGATGTTTTGAATGTGGATCTTTGGATCACCGTGGTGTGGACCCGCCCTAGGAAGTTAGCTAAGAATCAACCGCAGGGTCGTAACCGTGCTCAGGCTAGAAATGTAGGACCACCACAGAGGGGTCGTGGTAATGGTAGAGGAGGCAATGGTTCTAATCGAGGCCGCGGAATTTCGGGAAGAGGGGCAGGCAACACAGAAGCAATGCAACCTGGTTTAGTCTACGCGGCGAGGCGTCATGAGGAGGGTGACGCACCGGACGTCATAACCGGTACGTTCCTAATTGTTGGTCTTCCATATGTTGCATTAATTGATGTGGGTTCGACGCATTCATACGTTGCTCGTAGTGTGGTAGAGACTATGAACTTAGACTTTTTGAGATCGCTTTCTAGGAGATGACTGTAATTAGCCCTTTAGGTCACTCTATAGTTGTAAACAAGCTTTATAGAGATGTACCCCTAGAACTCCAAGGGGTAGTGTTTGTGGCTGATCTGATGGAACTGCTGTTTGGGGAGTTGGATTTGATCCTTGGAATGGACTGGTTGGCTAAGTATCAGGCAAGGTTGGATTGCGCTACTAAGCGCATGGTTCTTAAGATGGCTGAGGGTGATGAAGTGGTCATAATAGGTAATAGAAGGGATTACCTATCCAACGTGGTGTCCGCCTTGAAGGCTGAGAAGATGGTCAAGAAGGGTTGTGAGGCATTTTTGATTCGAATTTTTGCCTTGGAGGCTAAGGAGTCAGCAGTTGAGAAGGTCCGAACGGTAGGGGAATTCGCTGATGTGTTCCCGTAAGAACCTGTGGTCCGCCTCGGATCGGGAAGTTGAATTCGGCATAGACTTGCTACCGGAACGGCACTGTGGTATATAGCCGTGCATCGAATGGCACCAAAGGAATTGGTGGAGCTGAAGGCTCAAATTTAGGAGCTCTTGGATAGAGGGTTTATTCGACCGAGTATATCTTCGTGGGTAGCACCTGTACTTTTTGTCAAGAAGAAGGACAGTTCAATGCGGATGTGTATCGACTACCGCCAACTAAACAAGTTGACGATCAAGAACAAGTATCCGTTGCCTCGGATTGATGACTTGTTTGATCAACTGAAGGGTGCATCGGTGTTCTCGAAGATAGACCTTAGGTCGGGTTATCATCAACTTAAGGTGAAGGAGGTTGATGTTCACAAGACGGCATTCCGAACTCGGTATGGGCATTACGAGTTTTTGGTGATGCCATTCGGGTTGACCAACGCACCGGCAGTATTCATGGACTTAATAAACAGGGTATTTCAGCAGTACTTGGACCAATTTGTCGTGGTGTTTATAGACGACATATTGGTTTACTCAAAGACGGAGGAGGAGCATGACATGCATTTGCGGATAGTTTTACAAGTATTGAGGAAGAAGCAGTTATATGCCAAATTCAGTAAGTGCGAATTTTGGCTTAGGGAGGTGGCTTTCTTAGGTCACGTGGTGTCGATGGAAGGGATTAGAGTGGATCCTCGCAAGGTTGAAGCGGTGTTAGATTGGAAACCACCTAGGTCGGTGGCAGAGATTCGAAGTTTTCTGGTTCTGGCAGGATACTATTAGAGATTTGTGGAAGGGTTCTCTTTAATTGCAGTGCCATTGACTAAGTTATTAAGAAAAGGAGTTCCATTTGTTTGGTCGGAGAAGCAGCAAGAAAGTTTTGACAAGCTAAGAAAGATTCTGACAGAAGCTCCAGTTCTGGTACAGCCTGAGGCAGGGAAGTTGTTCACAGTTTATTGTGATGCGTCCCATACTGGGTTGGGATGTGTGTTAATGCAGGAAGGGAAGGTAGTGGCCTATGCATCCTGTCAGCTAAGACCGCATGAGGTTAACTATCCAACTCACGACTTGGAGTTAGCGGCAGTAGTCTTCGCTTTGAAAATATGGAGACATTACTTGTATGGGGAGAAGTCATAGTCTACACGGATCACAAAAGTTTGAGGTATCTTTTGACTCAGAAGGATCTGAACTTGAGGCAGCGCCGATGGGTTGAACTGTTGAAGGACTACGACTGTTCAATTGAGTACTATCCGGGTAAGGCTAACGTGGTGGCTGACGCATTGAGCCGGAAGGTCGTGACAGACTTAAGAGCGATGTTTGCTCACCTCAGTCTATACGATGATGGAAGTCTTTTGGCAGAACTGCAAGTTAAGCCAACTTGGATCAAGGAGGTTAAGGAAAAGCAATTGGTGGATGACCGTTTAAATACGCGAAGGTCGCAAGTTCAGGATGGTGGTTTGGAAGGGTACAGTTTGTCTAGTGATGGTGTATTATGTTTTCAGGGACGAGCTTGTATGCTGAAAGATGTGGAATTGAGGCAAAGAATTCTTCAAGATGCACATAGCAGCCCATACGCTATGCATCCTAGAGGAAGCAAAATGTATGGAGATTTGCGGAAATAGTTCTGGTGGCCGGGGTTGAAGCGTGAGGCAACTGAATTTGTGGGAAAGTGTCTGACGTGTCAGTAGGTGAAGGCTGAACACCAGTTGCCGTCAAGGTTACTTCAACCAGTGAAGATCCCTCAGTGGGTATGGGAGAGGATCACTGTGGATGGGCTACCCCTCACGCCCAGCAAGAAGGACGCAGTTTGGGTGATTATGGATCGTCTGACTAAGTCAGCTCACTTCATACCGGTGAGAGTGGACTATTCTCTTCAGAGGTTAGCAAAATTGTATGTGGCTGAGATAGTAAGATTGCATGGTATGCCAGTGTCAATTATCTCGGATAGGGATCCGAGGTTCACGTTGAGGTTTTGGAAAGCGTTGCATCAGGCTTTGGGCACACGATTGGATTTCAGTACAGCTTTCCATCCACAGTCTGACGGGCAGTCAGAAAGGGTCATACAGATTCTCAAAGACATGCTGAGAGGGTGTGTTTTGGATTTCAGTGGTAGTTGGGAGGAGTATCTACCATTGGCGGAATTCGCTTATAACAATAGCTATCAAGCGAGTATTCAGATGGCACCATACGAAGCACTGTATGGACGGAAATGCCGTACTCCTACATGTTGGACGGAGTTGAGAGAACGACAAGTTTTGGGTCCAGAGTTGGTGGCAGAGACTGAAGAGAAAGTCAAGGTGATTCGGGCTCGTCTTAAGGAGGTATCAGACAGGCAGAAGTCCTACGCTGATCTTAAGCGTAAGGAAATGGAGTATGCAGTAGGAGATAAAGTCTTTCTGAAGGTGTCGCCTTGGAAGAAAGTATTGAGATTTGGGCGAAAAAGAGAGCTAAGCCCAAGGTTCATCGGCCCATATACAGTGTTAAAGCGAGTGGGACCGGTAGCTTATCAGCTTGAGTTGCCAGCAGAGTTGAGTCAGATTCATGACGTCTTTCATGTGTCGATGCTTAGATGGTATCAGTCAGATCCATCACACGTTGTACCAGTGGCCGAGATTGAGGTAAACTCGGACTTATCCTTCGAGGAAGAACCATTCGGATCTTAGATCGAGATGTCAAAGTTTTATGAGGAGGAAGTCGCGTTGCCCTTGGTGAAAGTGCTATGGCAGAACCATGGTGTAGAGGAAGCTACGTGGGAACCCGAGGATATGATGCGGCAACAATACCCCCATCTCTTCTGATCAGGTAATTTTGAAGATGAAATTAATTTAAGGGGGTAGAACTGTAACATCCTAAAATAGGGGTTATTTATGATTGAATTATTTTTCTTGTGTATGAACTTCTGCGATATTAATTGTGGTGTAGTAAGGCTTAATTAGGGATCTTGAGTAGGCTCGGAATAGTAGAAAAATATTTTTGGAATCTTTAAAGGTAGGGATCCTTAGTAAGTAGGGGTTACAAGGATAAATGAGGAAACATTTGACACTAAAAAGGCCTTGAAAAAGTGGCAAAAGAGAGGCCACTTAAAGGGCTATAGATGACGCCACAAGGGGGAGCAAGGGGAGCCTGGGTTCGAGTCGCGGAGTCTCCCTTTTTGCTCTTTATGTGGGACGGCAATAGGGGAGGAAATTTCTCTTTTAAACTCTTTTGGATAATGAGGGATAATAAGGATATTATTAGGAATTAAATTAGATTATTAATTGATTAATCTTTAATAGTTGGCCAAATAAAATTTAGGCATGTGAATTATTCAAATTATTTTGAATTAATTCAAATGGTTGGCCAAGAGTGTTTCAAGGAGTTGCTGAATTTTTTAACTCTTTGTTCAAGAGGAGTGGACGGCAAGCATAGGGGGGGATGCCGAATTCTTTTAAAAGCACATACTTATCACCTTGTTTTTCTTTTCTCCATTTTTTTTTAAGTAGCCGAATCTCTTCCTTACTCCCTCCTCTTCAATTATTTTTCTCCTTCCTCAGCATCTCAAAAATGAAACTCCTATTCCCCTTTTCCATTATTTTCTTTCTTCCACAATAGCCGAATCCCTCCTTCTTGGTGTGCCGAAATTCCCCTCTTCTTTTAGCTTTCACCTTGGCCGAATATTAGTGTGGTGTGGATCTCTTCTAGTTTGGTTCCAATCGGGTTTAGTGGAAGGTAGGTGGTCTAGCCGAATGGCTATTTCTTCCCTCTATGTTCTCTGTCGAATTTTACAAAGGTAAGGGTTGGTTTCGGCAATTGTTGTTAAGGGTGCTAATCACATGTTGGAACCGAATTGTTGTAGGGACTCCGGGATATTTGGAACAAGCGATCTAAGCCCCATTCTCTGGCAGTCGACCTTGGTAAGTAGTGGTAAGGATCTGTTCTAGTGGGTCATTTATTTAGTGATTGAAAAGCCGAAGGCTATTAACCTGTGATTGTCGATTTAGGGAAGCAGAAACACTTGGAGTCTGGTGGCTAATATTCAAAGGCATTTAGGTAAGGTTTCGGGTTCACAAGAAGCCCTTTTGAATTAATTTGGTTTGGCCGAATAGGCCATGGCACTAACCTTGTGTATGGCCGAATATAGGGGCAAGGAGGTCTAGTGTGGCCGATTGATTCTTCGGGATTTAGGACTATCGTCGGCATCAGGTGTGTACATACACACTTTATAATTAATTAACTGTGCTAAATTCATTGTGCGTGTTAATCGGGAATGATGTAGATTTGGATTTAATACCATAATGGTATAAGCAAGGAATCAGGTAAGTCCTTGTCGTTATGAGTTCTTTTGATGCTTTTGGGAAGCATGAAACATTTGTATGTGTGGCATATAATATATGGCCAGTGATAAATCTGTTGGATGTTGTTAAGTAAACCTATTGGCATGATTTCTGTATATGCACATAATTGATTACTATGGGTTGATGAGAGGAGGGGGCAGTGATATTCGTGTCGACGGACACCAGTGGTTTGGTACCACATTTCGTGACTACGATCACCAGAGGTTTGGCACCTCCAGAGGTTTGGCACCTCATAGCGTCTCGTCCCAGTGGCTTAGCACCACATTGGGTTGGCCCCACGGAATATATTAAGGGATTGGCGCCAGTGATTTGGTATCACACGATGGGTTGGCCCCATCATTTGATTGTGACTTCGGGTCACTAGTGGTTTGGCACCACCAGTGGTTTGGTACCACACGGGGTAGAGAAAGGTGTTTGGATGGTTAGGTTGGGTACATATTGAGCCTGTGCATGTTAATTTGTTATAAATTGTGTATGAGATTGCTTTAAACCGGGGAAAGGGTTACACGTTGAGTCTTGGTGACTCACCTTCTCCTTTAACATTTTTCAGGTGACACGTAGATCGCGGATGAGGAGCCGGATGGACTCGAGGTGGCCATGCAGTGAAAGTTTGGACTAAATGAATTTTTGGGACTATTTTTATTTTATTGATTAGTTTTATTTTGTTTAAGTTGTAATAAGGCCTCCTATGATTTTATTTTATGATTTTATATGTTTTGGATAATTTATCTAAACCATTTAATGTCTTTTAAATGACTACACAAGGTTTCCTAAATTCCAACGAAAATGTTCTTCTGTGCCATCGGGTACATCTGAAATTGGTAACACCATGGCTTAAATAAATATTTCTAAACAAACCAAGTATGGTTTTAACAAGACAATTGAAGATGAAAGGTTTTCGACAAAACTTAAATCGGCTTAAAGGGATTTTACAAAATGTTTTCCTCTATAACATACCGAATTCGGTCGTAATGTTTGGGCCGGGTTTGGGGTGTTACAGTGTCCCATTTCACACGGACGTGTGGCCCCTGTTTAGGTAAAATTTTTCTAAGTGCGTAAAAGTTTCTGAGTTATTTCAGAAACCTTCTGGAAGTATGTTTAGGGCCTCGTAGGTCCATTATGAGGAGGTTAGATATGAGAATGGAAAAGTTTTAATTTGGAATGGAATTTGGTAACCCAAATTTTTATGACCATGTGAGTCAAGTACAGTAACGCCTCGTACTCGGTTCCAGCGTAGAATAAGGGTGAGGGGTGTTACAAATATAGGCCATTTGCAAGGCCAATTTGCCACCCATTTAGGGTTATCCCTACATGCTCAATTCCTACATCAAATAACATACAATTCATTCACCATCTCAAGTACCAAATCAAGTATGAAACATACCATTTCTATTTCACCAAAGCATACCATAATGGCCATTCACACAATACCATATATACATTTCAAACACACCATTTCCACATAGAAAAACATTTACCAAAGTCAATCCAAAGTCTCATCCATTATCAAACTGTATCATATGGCAAGATTTATACACCTCAGAACATTCCACAACTTTACTAGCCTATACATGCCATATACCATAAATACAACTTTCAAAAGGTACCAAAATAGATGTCCGATAGTGTGATTGAGTCGCTGACAATCCCCGGATCCGAGTTAGCTTTAAATACCACTGTAAAACAGATAAATACTTCACACAGTAAGCTTTAAAGCTTAGTAAGTTCGTAATATAACAAATTAACTCAACAATTCAAATTCAATATGCAAAATTAACTAACACTTAGTTCAATTCACATCACTACTCAATCTCATCCATGGCTATCACTCACTTTCATACTATATCTATAGGTTCATATACCAGTATTTATAATGCTACTTAATCCAACTCTTTTCATAATTCATTCACAGAATCTTCCATCTATCTCATACACAATATCATCAACCACATAGGTTCTATACATATCTATACCATCACGTATTTATCTATCTATCTCATACACAATATCATCAACCACATAGGTTATATACATACCTGTGCCATCACGTATTTATCCATCTATCTCATACACAATATCATTAACCACATAGGTTCTGTACATACATGTACCATCACGTATTTATCTATCACCTTTACCACTTCAATGCTCGATGCCATAATTCATTTGATCCTCTTTAAACGTTCGATGAACTCGCACACTTAGTGCCAATTAATTAGCCGAAGCTATAATAATATCACACACTTAGTGCCATTACATTAAACCGAATTTGTCTCGGTATCCCACATGTAGTGCCAAATAATACAACTGATGCTTTCTTTTTCTCACACACTTAGTTTCATTCACCACTGTAACGATTCTATTTATGCACACTTAGCGCCTCATATCTTCGAACTCACATTTCTCATTATCAAAATCCACAATTACATTTCCATTCATTTCATCACATATGAACATTACGTAAATAATACGTATTATACACGAACTTACCTCGGACGTAGAAACAACGATATTAGTCGATTAATCGAGCACTTTGTTCTTGCTTCGATCTAAGCCCGAATTTCTCTTTTCTTCATCTATATAATATCAAATTCAACTCATTCAATCTCATCTTTACTCAATTCAATTTATAAACACACAATTAGGGCATTTTGCACTTAGCCCTTATAATTTCACACTTTAGCACTTTAGTCCTCATTTCACAAAATCACAAAATACAAAAAATTTTACTTTTCATGCTTAGCTGAATTTCTATGGAGTTCATTTAAGCCCATATATTTCATTTATTTCACATTTCAACACAAAGTTTTCACATTTATCAATTAAATCCCAAAAATGCATTTTTACTCAAAATCACTTTAGAAAATATGTATCTCAATCATCAAACACTTAGTTTTCATCATCAAACATCGCAGAGCTCACAAAATCAATAATGGCATAACTCAAAATCATCATTAATTTCATGAATTTAAGCATGGGCTTTATAGAACACAAAGCAACGATCACAAAAACATAAAAATTATTGAAAATTGAGCTAAAATCGTACCTTAATCAAGCTTGTAGATGCCGAACCCTAAAAACAACTTCCATGGTTTTATTTTCTTTTGATTTTTGGCTAAGGATAATAAAAGATGATAGAAAATTGATTTTGCTTTAATAATATTAACTTAGTAACGAAATTACTATTTTATCCATTAATTAAAACATTATAAAATCATTCATTTAATGGTCATTTATGTCAAATTCCACTATCAATGGTCTAATATCAACATAAGGACCTCTCATTTAATAAGCCATATCAAATAAGCACTTTTAACTACTAGCACACAGTTTTTGCATTACGATTAGGTCCTTTTTCACAAATCGGCACACAAACAATAAAATTTTTCACACAGAACTTTCACACATACTTTATCACATGCTATAAATATTAAAAATAATATTAAATTATTTTTATGACTTGGATTTGTAGTCCCGAAACCACTATTCTGACAAGTATATAAACCGGGCTGTTACAAATACTGACTTATGCCACACAGCCAAGTTATGTGAGGCCGTGTAGAGCATATTAACTTGATTTCAATTCCAACACCAGGGGACACACGACCGTGTACATAACTGTATGTCACACACGGTTGAGACACACGCCCGTGTCTCTACCCATCTGGAAAAAAATAGGCTATTTACCAAGCCAATTTGCCACCCAAACTTGTGCACATCTACATCAAATTCAAAGGCACCAATACATAGCATATATGATCATTTAAACCAGCCATTTCAAACATAATTCATGCATATTCTATACTTTTATTCTCCATACACACAAATCACAAAACATGCCATACCATTTATACCAAATTCACATACACAATTTAAAAACTTGCTAGACACTTCCAAACATACATCATTAAGCATCAAACTCACAAGCATATAACTATTATAATATCAACCAATTGGCCTCCACAATCTTTATAATTCACAAGCATCATACACCTATCCATGTACTCACAACACAAGCCATATATTTACATATATATAAATAATTCAAACATACCAAAACAAGCCAACTTGTATGGCAATATACAAAACAAGACTTAGAACATTAACAAGCCAACTCAAATGGCTACATTCATCATCAATTCATGAACCAAAATAACCAAAGTCCCTATAAATTCCATATACTCAAAACATAAGCTCAATAGTACCAAAGTGATAGTAGGATAGTGTGACGAAGCCTCCGACGATCCCCGAATCCTAGCTATGTAACAACCTGATTTTGGGGCTAGTAGGAATAGTGGTTTCGGGACCGCTAATCCGAGGTTGAATAAAATTATTTTGATATTATATTATGTGCTATAGCATGTTTATAAGGATGCATGAAAAGTTTGGTGCTTTAATTTTAGCAATTGTATGCTTAATTGTGAAAAAGGACTAAATCGCATAAAGTGCAAAAGTTCTATCATAACAAGGTAGAGGTGCCTAATAGCCATAAAATATTAAATTAGATGTCCTTGAAGTGCAATTAGGCCATTAAAGGTGTGATGTCAGGCCATAGGAAACAAGGGAGACAAGAGCATTAAATTTTGGTCAAAATTTGGTGAAATTAGATGATAAAAAATTGAATAAAATAAGCTAAATGAAAAATATGTCATCTTTCACTATTCATGATTCTTCTCCACTAAAAATTGAGAGGAAATAAGGGTTCTTGGAGTTCAAATTTTCAGCAACACAAATCTCTTGCAAGTAAGTGATTCTAGGGGCTTTTCTTAATAATTTTTGTACTTTTGGAACCCCAAAAGCTTAAGCTAGCTAATGAGAGGACTATTTTGCAAAATGGTTAAAAGTTTAGGGACTTTCCATGAGAGTTTTCATCTTATTTTCTGAGTTTTTATGGAAAAAATTGAATGTTACTGAGTTAAGGAACAACTTTTGTGAAAGGTGTTACCATGAAAACACCTAAATGGGACCTATTAGTAAAGGTTGAATTTGTGTAATAAATGCATGAAATAATTGGATTTGTGAGTTGTTGTAAGATAAATAAATGTTCAACTAGGCTTGTTTAATGAGAAAATGTGATGAAAAACGATTTACGGGCCTAGGGGCAAAATCGTAATTTTGCCAAAGTAGAAGGGCAAATTGGTCATTTTTGCCAAAGTAGAAATTTTGATATATCATGAATTTAAAGTGATTGAATGAGTAAATTTTATTATTATAGATCAAAAAGAGCGCGAAAACAACCTTGACTGAGGAAAAGGCAAGGTTACGGACTAAATCGTCGACTAATACATTTTGCACCGAGGTAAGTTTATGTATAAATGATACATCTTTAATACATGTTATTACTTATTGGTGCATTGTATGAATGAGATCGATTATGATTGAGATTGATTGAAATTGATAGATGGTGAGTAGATCTCATATGAACATTGGAATAGATACGGAAGTGTGGAAAAATATCTGTAATGATTAATTGGTGGGCTGTGTGCGATACTACCGTAATCATCCTTTTTGGTGGGCTGTTTGCGATACCACCTTATTACTTATTCACGATGGGCTATGTACGATACTATCATTTATATTATCATTTGGTGGGCTATGTGCGAAACCATCGTAAATGTTCTTGTTGGTGGGCTATGTGTGATACCACCCTATTATCGATTAATAATGGGCTGTGTGCGAAACCACCAGGTACATAGTATTATTCTGAGGGGTTCATCGAGAAATGGTATAGGTAAATGTTTCATGTTGCCTTGTGGTGATGGGTGCAGGGAATGTGTAATAGCAATTATGAGCAATGTAATTGTTATGTGATCGGAATGTGGCAAGAGATGAGATGGGTAAGCATGATTATAGAAATGTGAATTGTTCTTGCTTAGTATGTGAGGTTATTGATTGATTAGCATATGTGATGATGCTTATTGTTTACATGTAAACTTACTAAGCCTAAAGTTTACTCCCTTTCCTTTTCCCTTGTTTTATAGTATCGAAGAGCCAGTTCAGGATACGAAGATAACCGGAAGATCACTCACACTATTAGCTCATCTCGGTATATTAGTTTTAGCATTTTGAGTATGACATGTATAGGGTCTAGACTTAGTGAATGTTTTGTTGTTTTGGCCAAGTGTGTTGGCTCCCTTAAAGATGAACACTTTTGTAAATGGCCATATTTAATGGCTCATTATCATTATATATATGAAAAGAAGAGGTTATTCATGAATGTGTATGATACATAATTGATTTTCTTGGTAAATGATTGAATGTGATTGATGTTGTATGAATTAGGGTGATAAAAAGAGCTTGGCAAATAGCCTTGTTCCTATCCACACAGGTAGGCACACGGGCATGTGTCTAGGTAGTGTGTGACACACAGTCAGTCCCATGGGTGTGTGACCAGGTCGTGTGTCCCCTGCATGTTAATGTTGCAAGTTAGTGTTGACCACGGGCTAGACACACGAGCGTTTACCTAGGTCATGTGCCCGTTATATGGTTGCTGATGTCACAAACAAAATACCCAGGTTTTCACACACGGGTGAGGACACGAGCGTGTTTAGGTCGTGTGAAGGACACGGGCGTGTGTCCAGTCGTGTGAAAACCCCTGTAGGTTCGAATTGAAAAATAAATTCCACACGGGTTAGGGACATGGGCGTGTGTGACCACACGGCCTGCCCACACAGGCGTGTCCCATTTCACATGAGCATATGGCACTATTAAAGCAAAAAAAAAAAATTTAGTTTACAAAAGTTCCTGATTTGATTCCAAGGCCCTTCGTTTGCACGTTTACGGCCTCATAGGCCCATAATAAGAATGTTATGAATGTGAATGAAAGATTTTATATTGGAATGAAATTTGATAGCCCAAAGTTGTAAGTTCAAGTGAGATAAGTCTGGTAATACCTCATACCCAGTTTTGGCGTTGAATACGGGTAAGGGGTGTTACAAGCCAGCTTGATTTCACTATAAAACACGAAAAAATAAACAAAGTAAGCTTAATAGCTTAGTAAGCCCGTATGAAATCATCTCATTCTAATCATAAATTCACAATTCAATAATTTGAATATATCAACATTTAGTTCTTATTAACTAACAAACCTTGAACATCTTTAATCATAAGATTATAGGCAAACTTCATAATTTCTTCGATTTAAAGCTCATACGATTCATGTACATACATGTACCAATCCATAACGAACTCATTCCTATTCAGAATAGTATCGAATACTCGAAATCCCACACACTAGGTGCCAATACATAGCCGAAGCTATTTTAATCTCGCACACTAAGTGCCAATATATATAGCTGAAGCTATCTCGATCTCGCACACTAAATGCCATACATAGCTGAAGCTATCTCGATCTCGCACACTAAGTGCCATACATAGCCGAATTTTCATCGAATACTTCCAAACAATTGTATTCATCAACAATTCAAATATAAAGCATTAAATCTTAATAATATTAGTGCTTATTAACATACGAACTTACCTCGGATGCAAAAATGGCTAAATTGGTTGTTTAGTCGAGTACTTTGTTTTTCCCCCAATCTAGATCCGAGTTTAGCTTTTCTTGATCTATATGTAATCAAATTTAACTTATTTAATCATCTCTCTATTCAATTTAGTCCAAAACATTCAATAAGGCAATTTTACACATTTGCCCCTAATGTTTCACACCTTTTACAATTTAGTCCTTATTTCATAAAATCACAAATTCATGAAATTCAATACTAACCCATGCTAGCCGGATTACCATTAGGTCCCTAACAACCCATATTTTTCATTTATTTCACATTTTAGCCACAATGTTTCCACATTTCACAATTTAATCCCTATTTTGCATTTTCACTAAAAATCACTTAACAAAACTTATATAACTATCATCAAACATTCAAAATCTATCATCAAACATCAAAAATACATGCTTATTCATCAATGGAAACTTTCTAAATCTTTAACAGTTTTGCAAAATAGCCCTTGGGCTAGCTAGACCTAATTGCAACGATCTCAAAAACATAGAAATCATTAAAAATCGAGTCAAAAATCACTTACGATTGAACTAGCAAGTGATCGAAAGCTTCAAGCCCTAAAATGGTGTTCTTTGCTCTTTAATTTCGGTAATTGAAGAAGATGGATAGGAAAAATTGATTTTTGTTTTACTTATTTTACCATTTATTTACTAATTACTAATATAACCTTAAAAATACTTAATAATTACACCAAAAACCATGCCACTATCATCTACAATCTCATAAATAGGATAATTTGTAACACCCCCAAACCCGACACAGACGTTATGGCTGAATCTGGGAATGTCACATTAAGGCATAATTCGAAATGATTTTGCTAAGTTAAAATTTAAGACCCAAAACCCCAAAATCCTTGCATCTTGTTAAGTAATGATAAAAGCCCATTTTATTATTTTAAGTATTTTGAAAACCATGTTTAAACATAAGAAATTTACTCAGGTTTAATAATTAAGTAAACAGTTGAAACAACAAAACACAATATCCAAAGTCAAATCGGAGTACAAGGCCTTATTACATCCAACAAAAATAAAGTAATTAAAATCATGTCTTTTGAGACAAATAAATAAAACTTCTAAGTATCTTGTAATGTGGCCATCTCTGAGTCCTCTCCCATGTCGAGCCGTCTACTGAGGAGCACCTAAAACATTTAATAAAAAGGGGGTGAGTTTCAAAAATCAGTGTGTACGACCCTTGGTAATCCAATCAACATACAATTATCACATTGGGCCCAAGCCCTATCAAAAACGGTGGTCTTGGGCCTTAGCCCATAATGACCTTATATCACATCAGTATCACATGAATGCAATGCACCTATCCCAAATCCAACCCTGCACTCCATTTCCCTTCCAACCCTACACTCCTGTGGGGATATAAATATCAACCCACCCATCCCTACACTCCAAAGGTAGCACCAGCAGCGGCACTACTCAAACGTTGCAGCAAAGCTGTTATAATGGGCTTAAAGCCACCAGTGGATCCACGGTCGTCAAGCAACTATGCGATCCTAAAATCTTCCTCTGTATCATCAAAACCCACCCAAGTGCAACATATATTTCATGAATGCAACATATACATTTTCACACATTCGGCACTTAGGGGTATTTTAGTCATTTCACTACCTAAGGGTATTTTCGTAAATCTACTCTACAGGGGTATTTAGGTAATTTTACAAAACATGTGTATTTAGAAATTTTGTAAATCAGGGATATTTTGATAATTCCACAAATCAATGGTATTCTGGTAATTTTAAAATTCAGGGGTATTTTAGTAATTTTACAAAACTAAGGATATTTTGGTAATTTTCAAATCAGGTTATGAACTTTGGCCCATGAACAAGTCCTTGTAGCTAAAGTGAACAGACACTATGCACCAGATAGGATTCCAGAGAAGAGGAGGTTGACCACTAGGACTGCTTAAGTACCAAGCTCTCTCTAGATCCAATCCTAGACATGCATATGTCCGTTGCCACATTCTAACCCAGCTAATTGTCCACGGACATGCTTAATTATTAGATTAAGTCTTGTGCAGTTTAAGAGTTGTTCAGAACTAGGCCTAAAGTCCATTGTCTATGTCTCCATAAAGCCCATCAAGCCCATTTCACGTTCATATAGCCCATTATGCCCAAATCACATCCTTATGGCCCATTAGGCCCCGATCTCATTCATATGGCCTATTAGGCCCAAAACAATTCCAGATCATATAACGTGCATGACTAACTCAATTCATATAACCAAATCAATCAATTTCATCAAACTTAACCTCAGGGCCCACCGGGCCCATTTAGCCGCTTTCAGATTTTCGGCTTTCCGGCATTGCCGATATCATGTGTGTGTAGTGTTTGTACACACCTCGTTACTGCGACGTGCTATACTATCCTTGGTCTTGAACCTACAACCAACCAACCTTCAATCAATCAGCCATACTTAATCAAAATATTTACCAAAAGTCGAAGCCTTATCGTAACCTTATCGTGTGCCACTGGGTTCTAATAGCCCTTCCTTAGCTACTAATCACGAGTATCCCCTAGATCTGCACTCACACATACACCATCAAACTTCGAGTGACTCATAATCTACACAAGTCACCCCTATAGATCATACTCACATTCGGCCATTTACTTGAACCATAATCGAGTTGAGTACATTTACACTTTGAAAACGATCCTTACTACGCTTGTGATCTCTGAACCTTACCTTTGTTAATACAAGATTAACGACAATGAGAAGTTAGATAGCCCTTCAGCTTTTAACAAAACATACAAAGGGGTTAACAGAATACTTATCGAATCCACTTTTGATCCTGCGGCTTAGATAGCTATTGAACGAGATTCTGCTTTTAACCTTGACTGATAGTAGATAACAATTGCTTTGTGATGGAGGAACAACCACAAAGATTTGGCACTAATAGGAATTTCGGCAAGGAAAAGATGGTGGTAATTCGGCAATGAGAGAACTCGGCTATGGGAGAATAGAATGGGAGAGAAAAGAAAGGTATTGAAAACCAAAAGAGCCCTTCAAAAGAATTCAGCACAAAGGGATTCGGCTATAGGAGATTTCGGCACTGGGAGAATTTGGCAATGGGATGAACCGATTGAGGGGGAGAAAAGAAAGAAAAAGAATAATGGCAACTCAAAGAACCCTTCAAAGGATTCGGCACTCTCCTTTTATAGCCACAAGCCGAAAATGCCTTCCCTCAGAGTCCCATTTTGCACCACTTCATCCACACTCCTTATCTCCTAACTTTTCTCCCTGATAACTCCTTTATCCTTCTCCTAAATTCTTTCTTTTGATCACTTCTTCTTAGAGTCCCTGTACATACCACTTCCAGCCTTCTAGAAGCCTAAAATTAAAATCCAAAATAAAACTAAGCTAGCACTCGAACCTCAGACCTCCTTGCATGCATATGTCGCCATCTTCCTACACCCTAGTGGTGTCACTTAGCCACTTCACCATAGGCTTCCTTGTGCCATTTTTCACTTATTTTTGTGTAAAAGCCCACTACTCACAACCCTGATTCCTTAATTAATTAAATTAGGAATCCTCCACCACAAAAATCGAACCCAGAGCTTCTCCAACATACCTAGACACTCCAAATTCATTAAACCCTTAAAGCCATCATGTCATTTGTCATTTACTTGCTCACTTAAAAAAATATGAGACCCAAAGCCCAATAGGCCCAATTCTTCTAGGCCCAAATTCGGGGCGTTACATAATTACCACATAAGAACCTCTACTTTAAAGTTCTATAACTGGACACCTTTAGCAAATAGAACACAAGTTTTACGCTTTACACGATTGTCCTTTTTATCGAATTTAGCATTCAAATAATAAAATTTCTATAAAAAACTTTCACACAATCATTCTATCATGCTGTAAAGATTAAAATAATCATAAAATAAATATTTTGTCTTCGAATTTGTGGTCCCAAAACCACTTTCTAATTTGACTAAAATGGGCTATTACATAGGCTATTACTTTTCTTTCTTGCATCAAAACGTAACCCAAACCGTTTAATGACGCGTCCTTGAAAATCACGAATTCTTTACCCGACTCTATTTGAACCAAAACTGGTACTTTTGTTAGATTTGTTTTTAACTGATCAAAACTCTGTTGACATTTCTCAGGCCACTCAAACTTCACATCTTTTTGTAACAATCTAGTCATCGATGTAGCAATCATCGAGAATCGTTTAACAAAACACTGATAGTAACCAGCTAGTCCCAGAAAGCTTCTATTTTCGGATACATTTCTCGGTGGTTTCCAATCAAAAACTACTGAAATCTTGCTCGGATCCACTCGTATGCCTTCAGCTGAAACAATATGTCCCAAAAATCCAACCTTTCGGAGCCAAAACTCGCATTTACTAAATTTAGCAAATAATTTCTTATCTCTCAAGGTTTGAAGCACAATTCTCAAATGCTCGGCATGCTCAGACTCATGTCGTGAATAAATTAGAATGTCGACAATGAAAACTACAACAAATCTGTCAAAATATGGTCTGAAAATCTGATTCATCAAATCCATAAAACTGCAGGAGCATTAGTCAACCCGAAAGGCATAACAAGAATTCATAATGTCCGTACCATGTTCTGAACATAGTTTTTGGCACATTTGAATCTTTAACTCGCAATTGATAATAGCCCGATCTCAAATCAATCTTCGAAAATATTGTTGACCCTTTCAACTGATCAAATAAATCATTTGTTCTCGGCAAAGGATACTTGTTCTTTATCGTAACCTTGTTGAGTTGACGATAGTCAAATCACAATGTCATTGATCCTTCATTCTTCTTTATGAACAATACTGATGCACCCCAGGGTGAAAAACTAGGTAGTACAAAACCTCTATCCGTTAACTCTTGTAACTGAGCTTTTAACTCTCTCAACTCTATTGGAGCCATTCTATATGGAGCTATGGATATTGGTGATGTTCCCGGTACCAACTCAATAGCAAACTCGACCTTTATGATCAGCGGTAACCCAGGCAACTCCTTTGGAAACACATCTAGAAACTCACAGACTATCGACACTGGTTCAATCATTGATTTAGACACTTCTGTATCCAACACATATCCAAGGTAAGTTTCGCAACCTTTTCTTACGCATCTCTGAGCTGACATAGACAAAATCAGAACAGGCAATTCCCTCGACTCATCTGATTCAATTCAAAGAATTTCATTGTTCTGACATTTCAATTCAATTGTCTTTAGTTTACAATTCACCACAGCATCATGTAACTTTAACCAATCCATACCAGGATTACATCAAACTCATCAAACAGTTAAGCATCAAATTTGCCGGAAAACAATAACCCCTCAACAAAGGATAGTTCCTACAAACTTGATCAACTAGAACATATTTGCCTAATGGGTTCGATACTTTAATCAAAAAACTCAGTAGACTCAACAGGCAAACTCTTATTAGACAAAACATTCATACATATATACAAATGAGTCGATCCAGGATCAATGAAAGCAATCACATTAGTGTCATAAAGAGAGAATGTACTGGTGATAACATCGGGTGACGACGCATCTTCGTAAGCACGAACAGTGTAAGCTCTAGCAGGTGCTCTAGCCTTAGATCTCAAAGCAGAGTCCCTTGTCACTCCTTTACTACCTGTCAAATTTCCTGTGTTTCTAGGTGGTCTTCCTCTAGTAGCTGTATTGCTCGATCTTGTACTCTGATATTTGTCTTTCTCGGATAACTCAGGACAATCCTGAATAAAATGATATGGCAAACCACATTTGTAACAAGCTTTATTAATTTTATTCCAGCAATCTCCAAAATGTCATATCATACACTGTTGACACTCAGGTTTGTTATTTCTCACGTTGCCAACACTCGATACCGATGTAGCTTGAGTTTTAGGACTTGAATATTGTTTTCCAAAATCTTTGTTTGAATATCCCACTGAAGCATTTCTGTGACTATACAAATCTCGTGAGTTCTTTGATGAAGACTGATATGATTTACTCATCGATCTTCTTCGAGTCTCTAGCCTCTGAATTTGCTTTTCTCTTTTCTTTGCTAAGCTCCTTAGCTTTGCAAGCTCTATCAATCAGGACAACAAATTCTTTCAATTCTAGAATTCTGACTAGAAGTTTAATATCTTCGTTCAACCCATCAACGAACCGTTTGCGCATGATTTCTTCAGTAGAAACATACTCCCGAGCATACTTACTTAATCTTACAAATTCTCTTTCGTACTCGGTCACAGTCATACAGCCTTATTTCAATTCTAGAAACTCTTTATGCTTTTAATCAAGAAATTGCTGACTTATATATTTCTTTTGGAACTTAGTCTGAAAAAATTCCCAGGTAACTCCTTTTCTCGGTACCACAGACACCAAAGTATTCCACCATTGATACGTAGTGTCCCCCATAAGTGATACGGCACATTTTAAACACTCTGTCCATGTGTAAGAAAGTTCATCAAATACTCTGATAGTATTTTCAAGCAAAAACTCAGGTCACTCAGGATCATCGTCAACATTAGCTCTAAACTCTTCAGCCCCATGTTTTCAAATCTTATCGACTGGCAACTTATTTATCTTAGGAATTCTACACCATGTGGGGCTACGAGAATCGGTTGCGGATTAGGTGGCAGAGGAGGTTGTTGAGCAGTTAGATTTCTTTTAACAAATTTCGTGAACCACTCGTTCATCATTTGGAAGAAGGCTTCTTTAACCTCTCCTCTCTGGCTACCCAATACGGGTCGACTCAGATTGCACTACTTCGTGAATGGAGGTAGGCGCATTACTTTCAACATCATTAGCTACCACTTGATTGGGATCCATTTACTATATAAAAACACAGTTTAAATTTTCAGGAGTCATCACACTATCACAAGTTATATATGGTATGTATAGCTAGACTCTCACATATGCTACGTTACTCCTAGAATCGACTAAACTGTAGCTTTGATACCAATAAATGTAACACCCCTCACCTGTATTCAATGCTAGAATAGGGTTACAGAGCGTTACCGGACATATTAGACAATTACACATACATTTCGCATACATTTTCAACTTTCATATATTCATCAAACAAAAACATTCATATCGTCCCTAAAACGAGCCTACCAGGCCCAAACCATGCATTCGGGGTAGTTCGGGACTCAACTGATAACTTTAGAAACTTTTAGAACACTTATAATTTTTTTCCAAAAATAGGGGACACATACCCATGTAGTCTGACCGTGTGAGACACACCCATGTCGCAGATCATGTGGACATTCGAAATGGGAGCATATGGCTGTGTCCCAGCCCGTGTCTGACCACATGTAACTCTCTAACTTCGGTCACACAGCCAACACACACGCCCGTGTGACTAGCCCGTGTGCTAAGCCATGCCAAACCTGTAGGGTATACTAACTTATGCCACACGGCCAAGTCGCATGCTCGTGTGTGAGGCCGTGTGGAGCATACTTGTAATGCCCCAAAATTTGGGCCTAGATGAATTGGGCTTTGAGCTTTGGGTCTCATATTTGTTTTTAAGCAAGAAAATGAAAAATGACATGTTCGCTTTAAGGGTTTAATAAACTTGGAGTGTCTAGGGGTGTTGGAGAAGTTCTGGGTCCGAACTTTGAGGAGAAGGAATTTTTAATTAATTATTAAAGGAACCAAAGCGGTGAGTAGATGGGCTTTTAAATAAAAATAGGGAAAAATGGCATCAAAGAGCCTTGTGGTGGAGTGGCTAAGTGACACCACTTAGGGTATAGGAAGGTGGCATTATGGGCTAGCAAGGAGATCCTAGGTTCAAATCCTAGCTTAGTATTTTTTTAGAAGTTTAATTTTGGCCTTCTAGAAGGTTAGAAGTGGTATGATGATGGACTTTAAGGGGAGTGATCAGAAGAGAAATTTTAGGAAAAAGATTGGGGAGTTATCGTGGAGAAAAATTAGGAAATGAGATATGTGGAAGAGGTTGAACCGAATTGGAAATTTGGGGATAGGAAATTCGGCTATATGCTATAAATAGGTGTCAATTTTGGGGTTCTAGGCTAATGCCAATTTCTTTCTTTGTATTTTGCTAAAAACTACTTTTCTCTCCAAATACCTGAAAGCTAAATTCTCCTTCACTTTTTCTGTTTTAAACCTCGCCTCTTCCTTATGTGTTTTCTTTTCTTCCCTCCTAAAGCCTTAAATCGAATATCATTCTCTTCTTTCTCTATTGCTTATGTTGTCCCACCTTCATCTCAATTGTTAGGGACCAAATACTCATGACTTCAAAAACCTTTGCTCTTGCAGCTGATTTCTTCATCGCCCCAAACCTTGTGCCAAATACTCTAGTGACCAAATCTCTATCGTGCTGTCATCATTCCTTTGATTTTTGGTGGATCGGATCTTGGAAAAAAATTGGAATCAAGCTTGGATCTACAAGTCTCTGCCGAAAAGCTATCCATACGTTTCGGCTTTTGGGTAAGTGTTCTTGATTTTGGGATAAGTTGCCGAATATTCTATAGTAAGGGAAAGGGTGACTTAAGTGGATATAAGTCACCTGTTATTTTGTCTTTAACGATTAAGATTGATGCAAATCTAGGGGATATTCATGAGTAATAGCTAAGGAAAGGCTATTAGGACTGGTGGCACACAGTAAGGTTATGGTAAGGCTTCGGTTTTTAGGTGGTTAAGTGTGTGATTGATTGGAGGTTGGTATTGGTTGTAGGTTCAAGGCTGAGGATAGTGTAACACATCTCATTTACCAGGTGTGTACATACACTTCACACACGAAAAATCGACAAAAGCCGAAATATCGAAAAAAACTGAAATGTCGAACAGCCGAAAGGTTGGCATCAGTAACCACACGAGCGTGCGAATATTTGTGTGGGAACACTGATACGACTACCAGGACTAAGAGAGCGATCTCATGGTCTCGGGCCTCTGTTTGGCCAACCGGGCCAGAAGGGGCTAAATGGGCTGCCGAGCTCGTGTGCCCAAATCGGCAAGAGTTGATATGTGAAATTGAATGATGGATTGATATGGATGGTTGTATGATTTGATTATGATCGGGCCTAATAGGATACATATACATGATTGGGCTTAATAGGCTATATGGACATGATTGGGCTTAGTGGGCCTTATGGGATTTTAGAAATGCATGTTAAGGTTTCAATGGACTCTAGGCTTAGTTCTGATGAATTCTTAAATAGCATAAAACTTAATTTAATAATCAAACATTTCTGTGGACAAGTCGCTAGGGTAGGGTGTGGCAATGGACATATACATGTCTAGGATTGGATCTAGGGAGAGCTTGGTACTTAAGCGGTCCTAGTGGCCCACCTCCTCTTCTCTAGAATCCTACCTGGTGCATAGTGTCTGTTCACTTTAGCCAAGAGGACTTGTTGATGGGCCAAGGTTCATAATTAAGACCCATACTATTAAGAATTACTGAAATACCCCTATAGGGTAGAATTACTGAAATACCCTTGTAGGGTAGAATTACTGAAATACCCATGTAGGGTAGGATTATAGAAATACCCCTGAATTGGAAAATTACTAAAATACCCTTGATATGTGAAATGACTAAAATACCTCCATGTGTTGATTGTAAGATTTATGGATGTTACATGTACATCTGCTGCATTCATATAATATTCTGTTTAGGATGCATATGGGTGGGAATTAAGGAACGGAGGAAGTATTTGAGGATCGCATGGTTGCGTGACAACTGTGGATCCACCGATGGCTTTCTAAGCCTATTATATGATAAGCATCTTTGCTGCAACGTTTGGTAGTACCGCAACCGGGCTACCCTTGAAGTGTATCGGATGGGTGGGTCGATTTAGAAATCCCCACAGAAGTGTTTCGGATGGACGGAGACGAAGTGTACCGGATGGATTATTTGGGGAGGGTTTGCACAGCATTGCATGTACGATATTATTATGTTAACAATATAATATGTATGTTGTTTGTTTGACGAGGGTCGTGCACACTGAGTTTTTGAAAACTCACTCCCTCTTTTATTTTTCTCAGGTAATCCTCAGTAGGCGGTTCGATGAATGTAGGGACTCAGAGGTGGCCAACTAGCGAGATGATTAGACTTGTTTTCCTTAATATCTAAATTCTGGATTTTAAGTTGTTTATTTTAAGTTATTTAATTTCGGATTGTAATAAGGTTTTCCCTCTAGTTATTATTCCATTACTTCCACTATGCATTATAACTTTGAAACGGAACCTGGATTTATTTCTTTTAAGCGAATTTCAAGTTTTTTTTGAAAATGATTGTGTTTTAAGATCGAGCTTCCGCTGTCAAAGGAAATTTTTACATAGTAACAAGGAAATGGTTTTTTTTGGCTACACCTTATTTGAAAGCTCGATTTTACTTAACTTTTCTTTAGAAGTGTTTTCAATGAAAACAAGGTTTTCGCAAAAACACTTCAATGTGACACGCCGGGTTCGAGCCTAACTTCTACGCCGAGGTTGGGGTGTTACAATACTGACTTGGTTTCTAATTCAACACCAAAAGAGACACGACCGTGTACATGACCGTGTGTCACACATGGCTGAGACACACGCTCGTGTCTCTGCCCTTGTGGACAAAAATAGGCTATTTGCCAAGCCATCTTGCCACCCAAATTTGCACAAACCTATACAACTCAAATGGCATATAATCAAAGCATATATAGGCATCCAATTCAAGCACAACTAGGACCAAAACATGCCAATTCAAAACATACAATTTTCACAATCTCCAAAACACCTAAGTTGTCACTTTCAATTAAAACCACATGTATATCATAAGTCTTAATTCACTCATATGGTACTCAATATACCAATCCACAATAAGGCATACACTAAGCAATTTGCTACCTTCACTACCATATCTTATCTAAGCATTCAATAAGTAAATATAAACCTCATCACCAAGGAGCATTAACACATATATATACATCACCATATTTTCCAAAATAGGCCAAATTACAAGGCAATACACAAAATCTAATCAACCAAAATAAGCCAACTCAAATGGCTATATCCAACACCGAATACATATTAAAATGACCAAACTCCTATACATGCCATATGACCAAAACTTAATTTCAAAAGTACCAAGATGATAGTTGGAGAGTGACGAAGTCGAAGCTTTGAAATCACTATAAAACATGGTAAAATAAACAAAGTAAGCTTTATAGCTTAGTAAGCTTGTATGAAAATAATAAGCAAAACTTACCATTTAATTTCCATTCCAAAAATGAATAAACTTACCACAAAATATATATAACAAAGTGTTAACTTATACTCAATCATATATTTAACCATAAACTTAAACCTTTCATATGATCAATACACATTTAGTTTTCGTACATACCTATACCGATACATATCTATTCTCACCAATTCATATCTTCAATATACCCGTTGAACCATTCAGAATAAGATTTGGATACTCAGAAGTCTCACACCCTAGGTGCCAATATCATGGCCCGAAGCCAAATCTATGTAACTCACACCCAAAATGCTAATATCATGTCCCGAAACCAACTCAATGAACTCGCACCCGAAGTGCTAATATCATGGCCCGAAGCCAACTCAATGTATCCCCTAATGCATTGTCATTCGTATCCTAATTTATTCCTAAGTTTCAACCTGGATTTCCAATACTGAATCTTCGTCAAATGTATCCGCAAGCTCCTAACTCACCATTTATGCAATATCAAAGCATTTAAAACATAAATATAGCAATGCTTATTACATACGAACTTACTTCGGATGCAAAACGGTGAAATAGGTTGATTAGTCGAATACTTTGTTTTTCCCCTGATCTAGATCCAAATTTCACTTTTTTTCATCTATATGTAATCAAATTTAAATTATTTAATTACTCTCTATTCAATCTAATCCAAAACACTCATTAAAGCATATTTACACTTTTGCCCTAATTATTTACTACTTTTACAATTTAGTCCTTATTTTATAAAATTACAAATTCATGCAATTCCACCCAAACCCATGCTAGCCAAATTTCAATTAGGTCTCTAGCAACCCATATTTTTCATTTATTTCACATTTTAACCACAAAGTTTCCACACTTCAAAATTTAATCCGTAATTTACATTTTTACTAAAAATCACTTTACAAAAATTGTATAACTATCATCAAACATTAAAGCTCATCCATATTCATCAATGGAAACATTCTAAACCTTTAACAATTTTGCAAATTAGTCCCTGGGCTAGCTAGATTAAGCTGCAACAATCTCAAAAACATAGAAATCGTTAAAAACGGGACAAAACCATACCAATTTTGGAAAGAATAACATGGTCGAATGAAGAAGATGAAAAATGGCTTCATTTTGCCCTATGTTCGATTGAAAGAGATGATAATGGGATAAAAATTTGGTTTTGTTTTATTTTACTAAATACCAAAATTAACCTTTAAAAACCTTACAAATTTCAAACTTACCAAGCCACTATCATCCACTAACATGTTTTTGGGCTATTTACCACATAAGGACCTTCACTTTAAAGTTCTATAGCTATTAGACAGCTTTAGCTATTAGAACACAAGTTTTACGGTTTACGCGATTTAGTCATTTTTTTATCAAATTAAACACTCAAATGATAAAATTTCTCAACGAAACTTTCACACAATCATATTATCATGCTGTAGATATTAAAATATTAATAAAATAATTATTTTGAATTCAAATTTTTGGTCTAAAAACCACTTTTCTGATTTGACTAAAAATGGGCTATTAAAGTTATTATATACCCATCCAACCCTACACACTATTTAGTGTCGATATGACACTTTTTAGAAAACTTGCAGCTGAGCTGCCAATGTATTTGTAACATCCCGAAATTGGGCCTTTTGGGCCCCGAGCGTAGGAACTTTTTAAATTTTTGGAGAACAAGAGAATGGCTTTAGTGCAAGTTGGACTTATTAGGTAAGTGATTTTGGAAGGTTAGAGGGCTTCTATGAAGTCCCGGGATCAAACTTTGGCTATGGGGAAATTATGGTTTTAGGTGGAAAAAAATCCTGGGAGTTAGTAGGTAGGCTTTAAGAATAAAATGTGGAGAAACATGACACAAGTGGAGTGTGTGGTGTAGTGGCAAAGTGACGCCACATAAGAGGCAAGGGGACGACGCCACAAGGAAGGAAGGAGGTCCAAGGTTCAAGTCTTGGCTCCTGCATTTTGGTTTTCTTTTTACATGGACTTTAGAATTTGGCCATAGACTTATCTTTAGTTGGGCATGTTTTAAGACACAAGAGGAGCTTGTGGCTTAGTGGCAATTGGCATGAATAGGCTGATGGGAGAGCTTGGGTTCGAATCTCATGAGAAGCAATGGAGTATTTATTATGCGGATTAGACGGCCAGAGTTTGAGTTGGATTTAAACTCTACTGATGGAAGGATCCCACATCGGAAAGATACAAAGAAGGAAGGTGAGAAGCTGGCTATATATAGAGCTATCTATAATGGGAGGAAGGATATACCTTGGTGGGCGTTTGGGCACAGGAGTGGTCGGAGCACGGATTAGCACCAAATTCCTATCAGGTGTGTACTTCTCTACTCTAGCTGTAGAGCGGCAAATGCCGAAATGCCGGTCACACATGTGTAGGATTCGATGCGATAGTTGAGGCCATTAGTAGTATTCTTGTGGGTTGAGGTTGTTTGGGCCACGATGGGCCGAAGTGGGCCCATATGAGTAGATTGTATGATTGTGTAGTATATATTAGACTAGTCTAGGTAAATCTCATGTACGTGTTTGGATTTATGCTAGATGGGCCACACGAGCGTGTTGGCCCGAGCGGGCCGAAATCGGGTTTTAGGCCCAACAGTCCAGTAACGACCAAAAATAGTAGTCGTGTTGCTCGAAGCAACAGTGGGCCTTCAGAACGGCCATTATAGGGTAAATTACTGAAATACCCTCGATGGGTAAATTATCGAAATGCCCTTGGTAGGTAAAATTACTGTTATACTCATAGGAGTTGATTAGCATGATAGTGTGTACTACTTACACGCCTCTTTGTTGTTGTGTTATTAACTGTAACGGCTGAAAGCCGAAATGACTGATGTGATAGGCAAAATACCCTTGTGGATAAGGTTGGAGACACTGGATAAGTTCTTCGATGATGATATTTCTGATTATATGCATGTATGTATGTTTGATGTTATGTATGTATGAGATAGTTATCTGTTACGCATTGTGATTGTGGTTGCATTCATATTTTGCATGATGCAAAGAGCATGGGCTCGGGATGGAATGAAAGGAGGAGGGAGAATCAGTGACTACTGTCACGAGTGGCCTAAGTACCACGGTGGTTGAAACCACGAATATTCTAATCAGTGACTTGTCTCGATGGTCAAGTACCACAATGGGTTGGCCCCACGTATGCGTAATTTATTAGAGATCGTCACGGTGGTCTAAGACCACAGTGGGTTGGCCCCACGATTACATGTTATAATGACTTTTTCACGAGTGACTGCTGTCACGAGTGGTCTGGGACCACAGTGGTCATGAACCACAGTGGCATAATGCCACGGGTGCTTGGATGGAGAGCTAAACTGGGTTGGGTTGCATTGCATACATGTGACATGTGCCGTATTGAATGGGCCAAGGCCCAGTTTGTGTTACACGGGGATTTACTCATTGAGTCTCGATGACTCACCCCTCTGCTAAATTCTGCAGGTAATCACTAGATCGCGGGTTTGGAGCTGGGGCAGACTCGAGGTGGCCATGCGTTACTATTTCTTTTGTAAAACTACGTTACTTTATTTTGAACTTATTTTAATTTGGGATTTTATTATGTAATAAGGCCGCTATAACTTTAAATTGGGTATTTTATTTGGTTTAGCTTTTAATTTGATTACTGTCTATTATTATTAAATGTTCAATACGAGAATCTCCTAAACCCTTAATAACCGTTTTCCAAAATGTTAACAAAAGGATAACAAGCAAATAAATAATTAAACTTGAAATTTTTTAACAAACGCGTAGTTTTTAAACAACTTTTTTATTTGACATGTCAGATCCAGTTATAACTTCTAGGCCGGGTTTAGGGTGTTACAGTATTAGGTGATTCATCGCTATTTACAGAAACATATATATATGTGGCTGAGACACCAAATACGGTAGGTTATTACACTGCCCACACTTCCTCCATATTATCAAATCTCATCCCAGATGCAAATGCAGTACTAACAGCTATCATATATATTTATTATGTACATGCTTACAATGACAAATATTGAATATATATAACGTTTTCAGAATAAACATGGCATAATATAGGTTTTATCCATCTCATATTACTTCAAACAGACATATTTATATCCAATTTACACTACAAGATGACCATAATTCGTGTTTTAAAGCTTATTTAATATAATACTGACCCTACAAAAGGCCTACAATAGATCCAAATGATGTTTAAAGCCCTACGAAAAAATTAATAAAATTTTGGCCCACACAGCCCAAACAGCCCAGACCGTGTGTCTAACATGATCCAGCATACGACCTATCCACTACAGAACTTAATTTTTCAGAGGATCAATTGTCTCGTGACTATCACATAGAAGGCCTCAAGCGATTAATACGAAATAACGCATCACACACACACCCTATCATGAACAAAATATAAAGAAAACACACCCCAAAACAAGAAGAAAGAATTACCAAATAATAAAAGAACACGTTACTTACTCAAAACGGTGTAGCAAACGAATTACTCACAACTATGATCAAAATTGAAGATCACACGAGACCACAAAACATGAAAGCAAAGGAAATTTTGAGTACAAAGTGAAAGAAAAGAAGGAATCATAGAAACAAATTGCAATTCTTTTGCTGGAAACAAACAAAAATGTAAAAAAATTAAATGAAAATAATGGGAAAACGTGGGGAATTGGGAATTTTGGGAAATAGAAAAGAAAAAGAATTAAAAAGAGAATATCAAAATAAAAAAAATCTTTAATTAACTAACACAATTCAAAACCAACTTGATATTCTGATAACTTATTAGATTTTCCTCACACATAGAGTTCAATTAGACCATAACCGCTACATGGTCGGTTCAACCGAGATAGCAAAAAAATATTTTCAATTCGCTCACACAAGGATTCAAACATAAGATCAAAATATGAGCTAACACCTTACCACTGAACCAGAAAGCTCACTGTAATATAGGTTGAAAGAAAATAATATTTAAGCCTAACAAACAGAAATAAGGCTAGGAGTAAAAATGATTGAATTTTCCAAAAAGTGAGATTTGAACCCAAGACCCCAAACACACAATCAAGGCCCCTATCACTAAAGCAAATACTTAATTAATTGAAAAAATTAACAAAACAAAATTTCATATTTTTGGGACTTTACCGGAACTTGTGGTGTGTAGCGGATGGTAGGGTAGGACTTGCATTGTTGGATAAAGTGTGTCATGAATATGAAATTTGAGAAATTTTTTGAAATGATGCCATAGATTTTTGGTAAAATATCTACCCGATCACTAATTATCATATTATTTGAAATTGTGAATATTCTCTGGTTGCCTTGTTTAGACTCATACTGAGCTCTTGAAGCTCGACCCCTTTAGTTTAATTGTTTAGACTCATACTGAGCCCTTGAAGCTCGACCCCTTTAGTTTAAACTTTTCAGGTAACCCATGAGCTTAGGACGGGATTTAGGCCTTCAAAATTCTCATATCAGAAACTGAACTTATTTAAATTTTTAAATTCAATTTGAATTTGAATTTTAAATTAGTTTTGGTTGGAATTGTATTTGTTTTTATTACTTTTGGGACTGTGGATTTTGGGGTGCATTTTTTAAGTTCAATAGCATGTATGGTTTTTATTCCAATAAATTGACATAATAATCTTTAATTACATGATATTGGGACTAAGTAAAATGATGATTTTTCTGCTGCGTGGTAAATAAATAGATTTTGGAAATGTAAATTGTTTTGCGACTTGACTGTGATTTTTTTCCTTATCAAAATTATTATAACTAAGTAAATGAATTATAATTATAAAGACGACTGATAAACCATAAATGTAACATATTTTAATTCCATAGTTGGCATATTTTTGGATGATTTATAATGAGAATTAGTGAATTTGATGCTCTTAATCCCTTAAATTCATGTTTCCATACTTATGAGAGCATTTGGGAGCAAAAGGAGAAACAAAGAGGCCAAAATCGGAGTTTTTAGGATCCACACGGGCTGGCCACACGCCCTGTGAGCCACACGGGCTGGCCACACACCCATGTGCCAGCCCGTTTCAATTTCGCACCCTGTTTCCCTGTTACGCGGAAAAACCCAATTTTTAGGGTTTCTGAGCATTCTAAAGTCAATAAATACACACTAGAAGAGGACCTAAGGAGACATAGAGTAGAACGAAGAAATCACTTGAAGGAAGCCGTCGAAATCAATTCAGAAGCAGGATCTCATTCAAGATTGAAGACCTCCATTAATTTTCCTAAGAAGTTTTTGTGTTCTTTATGTCTTGTTGTTTTCTTTATTCTGAGATGTTTTCCTTTTACTCCCTAAATACCTAGGGAGGATGAAACCTATGATGAATCTTATTGTTTAATTATCTGAATTACATGATAAATATTTGTTCTTGTTCTTAATTATGTGTTCTTAACCCTTGCTTTAATATTTTTAATATATTAATTCAAGTTTAATGTGCTTATTTAGTGGAGCAAAAGTCCCTGTTTAAGAGAAGATCTAGCATAATTAAGTAGAGTTTATTGCAACCCTAGAAATAGGATGACATAAATCTACCGGATTAGAGTCAAGTCTAATAAGGGAATCCATAGATCGAATTAATGCGACGATAGAGGTTTTAATTAGAAAGAGATTTCAATTAATCAACCTAGAGTCAGTTGTTTTTAGTCTCGAAAGATATATTAACATAATTTAGGGATTTCTACGGATCAAGACAAGTGAATAAATCATTTAATTTAGAGTTAGAATAATAAGTGAAGTCTAGATGGATTCTTCCTTAGGTATTGTCTTTATCATTGGTTTATTCGATTATTTCCTTCACTCTCTGTCGCGTTCATAGTTAATTAGTTAGTTTTAAATTAGAAACAAATTCCCTTAATTATTAGGCTAAATAATAGAAAGATAGTTATTACTAGTACTTATAGTCCTTATGGATACGATATTTCAGACTCACCATAGCTATACTACTGTTCGATAGGTGCGCTTTCCTTTGTCGAATTATTAGTTAGTTTCGAGACCATCAAGTTTTTTACGCCGTTGTCGTGGACTAAGATATTAGGAACGCTTAATTTTTATTACTTTAGCCATTTTTATTTTTTGTTGCAATTTATTTTTGTATTTAGTTTAATTTACTAACTTTTATTTTATTTGCTTCTGGCAGGTATTTTTAGTTTATAACTAGAAGGAACCCGTCAGGACCATTGCTTTTTGACAGTGAAATTGAACGTACGGCTCGCAGAAATCATAGAGAAATAAGGCGAAGTCTACAGTATATAGAGGAAGATTAAGAGGACGATACCAATATTACCGAAGAGATGGCTGATAATAATCCACTCCCTCCTGTGGTTGCCACAAATCTGGTGAATCAAAATCCTACTCCTCATACTATGTACAATTATGCTAAGCCCAATTTAACTGGGGCTGAATCAAGTATTGTTTGACCTGCTATTGTTGCAAATACTTTTGAACTAAAACCTAACACTATTCAAATGATTCAATAGTTTGTTCAATTTGATGGTTTGTAGGATGAGGACCCAAATACTCATTTGGCCAACTTTCTAGAGTTCTGTGACACTTTTAAGATTAATGGCATTTCTGATGATGCCATTCGCCTTCGGTTGTTTCCTTTTTCGTTGAGAAATAAAGCTAAACAGTGGTTGAACTCGTTACCACGAGGTTCCATCACTACTTGGGAACAGATGACGGAGAAATTTTTGTTAAAATACTTTCCGCTGGCTAAAACGGTAAAGTTGAGGAATGATATCTCTTCTTTTGTGTAGATGGATTGAGAAACTCTTTACGATGCATGGGAGAGGTATAAGGACTTGTTGAGAAGGTGCCCTCACCGTGGGTTACCTTTATGGCTACAGGTTCAAACCTTCTACAACAGTTTGAACCCCTCAACTAGGCAACTAATCAATGCAGCCGCCGATGGAACTCTAAATAACAAAACACCTGAAGCGGCTTATGAGTTTATAGAGGAGATGTCACTAAATAACTACCAGTGGCAAGTCATGAGAACAAAGCTAACAAAAGTCGCTGGTGTCTTCAACCTCGACGCAGTCACCATGTTATCAAACCAGGTAGAGCTCTTAAATAAAAAGATTAATGGTTTATGTGTTTCTACACAAGTACATCCGGTGATGCACTGCGACACAAATGGAGGAGGGATAAACACCACAGAATATCCATCTTACAACCTGAGCACAGAGAATGAGTAAGTCCACTATATGGGTAATAATTCTAGACCTCAAAATAATCCCTGTAGTAACACTTACAATGCAGGTTGGAGGAACCATCCCAATTTCTCATGGGGTGGTCAAGGAAATCAAAGACCACAACCCCCTCCAGGCTTTCAACAATAACTCTACCAGTAGGAGAAGAAGCTGAACCTTGAGAAGATGCTAACAAAATTCATCTCGATGTTAGAAACCCATTTTCAAAACATTGAAACAACGCTCAAAATTAGCAAGCGCCTATTTAAGGGCTCGAGAACCAAATAGGTCAACTTGCTAAGTTGATCTCAAAACGACCACAAGGTAGCTTGCTAAGTAACACCGAAACTAACCGAAGAGAGCAACTCCATGCCATCTCTGTGTGCGAAGAAGAGGGGTTAGTAGAATCTGAATCTAAACCGAGGCGAGAAACTTTGGTGAGCAATGGTGAGGTTGAAGTGAGCCACAATGAACAAAAACCGGTAAATAAGGAGTATACACCTCGTGTACCATATCCTAACCTGACAAAGAAAGACCACACAAATGAACAATTCGGTAAATTTCTTAAACTCTTGAAAAAGTTACATATGAACTTACCATTTATTTAAGCTCTTTCGTAAATGCCCAGCTCAATTAAATTTTTAAAGAAGCTTTTAGCAAACAAACGGAAGTTAGATGATGCGTCGCATGTGAAGCTAATTGCAGTCTGGTCATCCATTCTACAAAATAAACTACCCAATAAATTGAAAGCCCAGGCAGTTTTTCTATTCCTTGTTTAATTGGTAGTTTAAATGTTAATAATGCCTTGGCTGATTTAGGGGCGAGTATTAATGTCATGCCCTACAAAATGTTTAAGCAACTAGCTCTTGGGAAACCTAAACAAACTAGGATGAGCATTCAACTGGCAAATAAAACTATTAGATTTCCTAGGGGTATTATTGAGGATGTGCTTGTAAAAATTGATAAATTTATATTCCCAGTTGACGTTGTTGTTCTAGACATGGATGAGGATAGTGACGCACCTTTAATATTAGACGACCCTTTTTAGCAATTGCCAATACTATTATTGATGTTGGTACAGGTGAACTCACACTTTGTGCAGGTGACGAAACGATCACTCTTCAGGCTCGTGATTCAGTTAAAACATCGAGTATTGAAGGTGGGTGTATAAATCCTATGAGTAACCATGTAGTCCAACCCTCTTTGCAGGAAGCACCTCGAAAAAGCACAAACGAGCCACGTCCTAGTTCTTGTGACAACAATAAAACAATCCATGAAGAACGAATGCTACGGTTAGATGAACTAGATGAATGGCAGACGCAAGTTATGGAGAAACCAATGAAAAATGTAGAACATAAACAACATCATAACGAGCTTTAAGATGAAACAAATCAATTTAAGGTTGGAGACCAGGTACTATTAGACAAAGCGAACCCTGAAATTGTCACTTCAAAGCCTAATGCAAATAGGGCAACTCCTTTTATGGTACTGAATGTCTTTCCACACAGTACGGTCGAGGTAAATCATTCTAAATTAGGCACCTTTAAGGTAGCACTCGACTTAAACCTTATTTTGATGTTGGAACTGATAGTAAGAGAGAGGAGTGTCATCTCCTCGAACCACCATGACCATGCGAATGAGAGGTAAGTCGAGCTTAGACTCTAAATAAGTGCATCTCAGGAGGCAACCCGAGCACTAACCCTACTAATTAGTTTATTTTTACTTCTTTTCATGTTTAAATGCAGGTCTTTGACCCACACGGCCTGGACACACGGGCGTGTAACACCCCAAACCCGGTCAATACGCCATGACCAAATCTGGCATGCCACGAAGGAAAACGCTTCAAAGAAAACGATTTATAGTTTAGTGAAAAACTTTTTGTTGTTCTAAGTTCGTAGAAATTGAGTATATAATAATTTAAAAACTGATAATTTACTTTGAAATCCTGAAAAGAAATCTTAAAAACTTAGTTGCAGCTTAGATTTGTAAACCTTTTATAAATTAAAGATAAACTAAAACGATTAGATTGAAAATCGTATCTAAATAGAAATTTGGAAACTTGAGTTTTGGAAAATAGTATGGATCATCGTAAATACTTAAATTGTTAAATACTATCAATTGATTTATGTTACCCGATGGTAACGTTTTTAAAACCATCGCGTTTTGTAGTTTAGAAAACTTTGCGCTCTAATTGTTATATTAGCCATGTAATTTATAGACCATATTTCTAACGAATTCAAAGCATATAAATAATCCAAAACATAATTAAAGAGGCCTTATTACAAATCCATAAAATATTAAAACCAAATTAAAATAAAATACCCAAATGGAAGTTCATATAAAACCAACTTTTATTTCATGGCCTCCTCGAGTTCATCCGGCTCCTCATCCGCGAATTTACGAATCACCTGAAAAGGTAAGGGAGAAGGTGAGTCACCAAGACTCAGTGCATAATCCCTCTCCCGGGTAAATGCCACATACTTACACAAATTATAACCAAGCAATATATATATGATGCACCCAACCTAGCCATCCATAACTCCTTTTCTACCTCGTGTGGTACCAAACCACTGGTGGTGCCAAAGCACTGGTGACCCAAAATCACGATATCCAATATTGTGATACCAAATCACTGGTGACCCAAAGTCACGAATAATCAAGTTGTGGGGCCAACCCACTTGTGATACCAAATCACTGGCGACGATCCCAATACATCAAATGTGGGGCCAACCCACGATGGTGTGAAACCACTGGGACGAGTCGCTATGAGGTGCCAAACCTCTGGTGTCCCAAAGACACAAATGTGATACCAAATCACTGGTGACCAAAGTCATGAATAATCAAGTTGTGGGGCCAACCCACTTGTGATACCAAATCACTGGAGACAATCCCATATCTTAAAAGTGGGGCCAACCCACGGTGGTATTAAACCACAGGGACGAGTCGCTATGAGGTGCCAAACCTCTGGTGTCCCAAAGACACAAATGTGATACCAAAACACTGGAGGTGCCAAACCTCTAGTGTCCGAAGACACGAATATCAATCTCCCCCTCCTCTCATATTGTCCATACCAATGCAATAGATAAACAAATCATGTCAATATACTTTGATATGAACATATAACCAATACATAACGTAGATCGTGATATTAAACAACATATAGCATCATCATATCAAAACGGACTTACCCGTATCCTTGCTCATACCCATCAAGGTATCATATCAATATCTCATAGTTTTCGGCTTAAACAACATGAATAGTTATTTAACACACATATACATATATAACCGAGTTATAAAGTGTGTAAGGTACACACCTGACACCAACAAAAGTATTAAGATCCAAAGATCCGATCTACCGTACTAAATCACCTTGTCCTACATTCGGCCAAATCATAGAACTTTAAGCAACACCATTCGGTCAACATCATATCTTAATCCCAAAAGCCTTAGGCTTTCTCAATCAACTTAAAGAATATTGAATCCTTACCACTTGACTTACTAACTTCAATTGCTAAAGGAAAGGCGTAAATCAATTGCTTCCGAAGTCCCAAAGAGCCTAAAAGAATAATCAGTTCCTAAAAATGGTTAGAACTTTGCAAACAAATGCCCAAAGATTCGGCCTTTGTCCATAAGAAAACGACTTAGAAAGGAGAAAGAAACAAAGGAAAAACGGCCATGAACACTTACCCTCTTCCAAAACCGATTGAAGAGAACCAAAATGAATGCCTACCCTTGATGATATTCGGCCAAAACAATACTAAAAGGGAGTGGGAAGTTTCGACAATATGGTTATGAAAGAAGAAAGCAATTGATATGTGAATGAAAAGTAAGGAAGTATGTGAGTAGAAAAGAGAATAAAATAAATGAGAGAGGGAGGATTCAGCTTAAGCAACAATGCAAGAAAAGAAAAGAGAGTTTGGAGAAGAGAGAGATTCGGCCAAAAGAAAGAAAAAGGAAATGTGTTTGAGCAAATATCAAAAGAAGAAAAGAGAGAGAGATGGGAGAAAGAGTGCACTAAAATGCAAAATGTGTTTTCGGTTTCAAAGGAGAAATGAGAGAAAGAATTAGAATTTGGTTCAACACAAAAATGAGAGCTAAAATCCAAAGCAAATTTGCACAAAAATGCCTAGGTACATTCGGCCAAAGAAGGAGTTTTTGGAGAGAAAAAGAAACAAATGCCAAAAGGTGCACAAATGCTAAAGTTGGCCAACTATCCTCCCCCAAACCTCCTATCAATATTCGGCCACCCCCCTAGCCATACATACCGTCCACATACATGCACTAAAGACCTTGGAATAGTTTCCAAAACATCTTCCTTAAGCCAAGCCTTATGCCCCCCCATCCTTCCATAACCTTAAGATTTCTTTCCCAAAGTATAAACTTTCCTAAACCAATATTCAACTTACCAAAAATTTGAAAGTCCAACCTTCCTTATGTAAAACTTGACCGTCCATTAATGCTAGGATGTACAAAAATACAATCCTCAAAATGCCTTCCATGCTACTCGAACCGTTTCCCTCATGCCACCTTTCATGCATCTTAACCACCATGCCACTAACTCCCTTGTGTTAGAAATTTACACTTAAATTAACTTAAGTGTCAAGTTCACCTAATCCACTTCATTAAATAAACCATACTAAAAATTATTCTAGCTTAGCTAATAATTCCAAATTTTCACACAAATATACTAAGTACACAATAACAATCATATCCGAGCTGACACAAATAACAAGATGATACTCTAATATTTTTAGGATGTTACAAATCTACCCCCTTAAGAAAATTTCGTCCTCGAAATTACTTGATCAAAAAAGTTGAGGATACTGCTGCCTCATCATATCCTTCGGTTCCCACGTAGCTTCTTCAACGCCATGATTCCGCCATAAAACCTTCACTAAAGGAACTGACTTCTTGCGCAAAACTTTTACGTCTCGATCTAGAATCTACACAGGTTCCTCTTCCACCGTCAAACTGGACTCACCTCTATTTCCTCATCGCCACGACATGCGATGGATCGAACGATAAGCGTCTAAGCATGGAGACATGGAACACATCGTGAATCGACTCGATTCGATGGCAACTCGAGTGATAAGCCACCGGTCCCACTCGTCTCAACACCTTATACTACCCAATAAACCTTGGACTTAACTTCCCTTTTTTCCCAAATCTTAACACTTTCTTCCATGGCGAGACCTTCAGAAAAACTTTGTCACCCACGGCAAACTCTATATCCCTCCACTTGAGATCGGCATACGACTTTTGCCTATCTGAAGCTTCCTTCAGATGAGCCTGAATCATCTTAATCTTATCCTCAGTCTCTGCAACCAACTCTGGTCCTAACATCTGACGCTCACCCAACTCAGTCCAGTATGTAGGTGTGCGACACCTCCTACCATACAACGCCTCATATGGTGCCACCTTAATGCTTGCCTGATAACTATTGTTGTATGCGAACTCAGCTAACGGCAAAAACTCTTCCCAGCTGCCTCTGAAGTCCAAAACACAACCTCTTAACATATCCTCTAAAATTTGTATAACTCTTTTCGATCGCTTCTTCGATCGTGGATGAAATGCGGCATCGAAATCCAATCAGCTGCACTCCAAAGCCTGATGTAACGCTCTCCAAAACCTCGACGTAAATCTTGGATCCCTATCCAAGATGATCGACACTGGCACACCGTGCAACCTCACTATCTCCGCTACATACAACTTAGCTAACCTCTGAAGCGAGTAATCCACCCTTATCGGAATGAAATGAGCTGACTTAGTCAGACGATCCACAATCACCCAAACTGAGTCCTTCTTACCAGGCGTAAGAGGTAATCCACTGACAAAGTCCATAGTGATCCTTTCCCATTTCCACTGTGGAATCTTCACCGGCTGAAGTAACCCAGATGGTAACTGATGTTCAGCCTTGACTTGCTGACACGTCAGACATTTACCCACAAACTCAGCTACCTCCCGCTTTAAACCTGGCCACCAAAACTGCTCTCTTAAATCCCGATACATCTTGCTACCTCCAGGATGCATAGCGTATGGGCTGCTATGTGCATCCCGAAGAATCCTTTGACCCAATTCAACATCCTTCGGCATACAAGCTCTACAAGCTCTCCCTTTAAAACACAATACTCCATCACTGGACAAACTATAATCCTCTAAACCTCCGTTCTGAACCCGCAACCTCTGATCATTCAAACCATCATCCACTAACTGTTTATCCTTGATTTGCTCTAACCAAGTTAGCTTGACTTGCAATTCAGCCATAAGACTCCCATCGTCATATAAGCTAAGATGAGCAAATATCGATCTTAAGTCAGATACAACCTTATGGCTCAACGCGTCTGCCACCACGTTAGCCTTGCCCAGATGATACTCAATCGAACAGTCGTAGTCCTTCAACAACTCAATCCATCTACGCTGCCTCAAGTTTAAGTCCTTCAACATCCCGAAATTGGACCTAGTAGGATTGGGCCGACTGGGCTTTGGGCTTAAGGAAAAATTTGAGTATCAACTTGTTACTTGTGTTAGCTCGGATAGGATGTTTATTGTGTGCTTAGTATAGTTTTGTGAAGGCTTGGAATTATTAGCTAAGCTAGAATAATTATTAGTATTAAAAATTTAGTGAAGTGGATTAAGTGAACTTGACACTTAAGTGAAATTAAGTGTTAAATTCAAGCACAAGAGGAGTTTGTGGCATAGTGGATAAGGCACATGAAAGGTTGCTTGAGGGAAGTGGTTCGAGTAGCATGGAAGGCATATTGAGGACTTTATTTTTATTCATCCTTACATTAAGTGTTGGTCAAGTTTTAATTATGGTAAGGATGGATTTTGTTATTTTTGGATGGTAGACTAAAGGAATAAGGCAAGTACTTATTTATGGTAGGATAAGGGGACATAAGGCTTGAAGTATGGGGTGATGTTTTGGAAACTCTTCTATGGCCATTAGTCCATGTATGTGGACGGCATTTTGGTCTAGGGGGAGGGTTGATCGATTTTGTTGGAGGCTTTGGTAAGTTGAATGATAGTTTAGGTAAGTTTGATGTTTGGGAAAGAAATCAATTGATTAAAGGATGATGTGAGAACATAAGGCATGATATAAGGTGTGTTGTTATGGAAAGTTTTGTGTGGATAGGTTTGACTTTGAAGTCCATGTATTTGGACGGTTTTGGAGCCTAAGGGGGGGAGTGGCCGAATTTTGTATTGTTGGTTGCTAGTTGGTGCCCAAATTTCTTTTGGTTAGGTGATCATTTTCGGCTAGTTTGGTAAGCTTTCAATGTTTGTTTTCTGTCATTTTCGAAACCTTCTTGTGTATGCCGAATTCTCCTTAGTGCACCAAAGTGAACCATAAATCGAATGTCCTTAGGTGTTTATTGTTTTTCCTCTTAGGCATTAGGCGAAACTCATTTGGAACCTCCCTCACATCTTTTAATTCTTTGTAACCGAAAAGAACCTCTTTTGGTTCTCATTTTCCTATTCTTTTCTTCTCATATTTATTAACACTTACAAATTTGCTTTTACTTTCTTTTGGCCGAACCTCTTTCTTCCCCAAACTCTCTTTTCTTTTCTTTCATTGTTGCTTAAGCCGAATCCTCCCTCTCTTATTTTTATTCTCTTTTCTACTCACGTACTTCATTTCTTTTATCCACATATCATTTGCTTTTTTCTTTCAAAACCATAGCCGAAACCTCCCTATCATTGTTCTTTATTTGCCGAATTCTTCAATATTTTATTCTCTCTTTTATTTTGCAAATCTTTAAGGCCAAAACTTCTAAAGAGGTGCTGTCGACTTCTTTCTTCTAGTCTCTTCTAGTAGGCGTTAGTGGTAAGCAGTGAGAAGTGCCATCGTGGAGGAGGTCTTCGGGATTTGAAGTGATCAAGGTAAGTGAAATGTAGCTTTCGGCCTTAGGCTATGTTATGAGTATTTTAAGTGTTGACCGATTTTAATAAGGGTTGTTTAAGGAATTTTCGACAAAGTTCTTAAGCAAGTGACGATTTCGAGATTTGATCGATTGTGCCAAAACAGGTGCGTAGTTATCGCGCTGTCTCTTGTTTGTGTGTATGTGTTATATTTATGTATATGTTATATGATGTTAATGGTAGCCGAATTAAGGGCTAAGATTGTGAATACCCGTGGTGGGTGATCGAATACTCAGGTTAGTTTTACGATATTAAATGATCATTGATGAATATATGAAATGCAATGGCATGTGATGCATTATTGTTCAAGTGATATGTTGCCATGATATACATATATGCATGGGACTTGGGATGTAACTATCGAAGGAAAGGGTGTACTTTATGTACGTGGTCTGATGTTAGCCTTGTGCTACATTGGCGCTTGATAGTGGCTATGTGCTTCATCAAGGGAGGTGTTGGCTAGGTGCCCATCTCGGCGGATGATAGCTGTGTGCACCACCGTAGATTGAGGATGACCTCGAGTCACCTCGTGGATACAGATATGTGGATCCCTATGTGATCAGTGGCTTAGCCACGGCCTTGGGCAGCAAGTCTGCCAAGGTAAGATATGAGGATCATTATTTGATCGATGGCTTAGCCACGGCCTTGGGCAGCAAGTCTGCTAAGGTAAGATATGTGGGATCACTATGTGATCGGTGGATTAGCCACAGCCTTGGGTAGGGAGTCTGCTAAGGTAGGAGTAACGGATGGACTCTAGGTTGGGTTGGGCTTCATGTTGCATATTTATGCATTTTGAATGACTAATTATGTGGATCAATATGGATATGGGCCAATCCCAACATGTGAAATTATGTGGATATATTACCTTATCATCTGATATGTGATTGATGTGTGGATTTGGGCCAAGCCCATATGTGGGGACATGTGTAATAATTATGCACTGAGTCTGTGTGACTCACCCAATTTTTCCCAAACCTTACAGGTGATGCATAAAGATTGGACCGGGTTGGAGTGGATACGAGGTGGCCCATGCAGAAGATAAATTTATTTGTTTTACACATTTTTCTTATGAAAGGTTATATATTGTAATAAGGGCCATTTAAAGTATTTATGGATTATTATTATTATGTTTTAAGTTGGTTTGTTGATTATATTGTTATCTGGAAATGTTTATTTTTAGCAACTTAATTTTATTTAGAATTTTAAATACACCATGTCTTTCTAAAGACAATAAATTTATATATTTTCACTCTAAATCAAAATATTTTTCAAACGTTTTCCACAGTGGCATTCTAAATTCGGTCGTGGCATATAAGCCGGGTTTGGGGTGTTACAAATTGGTATCAGAGCAAGGTTCAAAACTCGGCTTTGAGGGTTTTGGGCCCAAAAATATTTTTTTTAGATGGGCTTTTCAAAGATTTGGGCTTTCATAAATTTTTTGAGTTTATTACGGCATAGCTTTGTATCACCCAAGTCCACTGTAAGTACCTCTAATTGTTGAAGTGATTTGTTTATGTGAATGTTATGGGCATAATTGGGCTCGTAGATTAGAAGATTAGGGCTATTAAACCCTAGGGCTAGTGCACTCAAACACATGCATAAGACTTAAGAACAACCGAACAAACCTGTGAAGTAAGTCGCCGAGTTAAGGTGTGGCAACCATTGTGCGCATGTCTAGAAGTGGATTCGATAAGAGCTTGGTATTTAAGCAGTCCTAGCGACTCACCTCCTCTCCACTCGAATCCTACCTGGTGCGTAGTAACGGTTCACCCTAACCAAGAGGACTTGTTCACGGGCTAAACCCGATAACTAAAACCCGAAAGGGACTAGCCGTATTTTTATAAAAATCTCAGTTTTAAAATCACTGAATTACCCCTTGATTTGTAATAAAAAATAAAAAAAAACCATTTTCGACTTTGAAAATTTTTCTGAAAATTTTTTGATTCATAAAATTACTAAAATACCCCTGGTTGTAAAATTACCAAAATGCCCTTGGTTTATAAAATTACCATATTACCCTCGACTTTTATGAAAATATTCTTACTTTACAAAAATACCAAAACCCCTATTTTGTGAAATAGTAAGATACCTTGATTTGGAAAATTTACTAAAATGCCCTTGACTTTCAAAAAATTACCAAAATAACCCCGATTTTTGAAATTTCTACAATACCATTAATTTGGTAGAATTTTCAAAATAACTTTGAGATTTGTATATTTTGGAATGCCTTTGATTTGTAAAGATTTCAAATTGACCCCGATTTATTACTAAAATACCCTATAGGAAAAATGACAGAAATACCCCTGGGTTGGGAATGGACAAAGATGCTCATAATAGTGTGTTGAACGTTGTGAATGAATGTGATTCTCTGAATTAGAATAGTGATCTTGACCTGAAACTTTAGTGGATCGAAAGAACTACTTCCGAAAATTTCTTTTCATAAAATTGTCCGCGCATAAACAAGTGGAACAAAAGTACTAATGCATAAAACACTTTTAAATCAGATTAAATCGCGATCATAGACATGAGTTCTTGGGGACTGTACCTAGAAAGTATGTTAGTTTTATTAAGATCAGAGTGCGCAGCTAGAACGTAGTGTGGCGAGATAGGATGTACGACTATTAGTTAGATGGAAATTTCAAGGACGAAATTTCTTTAAGGAGGGTAGAACTGTAACATCCCAAAATTGGGCCTAGTAGGATTGGGCCGATTGGGCTTTGGGCTTAAGGAAAAATTTGAGTATCAACTTGTTACTTGTGTTAGCTCGGATAGGATGTTTATTGTGTGCTTAGTATAGTTTTGTGAAGGCTTGGAATTATTAGCTAAGCTAGAATAATTATTAGTATTAAAAATTTAGTGAAGTGGATTAAGTAAACTTGACACTTAAGTTAAATTAAGTGTTAAATTCAAGCACAAGAGGAGTTTGTGGCATAGTGGATAAGGCACATGAAAGGTTGCTTGAGGGAAGTGGTTCGAGTAGCATGGAAGGCATATTGAGGACTTTATTTTTATTCATCCTTACATTAAGTGTTGGTCAAGTTTTAATTATGGTAAGGATGGACTTTGTTATTTTTGGATGGTAGACTAAAGGAATAAGGCAAGTACTTATTTATGGTAGGATAAGGGGACATAAGGCTTGAAGTATGGGGTGATGTTTTGGAAACTCTTCTATGGCCATTAGTCCATGTATGTGGACGGCATTTTGGTCTAGGGGGAGGGTTGATCGATTTTGTTGGAGGCTTTGGTAAGTTGAATGATAGTTTAGGTAAGTTTGATGTTTGGGAAAGAAATCAATTGATTAAAGGATGATGTGAGAACATAAGGCATGATATAAGGTGTGTTGTTATGGAAAGTTTTGTGTGGATAGGTTTGACTTTGAAGTCCATGTATTTGGACGGTTTTGGAGCCTAAGGGGGCGAGTGGCTGAATTTTGTATTGTTGGTTGCTAGTTGGTGCCCAAATTTCTTTTGGTTAGGTGGTCATTTTCGGCTAGTTTGGTAAGCTTTCAATGTTTGTTTTCTATCATTTTCGAAACCTTCTTGTGTATGCCGAATTCTCCTTAGTGCACCAAAGTGAACCATAAATCGAATGTCCTTAGGTGTTTATTGTTTTTCCTCTTAGGCATTAGGCCGAAACTCATTTGGAACCTCCCTCTCATCTTTTAATTCTTTGTAACCGAAAAGAACCTCTTTTGGTTCTCATTTTCCTATTCTTTTCTTCTCATATTTATTAACACTTACAAATTTGCTTTTACTTTCTTTTGGCCGAACTTCTTTCTTCCCCAAACTCTATTTTCTTTTCTTCCATTGTTGCTTAAGTCGAATCCTCCCTCTCTTATTTTTATTCTCTTTTCTACTCACGTACTTCATTTCTTTTATCCACATATCATTTGCTTTCTTCTTTCAAAACCATAGCCGAAACCTCCCTATCATTGTTCTTTATTTTTCGAACTCTTTAATATTTTATTCTCTCTTTTATTTTACAAATCTTTAAGGCCGAAACTTTTAGAGAGGTGCTGTTGACTTCTTTCTTGTAGTCTCTTCTAGTAGGCGTTAGCGGTAAGTAGCGGGAAGTGCCATCGTGGAGGAGGTCTTCAGGATTTGAAGTGATCAAGGTAAGTGAAATGTAGCTTTCGGCCTTAGGCCATGTTATGAGTATTTTAAGTGTTGACCAATTTTAATAAGGGTTGTTTAAGGAATTTTCGACAAAGTTCTTAAGCAAGTGACGATTTCGAGATTTGATCGATTGTGCCAAAACAGGTGCGTAGTTATCGCACTGTCTCTTGTTTGTGTGTATGTGTTATATTTATTTATATGTTATATGATGTTAATGGTAGCCGAATTAAGAGCTAAGATTGTGAATACCCGTGGTGGGTGATCGAATACTCAGGTCAGTTTTACGATATTAAATAATCATTGATGAATATATGAAATGTGATGGCATGTGATGCATTATTGTTCAAGTGATATGTTTCCATGATACACATATATGCATGGGACTTGGGATGTGACTATCGAAGGAAAGGGTGTACATTATGTACGTGGTCTGATGTTAGCCTTATGCTACATTGGCGCTTGATGGTGGCTATGTGCTTCATCAAGGGAGGTGTTGGCTATGTGCCCATCTCGGCGGATGATAGCTGTGTGCATCACTGTAGATTGAGGATGACCTCGAGTCACCTCGTGGATACAGTTATGTGGATCCCTATGTGATCGGTGGCTTAGCCACGGCCTTGGGCAGCAAGTCTGCCAAGGTAAGATATGAGGATCATTATTTGATCGGTGGCTTAGCCACGGCCTTGGGCAGCAAGTCTGCTAAGGTAAGATATATGGGATCACTATGTGATCGGTGGATTAGCCACGGCCTTGGACAGGGAGTCTGCTAAGGTAGGAGTAACATATGGACTCTAGGTTGGGTTGGGCTTCATGTTGCATATTTATGCATTTTGCATGACTAATTATGTGTATCAATATGGATATGGGCCAATCCCAACATGTGAAATTATGTGTATATATTACCTTATCATCTGATATGTGATTGATGTGTGGATTTGGGCCAAGCCCATATAAGGGGACATGTGTAATAATTATGCACTGAGTCTGTGTGACTCACCCAATTTTTCTCAAACCTTACAGGTGATGCATAAAGCTTGGACCGGGTTGGAGTGGATACGAGGTGGCCCATGCAGAAGATAAATTTATTTGTTTTACACATTTTCCTTATGAAAGGTTATTTATTATAATAAGGGCCATTTAAAGTATTTATGGATTATTATTATGTTTTGAGTTGGTTTGTTGATTATATTGTTATCTGGAAATGTTTATTTTTAGCAACTTAATTTTATTTAGAATTTTAAATACACCATGTTTTTCTAAAGACAATAAATTTATGTGTTTTCACTCTAAATCAAAATATTTTTCAAACATTTTCCACAGTGGCATTCTAAATTCGGCCGTGGCGTATGGGCCAGGTTTCGGGTGTTACAGGGCGTGTCCTCAGCCGTATGGAAACAGGGCTAAAATTTTCCCAAAAATCGACAGAGACACGACCTTAAATTAAACTACACAGGCGAGCGACATGGCCGTATGGACCACACGGCATGGACACTTGGAACAAAATTTTTTGAATTTTAAACGGGCAAGGCACACGGCCGTGTGCGAGACATGGCCTAGCCACACAGGCGTATGGAAGGTTACACTGGTGTGGGAGAAGCGAAGGATGATATACATGGCCGTGCAACTCGGCCGTGTGAACCACGCGGGCGTGTCCGAGGCCCTGTGAAGGCTGGGCTATATTTTTCCCTCGATGAACACCGGTTGAAAACAAGCCACACGGGCAGGTGACACGGCCGTGTTGCCCAACAGAGACCCTCACACAACTGTGTCACCTCATAATAACCCTAACCCCTAACCCCTTTTCCCTTTTCTTATTTTGTCTTCTTGTTTTATCTAATTTCTATTTTTATTTTTATTTTATTTATCTTTTATGTTTGTTATTATCTTTTAAAAACTTGTCTTATATATTTTGAACTATATTTTAGTTATTATGGTTGTTCCTAATCGAGTAATCATTTAATCTTCTCCACCAGTTGTGTTTATTTTCTTAATAGCTTGCTCAGAATCATGCACTACATTTATCCTTCTCTACAATTCCCCTAATCACTAATTTGAGGACTTCATCCAAACTTCAGGGCAGTTTCACTTCTCTCCCTCTCTTACATATACTGTCATTACATAAATTCATACATTGAGGACAATGTATATCTTAAGTGTAGGGAGGTTATTTATATGATTATTAGAAAATCCTTAAATTATATCTTGTTCTTAATTAATTTTCTCATATTATTATTAGAATGAATTTTTATTGATTTATGATTTTTATTGATATGTTTTAGATTAAATCACAAGTAATTGTGTGTTGATTTTTTAAACTTTAAGACATTAGAGAATCAAGCATGATAAGTCTATTTTCAGAAAAAAAAATTGCTACGTTGTTTCCCTAAATTTAAATATTATCTTGAAGCTTGAGATCTACGAGATTAATATCAAAAACCATAATTTTTGTGAGATTTTGAGCCTTTAGAGCTTACACTTTTCTTGCTCACTTTATTATTGGTTATGAGTGTGTCAATATTGATTTTTATTCTAGAACTTGCTTCAATTATACATATTGAGACCACACCTTTGATTTGATATACTGAAATGATAAAGGCACCTAGGTTTTAACCCACTTATCCCAAAAAGCCTACCTTCATAACTAACCCTTAGTGAACCCCTTTGAGCCTAATAAACCGTTTCTTGATCTACCCTTAATATTAACCCATAACTCATTCTTTTTGATTTATTGAGAATTTTTCCTATTGTATTGACCTCCTTTTTGTCGAGATTTGATTTGGTCAGTTGCCTAACTATGTTCTTTTGTTCCAGTAGTTAAATTATCTCTTTTATCCTTAACTCAAAAAAAAAGTGAAAAAAATATATACATTTATTTTAATTATTATTAGTTCTATGTTATTTGAGCTTAAATGGTTAATTTCACATTTTGAGAAGAAGATCATGTTATTATTGATAAGTTTTCAATTGATGTAATTATTTAGTATTAGTTTATTTTTTAGTTAGGTAAATTGTCAATTTGATCTCGATTCTAACCCTCTATTTCAGCCTTTATCCAAACCTTTAACACAAACCCCATTACAACCCTTTAAAGACCTTTTGATTTGTGTATCATCTCATTTTATAGTGGTGGAGATTTGATTTTTATGCAAGCCTATGGTAATGACTTTCCATGTTTGACTTTTGAGTGCTTATTTTTGAACCTTAAACACTTGAGTGGCTTGAGTGAATCTTTAGTGAGAATGTCAAATCTTGTCGGTTTTCAATTAAAGGTAATTACTTAGATAAGGGGAAATACCAATGTTTTCATGCTTTAAAAATGTGTGACTTGGATTGATTAAATCTTTAGTGCTCTTTTAGTTGAACTATCAATGTGTGATTATTTGTGAATTATGATAAAACATTATTGATGAGAATTATGAATTAAGAAAGCTTAATTTTAATTGTGAGTTGAGGATTTTTCTTGAGGACAAACAAATGCTTAAGTGTGGGGTTATTTAATAAACCATAAATGTAACATATTTTAATTCCATGCTTGGCATATTTTTGGATGATTTATGATGAGAATTAGTGAATTTGATGCTCCTAATCCCTTAAATTCATGTTTCTATACTTAGGAGAGCATTTGGGAGCAAAAGGAGCGAAAAAGGGGCCAAAATCAGAGTTTTCAGGATCCACATAGGCTGGGCACACGCCCATGTGAGCCACACGGACTGGCTACATGCCCATGTGCCAGCCCGTGTCGATCTTGCACCCTACTTCCCTGTTACGCGGAAAAACCCAATTTTTAGGGTTTTTGAGCATTCGAAAGTCTATAAACATACTAGAAGAGGACTTAAGGAAACGCGGAGTAGAACGAAGAAATTACTCGAAGGAAGCCGTCAGAATCAATTCAGAAGCAGGATCTCATTCAAGATTGAAGACCTCCATTAATTTTCATAAGAAGTTTTTGGGTTCTTTATGTCATGTTGTTTTCTTTATTCTAAGATATTTTCATTTTATGTTATGAACTAAACTCCCTAAATACCTAGGGAGGATGAAACCTATGATGAATCTTATTATTTAATTATCTGAATTACATGATAAATACTTGTTCTTGTTCTTAATTATGTATTCTTAACCCTTGCTTTAATATTTTCAATATATTAATTCAAGTTTAATGTGCTTATTTAGTGGAGCAAAAGTCCCTATTTAAGAGAAGATCTAGCATAATTAAGTAGAGTTGATTATAACCCTAGAAATAGGATGACATAAATTTACCAAATTAGAGTCAAATCTAATAAGGGAATCCATAGATCGAGTCAATGCGACGATAGGGGTTTTAATTAGAAAGAGATTTCAATTAATCAACCTAGAGTCAGTTGTTTTTAGTCTCGAAAGAGATATTAACATAATTTAGGGATTTATACGGATCAAGACAAGTGAATAAATCGTTTAATTTAGAGTTACAATAATAAGTGAAGTCTAGGTGGATTCTTCCTTAGGTATTGTCTTTATCATTGGTTTATTCAATTATTTCCTTTACTCTCTGTCGCGTTCATAGTTAATTAGTTAGTTTTAAATTAAAAACAATCCCCTTAAATATTAGGCTAAATAATAGAAAGATAGTTATTACTAGTACTTTTAGTCCTTGTGGATACGATATTCCGGACTCACCATAGCTATACTACTGTTCGATAGGTGCACTTGCCATTGTCGAATTATTAGTTAATTTCAAGACCATCAACGACCCAAAAATTTAATGTTTTAATAAAGATGACGAGTTATGTAAACCTTGACAAAATGAAAATTTTCAAAGAACAATTTTGTTAACTCGGCCATTTTGATGGTCTACATAGTCAATGTAACCTTTAGGATTCGATCATAATGTCTAGGTCAGGTTTTGGGGTGTTACATTAGCAACCATTGCTTCAACTACCATGCTAAGTAAGCTTTTATATAACTTTGTCCATGCTTGTCAAGGCTCCCAAATGAATTGACACTTCACATACACATCAAACACATTACAAAAGGCATTATTAGCAGCAACAAACACTATTAAATCATTCCAAAATCATATATCAAAACCTCTTAACCTCTATTCCAAAAACTTATCTAGTTTTGTCGAAATATGTGTTTAACCACTCAAATCTCATTTCTAAGCTTGGATTTCAACTTCATACATCCTCAATATTGTCTATGTAACAGCCAGATTTAAGGCCCAGTCAGAATAGTGGTGCGAGACCACGAATTCAAGGTGAATTTATGAGTTTTTAGAAGTTTATGCCATGTTTGCATGCTAGTATGAATGTTTCATGAAGCAATTTTATTAAATTGTGGTGGATTGGTCCAAAAGAACTAAATTGCAAAAGTTGCAAAATATGATTTTCTAGAAGCTTTTTGTATGAAATAGCTTTAGAATAGTAATTAGAAAATAGCAATTTTTCTAAAAATATAATTTTGGACAAAATTGGCCTTGAGATGGTGTAATAGAAATTTTTAAGAGGAAGGGCATTTTGGTCATTTGCCTAATAAGTGCTTAAAATAGGAAAAAGATGAGAAAAATTCACTCATCTTCTTCCTTGTTGCTGCCAAAAAAGTGGAGACACCATAGCTAGGGTTCTTCATTTTTTTCAAGCTTTCTAGTAAGGTCATCTTAGTCTCGTTTTTGATATTCTTCATATTTTCGAAGTTCTCGTATTATGAATTAGCTATTTTTAGCTATTAAATGAGCTAAGATGCATGTTCAAAAATTTAGCCATGAATGACATGCATGCTAAATGATGTTTTATTGGAGTTTATGAGAGTTTGATGTTAGATAAACATCTTTTTCTTAATGAATTTCATGAAAAATGATAGTATGGACCATTTTCTAAAAAGTTATAAAATTGGTCATACCTTTTAGAAATAGAGAGAATTCATGATTTCTATAGTAGAGAAAATGATTCAGCTAAGCATGATGTTTAAGAAAGTTGCATGAAAATCATTTTACGAGCCTAAGGGCAAAAGTGCAAATATGAGAAAGTATAAGGGCAAATTAGTAATTTTTCCAAAGTATGAGTTATGAGTAAATTTAGTAAATATGATTATTAAATGATCTATTTTTTATTATAGATCAAGAAAAATGAAGCCCGGATCGAAACTGAGGCTAGAACAAAGTCGAGGACTAAATTGCATAACTACATACATTTTGTATATTAAGGTAAGTTTGTATGAGTTCTAAGCTTTATGATTTTATCATTTAATTGCTTAGTATAATATACATTGTTATCATGAATGGTTTAATGTTATGTTAAACAAAGAAGTCAATAAGATTAAACAAGAGAAAGTCCCGATTGAAGATGAATTATCCGGGAGATACGGTCTATTACATGAGATAAGAAAGTCTGTATAAGACCAAGCCAAGGCATGGCATCAGCAATTAAGCAAGTTATCATGTAAGTTTAAGGACTCAAGCTTGGTATTGATCAAGTTGTCAAGCAAGTTATCATGTAAGCCTAAGGACTCAAGCTTGGCATTGATCAAGTTATCAAGCAAGTTATCATGTAAGCCCAAGGACTCAAGCTTGGCATTGATCAAGTTATCAAGCAAGTTATCATGTAAGTCCAATGACTCAAGCTTGGCATTGAATAAGTTATCATGTAAGACCAAGGCAAGCTTGGCATTGATTTAAGAAGAGATCTTCCATATAAGTCCATATCTAGAGTATGTCATTGACATGAAGTACATGACAAGAGATCTAGTGTTCTCGGTAATTCATAGAAATTCATCGGGAAAATGAGTAAGCTAAAATGTGAAAACAAGAATGTTAAGAAAGCATAGCTATTACCACGTTGAAATTGAATATTATTCATGTTATGAATGATGAGTTAGGAGACATAATTATTATGTTTAAGTATGCTTATCAATGTGATCAAGTGATACAGGTACCTTATTACCTTACAAGTATGAGATTAGTAAATACCATGAGACAAGTAAGAATCATGTATGAGTAAGTAAGCTTTATAGATGAGATAATGATACCATTCTTATGTCAAATGGTTTATCTGAAGCAAGTTATTTATTATGTGTTATACATGCAAACTTACTAAGCTAAATGCTTACGTCTTTGATTGTTTCTTTCTATGTAGTCCCGCCGCGCTAAATTGTAGATCATTGGAGTCGGAGCTCATCACACACTATCGACCCTTATTTTGGTATAGCCAAATTATATTACTAAGTATGGCATGTATAGGAATCATTCATTTTGAGAACATGTTTTGTGTAATGCATTGTATAGGCCATCAAGTTTTTATTCTTTTGTATATGGCTAAGTGGTTGGCCAAACTTGTTTAAGTTGTTTGTATATAGATATCAATGAAATACGTAGTATTATTCATGAAAATATGCTATTAATGAATTGTATTGTTTTGAGTTGGGTTGATATTAATTTTAGGAAGGCCAATGGCTTGGTAAATAGCCTCTAGTTGCCTACACAGTTAGACACACGGGCATGTGTCTAGACCGTGTTAACCCTGCACCTTAATGTTTTAAATAAAGTTAGACCATGGTCATTTTGCACAACCGTGTGTAAGGACCGTGTAAGACACAAGTTCAAAGCATAGACGTGTGCCTAGGCCGTGTGAATAAAGTTAGTAACCTCCCACAGTTGTAGACATGGGCGTGTCTATGTGTACACGGGCGTGTCTCTAAGTAACATGGGCGTGTGAACCCTACTTCCAAGTTGAGTGTTAGATGAAGTGTCCAAAAGAGTTCGGATAATTGTTAAAGGCCTATTAGGCCCATAATATGCAAGTTATGATCAAGAAAGAAAAGTTTTAAGTTGGTTCCAAATTTTACAGCCCGTAAGTACATGTTTAAGTGAGTTTAAGCATGGTAATGCCTCGTAACCAATCCTAGCATCGGTCTCGGGTATAGGGTGTTACAATCTAATTAAAGATCTACACCATCAATTTTACCCAATTACACCGATCTAATTTTTCCAGAAAAATCAAGCCTGTGTGATCTTTTAAAGGGGGAAAACATTAAATTTGCTTAAATTCATTAAGGATTTGTTAAATTAAGATCAAATCCATTTTAATTGGATACAAATTTGTTAGAAATCACTTTAAAACCAAAGCTTAGGCAAGAAATACAGGATTCACCATTTTCAAGCCAAAAGTCAACTTAAAATCTAGTGATATATTGATATTCATTCAAATCTAAAATTGAAATAACAACTCACTTTGTTCAATCATAAAAATTTAGAACCTCACGTCAATTTTGCAAAGCCAACGAGCTATGGACCTAATTTGAGCTAAAATGTGTGAAGATCTTTTTAAGAATTTTTAGGATGCAAACACGAGTGTTCTTCAAAATTGAAAGGAGATTTTGTGTTTAGAGACCTTAGGAATTAGGATGAACTAATTTCAAGAGAAAAGTTTTAATTTGGTGTTTGGCAACTTTTTGAAGAGGATGTGAAAATGAGATGGAAGGGATGGTGGGGGTTGTTAAATAGGCAACCAACTTTTAAAAATTGGGTCATTGCCCATTTAACCACCTCTAGTTTCTTCTCTTTTTCAAAATTGTCTTTTCTTTTTAATTAAAACCAATTTCAAAAATATTTTCAAATCAAACCTTGTTTTTAGAAAATTTGCTTTAACTAAATTAATTCCTGAACACTAAATTTTAATTTCCTAACCTAAAATTATTAATTCTAATTATTTTAATATTTTATTTAATTAATTCTAAATTGTTTAATTATCTAACCTATTTACAAGTATCGGTTCACTAACCCCTGATCCTACTTACCTAATTCTACTAATCCAATTTTTGGGGTGTTAAAATTCTCTCTCTAAAAAAATTTCGTCCTTGAAATTACCTAAACTAAACCTATAGGATTATTGATGTTTCATCTAATGTCCGACTTCCCGAGTAGCCTCTAGAGTTTTTTGGTTACACCATAAAACTTAACCAACAGAATCTCTCATTACGTATTACTTTACTTCCTTGTGCCAACATCTCGATCGATATCCTCTATTTACTACGATGCTCTCGTCCACTTAACTCATAACCGTTATTCCTAATTTAATAGTCTCTATCAGGATTCTTGACTAGAATTACCCTAAATAATTGATTAAGTAGGACTTGAATCAACTAGTGAAAATATAGGGATTGATGGCAAGTAAAATACCTACTACTTCATCGGTTGAGTCTCAACCTATAATAGGTGCAGAATCTAGAGTTTAGGTAACCTTAACCCTCTTCGGGAAGTTGTTCAATCGATGCTCCTTCAAGCCACATCAGAGACATGCCTCGATCAAACTCCAACACTTACTTGAATGCTTACACCCACAATGTTCACAAAGTGGCCATCCATTACCACCATGTCCTCGACCTCTGCCTCTCGCAAATGCAGTCCTTCGAACCGAAGGCACCATCTCTCTTTTCAAGTAGTCCCGTAGTAAGTGATCCTTCGAACCACACCAAAAACAAGCTCCCATCCTCATCCAACATTCTCTCGAATGTCTACAATTGTAATACTCACACAACGGCCAAACTGATGGAAGGCATGGAGTAACCACTGCCGCATACCTTGGATGAAATCGACTCGGTCGAAACTCACATTGCATATTCCTATCAAACCTCTAAAACTCCCGAAGCCTTTTTTTACCGCTCCGTAATGTCAGATTGATCAAAAATCCTCTTTTCATGCCCAAAACCAACTTATAAAGGAACCTACTCCATAGAAAGCACAAATGGCATTGACGACATACCTCTCTTAGGTGCAATCTTACTACATTGACTAGAAGACATGTTGAAAATACTATAAACAACAAATTAATGTTATCGAGGAGTGGGAAGTAACAAGTGATCCAAGGCATAACATGTAAAGAAAACATTTTCGAGAAAGGCTGTAACACCCCTAACCCGTATCCGTCGCCGGATTGGGGTCACAAGGTATTACTTAACACAATTTAAACACTTTGCTTTATAATTTTGAACATGCCGATACATGGATTAATGCTCACAAACAAATAATACGTTTTCAAATCCATATTATGATTAAGCATATTATAACAGTCACAAAACTCCTATGTGTATTTGACTATTTCGAATTAACCAATCATACAAGACATGTATACACTTTGCCATATGTTCCATATCCAATTTGGCTATCAAGATAAATGCCATACAAATTTATTTTCATATTTCATGCTTTACTTAAATACTAGTAATTGTTTATATACAAGTAAATATATACTCATACCATACTTACATGGTCAAACAAATCATACCAATTTATAATTGAATGTATACCTAAGCATAGAAAATTTTTATGAACAAATACCCAAAACAATGAAGTCATACAGCTATTTATTTATCTATCACTTTATTCACATAGATAGAATCCATCATTTGACTATCAAACATCATGACATATACAACAAGATATAAATATGCACTTATTTATACCATAACTGAATAGGCTATTTCATACATCAAAACCTACACTTGCACATTTTAACCAACCAAACCATATACATATAACATTTCTTCCTCTATTTGATATAAACTTGAGTAAATCACTTTAACAACATTTCTTCCTAAGTTCAAGAATCAAACACATTCACATATATTTATACAGAAATTAACTACTTAAATGTAATCAACTAACGGACTTTGCAAAGTCAATCTTGTTCGACGGCTAACTTGACATTTAGGTCAACTATATGAATATCTATACTAAACAAAAATGTATTTCTCACTTTAATGATACAATGAGTTAATGACTAATTAAATGAATGACATGAATGTCATGGTGATTAGCTAAACATCCATCCATGCAACTCCTATTATCGATTATACTACCATGAAGAACATGCATCAAAGTCACATTTATTTAAGATTATCGTTTCATAACTTAGCCATTTTCGCATGGTTATACTTATATACAAGACAAAAATTCTTAGGTTAAAAAAAAACTTAGCCTAACCTATACATGCCTTTGGTTCAAAAACTAAGCTTATGAGTACCAAAAGAGATGATAGTGTGGTTGACTTCGCTGATGATCCCCTGAGCTCGTAGCTTGATCAAAATCTATAAAACAGAACAATGAACACACACAGAGTAAGCTTACTAGCTTAGTAAGTCTTATGCAATTATAATATAGCATTAAAACATTCAAGCATTTTAAAACAATTGGTTTATGACATTGAATATAAATAATTTAACTTATAAGTTCATTATGGCCGAATGCCATTACCTTACTTAACCTAACAATTATCATTTTCTTACTATAAGCATGCAAACTCACCGAAACACCTAATTACAATATGTATTCACATATTCCAAACCAAATAAGTATAACATACATAATAACCACATGTAATCAGTCATACACATATGTAAACATATCCAATCACTCTCACATTTAGCATTGACACATATGGCCGAATCTCAAGGGCATAACCAAGCTTAAATTCCAATATATATATATCATACTCATTATTGATAAGATCAAATGCACATATTAAAATCTTACTGAAAGCTTCAACTATATCACATCTCACTTAATTCGAATGGTAATATAATAACTTACCTTATTCCTTGCAACTATGAAAACTTATACTTACCCGAGCATTTAGCTTATTGCAGTAATTATGTTCCACCTTGTAAATGATTCATGAATTCTCTATTTATAATACATCACCAGCATTAAGCCTGCTAGGCATCAAAGCCTGAAATACACACCGGCACTAGGCCTGCTAAACCCGAGGTCTAAAATTTAAACACCGGCATTTAGCCTGCTAGGCAATAAGCCCGATATGGTTCACCGGCACAAGGCCTGCTAGGCTCGAAGCCCGAATAACGATACTATTACCATCTCATACACATTACATGCTATTCAAAATTTCATAATTCAGCATATAATCAATATTATAAATGATATTAATGATATTAAATTGCTTATAGACTTACCTCGAAAATAGTCGGACAGCAAAAACCAGCTATTCAATAACTTTTGCCTTCCCCCGTTCCAAGTCTGTTTTTCTTTGTTCTTGATCTAAACACATTCAATTTGAACTCATTCAAACAAATTTCATTTCAATTTTATCCAAAAACACTTAGATGGGCAAATTACCATTTTACCCTGATATTTACAACTTTTACAATTTAGTCCCAATTGCACAAAACACAAAATACACATAATTTGGAACTACACCTTTAGGGCCGAATCTTCCTCATGACTATATAAGTCCCTACATTTCATTTATTTTGCATTTTAACCCCTCAAAAATATATTTTTGCAATTTAGCCCAAAATACTCAAATTCATCAAAAATCCAAAAACAAGACATATTAATCTAACACATATATTTCATAATTCATCCTTAAACAACATAAACAACTAATTATCAACAATAGCTCAACTCAAAATATTCATCAAACTCAAAAATTAAAGCATGGGTCTTGAAGATTTCTAAGCAACGATCTCAAAAACGTAAAAATTATCAAGAACTGAAAGCAAACTAACCATGGATTTAAGCTTATAAATGCCGAAAACCAAATGAAACAAAGCCTTTCTTCTTTCTCTAATATTCGGCCAAGAGAGAAGCAAAAATAATGTTGGCTTATTTTAACATATATTATGTTTATTATTTAATTACTAACATAACCTTTTAATTAAAATAAAACTAACATATATAATAAGGGTATTATAGTCTTAAGCCGTCCACTACCTTGTAAAATGGGCTAATTACCCTTTTAGTACCTCATTAAAAAGCCACTATCACATTAACACCTTTCACTATAGTTTGTAACTTTGGCACTTTACGCGATTAAGTCCTTTGGTTAAATTAAACACACAAACAATCAAATTTTCATACGAAACTTTCACACATAATAATTCACATATAATAAACACTGAAAATAATATTTAAAAATTTTTTGGACTCAGATTCGTGGTCCTGAAACCACCGTTCCGATTAGGGTCAAATTCGGACTGTTACAACTCGCCCCCTTAGGGATTTTCGTCCCCGAAAATCTTACCGTTAAACAAAGTCGGATATTGTCGCCTCATTGAATCCTCAGGCTCCCACGTAGCCTCTTCTACTCCATCTCGATTCCATAGTACTTTTACTAACCAAATTTTCTTGTTTCTCAACTCTTTCATTTCACGAGCTAAAATACTGATCGGTTCTTCCTCGTACGTCATATCAGGTTTGATTTCAATCTCAGATGGAGAGATCACATGTGACGAATCTGATCGATATTTACGAAGCATCGAAACATGGAAGACATTATGAATCTTTTCTAGTTCAGAGGGCAACTTTAATCTATAAGCAACAGGCCCAACACGTTCGATGATCTCATACAGTCCGATGAACATCAGACTTAATTTGCCTTTTCAACCAAATTGAACTACTTTCTTCCACGGAGAAACTTTCAAAAATACTCGGTCTCTGACCTGAAACTCAATGTCTTTACGTTTCAAATCTATGTATGACTTTTGGCGATCTGATGCAACTTTCAAACTATCTCGGATTACTGCCACTTTCTATTCAGTCTCTTTAGTCAAATCAACCCCGTGTATCTTGTTTTCACTGAGCTCGGTCCAGTACAATGGTGTACGACACTTACGGCGGTACAAAGCTTTGTAAGATGCTATTTTAATACTAGATTGAAAGCTATTATTGTAAGCAAATTCAATCAAAGGTAAGCATCATTCCCGAATACCTTCAAACTCGAGGACGCAACATCTCAACATATCTTCAAGTATCTGAATGGTTCGTTCAGACTGACCATCTGTCTGCAGGTGAAAAGCTGTGCTAAAGTGTAGTTTGGTACCTAAAACATCTTGCAATTTCTTCCAAAACCGCTGTAACATCCTTAAATAGGGGCTATTATGTTTAAACTTCTTTGCATGTGTATGGATTAATTGTATTATGTTTTGAAGTACTCTAGAGGTTAGTTATAAGTCAAGAGTAGGCTCGAACCATAGGAAAATTCTATTTTTAAGTTTTAGTTAAGGGGAACTGAAGGAGCTAGGGGTTAAGTATATTTCGTGGGGAATTTAGACACAAGAATGGGCTTGGAAAAGTGGCAAGGAGGCGCCACTTAGGGCCTTGAGAATGACGCCACATGCAGGGAAGGGGGAGCTCAGGTTCGAGCAGCAGAAATCCCATTTTCTGCTCATCATTTTGACGCCAAGGAGGGAGGAGTTGTGGCCAGCTCAAACTCTGTCAGATAATTATGGATTAAGTCAGATTAATTTGAACTGGTGGCAAGGAGAAAATTTAGGAACTTGCGAAATTCAAACTCATTTGAATTGTGGCCAGGAGAAGCTTGAAGCAGTTGCCGAATTTTGAACTCTTGTTTGAAGAAAAGTATTCGGTTGGGAAGCTGAGTAAGAGAGGAGTGCCAGAATTTCTTAGGTGCCTAGATGTGCATTGTAATATCCCAGGTTAGGGGCTATTTTTGTTGTGGCATGTTTTGCATATGTTGGTGTGCTATGTTGCTATTTTTATGTTTTAGGGGCTTAATTGTAGGCTAGGTGTATGCCTGAGTGTATGGGAAAATTTTGGTTTTTGGGTGTTAAGTCAGGGGAGCTGATGGAGCTGAGGGATGTGTATTTTATTTGGTATTTTGTTTCACAAAAATAAGGCTAGCTAGCAAGTGGCAAAGCATGTGCCACTTGAGCCGAGTGTGGCGTCATCTACAAGGGAAGGTGGCCTTGTGTTCGAGCCATGGAGTGGCTACTTTTGGCACTCATTTTTGGACGGCATGGAGGAGGAGTTTGTGGCAGTTCAAACTCGCCTAAGACTTGGTCAAATGAGGGATTGGTAGGTGGAGAGTGAAAGTAGGAGTTTGACTTGTTCAAACTATTTTGAACTAGTGGCTTGGAGTGAGTGGGGATATGGCCGAATTTTTGGGGAGTTTTGGGAGTGGTAGGTTGGTAGGTGTTGGAGTAGGGACGGCTTGGTATGGGGGAGTGGGTAGCCGAAATTCATTTTGGCATTTTGGCATTAATTCGGTCACTTTTGGTTTCAAACCTTTTTCCTCTTTTGTTGTCAATAGTAGCCGAATTTCTCCAAGTAAGTTCTCATTTTCTTCCTTTTCAAAACTGAAAGCTTAAGCAATTTCACCTTTCCGAAATTGCTTTGTTTCCCCTTGACTTTTATTGGTAGCCGAAACCCATCCTCCAAAGCTCTCTCTCCATTTCTTCTTTCTTTCAAAACCGTAAGTACTCTCCCTTTACCCATTTTTGTTTTCCTTCTATCTTAACACTTTTGAGCCGAATCTTCCTTCCATTGTTGGCCGAATATCAACCCCTTCTGTACACCTTTCTCTTGTGTTTCTTCTTTGGGATAAGCCGAATTCTTTCTTCATCTTGTTCTAAAAGTTGGCCGAACCTCTCCTCTCCTAGAAGGCCTAGTTTGGTCGAATATTGGGTGTTGGTAAGTGCAAGGCCGAATGGCCATATCTCCCTCTTTTGGTTCTTTATTGGTTGTGTTTTGGTTAAGGGCCGATTATGGTTATGTTGGAAGGGTTCTAATCTCTTTGTTTTAGGGTCTTTGGGAGTGTGAAGCAAACAAGGGAATCGTCATTCTTTTGTGATCGACTGGTAAGTAGGGGTGAATATATGGTATTGTTATTATTTCAATCTTTTAGGATCAATTAAGGCAAAGGTAACAAAAGATTAATAGCTCTCTTTTGAAGGTAGCCGATTGTTGGAAGGAAAGCCTTTGTGGTTCGGGTTTGATAAAGAATCAAACCAATAGCAAGGTATGATGATTCGACAAATCCCTTTGGTTAATGGTTGTTGGCCGAATGTAGTGATGCCTAACCCCTATGTTGGACCGATTGTAGGAGCTAGTCATCAAGGGGCCTTAGATTGTTTTCGTTGGGATTCTAGACTCGTAGTTATCAGGTGTGTAAACTAACACACTTCCGTTTAGTAATATGATTGTTAACCTGTGTGATGATTAAAGAAACAGTGATGTTTGATATGATACCCTAATGGGCATGATCTTTGGACTCGGGTAAGTCAAGATTATTATTATAAGTTTAATGATGATCTATATGTTACTATGATCGTGGATATATGTGACACGGGATATGAGATTAGACATAATAGCATGAGATGCATGATTGTATGATATGCATGATTACATGAGTATGGTATGTTGATGGGTGATACGAGTGGAGGGAGCAGTGGTATTTTGTGCTGACGAGCACCAGTGTTTTGGTAACACAACTTTGTGACTTTGGGTCACCAGAGGTTTGGCACCTCCAAAGGTTTGGTACCTCTCGCCTCGTCCCCTCGTGGTTAACACCACCGTGGGTTAGTCCCACTTGTGAGATACGGGATTGACGCCCGGTGATTTGGTATCACACGATGGGTTGGCCCCATCACCAGATTTGTGACTACGGTCACCAGTGCTTTGGTAGCACATTGTGTCTTTGGGACACCAGAGGTTTGGCACCTCATTGCGACTTGTCCCTGTGGTTTGACCACCGTGGGTTGGCCCCACTTGAGATATGGGATCGTCTGCTAGTGATTTGGTATCACACGATGGGTTGGCCCCATCATCATTGGATTTGTGACTTCGGTCACCAGTGGTTTTGGTAGCACAATTGTGTCTTTGGGACACCAAAGTGGTTTGGTACCACATTGACGGATATTGTGTCTTTGGGACACCAGTGTTTTGGTAACACATTGTGACTATATGTCACCAAGTGGTTTGGCACCACCACCAGTGGTTTGGTACCCACGGGGTAGAAAAGGCGATATGGATGGTTAGGATCGGGTTGCATTAATTATGTTGCTATGTATGATGTGTGTTAGCATGTTGTTTCTTCGGGAGCGGGATTTACACACTGAGTCACTCGACTCACCCTCTCCTTTAACATTTCGTAACTCGTAGACGCGGACTTGGAGCCGGATGGACTCGGGGTGCACATGCCATGCTTTAATAAAAGTTTTGCTCAGACTGTTGCATTTGGGTACTTTAGCTTATTTACTTTTATTTGGGTTTTATCTTGGATTTGTAAAAGGCCTTCTAAGATGTGCTTTATGATATTTATGCTTTACGTTAGATTTTGATATGTTTGTAACAAAATAACTTGGTACTTAATTTTTATTAAAATTTGGAAAGGCCACGTTTTCAAACCAACAAAGCGATATGTTTTTGACTATACCATCGGGTATCACACCGATTTTATAATTAAATGAAACTCAATTGGATCCAAACTGGAAACCAAAATTTTTACTAAGATCGAATGTTCTAGTAACGATATTAAACAACTTGTTTTCTAAAAGGAACAAAGTTTTATCAAATCTATCTAGTGCAACCTCGAAATTTTCAAACACGTTTTCCCAGTAACATACAGAAGTACGTGGTGTTTGGACCGGGTTTGGGGTGTTACAATTGTGGTATCGAGCCAAGTTCAAAAGCTCTACTTTGTGGGCCCGAGGCCCAAACATTTTCAAAAATCTGTTTTAAATGTTTTGGGTTAAAGACATGGCATGGTTTACAAGGCATGGCACCGAGTCTCCTGCACGATTCGCCTGTAAGTAGTTCTAAACTATTCTCGTGAATTACTATTTGTAGAAGGGTAGGTGATATGGAACGTAGATAGATTTATAGGACTTGAACCCGAGGATTAGGTCACTCAAACACTCGAACTAAAGCATAAGACTTAAAGCACTAAACCAATCTATGACTCAGCCACGGGGCTAGGGTGTGGTAACTCCCAGACGCATGTCTAGGAGAGGATCCGGAAGAGCTTGGTATTTAAGCGGTCCTCGTGACTCACCTCCTCTTCGCAGTATCCCACCGGTGCGAGAGCTCGAGTTCACCCCGACCAAGAAGGCTCTGGCCATAGACTTAACCTAACGACTAAAACCCGAAAAGGAATTAGCCATGTTTTCAAAAATACAACAACAACCCTAATGTTTTCAAACTTTTTGCAATAAACTCTTTCAAAATCGAGAATGTCACTTTTACAACGAATTTCTCGATTTGTAAAAATTACAAAAATGCCCTTGTGGGTAAATTTACTAAAATGCCCGGTTTATAAAATCTCGAACTCAATAAATTTGTACGAAATTCAAACACTCTCTTTTTACAAAATATCAATCGAAAATTTTGATTTTGGAAATTTACGAAAACGCCCTCAGTCTGTGAAAATTACTAAAATACCCCTGGTTTCCAAAACGAAGTATTTTACAAAATTTTCAAAGAACACTCTCAAATTTTTGGAATTCCAAAGTGACCGGTTTTACGAAAGTTTAAAATATCTTTTATTACGAAAATACCCTGTAGGGAAAAGGACGAAAATACCCTTGGGTTAGAAATGGGCAGCAATGTCCGAAGAGTGAATAGGTATGGAAAGGGTTAAGGAATGGATGTATGACCTCTTTTGGGTGAATAGGATAGAAGATTGAAACCTTGGTTGCTCGAAAGAACCCCTGATTAAACTCCATCCATAAAATTTCTTTGCGGTTAAGAAAGTGGAACGATACTAATGCATAAAAATCTTCTTAATCAGAGACGTAGATCGTTTAGTCATGAGTACTCGAGGTGGACGTGGCCGTAATACTCGTGGTCGAGGTCGAGGTAGGATGACGTTTCAACCCGTAGAATCCGTCAAGGGTGGAAAAATGAGATACCGGTTCCGCCACCAGCCGGAGGTGGTGAGTTCCAAGATCGACCTGGGGACGATGCAGTGTCACAGGCGATGCTGCGGGTGTTGGAAAGAGTAGCTGGTGTAGGTGGTGGTGCAGGAGTTAGGAAATCTGTTCCTGAGCGACTCCGCTAACGGGGCCGAATTTTTCCGAGGTGTATCGGTGTTGCTCCTAGCACCGCCGAATATTGGTTGGAGGCAACCGAGCGGATCATGGATGATCTGGACTTGACTACCAAGAGAAGTCGAAGGGCATCGTGACGCTTCTTCGGGATGAATCATATCGCTGGTGGCTCACGGTTCGGGACAGTGTGGCAAACCGAGGATCCGACATGGGATTATTTCAGAGTCGCATATCAAAAGAAATACATCGGGGCTAGTTACATCGACTCCCCAATAAAGGCATTTCGAGGCTTGTTCGGGAGTAAATCATTACATTCGAGTACGCAGGCCGAGTTCCCGGTGAGTAGGTATGCCGTGGGGCATTGTAGCCACCGAGCATGAGAGGTGTGTTTGTTTCGAGGATGGTGCGCGAGACGAGTTGAGGTCGCTGATTGCTCCACAGCCAGAGCGAGTTTGTTGTCTTAGTTGAGAAGGCTAAGGTAGCCGAGGGTGTTAAAGAGTCGGTAAGACAGAGCATGGACAGGAGTAGGCTTAAGAGGAGCTTTGGGTCTTCTCGGATCGCCCGTAATCCGCGCGAAGAGGGCTAGACCGAGAGGCGGGCGTAATCGGCCCGCTAGGTTTGTTGTCGCGCTAAGCGGACCGCCGCAGCATGTATGTCGATGTGGGAAATCTCATTGGGGTGGTTGTTGGACCGTGGAAAAGGTTGCTTCGAGTGTGGTTCTCGGATCATCGCGATTAGGGACCGTCCCGCGAGGATGGCCAGGATTCGGCCCGAGAGTCGGCCGTAATCGGCTCAGAGGTAATGGACCGCCACCACGAGGGGCCGTGGTAATGGCGAGAGGTGGTAATGGATTTGGTCGAGGTCGTGGAGCACCGGCGCAGGTGCGGGTAGTTCGAGGCACGCGCACTGATTCTGGTGTATGCAGCTAGGCGCCGCGAGGAGGGCGACGCACCGGACGTAATCACCGGTACGTTTTTGATTTTTGGTTCTCCCTATACTGCTTTAATTGACTTGGGTTCCACGATTCGTATGTTGCTAGTAGTATAGTTGAGACCATGGACTTAGACTCGTAAACCGCTTCTAGACAAATGACTGCAGATTTAGCCCTCTAGGTCACTCTGTAGTGGTAGATAAGTCAGATAAGGATGTACCCTAGAACTCCAAGGGGTAGTATTTCTTCGCCGATCCGATGGAACCGCCATTTGGGGAGTTCGACCGATTCTTGGGATGGACTGGTTGGTTAAGTACCGTGCCAAGGTGGATTGCGCGCTAAGCGCATGGTTCTATCGACGGATAAGGGAGATGAAGTGATTATGATAGGTAATAGGAGAGATTACTTATCCAATGTGGTGTCGGCATTAAAAGTCAGTAAAGATGGTCGGGAAGAGGTCGTGGAAGCGTATGTGGTTCATGTGTATGCCTTGGAGGCTAAAGAGTCCGCTATTGAGAAGGTTCGCATCTATTAAGGAATTTGTTGATGTGTTTCAGAGGAGCTTCCGGTTTGCCACCGGATCGTGAGGTAGAGTTTAGGATAGATTCGCTACCGTGGATCGCGCAAAGTGTCTATTGCTCCATATATGATGGCGCCAAAGGAATTGGTGGAGCTTAAGGCTCGATTCGTGAGTCGTTGGATCGAGGCTTCATTAGGCCAAGTGTTTCACCGTGGGGAGCGCCGTATTATTCGCCAAGAAGAAGGACGGTGACGATGCGGATGTGTATCGACACGCTTAACCGAATAAGTCGACGATTAAAAACAAGTATCCGTTACCACGGATAGATGACTTGTTTGATCATTTGAAAGGTGCATCGGTGTTTTGAAGATCGATCCGAGGTCCGGGTACCATCGGTTGAAAGTTAAGGAAGCGGATATCCATAAGACAGCGTTTGAACTCGATGCGACGGCACTACGAATTCCTCGGTAATGCCGCGTTCGGGTTGACTAACGCCCGGCAGCCTTTTATAGATATGATGAATAGGGTGTTTCAAAGAAGATCCGGACCGCTTTCGTCGTGGTTTTTATTGACGACATCTTGGTTTACTCAAGGTCGGAAGAAGAGCATGATGCACACTTGAGAGTGGTGTTGCAAATTTTGAGGAGAAGCAACTCTATGCTAAGTTCGATGAAGTGCGAAGTTCGGCTTAGTGAAGTGACGTTTTTGGGTCATGTAGTAGTATCACCGGGAGGATTAGAGTAGATCCTCGGAAGGTTGAGGCGATTCGACCGGAAGCCTCCTAAGTCAAGTGGTCGAGATTCGAGTTTCTCGGTTTGGCGAGGATACTACCAAGATTTGTTGAGGGTTTCTCGTTAATTGCGCACCGATGACTAAAGTGTTAAGAAAGGGAGTTCCGTCGTTTTGGACCGAGGAACAACAGCAGGAGAGTTTTGATAAGTTGAAGAAGATCTTGACCGAGGCTCTGCTTTAATTCAACCCGAGGTGGTAAGGAATTCACAGTGTATTGCGACGCATCTCATACGGGATTGGGTTGTGTGTGTGTCGGCGCAGAGGGTAAGGTTGTGGCTTACGCTTCTCGGCAGCTGAGGCCACACGAGGTCAACTATCGACGCACGATTTAGAGCTAGCAGCCGTAGTCTTCGCTCTAAAAATCTGGAGGCATTACTTGTACGGTGAGAGATCAATAGTCTACACGCATCATAAGAGTCCAAGTATCTATTGACTCGAAGGATCTCGAATTTGAGGCGGCGTAGATGGGTTGAGTTGCTCAAGGACTACGATCGCTCGATTGAATATCATCCCGCAAGGCTAACGTGGTGGCAGACGCGTTGAGCCGTAGGGTTGTTTCGGACTTAAGAACGATGTTTGCCCATTTGAGTTTGTATGACGACGGGAGTATTCTGGCAGAGCTGCAGGTTAAGCCTACTTGGGTTGAGCAGATCAGAGAAAAACAGTTAGAGGATGAGGTTCGAAAGCGAAGGTTACAAGTCTGAGAATGGTGGTTTGGAGGGTTACTGCCTTGTCTAGTGATGAGGTTACGTGTTTTCAAGGTAAGGCTTGTATGCCTAAAGATGTTGAGCTGAGGCAGAAGATTCTTCAGGACGCACATAGCAGTCCTTATGCTATGCATCCTGGAGGTAGTAAGATGTATAGGGATCTTAGAGAGCAGTTTTGGTGGCCTGGCTTGAAGAAAGAGGTGACAGAGTTTGTTGGGAAGTGTCTGACTTGTCAGCAGGTCAAGGCTGAACATCGCCACTCCGTCGTGGTTGCTTCACTGTGAAAATCCCTCGATGGAAATGGGAAAGGATAACTATGGATTTCGTCGCAAGAGTTTATCGCCACGCCAAGCAAGAAAGATTCGATTTGGGTTATTGTAGACCGTCGACTAAGTCGGCCCATTTCATTCCGGTGAGAGTGGACTATTCACTTCGTGAGGTTGGCGAAGCTTTATGTGTCGAGAGATAGTAAGGCTACACGGTGTACCGGTTTCGATAATCTCGGATAGGGATCCTGTGTTTACGCCGAGGTTCGAGAGCGTTGCATCAGCTCGGGTACGCGCTGGATTTCAAAGACACTTTTCACCCGCGAAATCGACGCGGCAATCGTAAAGGTTATTCAGATCTTGGAAGACATGTTGAGAGGTTGTGTTCTCGGACTTGAGGCGGCTTGGGAAGAGTTTTTCGCCGTTAGCCGAAGTTCGCCTATAACAACACGACTACCAAGCAAGCATCAAAATGGCACCATATGAGGCGTCAGTATGGTAGGAAGTGTCGCTCACCTACTTGTTGGACGAGTTAGGTGAACGCGTCAATTGTTGGGACCCGAGTTGGTTGCCGAGACCGAGGACAAGGTTAGGTTGATCCAGCTCGTTTAAAGGAAGCTTCGGATCGGCAAAAAGTCTTATGCCGATCTTAAGCGAAGAGATATAGAGTTCATTTGTGGGAGATCGGTCTTCTTAAAGGTCTCGCCTTGGAAGAAGGTGCTGAGGTTTGGCAGAAAAGGCAAGCTAAGTCCGAGGTTTATTGGGCCGTATAAGGTATTGAGACGAGTTGGACCAGTGGCGTATCAGCTTGAATTGCCAGCGGAGCTTAGCCAGATTCACGATGTTTTTCACGTGTCGATGCTTCGACGGTACCGTTCAGATCCATCACATGTAGTAGCGGTGGAGGAGATCGAGGTAAATCCAGATTTGACTATGGAAGAGGAACCTGTGCAGATTCTTGATCGGGATGTGAAGGTCCTGCGTAGGAAGTCTGTGCCTCTGGTTAAGGTACTTTGGCGGAACCATGGCGTGGAAGAAGCTACGTGGGAACCCGAGGATGTGATGAGACAGCAATACCCGCAACTCTTTTGACCAGGTAATTTCGGGGCCGAAATTATCTTTAAGGGGGGTAGAACTGTAATATCCCGGGTTAGGGGCTATTTTTGTTATGGCATGTTTTGCATATGTTGGTGTGCTATGTTGCTATTTTTATGTTTTAGGGGCTTAATTGTAGGCTAGGTGTATGCCTGAGTGTATGGGAAAATTTTGGTTTTTGGGTGTTAAGTCAGGGGAGCTGATGGAGCTGAAGGATGTGTATTTTATTTGGTATTTTGTTTCACAAAAATAAGGCTAGCAAAGTGGCAAAGCATGTGCCACTTGGAGCCGAGTGTGGCGTCATCTACAAGGGAAGGTGGCCTTGTGTTCGAGCCATGAGTGGCCACTTTTTGGCACTCATTTTGACTGGCATGGAGGAGGAGTTTGTGGCGTTCAAACTCGCCTAAGACTTGGTCAAATGAGGGATTGGTAGGTGGAGAGTGAAAGTAGGAGTTTGACTTGTTCAAACTATTTTGAACTAGTGGCTTGGAGTGAGTGGGGGGATATGGCCGAATTTTTGGGGGAGTTTTGGGGAGTGGCCGGTTGGTAGGTGTTGGAGTAGGGGACGGCTTGGTATGGGGGAGTGGGTAGCCGAAATTCATTTTGGCATTTTGGCATTAATTCGGTCACTTTTGGTTTCAAACCTTTTTCCTCTTTTTGTTGTCAATAGTAGCCTGAATTTCTCCAAGTAAGTTCTCATTTTCTTCCTTTTCAAAACCGAAAGCTTAAGCAATTTCACCTTTCCGAAATTGCTTTGTTTCCCCTTGACTTTTATTGGTAGCCGAAACCCATCCTCCAAAGCTCTCTCTCCATTTCTTCTTTCTTTCAAAACCGTAAGTACTCTCCCTTTACCCATTTTTGTTTTCCTTCTATCTTAACACTTTTGAGCCGAATCTTCCTTCCATTGTTGGCCGAATATCACCCCCTCAGTACACCTTTCTCTTGTGTTTCTTCTTTGGGATAAGCCGAATTCTTTCTTCATCTTGTTCTAAAAGTTGGCCGAACCTCTCCTCTCCTAGAAGGCCTAGTTTGGTCGAATATTGGGTGTTAGTAAGTGCAAGGCCGAATGGCCATATCTCCTCTTTTGGTTCTTTATTGGTTGTGTTTTGGTTAAGGGCCGATTATGGTTATGTTGGAAGGGTTCTAATCTCTTTGTTTTAGTGGTCTTTGGGAGTGTGAAGCAAACAAGGGAATCGTCATTCTTTTTGTGATCGTTTGGTAAGTAGGGGTGAATATATGGTATTGTTATTATTTCAATCTTTTAGGATCAATTAAGGCAAAGGTAACAAAAGATTAATAGCTCTCTTTTGAAGGTAGCCGATTGTTGGAAGGAAAGCCTTTGTGGTTCGGGTTTGATAAAGAATCAAACCAATAGCAAGGTATGATGATTCGACAAATCCCTTTGGTTAATGGTTGTTGGCCGAATGTAGTGATGCCTAACCCCTATGTTGGACCGATTGTAGGAGCTAGTCATCAAGGGGCCTTAGATTTTTTTCGTTGGGATTCTAGACTCGTAGTTATCAGGTGTGTAAACTAACACACTTCCGTTTAGTAATATGATTGTTAACCTGTGTGATGATTAAAGAAACAGTGATGTTTGATATGATACCCTAATGGGCATGATACTGGACTCGGGTAAGTCAGTATTATTATTATAAGTTTAATGATGATCTATATGTTACTATGACTGTGGATATATGTGACACGGGATATGAGATTAGACATAATAGCATGAGATGCATGATTGTATGATATGCATGATTACATGAGTATGGTATGTTGATGGGTGATACGAGTGGAGGGGAGCAAAGTGGTATTTTGTGCTGACGAGCACCAGTGTTTTGGTAACACAACTTTGTGACTTTGGGTCACCAGAGGTTTGGCACCTCCAAAGGTTTGGTACCTCAGCGTCTCGTCCCTGTGGTTAACACCACCGTGGGTTAGTCCCACTTGTGAGATACGGGATTGACGCCAGTGATTTGGTATCACACGATGGGTTGGCCCCATCACCGCATTTGTGACTACGGTCACCAAAGTGCTTTGGTAGCACATTGTGTCTTTGGGACACCGGAGGTTTGGCACCTCATTGCGACTTGTCCCCGTGGTTTGACCACCGTGGGTTGGCCCCACTTGAGATATGGGATCGTCTCGCTAGTGATTTGGTATCACACGATGGGTTGGCCCCATCATCATTGGATTTGTGACTTGGTCACGGTGCTTTGGTAGCACAATTGTGTCTTTGGGACACCAAAGTGGTTTGGTACCACACTCGACGGATATTGTGTCTTTGGGACACACGAGTGTTTTGGTAACACATTGTGACTATATGTCACCAGTGGTTTGGCACCACCAGTGGTTTGGTACCACACGGGGTAGAAAAGGCGATATGGATGGTTAGGATCGGGTTGCATTAATTATGTTGCTATGTATGATGTGTGTTAGCATGTTGTTTCTTCGGGAGCGGGATTTACACACTGAGTCACTCGACTCACCCTCTCCTTTAACATTTCAGGTAACTCGTAGACGCGGACTTGGAGCCGGGATGGACTCGGGGTGCACATGCCATGCTTTAATAAAAGTTTTGCTCAGACTGTTGCATTTGGGTACTTTAGCTTATTTACTTTTATTTGGGTTTTATCTTGGATTTGTAAAAGGCCTTCTAAGATGTGCTTTATGATATTTATGCTTTACGTTAGATTTTGATATGCTGTAACAAAATAACTTGGTACGAATTTTTATTAAAATTTGGAAAGGCCACGTTTTCAAACCAACAAAGCGATATGTTTTTGACTATACCATCGGGTATCACACCGATTTTATAATTAAATGAAACTCAATTGGATCCAAACTGGAAACCAAAATTTTTACTAAGACTGAATGTTCTAGTAACGATATTAAACAACTTGTTTTCTAAAAGGAACAAAGTTTTATCAAATCTATCTAGTGCAACCTCGAAATTTTCAAACACGTTTTCCCCGTAACATACCAGATTCGGTCGTGGTGTTTGGACCGGGTTTGGGGTGTTACATGCATTTTCGGCTAGCAAAGCCTTAGTACATTCGGTTGAGAGGCAAACTGAAACCCCTTTTTGCACTTGCCGATTTGCTCTCTTAGCCTTTGAACCAAAATTTCCATTTGCTTTCCTCTCATTTGCCTTGAAGTCGAAACTTGTTCACTTCTCTTCTCCCATTCTTGCTCAAAGCTGAAAGCATTCCTCTTCCCCTTCATCTTTTTCTTTTCTTAAAACCTTGAACCGAAATCTTCTTCTTTCTTCCTTTACCGAATTCTCCCTCTCCCATTTCATTTTTCTTTTCCATTCACTTCCTTCATTTTGGCCGAATCTCATTTGTTTCTCTTCTATCAACCATAGCCGAATCTCCCTTTGATCACTCAATTTTATTACCGAAATCTCCTTACCTTCTTCTTGTTTACTTTGGCCGAATATTAAACAAGCATAGATCTCCTTTGGTTTCTTCTCTAAACGGATTTGAAAAGGGTAAGTGTTCTTGTTTGAATTTCTAATACTTCTTTTCTCTTTTCTCTGTCGACATGTATAGACAAAAGTCGAATCTCGGCATTTGTCTTGGCTTTTAATCAAATCATGCGATTGGTCTCTTTTAGGATCTCCGAGATTTTGAAGCAGTAGATCTGAGTTATCTATTCCCTGTCAATCGAATTTGGTAGTCAGTAGTAAGGTTTATACTGATTCGATCCTTCTGTTAGTTAATTGAAAAGCCGGAGGCTAATGGTTTCTATGTGGTAGTGTGTGGCCGATTGCAAGGGGGATCACCATGAAGTTTCGGGATTTGGGCTTGAAACCAAATCGGCATTAAGGTAAGGTTGTGGTTTCATGCGTTGACCTTTCGGGCTAGTATAGCCGAATGGTTTGTTGCTAATAAACTATGTGTTGGCTGAATGTAGGAAAAGGGGATCTAGTGCGTTAGATCGGGAACTTTGGGTTTCAGTTACCGCGTTAGTGATCAGGTGTGTAACTTACACACTTCATAGTTAAGTAAATATGCTAATAAACCTAAACATGAATAAAAGCCTAAAACTGTGTAGATCATGATATGATACCGTTATGGGTATGAGCAAGGATTTATGGGTAAGTCCGTTTTGATGAGATTATGTTGTATGATTCTTGATGCCATGATTTACGGTATTTTTGACATATGTTTAATATTACGGCATGTTGGCATGATTAATATACATATTGCATGATTATGGGTGATATGAGAGGAGGGGGAAGTTGATATTAGTGACTTTGGGTCACCAGTGGTTTGGCACCACCAGTGGTTTGGTACCACAGTTTATTTCGTGAGTTTGGGTCACCAGAGGTTTGGCACCTCATAGCGACTCGTCCCAGTGGCTTAGCACCACAGTGGGTTGGCCCCACATTTGATATAACGGGATTGTCGCCAGTGATTTGGTATCACAACGTGGGTTGGCCCCACAATCGGGTTTTCAAAACTTTCCATCGGGTAACAACTCACATGATAACAAGTCAACCTAAATGATTTTCAAGTTTATGTTCTCAAGCTCTATTACAAATGGTTTAATTAATCAAGCTAAAGCTCACTCGGGTTTTAATTAACATAAATATTTTCCTTAGTAATGATTGACAAGTGAGATATAATAAGGATTTTCGGGATTTCAAAGTTAAACTATCATTTTCGACTACACCTACACAAGTTTTTCCCAAACGCTAAGTAATACGAGGGTTTTCACTAAATATAAACCGGTAATTCGATTTCTTTATAAAGTTTCTCCACTGTAATACGTCAGATTCGGTCGTGGTGTGTTGACCGAGTTTGGGGTGTTACAATTATGGTATCAGAACCCAGTTTCAAAGGCTCGATTGTGGGCCTGAGGCCAAAATGTTTTAAAGTGTGGTTTAAAATGTTTTTATTTGGAAATACATGGTTTGAAATGCATGGCACCGAGTCTCCGGCACCAATCCGCCTAGGTAAGTACCCCTAACTAGTGTTTGTATATGATTATGATTATGAAGATATATGATATGGATGTATAGTATCAGTGGACTGCCCTAGAGACTAAAGCCTATAAGATTTTATGATCTTGCGAAAACAAAACTCTGTATTAATGACTGTTCATAAGACTGTGCCCTAATAATAGTGGAATAATGACTGATGCATAAAACTTTTAAATCAGATAAGTCGAGATATTAGACATGAGTACTCGAGGTTGGGGTCGTAATACGTGTGGATGCGGTCGAGGTAGGATGATTGTGTCTGAACCAGTGGGTTCTGATCAGGGGACGAAAAATGAGATGCCACCACCACCACCAACTGCAGGTGGTGAGTTTCGAGATCGGGTGGAGGGGACGCAGCAGCGATGTCGCAGCGATCCGCGAGTTCTTGAGAGGGTGGCTGGAGCAGGTGGAGGTGCAGGAGTTCGAAAATCTATATCTGACCGACTCCGAGTGAACGGAGCCGAAGTATTCCAAGGTGTTTCTGGTATGGCTCCCAATACGGCTGAGTATTGGTTGGAGGCCACGGAGCGAATCATGGACGACTTGGATTTGACTACTGAGGAGAAACTGAAAGGGATAGTGTCGCTTCTCTGGGATGAGTCATACCAGTGGTCGCTCACGATTCGGGATAGTGCTGCAGCGGATGATCTTACTTGGAATTATTTTAAGGCAGCGTATCAGGAGAAATATATTGGATCTAGCTACATTGATGCGCCGAAAGGTGTTTCTGAGATTGGTTTAGTGGAGAAAGTCCGTATCGGAATACGAGGCAAAATTTTTAAGGTTGAGCCGGTATGCTCGAGGTATCGTGGCTACGGAGCACGAGCGATGTGTCAGGTTCGAGGATGAACTGAGGGATGAGCTGAGATTGCTGATTGCTCCACAGTAGGAGCGAGAGTTTGCTGTGTTAGTGGAAAAGGCTAAGATTGCCGAAGGGATAAAGGAATCTGTGAGGCAGAATCATGACAGGAATAGACATAAGAGAGGTTTTGGATCAGCTAGATCAGTTGGTAATTCTCAGAAGAGGGCTAGGTTTAGTGGGTCGAATCAATCTAGAAGGCCTGTTACTGCTAATCAGGGACCAGCACAGTGTAATAAATGTGGGAAATCTCATTGGGGGGAATGTTGGACTGGTGGAAAAGGATGTTTTAAATGTGGCTCGTTGGATCATCGTGTGAGGGATTGTCCATGGAAGTTAGCCAGGATACAGTCTGAGGGTCAAGGCCGTGTTCAGTTCAGAAATGAGGGACCAAAACCGCAGAGGGGTCGTGGTACTGGTAGAGGAGGTAATGGTTCTGGTCGGGGCCGCGGAGCACCGGGCAGAGGGGTAGGTAACACTGAGGCAAGACAGCCTGGATTGGTATATGCAGCAAAGCATCGAGAGGAGGGCGACGCGCCGGACGTCATAACCGGTACGTTCTTAATCTTTGGATTTCCATACACTGCTTTATTGATGTGGGTTCGACGCATTCGTATGTTGCTAGTAGCATAGTAGAGACAATGAACCTAGACTCTGAGATTACTTCTAAGGAGATGACAGTAATTAGCCCTTTAGGTCACTCTGTAGAAGTAAATAAGCTGTATAGGGATGTACCCCTAGAACTCCAAGGGGTAGTGTTTGTAGCTGATCTAATGGAATTGCCGTTTGGAGAGTTCGATCTGATTCTTGGGATGGACTGGTTGGTAAAGTACTAGGCAAGTTTGGATTGCGTGGCTAAGCGCATGGTTTTAAAAACGGATGAGGGTGAAGAGGTGGTGATGATAGGTAATAGAAAGGATGATCTGTCTAATGTGGTGTCAACTTTGAAAGCTGAGAAGATGGTCAGGAAGGGTTGCGAAGCGTTTATGGTTCATGTGTGTGCCTTGGAGGCCAATAAGTCAACTGCTAAGAATGTCTGAATGGTGAAGGAATTTGTCGATGTATTTCCAGAAGAACTTCCGGGTCTGCTTCCGGATCGAAAAGTTGAGTTTGGTATAGATCTGTTACCCAGGACTACGCCACTGTCTATTGCCCCGTATAGGATGGCGCCGAAGGAATTAGTGGAACTGAAGGCTCAGATTCAGGAGTTATTGGACCGGGGTTTCATCCGGCCAAGTGTTTCGCCTTGGGGAGCGCCAGTGCTCTTTGTCAAGAAGAAGGATGGTACAATGTGGATGTGTATAGACAACCGCCAGTTGAATAAGCTGACGATCAAAAACAAGTATCTGTTGCCCAGGATAGATGACTTGTTTGATCAGCTTAAGGGTGCATCGATTTTCCCAAAGATCGATTTAAGGTCAGGGTATCATCAGCTAAGGGTGGAAGAGGCTGATATTCACAAGATGGCGTTTCGCACTCGGTATGGGCACTACGAGTTTTTGGTAATGTCGTTTGGGTTGAATAACGCGCCGGCAGCATTCATGGACATGATGCATCGGGTGTTTCAGCAGTTTTTGGACCAGTTTGTCCTGGTGTTTATAGACGACATATTGGTTTATTCAAGATCTGAGGAGGAACATGATGCGCATTTGCGAATAGTTTTGCAGATTCTGAGGGAAAAGCAGTTATTTTGCCAAATTTAGTAAGTGCGAATTTTGGCTTAGGGAGGTGACTTTCTTGGGTCACGTAGTGTCAGCTGAAGGGATTAGGGTGGATCCTCGCAAGATTGAGGCAGTTTTGGACTGGAAACCACCTAAGTCTGTGGCGGAAGTTCGGAGTTTTTTAGGTCTGACAGGGTATTACCGTAGATTTGTTGAGGGATTTTCTTTGATCGCAGCACTGATGACCAAACTACTGAGGAAATGAGTTCCATTTGTGTGGTCTGAGAAACAGCAAGAAAGTTTTGACAAGTTGAAAAGATTCGATCAAGCTCGATTTTGATTCAAAACTGAGGCGAGGAAGGAATTCACGATCATCTTGTGATGCATCACGCATCTTGGCTTGGGATGTGTACTGATGCAGGAAGGGAAGGTAGTGGCTTATGCATCTCGACAGCTGAGACCGCATAAGGTTAATTATCCAACGCTTGACTTGGAATTGGCTGCCGTGGTTTTTGCCTTGAAGATTTGGAGGCATTACTTGTACGATGAGAGGTTGATAGTCTATACAGATCACAAGAGTCTGAAGTATCTTTTGACTCAGAAGGATTTGAACTTGAGGCAGCGCAGATGGATTGAGCTGTTGAAGGACTACGACTGTTCAATTGAGTATCATCCAGGCAAGGCTAACGTAGTTGCAGACGCATTGAGCCGTAAGGTAGTATCAGACTTGAGGGTGATGTTTGCTCATCTTAGCTTGTTTGATGACGGGAGTCTTTTGGCAGAGTTGCGGGTGAAGCCGACTTGGGTAGTACAGATTAAGGATAAATAGTTAGAGGATAAGGGTTTAAATGCTCGGAGATTGCAAGTTCAGAATGGTGGGTTATAAGGTTATAGCTTGTCTAATGATGGAGTACTGTGTTTCCAAGGGAAAGCTTGTATCCAAAGGACGTTGAGTTAAGGCAAAGGATTTTACAGGATGCACATAGCAACCCATACGCTATGCACCCTGGAGGTAGCAAGATGTATCGGGATTTACGAGAATAATTTTGGTGGCCAGGACTGAAATGAGAAGTGACTAAGTTTGTGGGCAAATGTTTGACGTGCCAGCAAGTCAAGGCTGAGCATCAGTTGCCGTCAGGTTTGCTTCAGCCAGTGAAGATTCCACAGTGGAAGTGGGAAAGGATCACTATGGACTTTGTCAGTGGGCTACCCCTTACACCTAGTAAGGACTCAGTCTGGGTGATTGTGGACCGTTTGACTAAGTCAGCTCATTTTATACAGGTAAGGGTTGATTACTCACTTCAAAGGTTAGCTAAGCTGTATGTGGCAGAGATAGTGAGGTTGCACGGTGTTCCAGTATCAATTATCTCAGACAGGGATCCCAGGTTCACGTCGAGGTTTTGGAAAGCGTTGCATCAGGCGTTGGGTACGCGGTTGGACTTTAGTACGGCATTTCATCCATGAGCATGCAATTTATCGAGAGAGGTTATACAAATCCTGAAGATATATCTTTGAGAGGTTGTGTTTTGGATTTCAGAGGTAGTTGGGAAGAATTTCTACCGTTAGCTAAATTTGTGTACAACAATAGTTACCAGGCAAGTATTAAGATGGCACCATACGAGGCGTTGTACGGTAGGAAGTGTCGTACACCTACATGCTGGATAGAATTAGGGGAGCGTCAGATGTTGGGACCAGAGTTGGTTGCGGAGAGCAAGAATAAAGTCAAGTTGATTCAAGTTCGTTTGAAGGAAGCTTCAGATAGGCAGAAGTCTTATGCTGATCTTAAGCGGAGAGGTATAGAGTTCGCAGTGGGTGATATAGTTTTCTTGAAGGTCTCGCCATGGAAGAAAGTGCTGAGATTTGGAAGGAAATGCAAGCTAAGTCCAAGGTTTATTAGCTCATATAAGGTGTTGAGACGAGTGGGACCAGTAGCTTATCAGCTCGAGTTGCCAGTGGAGCTGAGTCAAATACATGATGTGTTCCACGTCTCCATGCTTAGACGCTATCGTTCAGATCCATCGCAGGTGGTAGCGTTGGAGGAGATTAAGGTGAGCCCAGAATTGACCATGGAAGAGGAACCAGTGCAGATTCTAGATCGGAATGTGAAAGTTTTGCACAAGAAGTCAATTCCATTAGTAAAGGTGTTGTGGAAAAGTCATGGCATGGAAGAAGCTACGTGGGAGCCAGAGAATGTGATGAGACAGCAATACCCTCAACTCTTTTGACCAGGTAATTTCGAGGCCGAAATTATTTTTAAGGGGGTAGAACTGTAACATCCTTAAATAAGGGCTATTGTGTTTGAACTTCTTTGCATGTGTATGGATTAATTGTATTATGTTTTGAAGTACTCTAGAGGTTAGTTATAAGTCAAGAGTAGGCTCAAACTATAGGAAAATTCTGTTTTTAAGTTTTAGTTAAGGGGAACTGAAGGAGCTAAGGGTTAAGTATATTTCGTAGGGAATTTAGACACAAGAATGGGCTTGGAAAAGTGGCAAAGAGGCGCCACTTAGGGCCTTGAGAATGACGCCACATGCAGGGAAGAGGGAGCTCAGGTTCGAGCAGCAGAAATCCCATTTTCTGCTCATCATTTTGACGCCAAGGAGGGAGGAGTTGTGGCCAGCTCAAACTCTGTCAGATAATTATGGATTAAGTCAGATTAATTTGAACTGGTGGCAATAGGAACTTGCGAAATTCAAACTCATTTGAATTTGTGGCCAGGAGGAGCTTGAAGCAGTTGCAGAATTTTGAACTCTTGTTTGAAGAAGAGTATTCGGTTGGGAAGCTGAGTAAGAGAGGAGTGCCAAAATTCCTTAGGTGCCTAGATGTGCATTTTCAGCTAGCAAAGCCTTAGTACATTCGGTTGAGAGGCAAACCGAAACCCCTTTTTGCACTTGCCGATTTGCTCTCTTAGCCTTTGAACCAAAATTTCCATTTGCTTTCCTCTCATTTGCCTTGAAGCTAAAACTTGTTCACTTCTCTTCTCTCATTCTTGCTCAAAGCCAAAAGCATTCCTCTTCCCCTTCATCTTTTTCTTTTCTCAAAACCTTGAACCGAAATCTTCTTCTTTCTTTCTTTGCCGAATTCTCCCTCTCCCATTTCATTTTTCTTTTCCATTCTCTTCCTTCATTTTGTCCGAATCTCATTTGTTTCTCTTCTATCAACCATAGCCGAATCTCCCTTTGATCACTCAATTTTATTACCGAAATCTCCTTACCTTCTTCTTGTTTATTTTGGCCGAATATCAAACAAGCATAGATCTCCTTTGGTTTCTTCTCTAAACAAATTTGAAAAGGATAAGTGTTCTTGGTTGAATTTCTAATACTTCTTTTCTCTTTTCTCTGTCGACATGTGTAGACCCGAAATAGGTCGAGAGTCTACCGGTGCTGACCCATATGTGAGATTAGGCGCTACGCTCTCTACATCATCAGCTACGGCTCTGTCAGGATCCATTTACTATATAAAACACAATTTAAATGTCAGAAGTCACCACACTTTCGTATTATAAGATTAAGGCATGTATAGCTAGACTCACAAGCACTACGATAGTTCTAGAATAGACTAAACCTGGCTCTGATACCAATCAAATGTAACACCCCTAACCTGTATTCGTCGCCGGATTAGGGTCACAAGGTATTACTTAACTCAATTTAAACACTTTGCATTATAATTTTGAACATGCCGATACATGGATTAATGTTCACAAACAAATAATGCATTTTCAAATCCATATTATGATTAAGCATATTATAACAGTCACAAAACTCCTATGTATATTTGACAATTTCGAATTAACCAATCATACGAGACATGTATACACTTTGCCATATGTTCCATATCCAATTCGGCTATCAAGATAAATGCCATACAAATTTCTTTTCATATTCATGCTTTACTCAAATACTAGTAATTGTCTACATACAAGTAAATATATACTCATACCTACTTATAAGGTCAACCAAATCATACCAATTTATAATTGAATGTATACCTAGGCATAGAAAATTTTTATGAACAAATACCCAAAACAATGAAGTCATACAGCTAGTTATTTATCTATCACTTTATTCACATAGATAGAATCCATCATTTGACTATCAAACATCATGACATATACAACAAGATATATATATATGCACTTATTTATACCATAACCGAATAGGCCATTTCATTGCACATTTTAACCGATCAGACCATATATATAACATTCCTTCCTCTATTCGATATAAACTTGAGTAAATCACTTTAACAACATTTCTTCCTAAGTTCAAAAATCAAACACATTCACATATATTTATACAAAAATTAACTACTTAATTGTAATCAACTAACGGATTTTGCAAAGTCAATCTTGTTCGATGGCTAACTTGACATTTAGGTCAACTATATGAATATCTATACTAAACAAAAATGTATTTCTCACTTTAATGATACAATGAGTTAATGACTAATTAAATGAATGACATGAATGTCATGGTGATTAGCTAAACATCCATCCATGCAACTCCTATTATCGATTATACTACCATGAAGAACATGCATCAAAGTCACATTTATTTAAGATTATCGTTTTATAACTGAGCCATTTTCGCATGGCTATACTTATATACAAGACAAAAATTCTTTGGTTAAAAAAAAAACTTAGCCTAACCTATACATGCCTTTGGTTCAAAAACTAAGCTTATGAGTACCAAAAGAGATGATAGTGTGGTTGACTTCGCTGATGATCCCCTGAGCTCGTAGCTTGATCAAAATCTATAAAACATAACAATGAACACACACAGAGTAAGCTTACTAGCTTAGTAAGTCTTATGCAATTATAATATAGCATTAAAACATTCAAGCATTTTAAAACAATTGGTTTATGACATTGAATATAAATAATTTAACTTATAAGTTCATTATGGCCGAATGCCATTACCTTACTTAACCTAACAATTATCATTTTCTTACTATAAGCATGCAAACTCACCGAAACACCTAAATACAATATGTATTCTTATATTCCAAACCAAATAAGTATAACATACATAATAACCACATGTAATCAATACACATATGTAAACATATCCAATCACTCTCACATTTAGCATTGACACATATGGCCGAATCTCAAAGGCATCACCAAGCTTAAATTCCAATATATATATTGTAACATTCCGGTTTAGACCCTAGTCGAAACAGTGGTTCGAGACCACAAATCTGAGGTCATAAAAATATATTAATGATATTTTCTATGTGAATGATATGTGACATTGTCTGTGTGAAAATTTTGTGTGATAATTTAATTGTTTACGTGTCGAATTAAGAGATAGGACTTAATCGTGTAAAGAGTAATAGCTATGTGCTGATTTATAAGTATGTAAGTGTTGTTTTCTATTAAATAAGGAGGTCTTATGGTGCAATTAGACCATATTTAGTGATAGTGGAAGGTTGATGGACATTTATAACCACCCATAATAAGCTTTAATATTTATTTCATTAAGGGTATAATTGGAAATCAATTATAAAAGTTTTAATAAACTAAAATAAACTAAAATGCTCATCTTTAACATATATCTTCCACTGAAAATTGAGAAAGAAAAGAGGGTTTTAAAGTTTTCATGGTTTCGGCAACTTCAAGCTTCAATGAACCAAGAGAGAAGAGGTTCGGGTCCAGATCGAGGCAAAGATAAAGTGCTCGATTCATCGACTGTATCTATAGTCGATGTCTGAGGTAAGATCGGATATAATACATGTTATTAAGATATGTTTAGTATTATGAAATAAATGTGTATATGTGGATGAAATCGAGATGCTATGTGCATGAATAAGCTGGTGGCACTAAGTGTGCAAAATGTAAAATTGAAACAGAAATGAAAGGCACTAAGTTTGCGATGATATGAAAGCTATGGCTTATTGACTTGGCACTGTGTGTGCGACACCGAGACTAGTCGATTAAAAGAATAGGCACTAAGTGTGCAAGGACAAATATGTTACGATTATGTATATAGCACTGAGTGTGCGATCCAATTAAATGAATATTAAAGGATGATCAACAAGTATTATTGAGCATTGAATAGCTTAGAGATTGAATAACTATGTGTTTGCCGAGGTATGTATCGAACCTTTGTGGTTGATGAGTTTATAGATGATGTTATGGACGGACGAATGAGTATTTTAGCTATTGATAGTATGGTATATGTACAAGAAGAATGATCTATGTGATGATTATTATATGAATTGGTTTGGTTTGATGATATGGTTGTATTTTATTTCGAACTTACTAAGCTTTATAAGCTTTCTATGTGATTTGTTTCTCCCCTTTGCAGTGTCAATAAAGCTAGCTCAGATCAGGGGATCGTCATCTTCTCAGTCATACTATCGGCAATCTATTTTGGGGTATTTTGGAAATATGTATATAGTTAAGATATGGCATGTATAGGCTAGTCATTTGAATCATGTTTGAGATTTGTAGTAGCCATGAGATGTGGCTAGAATGCGCTAGTTTTAGCATGAATGACTTTGGTATATATGTGATGCATCTTTTGGCATGGTTTGTGGTTTGAGAAGTTGACTTATGAATGGTAACTTTGTGTTGATAAAATGCTAATATGAATTAGTGAATTGAGAAGAAATGATGTTTGGTATTGAATGTATTATGCTTGTGATGAGATATATTTTGGTATTGAATTTATTATAGTTGTAATGGGAGTTGAATGCATAGATTGAATGGTCATTTGGTAAGTTCTTGGTTGCCTTATGTGCATGATATGTTTTGGGATGTGTTGCTTGTAGGTTGACCTTAATTGGGTGGCATTTTGGCCTTGCAAAATAGCCTATAATGTCACACGGTTGTGGCACACGGGCGTGCCTAATGACCGTGGGTGAATTGTACGATGTAGTTTAGCATCACACGGCCTCGACACGGGTGTGTCATCTGGCCGTGCTGTGCAAGTCAGTAGCTAACTAAAAAGTACAAGGCCATGGCACACGGGCGTGCCTAATGACTGTGTTGGTATAGTTAGTATATAGACACGGATGGATACACATGGGTGTCTAGAAGCCGTGGAGGGCACACGGTCTCCTCCCACGGGTGTGTTTCCCCTTTATTTTAGTAAAGTTTTAAATTTTTCGAGAAATTCTCTATGTGTTTTGATTTAGTCCCGACTTAGTTTATAAGCATGCTTAGGGTCTTGATGACTCATTTAAGGGACACTATGTTTGTAAATAAATGCGAACAGTAAGAATTGACTTTGTGTTGAAATTTTTGGATGTTAAAGGTTTCGTTTAATCGGTAATGCCTCTTAACCCTGTTTCGGCGATGGTCTCGGGTTAGGGGTGTTACATTTGATTGGTATTAGAGCTACGGTTTAGTTGATTCTCGAACTAACGTAGTGAGTGTGAGTCTAGCTATACATGCCATATTTGAAATTGCGATAGTGTGACTAAATCTGACATTTGAAAATGTGTTTACATATAGTAATGGTTCCCGATCGAGGAGTTGCTGATGATGTAGAAAGCAATGCGCCTGCTCCCACTCAAGGGACAACGCCGGCCACATCAAGGCCGAATGATAGGGGTGAGGGAGGAGAGGCTAAGCAAGCCTTCTTCTAAATGATGAGCGAGTGGTTTACGGAGTTCGTTCGAATGAATCCGGCCATTTCACAACCTCCACCCCCGTAAGTACCTGTTGTGCCTCAAGTTGTAGATCAATCAGATTGAATAAGCCTCCTGTAGACAAGATTTGAAAATATAGGGCCGAAAATTTTAGGGCCACATTAGATGACGATGCTGAATGAGCCGAGTTTTAGCTTGAAAATACAATCAAAGTATTTTATGAGATGTCATTGAACCCTGATGAGTGCATTAAGTGTGCAGTTTCCTTGTTGAGAGACACAGCTTACAACTGGTGGAAAATGTTGATATCTGTGGTTCCGAGAGAGAGAATCACCTGGGATTTCTTTCAAGCTGAGTTCAAAAAGAAGTATATCAGTCAACGCTTCATTGATCAGAAATGTAAAGAGTTTCTAGAATTGAAATAGGGCCAGTTGTCTGTTACTGAGTACGAGCGAGAATTCATAAGATTGAGTCAATATGCGAGAGAATGCGTCTCGACTGAAGCTACTATGTGCAAACATTTCATAGAGGGATTGAATGAAGACATCAAATTGTTAGTTGGGATACTTGATATAAATGAATTCGTTGTGTTAGTTCAAAGAGCGTGCAAAGCTGAAGAGCTCAGTAAGGAAAAGAAGAAAGCTGACTCAGAAGCTTGTGATGAAAGAAAGAGATCAATGAATAGATTTTCTCAACCTTCTACTAAGAAATATAGAGATGCAAGTAACCGTTCAAATGCTTCGTTTGGAAATCCTAGTAAAGATCGTTCGAGACAAAGTACTGGTTTATGAATTCAAGCTCCGAATGAACCAAGTGTTGGCAGTGTTAAGAGTAATAAACATGAGTGCAGACAGTGTGGAAGACGACATGTGGGGGAGTGCTGGGGCAAGTATAACAATAGAGTTTGTTATAAGTGTGGATCTCGAGATCATTTTATTCGAGATTGCCCAAAGATGGTTGAAGAAGAAAATGTTCAGGATGAAAGACCGAGTAACGTGACAGCTAGGGGTAGACCACCCAGAAGCACCAAAAATGTGAGTGAAAGTCAGAGATGGACAAATGACACAGCTATGAGATCAGAAGTGAGAGCACTTGCTCGAGCCTATGCTATACGTGCATGAGAGGAAGCATCATCTCCAGACGTTATCACCGATACTTTCACTTTATTCGATATTGATGTTATTGCATTGATAGATCCGGGGTCAACTCATTCCTATGTGTGTATGAATTTAGTATTGAATAAGACTCTACCTGTTGAGTCTACTGAATTCGTGATTAGAGTATCGAACCCTTTGGGCAAATGTGTCTTGGTGGATAAGGTGTGCAAGAATTGCCCATTGATGTTTCGTGATATATGTTTTCCGGTTAATTTGATGTTACTTCCGTTTAATGAATTCGACATAATTCTGGGTATGGATTGGCTTACTCTACATAATGCCATCGTGATTTGTAAAAGAAAGAGTATTGAACTGAAAAGTCAAAACGGTGAGCTAGTTCAAATTGAATCCAGTGATATGAAAGGATTACCAGCTGTTGTATCTGCGATGAAAGCCATGAACTATGTGAAAAAGAGTTGTGAAGCTTATCTGGCATATGTGATTGATACCAAACTGTTGGAAAAGAAAGTTGAATCAGTTCCTGTGATATGTGAGTTTTCAGTTGTGTTTCCTGAAGAGCTACCAGGATTACCTCTGATTCGAGAAGTGGAATTTGGTATCGAATTAGTGCCGGGGACTACTCCTATTTTTATAGCTCTGTATAGAATGGCACCAACAGAATTGAAAGATCTAAAGTTGCAGTTGCAAGAGTTGACTAACAAAGGTTTTGCACAACCGAGTTTCTCACCCTGGGGAGCTCCTGTGTTATTTGTGAAAAAGAAAAACGGAACTATGAGAATGTGTATTGATTATCGACAGTTGAACAAAGTGACGATAAAGAACAAATATCTGTTGCCTCGTATCGATGATTTGTTTGATTAGCCGAAGGGAGCTACAGTGTTTTCAAAGATAGATTTGAGATCGGGCTACTATCAGTTGAGAGTTAAAGAATCCGATGTGCCGAAAACTGCTTTTAGAACGAGGTATGGACATTATGAATTCTTAGTGATGCCTTTCAGACTAACAAATGCTCCTGCAGTGTTTATGGATTTGATGAATCAGATATTCAGACCGTATTTGGATCGCTTTATGGTGGTGTTCATTGATGATATTTTGATTTATTCATGTGATGAGACGCAGCATGCAGAACATTTGAGAATCGTGCTACAAACTCTACGTGAGAAACAATTATATGGAAAGTTTAGCAAATGTGAATTTTGGTTGCGTGAGGTTGGTTTTCTGGGACATGTTGCATCAGCTGCCGGGATACGAGTTGATCCGGGTAAAATCTCTGCTATTTTGGAATGGAAACCTCTGAAAAGTGTGTCTAAAGTCTGTAGTTTTCTGGGACTAGTGGGATATTATAGACGATTTGTGAAAGGTTTTTCGATGATTACGACTCCGTTGACAAAGTTGTTACAGAAAGATGTTAGATTTGAGTGGTTAGAAAAGTGCTAGCAGAGTTTTGAGCAATTGAAAGTGTTGTTAACAGAAGCATCAGTGTTGATTCAACCTGAGTTAGGTAAAGAGTTCATAGTTTTCAGTGATGCATCGTTGAATGTTTTGGGCTGTGTGCTGATGCAAGAAGGGAAAGTCATTGCTTATGCTTCGAGACAATTAAAGCCGCACGAAAAGAACTACCCAACGCATGATCTTGAACTGGTTGCGATTGTATTCGCATTGAAGATTTGGCGTCACTATCTGTTTAGGGAAAAATGTCACATTTATATTGACCATAAGAGTTTAAAGTATTTGATGACTCAGAAAGATTTAAATTTACGACAGAGAAGATGGTTAGAGTTGTTGAAAGATTATGAACTTGTGATAGATTACCACCCGGGTAAAGCTAATGTTTTAGCCGATGCCTTGAGCCGAAAATTGTTATATGCTTTGCGAGCTTTGAGTAATCAGATAGATCTGTGTGATGATAATGCGGTGGTAGCTGAATTGAAAGTAAAACCCTTGTTCTCACAACAAATTTGTGAGGCTCAGAAGAGTGATAATGAGTTGTTAGCAAAAAGAATTTAGTATGATTCAGATGCTGTATCAGAATTTCGAGTTGATAGTGATGATTGTTTGAGATTCAGAGATCGGATTTGTGTTCTGAGAAATTTAGGGTTGATTTCGAAGATTTTGATTGAAGCTCACAATAGTCATTTGACTGTACATCCGAGGAGTACAAAGAAGTATAATGATATGAAACAGTTCTATTGGTGGCATGGCATGAAAAAAGATATTTCTGACTTTGTGTCGAATTGCTTAGTTTGTCAGAAAGTCAAAGCTGAACATCATGTTCCATCTGATTTATTACAATCGATTATGATTCCTGAGTGGAAATGGGAAAGAATCATGATGGATTTTGTGTCGGGATTACCCTTATCTCCGGCAAAGAAAGATGCAATCTGGGTGATAATGGACAAATTGACAAAATCAGCTCATTTCGTTCCGGTGAGAACCGGTTATTCTTTAGATAAATTGTTGAATTGTATATCGATGAAATTGTGAGATTGCACGGAGTACCGTTAGCTATAGTGTCTGACAGAGATCTGAGGTTTACTTCATGATTTTGGAAGTTATTGGAAGATGCTTTAGGCACAAAATTGCATTTCAGTACTGCTTTTCATCCGCAAATGGATGGTCAATCCGAGTGAATCATTCAGATTCTCGAAGACATGCTGAGATGTTGCATACTTGAATTCGAAGGTACATGGGAAAAAACATTTATCATTGATCGAGTTTGCTTATAACAACAGTTTTCAATCTAGCATTAAAATGGCACCATATGAGGCTCTTTACGGTGAAAATGTCGAACTCCATTGTATTGGACTTAGCTGAGTGAGAATAAGATTCACGGGGTTGATTTGATAAAAGAGACCGAACAGAAAGTGAAGATAATTCATGACAGTTTAAAAGCAGCCTCAGATCATCAGAAATCTTATGCAAATTTGAAATGAAAAGATATTGAGTTTGAAGTTGGTGATGAAGTGTTTTTGAAAGTGTTTCCGTGGAAGAAAATACTTCGATTTGGCCGAAAGGGCAAGTTGAGTCCGAGGTTCATCGGACCGTACGAGATTATTGAACGAGTTGTTGCCGGTTGCTTATAGATTGAGATTGCCATCTGAGTTATAAAAGATTTCATAACGTGTTTCATGTGTCAATGCTTCAACGGTACAGATCAGACCCGTCTCATGTGATTGCTCCTACTGAGGTTGAAATTCAGTCAGACTTGTCATATAGTGAAGAACCGATCCGAATCTTGGCACGAGAGATTGAAGAGTTGGGAAACAAAAGAATTTCCTTAGTGAAAGTATTATGGCACAAACACGGGGTTGAAGAGGCTACGTGGGAATCTGAAAATGTTATGAGTAAGTAATATCCACACCTATTCACTGGTAAGATTTTCGGGGACGAAAATCCCTAAGGGGGAGAGTTGTAACATTCCGGTTTAGACCCTAGTCGGAACAGTGGTTTGAGACCACAAATCCAAGGTCGTAAAAATATATTAATGATATTTTAGGTGTGAATAATATGTGACATAGTCTGTGTGAAAATTCTGTGTGATAACTTAATTGTTTATGTGTCGAATTAAGAGAAATTACTTAATCGCGTAAAGAGCAAAAGCTATGTGCAGATTTATAAGTATCTAAGTGTTGTTGTCTTTTAAATAAGGAGGTCTTATGGTGCAATTAGACCATATTTAGTGATAGTGGAAGGTTGATGGACATTTATAACCATCCATAATAAGCTTTAATATTTATTTCATTAAGGGTATAATTGGAAATCAATTATAAAAGTTATAATAAACAAAAATGAACTAAAATGCTCATCTTTAACATATATCTTCCACCGAAAATTGAGAAAGAAAAGAGGGTTTTGAAGTTTTCATGGTTTCGACAACTTCAAGCTTCAATTAACCAAGCGAGAAGAGGTTCGGATCGAAATCGAGGCAAAGATAAAGTGCTCGATTAATCGACCGTATCTATAGTCAACATCCGAGGTAAGTTCAGATATAATACATGTTATTAAGATATGTTCAGTATTATGAAATAAATGTGTATATGTGTATGAAATCGAGATGCTATGTGCATGAATAAGCTGGTGGCACTAAGTGTGCGAAATGTAAAATTGAAACAGAAATGAAAGGCATTGAGTGTGCGATGATATGAAAGCTATGGCTTATTGACTTAGCACTGTGTGTGCGACACCGAGACTAGTCGGTTAACAGAATAGGCACTAAGTGTGCGAGGACAAATATGTTACGGTTATGTATATAGCACTGAGTGTGCGATCCAATTAAATGAATATTAAAGGATGATCAACAAGTATAATTGAGCATTGAATAGCTTGGAGATTGAATAACTATGTGTTTGTCGAGGTATGTATCGAACCTTTGTGGTTGATGAGTTTATAGATGATGTTATGGACGGACGAATGAGTATTTTAGCTATTGATAGTATCGTATATGTACAAGAAGAATGATCTATGTGATGATTATTATATGAATTGGTTTGATTTGATGATATGGTTGCATTTTATTTCGAACTTACTAAGCTTTGTAAGCTTACTGTGTGATTTGTTTCTCTGCTTTGCAATGTCAATAAAGCTAGCTCGGATCAGGGGATCGTCAGCTTCTCAGTCACACTATCGGCAATCTATTTTGGGGTATTTTGGAAAGATGTATATAGTTTAGATATGGCATGTATAGGCTAGTCATTTGAATCATGTTTGAGATTTGTAGTAGCCATGAGATGTGGCTAGATATGTGCTAGTTTTAGCATGAATGACTTTGGTATATATGTGATGCATCTTTTGGCATGGTTTGTGGTTTGAGAAGTTGACTTATGAATGGTAACTTGGTGTTGATAAAATGCTAATATGAATTAGTGAATTGAGAAGAAATGATGTTTGGTATTGAATGTATTATGCTTGTGATGAGATAAGTTTTGGTATTGAATTTGTTATAGTTGTAATGGGAATTGAATGCATAGATTGAATGGTCATTTGGTAAGTTCTTGGTTGCCTTATGTGCATGATATGTTTTGGGATGTGTTGCTTGTAGGTTTGACCCTAAGTGGGTGGCATTTTGGCCTTGCAAAATAGCCTATAATGCCACACGGTTGTGGCACACGGGCGTGCCTAATGACTGTGGGTGAATTGTAGGATGTAGTTTAGCATCACACGGCCTCGACACGGGTGTGTCATCTGGCCGTGGTGTACGAGTCAGTAGCTAACTAAAAAGTACACAGCCTCGACATGGGCGTGCTTGGTGGCCGTGGTGGGGAAGTCAGTATATGACCTAAAAGTACACAGCCATGGCACACGGGCGTGCCTAATGACTATGTTGGTATAGTTAGTATATAGACACGGATGGATATACGAGGGTGTCTAGAAGCCATGGAGAGCACACGGTATCCTCCCACGGGCGTGTCTCCCTGTATTTTAGTAAAGTTTTAAATTTTTTGAGAAATTCTCTATGTGTTTCGATTTAGTCCCGACTCAGTTTATAAGCATGCTTAAGGTCTTGATCACTCATTTAAGGGACACTATGTTTGTAAATAAATGTGAACAGTAAGGATTAACTTTGTGTTGAAAGTTTTGGATGTTAAAGGTTCCATTTGATCGGTAATGCCTCTTAACCCTATTCTGGTGACGGTCTCGGGTTAGGGGTGTTACATATATATATCATACTCATTATTGGTAAAATCAAATGCACATATTAAAATCTTACTGAAAGCTTCAACTATATCACATCTCACTTAATTCGAATGGTAATATAATAACTTACCTTATTCCTTGCAACTAAGAAAACTTATACTTACCCGAGCATTTAGCTTATTGCAGTAATTACGTTCCATCTTGCAAATGATTCATGAATTCTCTATTTATAATACATCAGCGGCATTAAGCCTGCTAGGCATCAAAGCCTGAAATACACACCGGCACTAGGCCTGCTAGACCCGAGGTCTAAAATTTAAACACCGGCATTTAGCCTACTAGGTAATAAGCCCGATTGGTTCACCGGCACAAGGCCTGCTAGGCTCGAAGCCCGAATAACGATATTATTACCACCTCATACACATTACATGCTGTTCAAAATTTCATAATTCAGCATATAACCAATATTATAAATGATATTAACGATATTAAATTGCTTATAGACTTACCTCGGAAATCGTCGAATAGCAAAAATCGGCTATTCAATAACTTTTGCCTTCCCCCGTTCCAAGTCCATTTTTCTTTGTTCTTGATCTAAACACATTCAATTTGAACTCATTCAAACACATTTCATTTCAATTTTATCCAAAAACACTTAAATGGGCAAATTACCATTTTACCCCTGATATTTACAACTTTTACAACTTAGTCCCAATTGCACAAAACACAAAATACACATAATTTGGAACTACACCTTTAGGGCTGAATCTTCCTCATGACTATATAAGTCCCTACATTTCATTTATTTTCCATTTTAACCCCTCAAAAATTTATTTTTGCAATTTAGCCCAAAATACTCAAATTCATCAAAAATCCAAAGACAAAACATATTAATCTAACACATATATTTCATAATTCATCCTTAAACAACATAAATAACTAATTATCAACAATAGATCAACTCGAAATATTCATCAAACTCAAAAATTAAAGCATGGGTCTTGAAGATTTCTAAGCAACGATCTCAAAAACGTAAAAATTATCAAGAACCGAAATCAAACTAACCTTGGATTTAAGCTTATAAGTGCCAAAAACCAAATGAAACAAAGCCTTTCTTCTTTCCCTAATATTCGGCCAAAAGAAAAGCAAAAATAATGTTGGCTTATTTTGTGTTATTTTAACATATATTAGGTTTATTACTTAATTACTAACATAACCTTTTAATTAAAATAAAACTAACATGTCTAATAAGGGTATTATAGTCTTAAGCCGTCCACTACCTTGTAAAATGGGCTAATTGCCCTTTTAGTACCTCATATTAAAAAGCCACTATCACATTAACACCTTTCACTATAGTTCGTAACTTTTGCACTTTACGTGATTAAGTCCTTTGGTTAAATTAAACACACAAACAATCAAATTTTCATACGAAACTTTCACACATAATAATTCACATATAATAAACACCGAAAATAATATTTAAAAATTTTTTAGACTCGGATTCGTGGTCCCGAAATCAACGTTCCGATTAGGGTCAAATTTAGACTGTTACAAAGACAATATGTTCCCATTCCTACCCCAACTCGAGCAATAAATTTCATGCAAGGGTATTTTCACCAAAATTTAAATATTTCCAATTTAATTTGAAAATCAAATTCTATATTCTTTCAAAAAATGATTGTTTGGCAAAATCTATGGTTTCACTTAGTTTTTATGTAAGCTGGCTCTAATACCACTATATGTGGAGCCCCAAACCCTTTCGAGACGGTTTGACTCGAATTTCAGACATCATATTAGCCACCAAAGTGACTCTCCATTAAAACCACCACAAAGCACACCAACCACCAAACACACCTCACACAATTATTCATAGTATATTTAATAACCTAAAGTCATGCGCTACTATTATCAACAATCAACAATAAGATTAACTCACAATTTAATATTTAACAGCATTTACTTCGAAAACTTCAGTTAGGCATACATTCATGCAATAAGGTATTTCTTAAAAAGCTTATTTTTGGAGGGATTTCAAAAATAATTTTAATAAAAAAACATATGATAGATTTAAATCATAATATGATAAGTAGTTGGAAAGCTTTGTTTCACAAGCTTTGTTTTGGAAGATTGATTAAAACATCACACACGACTTCACAAAAATGTCTTTTAATTAGTACACAGTCAGTTAATAGTTTACGTAATTTGTCCAATTATACATCTCATGCATACTAAGCATTCAATTGTTCTCTAAAACACACATAAACCATCTAGTTTTTTACTTCAATGGTCATTGGCTCTTCACTTGCACTTGCATGTTATTTGATCAATCTATAATACCAATCATCAAACAATCATAATCCATCATTCAATCTTCTATCTAATGCAATGATAAAAATTTTAAACCAAATAGTTTAAGAGACCATAATATTCAATTACAACCTAACAATTAAAACAAAGTCTAATTCTAAATCTCGTAATTTGGTCCCATATTGCCTTCCTCATTTGATCTGGGAACACATCAACATACCTAGGTGTAGCCTCATTATGGATCACTTGGATGGCTTATTCCCCCACCTCTTTACAAGCTAAGTCATTGCAATATAATAAAATAGTGGGTGAACTTAATTAAGCTCAGTGAGTGCTCAAACATACTACAAGTAAACACATCAGTTAGTGATGTGAGATGGCTCAGGTTGATTCGAGTCGTTCACAGGATTGTCCGATCGTCTACGAGGAGAATGTTGGCAAAGACAGAAATGGGTAAAATTGTTTAAAATATGCAGAAACTTAGCAAATGGTTTTAGAATAAAGGATAAGTTTAAAAATTGTAGTAGGTTTGGTTAATAAAGAAATAATAAGGTTGGGAACTTAGATGGCTCGGTTTAATATACGAAAAATAAAGGATAAATAATTTGGGATAATTGGTGGGGATGGAAAATAGAACTTAAACTCGAGAAATGATTCAACACTAAAGAGTGTCACCCTGGTTCCTATTTGGTTTAAGGTGAATGATGGAATTCGAAAATAGACCTCGACCCATTACTTAGCAAAGTAAGAACCGAATGTATAAAAAGATGGACGAACACCACACCAGGTTTGTGATAAGTTCGAAAGAAGAGAATAATTGACGCCACTAACTTCGCTAGATAAGTCAGACTGAAATCGTACGAATTTAGAGAGGAGTAATCTCACTCTTTGAACAAAGTTCATTCAAGTTGATAATGTAACAGTCCGGTTTATACCCTAGTCGGAACAGTGGTTTCGGGACCACAAATTCGAGTTCGTATAATATTTTAATATTATTTTCTGTGCCGTTGATGTGTGATTGAGCATGTGATAAATTTCCGTAAGCTAATTTGTTCGTCTGTGTGTTTAATTTGACAAAAAGGATTAAATTGTGTTAAATGCAAAATTTGCGCGCTAATTGCTAAAGCACTTATGTGTCATGTCTTTATAAGTGTGAAGTCCTTATAATGCAATTTTACCATTGGAAAATGGATTGACATTAATGCCAAAGTTAGTGGAAATTTTTATAAGCATTATAAAAGGTAAATTTTTTCATTTATATATTAAAATGTTTTATAATAAAAACAAAGTATGAAATTAGACATTGGTATCATCTTTTGCCCGAATTTAGTGAAGAAAAAGAAAGGACAAAAAAGCTAGGTTATTCGGCCATTGAAAGATTCAATTAAGGTATGATTTTGAGTCAGTTTTTAATAATTTCTACGTTTTTGTAATCGTTACTTCGTCTACTATCAAACCCGTGTTTCAATTTTGTGTATTGGTGATGTTTGTAAGTTATGCCATTGATGATAAGTTGGCTTTGTGATGCTTTAAGGTGTTAAATGATAGATTGGTGGTAGATGAACATGTTTTGTTCTTGAAGTTTTGATGAATTTAGCTTAATAGGGCTAAATTGAAAAAATGACAAATTGAGGGACTAATTTGTGAATTTGATGAAAAATGTGGGTTTGTATGTGATATATCTGTGTTCGGCCAAGCTTGTGTAAAAGTAGATTTTGTGAATTTTATGTTTTGAGAAAAATGGACTAAATTGCTAAGTTGTGCAAATGTGAGGGCTAATTTCCAAATTGCCCTAAATGTGTGTCTTTGGATTGAATTGAATGAACTAATGAATAAAAGGTTTAATTCTGGATATGTTTTGATCAAGAACAGAGGAAAATGGATTTAGATTGCGGGAAAGCGAAAGTTATCGAGTAGCCGTTTTCTATTCCGATAAACCGAATCCGAGGTAATTCATTATACAAATAATTGAATATGTATGCATTTGTAATTGTTCATATGTTTAGTGATGATAATGAATGCTTATGAGAAATTCTATAATTGAATTCCGAGATAAGTTCGGTATATTGACTAAGTCTGAGAAGCCTAGTACGAACCTTGACATAGGTATCTGTTCTGTTTTATCATGTAAGACCACGTCTGGGACGTTGGCATTGATTTGAGATTCGTGTAAGACCCTGTCCGGGACAGTGGCATTGATATCTGAGTATGTGTAAGACCACGTCTGGGACGTTGGCATCAATATAAACTTTACGTATAAGACCATGTCTGGGACGTCGGCATCATTATGACACTTACGAGTAAGACCATGTCCGGGACATCGGCATCATTTTGATTCGTATAAGACCATGTCTGGGACAGTGGCATCGATATCCGAGTGCATGTAAGACCTCGTCTGGGACGTTGGCATTGTACGATTATTCTGAGCTTTCTGAGTATCCCATTGGATTTAATATTGTTCAACGGGCAAGTCTATGATACTAATTGCAAATCGAAGCTATAAACAAATACGTGATAGTAAATTCAATTCAGGTATGTTGATTATACACTAATTGTGTATACAAGGTAAGCATTAATATGATCTTACTATGATGCTATGAATATGGAATTGATGATATGTTGTATAAGGTTTTGGTGAAATGAGATATGTGTTTATATGATCTTTGAATTGGGAATATGGCTAATGTGGTCAAAAGTGTATTAATCAAAGCAAATATATGCATTTTATGCTAAGTTGTTGTATATTGACTTACTAAGCTTTTGGAAAGCTTACTCTGTGTGTGTTTAATCTGTTTTATAGGTCGTCAAAGCTACTGAAGGCTTGGGATCGTCAAGGATCGTCATCACACTACTAATATCATTTTGGTACACCTTAGATATGTATATAGCTAGATATGGCATGTATAGGCTAGTTCTTGTGATGATTTGTAAAGTGAACTTAGCCAAGTGATTTGGCTAGTTATATTTTGGTACCATACTTAGATGAATGTGATATGTGAAGTTGTTATGATATGATTAGTTGATATATGGAATGGTTATGAGATGGCAAGTATATAGACAAATGGTGCATAGGTATAATTGAGTTTTAGTTATGCAAATTGGTATGTTTGGTATTGGTTTTGAATGTATATATTGAATGAAAATTTAATGTATAGTTGTGAATATCTTAGTGATCAAATGTGCATGATTTGGATGGCTATTTGTATGTTTTTGGTTGCCATATATGCTTGATATGTGTTGGTAAATGATGCTTACAGGTATGAACCTTTTTGGTTGGCATTTTGGCCTTATAAATGGCCTATAATGTCAAACGGTTGTGGCACACGGGCCTGCCTTAGACCGTGGGTAAATTGGCAGGATGCAACATAAAACCACACGACCTCGACACGGGCGTGTCATCTGGCCGTGGTGTGCAAGTCAGTAGCTAACATAAAAATACACGGCCTCAACACGGGCGTGCTTGGTGGCTGTGGTGGGGAAGTCAGTATATGGCCTAAAAGTACACAGGCATGGTACACGGGCGTGCCTAATGACCGTGTTGGTATAGTCAGTATAAACACAGATGATTACACAGGGGTGTATAGAAGCCGTGGAGGGCACACGGTCTCCTCCCACAGGTGTGTCTCCCCTGTATTTTAGAAAAGTTTCAAATTTTCATAGAATTTCATATGTGTTTCAGTTTAGTCCCGACTCGACCTATAAGTATGTTTAAGGTCTTGAGGACCCGATTAAGGGACATTATGTTTGAGAATGATGATTGAATGTATGATTTTGTCTGTGAATGTTTTCGATCTGTCTGGTAACTCTCATAACCCTAATCCGGCGACGGACTCGGGATAGGGGTGTTACAGTTAAAATGGCAAAAAGTCCATTTACAATGAAAATGAACAACTATTTATAGTGTTCAACTAGGTAGTCGAATGGCCTAAACAAAGACTTAATATCTAAGTAATAACAAAACTAGAAAAGGCTAGAAAATTCTAAAAATAAAACACTAAATTGCTGGAGCTAAATGTGGAAATAAAACACTAAATTACTGGAGCTAGGTAGTCGAATAGCCTTGAAAATGTGAAAATGGAGTTGGAAAAGTCTTTGGAGTGTGATCAATGGTCAGCTTAATGAGGAAAGAACCAGCTGAATGCATTTGGAAAGCATTGGAGCTGAATAGGCATGTCCAGGTTTGGCCAAAGCTTTGAATAAGCTCAATCATTATGCAACTTTTGCTGAAAAATTACCAGCATTAAAATGAGTCTTGGAATAGCCACCATGTGTTTAATTCAACTTTAAAAACTCCTTTGTCCTTTGCATTACACGAACAGCCACTTGGGGAAGAGGAATGAGCTGTTGAGTCTTAATTCCAGCTGAAAAAAACTCCCTTAAATGTTTGCCATGCACTTGGACATCCAATGTAGTGTACCTGCACCATTTAATTCAAAAATTAAGTTTCCTCCCTTGGACATATTAAATTCGGCAGCAATGAACTTAAAAACCTGTATATTAATTCTAATTATATCTCCTAATTAAATTGTCTTAGATTAAGACATATTAATTAGCTGTAGGACTTAAGACAACTTAATTGGCCTAAGGACAACTTAAATGGCTGTAGGAAGACAGATTAATTGAGCTCAGGAAAAATTAAATAGCTTAAAACATATTTAATTCTTAACTAAATTATTTAATTAACTTAAACTAAAATTAGCTAAATTTTATTCCAGCAATTAAATAATTAAAATGAGCAAAGAGTGAGCTAATAAAGAGCTCAATGAGCTAAATTGAGCTTGTGTGAGTTAACTTGAGCTCGAGTAAGCTGAACTGAGTTAAGAGCAGCTTACATTAAGGTGCGAAGCTCCTCTAAAACGTTGACCCAAGCCACTCCATCTTTAACGAGCTGAACTTTGGTCCAAAATGGAGTCAATAAGGCTGAAACAGCTTCTTGGGATTGTTTGGCTCGGGCTCTAGTTGTGGGGCATTTAGAGATCTCGAGAGGATCAAAATTTGAATCTTGAGTTTCCCTAGGTATGATCACATCATCCCCCCTCTTCAAAGCAACTTGTCCTCAAGTCGAGCCATTGGTTTTCTCGAGCATAATTCCTTTTACTCGGCTTTCCTCAATTGAACGGGGCGAATGGCAATTAAGTCAACTGAAAAGAATAGCCATGAGTTAGCAAATAGCAATGCAAACAAACTTGCAGTCCAAGCATAAACATCATAAGACAAGTATAACGCATGCAAATGGACAGATTCAAGTTATCATGCAAACAAGCTAATTTACTCACTAATGCCTCACCAAATGTTTGAAATAAAATGGACATGTTTTAAGGCATTCAAACGTCTCAAATTGTTTCCACAAGTCATGATTCAATCGCGAGTAATGAATCAAATGGTAGACGTAATTGTCACAAGTAGGTATTTGAAAAGACTCACACGGTTCACGAAGTTGCACAATCATACCGTGCATTAGACGATTGACTAAAGATTCTCTCACATATGCATCATAACATTCATCAAAAATAAGAATCTTTTTATCAACAACCAAAACAGATAGATCATTATTAACCAAAGTAAAGCTATTAAGCACGTCACGGTCTAAGTTTTTTACAATAACAAAATTAGCAACGTGATTTTTGTCACCATCTGAGGAGTACAAACAAGTTTCAAAGCTTTTATGAGTCTTACCTTGTTTATCTTCAAGACCAGAAAAACAAAGGTCGAATTTACCTTTTTCGATCAACACATATCTTCTCTCCTCGGGACTATAGTGTAGCCAAGGCTTCGCGGTTGAATTAACCTTTTCCAAATGACACGCGAACTTCATGTACAACCATAGAAATTGTTTAAGGCAGGAATATAAATTGAAAATAAATTTGGCAAATTTCGTTACCTTGTTCAAAACCCAAGTATCAAAACAATAGAAATTGTTCGCACATAATCGATGTTGTTTGATTTTCCCACAAGATGAATCAAAATAAATTCTCGGTTTAAATACATGAGTTTGATTACTTATGTCGAAATATAGCAAAGGGTTCATTAAGTCAAACATGTCAATCCAAAGGAATTTTTGCATAAACAATAATGAACAATCAGAATTCTTTTTGAACTTCAAAAAAAATTTGTACAAATTCGAAGATTTTACACACAGCAATAATTGATGCACAAAATTATCACAATAAAAAAATTTAATCACTTTTCGTGGAAAACCGTCATTACGCAAAATCAACTCTTTGGTTTTTTCATCAGATCGAACGATATCAACCACTTGCAAAGGGTAGCAATTAATCGGGTGAAAATAAGGTGGTCTTTTAAAAACTAAGTCATCAAAAATTGTATTGACAAATATCAAATCGATTTGTCATGACTCGATTATTAAAAATTCCTTACCTCCATTACATTTGGGCTTGTATGGGTCGATTTCATCTTCAACCTTACCTTTTTCGGTCAAGAAAAAACGTTGCTCGTCAGGAAGGTATTGAAGTTGGAACTCGTAACTCGGCCTTTCGAAAATCTGAAAAGAAACACAACGAGAAAATTTTATATCTCTCATCTTTTTCTTTCGTTTTTTTTTTCAATCTCTGTTTTCTTTTCAATTTTCTTTTCTTCACACTTTTGTTCGATCTCAATCTCGTCTTTCTTTTTCTCACTCTCATTTTCTTTTTCAAATTCTGTCTCTTTTTCAACTTCTTTTTTTCTTTTCTTCTTTTTCAATTTCTTTTTCAACTTATTTTTCTTTTTCAACTTATTTTTCTTTTTCACTTTCTTTTTATTTTTATTTTTCTTTTCTTTCGTATTCTTTTTCGATTTGATTACAACACGAAGGTGATACAAAAGAATCAACAAGATAAGTATTTGGCTCGAAGAAAGAGAAAGTATTCTCGTAGACTTCTCGACCATTTCTTCAGGAACGACCCTTCGTGCATGACGTCTTTGAAGCATACAACGATTGACTCGTACTTTCTTGTTCATCACCTCGAAAAGTCTTAAACTCAAAGCTTTCTTCTCTCTGTCTCGAGGGCATTGATGAATAGGAATCCCGATAAGAATCTCTTCACGAATTGTTCATTTCTCGACTTGGTGGATTTTGCTTTCGTCGGGCTCTTTCCTCCATTCAGTCCAAATGACTTTGTATTGGACCTAGCTTCCTTTTAAGCATTCGGCCCATCTCTTTCACCAAGTATTGAAAGTTATCGACTGAGAATTCGTCTTGAGACATGTTTATTTACTGAAAGTAAAAATGTTAGAAGAACAATAAACAAAAAATTGAAATACCTCACTACAATAACTCATAACATCACTCACAAAGAAAAAGTCACTCACTCTCGTGTTTCACTCAAAATCAGCTTTTTCTCTAGAGAATTCATGCGTGCCTTTTACCGCTCGTCTCTCTCTCACAAATTCGTAGTTCGTTTCTAGCAGACTTATAGAGGCGTTGAGGGTCAGCTTCAAAATAGGTGTAAAGGATAAAGTAGGGTGTATAGGGTAGGCTGAAACAAATAGAAATTTTGGCATGTGTGGCGTTGGGGGTTGAAAGGATGATACCAAATGATGGTAAAAAAATTTTGATGATCGTGGTAGAAGGATGAAGGTAGAATGATGGCTTTGAAGATCGGACAGGGAAGCAAAATGAAAAGCAATAAGAACTTTGCAAAAACTTCACTATCTTTTTTTTTATATTTTCGTATTTCTCTTTTTTTTAATATTTCAAAATGCACGAAATAATTACAATAAGAACTTTAAATTACAACTTGAAATTTTTTTTCTTTTTTTCGAATTTTTTCACTTTACAAACCTATTCCAGCTTCTTCGATCTTCGTCGCTCCTCGTTTTATAGCTCTGATACCAAATGATATGAGACGGCCCGGGTTAATTCGAGTTGTTCACGGGTTTGCCCGATCATCTATGAGGAGAATGTTGGCAAAGTCAGAAATGGGTAAATTTGTTTAAAATATATGGAAGCTTAGCAAAGGGTTTTAGAATAAATGATAAGTTTAAAAATTGTAGTAGGTTCGGTTAACAAAGAAATAATAAGGTTGGGAACTTAGATGGCTCAGTTTAATAAACGAAAAAAAAGGATAGATAATTTGGGATAATTGGTGGGGATGGAAAATAGAACTTAAACTAGAGAAACGATTCATCACTAAAGAGTGTCACCCCGATTTTTATTTGGTTTAAGGTGAATGATAGAATTCAAAAATGGACCACGACCCGTTACTTAGCAAAGTAAGAATCGAAGGTATAAAAAGATGGACAAACGCCACACCAGGTTGCTGATAAGTTCGAAAGAAGAGAACGATTGACGCCACTAGCTTCGCTAGATAAGTCAAACCAAAACTCGTACGAATTTAGAGAGGAGTAATCTCACTCTTTGAACAAATTTTATTCAAGTTGATAAAATGGCAAAAAGTTCTTTTACAATGAAAATGAATAACTATTTATAGTGTTCAACTAGCCGAATGGCCTAAACAAAGACTTAATATCTAAGTAATAACTAAGCTAGAAAAGGCTAGAAAATTCTGGAAATAAAACACTAAATTGCTAGAGCTAAATTCAGCTGAATTGAAGCTCAAGGGATGGTTTCTAGAAGAGCAAATGCACTTGGAGAAATGGCAGCAGCTAGGTTCAGCCAATTGAGCTTAAATGAGCACATTAAAATGCAACTCTTGGCTAAAAAGATACCAACATTAAAGGAGGACGTAAATAGCCTTGAAAATGTGAAAATGGAGCTGGAAAAGTCTTTGGAGTGTGATCAATGGTCAGCTTAATGAGGAAGGAACTAGCTGAATGCATTTGGAAAGCATTGAACTGAATAGGTGTGTCCAGGTTTGGCCAAAGCTTTGAATAAGCTCAATCATTACGCAACTTTTGCTGAAAAATTACCAGCATTAAAATGAGTCTTGGAATAGCCACCATGTGTTTAATTTAGCTTTAAAAACTCCCTTGTCCTTTACATTACACGAACAGCCACTTAAGGAAGAGGAATGAGCTGTTGAGTCTTAATTCCAGCTGAAAAAATCTCCCTTAAATGTCAGCCATGCACTTGGACGTCCAATGTAGTGTACTTGCACCATTTAATTCAAAAATTAAGTTTCCCCCCTTGGACATATTAAATTCAGCAGCAATGAACTTAAAAACCTGCACATTAATTCTAATTATATCTGCTAATAAAATTGTCTTAGATTAAGACATATTAATTAGCTGTAGGACTTAAGACAACTTAATTGGCCTAAGGATAACTTAAATGGCTGTAGGAAGACAGATTAATTGAGCTCAAAACAAATTAAATAGCTTAAAAAATATTTAATTCTTAAATAAATTATTTAATTAACTTAAACTAAAATTAGCTAAATTGTATTCCAACAATTAAATAACTAAAATGAGCTAAGAGTGAGCTAATAACGAGCTCAATGAGCTGAATTGAGCTCGTGTGAGTTGATTTGAGCTCGAGTGAGCTGAACCAAGCTGAGAGCGGCTTGCATTAAGGTGCGAAGCTCCTCTAAAATGCTGACCCAAGCCACTCCATCTTTAACGAGCTGAACTTTGGTCCAAAATGGAGTCAATAAGGCCGAAACAACTTTTTGGGATTGTTTGGCTCGGGTCGAGTTGCAGGGCATTTAGAGAGCTCGAGAGGATCAAAATTTGAATCTTGAGTTGCCTCGGGTATGCTCACATCAGTTAGATTAAAGAAGACATACAATAACGATTCACATATTATTATAGTTCTCACCAAATAGTAACTCACACAACATAACCTATCTCGTAAAATAAGCATTTAGTATAAAATAGGCAAATCACATAAAATATCAATTCGCATCAAATAACAGTTCATGCAATATAACAGTTCATATCTCATCATGACTCATATATTTTAATCTGTCATCCTGGATTACTTGGTAATGATGACCTACCACCCCAGATTTCCTGACAATGATGGTTTATCGAATCAAATCTTTCATCCCGGGTTGCCCAAAAATTGATAGCCTACCACCTCGAATTACTCGACAATGATGGTTTATCGAATCAAATATGTCATCCCGGGTTGCCTGGCAATGATGACCTACGACCCCGATTTCCAGGCAATGATGGTTTGCAAAATAATATGGCTTACATGCAACATATATTACACACATAATCACAGTTCAAATATCAAACTAGTATAAGCTCACATATCATTTTAACATAGGTTTGCAATACATATAATAGGTTCACATATCGCACATAATCACACAGTATAGGACACAGTATAGGTTTGCATGTCACATATAGTCAGATAGTATATCACCTATAGGCTCATATGCTAATATACAAGGTTCGCATGTCTTTCAACATAGGTTCACATAATATGTATCTTAAGTTTGCATACCATTCTTAGCAGGGTTCACAAATCATACCTAATAGGGTTCGTATTTCATACTTAAGGGTCCACACTTGAGTAGGGTTCGTACATGAGGTTTAGATTCACACATGGAAAGGGTTTGCACTTAGGTATAGGTTCGCATAATAGAATGATTTCGCATACACTATGGTTTGCATAAGGTACGACTGGTAAACATTCTTTGGGGTTCACCCATGCACTTAGATTCGTGTCTTACAGGGTTCCTACAATACACTATAGGCTCACACATTAGGTAGCTCACACAATTTAGCTCGCATAATGTAAAACTTTTACAGATCACATATAGGGGATCACATCAAATAAATAGGCACACACGATTTTAAATAAGGGCCCACATACCAACACACAGTAGGTTCACATATTAATTGAACAGGGATTCACATGTTTTACCTTACCCTGCGTATTAAGGTTTAAATGCAGTATATGTAACACCGCTTACCTGTGTTCGAAGTTAGAACCAGACTTGAGGCATTACCTAACTTAACTAGCTTAAACATATCACATTAGGCTATAAAATTTCTTTTTACCATAAAGAGTTTCCATATAAACCATATTCTGCTCATTCTCGGCCTACGAGGCCCTAAACATACTTCCGAGAGGTTTCAAAATTAAACCGGGAACTTTTACGAACTTAGAAAATTCTTCATCAACACAGGGGCCACACGCCCGTGTTGTCTTAGGGACACGCTCGTGTGGCCCTAAGACATGCCCGTGTCTTTCACCCGTGGTCGACACTGGCTTATTTCACACGGCCAGACACATGCCCGTGTCCCCCACACGGCCTCGACACGCCCATGTCTTAACCCGTGTGCCAAAACCTTGGCATTCTGTTTATGACGTCATCATCTCACTATGGTCACACGGCTAAGGCACACGCCCGTGTCCTTAGACCGTGTGTCGAATTAAATTCCACATTTAAAGTGCAGACTTCACACGGCTTGGGTACACACCCATGTCCATGTGAGACATATGGCCGTGTCTCTGCCCGTGTGTTTACTATTGAGCATGCTGACTTGCAAGCCTAGCATGCAAGGGGACACACGGCCGATCAACACGCCCATGGGGCTGACCATGTGTCTCACATGGCCTCGACACACGCTCGTGTGTCTACCCGTGTGGACATTAAAAAGGCTATTTTGCAAGCCAAATGCCACCCTGCATTGCAAACATGCTTACTCCAACTCATATCAACACATCTTATAACCCAAAGCCACATCCAAGAACTCAATTCAAACATTTATACAAGCATAAAATTCATAATTTCATCCTCATAGAATTTATATATACTTATCAAGTATTGGCCAAATTCCAATGTCTATTTACAAAATGACTTTAACAACATACATAGCCAACACTTAGGCTAACAATTACGACCTAACAAAATACCCAAGTCCTATACATGTCATACTCAAAATAAATCTAAATTGTTATACCAAAGTGATATCAATAGTGTAATTTTCGAACTCCGACATTCCATGTTCCTCGAGTTATCTTGGCAATACTACAACGAAAAAGGGCAATAAAAAGGGGTAAGCATAAAGCTTAATAAGTTTGCATGGAAATAAATAGTAATAATACTCATGATAAAATCCATCCATAACAATAATTAACGATACACAAGGTTATAGGCTACTTGCCATACTTACTCATACTTGCCCTTATTTAGCACATACCATGCCACATGTCGTAATTATTTCTTTGTGAATCATTCATGAGTACCTGTATTCACTCATTCACATGTCTTTAGTACTAATCTCATTTCTATTTCCAAACTCATCTATTTATCCCATTAATTACTAGGGATACTCAAAGGCGCATTTTCATCGTCATTAATGTAAGTACAAAGCCATTGCCACACCCTAGATGTGGTCTTACATGGGGTCACCTCTAAGTGCCGATGCCATATCCCGGATATGGTCTTATACGGAAATCTCACCTTAAGTATCGATGCCATATCCCTGATATGGTCTTATACGATTCTCATATTCAATACCGAAGCCATATCTCGGATATGATCTTATACGGGATCTCAATTCGATGCCGAGGCCATGTCCCGGACATGGTCTTATACGGGACCCTATCAATTTCATGTCTCGATGATAGCATTTTTACATTCATTATAGCCCACTAGGACTTCAACATCTCAACTTCCTCATTCAACATCAAATACTCAATTTAGTAGAACATCATGTATCAATATAATACAAAATATTCTCAAATGTGCTAACATAACGTTCAATTTATCACATACAAACTTACCTCGATTTGAAAATAAGCTAGATCGTCGATCTAGTCTGAGACTTTATTTTTTCCCCGATCGAGGTGGATTCTTGGTTCTTCTTACTCTGTAATAGCAAATTAGCTCATTTCAATCATCACATTAATAAAAGCATTTTAATAACCATGCTTTGGCAAAATTACTATTTTGCCTTTAAACTTTGGCAAAATGACCATTTTACCCCTAGGCTCAAAAATTTATTCTAATCAAATTTCAATCTTCAACAAGCCTAGGTGAACATTTATTTCTCTTATGGCTATCATCAAAACCCAACATTTACCATTTTTATAACCTTTCCAACAAGGTCCTTTTAGGTGTTTTCATGACAACACCTTTCACAAAAGTTGTTCATCTAACAACTAAGACTCAATTTCTTCCACAAAAATGCAGCAAATAACAATGAAAGTTCTCATGGAAAAACACTAAACTTTTCATCATATTGCAAATTAGTCCCCTTATTTGAAAGCTTAAGCTCTAGGGGTTCTAAAAGTACAACTATCATTAAAATCACTTACTTGAATGGAGAAAAGCTTGCTGAAATTTTAAGCTTTCAAAAACCCCTATTTGCTTGCTATTTTTGATGGAGAAAGGTGAAGAGAAAAGATTGATATCATCTTTTCTTTATTTTATTCTATTTATCAATTAGTCAACAACTATTACCAACCTTGACCAATTTGTCAATTCTTGTCTCCTATGATCTACTATGGCCGGCCAACCATTTACGAAGGGACTAATTGCCTTTTAAAGACATCCTATTAACATTCTATGGCTATTTGGCACCTTTAGCTAATAAAATGAAACTTTCACATTTTATGCGATTTAGTCCTTTTTCGCGATTAAGAAAGAAATCAATAAAATTAAAGCACCAAAATTTTCATACACTTATACCATCACACTATAACTCATAAATTATCATGGAAATAATTTTATCTAACCTCGAATTAGTGATCCCGAGATCACTGTTCCGATTAGCCCCTAAATCGGGCTGTTACAGTATATCAGACCACTCACCTTAGCAACCATTGCATCAAATATCATGCTCAAGTAAGCTTTTATTTGCATTTGTCCATGCTTTTGGAGGCTCCCAAATGAATTGGCACTTCACATACACATCAAACACATTACAAAGGCATTACTAACAACAACAAACACCATTAAATCATTCCAAAATCATAAATCAAAGCCTCTTAACCTCTATATCGAAAACTTAACTAGTTTTATTGAAATAGGTGTTTAACCACTAAAATCTTATTTCTAAGCTTGGATTTCAACTTCATACACCCTAAATATAATCTAATTACAGATTTAAACCATCAATTTTACCCAATTACACTAATCTAATTTTTTTTTTTGAAAAAATAAAGCTTATGTGATCTTTTAAAAGGAGAAAACATTTAATTTACTTAAATTCATTAAGGATTTGTTAAATTAATATCAAATAAATTTTAATTATATAAAAATAAGTTAGAAATTACTTTAAAACCAAACCTTAGCTAGGAAATACGAGATCCACCATTTTCAAGCCAAAAATCAACTTAAAATCAAGTGATATATTGAGATCTTAATTAAATCATTTAAATATTGAATTGAAATAACAACTCACTTGGTTTAATTATAAAAAAATTAGAATCTCACATCAATTTTGAAAAATCAACGAGCTATGGGGCTAATTCGAGCTAAAACGTGTGAAGATCTTCTTGAGAATTTTAAGGATGAAAACATGAGTGTTCTACAAAATTGAAAGGAGATTTTGTGTTTAGAGAGATTGGGAATAAAAAAGGATGAACTAATTTTGGGAGAAAAGCTTTAATTTGGTGTTTGGAAATTTTTTGAAGAAGATGTGAAAATGAGAGGGAAGGGATGATGGGGTTGTTAAATAGACAACCAATTTTTAAAAATTGGGTCATTGCCCATTTAACCACCTCCAGTTTCTTCCCTTTTTTCAAATAGGTCATTGCTTTTTAATTAAAACCAATTTCAAAATTATTTTCAAATCAAATCTCATTTTTAAAAAATCCATTTTAACCAAATTAATTCCCGGACTCCAAATTTTAATTTCCTAACCTAAAATTATTAATTCTAATTGTTTTAATATTTTATTTAATTAATTCTAAATTATTTAAATATCCAACCTATTTACGAGTTCCGATTCACTAACCCATGATCCTACTTATCCAATTCTATTGATTTGATTTTTGGGGTGTGATTACATACATCAATTATTTTCATTATTAAGTTTTAAATATTAAAAAATATGTTATTAAATTTTTAAACCTTAAACTTTAAACTTATAGTGTAAGCCTTAAGTGAGCAAAAGTTGATTTGCCTGCTTAATTTAGGATGGCTTATTAATACCATTTTTGTTAATATATTGATTTAAAATTACTTTATTAATTATATTATGAGTGCTACATAAAAAAAATCAAGTGTCCGAGAATCAAACCCTTGATGAAATTTTACACATAAGATCATTACCATTTCACATGTAGTTTATTCGATGAATATCTTTTTTGTAAATATTTTTTTACATAAAGATTTTAGTTTTACCCATATCTTAAGTGTGACAAAATCTAATATTAGTAATATTATATAATAAATTATTTTTAATTATTTATGAAAATAGAAAAATTGATTTATTATGTTAGGAATTTTGATTTTCTATATAATTGCTCTTTTCATTCTTTTCTCTCTCTCTCTCTCTCTCTCTCTCTTTTTTTGATAAAATATCATCTACGCTCTCACAGGGAATCGAACACAAGACCTCCAACAAGCTAACTCCTTACCACTCGAACCAGCAGGCTCATTTTCTCCTTTAATTCTTTGAACAATAGTTAGAACACCAAACTGGGACAATCAAAGTATATATTTTTTTGTTGGCACAATTTAGTATGTAATCATTTTTAAAGTGCTCTTAAGCATTAAAAGCAGGGAGTTTTGTATATAAAAGAAACTAGATATGATAAAAGGTTAATCTTTTCTTTTGGATAATACTATTGAAGAGAAAAAGAAAAGTTTTAAGGGTAAATTAGTTTACTTTTGTTTACTTCAGGTTACATTTTAGTCATTTATATTTGAAATGTTACGTTTTAGTCACTTACGTTAACGAATTGTAACATTTTAGTCATTGAGTCGTTAAGTGCAATTAATGGTGTAACGGTAAGTTGACGTGGCACGTTAAACTATCATTTCAAACAAAAATTTTAGGTTAAATTATACAATTGGTCCCCATAATTTTTCATTTTGAGCAATTTAAGTTTTTTATGTTCTTTTAACTTTCCTTTTTTTTTCCCTTTATTTCTCATTCTCTTCTGCTTCTCCCTCTGTTTTCCTTCATTCTCCATCTCTTTTAACATAGTTTTTCTATATTTTCCATTTGTTAAAACTTTTTTATGTTTATGAAAAAAGAGTGGGCGAAAGCTGAAACCAAAATAAACTTACTTTATATATTCTCACCTTAAAATTACAAACCTTCATTGTCCATCATTGCTTTAACAAACCAATTTGGATCTCTCATTGACCTAGTCCACAACCTCACCCCACTCGAAGACCTTGCTAGTCGTAACTTATAGCAGTCCACCCTCAACAAAGTTCACAAGCCTATTCCCTTAACCTCCTAACCAACCCCCACAACCACCTTATCTATCTTACCTACAACATTCTCGCCCTCTCGAAACTACATTGTTTCACGGATTCTTCAAACGAGCTCTACGCTCTCAATGACTAAAGCGACTTTCATACAAAACTTACCCTCAACTTTAACCAAACCAATTTGGTTCCATGCTCCCTTTCTTTCTTCGGTTCATCGATGTAGGGGCGAAGCCAGAACAATTTTTTAGGGGGGCAGATAAAATTTTAATTTTTTATAGTTTATATCTTTATAATTTGTAAATGATTAAATTAATTTTTTTTAATTTTAGGGGGGCCAAAGTGCAATTTTACCTTTACTAATTTAAAATTTTTAAAAAATTCTAAGGGCCTAAATAGCAATTTTATATTTTAGGCGGGGCCGGGGCCCATGCCACCCCCTAGCTTCGCCCCTACATCCATGCTCAGCTTCCAATCAAGCTTGCTTGGGAATACCCAAGAAGGTTTAGATCAAATTTATCGTTTATTTAATTTTATTCGTTAGAAAATAAAATAAAAGAAAAGGAATAATCTACACGATTCTGTAAAAGCTTGGAAATGGAAAAAAATATGTTTTGAATATAAAGAATTCAATTTATGTTTAGATTTATTTAAGGATATGGGTTTTTATATTGATTAATTAGATCTAATTTTAGTTTCAAATTTATGTTATATTCAAATCGATATTTGATTAAGAATGATTAATATTCGGTTTTTTAGTGAAATTCAATTTAGGAATTATTTGAAAGAAACAAACACTTGGTTTTTTTTTTTCTTTTTGGGCAAAGATTATGTTTATTCAGTGAAAAATATGAGAAGAGAGATAAATAAAGGGGGAGAAGAAAATGAAAAAAAATAAGTAAGAAGAAAAAAAATTAAATTGTTCAAAAAAAAGTATAAGGATTAGTTTTAACAAAGGGAAAACATAAAAAAATTAACCTAAAAGTTCAAAGAACATAAAAGAAAAAAAATAAATTGCTCAACATGAAAAAATATAGGGATCAATTGTATAATTTAACCTAAAATTTTAGTTTGAAATGATAATTTAAACTGCCATGTCAGCTTACCATTGCAACATTAACGACAATTAATGTTTAGTGACTAAAATGTTACAACACGATAACATAAGTAGTTAAAACATAAAATTTTAAAAATAAATAACTAAAATGCAACTTGAAACCAAAAAAAAATGACTATTTTAATAGTTTATCCAATTTTTAAACATGTTGAACTTTATCCTTATCTTTCAAGGATTTGATCGACTTTAAATTTGTTGGAGATGAAGCTCTATTTCGAAGATTAATCGAACAATTTGTGAAGTTATCGTTCAATTTAAAGCTGATCCATTGAGGCATATAAATAAGCAATATCAACGCACAAGAGGGTGTGTTTTTGGAGTGTTTTCTAGTCTAACTAGTTGCTTATCTTTGCTTTATATGTTAGCCATTCTTTGGATAATTTACATGGATGGTAAAGTAAGATTATTTGAAAAAATAATTATAATAATTTGGGTTTGATATTGGAAATACAATTATTTATGTTAGATTGGGCTTAAGCCAATAATTATATAGAGTTAATTATTTTGTAAAATTATTTTTTGAGTGAAACTCTATAAAAATAGTATTAGTAGATCCTATTTGATCTTTATTATTTCTTTACTTTGTTCCTTACTTCACTTTTGTAATAAATTATTTTGTTCCAACTATACTTTGCTCCAACAATGGTTGAAACATTGAGTTGGAACAATGGCAAACAATAATCTTTCAATTGGTATAAGAGTATTTTATGTTGAATTTGTAATCATGAGATTTGTGAAGAAAAGTAATTTAATTACTTCCCATCACTATTCAATTTGTTAACCTGAAATTTTAAGATATTACTTTAAAAGTATACTTTTTAAAAGTTAATAAATGTATAATGGAATATAAAACAATTACGCTCTTATTAAAAAAAGAGTTTGAAGGTTAAAAAAAAAAAACACTTTTCAAAAAACCATTTTTCAAAAATAAACTAGCCCATTCATTTTTCACAAATTATGGTGTCTCCTATTTGTTTCTTGAAAAAATGGGAAGTTAGAGCCTTCAAAATTCAAACTTCAAACCCGATTTATACGGGCGCATATTATTCTCACAAATCAAAAGCTAGCATATATCGCTTTTTAAAATTTATTATTATTAATTTTCATTTCGTTTGGTTCGTTACAGTTAACTGTTAATCACACATTTTTCACATTTCGCACTCTTTCCCGGAGATTGGGAACCTGGGAAGCTCACAGCGGTTGAAGAAGGAAGGAGAAAATCCAAGGAATAGGAAATGGCGAAATCGAGCGCGGACGACGCGGAGCTAAGGCGAGCTTGCCAGGCCGCCATCGAAGACACCAAGCAGAAGGTCGTGATGTCGATTCGCGTCGTTAAAAGCCATGGGATGTGGGGAAAAACTAGTGTTAGTAGTGTTACTAGCAAATTGGGACCAATGGCAATGGGGCGCCAAAACATGGCTAAACCCAGAATCATTGCTATCTCCAGTACGCCCTCTCCATAACCTGGATTTAGGATGTATCGAATATATATATTATTTTGCTTCTTCTCGATCGAGATTTCATTCATTATGCTGAATTACATTAAACGCGATAATGGGCTACCGAACTAACCTTTACGATGGTGTCATTGTGCAAAACCGGTAGAACAATTCAAATTCACGAATATTAGCTGTGATTTGCCCACGGTTCTTCAATTAAAATAATATCATTAGATCTGAAGTGAAATGTGTTTCCATATTCGTCTTCTGCGGGGCTCTTGTTTTGTTGGATGCTTGAAGTGGAATGTGTTCTCATATTCGTGCAAGGCCTTTTATTGCTTGTCCTCATGAAATCCTATGGTTTATGCAGCTAAAGCAAAAGGTCAGCGGACTAAAGCTTTTCTGCGAGTCTTGAAGTATTCTACTGGAGGCGTTATTGAGGTAATTGTCCTTATTATAGTCTTTTAAATTTAAGTTAAAAGGTCTTAGGCAAATAAGAATTGCCTAGAAAGATTATCTTACGAGTTCATGGTTCTTTATTGAGTAAGCATTGCTACAGTGTTACACTTAGTAGCATACAAAAACTGAACTCGGAATTATAAGGGTGGCCATCGCAAGGTTGCATTTGCTTTACTGTGATAGATTGTGATCTCTGAAGCTGTGGTCCTCCATCAATTTTTTGCTAGGACTTGGTGGTACCGTTGCTTGTGTCTTTCGCTTTATTAGGCTAACGTAGTTGAAAATTGTTGGTCATACAAGGTTGACATGCTACGAGAATAAATTATCAGCGTGCGATTTATTGTCTTTTCTGTGCGTTATTGCTGAATCAAAAATCATAAGATGGCCATGATAAAGTGGGATACAGCTTTGTTTATTGTTCTTATAGATCATATATTTCCCTGTTCTACTGAATTATGCTATCGATAAAAAGTAAAGAGTATTATTACATATAGCAAAAATAGAGCTTAGCCATGTCTACCTTCTCATGTGAAACATACAAGCATTTATGAAATCACTTTTGCATTACTGAGTAGAGAATAATTGTAGAATAAAAATAAAGCAAAATTCATTAATGTCCAACACAAAGTCAGGTAACCATTGGGTTAAAGATGAGATTCTTTTGTCTTAACTAATAGGTATTCTAATATGATTGATTGTTAGATATGACATATGAAGTTTTGAAATTGTACAGGCTGCTGAGTTATACAAACTGAAGCATCTTTCGAAGGTGGAGGTTCAATCTAATGATCCTAGTGGATGTACTTTTACATTGGTGAGCTCTTTCTTTGGTTCCTTTTCTTTTGCTTATCTGAGTAACAATATTTCTTTGAGTGCTGTATGTTGCTCGATCTTTTTCTACTCCTGTAGGCCAATCACTGTTTAGTGACTAGGTGACTTGATGAAGCAATTGAGCAGAAGTAGAATGTATTTTTCCCTTAAACTTCTTTTCCATTCTCTCCCTTAGACATTGCAGTTGGGCAGTTTGAACTGGGTCATTTAGGCTTTCAGTCTTTTTGGGTTTGAGTCAGTAGTGGGTTAAGCTCTTTGGGTTCTGGTCATTTTTGGATTTGGGGTTGTGTTCGGGCAAATTTTGTTCCATTTTTTTAGTTTATGTAAGATATAACCGTTCTTACATAATTTAAACGCTCAATCTAGAAATAATTCATGTTTCTTTGAATAGTCTTTTATATTATATGGCATTTTTTTGTTGTATTTGTATATTAACATCAATATTTTTTAGCACCAAAAATGATAAAATTTACTTTGTTAATAATTGATTGTAAAAATACGATATATTATTATTTTGATATTTAAAACAATTGATTCAATGGATTCTAATATTCAACATGTAAATACATTATGATTTATATTGTGCACGCATTCTCTCTGCTTTGGATTTTTTCTTCAGCATATAACTAAACTTCTTATAGGGATTTGATAACCTTAGAAGTCAAAGTGTTACTCCACCTCAGTGGACTATGCGCAACAGTGACGACAGGTGGATTGAAATAGCTATGGACTGAAGATATCACCTTTTTTTTTTTGGGATGTTTCTTTTTGCTCATTTTACGGTTCTTTAACAAAATTACACTTATCTTCTTTTCGTAATTGTTCTATTTACAGTTGGCTATTGTTGCCTATGATTATTTATTTCAATGTCCTTAAATATTTTTGCAGGAACCGCCTGTTATTATGTATCTTAAACATTTGCAGAGATGTACTTGGTCGTATACCAAAAATTGTTGGTATAGATGTCGTGGAAATGGCCCTTTGGGCTAAGGTGAATTTGATGACTTTATTCTTCCTAAATCCTTCACTGTTGAGTTGATACTAAATCATTTCTTTATGCAAATTATAGATTACTTGAAACTCATAGAGAACAGAGCGTAAAATAAGCTTTCAGTTGCTGATGCCTAGTGGCCAAGATTAAGGATATTCTAAATTGCTGGTCCTTGTGGCTTGGTGGTCATTATTATAATTTCAGTGTCAAATTATGATTTTGCTTGGAATTTTAAGTACATTAACATTAAATTCAAGAAATCTTATTTCAATTTTTTCTTTTTTCGTTCATGGATTGGACTTGTATATTGCATCTAGGAACATACACCCTCGGTTACTACTCAAAAGAATCAGCAAGATGGTCCGGTTCCAAGTACAGTAATAGAAGGTGACTTGGATGTGACTGTTGAAAAGGAACTTGTCTCTCAAGCAGAAGAAGAGGACATGGAGACTCTTTTGGGCACGTATGTTGTTCCTTTGTACAGTTCTAAGGTTCTTCAGTGAAATTCAGATGTTCTTCACCCTTAATCGAGTGTTCAGATACCTTTTTAAACTATGAAATGCTAAAATGCTAATGAAAATTGAGAGTGACATAAGGCATTGAGTGTTCAAATTATATATGTTGCATTTAGTTCTTTTAAAAAATAAAATTACATGTATCATCTGCCAAATTGCTGAGATGGTTAGATCACAGGTGAAGTCACAGTTCTATTCTTCATGGTGATATGCGTGTATGAGTGCGGTCTTTATCTTGGGAGTCATATCAATTATTTTTTGAAAACAGAGCAAAAAGCTTGAAGATATGATTCTAGTCGTCATGGTTCCTTGGTAGTCTATGATTCTTGAGTTCTTTTCCTTCATTGTCAGTTTCATTTGCATAACTGAGAAGTAATATACTGTTTATTTTATTTTATTATTTCATATATATTGTTTGTGTTTGGTTTGTAAATGCTGAAGCACCTAATGCTATCCCAATGCGTTTGATCATAACATGGTACACAGTTATGTCATGGGCGTTTGTGAAGCAGAAGCATTTTCTGAGCGGTTGAAGCGAGAGCTTCTTGCTCTGGAAGCCGCAAATGTGCACGCTATTTTGGAAACTGAACCTCTAGTAGATGAGGTATTCTCTTCCATTTTTTGTTTTTGATTGTGCTTTCCTCTAGCTTTGCTCTCAAATCTTACTGGTTCTGTGTTGGTACTATTAAGAATTGAAGAAATCTTTTTTGTTTCTTACTTCAAATGATTGCTATGTGCTTCTATTTAGACAAAGATACAAGAATAATTCTAGGAATGAAATCAGGATCCTATCCCAAAAACTAGGCTATCCCTACAAATCTGGAACAATAATATCTAAATAATAGGAGTTTACAGCAATTCAGTACTTATAACTAAATAATCCATGAGATTCTCCAACAGTTCCTCCCAAGCTGGTGAAAAGATGTTCTCCTTTCCTAGCTTGCTAGTAATCTCTTGAAATGAAGTATAAGCTAACCCCTTAGTTAATATGTCTACCATCTGCCCATGTGTAGGAACATAGAGCATGGGAATTAATCTACTTTCTAACTTCTTCTTTATGAAGTATTGGTCTATTTCAATATGTTTGGTTCTATCATGCTGAATTGGATTGTGGGTGATATTAATAGTGTTGTTACAATACCTCATTGGCCCATTCCATTTAACCTTAAGATCATCCAAGCTAATCTTTATCCATAAGAGTTCACAAATGCCTTGGTCCATGGCCCTAAACTTTGCCTTTGCACTTGATCTTGCTACCATTGGCTGCTTTTTACTCTTACATGTCAATAAATTCCAACAAAGTAGAGTTCAACACCTAGTAGTCAATCTCCTGTTGGCGACAGAACCAGCCCAATCCACATCTGTATGGTCTTCATCAATTTGATTTGTATTCTTCCTATACGTAATACCTTTTCCAGGAGTAGTTTTGAGATACTGAAATATCCCTAGGCAGCTTGAAGGTGAACAATTTTTGGATCGTGCATGAAGTGACTTATCACACTTACAACATATATATATATATCCATATAAAGCAACTTGCCTACTTGTTTCTGGTATCTTTCCTTATCAACAACTTCGTCATCTTTTGCTTCACTCAGTTTGTGGTTCTGTTCTATGGGTGTATAAATTGTCTTACATCCCAACATTCTCGTTTCTCGAAGAAGGTCAAGATTATATTTTTGTTAGGTCATAAAAATTCCTTCTTTTGACCTAGCCACTTTAATTCCCAAGAAATATTTGAGTCTTCTAAGATCTTTAATCTCAAACTCTTGTGTTAATCTGTTTTTCAGTCTCAATTATGTTACTTACATACACAATCAATACTATAACTATTCCCTCAATCGAGTGTTTGATAAAGAAGATATGGCCCCCTTGACTTTCTTTGTAATTTATTCCAACCATCATCTTTGTGAATCTTCCAGACCAAGTCTGAGGCGATTGTTTCAGCCATACAAAACCTTCTTTGGTTCGATGAACACTATTTCCTGTAGATCACCATGTAAGCATGCACTTTGCACATCAAACTCCTGCAAACACCTAGTTGCAAAAGACAAGAGTATGCGTTTTGTATTCATTTTTGCCACAGGTGCAGATGTTTCTTGATAATCTACCCCAAAAATTTGAGCGTATCCCTTAGCTACCAGTCCCATCTTATATCTTTCAAAGAGCCTTTAACCTTAAAATTTATTGAAAAGCCCACTTGCATCAAATAAGTTTCTTCCCTTTTGAGTAATCTACTACTTCCTAAGCTTGGTTTTTATTTAACGCTATCATTTCCTCATTCATAACATTTTTCCAATTCTTATCTCTAAGTGCCTCTTGAAAGCTTTATGGTACAGGAATAAAGTTTGAGTGAGAAACTATTGTGTTTTGGTGAAATTTTGTTTAAAGAAAAAAAAAATGGGATCTCGGCTGTTGAGTGCAACTTCGAGTTCCTTTTCTAATAGCTATGAGAACATTTAGGTCATCAAATAGGATAAAGATTTTGCATTTCCATACCTGGGTTTGGATTAGACTCTTGAACTTGCACCATTAAGGGATTGGACACTCTTTTTCATGAGTATACTAAGAGTGGATTTTTAGTAGTTTTCATTGGCTTGTCAGGATATGCCTTGCTTCTGTTTGGCTCATGATTTCAGGTTAGGAACTTGGCTGGAACTGAGTTTCTTCAGGTGATAAAATAGGAACTTGGCTGAAGTTGAGCCTCTTTTGGTAATATATAAGGCTATGAAGCAGGGACATCCAATATGATTATGATATAACACGGACACAGCGACACAACAAATTTAAAAATCAAGGACACGAATATGGCAAGACACAACAGTAAAATAATTTCTTATATATTATATATTAAAATAATATTTTCATCTGTTCATATCTCATTTATTTCCTTCTCTGTCTTTTTCTTCACCCTAGAACCAGTGTCATCATTGCCACTGTTGGCCACCATTAATGGAGTAATTAAAAGATACTCTCATTATATCCCTCTTACTCTCCTAATCACATGCACAAGATTGAATTTTTTTATAGTCTTGACAAAAAAGTGTATATTTGCATTTCAAATAGAGATTGTCTACCACTATTTTGATGATTTCAGCCACCAAAATCTCGTGCCCACGTGTTTTGAGCATATTTGATCGTGTCCAATTCTTTATTATATTTTTTTGTGCCCTGACATGTTCAATACATATTTCGGCATGTCCGTGCCGGACACTGGTATGACACAAGTACGAGGGGCTCTATAATGTGTCCATTCTTCACAGTATTTAGGGAACTTGGTCTGATGCAGCAGTTGGCAAAGGTGGTAGCAATAAAAAGTCATCATTATTATATTCCTTAATATTTTTGTCCCCCGAAGATAAGATTTAGGAGGAAAGAGTTTCCCTGTAACTAATGTTACATCAATAAATACAAAAAGAAAATAGTGATGAAGGATGAAAACATTATTTATACCCTTTTGTGTGGAGGAATAACCTTCAAAGATGCATTTTAGGGTTCGTGGATCAAAGTTCCCTTTGTTGTGAATATAAACAAAACTAACTCACCCAAAAACTATCGGAAGACGTTTGGTGGTTAGTGTCATGAAAATGGAATTCGAGTACTTTTGTAGGTCTCTTGAAACCTAGCACTTTTGAAGGATCCTATTTTGAAATTGGGAATAAGAGAGGTCTTTAGACTTCAAGTAAATGTCAATTTTTGTGTTCAGGCCACACAATTTTTCTGAGGAGTATCTACACATGAGGAGTAATGAATGAGCATTTCCCTTTTAAAGAAATGTGACAAGATTAGGTTAAAATAATCCCTTGTATTATCAGTCCTTAAACCATTAAAGCTCGCTTCGAATTGGTTTTTGATTATTTGAAAAAAGGAAAATATTTCAGCCACTTGTGCCACAAGTCCTTGTACCTTTTGAAAATTAAGAATTTAGCTCCTGTACCTTTATTTCATGAATTTTTTTGTTAAATTCAATTTAATTGCAAAGTTATTTTTTTAATTACATGGATATCAAGTGAGTATTTTTTTTAATTTAAAAAATGTCATAGCAACAAATTTAACAGTGTTAATAGTTGGACTTGAATTTTGAAATTTGAAAAGTATGACTAAATTTCATGAAATGGAAGTATAGGGACTAGATTCATAACTTTAGAAGAGTACAAAGTCTTATGACATATTTTAAACCAATTTATTTTTTCAGGAAAGACCCACGTCACCCTTGTGCAATCATCAATGAATATAACAAACCATTTTGCCTTTGTCAATAGTCCCCACATATCTAAGTGATTAATGAGAAAGCTAAAGATGATCTGTTATTACCTAAAGGAAAAGGAATAGGATGGTGCTTAGCCAACTTAGAAACATTACAAAGTAAACTATCTATATAAATATTTTTGAACAGCAAAGAGTTTTTTCAGTAAAGAAAATGGAGGTTGTCCTAGGTGATAATGGTACAGCCAAATCTTCTCTTTGTTTGAAGATACGTGTTTAGAAAATAAGAGGATGAAGGTTGATTGCCACTTCCACTCTTGGCCTCTAAGATATAGTCGCAGTCCCTTTCCTTAGCAAACTTAGTAAACCTCATTTTGGCTAAATCCTAAAAAACACAATGAGTAAAATAGAAAATCACAAAGCAACTCAAATCTCTGATTACTTTTCTAATAGACATAAGGTTCATAAATAATTTGGCAACATGTAAGATATTTTTCGGATAATGATTGGGAAATAAATTTATGACTTTTTGTATTGGAATAAAGATAAATGATTCATCTATAATCAATAGCCCCTTAGTCATGACTTAAGAGCTTTTGTTAAGAGTATTAGAGGCACAACGAGCACAAGAATAAGGAAACTTACTTGTTTGAGCTAATGAACATGATGCACTAGGTTTTTCGAGGGATTTAAGTAGATTCTATAACCTTTTAGTCTCTTCTTTAAGGAGTTTTTCACTTACTCGTCCAATTTGGTTTGAACTTTCAACATCGGTAGAGAAAAACATGTTACGTCTGGCCTCCTTTGTCTCAACCTACACCTAGAGGATGTCCCTTAAGTTTGGTGACGATTATTTACAATAAGTGCACTAGATTCCTTCTCGATTCAACTCTTTCTCATTTTTCTTTTTTTCCTTGGTGGATAAGTGGGTGACCCCTTTTACGGTTTGAGACTCTAACATAATTGCCCTATGACTTTCCTCACCATGAATTATTGAGAAAACCTCATTTAGAGATGGTAAAGGCTTTTTTCCTAACACTTGAATGTGGATCTAATTCAAATTTTATAGTTCATTTGATTCACTATTTTCAATAGGATTTGAGGAATTGCATTGGATTCCAACCATTTAAAGGTGACATTCAGTAATGAAGGCAGAACGATTTTTAGGTTAAAGTTTTAGCAATGAAGGATGTAAGTGAATTTAGAATAGTTTTCTACAATACCTAGTTTTGATACCATGAAATCTTTTTTTGTTTTATTCCAAATGATAAGTATGTGTATCTATCAATAGAAAGATACAATAGTTATTCTAGGAAAGAAATTAGGATCCTATCCTAAAAAATTAGTCTATCCTTATAAACTAGTTTATGTTCACAAATTTGTCTATCCCTACAAATCTATAACAATAATAGCTAAATTATAAGAGATTACAACACTACACGATATTTATAGCTAAATCATCTATGAGATTCTCCAACAACAATCAATGGCCTACATTACTTAGTGCTTGGTTGGTCTAGTTCCATCCCCTATGCAATAGGTTATTTATACTAGTTACATACGCTTTTGAAAGGTAATTTGATGAAATTAGAGATAAATACTCTAATGCATTGAGGAAAAAACTCTATCAAAGTATATATTTCTTAGAAATATATACAACTATATATACATGTAGGATTTAGCAACTAAGGAAATAATATCTCGTAATTAGAATCTCTAAAAAATATCAGTTGTAATCTTTAAAGGTACTATTTAATAATATCAAATAATCAAAGATTCTCAACACTCCCTCTCAAGTTGGTGCATAGATGTCTCACATGCCTAACTTGTAAAAAATATTATGATAAGTCTTACAGTTGAGCTCTTTTGTAAAAACATCAACCAACTGTTTTAGACTTAAGGAACCACTGGTTACTTTTTCCTTGATAAAATGACGATCTATTTTGATGTGTTTGGTTTTATCGTGCTGTATTGGATTTTGAGCTATGTTGATGGCCACCTTGTTGTCACAGTACAAGGTTGATCCATTTTTGTTCAACAACTTCAACTCTTTCAATACTTTTTGTAGCCATAAAAGCTCACAAACTTCTTAAGCCATGGCCCTATACTCTGCCACTGCACCTGATTGAGAGACAACACTTTGTTTCTTGCTTTTCCAAGTGACTAAGTTTCCTCCCACAAGAGTACAATAACCTATTGTAGACCTTCTGTCATCAAGAGAGCCAACCCAACCTGCATTTGTAAATACTTCTATCTTGAGATGACTATTTTTTTAGAAGAGAATACCATTGCTTGGTGTAGACTTCAAATAGCACAAAATTCGCAATGCTGCTTGCATATGAGTTTTGCTAGGATCATGCATAATTTGGCTTACCAAACTAACAACATGGGCTATATCAGGTCGAGTATGAGTGAGATAAATCAAACGTTCGACGAGCCTTTGATATCTCCCTTTATCCACTGTTTCACCGATTCTTGATTTTAACTTTTGTCACGGGGCTAGACCTTTCATCTCGCAATCCATGCGGCCTTAAGTGATTCGCTCTTCCAAACTCCCCTAAGTCAGCCTTTACTCAAGTGAGAATTCTTTAAGAACTCCTCTAAGGCACCAATTGTAGAGCGGAAGCAAACTTATGCCAAAAGAAGCAAACAAAAGAACAACCGAAAAAGTGGGGGAGGCTCTCAATTTGTAACACCCCTATCCCGTGTCTGCCACTGGATTAGGGTTAAAGGCGTTATCGGACAGATCAGAAACTTTTACAAACATTTCATACAACCATTCATCAATCACAATCAAAGTGTCCCTTATATAGGTCAACGAGACCTTAATCATGCCTTAGAGTAGAGCCGGGACCAAATTGAACTCATACAGAAATTCTCAGAAATTAAAGACTTTTTTAAGTTATGCAGAACACACGCTCATGTGGACAGGCCGTGTGTCCTCCATGGACACCAGACACACCCATGTGTCTTGGCCGTGCCAATTTAGGGCATGTATACTAACTTTTCCACACGACCACTAGGCACGCCCGTGTGCTAAGGTAGTGTGCTCAAAAGCCATATACTGACCTAATCACACGGCTATCAGGTACGTCCGTGTGCCAAGATCGTGCACACTTAATTAGTTACTGTCATTTTCCCACGGCCATTAGGCACGCCGTGTGCCATAGCCGTGTAAGCAAAACTGGCCATTGTCAAGGCCATAATGCTATCCACAAAAGGGTCAACCTCTACAAGCAAATTACGAATCATTTCATGCATATTTTGCAACCAAGACATATCAAAGAAATCATTAAATCTTCGCCTACAATTGCAACTCCAACCATGCCAAATTGTACAACTAAACACATGCAATTAAGCATGATTCATCTACCTTTACGTTTCATATATCCACTTATTTTGTCAATCAAACATACTCATAATGCATTCATATGCTTACCATATCTTTAACCATTTCATAAACTATCTAGCCATACCAAAATATGTATCATTTTTGTATATATGCCCAAGCATATTACCAATACTTATCTAGCCACATCTCATGGCTATTATACACATTTCAAACATAACCAAAAATGATTAGCCCATATGTAACACCCCTATCCCGAGTCCGTCGCCGGATTAAGGTTAGGAGCGTCACCGGACAGATCGGAAATATTCACAAACAAAATCATACATTCAATCATCATTCTCAGACATAATGTCCCTTAAACGGGTCCTCGAGACCTTAATCATATTTAGAAGTCGAGTCGGACTAAACTGAAACACATGAAATTGCATGAAAATTTTAAACTTTTCTAAAATATAGGGGAGACATGCCCGTGGGAGGAGACTGTGTGCCCTCCACGGCTTCTAGACACCCCCGTGTGTCCCTTCGTGCCTATATACTGACTTGATTCCCACGGCCACCAGACACGGTCATGTGTCTTAACTGTGGTCCTATACTGACTTCCCCAACACGGCCACCAAACACGCCTGTGTTAAGGTCGTGTTGATTTTAGGCCACATTCTGCCAATTTTCCCACGGTCTTAGGCACGCCCGTGTGCCACAACCGTGTGACATTATAGGCCATTTACAAGGCCAAAATGCCACCCACAAGGGTCAAACCTATAAGCAACATAAATCATCCCATTTCATTCACCTAAAACTATCAACACATACCAAATAGCCAACCAATTTAAGCATATTTGTCAACTAAGATAATCACACTACAATCCATTAAATATTCAGTCAATCTAACCTTTCAAACCAATTCCAAACATACCAATTTGCATAATCAAATCTCATTTATGCTCAAGCATCAATCATCATACTTACCATTTCAAATCCATTACCTATATCTACTAATCATACCAAAATATCTTCACATATCATACTTCTTTAAGCATATATCAAAACATATCTACCCAAATCACATGGCTAAGATCACTTTACAACTCATAACAAGAACTAGCCTATACATGCCATATCTAGGCATATACAATATCAAAAAGTACCAAAATAAGTTTAGTAGAGTGATGACGATCCTTGACGGTCCTGAGCCTTCAGTAGCTTTGACGACCTATAAAACAGATTAAACATACACAGAGTAAGCTTTCCAAAAGCTTAGTAAGTTAATACACAAACAAACTTGATTGTAAAACATGTAAACATATAACCACATTGGCACATTTCTTCTACAAGGTAAATTTCTCACATTTATACTTTGATTCATATTCTTGGTCAAATTGCCACATTTATCAATTCAAGAATCATAGACACATAGTTTTTCATATATGCTTTCATATGACATATTTTCAAACCATCAAAGTAAAACACATAGTCACTTACCTTATATCCACATTTGGTGTATAATCAACGTACTTGAATCGGACATTCATTTACTTAATCTATCAAAGCTCGGATTTGTCATTCGTATTTCAGACTTGTCCGTTGAACCATAACGAATTCAGTAGGATACTTAAGCTCGGAATAGTAGTATAATGTCATCGTCCCAGACGAGGTCTTACATGTACTCAGATATCGATGCCACTGTCCTGGACAGGGTCTTACATGTAAAGATCATAATGATGCCAACGTCCCAGGCGTGGTCTTATACGTAAAGCTTATATTGATGCCAACGTCCCAGACATGGTCTTATACATAATCAGATATCGATGCCACTGTTCTGGACAGAGTCTTACACGAATCTCAAATCAATGCCAGCATCCCAGACGTGGTCTTACACGACGAAACAGAACAAAACATGTTCATATAACATATAATTTTCATCACAATTTAGCCCTAATTAACTAATTTCATCAAAATTTCAAGAACAAAACATGTTCATATAACATATAATTTTCATTTAACACCTAAACTCATCACAAAGTTCACCATTTCTTTTCTTATAACACATGGGTTTTAAAGTATACGAAACAACGATTGAAAAAACGTAAAAATTATCAAGAACCGATTAAGAACATACCTTGAATCAAGGCTTGAAATGGACGAATATAACCAAGCTAAACCCTTTTTCTTTTCTTACAAAATTCGGTGGATGAACACGCACCTAATGGCCAATTTCAAGCTTTGTTTTTATTATAATTAATATAATTATTAATGTACAAAACTAACCTTTCATAAAAATGTATAGAACATATACACACAAGGTCACTTGTGACCATTTCTATCCACTATCTAATTATTGGTATAATTGCCACATGAAACCTTCACACTTATAAAGACATGACAAATAGACATCTTTTCATAAAACATGCAAATTTGCATTTCAATGCAATTTAATCATTTTGTCAAATTAAGCACATAGACGAACAAATTAACTTACGAAACTTTAACACATGCTTAATAATATATCATAAGCACAGAAAATAATATTAAAATATTATTCAGACTCGAATTTGTGGTTTAGAAACTACTGTTCTGACTAGGGTTTAAATCAGACTGTTACACTATTTATAGTTGAGCTCCCCCAAAACCGACGGACAATATTAAGTTACATCGACGGACAAGATCAACCATATCCCTTGATTTTAGGGATTTACAAGATATGCCATATCAAATTCTATCTAACCATTACAAGATATGATTCCTTCTATTTTCTAAGATTAGTTGCCATAATAGCCTAAGTTGCCATATCCTCATTATCGGGCCAACCAGACTTTAATCTGATAGACTTCTCCAATAGTTCCTTGAATTGGGTCAGTTTTTGTGGGCTAAATGATCCCTATCTTATCGACAGACCTCCATGGGGCACATCTTGTGCCATGGTCACAGACTTTGCACTCGTTGACAAGAAGTCTCCGCTCTAACTTGCCCCAATTTTGAATTGTTAACTTTTGAATCCCCTTGATTCTCACAAATTGGCTTCGTATTACCTATAGTCCCTCGGTCTCGTTGCTTATGAACTTTGAAAGGGTCCCTACGACTTTGCCAAGCCTACAAGTCAGAATTCAAAACACTATCAAAGTGTTCGCAATGTACCTTACTCGCAACATTTACTCATCCCAACTATTTCTGCATTGTTTCTTTTTCTTCGAAGCTCGATGCACAACCCACCTTTCCCAAAGGTGTCGGCTCCACGGTCGAATCTGCAGGCTTCATATCGACCTCTTGCGCTACTAACACTTCCGAAAGGGCTTTCATAGCATCTCGCTCTATCGAGTTAATATTTCTCCTATACGAAACATCTTCGACTAGTTGGATTGACGATAACACCTTGGTACCAACCTTCATATCCCATGCACTGGCACAGCAATCTTTGATAACAAACCAGTGATAATATGGATTTGATCGGCCTATGGAAACAGAATTGCCTAAATCCTGTCAAGAAAGGTTAAGCCACGCACATAATCGTAATCATCTAATTGGATTACCTCGAATTTTTCCTTGCCCATCCATTCGTCGATTTGTAGTTCCACATCACGAACTACTCCCACAGTTGGGGCCTCCTCGAAATTTACCATTTTGATCTTCCTACTCGATTTCTTAATCGAGAGACCAAGTTTCCATGCAGCTTCTCCGATATGAACAAGTTTGGTGCTCCAGTATTGACAAGAGCACTCTTCTTTTGACCGGCAGTGTTGATGTCTATGAACATCAACCCTTTCCCACCATTCCTTTTCTTCGGAATGAGAATCATTGAATTAACTGTCGATGTCTTCTTCTCAATAGGCTTCGCCTCTTCCGGCTCATTACTTTTCTTGATAGCCGAAAATGAAGATACCTTCGGGCAGTCTCTTTTCATGTACGATCCCTTACAAAAGTAGCATCTCAACTTTCCCCTATTCACTTTCGGGTTGTTAGGTCTCCACTTCCTATTTCGTGGTTTCCCATTATCACTACCGCCGCCACTACCAATGCCATAATAACTATGTCCCTCTTCATTTTCCTCATGGTACCTACCATTGCCCCTCCCGTTGGGCTTAGAAGAGTCGAACCTGTCTCTTCTCAGAACAAGTTTCACTAGGGACTCCGCCACCATAATGGCATTGGTCAGTTCCTGAACTCCTCGACATTGCAATTCTTGCTTCGCCCATGGTTTCAACCCATCCGTAAAGGAGAAAAATGTTTTCTTCTCGCTTAAATCAGAAATTTTGAGCATGAGTTCACTAAACTCTCGCACAGACTCCCTAACGGTGCCTCGTTGTGTAAGCCGCCGCAACTTTGCTCGAGCTTTCTTCTTGGCGTACTCGAGGTAAAACTGTGCTTTAAACTCCTTTTGAAACTCCTCACAAGTCCTAATCTAGGTCCCACCACGTCTCACATCAGTGGACCTACGTCGCCACCATAACAAAGCAACATCAGTAAAATACATAGCAACAGTGTTTACCTTTTGGGGCATCATTCTCGATGCCATCGCATGGAAGTATTGCTCCATGGCCCAAAGAAAGTTGTCCACCTCACTTGCGGATCTTGCCCCTTTAAACGCTTTTGGTTTGGGTACATCTATTGCTTGTTGCTTCGGCTTCGAAGCCAGCATCCAATTACCTATGGCAGCATTGAAAATCTTAAGCTCACCCTTAAGCTCATTGATCTCCTCTTTCAAAGCTGTCACCATAGCCTCAATAGCATCATCCTTCCCAGCCAGCTTATTTTCCGAGGAATCGATAGTATCCCATACATATTCTCTGAGTTGCTCCTTCATCGTTTGCAACCCATCAATGAGTCTATCATCGACATCGCCAATCCTCTCCTTGACGTCTTCCATAGACTCCTCGAGAGAGATGACTCGATCCTCCAAAGCTGACAGCAAGTCCTTTGTTCGACTCACTTTTCTAGCCTTTCCTCGGGTCTCCATTGGCTCATTCTAACCAACTTCTTTCGACATCCCAACAGTGCCTTTGAACCAATAGCTCGGATACCACTTGTCATAAAGTTAAACCTTTCATCTCGCAATTCGTGCGGCCTTAGGCGATTCGCTCGTCCAAACTCGCCTAAATCAGCCTTTACTCAAGTGAGAATTCCTTAAGAAATCCTTTAAGGCACCAATTGTAGAGCGGAAGCAAACTTATGCCAAAAGAAGCAAACAAAAGAACAACAAAAAGAGCGCTCGCAAAGTGTTTAAGTAAATGCTCTCCGAATTCTATTACTTTTAAGAATTCACAAATACAATGGATGATTTACAAGTGAGGGGAGGGTCTCTATTTATAGTTGAGCTCCCTCAAAACCGACAGACAAGATTAAGTTACAACGACGTACGAGATTGACCATATCCCTTGATTCTAAGGATTTACACGATATGCCATATCAAATCCTATCTAATCTTTATAAGATACGATTCCTTCTATCTTCTAAGATTAGTTGTCATAATAGCCTAAGTTGCCATATCCTCATTATTGGGCCAACCAGACTTTAATCTAATAGGCTTCTCCAATAGTTCCTTGAATCGGGCCAGTTCTCGTGGGCTAAATGATCCTCATCTTATCGATAGACCTCCATGGGGCGCATCTTGTGCCATGGTCACGGGTTTTGTATTCTGACCCGTGACACTTGTGATTACTCTCAATAGGTGATTTAGCTGGTTTGCAACCTAACATGCTAGTTTTTGTCAGAAGATTTAGAACATACTTTCTTTGGGAAATAAAAATTCCCTCTTTTGATCTGGCCATTTCTATTCCAAGGAAATATTGTAACTTTCACAAGTCATTGATTTCGAATTCTTGAGCCAATTGTTTCTTAAGCCGAGCCATTTCTTCCTTGTCATCTCCTGTCATAATTATGCCATCAACATAAACTATAAGGAGAGTAATCTTACCCTTGTGATGTTTTATAAAGAGAGTATGATCAGCATTACTTTGTCGATAGCCAAATGACACCAAGGCTTACTAAATCTATCAAACCAGGGTCTAGGAAATTGCTTTAGCCCATATAAGGTATTTTTCAGTCTAGATACCTTTCATTGAGTATTTTTATCCTCGAATCTTAGTACACTTCATCTTCAAGGTCTCATGTAAGAAGGCATTCTTTACATCAAATTGTTGTAAGTCCCAGTCAAGATTTGCTACACAAGATAAAAGAATCCTAATCGTGTTCAATTTAGCAACTGGAGCAAATGTTTCTTGATAATCCACTCTATACGTTTGAGTGAATCCTTGAGCTACTAATCTGGCTTTGAGTCTTTCAATTGAACCATCAGCCTTCTATTTGATAATAAACATCCATTTGCAGCCAACCATTTTTTGCCCCTCAAGAGGATTAATCAGTTTTCACGTCTCATTTATTTGTTAAAATCCTCATTTCTTCAATCATAACCTTCTTCTATCTTGGATCAGTGATAGCTTCTCTCCAATCCTATGGACTAGATATAGAGAACAAAGACAAAGCAAAAGCTCTATAGGATAGTGATAAGGAATCATAAGAGACAAAGTTAGAGATAGGATGTAAAGTGTAAGTTCTAACACCTTTTTGTTGGGCTATTGGTAATTCCAAATCAGTAACAATCGGAGGTAAAGAAGACTCACCTGATAGTGAATAGTTAAGGCGTAAAATAGTTTGTATGATGGCATCTTCTTTATTGCCTTTTCTAGTATATGTCCTTAAATCAGGCCTATCTAACAACCATCCACTAGTCTTTTCTTGAACCAAAGTCTCTACTAGAACTAAATTCTCGCTCAGAAGAGTAACAGAATAATGTGTCATCTCTTTATTTTCAATAACCTCCCCCTGAACAGATTGGTATGATGAAGAAAAGTAGGGTTCATCCTCACGAAATATTACATCTATACTTATATAATACTTTCTAGATGGTAGATGATATCATTTGTAACCTTTTTGTGTGGAAGAGTATCCAATAAAAACACATTTGATTGTTCGAGGATCCAGTCTGCTCCCATGTCGAAGATGAACGAAGCAAACACAACCAATAACCTTCGGGGAAACTAGGTAATCTGTCTTACCCTGTGAGGTTTCTATGGGACTTTCAAAATCAATGACCTTAAGAAACATTTGATTAATAATATAAGTCGCAACTAAAATCGCATCCCCCTAATAAGGCTTTGGAAGATTCATATTGAATATAAGTGATCTAGCCACCTCCAAAAGATATCGATTTTTCTTTCGGCAACACCAGTCCGATGCAAAATCTCATATGATTTCAAATAATCGTTAAAGTTATACTCGGTTCCATTATCAATTTGCAAAATACTAACCTAAGCATTAAACTGAGTAGTAAGTAATTTATGAAAAACGAAAACATGAGAAAACATCAATTTTGGACTTTTATAAAAATACCCATGTCATCTGAGTGCAACAATCAATAAAAGTAAAAAACCAATGATTACCAGATAAAGAAGGCGAGTAGGACCCAAACATTCGAATGAATAATCTGAAAAGGATTAATACTTTTATTATTACGCAAAGGATAACTATTTCTTGTACACTTAGTAAACTCACAGGCATCCCAACCTAAAGAATCTAATTGAGTTCTTGAAAACAAATTAGAATACAACTTGGCAAGAACAGTAAATAATGGATGTCCTAACCATTTATGCCACTAAATAATCTCCCAGTTGACATCTTCATTGTCTCCAAATAATGCTAGAGATATTGGACGATCGATCTAGAAGATATAATCCATCACATAATCTACCACTGTCAATCGTCTTCCTTGTCTAAAGGTCCTAAAAAACACAATGATCGGGAAAGACTTCAAGTTTATAATTTAAGGCTTTAGTGATAGTACTAACAGATAAAAAAGTTAACTGAGAATTTAAAGACGTGGAGGACAGAAAATAAACTGACATTGTGAGTCATCGGCTAGTCGCACAACATCTTTAGATGGACAAGTAATATAGTTAAATAGTCTTTTGTTTGATCCTGTCATATGTCTATTCACACCAGAATCAATAATCCAAGAAGTAGGTGGAGCATTTAAAATAGTATTTGAGTTCGCATGATTAGACTTGGCAATCGAGGCAGAATCCAATTGAGACAAGATGCGTTGAAGATGTTGAATCTCGTCTGAGGTAAAACTTCTAACAGAAGTGGACTTATCCTTTGTTGTCACAGAGTTTGACAAAATTGCCTCAGGCTGAGAATTACCCCCTCATTTTCCACCACGACCTCGATTGGGGCGACCATGCAACTTTCAACACGAATCTTTAGTGTATGAGGCTTTCCACAGTAGTCACACGTCAAGTGATCTTTGGTAGGCTTACCACTTGATGAATCATCCTGGTCAGCAATGAGGCTAACTTTCTCTAAAGGTGGATTATAGAGCATAACAACACGACGACTCTACTCCTATTGTACATAGGAGTATGCCACATGGAGAGAAGGGAACAGAGTCTTGCCAAGAACTTGAACTCGAATCTGATCATACTTAGTATTCAACCAAGCCAATAAATGAAGTTGCTGCCACAACCTACTTAATTCAGTAAAATATTGAGAAACCATTAGCTCCCCCTGTTTTGTACCATAGACCTTATTACGAATCTAAAAAATTTACGAATCATTCCTAACACAAGAGTAGGTGAGAACAGCAGCATTCCAATTTTTTTTTTGCAGTATCAAGTAGATATTGGTTGCATAGAGTTGATAAGCCGTGCCATAACAAGAGAGTTCATTGAATCCACCGACTAAAGGTTGAATCAGTGAGTTCAAGTTTTATGATGTACTGGTAATATATCCTTGCAAGCAATGAGCTTTGATAAAAAAACAAGTAGGACCTTGACCAAGTAAGATAATTATGTCCATCAAGCTTCACAGGGCTAATTTGCAATGAAGGATAATCGGTTGGAATTATAAGCTTCTTGTCTATAGACATAATGCTGGAAAAGAACTAAACCCCCCAAAAAATTTGCTTGCACAGTTAGAATAAAAACCACTAAAAAAAACCAAATAGATCCCCCACACACATAAAAAAAAAAAAAAAACTTAGCCAAAACATACCACCACTTAAAGCAAAATGACTAAAAGAGAGCAGCGAGCATAACGACGGTGTCGAAAAAAACACGGTGGTAGCAGGTGAAGTCCACGTGCTGTGCGTGAAACGAAGTTGTAGAAAACTTGTGATGGCGCGTGTGGCCCATGCGCTGGTCTTCTAATCACCAGAGTTTGGGGTTTCTCCAGCGAGTGGGTTTTGCCGGCGAGTGGATGCCTACTCTAATGGTAGGGGCTATGAGAGAAAAAAATAGGTCTAAGGTGAAAAGTATTGAATTTGGGTTTCTAAGGTTTTTGGGAAAAAAATAAAATCAGAAAAAAAAATCCCAAAAATCAGATAAAATATTTGATACCATGGCAAAATTAGAGATGAATACTCTAATGTATTGGGGAAAAAACTCTCTCAAAGTATATATACTATATATACATGTAAGATTTAACAACTAACGAAATAATATCTCTTAATTAGAATATCAAAAAAAATACCAGTTGTAATATCTAAAGGTATTATTTAATAATATCAAATAATCAAAGATTCTCAATATCAAATAATCAACGATTCTCAACATAACCAAATCAAACATATTTCTAAAGTTAATGTTGATAATAGGAGTCATTTTCTCTTTTATATTCTAACAGAAAAATTTACATTGCTCTTTATACTAAAATAGTAGACCTAACTAAGGAAACATAATCAATTTATTGAATCAATAATGTAATACCCCTATCCCGAGTCCGTCGCCGAATTAAGGTTAGGAGCGTTACCGGACAAATCAAAAACATTCACAGACAAAATCGTACATTCAATCATCATTCTCAGACATAATGTCCCTTAATCGGGTCCTCGAGACCTTAATCATACTTATAAGTCGAGTCGAGACTAAACTGAAACACATATGAAATTCAATGAAAATTTAAAACTTTTCTAAAATATAGGGGAGACACACCCGTAGGAGGAGACCGTGTGCCCTCCACGGCTTCTAGACACCCCCGTGTATCCATCCCTGTTTATACTGACTATACCGACACGGTCATTAGGCACGTCCGTGTGCTATGGCCGTGTACTACAAGGTCATATACTGACTTCCCCACCACGGCCACCAAGCACGCCCGTGTATTTTGGCTGTGTACTTTTATATTAGCTACTGGCTTGCACACCACGGCCAGATGACACGCCCGTGTCGAGGCCGTGTGATGATAAACTGCATCCTACAATTCACCCACGGTTGTTAGGCATGCCCGTATGCCACAATCGTGTGACATTATAGGCCATTTACAAGGCCAAAACGCCACCTACAAAGGGTCATACCTACAGGCCATATTCAACAAGATATTTCATGCACATAAAACCATCAAGAGCATACCAAAATAACCATTCAAACCTTACATTCAAAACCAATCCCAACTATGGCAATCTCAAGGATTAAAACTCATATCATTACAAGACTAATTCATGCATTTGCTCATTCAAACTTGGCCATTCCACATTCTTTCATCATACCAAAAGATACATTTTATAACACATTAATTTAAGCTAAGTTTCAACTCTTAAATAGCCAAATCACATGGCTAAGATCACATAACTATTTATACCAAAATACTAGCCTATACATGCCATATCTAGCTTTATACAATATTAAAATGTAGCAAAATAAGTTCTATAGTGTGATGACGATCCAAGACAGTCTCGAGCCTTCAGTAGCTTTGACGACCTATAAAACAGATTAAACAAACACAGAGTAAGCTTTCCAAAAGCTTAGTAAGTCAATATACAAACAAACTTAGCATAAAATGCATATATTTGCTTTGGTTCATACACTTTTGACCACATTAGCCATATTCACAATTCAAAGATCATATAAACACATATCTCATTTCACCAAAACTTTATACAACATATCATCAATTCTATATTCATAGCATCATAGTAAGATCATATTGATGCTTACCTTGTTTACACAATTAGTGTATAATCAACATACCTGAAATGGATTTACAATCACATATTTATTCATAGCTCGGATTTGCAATTTGTATCATAGACTTGCCCGTTGAACCGTAATAAATCTAATAGGATACTTAGAAAGCTCAGAATAATCGTACAATGCCAACGTCCCAGACGAGGTCTTACATGCACTCGGATATCGATGCCATCGTCCCGCGACGGTCTTATACGAATCAAAACGATGCCGATGTCCCGCATATGGTCATACACGTAAGTGTCATAATGATGCCAACGCCGGGCACGTGGTCTTATACGTAAAGTTTATATTGATGCCAATGTCCCAGACGTGGTCTTACACATAATCAGATATCGATGCCACTGTCCCGGACAGGGTCTTACACGAATCTCAAATCAATGCCAACGTCTCAGACGTGGTCTTACATGATAAAACAGAATAGATACCTATGTCAAGGTTCGTACGAGGCTTCTCAGACTTAGTCAATATACCAAACTTATCTCGGAATTCAATTACAGAATTTCTCATAAGCATTCATTATCATCATTAATCATATGAACAATTACAAATACATACATAATCATTTATTTGTATAGTGACTTACCTCGGATTCGGTTTATCGGAATAGAAAACGGCTACTCGATAACTTTCGTTTTCCCGCTATCAAAATCTATTTTCCTCGGTTCTTGATCTAAACATATTCAGAATTAACCCTTTTATCCACTAGTTCATTCAATTCAATCCAAAGACACACATTTAGGGCTATTTGCAAAATAACTCTCATATTTGCACAACTTAGCAATTTAGTCCATTTTTCTCAAAACATTAAATTCACAAAATCCACTTATACACAAGCTTGGCCGAATATATACACATCACATACAAGCCTACATTTTTCATCAAATTCACAATTTAGTTCCTCAAATTATCATTTTCTCAATTTAGCCCTATTTAGCTAAATTCATCAAAACTTCAAGAACAAAACATGTTCGTCTACCACCAATCTATCATTTAACACCTTAAAGCATCACAAAGCTCAACCTAGCATCAATGGCACAACTTACAAACATCACCAATACACAAAATTAAAACATGGGTTTGATAGTAGACGAAGCAACGATTACAAAAACGTAGAAATTATCGAAAACTGACCGAAATCATACCTTGAATTTAAGCTTGAACTATGGCCGAATAAACAAGTTTAACCCTTTCTTTTTCTTTTAACTTTCGGCACCCCCAAAGTAAGATGATAATGTTCATCTTTTTCTTTTGTTTTTGTTATAACACATATTAATGCACAAATGACATAATTAACCTTTCATACAACTTATAAAAATCATTCATAAGATGGACATAATTGTCCACTACTATGAGTAAAGGTATAATATCCACATAAGGACTCCACCTTTAATAAGCCACATCACATTGGTACATTAACAAATAGCATGCTAGTTTTGCATTTAATGCAATTCAATCCTTTTATCAAATTAAACACACGGACAGATAAATTCAGTTACGGAAATTTATCACATGCTCAATCACATTCCAACGACACAGAAAATAACATTAAAAATATTATACGGACTCAGATTCGTGGTCCCGAAACAACTGTTCCGACTAGGGCATAAATCGGACTGTTACAGTTAATCCATTTTAAGCTAATCTAATCCCTAAAAATCAGTACTGAGATTAGTTGAGATAAGTTATCAACACTCTCCCTCAAGTTGGTATATATAGATGTTACACATGCCCAATTTACAAAGCAAATTATGATAGCTTCTGTTGTTAAGTTCTTTAGTGAACACATCAGCTAATTGCTTGTAAGATGCTATATGGCTTAAGCCTAAGATGCTAACAATCAACTTTTCTTTGATGAAGTGTCAATCAATTTCTATGTGCTTTGTTCAATTATGTTATACTGGGTTTTGGGCTGTACAGATGGTGGCATTGTTGTCGCAATATAAGAATAATTTTCCTTTATTTGACAACTTTAATTCCTCTATAACTTTTAATAACCACAGTAGCTACAAACACCTTGAGTCATGGCTCTGTATTCTGCCTCAACACTTGACCGAGCAACCACACTTTACTTCTTGCTTCTCCAAGTGACTAAGTTTCCTCCCACAAGTGTGTAATATCTAGATGTAGACCTCCCATCATCTAGAGATTTAGCCCAACCTGCATCTGTAAAAACTTCTATTTGAAGATAACCGTGTTTAGAAAAGAGGAGACTTTTTTTTTTGGGTCAGACTTTATGTAGCATAGAATGCGAAAGATAGCTTGCGTATGATACTCTCAAGGATCATGCATATATTGACTTACCAAACTGACTGCATATGCTATGCCAGGTCTAGTGTGTGAGAGATGAATTAGTCTACCAACCAGTCTTTGATATATTTCTTTATCCACTGACTCTTCTATTCCAGCTTGCAACTTATGATTGTTTTCTATAGGTGATTCTGCAGGTTTGCATCCCATCATACATGTCTCAGTCAAGAAGTCTAGGATGTATTTTTTTGAAATATGAAGATTGCTTTCTTTTATCTGGCAACTTCAATTTCCAGGAAATATTGCAACTTCCCTAGATCTTTCATTTCAAATTGTTGAGCCAAACATTGTTTCAGTTAAGCCATTTCTTCCTCATCGTCTTGTGTCATCAATATTTAATTAACACATACAATAAGAAGAGTGATCTTACCCTTGCGATGTTTTGTAAAAAGGGTATGATCAGCAATGCTTTTTTGATAACCAAAAGTGATCTTTGCTTTGCGGAATTTGTCAAACCATACTTTGGGAGATTGTTTCAATCCATACAAGACTTTCTTTAATCTGCATACTTTCTCTTGCATTTTTGCATCATCAAATCCAGGAGGAATCTCTATACATCTTCTTCTAAGTCTTCATATAGGAATGCATTCTTCACATCAAATTGTTGTAGGTTCCAGTCAAGGTTGGCTGCACAAGATAACAAAATTCTGGTGGTGTTCATTTTGGCAACAGGGGCAAACGTCTCTTGATAGTCTATTGTACCTTTCAATCGAACTATCAGACTTGTGTTTCACAGTAAACACTATTTGCATCCCACCAAATTCTTATTTATTGGAGGAGTTACTAGCTCCCAAGTCTCATTCTTTGTTAGTGCCTTCATTTCTTCAATCATGACTTCTTTCCACTTGGGATCTTCAAATGCTTCACGCCAATCCTATGGAATAAACACAAAGGATAAAGACATGGTAAAAGCTTTATAGGGAGGGGACAATGAATTATAAGAGATAAAGTTACACATAGGATGTCTAGTCCAGGATCTAACACCTTTTCTTTGGGCAATAGGTTTATCTAAATCATTAGGGGTTAACTCACCAGAAGAGGAAAATTTGGGTAACTTACCAAAAGAGAAAGATTCTTGGCACATAGTAGGTTGCATGACGACTTCTTCTGTTCTAAGCCTTCTTGAATACTTCTTTAAATTCGGTTTGTCCAAACGCCTAACAATCTCCTTTTAAACAGTAGTCTCCCCCGGTGTAGTAGCTTCCCCTTGAATAATGGTGCTTTCTGGAATAAGGTTTCCAATAGTTACTGAGTCAAGTACCAATTCTTCTCTCTTATTGTTCTCCTGAAATGGTGAATGAGTTGTACCATATAAGGGTTTAGTTTCTTTGAATGTAACATCCATACAAACAAAAGTTTTTCGTGAAGGAGGATGATAACACTTGTAACCTTTTTGTGTTGGAGAATACCCAATAAACATGCATTTAAGGGCTTGTAGATCTAATTTATTTGCTTTCCGATCATGGACATAACAGACACATCCAAATATCCTGGGAGGAACAATATAATTATTTTCACCTTGTAAAGTTTCCAAGGGACTTTTGAAATTAAGGGTTCTGAGTGACATTCTATTAATAAGGTAGGGAGCTACAAGAATAAGAGATTTGGCGACTTCTAGCAAATGTCTGTTTTTCCTTTCAATAACTCCATTCTATGATCTAGTATTGGGACAAGTTGTTTGATGAATTATCGCATAAGATACCAAATAGGTATCAAAATTGTACTTTGTACCATTGTCAGTTCTAAAAAACTGCATCTTAGCATCAAATTGAGTACACACCATTTTATGAATAGACTGGAAGCATGTAAACACATTATTTTTCGATTTTAGCAAATACACCCAAGTCATCTTAGTGCAGCAATCAATAAAAGTAACAAACCAACGATTATTAGATAATGACATATCTCGAGTTGGTCTCCAAACATCAGAATGAATAGTCATAAAAGGAGTGTTACTTCTATTATTTCTCAAAAGATAAGAATTTTAGTGTATTTAGTTAACTCACAAGCTTCACAAAAGAATGAATCAAACCGAGTTTCTGAAAATAATTTGGGATAACAAAAAATGATGGGTGTCCTAACCACTTATGCCACTACATTATTTCTTAGTTGATAACCTTATTACTTCTAGAAAAGGGCTTGAACAGATTCAATACTGCTCTCCAACATATATAAGCCATCATGCAAGCTATCATTGTCTATCTTCTTCCCTGTTTGAAGGTCTTGGAATACACAATGATCAGGAAAAAAAAAAACTCAATTTTGCAATTTAAAGTATTTGTGATGGCACTAACAGATAAAAGTTAACCGAAAAATGAGAGACATGTAATACAGAGGATAGTTTAATATTGTGTGTACAGTTGACAGAACCTAATCCAATTAAAGGAGTAAAAGAGCCATCGACTATCTTGACACTTTCTTTTGTTTCAGTTGGAAAGTAGTTTAAAAAATTTGTAGAGAAACCTGTCATGTGTCTATTCGCACCAGAATCAATAATCCATCCGTCAATATTAATATAAGTATTAAAGACATTACCTGACTTTACAAAATTGGATGTTGGATTCGAGGGGTTATTATAAATAATATATATTTTTTAATTATGCCATTTTATCTCTAAAAAAAGAAAAAGCACCGCAAGAGTCAATAACAATAAGGAAGACTGGGAAACACTAACAAAGCCAACGGTGGTGGTCGGAGAATTAAACTCGATGTATGTGAGCTGCACGTGTTGACGCGTGAGAGAGAATGCCAAAGCTACGGGTGGTGCGTGAGAGCCACGCGCAGGGAATTTGGTGATCGGATTTTGAGGTTTCGTCGAAGATGAGATTACGGCTTTGTTGAACGGGGCGGTGAAAAAGATATAGGTTGAAAAATACCAAATTTTATTTTCTAAGGATTGGGAATTTCGAAAAAAAAAAAAAGGCTCCATAAATCTGGATTCTGAAGCTACCATGTTGATAATAGGAAACCTTTTCTCTTGTATATTCCAACAAAAAAATCTACATGGCTATTTATATTAAAAGAGTAGGCCTAATTAAAGAAACATAATCAATACATTAAATTTATAATCCTAATTTTAAGCTAATCTAATCCCTAAAAATCAATAATGAGATTAGTTGAGATAAAGTGTCTACAGTTAAGCCTAACAAGTAGCCTAAGATCATGATAATTACACATCTATAGCTATTCATAATTTACAATCTGTAACAAGTATCAAGTTTATCAGATAGTCTAAGCAGTCTTTGTTGTTCCCATTTTGGATATACTCAGGTTCAGCATTTCTCTACCTCGACTTGTGGCCTTTCCTCTCTAAGAGGTGCTTTATTATGTTTTTCAACTCCTAAATAGTTTGAACGAAGATGTTATGTGTGAGGAACTTCTGTCTATATTCTCTCTTTACTTGTAGCTATTATGATTGCTTTATGTCTTTAGGAGATTCTTTTTTTTTTTTTTTTTTTCATATGACAATTCATAATTAATCTTGGTGATGCTGATGTTCACCCCTTTTAGCAATACGCTTCTTAACCCCTAAGCTAATTGTTATATTCCTGGTTGTTCAGGTACTGCAAGGGCTTGAGGTAGCAACAAATTGTGTTGATGACATGGATGAATGGTTAGGCATCTTCAATGTTAAATTACGACATATGAGAGAAGATATTCAGTCGGTAGGGAACCTTCTTTTGACAGTCTGTTAATATGTAGGATCCTTTGTTTTCTTCCTGTCTAGTCTGTCGTCATTCCATAATCTACTTCAAGTTTGCTGCAAATTTTATCCTTCAAACTAAATAATGAAGATATGAACTATATATTAATGGCTTCAACATGTGACATGGCTTCTTAGCATGGAACTTATTTTCACAATATAACAGATAGAAACCCGCAACAACAAGTTAGAGGTACAATCTGTAAATAATAAAGCACTCATTGCAGAACTTGATAAGCTTGTTGAACGATTTCGTTTCCCTTCTGAGGTATGTCATCCATTGCTATAATTTTGTTTAGACTTTAGCAAAGGTATGTAGCCTGTATTCTCCTAACAATTTTATTGTTGGTTGTAGTATGCATCATGTCTGACAGGAAGCCAGTTTGATGAGGCTAGCGTGCCTCAATATGTTGAAGCATGTGAATGGTTAACTAATGCTTTACATGGCCTTGAAGTACCTAATTTGGATTCTACTTTTGCAAACATACGAGCTGTATGGATTCCCCTCTCATTTCCCTCAGTTTCTACAGTTCTGTAGTTAGTCAAATTATACAGTGATTATGCGGCACATGACTAGCTTAACACATGCTGCTTACTTTGATGTTCACTTAAACTTTGAGCTTTTTAGAACTTTTACTTTCGTTAACTTTCTAGCAGACTAGTATTGCCACTGGATCTGGATTTTTATGGTCCTTTAAGAAATAAAGTAGCTTTCTGTTTGTTGTGCCTACATTTTAGGTTAGAGAGAAGCGGGCAGAACTTGGAATACTAAAAGCTACTTTTGTCCGTAAAGCTTCTGAGTTCTTGAGAATCTGCTTTGCCACTTTGGTGGATTTTATGATTAATGACAAAACCTATTTTTCTCAGGTATTTACTCCATGTTATTTCATCTTGATCATAACCGTAAACAATTTCCTAATTGTTGTTCACCTGCTTGATTTTAACAGCGGGGACAGTTGAAGAAGCCTGATCATGCTGACTTGCGGTATAAGTGCAGGACGTATGCCCGCCTTCTGCAACATTTAAAGGTCAAAATGCAGATCAAGTCTAAATGTCCATTATTGTGTCTCAGTCATTCTAATAAATTTGTCACTGCTCATTCTCAGATTCTTGATGGTAACTGCTTGGGTCCTTTGAGGAAAGCTTATTGTAGCTCCCTGAACTCACTTCTGCGCCGAGAGGTTGGAACTCAAAATGAAATATTCAATCATCTAGAAAAGAAGTGCCTCCTTATTTGATCTTTATGTTGGTTACAGTGCTTGATAATTAGTTAAAATTCTGTTTAGGCTCATGAATTTTCCAATGAGCTTCGTGCTAGTACAAAAGTATCAAAAACTCCAAATACTTGGCTGGAAACTTTCACAAGTGGCAATCAAAGTGCGAATAATGCAGACACTTCTGCAGTTTCTGATGCTTATGCCAAAATGCTGACAATTTTTGTTCCATTACTTGTAGATGAGGTTATAGTCCATTCTACACTAATTATACACGAGATTACATGCATTCTTAAGTTTTAGATTTTTAAAATTTAATTCCTTCATGGCTCAAACTGCAGAGTTCTTTCTTTGCACATTTCATGTGCTTTGATGTTCCTGGGCTTGCTACCCCAAGAGATGAGAGTGGATCATATGATGATGATGATGATGATGGTGATGATGATGATGATGATGATGATGATGGTGAGGATGAGGATGAGGATGATGATGATGATGATACCAATAATGTCCATCAGGGAAGTAAGCCCGTTCATGACAATGATAGCAAAGCTGGTAATTATTTCACTTGTGCCTTCATAATTTGTGGTAATAAATCTCCTTTCCTATAGTTCAATTTCTGACCAATGGAAACTATTTTATTTTGCTAGGTAAAAGTTCTCCAGATTTGCAAGCATTAAATGAAGCACTACAGGATTTGCTTGATGGAATTCAAGTATGTAATTATGTTGGGGCCTTTTGCAGATAGATTTGATGTTGCTCCTTGTTATGTTTGTTATTTGTTTTCTGGAACCAGAATTATATTTTAAATTATGAATGTCTTCCGAAGTTTTGGTACTTGTATTAATACTCATTGTTTTCAGTTGCTTGCATGATCTTATTATTTAGTTCATAGTGCTTGTTCTCGTTTCTGATTCCTTATGGTGTTGCTTAGTCGCACTCTGTTTACAATCTCAATTTCCAGTTTTTCTGGATTACAGGAAGACTTTTATGTTCTAGTTGATTGGGCTTACAAGATTGACCCTTTGCGTTGCATATCCTTGCATGGGGTAACAGAACGCTATCTATCTGGCCAGAAATCTGATGCAGCAAGATTCGTGCGTGTCCTACTTGGTGACCTGGAATCAAAAATTTCAATGCAGTTCAGCCGGGTAATTATATGGAAAGTGAAAAATTTATCACCTTTTGCATTTAGTATGAATCTAACATGTTTAAGCTGCAATTAAATTTGTAGTTTGTTGATGAGGCTTGTCATCAAATTGAAAGAAGTGAGCGTAACGCACGACAGACGGGGGTCTTACCATACATCCCTCGGTAAAGTGAATGCCTTTGTGAGAATTCAGAGCGTGCTGCAAATTTGAGACCCTGATAAAACAGCAAAGGAGAAAAAAAATAAAAAATAAATGTAGTAGATTTCAGTTAATGGTTTGAAATGTTTCGATAAATTATCAGCATACTATAAATTTTATTTTCAAAACAGCTAGGTTTAGTATTCTTACACTTTATCATTTACTTGTATTGAGCCTAAGGTTGTACTTCTGTTGGTTGTAAAAAGTTCATATGTTCTTATGCACAGCTTTGCAACTCTAGCCACTCGCATGGAACAGTACATCCAGGGACAATCTAGGGACTTGGTTGATCTAGCATACACCAAATTTGTAAGTCCTGTTTTGAGCCTGGTATCCTTTTTTATTTTCTGACTAAGTTAATAATGTGGTTAAGTGAGCTTGTGATGAATAATACAGTTTTCTTACCATCATGATTAGACTTACATGTACTAAAGTTTGGTTTTGCTACTATACAACAAACTTTTGCATGAAGTAGACTGATAAGTCACTCATGTATTCTTTTGAGCTACTTTTGCGGACGGGTAATAAGTACAATCACCTTCCCTGTATGGTCTATTTGGATCGTTTGTTATCCTTCCTTTTCTTTATAAGATTAAATTTTCATATTATGGTACCAAATCAGCTCATTTTTCTTTTTATTTTCTAAGTTAATTATGATAGTATCTTTAGAATGTGTATATTTATTACTGAAAAAATATTCACAGTGGAAATATTGTTTTGCAGGTTAGCATTATGTTTGTGACTCTCGAAAGACTTTCACAAGTTGAACCAAAATATGCTGAAATATTTCTTTTAGAAAACTATGCCGCTTTTCAGAATAGGTCGGGATCTTCTTTTCCAATTTTATTCCTATGACCAACCGGATATAATATTTCTTCAGTTTCCTTGATGGCAATTCTTCTCCCTCTCCATTCATGTTACAGCTTATATGACCTGGCCAATGTTGTGCCCACTTTAGCCAAATTTTATCACCAAGCAAGTGAAGCATATGAACAAGCATGTCAACGTCATCTCAGCATGATAATATACTTTGTAAGTAATCCATCATGGTGGCTTTTTCTTTGCTTTATTCATTACTGTTAACGCGTGATGTTAAGTAGTTGAGGAGATACTGTTAAACTTTTTATGTTATGACTCATCTTTAAAAATGTTTTCCCTTTGCAGCAATTTGAACGACTTTTCCAGTTTGCTAAAAAGATTGAGGATTTAATGTTTACTATTTCACCTGAAGAGGTTAGCATGCTAATGATAGGATTTTTCTAATACTTAATTAAAGCACCGAGTTTCATCAAATAGCTCCTCAGGAGTATCTATCCAACTTTTGACTAAATATACAGAACAAGGCTTGACATGCATGGTATTCCCATCCAGTATTTGGACATAGCCCGAATGCCATGATAAAAAACCTGACTCATTTTTTTAAATAATTAAATGAATGCCAGCATTTATCTTCAGACATTTGTGAATTGTTACCAAATGAATGATTTTGCCAATTGTCCCCCACAAATTTCAGATTCCTTTCCAGCTTGGATTGTCTAAAATGGATCTCCGGAAGACATTAAAATCCAGTTTAACTGGGGTGAGTTGATCAACAATTTTATGAACATAATGGTCTTGGTTTCAAATGATGGAATCTATATCAACTTGTCTTACAGGTTGACAAGTCTATTGCTGCAATGTATAAGAAGTTGCAGAAGAACTTAACATGTGAGGAGCTGTTACCCTCTTTGTGGGACAAGTGCAAGGTATGTTAACTTCTATATTCAAAAACAGCTCAAGGCTTTAGTATTTTTTGTCGAAGCGGTTAATGAAATGCGCTGAGAAAGAGCATTACAAGAACCCAGGTGAGTTGTCAGGGTGAAAGGAGGAAGTTTTAGGTTGCTTCAACTTGTTAGGTGCTGATTTGGTGATATGTTACCAGTTTCTTATTAGTTTTACATCTTACAAAATTTGACAGAAGGAGTTTCTGGACAAATATGATAGCTTTGCCCAACTTTGTGCTAAAATTTACCCTGCGGAAACAATCCCGTCAGTGACTGAAATGAGAGATCTTCTTGCTTCCATGTAAAGGGAGAGAATTTTGCTCGGTATAATCTTCTTTTTTCTTTTTGGTTCTATTTGGAGTAAGAGCTGTAATTGTTTCATGTTGTTACTGTTATAGACAAATTTTTTCCTATGTTTCAATTTATTGGAATTTATCCATTCAATTCATTCTTTACCGGATAGAAGTTACTGTTGTACCATTGTGAATGTAAAATGTTGTTTGCCAGTCTGCTTTAACTTCCATGTTCTGTGTGGTTTGTATCATTGTGAATGTGATAATTCTAAAGCTCATTTTTAAAATAAAAAACGATAATTACGAAGAAAATATTCCAACCATTAATTTTGGTATGGTACAAGTTGTGTGGTTCATCATGTTGGTACACAGTAATCCACATACCGCTTGAATCAATAATCTTCCCCTCTTAATATTTTTGATAAAACCTTCCTAACACTTCCCATGCAAGGCATACATCAAAGTTAAATGAAAACATCATCCTACGAAATGAACTTAAACCTTAAAGCATCAAACAAATCCAATAAAATGAATCAATCCGAGTCGGGAACATAATGTAAATCCCCCTAGAGAATATGGAGAAATCTGACTTCAGCCTTATATATATATGTTAAAGCAGAAGAAATGCTGTCCCCCTAGTTACCAAATGAAACACAAAACAAATTACTTATGTAAACCCGAATAATCTAAATTAAAAACTTTCCTTCTAAGTGTAAATGTAATGGTCAATTGCTTCGATTAATAAGTAGTAACTAGGATTTTAGACAAGTTGATTAGGAATGATCGATTGTTAACCTTAGATCCCTAGGCTCTCAACTCGTTTCATACTCCAAAATTCTCCGTTAAATCACAACTCTTACTTATTTGCCTAACACACATTGAGTCTCAACTCTTACTACTTAGTGAGTTCGGTTGATTTAATCAACTAAGGCAACAATTTTCACTTAGCACTAAGTTATACCTATGATTGTCAAGCATAAGTATAATTAAGCACACCAAATCAAACTAACAATTCACATTCCATCATTAACCAATCTAACTCTTAATCAACCACATGTGAATTTAGAACCTTTCTTGATTCGCCTAGAACAGCAAGCTTATTTATCAACATCATTAAAGTGCAGAAAATTCAGAGAGTAAGATAAGAAATGCTCAACATAAAAGTTGAAATATATTTATCTTCATTCAAGAATACTTGCCCAATGGGGAATATTCTTTTCACTTAATCTTCGTTTCCAATTGAGATTGAAAGAAAGTAATTTACTAAGAAACTAACCTAAATCTGATTACAATGAAAATTCTATAATTACTAGTCTAAGAATTGCAAGAAAATAAAGAAAATGCTCTCTAAAATTAACTAAAATAGCTAACTCTCCCAGCTTATCTAAAACTCTCTAGAAAAACTCTAGATTTCGCTGAAAGTTCAGTATTTATATCTAAAAAAATGAACACCAAAATATGCTAAAATTATGCAAATATAGTACCACCTACCCAATACTGTAAAGCATAGTAATTTGACTTGAAATCAAGCTCAAAATTAAGGTGAAAGTGACCAAAAAGGTATAACAAATGCCTGTAAGCTACCCCACACTTAGCTTTTTGCTTGCACATAAGCAAAATCACTATACACTGACACCCATTAATAAATAGTATTGCCCTTTAGCCCTAAAGCATTTTAAATGTCAAAATCTTAGTAGTGAATAAGATCGATGCTATAAATGCTAAAATGAATATGAACACAATAGAACTAAATAAAGATGTTAAAAGGTGTTAGAATGGTTGGTTATTGTAACACCCCTAACCCGCAACCATCGTCAGTTTAAGGTTAAGAGGCATTACCGGATAATCAGAAACTTTTACGGACATTTCATATTACAGTTCATCCAATACAATCAAAGCGTCCCTTAAATAGGTCAATAAGACCTTAAGCATGCTTTAGAATAGGGCCGGGACTAAACCGAACACATACGGAAATTCTCGAAATTAAAATTTTTTTTTTAAAGTTACAGAGGTCACACGCCCGTGTGGGTAGGCCGTGTGTCTCCCACAGCCTCAAACACACCCGTGTGTCTAAGCCGTGTTAAAACAGGGCATACATACTGACTTGCCCACATGGCCGTGGACACGCCCGTGTGCCTCACCCGTGGTCGCTACTGACTTTACCACATGGCCAGTCACACGCCCGTGTGTCTAGCCCATCGAACCTAACTTGTTTTGAATTTCAACCACGAGGGACAAGGTCGAGCCACACGCCTGTGTGCTCAACCGTGTGGGCAAATAGAGGCCATTTTCTAGGCCCAATTGCCACCCACACAAGGGTCATCCCTACAAGCTCAAACAAGCATTAATCCATACACAATTGGAAACCAAAATCATGTCATAAGATCAACATATCATCCCATTCAATCTCATCTATAATCATGCTAACTTGTATACCAAATTGCACAACTAAAACACATGTATAGCCAAGCATGATACATCCACATCTTACCTTTCGTATAACCATTTCATTAATCAAACATAAATACTCATATTGCATCCATATGCTAAACAAAACCTTGACCATTTCATAGGCATGAGATTATACCAAAACTAACATCATATAGCATAGCATCACATACAAAACCCAATCACTTATCTAGCCATATCACATGGCTACATATATACATATCTAAAACATACTCCAAAACAACTAGCCTATACATGCCATATTTAGTTATTAACACATTCAAAAGTACCAAAGTTGAGTTTAATAGTGTGGTGATGATCCTCGACGGTCCACGAGCCTCTCGTAGCTTTAACGATCTATAAAACAAAACAAACACACACAAAGTAAGCTTTCCAAAAACTTAGTAAGCCATATACAAATAAACTTAACATAAATCATTCATAAGCATAGCTATTTGAATTTATTAACATATTTTCATTTCAAGCACAAAAATAATCTCTTTGGCTCACTTGGTTTGCCATTGCTTACCAATTCATCATATCTCAAGTATCTCACTTGCTCATATCTCAAACATACATATATATCAAATGTTCCTTTGCATCAATGCACATACTTACTCACCTTTCATGCTTATACAAAGCATACATATCAACGTACCTGAAACGGATGTCCAATTCACATAGACATTCATTTCTCAGACTTGCCCGTTGAACCGTTCGGAACTAAATAGGATATTCAGAATACTCGGAATAGTTGTAAAATGCCAACGTCCCAGACGTGGTCTTACATGTAACCAAATATCAATGCCACTGTCCCAGACAGGGTCTTACACGAATCAATACGATGCCAATGTCGCAGACATGGTCTTACACGAAATCTCGAATCATTGTCATCGTCCCAGATGTGGTCTTACATGATATCACATAACGGACACCTATGTCATGACATACGTAATTCCTATCTATTCCTAGGTTCATACGGGACTTTTCGGATATTGATCTTTTCTCGATACTTAATCAGAATTCATATATTCATCATTCCATACACATTCATCACCATGTAGTTTGATATGAATATACATGATTTAATACAAATACATTTATTTGTATATAGACTTACCTCGTACAGGAAGAACGGAGATAAACGATTATTCAATAACTTTCGACTTTCCTCGATCTAAATCCGTTTTCTTCGGTTTTTAATCTATACACATTCAAATTTAATCTATTTATTCACCGAATCATTCAATTCAATCCAAAAATACACATTTAGGGCAATTTACAAATTAGCCCTCACATTTTTTTACATTTGGACAATTTAGTCCCTATTTCACAAAATCACAAAATACATCAAATTTCATGTCACCCATGCTTAGCCGAATTTTCATATACTTCATACTAGTCCGTACCTTTCATTTATTACACAATTTAGTCCTTCAAATTACAATTTCCTCAATGAAGTCCAAAATACTCAAATTCATCAAAAACTCATATTTCACCATCAAACATCCAAGAACTCACATGTTCATCAATGGAACATTTCAAAAACATCATCAATTCACAAAATTGAGGTATGGGTTTTGAAGTATACGAAGCAATGATTACAAAAACATAGAAATTATCAAAAACCGAGTCAAAATCATACCTTATATCAAGCTACCACCGTGACTGAATATTAAAGCTTTCAACCTAAGTTTTTCTATCCTTTTTTTGGTAGCCAAAAAGATGAAAACATGGCTTTATTCTTTAATGTTTTGTATCTAATAACATAATTTCCATTTTACAGTTTTAACCTTTAATAATAAAATTATAAAACATAGTTTTGAAGGTCATTATTGACTATAACCGTCCACTATCAATAATGATAGGATAATTGCCTTTTAAGGACTTTGCATTATAAAGCCACATCAATTTGGCCATTAATCAAATAGAAAGCTACTTTTACGAATTATGCAATTTAGCCCCTTTCTCCAATTAAGCACACAAACAAACAAATTAACTCACAGAAATTTCACACATGCTTAATCACGTATCATAGGCACAGAAAAAATATTAAAATATTATTCTAACTCGGATTTGTGTTCCAGAAACCACTATTTCGATTAGGGTCAAAATCAGACTGTTACAGTTATATAGTTCTCGTGTACTTTATTCATGTTGATCTATTATAATGACTTAGAAAGATGACAAGCAAAACTATTAAGTTAGACTTTAGAGATTTCATACGTTTACTGACTTTTTTGGGTATCTGCCATCTTCTTTCCAATGTAACTTATAAGGTGTTTATAAGTTTTTTAATTGTAACGTAGACTTAGATTAAGGTATGATAAAAAGTTTTGAAGATGTTAGGGATAGGTGAAGTAAGACCTACAACTGTGACGCTTCAACTAGAGGATCGGTCTTTAGCATATCCCGAAGGAAAGATCGAGGATGTTTTGCTAAGAGTCGATAAATTTATTTTTCCTGCTGATTTCATTGTCTTAGATTTTGATGTAGACAAGAATGTACCGATCATCCTTGGGAGACCTTTCTTAGCCACGGGAAGAACGTTAATTGATGTGCAGAAAGGTGAACTCACCATGCGAGTTCAAGACGATCAATTAACCTTTAGCATTCTTAAAGCGATGAAATTTCCCGATTTGGCAGAAGAGCGTTCAGTTATGGAAGAGGTAGAGACCTTGGTTTCTATGGAAAGCAATCTTGAAGATCCATTGAAGAAAGCCTTAGATCCTGACCCTTTGGAGGATTAAGAAGGTGAAGAAAACCTGGCTTTGATGGAAGCCAATCCGAGAAATTTTATCCAATCCACACGATTTGAACCATTGGAGTTAGAAGTCAGACAATTTGTGCAACCCAAGTTGTCAATTGAAGAACCACCTAAACTCGAACTAAAGGTACTTCTTTCCCATTTGAAATACGTTTATTTAGGTGACTGTTCTACTTTGCTTGTGATTATTTTAGCAGAACTGAAAAAAGATCAAGAGGAGTAACTAATTGCTGTTCTAAAGAAATTTAAGAAAGCAATGGTTGGACCATAGCTGATATTCGAGGTATAAGCCCTTCTTTTTGCATGCAAAGGAGGCTCAATCCTATTATGAAAGGAGTTGTGAGAAAGGAAGTGATTAAACGGTTAGATGCAGGAATCATCTATCCTATTTCAGATAGTTCGTGGGTAAGTCCGGTGCAGTGTATACCAAAGAAAGGTGGAATCACGATTGTTAAAAATGAGCGTAATGTGTTAATTCCAATTAGAACTGTTACCGGTTGGAGAATCTGTATTGATTACAGAAAGTTGAATAAAACCACTTGGAAGGACCATTTTTCGTTGCCTTTTATGGATCAGATGTTAGATCGACTGGTAGGTAATGAATTCTATTATTTTTTAGATGGCTATTCGAGATATAACCAAATAGTTGTAGCCCTGGAGGACCAACATAAAACAACCTTTAATTGTCCATACGATACATTTTCTTTTAGGGAAATGCCTTTTGGTGTATGCAATGCACCTGCAACATTTCAACGATGCATGATGGCAATATTTACTGATATGGTTGAAAATTTTGTTGAGGTTGTCATGGATGATTTTTCTGTTTTTGGTAACACTTATTATATCTGTTTGAGTAATTTGGTTAAGGTACTGAAGAGATGCGAAGAGACGAATCTTGTCCTTAACTGGGAAAAATGCCATTTTATGGTCAATGAAAGGATTGTCTTAGGGATAAGATCTCAAAGAAAGGAATTGAAGTCGATAAAGCAAAGGTGGACGTAATTGAAAGATTATCGATCCCAATGAATGTGAAAGGAGTCAAAATTTTCTTAGGCCATGCCAGCTTTTATCGAAGGTTTATCAAAGATATTTCAAAAATTTCTAAACCGTTGTGTTTGTTGTTAGAGAAAGATGCAGTGTTTGACTTCAACAAAGCATGTTTGGAAGCTTTTGAAGATCTAAAGAAATGGTTAATCTCAGCCCCAATAATCGTTACACCTGATTGAAACTCACCTTTTGAGTTGATGCGCGACGCAAGTGATTATACCGTTGGAGCTGTGATGGGTCAAAGAAGAAACAAAGTGTTTCACCCTATTTACTATGCAAGTAGAACTTTGACGGGAGCCCAACTCAATTATATGGTAACTGAAAAGGAACTCTTTGCTATAGTTTTTACTTTTGGCAAGTTCCGCTCATATTTTATAGGTACCAAAGTTACAGTGTTTATTGACCATGCGACCATTAAGTACTTGCTCTCGAAGAAAGATGCAAAATTGAGGCTAATTCGTTGGATACTTTTACTCCAAGAATTTGACCATGAGATCCAAGACAGAAAAGGTGTCAAAAATCAAATAGTTGATCATCTGTCGAGGTTGGAGCAAGATGAGGTAGCTCGATCATGTGTGCCTATCAATGAGAATTTCCCAGATGAACACTTATTTGAGGTAAATCGAATTCATGAAATACCTTGGTTTGCTAATTTTTCCAATTGTCTTGCATGTGGAATAATTCCTTAAGAAATGACATACAAATAAAGAAAAAATTCCTTCATGATACTTGGTTTTATTTTTGGGAGTATCCTTTTTGTTTAAACAATGTGCAGATAATATAATCCAAAAGTGTGTAGCTGAAAGCAAGATTGCTGAGATCTTGTATCTTTTCCATTCATCTCCAAGTGGGGGACACTTTGGTGGTTCACGTACTGCGGCTAAGATTTTGCAAACAGATTTCTTTTGGCCTACGCTATTTAAAGATGCTTATGCTTACGTGAAGAACTGTAATAAATGCCAAAGGACTGAAAATATATCAAGGAGGAATGAGATGCCCTTGACAAACATTTTGGAGATTGAATTATTTGATATATAGGGCATTGACTTCTTAGGCATGTTTCCTTCTTTGTATGGGAACAAATACATCTTAGTTGCTATGGGCTATGTGTCCAAGTGGGTTGAAGCTGAAGCATACCCTACAAATGATGCTAAGGTAGTCATGCAATTCCTACATAAGCATGTGTCTACACGATTTTGGACACCAAGAGCTCTTATTAGTGATGAAGGTTCTCACTTCGTGAACAAATGGCTTAAGTGGTTGCTTGACAAATATGATGTGAAGCACAAGATTGCTACTGCCTATCACCCTCAGTCCAATGGACAAGTTGAGAGAGTGAGCCGTGAAATCAAAGGTATCCTTGAAAAGGTAGTTCGCCCTAGATAAAAAGATTGGTCTCGAAGGCTCGATGATGCATTATGGGCTTATCAAACATCATTTAAGGCACCGTTAGGAATGACTCCTTATCAGTTAGTCTTTGGAAATGCATGTCATTCGCCATTAGAGTTGGATAATAAAGCTCATTGGGCATTGAAACAGTTGAACTTTGATCTTAAGCAAGTCGATAAGAGAAGGATGTTACAACTTGATGAGTTGGAAGAGATGAGGTTATTTTCCTATGAGAATGCCAAAATTTGTAAAGAAAGATCAAAGAGATGGCATGATAGTCATATACAACCTCGCAAGTTTAAAGAAGGTCAGAAGGTTTTGTTGTTTAATTCAAGGTTGAAGTTATTTCCTGGGAACCTTAAATCCCGATGCAAAGGACCCTATACCATCTACTGAGTTCATCCTTATGGAGCTATTGAATTATACAACAATTACGAAGGTATGTTTAAAGTTAATGGTCAAAGTCTCAAACATTACTGGGATGGTGAAGTTGAGGGAGTTGAAGCCTCGTTCAAATTAACAGACCCTTAATTTTTCATGAACTCATTTTGTAAAGAAATAAATAATTAGAACTTATTTTCTTGACTTATTACATCTAATTAATTCTGTCAAAGGAGATTGGAACTAAAGCGGGACTGCTGTGAGCCCTCCAACCTTTCTTGGGAATTAATTTAATGTAATTTGTTAAGAAGAAATTTTCTAATTAAGATTTAAAATTTTTAATTTTTATTTGTTCTGTTTAAATTTTAAATTTTTATGTTAATAAAGGGGGTCAAATTTGGCCCTAGTACTAATCAATTTTTTTAGTAAGATATAGTTTGAGTTTGAGGCCCAAAATAGCAAAAAAGGAGGGAAAAATCCATGCCTTCCCGTCACACCCATTGCTTGCCGCCCAAGTAACCCTATTTGCTACATGTTGCACTAATTGTTCCTATATAAACACCTCTTTATTCTACTAATTTTCATATCCCTCAAAGTAATTTGCTTACACCCTAAAAATCCCTAAATCTCCCTTTTGTGTCGTCAACCTCAAATCTAGAAAGAAACCCTAATTCTCTTCCCTTTTGTCGAAATCTCCCATTACCACTGCAAATATATTGTTAAAGCACCGCAATTGCTATCGCATGCCGTTGTTGCTGCCGCACCATTCTTACCGTCACAAGATTTCTATCATAGCAAGTTCCACCCACCTTGCTGATTTCTCTTTTCCCCCTTTGAGCATAAATTTTGCCAAAATTTTCAGGAAAAGATAGCATGTCTCGCAAAAGAACCAAATCTTCAAAGACTACTCCTGAAAACCTAATTTTGATTAATGAAGAAGTGAAAGAGAGATTTGATTCAATCTTCAAGCATCAACCTATGATGCTGGAAAATGGTTATGACTTGAAGAGTAATGATTTGATTGTTGTTCCTTTACCGATTAGAAAGAAAATCAATGCTCTCAAGTGGGAACGATTTTGTGATACTCGTTGACTTCCTGATGATGAACTAGTTCGAGAATTCTATGCTAGTTTGACTACGCAAGATGCTACTGAAGTCATCGTACGAAAGAAAAAGGTACCTTTATTTCTAAGTATATCAATGATTTGTTTAATTTACCTGATGTTGAAGAAAATGAGTACTACCTATGATGAACAATATCAATTGGGATTTTCTTCAACAAGTGCTTGATGTTGTGACAAATCTGGGATCCCAATGGATTATAAGAAATTATGGAAGCCATTCTTGTCGAAGGGAATACTTAAAACCAGTAGCAAATATATGGTTTTATTTTGTTCACTACAGTTTTATGCCTATCTCTCATAGTTCGACCATCTCGATGGAACGGATGCTTTTGTTATGTGCAATTTTGACAGAAAAGTCCATTAATGTTGGGAAAATTATCCTCAAGAAGAGTCATGATTGTTCTAAAAAGAAGGCAAAAAGTGCTTATTTACCATCATTAATCACTTCACTTTGCTTAAGGGTCCGTGTTAAAACACAAGCAAATCTGAAGGGGCGATATGTTTAAGGGTGCATTACAAATTATAATCTTGAAAGATTAGTAGAGAGGGTGCATGAGCTAAATCAAGGGTAGCTGTAACACCTCTAGACCCGGCCCAGACGTTATGGCCGAATCTGGGAGTGTCACATCAAAGGCATAATTCAAAATGATTTTGCTAAGTTAAGATTTTAAGGCCTAAAATCCTGACATCTTGCTAAGTAATGATAAGAGCCCATGTTTAAATTTAAGAAATTTATCCAGGTTTAACAATTAAGTAAACAGTTGAAACAAAAACAACAAAACTCAAAATCTAAAATCAAATCGGAGTACAAGGCCTTATTACAACCCAACGGAAACAAAGTAATTTAAAACTAAGTCTTTCAACACAAATTAAGAACTGCTTGCAGTGTGGCCACCTCCGAGTCCTCTTCCACGTCGAGCTGTCTACTGAGGATCACCTGAAACATTTAATAAAAAGGGTGTGAGTTTCGAAACTCAATCTGTGCAACCCTTGGTAATCCAATCAACATACAATTATTACATTCGGCTTAAGCCCTATCAAAAACTGTGGTCTTGGGCCTTAGCCCATAATGGCCTCATATCACATCAGTATCACATGAATGCAATGCACCCATCCCAAATCCAACCCTGCACTCCTGTGGGGATATAAATATCAATCCACCCATCCCTACACTCCAAAGGTAGTACAAATAACGGCACTACTCAAACGTTGCAGTAAAGATGCTATAATGGGCTTAAAGCTACCGGTGGATCCACGGTCGTCAAGTGACTATGCGATCCTCAAATCTTCCTCCGTATCCTCAAAACCCACCCAATGCAACATATATTTCATGGATGCAACATATACATGTTCACATATTTGGCACTTAGGGGTATTTTAGTCATTTCACTACCCAAGGATATTTCCGTAAATCTACTCTACAGGGATATTTTGGTAATTCCAAAAATTAAGGGTATTCTGGTAATTTTACAAATCAGGGGTATTTTAGTATTTTTGCAAATCTAAGGGTATTCTGGTAATTTACAAATCAGGGGTATTTTAGTAATTTTGCAAATCTAAGGATATTTTGGTATTTTTTAAATCAAGGGTATTTTAGTAATTTTACAAATCTAAGGATATTTTGGTAATTTTCAAATCAGGGGTATTTTTAGTAATTTTGGTCCCTCTCAGGTTTTAGTTATGAACATTGGCCCATTAACAAGTCCTTGCAGCTAAAGTGAACAGACACTACTCACCAGGTAGGATTCCAGAGAAGAGGAGGTGGGTCGCTAGGACCACTTAAGTACCAAGCTCTCCCTAGATCCAATCCTAGACATGCATATGTCCATTGCCACACTCTAACCCAGCGGCTTGTCCCCGGATATGTTGATTATTAAATTAAGTCTTATGCGGTTTAAGAGTTGTTCAGAACTAGGCCTAAAGTCCATTAAACCCTAGCATACTTGTCTACGTCCCCATAAAGCCCATCAAGCCCAAATCACATCCTTATGGCCCATTAGGCCCAAAACAATTCCAAATCATATAACATGCATGACTAACTCAATTCATATAACCAAATCAATCAATTTCATCAAACTTAGCCTTAGGGCCCACCGGGCCTATTTAGCCACTTTCGGCTTTTTGGCTTTTCGGCATTGCTGATATCATGTGTGTGTAGTGTTTGTACACGCCTTTTTACTGCGACGTGCTATACTATCATTGGTCTTGAACCGTGTGCCACCGGGTTCTAATAGCTCTTCCTTAGCTACTAATCACGAGTATCCCCTAGATCTGCACTCACACATACACCATCAAACTTTGAGTGACTCATAATCCACGCAAGTCACCCCTATAGATCACACTCACATTCGGCCATTTACTTAAACCATAATCGAGTTGAGTACACTTACACTTTGCTAATGATCCTTACCACGCTTGCGATCTCTGAACTTTACCCTTGTTAATACAAGATTAACGACAATGAGAAGTTAGATAGCCCTTCGGCTTTTAGCAAAACACACTAAGGGGTTAACTGAATACTTACCGAATCCACTTTTGATCCTGCGGCCTAGATCGCTACTGAACGAGATTCGGCTTTTAACCTTGACTGACAGTAGATAACAATCGATTTGTGATAGAGGAGAACAACAAAGATTCAACACTAATAGGGATTTCGGAAAGAGAAGATGATGGTACTTCAGCATTAAAAGAGTTTGGCTATGAGAGAATTCAGCAAAAAGGGATTCGGCTATAGGAGATTTCGGCAACAAGGCAAGGTATTTTTGGTTGTGGAAAAATAAGGTTTCGGCAAGGAAAAGAAAAAGAATGGAAAATTTGGCATTACTTAGGACCCCAGATTCGGAACACACACATTTATATAGCTTATAGCTGAAACTTAGCCACCCCTAAACTCCAATTTGGCATCACTTCATCCACTGCTTATCTCCTAATTTTTCTCCATAATATCTCCCTTATCATTCTCCTAAATTCTCTCTACTGATCACTTCTCCTTAGAGTCCCTCTACACGCCACTTCCAGCCTTCTAGAAGCCTAAAATTAAACTCCAAAATAAAGATAAGCTAGCACTCAATCCTCAGACCTTCCTGCATGCATATGTCGCCACCTCTCTACACCCTAGTGGCGTCACTTAGCCACTTCACCACAGGCTTCTTTGTGCCATTTTCACTTATTTTTATTTAAAACCCACTACTCACAACCCTGATTCCTTAATTAATTAAATTAAGAATCCTCCACCATAAAACTCGAACCCAAAGCTTCTCCAACACACCTAGACACTCCAAATTCATTAAACCTTTAAAGCTATCATGTCATTTGTCATTTTCTTGCTCACTTGAAAATTTTATGTGACCCAAGTCCAATAGGCCCAACTCTTCTTGGCCTAAATTTAGGGCGTTACAGGAGCATGAAGAGCCAACTAAGCTAGATACCGAGGAGTGAAAAGATGGCACTAAGACCGAAGCTAATTCAGTTACAGAAACTGAAGAGGAAGAATCTGATAAGGAACTAAACAGTCCTAAACCAGTTGAAGGATCTGAAAACCCTAAACCAAGGGTTGAGCCAGAAGAAGAACCAGTCAAGCTAAGTGTTGGACCTGAATATACAACTCCCATGCCGACTTCTGCAAGTACTTCAAGGAAATCGGAGTTGTCAATTTTGATGGATATGTGCAAGTTCATGCACAATCAACAACAAACTTACTGGAAATATACAAAAATTAGAGATGACTGATAGGCTCGAAACTAACTAATATTTAAACAAAGGCAAGCGCACCTATCGAACAGTAGTATAGTTGTGGTGAGTCCAGAATATCGTATCCTCAAGGACTAAAATTACTAGTATCAACTATCTTTTTATTATGTAGCCTAATAATTAAAGGGATTTATTTTTAATCTAAAATTTACTAACTAACTAACTAAATGACTATGAACGCGACAAAGAATGAAGAGAAAAATCGAATGAAAATGACAATACCCAAGGAAGAATCCACCTAGACTTTACTTATTATTCTGACTCTAAATTAAATGATTTATTCACTTGACTTGATCCGTAGAAATCCCTAAATTATGTTAATATCTCTTTCAAGGCTAAGAACAACTGACTCTAGGTTGATTAATTGAAATCTCTTTCTAATTAAAAACCTATCGTAGCATTAACTCAATCTATGGATTCCCTTATTAGATTTGACTCTAATCCGGCAGATTTATGTCGTCCTATTTCTAGGATTGCAATCACCTCTGCTTAATTATGTTGGATTTTCTCTTAAACAGGGACTTTTGCTTCACTGAATAAGCACATTAAACTTGAATTAATATTCCTGAAAACATCAACCCAAGGATTAAGAACACATAATTAAGAACAAGATCAAGTATTTATCACGTAATTCAGAATTATTAAATAATAAGTTTCATCTAGGTTTCATCCTCCCTAGGTATTTAGGGAATTTAGTTTATAACATAAAAGGAAAACATCATAGAATTAAGAAAACAACAAGACATAAAGAACCCAAAAACTTCTAAAGAACTTGATGGAGATCTTCAATCTTGAATGATATCTTGCTTCCGAGATGATTCCGACGGTTTCCTTCGAGTAATTTCTTCGATCTCCTCTGCGTGCTCTCTTAGGACTTCGTCTGATGTGTATTTATAGACTTTAGAAGGCTCAGGAACCCTAAGATTTGGCTTTTTCACTTGAAATCAAAGCAGGGTGTGGTAGGGACACGGGCGTGTGCTCAGCCCGTGTGAGAAGGCCCAGGCCGTGTGGGAATTTGCATGGCTCTCGATCGACACGGGCTGGCACATGGGCATGTGTCCAGCCCGTGTGGTTCACACGGGCATGTGTTCAACCCGTGTGGTGCGGGCTTTGGCCGTGTGGATCCTTAAGATGGCCCGTTTTGTTCGGTTTTGGCCTATTTTGTTCCTTTCGATCCCCTATGCTCTCCTACGTATAGAAATATGAATTTAAAGGATTAGAAGCATCGAATTCACCAAATTCTATAAATAGACATCCAAAAATATGCTAAGCATGTGATTAAATGTGTTACTCTTATGGTTTATCAAATATCCCCACACTTAAGCCTTTGCATGTCCTCAAGCAAAATCCTCAACTCATAATTAAAATTAAACTTCCTTAATTCACAATTCCTATCAATAATGTATTATCATAAGTCACAAATAATTTATACATTGATAACTAAAAGATTCCTAAAGATTCAAACAATCTAAGTCACTAATTTTTTGTAGCAGGAAAACATGGGTGTTTCCCTTTATCTAAATAATTACCTTTGATTCAAAACCGACAAGAATTGACATCCTCACTAAAGGTTCTCTCAAATCACTCAAAGTGTTTAAGGTTCAAATTAAGCACTCAAAAGTCAAACATGAAAAGTTATTACCATAGGCTTGCATGAAAATCAAATCTCCACCACTATAAAATGAGATGATACACAAATCAAAAAGTCTTAAAAAAGGGTTGTAACGGGGCTTGGATTAAAGGTGTGGATAAAGGCTGAATTAGAGGGTTAGAATCGATATTTAATTGACAATTTACCTAACTAGAAAATTAAACTAATACTGAATAATTACAATCGAAAAATAACACGAGCTTCTTCTCAAAATGTGAAATTAACTGCTTAAGCTCTAATAACGTTGAACTAGTAATATATAATTTTTTTTGTTTGAATTTAACAACTAAAACAAAAAGAAAATAGTTAGGCAACTGATCAAATCAAATCTCGAAAAAAGGGGAGTCTTAAAGTAGGAGAAGCAAAAATTGGGTTTTGGGTTAATATTAATGGGTGTGTCAAGAAACGGTTTATTAGGCTCAAAGGGGTTCACTAGGGGTGAATTATGAAGGTAGGTTTTTAATGGAATAAGTGGGTTAAAACCTAGGTGCCTTATCATCTTAGTATATCAAATCAAAAGTGTGGTCTCGACCTGCATAATCAAAGCAAGTTCTAGAATGACAAATCAATATTGACACACTCATAACCAATAATAAAGTGAGCAAAAAAATATATATGCTCTAAAAGGCTCAAAGTCTCACAAAATTTATGGTTCTGATGTCAACCTTGCAAATTTCAAACTTCAAAGTAATATTTAAATTTAGGGAAACAACCTAATAAATTTTTAATTCTGAAAATAGACTTATCATGCTTGATTCTCTAATGTCTTAAAGTTTAAACCATCAATGTACAATTATCTATGACTTAATCCAAAACATATCAATAAAAATCATAAGTCAATAGAAATTTTATTCTAATTAGTAATATGAGAAAATTTACTTAAGAACAAGATATAATTCAGGGATTTTCTAATAAAAGTATAATTAAACTCCCCACACTTAAGATGTACATTGTCCTCAATGTACAAAGATAGATAATGACAATAGAGTAAGAAAATCATAAGATAGGGAGAGAAGTGAAATTTCCTGAATTTTGGATGGAATCCGTGAAAAGAAGCCTGATGAACTAGGCAGAGGTGAAGGTGGGGGAGAATACTCCGGTAGCACCTTGAACCTTTTGAAATTGAGTTAATGAAGTTGCCTACATGAACTGGTCTATAAGGAAGTGGTGGCATATCTGCTGTAAAGTTGTTGCACACAGGGAGACCGCGCCGAGATCTTTCTGCTTTTTCGAAGCGGGGATGGCGGCCTTGGTCTTGCCTCGAGTATTAGTCATTGTGTACCTAAAAACGATTTGCAATAAATAATTCAAGCATCACCACAAATAATATCGAAATAGTCCTAAATAATAGGATATTCCTAACATAGTGAATTTAAAAGTTAAGCAAAAAAATAGTATTTTTAAATTAACAATACTAACTTATGGTATCCTAAGCTAAATCTAAATGGAATGAATAATAAGAACAAAAAAAATAATAAAGAAAATTAAGGTAATAAAAATAAATAATAGAAAATAAATATGAATTCAAAAAAAAAGGGAAAAATATTGACCAACAGTGGCAAGGATGGTGGCCGAAGTGGGGCGCGATGGGTTTCGGGTGGGGGAAAGGCTGGCGGCATAAGGTGGTGGATGGTGTGGTGGCGGTGCAAAAGAAGAATAAGGGAAAGCGGAAAGGGGACGGTGAAGTAACAAGGGAGGAGGGGGATCAAGGTGGTTGGTGGCCAGAGTTTCGGCGTAGGTTGGGGAGGTTGGGGTTTGGGGAGAAGGAAGAAGAAAGAAGAAGGGTTTTGGGGTTTTATAAGTGATACGGTCATGTAACAGCCCATGTTGGGCCACGCGGTCGTGTCACATGCCCGTGTGGCTTGTTCCCTAGCCCGAGTTCATCCTGATTTTGAGAGGCTAGTTTTCGCACAGCCTTAGACACGCCCGTGTGTTTAGGCCGTGTGGTCCACACGGCTGCATCGCACGGCCATGTGGGAAGCCCTTCGCTTTTCCCACGCCCATGTAGAAATTCACATGCCCGTGTGATTGCACACATGGTCATGGGGCATGCCCGTGGAGCCCTCTGACTTGTTTAAAATTTTGAATTTTGAAAAATTGAGCTCCAGTTTTCAAACGGTCTAGGACACGCTCGTGTGGAGTTGTGACACGCCCGTGTGTTGTGCTCGTGGAGCCCCCTAGCGATTTCTTTGAATTTTAAAAACTAAGTCCCCACATCCACACAGCCAGGGACAGGCCCGTGTGTCCAGGCCGTGTGGGTTAAAAAACCCATATTAAAACATGAATAAAAGAAAAAAAATAAACTAATTAGTAGGGTTAGTGCTCGGGTTGTCTCCTGAGAAATGCTTATTTAGAGTCTAAGCTTTACTCACCTGTAATTCGCAAAATCATGGCAGTTCAAGGAGTTGAAACTCCTCATTCCTATTATCAATTTTGTTAAAATAAGGTTTTAGATGAGTACTATTTACCTTGAAGGTGCCAAATTTGCAATGAGTTACCTCGATTGTACCGTACGGAAAAATATTAAGTACTGTGAAAGGGGTTGCTCCATTAGGTTTAGAAGTGGCAATACGAGGATCTGTATTATCCATTAGAACTCGGTCTCCAACCTTAATTTGACTCGTTTTATTTTTAGGCTCGTCATGGCTCTGCTTTGGTCCATCATGTACTGTCAATTTCTCCTTAAACTGTGTTTGCCATTCATCTAGTTCCTCGATCTAGACTCTTCGTTCCTTATCAACAGTTATGTTCTCAATATGAGAGCTAGACCATGGCTCTGCCATCTTTTCCCGAGGTATTTCCTACAAAGAAGATTGAACATTAGGTTCACTTACATTAATAGGACTTGTATCATCTTGATCACTAGATATTCTGTCAGAATCACGTGCTTGGAGATTAATCATGTCATCACCCACACGAAGTATTAATTCCCTTGTATCAACATCATTAATGGTCTTAGCAGTTGCTAAAAAGGGTCGTCCTAAAATTAAGGGAATGTCACTATCCTCATCCATATGTAAAACAACAAAGTCTACTGGAATATGAATTTATCAATTTTGACTAGCACATCTTCAATTATACCTCTAGGAAATCTAATGGTTTTATTAGCCAATCAAATGCTCATCCTAGTTTGTTTAGGTTTCCCAAGACCTAGCTGTTTGAACATTTTATAAGGCATAACATTGATACTTGCCCCTAAATCAGCTAAGGCATTATTAACAGATAAACCATCAATTAAGCAAGGAATCATAAAACTCCCTGAATCTTTTAATTTGCGAGGTAGTTTATTCTGTAAAATTGCTGAGCAAACTGCATTTAACTCCACATGCGACGCATCATCTAATTCCGTTTGTTTCTCAATAGCACTTTTAAAAATTTTACTGAATTAGGCATCTGCGAAGAGCTTCGATAAACGGTAAGTTAATATTTAATTTCTTTAAAAGTTTAAGAAATTTACCAAATTGTTCATCTGTGCGGTCTTTCTTCGTCGCATAGGGGTATGACACACGAGGTTTGTACTCTGTACTTACCATTTTTGGTTTATTATGGCTTACTTCAGCCTTACCTTTATCTACCACATTTTCTTGCCTCAGGTTTGGTTCCTCTAACCTTTCACTATCATGAACAGTAATGGCATGAAATTGCTCCTTTGGATTAGTTTCAGTGTCGCTTGGCAAGCTACCTTGTAGCTGTTCTGGGATCAACTTGGCAAGCTGACCTATTTGGTTCTAAATCTCTTGAATCAATGCTTGCTATTTTTTGAGTGCTGTTTCGGTGTTTTGAAAATGAGTTTCTGAAACCAAGATGAATTTTATTAGCATCTCCTCAAGGTTTGGCTTCTTCTCCTGTGGGTAGGGTTGTTGTTGAAAGCCTAGAGGGTTGTTGTCTCTGATTTCCTTGACCACCCCATGAGAAGTTTGAGTGGTTCCTCCAACCTAGATTGTAAGTGTTACTATAGGGATTATTCTAAGGTCTAGAAGTATTACCCATACAGTTCATCTGTTCGCTTTCTATGCCAGGGTTATAGGATGGATATTCTGTATTGTTCGTCCCTCCTCCATTTGTATCACACTGCATCACTGGATGTACCTACGAAGAACCATACAAACCATCAATCTTTTTATTTAAAAGCTCTACATGGTGTTATAGCATGGTGACTGCATCGAGGTTAAAAACACTGGCAGCTTTTGTCGGTTTTGTTCTCATGACTTGCCACTGATAGTTATTCAGTGTCATATCCTCTACAAACTCATACGCTGCTTAAGGGGTTTTATTATTTAGGGTTCCACCGGTAGCTGCATCAATCAATTGCCTAGTTGAGGGGTTCACACCATTGTAAAAGGTTTGAACCTGTAGCCATAATGGTAACCCATGGTGAGGGCATCTTCTCAGTAGATCTTTGTATCTCTCTCATGCATCGTAAAGTGTTTTTAAATCCATCTGTACAAAAGAAGAAATATCATTCCTCAACTTAGCCGTTTTAGCCGGTGGAAAATATTTAAGTAAAAATTTTTCAGTCATTTGTTCCCATGTAGTGATTGATCCTCGTGGTAACGAGTTCAACCACTGTTTAGCTTTGTTCCTCAAAGAGAAGGGAAACAACCGAAGGTGAATGGCATCATCAGAAACGCCATTTATTTTGAAAGTATCGCAAAACTCTAAAAAGTTGGCTAAATGAGTATTTGGGTCCTTATCCTACAAACCATCAAACTGAACAAACTATTGAATCATTTGAATAGTGTTAGGTTTCAGTTCAAAATTATTTGCAACAATAGCAGGTCTAACAATATTCAATCCAGCACCAGTTAAATTAGGCTTAGCATAGTCGTACATAGTACGAGGAGTAGGATTTTTGGCAACCACTGGAGGAAGCGGATTATTATCAGCCATCTCCTCGGTAGTATTAGTATCGTCATCTTGTTCTTCCTCTATGTATTGTAAACTTCGCCTTATCTCTCTACGATTTCTGCAAGCGGTACCTTCTATCTCACTGTCAAAAAGCAAGGGTCCTGACGGGTTTCTTCTAGCCATAAACTAAAATTACCTGCCAAAAGAAAATAAAAGAAAAATTAACAAATTAAAATAAAAATAAATTGCAAATAAAAATAAGAATGACTAAAGTAATAAAAATTAAGTGTTCCTAATATTTTAGTCCCCGGCAACGGTGCCAAAAACTTAATGGGCTCGAAACTAACTAATATTTCAACAAAGGCAAGCGCACCTATCGAACAGTAGTATAGTTGTGGTGAGTCCGGAATATCGTATCCTCAAGGACTAAAATTACTAGTATTAACTATCTTTTTATTATCTAGCCTAATAATTAAGGGGATTTATTTTTAATTTAAAATTAACTAACTAAATAACTAACTAACTAACTAAATGACTATGAACGCGACAGAGAATGAAGAGAATAATCGAATGAATAAAGACAATACCTAAGGAAGAATCCACCTAGACTTAACTTATTATTCTGACTCTGAATTAAATGATTTATTCACTTGACTTGTCCGTAGAAATCCCTAAATTATGTTAATATTCTTTCAAGACTAAGAACAACTGACTCTTGGTTGGTTAATTGAAATCTCTTTCTAATTAAAACCCCTATCATCGCATTAACTCGATCTATGGATTCCCTTATTAGATTTGACTCTAATCTGGCAGATTTATGTCGTCCTATTTCTATGATTGCAATCAACTCCGCTAAATTATGTTGGATCTTCTCTTAAACAGGGACTTTTGCTCCACTGAATAAGCACATTAAACTTGAATTAATATTCCTAAAAACATCAACACAAGGATTAAGAACACATAATTAAGAACAAGATCAAGTATTTATCACATAATTCAGAATTATTAAATAATAAGTTTCATCTAGGTTTCATCCTTCCTAGGTATTTAGGGAGTTTAGTTCATAACGTAAAAGGAAAGCATCATAGAATTAAGAAAACAACAAGACATAAAGAACCCAAAAACTTCTAAAGAACTTGATGGAGATCTTCAATCTTGAATAAGATCTTGCTTCTGAGATGATTCCGACGACTTCCTTCGAGTAATTTCTTCGATCTCCTCTGCATGCACTGTTAGGTCTTCCTATGATGTGTATTTATAGACTTTAGAAGGCTTAGAAACCTTAAGATTTGGCTTTTTCCGCGTGAAATCAAAGCAGGGTGCCGCAGGAACACGGGCGTATGCTCAGCCCGTGTGAGGAGGCCCAGGCCATGTGGGAATTTACATGGCTCTCGATCGACACGGCTGGCACACGGGAGTGTGTCCAGCCCGTGTGGTTCACACGGGTGTGTGTTCAGCCCGTGTGGTGCGGGATTCGACCGTGTGGATCCTTAAGATGGCCCATTTTTTTCGATTTTGGCCTGTTTTCCGTTCTTTTCGCTCTCCTATGCTCTCTTAAGTATAGAAACATGAATTTAAAATATTAGAAGCATTGAATTCACCAAATTCTATAAATAAACATCAAAAATCTGTTACTTTTATGGTCTATCAATGGCTAAATTTGAAATACTTTTAAGAATATCTCTAATATATTTGTTCCTGAGTTCCCAAATGCTACCTTTGAGACATGGATAGAAGATACTGACTATGCAAGCAGAGATGGAGCTAAAGAAGACAACGGGAATGAGGCAGAAAAATAAAAAGGGGGATTCTTTCTTATTTTTAATTATTTTTAGGTCTTTAGGAATTTATTTTTTTTCATAAATTAGGATTTAATTTCTACAGAATAAAACATAGCAAGCATGAATAAACTTAACACTTCTTTGGAAAGAAAAAGACTAAGTGATGTGGTAATGGGAATGAACTTGTCTAGGATTGGGTTATTAGGGAAGACTTGGTATTTAAGCAGTTGATACGAATCGTCTCTGGTTTGAAAACGAATCGTAAATGTTGCTCGATCGTAAATTAAGTAGTTTTTCGTTTGGGTAACAAAAGGGGTAATTTATTGATAATATCTTTGAAAAATAAAGATAGGTAAGTAGTTGAGGTGGATACGAATTTGAAGCAAGAAAGAACCTTTAATAGAAATTAAAGACCCGAATCTTATAAGCTTCAAATTGATGAAAGGATTTTGGATAAAAAACTGAGACCCACTATCTAGCGAGATAGGAACCTACGGTATAGATAAATGAATGCCACACCCGGGAGGATGATAAGTTCGAAACAAGGATAGAATATGCCACTAAAAACTAGATAAGTCAATTCGAACCTTGAAGAATTAGGAGAGTGAATTAAACTCACCAAAAGAAAATATTCATAAAAATAAAAAGTGACTACAAATGACAAAGGTCCACCTATTTATAGGACAAGTGGATACCGGGTTTACAAATGTTTCTCAACTCTTAATGCTTTTGGCTGTCTTATGCTCTTCAAGAATTTTAAATTCATGAATACATCGGCCAAGGCATATACCAACTTAGCCGCCCCATGCTTTGAGAAATAATAATTTCATGAAAGTGTTGCTCAATTAAAAGAGAATCTAGCAATTAAAAAATGTTCCATCTTGCCGTCCCATTCCCCAAGTGCTAGAATTTTAAATTCCCTTCCATCATGCTCATCCTTGTAAGCTAGTGCCGTATGCTCATCTTGTAAATCCCACCATGATGATTAATTTACTTCAAAGTCAATGCCTTGTGTGTTTCATGCTTCAAATAATTTGCACATCCATTTCCACTATCACACACATGCTTGATTAATTAATTATTTCACAAATGCACACACACCTTATTTCTTATTCCCACTATAATCGTTCATGCCTCCACTAGTCACACACAAGCACATTTCATTTCTTAATTGTTTATATCCACCATAGTTGTGCCGTCCATCTCCAATTGCTCAAGCTTTGTTTATTTTAATATATCCAAGATGCTTGCTTTTAAATATTCTTTATTCATGCTCCATCTTGTTTGTCTTTTAGCTACCATCCTTCCATGATTTCCATCATCCCTTGTCCAAGTAGTGCACGCATGCTATCCATGTCCTTCATCCACTCCCAATGCTTTATCATAATTATTTATAACTTGTGATCATCCAACATGCATCAAAACGTGGATCAAACTACAAAAACATATAGACCAACATTATTAGTAAAATTCGGCTGAACATAAATTAGCACACATTTTAATCACTTTACTTAAATACTAGGTAAAACACACTAACATTCAACTTCGACAAAGGATATAATAAAAACTCGTACTATCTAGATAAAGTAACATGAACTAAGAAAATGTAGCAAACTAATTAAATGACTGAAAATAAATCAAACATGCGTAATAAAGTGTTAAATAAACTAGCAGTCGAACTAGCTAGTATATTCAACTTCAAATAAATAGTAATAGTTCAGCATGTTCTTGGGCTCTTCGCTTTCTGTATTCCAAATTTGTGCCACCAAAGCCGACGCGGCATCTTTGAATTGTTTAGCACGGGCACGCGTAATTGGCCCATTAGGTAGCTCGATTGGATCTTGGTTGACATCCATCACAGGCTTCTTAGGTGAGTTCGTATCAGCAGTCTTAATGACTCACCTCTCTTTCCTTACAACTCTACCTGGTGTTCAGTTTTCATTCATTACTTTGTTCTTGCAATGAGGAAATTGCTTCTTTTTAAAGGGGGTAAGGCAAATAAATTGCTCAAACTTTTAAATTTTTTCAAGTATGTTTCAATAATTTCTTTCATAAGTATGTTTTAATAAATGAATGTTTAGAGATATTTTTCAGTTAATGAGATAGTTTGTATGCAAGTATGAATAATGATTTTATTTGAGTGAAAGCATGTTATCATGAAGAATGGAATGCATGTATGATCTTAGCTTTAGTAATGTTTTCCATGAAAACTTAGTTTCTTTTGAGATTAGACATGCATGAAGGTTTATATCTTTAGAATTGACTTAGTAACTTTCTTGAGGCATAATCCTAAGGACATAAAAATCTAAAATGATATAGGCACTATCTCTTTGGACTGTTTGAGCCTTTTCAAGCCAACTCTATGATATTAGACCCTTGAAACTGTAATTTTGAGCTTAAAGGCCCGTTTATTGTAATGAACCCACATTATAAGCCAATTATCATATTTTTAAGTTATCCTAATTTTTTGCATCCATCTTAACTAAAGTTGTCTTAGTAATCAACATTTGAGGAAATTTTCAAAAAGATGTAGCTAAAAAAAAGAGCGAAGAAAAGTTTGCTTAGTCTCAAAAAAGGAAAAAAGTATGAGCTTGAGTTCAAAATAAGTTTGGGGGTGCTCCAAAGGTTCACTTAAAGAAAAAGGTTGTATTACGAGAAAACCAAGACAAAGTTAAAGGTTAAGATTTTTAAAACCGAAATGTCCCATCTCTTAAAATCCCTACCTTTAACCAAGCCCCATTACAACCTTATAAAAGACCTATTGATTTGGTGATTATGTAACCTACATTAGTGGAGAGGAAGTTCTAAGCTCAACATATGAAGATCATAAATAAGCATTGTGATTGTTTGCTTGATTGATAGGAAATTATGTTGAATGAAGAATGTTATCTATGCTGTGACATACGTGCAAACTATGATTCATGTTGCAATATTTTGAAGCTTAGTATAATCTTAAGGAATGTTTGCATATGAATTACTTGTTAATAAAGAAGATCGATGAGCATGACGTTACTAATGCATGATTATGGACAAAGATTGATGCTGCTTACACAAATTAGCAATTTTGCTTTAGCAAGACCTTTTGCTGTGCATAAACATTACTCGGGACGAGCAATGATCTAAGTTTAAGGGTGTGTAAACGAAAAAATATATAGGATTTTTCCTATATAATTTATCACCTTTTTACTTAAATCCATTGTTAAAACTAAGTAATTATTTAATAAATTAATGAAATATGTGAAAATATGAAATTAGGACATAGAAATTATTAAAATATGATTTTATGCTTTATTATATAGTTTTCATGCAATAAATGGCTTATTTTATATTAATGTGAATATATTATTTTTTTAAGACATAAAGTAGGCCATGCATGATTAAATTAAGTAATAAAATATAAAATTATATTTAATAATTCAGTTTAAAATATTTCATTAATAATTTGGGTTTTAATTAATTAATTAAATTGGATAAATTTTATTCCTTGGTCCTCTAACTTGTTGATTTATTCTGGACAGGTCTAAAAATTTTGCTGGATTACAAAATCGTCCAAATTGGAGACCATGTCAACCCAAAATTCGGCTACACATGGCTGTCCATTGAAACCAAATTGGAGCAAAGCAAAAGAACGAAGGAGCCTCGTCAGTCAGAGTCTTGGGTGACAACCACTCTGAATTAGGTTTAATCTTTCTTTACTTTAATTGAATCTAAAGATGTTTGCTATGTGTTCTTTGTTCTTGTTTACAACAATGTTAGCTTAATTTTATTTAAGCTATGATGATTGCTTGATTAAATAATATTTATTTGATTCATGCTTATAATGTTTGTGCTTCAATCAATCATGTTTTCAATTAAAATAAGGTCTGTATTTCGTTCATACGTGATTGAAATGCACTTGAATTAGTTGAGCGATCCTAACTAGACGATGGCTAATGGACACATAATTGAAATGTGCATGCTCAATTTAGATCCTGACCCGATTAAATTGTAGGTTGCATATAACAACTCGACCAAGCTACATTATCGCATAGTTTTACATTTGTGTGATTAAACTGTTTCAAACCTGACACGTCCCTGTTACCTCACACGAATGCTAAGAAACCCTTAGTAAATAAGGATCAGTAAAATGTGTATTTACTAAGTAAAGGATTTCAAAAGAACCTAATGTGGTTTCCAAACTCATGAAAGATCGTGTAACATCCTGAAAAGGGCCTATGCTTTTTCGGTTTAATTGTACGAAATGACATGTCTTACGTGTTATGAATAAATTTTGAACATTTTTGGAAACTTGAAAATGCATGGAAATGATTTAGAAATGAACATTTTTGGAAACCTGGAAATGTCTGGAAATGTTAGGGTTAAAAGAGGAAAGTGAACATTTTTGGAAACTAAGGAAATGTAAGGAAATGATTTAGAAATGATTCAAAAGAGGAAAGTGAACATTTCTGGAAACTTGGAAATGTAAGGAAATGTCAAGTTTAAAGAGCCAAACAAAAAATTTTGGAAACTTAGAAATGACTTAGAAATGTCGAGTTTTAAAGTTTAAAAGAGGAAATTAAGGCAAGGGGACCTTAAGAGAAAAAGGTATGTGAAATTTAACACACAAACAGGCTTGGAAAAGTGGCCTGAAGATGTCACTTAGGGCCTATAGAAATGGCGCCACATGCAAGGTGTTGGGCCTGAGTTCGAGGCACAAGGGAAGCAAGTAAAAGAAGTTTTATTTTTGCTTCCAGAAGCCAGAGGTGGACGGCACAAGCTTTCTAGAAAGGAAGAGTTTTATTCTCTTTAAATTTCGGCTAATAAGAGGATAAATAGTAGATTTATTTTAAATTATTTTCAAGAGATAATTGTGGATTAATTCCTTTTATTTTTAATGGATAAAAGAAGAGATAATAGAAGGATTATTATTATTATTAAGGAGATAAAGTTATCAAATTAATAAGAGTGGTGGCCAAGTAAGGGATTCTGAGTAGTAAATTCGGCTATAAAAGGAAAAAAATAGGGCTACTCATCAATTTTTCTTCCTCCCCTTCTCTCTCTGCCGAATTTCTTAGTGCTCTCCTCTTTTCTCTTCTCTTTTTATTTTGTCAAGCCGAAATCTGCTTCTTCTTTATCCGCCATTGCCGATTCTTTAAGCCTCAAGAATCAAAAGTGTTGATACACCTCTAGGCCATAGTCGTCTAGTCTTCAAGACTTCATAGCCGAATCTTTGAGGAGCTCCAAGCATAGGTGCTGTCAATTTCTCCAAGTAAGGGTAAGATCTAGACTCAGTTTCCATTCTTTTCTTTTTAAGCCTGTCGAAATTTAGGGACTAATCCCTCATATTGTATTTTGGCCGAAACTATGGAAGGGAATTTTGGGATTTAGTGGTGGTCAACTACAAAAGGAGATCAGTCGGGATTTTCAAAGATCTAAGGTGAGGCAATCGATCTAAGGCTATTTCTCATGATTAAATGATTGGAAATTAGATCTAATATATATAAGTCTATAGGTGTAACATCCTAGATTAGGGGTTATGTGTTCGTGCCTAATTCATGAGTTAGTAGGTTTTAGCAGTGTTGGAAGTGTATTAAGGGTTTTTAGAATTCTAGGATGGAAGAAGAAAGCTTTGGAAAATTATTGGTTTTTAAGTAAAAAGGGGAGCTAGGTAAATGAGGCTTTAAAAGAAACTCCGTATGAAGCATGACACAAGGAACCATGTGGTAAAATGGCATGTTTTATGAATTATGAATGTGTTATGTGAATTCTAGAAATAAGGAAATGTATGGAAATGTAAGGAAATGTATGGAAATGTATGGAAATGTAAGGAAATATAAGGAAATGTATGGAAATGTATGGAAATGTATGGAAATGTAAGGAAATGTGAGGAAATGTATGGAAATGTATGGAAATGTAAGGAAATGCAAGGAAATGTAAGGAAATGTCTTGTCTTGGAAATGTAGGAAATGTCTGAAAATGTAAAGGAATAAAGAGGAAAGTCAACATTTATGGAAACTAGGAAAATGATTTAGAAATGATTCAAAAAAGGAAAGTGAACATTTCTAGAAACTTGGAAATGTAAGGAAATGTCAAGTTTAAAGAGCCGAACGAAAATTTTTGGAAACTTGGAAATGAAAAGAAATGTCAAGTTTTAAAGCTTAAAAAGAGGAAACTAAGGCAAGGTGGCCTTAAGAAAATTAATATGAAGAATTTGACACACAAACAGGCTTGGAAAAGTGGCCTGAAGATGCCACTTAGGGCCTCTGGAAATGGCGCCATATGCAAGGTGTTGGGCCTGAGTTCGAGTCACTTGGGAAACAAATAAAGGAGGTTTTATTTTTGCTTCTAGAAGACTGAGATGGACGGCACATGCTTCTAGAAAGGAGGTGTTTTATTTTCATAAATATTCGATTAAAAAGGTGATAAATAAGGGATTTAATTTGGATTATTTTTGAAGAGATAATAAAGGATTATTCTCTAATTATTTTAAATTAAAGGGATAAAGCTATCAAAATAGAAGAGTGGTGGCCAAGTAAGGGACTCTAGCTTAGTAATTTCGGCTATAAAAGGAAAAGAGAGGCCATTCTGCATTATTTTACATTCTTTGAAAGCCTCTGCGCGAATTCTCTTCACCAAATCTTCTTCTTCTTTTATTTTTGCCAAGCCGAAATACCTTGTGTTCTAGCCGAATCCTCCATCTTTATTCTTCCTTTTCTTTTCTTTCTAATCCCTCCAAAAGCCGAAAGTTATGAGAGCATCATTTAGCCATAGCCGAATCTCTGAAAGTTGAAGTGAAGGTGCAATCGATTTCTTCAAATAAGGGTAAGATCCAAGTTTGGTTTCCATTCTTTTATATTTTAGACTTATCAAAATTTAGGAACTAATTCCTATTATTGATCTTGGTCGAATAATGGAAGGAAAGTTTCGGGATTTATTAAGTGTCGACTACAAGGAAGGAGAAGTTCTTTTCCCGAAGGTACACCATAGGCCGCGTGTTCCCTAGTTATTCGGTGAATTTCAGGATTTAAGAATCTAAGGTAAGTCATATTTAACATTCGGCTAAGGGTTATTTGTTGTGAATAAATGTTAGAAATTGATCTAACATGTAGTTATAGGGATTTCGACAGAGGGATACAAAAATTTCAGGATTTGAGAATTTCAAGATAAGTTTAAGAATACTAATCCTACTAGGATTTGGATTTATGGCCGAATGGTTTTTTATTTAAATAGTAAGTGAATAATCAAATGTAGGGATTAAGGATCTAAGTGATAGATCAGATTTCGAGATCTCAAGGAATTTGCTAAGTGAATCAGGTGTGTACCCCACACTATTTCATAATATGTTTTATGGCTATGTTTAATTAATATATGTGATATTAAGAATGTGAATATGGCTAAGGTACCATAATGTGGTACAAAGTACCCAGGTACGTTTCCTACTCCTACTAGGAATATGAAAAATGTTATTAGTAACATGAGAATATGATAAGACTGTGAGCTCTGGCATATTTATGCATATTATTATTATATGGGGCATATGGGTTTGTTTGAAAGGGGAAGTGAATGTGGTGACCTAAGACCACGAACACGGTGACCTAAGACCGTGATATCGAAAAGTGGTGACCTAAGACCACGATAATCTGAGCGTGGTGACTTAAGACCACGAATGCGGTGACTTAAGACCGCGATATGGAGTGTAGCAGAAGGAGGGTCGACTTAGTAGTCCCCATGGTGTGTTGGCGAGTGCGGGGTGTGTAGCGGATGGACAATTAGGTTTGGGTTTGGGAATGCATTATAACTTGTATTTTATGTTTTGAATGTGTAACTATTGTATGCTGATTCTATTATGATTTCTTATCGTGTACACACAGTGAGTCTGTTTGACTCACCCGTTATGGGACCATGTTTGGTGATGAGCAGTGATGGACCGGGACGGCAAGTACTTGTGGTGGCCATGCTCAACATGAAGTTTATATTTTTATGGACTCTTGAATTTATTTTAGTACTTTGAAATATTTTGGAAACTATTTGATGTAATAAGGCCATAAGGCCATGATGAACGATTTTATTTCTACTTGTTGTTTTATTGTGTTACAAATTTTGATTAAGTTAAAGACTAAGTATTTTATTTTAAAATATACTTTATATGTTTTATCACTTTATATTAAAAAGGGGTTTTCTAATATAAAAATCCAGTTTGTTTTCAACACAAGCCCAACCCAAACAATATTTTTTTTGAAATCACACTAGTTTTTCTCTAAGTAACAAAAGAATTTGAAACCGGTTTACTTGAGGAACATACCAAATCTGGTCAAAGCTCGTGGGCCGAGTTTGGGGTGTTTCAGTTTGATATCGAGCCCAGTTTCAAACCCTCGGCCTAAGGGTTTAAGCCCCAAAACATTTTCAAATCGAGCCCAAATAAGTTTGTGAAAATTTTTATGAAATAAGCAGGTTTTTTCGGGATGGCACCTAAGTCTCTCAGACCATGATCCACCGGTAAGTACCCTATCTATTGTGTGATTTATGCTATGAATTGTAGAAGGGTAGGAATGGAGCGTAGAGTAGAGAACAAGTACTTGAGCCACAGGACTAGTTTACCCCAACTATTACATAAGACTTAAGGGCCTAGTTAAACAAACCTATAGCTAAGTCGAGAGTTGGGGGGTGTGGCAACCCCACATGCGCATGTCTAGGATTGGATCAGGAAGAGCACAGTACTTAGCGATCCTAGTGACTCACCTCCTCTTCGAGAATCCTACTTGGTGCGTAGCTACGGTTCACCACAACCAAGAGGACTCGATCCACAAAGCTAAAGCATAATAACTAAAACCCGAAAGGAACTAGCCGTATTTTTATAAAAACCCTAGTTTTAAAACTCTTAAAATTTCCTTTTTAATTTGTGAGAACTATTTTTACAAAATTTTTCAAAAAAAAATTTTCAATTTATGAAATTACAAAAATACCCCTAGTGGTAAATTACAAAAAAAATACCCTTTTTTTATGAAATTCCCAAAATACCCACAGTTCTTATCAAGATTTCATTACTTTATAAATGTTCAAAAACCCTAATTTACAAATTATCAAAATATCTTGATTTTGAAAAATTACGAAATCGCCCCTGACGTACAAAATTACCAAAAATAACCCTGATTTCCAAAATTTTTGCAACATCACTGTTTTGGAAAGTACAATTCTCAAAAAGAACCCTCAAAGTTTTGTAACTTTTGAAATATCCTTGATTTACTAGATTTTACAAATTTACCCCGATTTGTGAAAAATTACCAAAATACCCCTGAGTTTCAAAATTATCGAAATACCCTCGGATTTCAAAATCTTCCAAAATACCCCGGGAATTTAGAAATTTCAAAATACTTTTTGACAAAATCACCAAGGAACTTTTTCTTTTGAAAAATTTCGAAAATACCCCTGTAGGACAAAATTACGAAAATACCCCTAGGTAGTGGAAAAACAACAACAATGAAAACTACAAACATTCTCTCGAATGAGCGAAAGTTCATAATTGGTTGATGAATGTGAGCGTGACTTTACGAATAGTGAACTTGAGTGAGAACTTTGTTTGATCGAAAGAACCACTTTTAAACATCTCTTTTCGAAAAACTGCATTGCATGTTAATCGATGAAACAAAAGTACTAATGTATAAAACTCTTAAATTAGATTAAATCGCGACGTTAGAAATAAGTTCTAGGGGACGTGAACTTAGAGATTGTGCCTAGAAGGTATGATGGCTCTATTAAGATCAGAGTGCGCAGCGTAAGCATAGTGCGGTGAGAAGGATTGTACGACAGTTAGTAAGTAATTTCGAGGACAAAATTATTTTAAGGAGGGTAGAACTGTAACATCCTAGATTAGGGGTTATGTGTTCGTGCCTAATTCATGAGTTAGTAGGTTTTGGCAGTGTTGGAAGTGTATTAAGGGTTTTTATAATTCTAGGATGGAAGAAGAAAGCTTTGGAAAATTATTGGTTTTTAAGTAAAAAGGGGAGCTAGGTAAATGAGGCTTTAAACGAAACTCCGTATGAAGCATGACACAAGTAACCATGTGGTAAAATGGCATGTTTTATGAATTATGAATGTGTTATGTGAATTCTAGAAATAAGGAAATGTATGGAAATGTAAGGAAATGTATGGAAATGTATGGAAATGTAAGGAAATGTAAGGAAATGTATGGAAATGTATGGAAATGTAAGGAAATGTGAGGAAATGTATGGAAATGTATGGAAATTAAGGAAATGTAAGGAAATGTAAGGAAATGTATTGTCTTGGAAATGTAGGGAAATGTTCTGAAAATGTAAAGGAATAAAGAGGAAAGTCAACATTTATGGAAACTAGGAAAATGATTTAGAAATGATTCAAAAAAGGAAAGTGAACATTTCTGGAAACTTGGAAATGTAAGGAAATGTAAAGTTTAAAGAGCCGAACGAAAATTTTTGGAAACTTGGAAATGAAAAGAAATGTCAAGTTTTAAAGCTTAAAAAGAGGAAACTAAGGCAAGGTGGCCTTAAGAAAATTAATATGAAGAATTTGACACACAAACAGGCTTGGAAAAGTGGCCTGGAGATGCCACTTAGGGCCTCTGGAAATGGCACCATATGCAAGGTGTTGAGCCTGAGTTCGAGTCACTTGGGAAGCAAATAAAGGAGGTTTTATTTTTGCTTCCAGAAGACTGAGGTGGACGGCACATGCTTCTAGAAAGGAGGTGTTTTATTTTCATAAATATTCGATTAAAAAGGTGATAAATAAGGGATTTAATTTGGATTATTTTTGAAGAGAAAATAAAGGATTATTCTCTAATTATTTTAAATTAAAGGGATAAAGCTATCAAAATAGAAGAGTGGTGGCCAAGTAAGGGACTCTAGCTTAGTAATTTCGGCTATAAAAGGAAAAGAGAGGCCATTCTGCATTATTTTACATTTCTTTGAAAGCCTCTGCGAATTCTCTTCACCAAATCTTCTTCTTCTTTTATTTTTGCCAAGCCGAAATACCTTGTGTTCTAGCCGAATCCTCAATCCCTCCAAAATCCGAAAGTTGTGAGAGCATCATTTAGCCATAGCCGAATCTCTGAAAGTTGAAGTGAAGGTGCAATCGATTTCTTCAAATAAGGGTAAGATCCAAGTTTGGTTTCCATTCTTTTATATTTTAGACTTATCGAAATTTAGGAACTAATTCCTATTATTGATCTTGGCCGAATCATGGAAGGAAAGTTTGGGATTTATTAAGTGTCGACTACAAGGAAGGAGAAGTTCTTTTCAGAGAAGGTACACCATAGGCGCGTGTTCCCTAGTTATTCGGTGAATTTGGGATTTAAGAATCTAAGGTAAGTCATATTTAAAATTCGGCTAAGGGTTATTTGTTGTGAATAAATATTAGAAATTGATCTAACATGTAGTTATAGGGATTTCGTGAGAGGATACAAAGATTTTGGGATTTGAGAATTTCAAGATAAGTTTAAGAATACTAATCCTACTAGGATTTGGATTTATGGCGAATGGTTTTTATTAAAATAGTAAGTGAATAATCAAATGTAGGGATTAAGGATCTAAGCGGTAGATCGATTTGAGATCTCAAGGAATTTGCTAAGTGAATCGTGTGTGTACCCCACACTATTTCATAATATGTTTTATGGCTATGTTTAATTAATATATGTGATATTAAGAATGTGAATATGGCTAAGGTACCATAATGTGGTACAAAGTACTGTGCAATGCGTTTCCTACTCCTACTAGGAATATGAAAAATGTTATTAGTAACATGAGAATATGGTAAGAATGTGAACTCGGCATATTTATGCATATTATTATTATATGGGGCATATGGGTTTGTTTGAAAGGGAAGTGAATGTGGTGACCTAAGACCACGAACACGGTGACCTAAGACCGTGATATCTCGAAAAGTGGTGACCTAAGACCCACGAATCTGAGCGTGGTGACTTAAGACCACGAATCTTTGTGACTTAAGACCACGATATGGAGTGTAGCGAGAAGGAGGGTCGACTTAGTAGTCCCAGTGTGTGATTGGCGAGTGCGGGGTGTGTAGCGGATGGACAATTAGGTTTGGGTTTGGGAATGCATCATAACTTGTATTTTATGTTTTGAATGTGTAATTATTGTATGCCTGATTCTATTATGATTTACTGTCGTGTACACATTGAGTCTGTTTGACTCACCCCGTTGTGGGTCCATGTTTTGGTGATGAGCAGTGATGGACCAGGGACTAAAGTACTTGTGGTGGCCATGCTCAACATGAAGTTTATATTTTTATGGACTATTGAATTTATTTTAGTTCTTTGAAATATTTTGGAAACTATTTGATGTAATAAGGCCATAAGGCCATGATGAACGATTTTATTTCTACTTGTTGTTTTATTGTGTTACAAATTTTGATTAAGTTAAAGACTAAGTATTTTAGTTTAAAATATACTCTATATGTTTTATCACTTAATATTAAAAAAGGGTTTTCTAATATAAAAATCCAGTTTGTTTTCAACACAAGCCCAACCCAAACAATATTTTTTTTGAAATCACACTAGTTTTTCTCTAAGTAACAAAAGAATTTGAAACCGGTTTACTTGAGGAACATACCAAATCTGGTCAAAGCTCGTGGGCCGGGTTTGGGGTGTTTCAATAGGGATTTCGACAGAGGTACAAAAGGATTCCGGGATTTGAGAATTTCAAGGTAAGTCCCTATATACATTCGGCCAAAGGCCATGTTTTATGTTTTAATGTTAGATTAAATCTAACATATGGTTAAAGGAATTTCGACAATTCCTAGGGAAACAAGGATCAATTTGGGAATTGTTTGTGGTCCAAATCGGCAGCAAGGTAAGTTTTAAGAATACTAATCCTACTAGGATTTGGATTTGTGGCCGAATGGCTTTTTATTAAAGTAGTAAGTGATTAATCAAATGTAGGGATTAAGGATCTAAGCATTAGATCAAGATTTTCGGGATCTCGAGGAATTTGCTAAGCGAATCAGGTGTGTACCCCACACTAATTTTTAATACGATCTATGGCACATTTAGTGTACCACAATAAGTATGAATAAGAATGTGAATATGGCTAAGGTACCTTATTGTGGTACAAAGTACTCAGGTACGTTTCCTACTTCTACTAGGATTACGAAATATGTTATATTTAACATGTGAAAAGTGACATGAATGTGAATTTAAGTATGATATGCATGATATGAATAATATGGGGCATCCGGGTTATATGAAAAAGGGGAAGTGAATGTGATGACTTCGGTCACACTATTTGAATGTGGTGACTTCGGTCACATTATCTGAATGTGGTAACTTCGGTTACATTATCTGAACGTGGTGTCTCTTGACACAATTTATATCTGGTGGCTATGCCACAAATTTTATATGGCCCGATGAGCACGTCGATCGCAATGATCGCCTTTGATGGTGTGTAGCGGATGGAGGGTTGACTTAGTAGTGCCCACGGTGTGTAGGTTGAGTACGGGGATGTGTAGCGGATGGCACCTAGGTTTGGGTTTGGGTTGCATCATCACTTTTATACATTATATGAATAAATATTTGATATGAAAATGTATGCTCGATCTATTGAATTTTAGTGTTGTGTACACATTGAGTCTGTTGACTCACCCCATTGTGGGACTATTTTTGGTGACAATCAATAATGGATCGGGTTGTGAAGCTTAGGGATGGCCATGCTCAGCTTGAAGTTTTATTCAATATGGATATTTAATTTTATTTAAGTATTTTAGAATTTTATTTTGGGATTTTACTTGATGTAATAAGGCCATAAGTTACATTTCTTTACTTTTATTTTTAATTACTATGTGACGAATTATTTTCAATCAAAGTTGGGTAAATTTATTTTTAAAATAAACTCTAATTTTTTTGTTCACTAATTGGATTTTCAATATAAGATAACTTGGTTTTCAACACAAGCCCAACCCAAAACGATATTTTTCTTGAAATCGCCCAAGTTTTTCCCCCGAAACAAACGAACTTTGAATCGGTTTACTTGAGGAACATACCAGATTCGGTCCAGGCTCGTGGGCCGGGTTTGGGGTGTTTCAGATCGAGTTGCCATGGAATGCTTTTTCGAATATTATTGAGCATGTTGATAATAAATTGAGTTTAATTAAAGTAATTGTCCTAGTTTATTTATGTTATCATTGTTGCAAATTGTGTTTAATTTTGCTAAAATCTATTTCATTCATATAGTTTACATACTTTGGATAATTTGCATTATGGATCATTGCATTTAATATAATATATTTTAATCATCACTTCTCAACTATATTGTGTTTTTATTTACCAAATTGTTAATATTGTTTTACAAATTAAGTGACTTAGCACAAATACAATCCCTGTGGAGACGATAACTCGATACTTACTTATTACTGGATAACGACTGTGTACACTTGCACAAACCTACGCATTACAAGGACCTAACAAGCTTCACAATACCTTGCTCAATTTGCAACCAATATGTTGGGAAGGCCTTGTGCGATATAGGAGCGAGCATAAACCTTATGCTTATGTAAGTATTCAAAAAGTTGGGAATTGTTGAATTAGGACCTACCACTGTGACCTTGCAATTGTCAGATCGATCATATACACACCTAGAAGGTAAAATCAAATATGTCCAGGTAAGGATAGACAATTTCATTTTCCCTATTGATTTCATTGTATTAGACTATGAAGTTGACAAAGGTGTGCCTATTATTCTGGGTAGACCTCTTCGTGCAATAGGTATGACTGTAATTGATGTTCAAAAGGGTTAATTAACTATGAGGGTGAACGATCAACAAATCAATTTTAATGTTTTCCAGGCTCTAAAATGTGCTAATGATGTAGAAGAGTGTCATCTTTTCAATTTGTTGAACTCTGTTGTGAAAGAGGAACTTTAAAAAAAATACCATGGCAAAGAGTATAGTGAATTGGATTCAGTTGATATTGATGATGAAGGGTCATTAGGACACCACAAGCAGTTGATGACATCCAAACTAATTGTCAATAGACTTAGAAATTGGTTTGACATATTAGATTTATCTATTCAAACCTTCAGCCTTGCTAACCTATCCATTGAAGAACCACCCACATTAGAGTTGAAGCCTCTACCTACAAAGTTAAAGTACGCTTACTTTGGGAAGGATAACACACTACTTGTGGTTGTATCTGCTGAGCTGACTTATGAGTAAGAGGCTTAATTGTTAGCTATACTTAGGAAATTGAAAAAAACATTAGGATGGACAATCACAGATATTAAAGGAATCAACCTCACAATCTGCATGTACAAAATTTTGCTGGAAAATTACCATGGCAGTTCTATTGAGCAGCAAAGAAGATTTAACCCCATTGTGAAAGAGGCGATGAAAAAGTAGATAATCAAATGGTTTGATGTTGGCATTATCTACCCAATCTCAGATAGCTCTTTGGTGAGTCCAGTCTAATGTGTGCCAAAGAAGGGTGATGTCATTGTGGTCAGTAATGATAATAATGAGCTTATACATACACAAACTGTCATAGGATGGCGAGTCTGTATGGACTATCGCAAGCTCAACAAATCCACAAGGAAAAAGCATTTTCCACTGCCCTTCATTGATAAAATGTTAGACCGATTACCTAGTAAGAATTTCTACTACTTATTAGACGGATATTCTGGGCACAATAAAATTGCAATCGCCCTAGAGGATTAAGAAAAAACAACAATCATTAGTCCATATGGTACATTTGCCTTCAAAAGAATGTCATTTGGTGTGTGTAATGCACCGGCAAAATTCCAACTGTACATGATGTCAATATTCCTAGATATGGTTGAGAAGTTCCTTAAAGTGTTTTGGATGAGTTCTTTGTATTTAAGAATGGATTCGAAGGTTATTTTTACAACTTAGAGCTGGTACTTCAACACCGTGAGGAGACTAACCTTGTTTTAAATTGGGAGAAGTGTCATTTCATGGTATGAGAAGGCATTGTCCTAGGGCATAAGGTCTCTTATAAAGGAATTGCAGTTGACAAGGAAAAAATCGAAGTGATTGAGAAGTTGCCACCCCCAACGAGTGTTAAAGGAATTAGGAGCTTCTTTAGGGCATGTTGGATTCTATAGGAGATTTATCAAAGACTTCTCTAATATCTCTAAGCTCTCGTGTACCTTGTTGGAACAAAATAAACCTTTCCTTTTCTATGATGCTTCCTTGTCTACTTTCAAGGAGCTGAAGAAGCGACTAGTGGTTGCTCCAATAGCAGTAGCCCCAGATTGGTCATTGTCATTTGAGCTCATGTGCGACGCGAGTGATTTTTCTGTTGGACAAGTGCTTGGGAAACGTACAGGTGTTGTGTTTGCATTTGATAAGTTTAGATCATATCTAGTAGGCACTAGGGTCATAGTGTATACTGATCACTCTGCAACTAAATACTTAGTATCCAAAAAAGAAACAAAGTCGAGACTAATCAGGTGGATTCTTTTACTACAAGAATTCTATCTAGAAATTCGAGATAGAAAAGGAACAGAGGATCAAGTAGCAGACCATCTATCCAGGTTAGAAGTTGGAAATGAGGATGGCAATGTTAAGCTTATTAATGAAGACTTCCTAGACGAGCAACTGTTGGCTTCCATGACATTACCTTGGTATGTCGATATAGTGAACTTCTTAGTAATTGGTCTGCTACCACTTGATCTTAACAACCAAACAAAAAGGAAATTCCTTCATGATGCAAGGTGTCATTATTGGGATGAACCTTTCCTATTCAAGCAGTATGCTGATAAGATAATTAGGAAGTGTGTCCCTGATGATGAAATATACAACATTTTGCAACATTTCCGTTCAGCCCCTTATGGAGGACACTTTGGAGGAATGACAACTGCTGCCAAAGTACTTCAATCAAGATTTTATTGGCCAAGTCTATTCAAGGATGCCTATAGCTTTTATAAAGCATGTGATCAATGTAAAAAAAACTGGTAATGTTTCAAGAAGACATGAAATGTCATTGCAAAACATTCTAGAGGTTTAGTTGTTTGATGTATGGGGAATAAAATTTATGGGTCCATTTCCACCCTCATTTGACAATACTATTGGAAGTAGACTATGTCTCCAAGTGGGTAGAATCCCTTCCTACCAATGATGCCAAGTCAATGATGAAATTCTTGCACAAGTACATCCTCATGAGATTTGGTACGCCTCAAGCCATCATCAATGATGAGGGGTCTCATTTTTATTGCAAACTTGTCACTGATTCTTTGCATAGGTATGGGGTGAAGCACAAATTTGCCACAGCATATCACCCACAAACAAATAGACAAGTTGATATTTCTAACAGGGAGATTAAGCAGATTCTGGAAAATATGGTGAAACCAACTCAGAAGGATTGGTCCTTGAGATTGGATGAAGCCTTGTGGGCTTATCGTACTGCCTTCAAAACACTGTTAGGAATGTAGCCTTTTAAGCTTGTTTATGGTAAGCCTTGTCACTTGCCTGTTGAGTTAGAGCAGAATACATTTTGGGCCATTAAAAATCTGAATATGGATTGGATAGCCGCCGGACATAAAAGATTATTTGAGTTGAATGAAATGGAAGAATTTAGAGCCAAAGCTTATGAGAACGCTAAGCTATATAAGGAAAAGACCAAGTGATGGCACAATAAGGGGATCATGCAAAGGCAATTTGAATAGGGGCAACAATTGTTGTTATTTAACTCAAGATTGAAATTGTTCCCTGGTAAGTTAAAATGATGATGGTAAGGGCCTTTTGATGTGATTAAGGCCTATCCTTATGGTGTAGTGGGTGTCAAAGATACCAAGACTAGGGTAATTTATATAGTTAATGGTCAACATTTAAAGCACTACTAGAGTGCTCATGTGGATCGAGATAAACAGTCCATTGAACTTCGAGATGTTTGAGCTCAAAATTTTTTCTATCTTTATAGTTTTTCTCTTTAATTAATTAACGTTATTTTCATTTTTGGTTATATATTTTTATTAACGTACAACTTTAGCAAGAATTGCAGGGAAAGAATGAATATGCAAGCTTGTTAGATGTAGTACCGAGGGGTGTTTGCCCCAACCTTTCGAAAAAGACTGATGCCGCAACAAACTGGGTTATTGGATATTAAAGCAAGAGAAAATAAGGGTTGACAAGAAAGAACGATTCAAGGAAGAGGTTTTGGACAACTGGACCCATTCTGCTAATTACGTAGCCCATGAAGAAAATTCCAAATGTATTGTTTTAGGGCTAGGTCATTATAGTTTCCTCCAAAATATTTTTATTTTTCCTCTTTTATTGCACAAAACTTACTATGCATGCTTTTCTGAACCGTCAACACCATTACCCCCATTTACTTCTATTCAACTGCCCACCCCTATTTCATTTTCCATAATTCCTTCGCATTTACCATTTCTTTTTCCTAAACCTCCCTGGCCTCTCCTTTTTCACTTTCAACTTCCTTAACTTCTCTTGAGTATTGTTACTTTCCCGTCTAACCTAAACCACATTCTCAATGATTTGTCAACATTTTTCAATGACAAGAGTAAAAACCACTTCCAAAGGTGGTGAATCTTCACAAACAGGTGCTACCCAACCTAAAACCTTCTTCAACAGTGCTGTTATGAAGTACAACAACAACATCTCCAAGTGACCATTTTGCTTGAAACAAGGTTTTCTGTTTACAGATGCGCGTTAGATGGGATATGATGAGTTAGTTTCCTCCATTGTTGATAAGCATGGATGGCAAATTTTCTACTTACATTCGGATGATGTTTTACGGTAATTCGTTCACGAGTTCTATGTGCATATCACTTCCCCTAACAATACTTTTATTATGTTCGTGGAGCCTCATCCCTATTTGATGAAAACCACATTAATGCCCAATTTGGGCTAACTGATGTTCAAGACAAACATACTCCATTCACCATCACTACTAATAGTTTAAATATGGTATTAAATGATTTGTGTATTGTAGGCACTCGATGGACCTTCTCTAGCCAATAAAGCCATAGAATTGAGAGGGCTTCCCTAAGTCCCATAGGAAAAGTTTGGTACCGCTTCCACAAAAGTCGACTAATGCCATCCATCCACAACACCACAATATTAAAGGGACGAATAGTATTGTTGCATCCAATCATTGTGGGTCAAAAAATAAACATTGGTTCCATGAAGTGCATCGATGTGCAGAGAAAATGTCGGCAACCTCAATTTCCCTTCACTTATCACTGTTTTTCGCAAAACAACTTAAGTACCTTTAAATGCAAATGAGAACGTCACACAAAACAAGGGAGGAATGTCTGGGGCTATAATTTCCAAAATCCAAGAAGTGTACACATGAAAACAACCTCAGCACAGTAATGCACCCACCTCCTCTGCCAAGCACTTTCCCATAGTAGAAGCCTCACCATCTCAGAGCTCCTTTGAAAAAAAAAGTGTTGCAATCATTAAAGCAACTGGAGCAGAGAATGTCCCTATTTTAGATTAAGTAATTTCAACTTGTTGAAGAGATGACAATGGCCTAGGAACAGTAGGCATGCTACTAGTCCTATGTGAGGGACAGAGATATGGCTTTAAAATGGTTCTTGCAGAAGAACTTCACCAAGCCTATGCTTAACTTCCCTGATTTCCCCAAAGCTTTGCTACCATTTCCCAAGGTTGAGGAGGAACCAATTGAAATCCCTTCTAACAATGCCGATCCTACGAACATGAGAGCTACTCCTGACACAGTGAAAACAGCTAAGGATGAGCCTAAGAAAAGAAAATCTCTGAATATTGAGAGTGAAAAAGATGAGTAAAATGAACTCATACCTACCGCTAAAGCCACCGAGAAGGGCAAAGAAACTGTTCCACCCACACCACCTGAAGCCATGACTACCCAAGACCGTGAAATTGATCGCATTATTAATGAGATCACTGAATGTCATAAAGAAGGGGAGGATGTGCCACTCCATTCAATGAAAAGGAAGTTATGTTATAAGCACAGTGCACGCAAATACACCAGTAGACAATGAAGAAAAAATCACCAACATCTAAGTTAGAGGAGTTCTATTCGCCTTATATATTCATGCGTTCATAATGACATTTTTTGTGTATATATATTCCTACATTCATGTTACATAAATGTTCATGCTTTGAGGCCAATGCATCCCTTAGGTTTTGGGTGTATCAAGCATTTAGCACGCATCATGTATTTAGTAAGCATGCTCATTTTAGTATAGGCATTCTAGTATATCCAAATTTGTTTTGCCACGTAGCCATGAATTGGTTTGACTATGATGAGTACAATTTTTACTTGTGATGTTCGATGATGAGCTTAATTCTTCAATAAACCTAGAACATGTGACAGTGGATTAGGTGAATTTAGATTAGGTTAGGTTGCTTGATAATGAAATCCTAACCTCAATTACAATTGGACTATAACAAGTTTCTTTTAATGAATTTAGAGATTCTTAAAGCTGAACTTAATAAAATTGCCAAAGTATTACATAAAGAATTACCAGTAGACACTTCACTGCTTAGAATTGCCAAATAGGTTAGCAACACTTTGTTTGCCCTATTGTGATATTGGCTAGAAAAGCAACTTAAGCAAGGGTGTGTAGTAAAGAGAAAGGACAATTAGGGGCACTCCATTGTATTAATAGGCTGAGTAGCTAAGGGGGTAGTTGTTTGCCCATCCATCTTTTAAGTTAAAAGCCTTAGTTTCATGAGTGAATCCCATTCAAATCATGACATGATTCAGTACCCAGTAATTTAGTATATGCTCCATTGTGATTATTGATTGAAAGAATTGTGTGATGAGCTGAGCTCCTATTACTACTTAAATAAAACAAAGTTTAGATAAAAGACGACCTAAGCATATTATGAGATACTAGCTATAGCCAAAATGTATACAGGAGCACTTAGGAATTTTGTTTTTAGGGTGAGATTCTCTGCACTACCTTTGCTAAGCAAACCTTTGAAACTTGAACAAGTTTATAGACATAAAATAATGCTAATAACTAATGTATAAATTGTTCTTTGAATGGACTAGCAGCACAAGATAGTTATGTGCAATGGCGTTTTTTGCATTCATGCATTTATGCATATTTGCTTGAGGGCAAGCAATTGTTTAGGTTTAGGGGGTGTTATAACTCTTGAAAAGAGTTACAATTCATACTTTTAGACTTAGTTAACTACTTGTACTTAATTGTATGGTTATTTTTAGTTAATCGAGTATTGCATGTAAAGAATTGGGATGGTGATTACTTTAGTGCAACTGTACTTTTAATTTTTGGTGGAAAGGCTTTGTGGTGGTTGAATGATAGGTTTGAGGAAGAATGATAGCAAAGGATGGAGATTTGCTGAGGCATTATGAGAGATTGCCATGGCAATGCTGAGGAAGAAAACAAAAAAAAAACCAGTCATCAATTAAAGCATTCAACAATTGCCCCCCCACATGCACGTATAATGGAAAATATCCACCTCAAAATTAGGGGAAAAGTAATCATTGGCTGACAACTTTTACCCTAAAGGAGAACCCAAGTATAAAAGAAAAAGGGGGAATTGACGTCCAGAAGAGAGGTCTACCATTAATGAGAGCTAAAGGGTACGACTGATTGTAAATACGGAGCTTCGATAGAGGTCTTCTTGTAACAAGGAGGTTAATTTGAGCTACTAGAAGCTTGGCTGTAGACGCGCACCAGATGCCAAGTTGGGGGAATCCGTGTTCCGAACCCAGATTTCTTCCTCTACAATTTATTCTAATCTACTGATTTAAACTATTATTTTGGGATGCTGATGATATTAAAATACTTGATTTTATGTAGTCTAGTCATGAACTAACTTAGCACAGTTGTGGATTACTTTGGATAATATTTTAACTCTGATGAATGTTTATAGCTGAATATGATTTAGTTTATGCTTTACCGAATGTTATTTATGTTTATATGCTTATCAAGGTATTGGTAAATGCTTGTTAAGTCTGAACGCAGCTTAATATTGACAGAATTAGGTTACTTGGACCAAAATTGGGTAATATAAGAGAACATTTGTAACACCCCTTACCCGAGTCCGACGCCGGGACCGGATACGAGGCATTACTATCCTTGACTTTACTTAAACATGTGTTAACAGCCATAAAATTTCATTTCAATTTAAAAACTTTCCTTTCTTAGTCATAACATTCATCTCATGGGCCTACGAGGCCATAAACATACATCTAGAAGGTTTCAGAGTTCAACCGGAAACTTTTACCCTTTTTGAAATTTTTGTCTAAACAGTGGTCACGCGCCCGTGTGCTTTGGGACACGCTTGTGTGGGTAGGTCGTGTGGTCTCACACGCCCATAACCCTAGCCCGTGTACAATTTATTTTATTTTTGAACCTACAGGGGTTTTCACACGGCCAGACACATGCCCTAGACACGCCCGTGTCCTCCCCACGTGAAATATTAGGGGTATTCTATTTATGACATCGACAATACCTTAAGGAGCACACGGCCTAGGCACACACCCATGTGGCTAGCCCGTGGTCGAAACTGACTTAAAACACTAACTTGTGGAGGACACACGACCTATTAGCACACCTATGTTGGTTGACCTTGTGTCACACACGGCTTAGACACATGCCCGTGTGTTTATCTGTGTGGACACTTAAAGGCTATATTCTAAGCCAATTGCGACCTTGAATTCAAGATCATTCAAATACTTCATCAAAACATGAATAACAATGCATAACTCGTCAACATTGATGTATAAACTTAGTAAATATTGGTTAATCTCTTTAACCATATACAAAAAAGAATAATAACTTTAATAGCCAACACTTTGTCTCCTCTTAAGACATAACTCAAAATGAAATGATCCCTATACATGCCATACTTAATATAAACAACTTGGCTATACCAAAATAATGATTGATAGTGTAATCCGGACGTCTATGATCCCCGAACTAGTTTGGCAAAACTACAAGGAAGAAAGAAATAAAAGAAGTAAGCATATAGCTTAGTAAGTTTGTATGAAACTCATATAGCAATATATTTGCTAAATATAATTCAACTATCATGAAATAATGACAACATAAATCTCAAGTGCTTTGTAACAGTCCGGTTTATACGCTAATCGGAACAGTGGTTTCGAAACCATGAATCTGAGTCGGAATAATATTTTAATATTATATTTTGTGTTAATTATATTTGATTTATGATGTGTGAAAGTTTCGTATGAAAATTTGATCGTTTGTGTGTTTATTTAGACAAAAGGAGTTAATCACGTAAATTGTAGAAATTGCAAACTATAGTGAAATGTGCTAAATTGATAATGGCGGTATTAAAAGGGTAATTAGCCCCTTTTTAAGAGTAGTGGGCGGCATAGGTCAATATTAACCTTATTATTATTGTTTATATATTAAAGTATAAAGGTTAATTTAGTAATCAAACAATTACATGATATATATGTTAATTAAAACATAAAAATAGGCATGTTTGTTTCATCTTTCTCTTGGCCAAATCATGCAATTGTAGAAAAAAGAAAAGCCAAGCTAAGTTTGGCATATATCAAGCTTAATTAGGTATGAATTTTAGCTCAGTTTTTGTTGATTTTTACGTTTTAGAGATCGTTGCTTAGAGTATTAGCTGACCCATGCTGAAATTTTGATATTAACACATGAATGATGTTCAACCATTGACATGTTCTTATGATTTCTCATGTTTGATGATTTTATTTTAAAGTTATGACATAGATTAACAAGTTTTGAATTGGAAATTTTGGTAAATTTGAGCATCTAGGGCTAAATTGAAAAGAATAAATTTTTGGAAGGGTTCAATTGCAAGATAAATGAAATGCATGCATTTGTATAGGTATATGGAGCATTCGGCCCTTGATATGTATAACCAAATTTGGTGTATTTCGTGTTTTATACAAATTGGACTAATTTGTTAAAGTGTGAAACATTAGGGGTAAAATGGTAAATTGTACATCTATGTGTTTTGGGACAAAATTGAGATGAAATGTGCTTGAATGAGCTAAATTTTAATGTGTTTAGATCAAGAACAAAGAAAAACAGATTTGGATCGGGGAAAGATGAAGGTTATCGAATAGCTGGTCTACGTCGTCCGTCGATAGTCGAGGTAAGTCTTTAAGCAAGTTAATATCGTAAGTATTGATTATAATCTAGTATACATACTGAATTATGAATTTGCGGATTGAAATATGTCAAAGCCGAATGTGTGAAAGTAATTTAGCAATGATAGGCAATTGAATTAAATTGAGTTCACAATGTGTAAGGATGTGAATTATATGTGATATTTGTGATATTGTTAATGTGTAATGTGAATGAGTTAGTTCGGTAATATGAATTATTTCGGGCTTATTACCTAGCAGCCCTTGTGCCGGTGAATTATATCGGGCTTATTGCCTAGCAGGTCTTGTGCCAGTGAATTATATCGGGCTTATTTCCTAGCAGGCTAAATGTCGGTGTTTAAATTTCAGACTTCGGGTCTAGCAGGCTTAGTGCCGGTGTGTGATTCAGGCTAACGCCTAGCAGGTTTTATACCGGTGATTTACAATTCCGAGTTTAGACTACGAAATGATTAAGTCATGGAACAAATCGAGTAAGCCTAAACTTATGCAAATGAATTTTGTTAATTCGATCGCAAGGTATGTATTTTCATACTTATATGTTATATGTGCAGCCATTGAGCAAATAAAACATTGAAAAAAATGTGTTGTACATTATATTGATGGAATATGTGGATAAATTATGTTATGTGGATGTTCTTTACTTGATAGCATGAGAGTTGTTGTTCATGTATGTATATCTATATGTATATTCGGTTATTTGGGATAATTTGTATTTTCATAGAGTCATGTGGAATATATGTATATGTGTGTTACCGAACATGTGGAATTGAATTTAGATACTTCGGTTATAGTGGCATCAATATCCGATTACGTGTAAGACCCTGTCTAGGACAGTGGCATCGACATCTGACTACATGTAAGGCCACGTCTAGGACGTTGGCATTGTACGAATTTTCTAAGCTTTCTGAGTATTCTATTAGATTTCAAATAGTTCAACAGATAAATCTGAGAAAAAACAATTATGTGAATTGTATTTGTTTCAGGTGCATTTAAAAGATACACTATGTGTGAATGAAAGGTAAGTGTCTATATGGTCTTACAACGATAAATATGTGCATTGAAATGATGTGATAATATGTGAAAATATGTATGAATGAGCCATATGTAAATGTGATACAAGAATGGATAAGCTATGATCTAACAAGTATATAATGATAGGCAAGTTTGTATGATGAATGGTTAAATAAAAGTGCCAAGAAAAATTATGGCTATGCAATTGAGCTATTAGTGATTTCATATTGATTATATGTCTTGAATGCTTAATTATTAAGTTTGTTTGTATATTGACTTACTAAGCTTTTGGAAAGCTTACTCTGTGTATGTGTTTAATCTGTTTTATAGGTCGTCAAAGCTACTGAAGGCTCGGGACCGTCAAGGATCGTCATCACACTACTAATATCATTTTGGTACCTTTTTGAAAATGTATAAAGCTAGATATGGCATGTATAGGCTAGTATTTTGGTATAAATAGTCATGTGATCTTAGCCATGTGATTTGGCTATTTAAGAATTGAAACTTTGCTTAAATGAATGTGATATAGGATGCATCTTTTGGTATGGTGAAAGAATGTGGAATGGCCAAGTTTTGAATGAGCAAATGCATGAATTGTAACTCTTGAGATTGTCATAGTTGGGATTGGTTTTGAATGCAAGCTTTGAATGGTTATTTTGGTATGCTTTTGATGGTTTTATGTGCATGAAATATCTTGTTGGACATGGCTTGTAGGTTTGACCCTTGTGGGTGGCATATTGGCCTTGTAGATGGCCTATAATGTCACACGGTTGGGGCACACGGGCGTGCCTATAAATCGTGGGTGAATTGTAAGATGGAGTTTAGGATCACTCGGCCTTGACACGGGCGTGTCAGTTGGCCGTGGTGTACAAGTTAATAGCTAACATAAAAGTACACGGCCAAAATACACGGGCGTGCTTAGTGGCCGTGGTGGGGAAGTCAGTATATGATCTTGTAGTACACGGCCATGGCACACGGACATGCCTAATGATCGTGTTGGTATAGTAAGTATAAACACGGATGGATGTACGGGGGTGTCTAAAAGCCGTGGAGGGCACACGGTCCCCTCCCACGGGCGTATCTCCCCTGTATTTTAGAAAAGTCTCAAATTTTCATGGAATTTCATATGTGTTTCAATTTAGTCCCGACTCGACTTATAAGTATGATTAAGGTCTCGAGGACCCGTTTAAGGGACATTATGTCTGAAAATGATGATTGAATGTATGATTTTGTCTGTGAATGTTTACGATCTATCCGTTAATGCTCCTAACCTTAATTCGGCAACAGACTCGGGATAGGGGTGTTACATGCTTGGCTTACTTACTCATACTTATCCTTACTCATCACATGTAATATAACAATTTCATACTTGTAATGTACTCATGATACCTGTACCACTTAATCACATAAATTAGTATATTTAGCTAATGCAAACATAAACTCAGTCTTCATCTTCCTTACTTGAATAATACTATTTATCAACTTTGAATAACTTAGCTTATTAATATCTTTACTTGCTTAGCTTTCTTGTTACCTCTTTCATACTTGGCTCTTTTGCCCGATGAATTACTCAAAATAACTGAGGTTACTCAATCTCATCAAACATGTATCTCATGCCAATGCCATGTCCCAAACATGGTCTAACATGGGATTGCCTCATGATGCCCATGCGATATTCCAGATATGGTTTTACATGGGATCTCTTAATTCAGTGTCGATGCCATGTCCCAGACATGGTCTTACACGAGACCTTCCTCATATGTTTCCTTTGGAAACTTACCATTGCCATGTCATGACATGGTCTTATGTGGTATCCTTGCCTTGTGAACCTTATCAATGCCATGTCTTGAAATGGACTTACATGACCTCTTTACCTTATGAATTCACCAATGCCATGCCTTGGCTTGGACTTACATGGGACCTTTGCCTCGTAATAACTTTTTAATGCCATGGCTTGTCATGAACTTACATTATAACCTTGCTTTAATGCCGATGCCATGTCTTGACATGGTCTTATACGGACTTTTCTTGTCTCATGTGGTGATATTAGTATCCTTATTATTCTGAGCCTTCAGCCGGGACTTTCTCTTACATGTTCTTATCGTGATATTATTTAATTATCTTTATGAAAATAGTGTACATAATACAACATCATAAGTAATTTTATGAATATACATGTGAAATCTTAAATTCATACAAACTTACGTCGATTTCAAAATGAGCTAACTCGTCGGTTTAGTCCAAGACTTTGTTTTTCCCCCGATCGAGTCGAATTCTCGATTCTTCTTGCTCTATAATAGCAAATTAGCTCATTTTAATACTCACATTAATTAAAGCATTTTAATAGTCATGCTTTGGTAAAATTTACTATTTTACCCCCTAGACTTTGGCAAAATTACCATTTTTCCCCTAGGCTCAGAAATGAATTCTAATCATATTTCTACCTTCAACAAGCCTAGGTGAACATTTAATACTCTTATAGCTATCATCAAAACTCAATTTCACATTTTTTACTACAATTTTATAACCTTTTCATCAAGGTCCAATTAGGTGTTTTCAAGACAACACCTTTCGTAAAAGTTGTTCATCTAACAACTAAGAATCATTTTCTTCCATTAAAATGAAGCAAATAGCAATGAAAGCTCTTATGGCAACTCTCTAAACTTTTCACTATAATGCAAGATAGTCCCCTCTTTAGAAAGCTTAAGCTTTAGGGGGTCTCAAAAGTACAATCATCTTCAAGAAAGATCATCAAAATCACTTACTAGAATGGATGAGAGCTTGCTAAAAATTTTGAGTTTTCAAACCCCTATTTTGCTTGCTAATTTCGATGGAGAAAGATGGATAGAAAAGATGATATCTTTTCTTTCTTTATTTTAATATTGAACTATCCATTTATTCCACCTACTATCACCAACTTTGACCAACATTATCCATCTTTGTCTCCTATGGCCGACCATGCTAAATTTGGGGGTCTAGTTGCCTTTTAAATACCTCCAATCAACAATCTATGGATATTTGGTACCTTTAGCATATAAAATGGAATTTTTGCACTTAATGCGATTTAGTCCTTTTTCGCGATTAAACATGAAATTGCTAAAATTAAAGTACCAAAATTCTCATGTACTCATAACATCATATAATAACTCATAAAATAACATGCAAATAATTTTCTCTAGCCTCGGATTAGTGACCCTGAGATCACTGTTCCGACCAGACCCTAAATCAGGCTGTTACAATATTGTGTGAAATGCTCGTGTAAACTCTAGACATAGAGCTTTACCTTGTACAATTTAGAGGATTGTCTTTAGTCATGGTTGCTAATTCTTAGCCTATAGATGTATAGTGATTTAGGAGTGAGCAGCTTTAGGTCTTGTTTTTGACAGATATAGACCACATTAGTACCCAATCGAGCAATAGTTTACCATATTTTTGCCATGGCATTGTTCCTGGGTTATAACTAGTTCCTTAGTAATCCTAGCATTTTCAATCAATATTCCTATCTTGTTAGAATCCTAAGTGTTTTTATTCAATTTGTTCAATTTCAATCTACGTTTGTACATTTTATTACTTTCATTTTTAGTGTATTAATTGAATTGTTATTTCTCAAAATACCATTTGATTCATTTATGTTTTCTACTCAATTGTGATAATTTAGACAAAGAATACTAAGCCAATCCTCGTGGGAACGATACTCACTCATCATTTTATTACTTGATTCAACTTGTATACTTGCACAATACACACATTAGAGTCTGGAAAGGAAATTGTTATGGTTGGAGAACATCAGAATTATTTATCCAATGTAGTCTCTGCTATGGTAGCAGAGAAAGTGGTATGGAAAGGGTGTGATGGATTCCTGGCTTATGTCTAAGATGCAAACGCCATTGATCCTTCAAATTGATAGCATTTGTACAACTAGGAAATTTCCTAATATTTTTCCAGAGGATTTGTCAAGGTTGCCTCCAAATCAAGAAGTGGAATTTGGTATTGAATTGTTGCCAGAAATGACACCGGTGTCCATTTCTCCCTATCGCATGTCATAAAAGAGCTTAAGGAGTTGAAGGTACAGTTGCAAGAAATGTTGGATAGGGGTTTCATTAGACCTGGTATTTTACCATGGGGTGCATCAATTTTGTTTGTGAAGAAAAATGATGGTACATGTTGGTAATGTATTGATTACAGAAAGTTAAACAAGCTAACTATAAAGAATAAGTAACCTCTACCGAGATTTGATGACCTATTCGATCAATTCAGTGGTGCAATTGTCTTCTCTAAAATTGAATTGAAATTCGAGTATTACCAACTTATTGCAAAAGAATTTGATATTCTTAAGACTACTTTTAGGACTCGTTATTGACATTATGAGTTCCTTATCATGCCTTTTGGGTTAACTAATGTGCCAGTGACATTTATGGATGTTATAAACCATGTTTTCAAGCTTTCCTGGATTAATTCATCATTTTGTTCATCAACAACATTCTAGTATATTCCAAGACAGAATCTGAGCACGATGAACATTTGTGGGTGGTCTATAAGATACGTCGTGATGAACAACATTTTTCTAAACTTAGTAAGTGTGAATTCTAGTTGAAGGAAGTTATGTTTCTGGGTCACATGGTATCAACTGAAGGTATCCGCGTGAATCCTAAAAAGGTGGAAGCCAGCTTAGAAGCAACCAAAGAATGTCTTAGAGATTTAGAGTTTTTTAGGCCTCGTTGGTTATTATTGAAGGTTTGTTAAGGGTTTTTCCTTAATAGCATCCCCATTGACTAAGTTGTTAAGGGAAAGCACTACATTTAAGTGGGGAGAAGAGCAGTAAACTAGTTTTGAGAAATTAAAATTCGTGTTGACAAAAGCTTCCATCCTAATTTAGTAAACAATATGTTATGTATAGCGATGCGTCGCATGTTAGGCTTGGATGTGTGCTAATGCAAGATGGTAAGGTAGTACCTTATGCTTCGAGACAACTTAATGATAACTCTTGAAAAGAGTTATATCTCAAGCCTCTAAACTTGATGAATTGCCTGTACTTAAGTGGATATATTTGCATTTCTAGGTTACTATTAGAATATTGCATAATAAAGCTTAGATTGTGCCTTGAACGTCATTAAATGTTACTTTTATTGTTGGGAAGAAACAAAATGGTTGTTGTATATAGTAGGTGTAGGAAGGACAAAGAGAATTGGAAAAATGAGGAAGATAATGAAAGAAGTATAATATTGCCATGGACAAAAGTTGGACAGATTGCCAACAAAAATGCCATGCCAATTCCAAGAAGATGCTAACACAGTGCTCCGTCCTCATCACTCTTAGCCAGCTGTACGTGTACTAGATAAATTCACCTAAAAAAGAGGGAGAAAATGTGTAACACCCCAAACCCGGCCTCGAAGTTAAGCCCGAGTCCAGAATGTCACATTAAAGTCACACTTCAAAATGATTTTACCATTTAACAATTTAAGGCCCAAAAGCCCAAAATCCTCTTATCTTGTTAAGTTACGTTGAAAAGCCCATATTTTAGAAAACATTCATAGGTTAAGTTATTTTGAAAACCTTGTTAACCTTAGAAATTTTATGAAATTTATTAAGCGGATAGTTGAAACAATAATAATAAAACCCAAAATCTAAAGTCAATTAGGATTTAGATGGCCTTATTACAATCCAATGAAAGAAAAAAAAAACAAAGTATTTAAAATAAATTTATTTGAACAAAATAAAACATTTGATCAGCTTGTAGTGTGGCCATCTCCGAGTCCTCTCCCACATCGAGCCGTCTATTCAGGATCACCTAAAACATTAAATAAAAGGGTGTAAGTTTTGAAAATCAGTGTGTACAACCCTTATGAATCAAATCACATATAAATATTCACATTGGGCCTAAGCCCTATCAAAATCAGTGGTCTTGGGCCTTAGCCCACAATGACCTCATATCATATCATATCATATCATATCATATCATATTGTATCATATACAAACAAGATAGTGTAAAATCCTCCACAAAAATCCATCCGCTACACACACCATTTCCCTTCCAACCATAACACACCTGTGGGGATTTCTAAATCAACCCACCCATCCTCTACACACCAAAGGTATCCCGATTGCGGTACTACCTAACGTTGTAGCAAAGTTGCTAATCATATAATGGGCTTAAAGCCACCGGTGGATCCATGGCCATACGACTATGCGATCCTCAAATCTTCCTTCGTACCATAATTCCCACCCAAATGCATCCTAAGTAGAATATCATATGAATGCATCAAACACATGAGTAACATCCACAAACTCATATTCGTCACATAGGGGTATTTTCGTCATTTCACTATCTAGGGGTATTTTCGTAATTCTACCTTACAGGGGTATTCTGGTAATTTGGCAAGATAGGGGTATCTTGGTAATTTTTGCAAAATAGTGGTGTTTTGGTAATTTGTAAAACAAGGGTATTTTGGTAATTTTCAAAACTGGGGTATTCTGGTAATTTTACAAATCTAAGGGTATTTTAGTAATTTACAAATCTAGGGGTATTTTAGTAATTTTACAAATCTAAGGGTATTTGGTCCCTCTCGAGTTTTAGTTATGAACTTTGGCCCATCAACAAGTCCTCGCGACTAAAGTGAACAGACACTAAGCACCAGGTAGGATTCCAAAGAAGAGGAGGTGGGCCGCTAGGGCCGCTTAAGTACCAAGCTCTCCCTAGATCCAATCCTAGACATGCGTATGTCCATTGCCACACTCTAACCCAGCGACTTGTTCATGGACATGTTTAATTAGATTAAGTCTTATGAAATTTAAGAGTTGTTCAAACTAGGCCTTAAGTCCATAAACCCTAACATACTTGTCTACGTCCCCATAAAGCCCATCAAACCCAAATTACATCTTTACGGCCCATTAGGCCCAAATCACATCCTTATGGCCCGTTAGGCCCAAAATAATTCTAGATCAAGTATTATGCTTGACAGACTCAATTCGTACACCAAACCAAACAAACTCATCAAACTTAGCCTTAGGGTCACTAGCCCATTTAGCCACTTTCGACTTTTCAGCTTTTTGGCATTGCTGATATCGTGTGTGTAGTGTTTGTACACATCTGGTAACCTTGTGCGTTGCAAATCTCCTTAGTCACGAACCGTGTGCCTCATGTTCTAGTAGCCCTTCCTTTGCTACTATTTGCGATCCTCTAGATATGCACTCAAACACCTATATCGTCAAAACCAAGTGACCCATATTGTACATAAGTCACCCCTATGAGCCACATTAGATTCGACCATTTACTAAACCATGACTGAGTCGAGAACACTTACCACCTTGTTAGCAATCCTTACCTACCACGCTTGCGATTGTTGAGCCTTACCCTTGTTAATACATGTTAACAACAAGGAGGGGTTAGATAGCCATTTGGCTTTTAACTAAACACACTAAAAAAGTTCAACTTAACACTTACCAAAATCTTCCTTTGATCCTGCGGCTTAGATATCTAATGAACAAGATTCAGCTTCCAACGTGACTAGGTGTAGATAACAAATGATTGAGATGGAGAAACAACAACAAGGGTTTAGCAAGAGTAGAGATTCAGCAAAGAAGGATGATAGTAATTTTGACAAAGAAGAGAATTTGGCTGCAGGGGAATTTGGCTTTTAGAGAAAGAAGAAGAACACAACTCTAATAGGAATTTCGGCAAAAAGAATGATCGATTTTCTTTTCGGTAAATGAAAGAATTCGGCTGAGGGGGAGAAAAGGAAAAGTAATGGAAACCCAAGAAACCTTTCAAAGGAATTCAGTAAAGAAAAGAAAGACTGACCTATTTGCAAAACTCTCCAAATGCCGAAAGCCACAATGAAAATTCGTAATACCCCCTAAAAGACCCAAAAACGTCACTCATCTACCCTCCTAACCTAAATTTATACACTCTCCACTTCCTAAAACGGCACCAACTCTTTACACTTCTCAACTCCTAACTTTTCTCCCTGATAACACCTTAGCCTTATCCGAATTTCCCTCTATTATCAGTTCCCCTTACCACTCAAACACTCCAACGCAAGAGTTTATATTCAACACAACTTTCGCCATCCACCTATGCAAAATAAAACACTCAAAAAATACCACTCCTAATGCTTGAACCTTGGACCTCCTCAGCTGACAATACGCCACCTTATATCTCCCCAAGTGACGCCACTTGCCAATAGACCACAAGCCCATTTGTGTCATATTTTCTCTTAATCTGATTAAGAGGCCTAATGCTTGAGACTAGGGTCCGCTAAAGCAAGAAAAATAAAATTTTCCCTATGGTCTTCCCTATATCTAAGACTTCAAATAATCCTGATAATACCTTAAAATTAATATTCCAAGTGCTACTCATACATTCCAACCTCAATGCACAGAAATTTAGAGTTTCGGGATTTTTGGGGCCTAAACTAAAATTTTTCCTATACCCTTACTTGATTTCAAAACATCTCCAACACCCCTAAACACTCCAAATTCAATAACCCTTAAAGCCACATACCAATTGTTATTTTCTTGCTCACTTAAAAATTTTCTAAGATCCAAAGCCCAAAGCCCAATAGGCCCAATACTATTAGGCCCAAATTCAGGGTGTTACAAAATGTGTGTATTAAGAGAGAGGGACCTACCCTATAAAAAATGAAAAAGAAAGAGAAGAAGAGGAGTCTTTTCTCTCTAGAAAAATTCTCTTGGAAATTTTAGAGAAAAAGGGAAGATGGTAGAGTTTAAGAAGAAAGCAGAGATGCAAGGAAGGGGACGACACATTCAACCTTGAGTCTCGCATGATTTGGTAGCAACGGAGTTAAAGCCAGAGTGGCAAAAGCTTCTTGCAGTTCTACCTTCATTCTATTAATTTATTTCTTCAATTGGGTTGGAATTATTGGATGAATTTTTATTACTTTTAATGACCATGGTATTATCTTGAGTAAAACTATTGTTTCATTCAATTTGGGTTATCTTAAATACATGTATGCAAGCTCTAGACATAGATGAATGCATGGCATGTTCTTAGACTTGATTTAATTTTGAAAAGGTTAAGTGAGTTGGACCTTAATCGAATGATACAAGCAAGTACTCGAACAAGTACTCATAGCACTTTAGACATAGAGTTGCATTCTGTATAGAGAAAGGAAAGATAATGTTAGGTATCGTTCTTGAGACTTGTAGACATACAAAGTCATAAAATGGTAGCTTAAAGTCTAGCTCTTAAAAGAAGCAGACTGTAGTAGTTATACTCTGAATAGTATTTTGGTTAAGGTTTTTCCCTAGCAATGTTATGTTATAAAGATATAATCTTAGCAATTCCAACCTTCCCTTTCAATAGCATAAATCCTCCCAAATTTGTCTTGTAGAGTTGCCACAGCAATTTATTCAATATTTAATTTTAATATTTCTTACATTAATACTCCTCATCAAATTGTTATTATGTTCATTTTACTATAGCTTAATTACTATAGTTTATAGTGATAACCATTTTAATACATTCTGATCCCTATGAAGACGATCTAACTTATCACTTTATTACTTGACTCGATGTGTATACTCGCACATTCGCATTATATTTTCACACGTGAAAAGTTTTTGGCACTGTTGCCGGGGTTCGACAATTTGGTGAAATTTGGCTGTTATTATCTATTTAATTTTTTTTAGTTTTAACTTACTTAGTTTTTTTTACTCTTTTTAGGTTTGCTTCTAGTTTATTAATAGAGGTATTCCCGAGAACAAAGAGTATTCTTTTGACCTGTAATTTGAGAGAACTTTTAGGAGGCGAAACAAATTTCGAGAAATACAAAGACTGAAAATGATCCAGGAAGAGAAGATCCATTACAACTGAATGGTAGGGACGCTGATATTCCTCGTGTGATAGATGATAGAGAGAGACCCATTAGAGAACATGCAGTGCCAATCTTGGATGATTTGAATCCAGGGATTATTAGACCACATATTCAAGCTCATCATTTTAAGTTGAAACCAGTGATGTTTCAAATGCTACAAACAGTCTCAGTGGATTACCTACTGAGGATCCACGATTGCATTTCAGACTCTTTTTGGAGGTCTATGATTCATTAAGGCAATAGAGTTTTCCTGATGATGCCATTAGACTCAAGCTATTTCCTTATTCATTGTGAGATCGTGCCAGAGTATGGCTGAATGCTTTGCCATCCGGAACGGTGGCATCTTGGAATGAACTTTGTCAGTGGTTTTTGTTAAGGTACAATCCTCCAAATATGAATGTCAAATTAAAGAATGATACCATCTCTTTTCGGTAATCTGAGGATGAGATGTTGTATGAAGATTGAGAGCGGTTCAAGGAATTAATTAGAAAATGCCTAATGCATGGTTTCCAACACTGGACGCTGATGGAAATGTTTTACAATGGATTAAATGCATATACAAGAATGGTAGTTGATGCATATGCCAATGGCACTTTGCTAGATAAATCGTAGAATGAGGCATATAAGATTCTGGAAAAGATAGCCAACAATGTAACAACCCGTTTTCTATAAAATCGGAACAGTAGTTTCGGGACCACAAATTCGATTTCGAAAAGGAAATTTATTTTAATATTATTTAATGATCTACAGTATGATAATAATGCCATATGAAAATTTCATAAAGAAATTTTACATATTATATGCTTAATTTGATAAGGACTAAATTGCACAAAGTGCAAAAGTTGAGTTCTAATAGCTAAAGGGATTAAATAGCTATGGAATTCAAAATTTGAGGACCTTAAATGGTAAATAGACCATTAAAAGTTCTTAGTTGTTAAGGATGATGATTCATCCATGGAAAATAAAATAAAGAAAAGGATGAAATTGGAAAGTGAAAAAATAAAAGATGATAAATGATAAAAAAATAAAAATATCATCATTTTATACCATCTTCTTCCCCAAAAATACATGGAAACCCTATGAAAGAGAAAGCAAGCTTTCTTAGCTTAATTGGGTAAGTAATCTTGTCACGTTTTTAGTAATTTTTATATTTTTGAGATCGCGATAACATAATCTAGCTATTTTGGGGATTAATTTGAAAAGTTATCAAAGTATAGAAATTTTTCCATGGATGAATATGCTAAAATTTTTGAAATTTATGGTAGAAAATGGAAGGTTGTTGATAGATAAACAACTTTTATAAAGAGAATTTTAATGAAATTATGATTTAGGGACTAAATTGTAAAATGGAAAAGTCACGGAAATATTTTGAATTTTATGAAATATATGGGCTGTAAATGTTACTTTTAAAATTCAGTTAGGCTTGGAATAAGAATTAAATTGCATGAATTTCATTTTTCGAGCCTAGGGACTAAATCGTCGTTAATTAAAAGTTTAGGGGAAAAACAATAATTTTGCCTAAAATGTGACTTGGACTGAATTGATTATGAATTGTATTAAATTGATGTTAGATTTACTCATATAGATCCGAATCGACCAAATTCAAAGTTAGAACGAGGAAAAGTGAAAAATGTCGGATTAGTAGATTTTACGTACACGAACAATTGTCGAGGTAAGTTTGTGTAACTAAATTATGTATAATTATATACTTGAATTGAATGTTGTGCATGTGAATTGTATAAATATTATATATATGAAATTGAAAACATATCCAATAAAGCCCAAAAAATTATAATGCCTAAAAAATGTCAAGTCCCATTTGAATAAATGAAATTCGATGGATCACTGGATTTCCTATAATTGTTATAGTCTTGTATATGCTGCAGACATACTATAGCTCGGACGAGCGTTCTATTATTAGCACTCCCGAGTTTCCTGTTACATAGTTCTGCGAGCATCCTGATAGTAGTAATCTTGCATGTGTTGCGACTACTGCAGCTCTTTGTGAGCATCCTGTTATCCGATCGATTGTGATCCTGCATATGTTGCGGACACAAACGCAGCTCTTTATGAGCTTTCTGATATGGCTCGCCTGAACTCCCTGTTATATGCCTATCCAGAGCTCCCGTTATATGGCTCTTTCTGAGCATTCCTGATAGGCTCTTCGTGAGCTTCCTGATTAAAAGTTCTTCGTAAACTTCCTATTTTAAACTCTTCTGAGTTTCTTAATTTAGCTTGGATAAGCTTCCTATTACATGGCTCATACGAGCATTCATGATATATGGCTCGAGAGAGTGCTTCCTGATGTACTCTAATGAGTACCCCTGATTATGAATTGACGGATTTCTGATTTGTACACTTCGAGTGTACTACCTGAGTATCCATCGATATTTCAAATAAATTATTACATGTATCTGCCTGAAATACATGCAAATGATGATACATGATATATGTGGAAGTATGAGATGGTGAGATATGAACATGGAACTTGTTTGATGAATATGTTTATCTATGATTATATATTTGTACACTTTGAGTGTATTTTCTCGAGTTTTCATTGATCTTTCAATCGATCTAATGAGCAAAATTCTGATATGAAATAATCAGAGCTTGAGACGAAATATTATGAAAATGTACTTGAAAATACATGGGTATGATTGTATATGTTATATGAATTCATGATGTGGAAAATTATATGTATATGGGAATTTGGTTATTATTGAGCCCATACATGTTTCTTGATGTTTATATGAGATAGTATAACTTAGAAACAAACTATTATTACCTGTGTGTACATGAAGTACATGGAAATGATATTACCTGATATAATGATGCATGAATTGGTTGTTACTGGAATGTGGAACTTGCTTGATGACTTTGTTCATCCAATATTAAGGACTATTATATGTAATTACTTGGCTGACATGGTGAGGATATGTGTTTAGGGCTTGTGACCAAATTCGTTGATAGTGCCTTGCATGTTTATTTTGAGCATAAATATACGGTAAGTTATTTACCATGTAACTTACTAAGCATTTCATGCTTACTCTTTTTTATTTTCCTATTTCTTATAGTAATTCAGAAGCTCGTTGGATTGGAAGCATCAGTGGAGATTACTCACATTATCCATTGGCCCATCTTGGTATATATGGTAAATTAATTATAATTATAATGGCATGTATAGGTTAACTAGCCAATGTTGGCATGTAAATGTTTGGGACATGACTAACCATTGGAATGGCTTGTGATGAACATGTTTTTGTTATGAATAAATAAGGCTATAACATGTTTAGTGAGTGCTTAAATTGTAGATTGATAGAAATCATGTTGGCATATTGATGATTAAGTTTAGCATATTTGGTACAGTGTCACTTGAAGTGCTTAAGAGCACATTGGTTGTATGTGATGATATGTCCTGCATGAGACTTGATTTTGACTTAAATTAATTTTTTTGAAATGGCTTGTGAATATGTTAAAGTATTGGTGTAAGAGGAAGACAATTTGGGTGAGAAATGTTGTAGCAGCCCATTTTTAGTCAAATCAAAACAATGGTTTTGGGACCACAAATATGAGGTCGAAATAATTATTTTATTATTATTTTAATGTCTACAGTGTGATAATATGATTGTGTGAAAATTTCGTTAAGAAATTTTATTGTTTGAATGGTCAATTTGATAAAAAGGACTAAATCGCATAAAGTGTAAAACTTGAGTTCTATTAGCTAAAGGTATCTAATAGCCATAGAACCTTAAATCGGAGGCACTTATGTAGTAAATAGACCATTTTTTATTTTAGTGGACAAATATGGACACTTAATTATGTTATTTTAATGTTAATAGTAAGGTTAGTTTAGTAAATTAATAAATAAACTTAAGTAAAAAAAATATAAAATAAGATATCATCTTCTACATGAGATTTTCCACCAAAAATTAGACTTAGAAACACCTTAAAGAAACTTCAAGGTTCGGCCAACTATCATCTATGCATGTATGTCCATTTTTGTCCCGTTTTTATTGATTTCTATGTTTTTTGAGATCGTTGCAACTTAATCTAGCTAGCCTAGGGACTATTTTGCAAAATTTTTAAAGGTTTAGGGTTTTTCCATTGATGAATCTATGTGTATTTTGATGTTTAATGATAGATAATGTATGGTTGTTGTTAGATAAACAACATTTGTTAAGTGATTTTTAGTAAAACGTCCAAGTAGGGATTAAACTGTGAAATGTGTAAAATTCATGGTTAAATTGTGAAATAAATGAAAAATATGGGCTATTAGGGACTTAATTGAAATTTGGCTAGCATGGGTATAGGTTGAATTGCATGAAATTGAATTTTTATTAGATAAGGACTAAACTGTAAAAATGTTAAAATATTAGTGGCAAAAGTGTAAAGTTGTCTTAATGTGTATTTTGGACTAAATTGACTAGAGTGATGATTAAATAAGTTAATTTTGATTACATATAGATCAAGAAAAGTGAAATTCAGATTTAGATCGGGGGAAAACAAAGTATCAGATTAATCGACTTATTTCACCGTTTTTGCATTCGAGATAAGTTTGTATGTAATAAAGATTATTATAACTGTGTTTTAAATGCTTTCATATTGCATAAATTGTGAATACAAACTTGCGGATATATTTGACGATGATTCGGCAAGTTTGAAATCCCGGTTGAACCTTAGGGATAGATTAGGGTACAAATGACATGTCATTAGGGGTTATATGATTTGGGTACTGGTCTGTACATCTTACCGATGGCTGAGTTATCCGGCATGTGTTGCATGATTCTCATCGACTTGTGAAAGCAAAGACCGTGTAGCCGTCATGACCGCTACTTGTGTGAGCAGACCCTTTGATAGCTCGAGAGTGAGCATTATATGTAATATGAGATTGAGATAGCTTCAGCTATATATGTGGCACTTAGTGTGTGAGATTCTCGGGTATCCGATAGTATTCCAAATGGTTCAAAGGGTATATCAAAGATATGGATGAGTATGAGATCAATACGAGCTTGTACAGGTATGTACGTGAACTATACGACCATTGAATCGAAGAATTTGATGGAAATTGTGCTTAATCTTGGATTGAATACATATGTTAAGTTATGCTTCAAATTTGAATTGCATTATATGATGTTTATGTTATTGAATTGTTGGTTGATAAGTTTTACTTATTCAGCATACGAGCTTACTAAGCTTTATATCTTACAATGTTTATTTTTCGTGTTCTATAGTGTTCTCGAAGCTAGCTCAGATTTGAGAATCGTTGGAGACCTCATCACACTATCAAGCTTCTATTTTGGTACTGTTGAGCTTATGTTTTGGTTATATGGCATGTATAGGAGTTATGGTCATTTTAGTATATTTTGGTAATGGATTTAGCCAATTAAGTTGGCTTGTAAATGAAGAATGATGTGTTATGCATTTTTCCTTATGATTTGGCTTATATTTGGCATGTTTTGCTAATGTATAAATATGTGTAATTGGCCTTTAAATGGTGGTTGATTACTGATAGGATATGCTTGTTATGAATAGCCATTACGGATACCAAATGGTTGAGATTTGATTATTGGTATGCTTATGAAACTAGGAAAAATAATGCATGTTTGAAAGTGATTATATTGATGATTTGAGATTGTGGATTTGGTATGTTTGGATTTGATAAAATATGATGTAATCAATTATATGTTTCTTAGTACGGAAATGGCATGAATTATGATTGATTAAGGTTGGTTGAATGCATATTTATGCCATAATATGTGCCATTTGATTTGGTATAGGTATATGAAATTTTGGGTGAAAAGATGGCTTGGTAAATAACCTATTTTTGTCCACACGGATAGAGACATGGGCATGTATCTCAGCCGTTGTGACACACGATCAGGTTACATGGCCATGTGTCCCCTAGTGTGTAATTAAAAATCAAGTCAGTATGCTCCACACGGCACAGCACACGGGCGTGTGACTTGGCCATGTGGCATAAGTTAGTATACCCTACAGTTTTGACACAGCCTAGCACACGACCTGGTACACGGGCGTGTGAGGCCATTTCGAAGGGCACACGGGCTAGACACACGGGTGTGTGGTTTGGCCGTGTGACCCAAGTCAGAGAGTTACACGGGGTCAGACATAGGCTGGGACATAGCCATGTGATCTCATTTCGAATGTCCACACGGCCCGTGACACGGGCGTGTCTTTTGGCCGTGTGAGACACACGGTCGGGCCACACGGGCGTGTGTCCCTTGTATTTTGCAAAAATTTTCTAAGTGTTCCAAAATTTTTTTGAGTTATCGATTTAGTCCCGAACCACTCCTAATGTGTGTTTTGGGCCTCGTAGGCTTGTATTAGGGGCGATATGGATGGTTGTGAATGATTTATTTTTGGAATGAAAAAATGTTTGCAAAATGTATGTTTAGTTGTGTAATAAGTCCGATAATACTCCTTAACCCTATTCTGGCGTTGAATACGGGTGAGGGGCATTACAAATGTGGCTTGGAAAATAGCCTATTTTTGTCCACATGGGTAGAGACACAGGCGTGTGGCTTGGCCATGTGACCACTGCACCTACATACGGTCTAGCACAGGTGTGTGACCTGACCGTGTAACTCAAGTCAGAGAGTTACACGGCCTAAGACACAGGTGTGTCCTTAGCCGTGTGACACGGGCGTGTGACCTCTGCACCTAGGAAAAATTTTGAGATTTTGCGAAAAATTCTCTGAGTACTTAGTTTAGTCCCGACATGATTCTAGTGCATGATTTGGGCCTCGAGGGCTCATGTAAGGGATTACATGTGTAATATTGATTAATTTCTGACATGAATGAGAAACAATATGAAATATCTGTATTTGATCTGTAAATTCTGGTAATACTCTGTAACCCTGTTCTGGCGATGGATTCGGGTTAGGGGTGTTACAAACAATGATTATCAATATCTGACTACAAGAGTAGGGACTGGTAGAAGAGTCACTGGAGCTATGATCCTTGATGCGATCACTTCATTAATAGCTCAGGTATCATCCCTAACTAATATGATTAAAATAATGAAGAAACCAGCTGCAGTGCAAGAAATGAAAGTAGCCAAGACAACATGTGTTTATTGTGGAGAAGATCATGTTTTTGATTAATGTCCATTGAACCTAGCCTCAGAATATTATATTGGAAATTTCAATCGAAAGAATAACCCATATTACAATACATATAATCTAGGATGGAAGCAACATTCTAATTTTAGTTGGAGTAGTCAAGGGGTGGGAAATTCCAATAATGTTGTTAGACAGAATGTCACAAGTACACCACCTAGATATAATCAACCCATGCCATGGAAAAATGTTAAGCAGAGTTCAACATCATCTTCTTCATCTATGGAAGCATTGTTTAAGGAATAAATGGCCAAGAATGATGTTGTGTTTCAGAGTCAAGCTGCATCTCTAAGAGCTTTAGAAAATTAAGTGGGGCAAATTTCTAATGCATTAAGCTCAAGACAGTAAGGAGCATTGTTGAGTGATATTGAAAATTCAAAATCGTAAGGGAAGGAGCATTACAAAGCCATTACACTCAAAAGTGGTACTCACTTACTAGGGGGTGTTAATGATGCCACTGTTGAAAAAGATAGCTCAGATTTCACACATAAGAAGAATTCGTAGCCAACAGAGGAGCAATTTAAAATTGAGAAGATTTAATAGAAAAATGTTGAAGTAGAACCAGTTCGTGTTGCTAATAAGAATGCAGCAAAACAGCCTCATAATGCTAAGGAAAGCCATCGCCATATTTTCCTTAACAGTTTTAAAAGTCGAAGCAAGATTTTCAATTTAAAAAATTCTTGGATGTCCTGAAGCAACTTCATATCAACATACCATTAGTGGAAGAGTTGGAGCAAATGACCAATTACATAAAGTTCATGAAGGACATATTATCAAAGACCTTTTCTAGCCACTAGTAGAACATTAATAGATGTGTAGAAAGGTGAATTAAAAATGAGGGTTAATGACCATCGAATAAATTTTAATGTTTTTGATGCTATGAAGTGTGCATATGACAATGAAGAATGTCATGCCATTTGGTTTATCCACACAGTAGTAGAGGAAGAACTGGAAAAAATTTGTCACAATAATTATGACAATGAAATAGACCAATTTGAGTTGACTAAAGTGGAAATAATTGAAGAACTTGGTGAATCGATGGAGACCAAGCAAATTGAGAATAGATCAAGGAGGAGTTTCAAATCTTTAGATTTATCAGATTATTCTTTTAAGCCTCCTTAACCTTCCAAAGAGGACCCTTCTACTTTGGAGTTAAACCCTTTGCCACTACATTTAATGTACGCCTACTCAAGAGACAACAACACTTTGCCAATATTTATCTCTGCAAAGTTAACATTTGATCAAAAGGCTAAATTTTTAGAAGTCTTGAAGAGATCTAAAAAGGCACTAGGGTGGACAATACTAATATCAAGGGAATTAGTCCTGCTATCTACTTGCATAAGATTTTACTGGAGGACTGCCATGGAAATACTAGTGAATAGTAGAGAAGATTGAACCCCATTATGAAGGAAGTCGTCAAGAAAGAGATTATCAAATGGCTCGATGCTGGAATAATATACCCTATTTTTGATAGTTCATGTGTGAGCCCTCTTCAATGTATACCCAAGAAAGGGGGTGTGACCGTCGTGGGCAATGACAATAACGTGATCATTCAACTCGTACTGTAATAGGATGGAGAGTTTGCATGGGCTATCATAAACTTAACAAAGCAACAGAGAAGGATCATTTTCCTTAGTCATTCATCGATCAAATGCCGTTTATATTATGCAATGCCCTTGCAACATTTCAGTGTTGCATGATGGCAATATTTTCGAACATGGTGGAGAAATTTTTGGAAGTTTTTCTGGATGACTTCTCGGTGTTTGGCGATAGTTTTGAAAGTTATTTACAAAATCTGAAGCTAGTTCTTTATCGTTGTGAAGAAACTGACATTGTTCTGAATTGGGAATAATACCATTTCATGGTCTGTGAAGGCATTGTTCTGGGACATAAAATTTCACAGCAAGAGATTGTTGTAGACAAAGCGAAGATCGAGGTTATTAAGAAATTGCCAGCACCCACTACTGTTAAAGGTATTCAAAGTTTCCTTGGCCATGCAGGATTTTATCAATGATTTATTAAGAATTTTTTGAAGATATCCAAACCCCTATGTGCATTGTTAGAACATAATAGAGTTTTCAATTTTGATGAGCCTTGTGTGCAAGCATTTGAGGAATTGAAAAAGCAACCGGAAATAACACCAATTGTCGTAACACCGGGCTAGACATTACCTTTTGAACTTATGTACGATGCCAGTGATTTTACTGTAGGAGCAGTGCTTGGGAAAAGGAAGGATAAAGTGTTTCATGCTATCTACTATGCAAGTCGGACACTGACAGATATGCAATTGAACTACACTACTAATGAGAAGGAACTATTAGCTATCGTATTTGTAACAGCCTGATTTTGGGGCTAATCAAAACAGTGGTTTCAGAACCATTAATTTGAGGCTGGATAAATTATTTTTAATATTATTTTATGTCTGATAGCATGATTATATGAGTGCATGAAAATTATGGTGCATTAATTTTAGTGATTGTATGCTTAATTGCGAAAAAGGACTAAATCGCATAAAGTGCGAAAGTTTTATTTTATAAGCTAGAGGTGTTAAATAGCTGTAAAACCTTAAATTGAAGGTTCTTAAGGTGCAATTAGGCCTTTCTAAAGGTGATAGCCGGCCATAGGGGGGACAAGAAGTTAAATTAGTCAATGTTTCTGATATTAGGTAATGAAGTGAATAAAATAAAATAAAAACAAGAAAGCTATCATCTTTTTTTTCCTATCATATTCTTCCACCAATTTTTCACCCAAGGATAAGGGTTTGGAAGCTTGAAATTTTAGCAACTTATCCTCCTTGCAATTAAGTGATTTTGATGGTTTTTCTTGATAATTGTTTTACTTTTGGGACCCTTGTAACATGATCTAGCTAATGCGGGGACTATTTTGCAAAATGGTTGAGAGTCTAGGAATTTCCCATGTGAACATTTGTGTTGATTTCTAAAATTTTATGGAAGAAAATGAATCTTAGTGGGTTAAAGAACAACTTTTGTGAAGGGATTTTGCATGAAAACTCCTAATAGGACTATTTGTTAGAATTATAAAATAGATAATAAATGTGTGAAATAATTGAAATTGTGAGTTGCTATAAGAGAGAATAGGAATCAACTAGGCTTGGATATGTGAAAAATGAACACATTTCATTTTACGAGCTTAGGGGAAAAATTGTAATAATTTTGCCAAAATAAGAAATCGTGGAGTGATTTGGTTAATGTGGTCAATTAATAAGTTAAATATGTCATTCTAGATCAAGAAGAACGTGGAATCAACCTTGACCGAGGAAAAGGCAAGGTTTCGAACTAAATTGCAAATTGGCATATTTTGTATCGAGGTAAGTTTACCTGTAAATGATACATCCCTATTACGTATGTTTTTATATATTAACGCATTGTGTGAATGAAAATTATTATATTAAGATTCATTAAAAATGATAGAGAGTGAGTAAATTCTGGATGAACCTTCGGGATAAGAAAAATGATACAGATAAAATCTATGAATAAGTAAATATTTGTGGGCTGTGTGCGATATCATCATAATTATTATTATTTGTGGGCTGTGTGTGATACCACCGTAATTATTATTGTTGGTGGGTTGTGTGCGATACCACCGTGATTATCATTGTTGGTGGGTTCTATGCGATACCACCATGATTATCATTGGTGGTGGGCTATGTGCAATACCACCGTGTGAATTATTAATGGTGGGCTGTGCGCGAAACCACCGAGTATCTAATATTATTCCGAAGTGTTCATCGAGAAACTTGTCTAAGTGAAATTACACATGGCTTTGTGGTTTTAAGTGTAGGGTATAAGTGCATGTAAATGTGAGCAATATTTTATGATATGTGTTTGGGATGTGGTAAGGTTTGAAATGAGTAAGTATGGTTATGAGGGTCTGAATTGTTTTTATTTAGTATGTAATGTTTTTGATTGATAAGTATGTGGTACGATGTTTACTGTTTACATATAGACTTACTAAGCTTAAAGCTTACCCCTTTCTCTTTTCCCTTGTTTTATAGTGTCAAAGAGCCAGCTCGGGCTACGGAGATAGTCGGAGGATCACCCATACTATCCGCACATTTTGGTATAGTTAGATTTAGCATTTTGAGTATGGCATGTATAGGGACTTAGTCTTAGTTGAATGTCATATTGTTTTGGCCAAATGTGTTGGATCATTTGAGGATGAATTCTTTTGTATAAGGCGATAGTTGATGGCTCTTTCTCATTAATCTATGAAATGATGAGGTTATTCATGAATGTGCAAGTTGCATGGTTGATTAATTGGTTTAATTATGCATGAATGAGTTGGTGGCTTGATGTGGTTTATGTTTGTACAAGTTGGAGTGGTAGAAAGTGCTTGGCAAATAGTCTTGTTCTTGTCCAAACGGGTAGGCACACAGGCATGTGTCTATGCCGTGTGTGACACACGATCTACCTAATGGGTGTGTGGTTTGGCCATGTGTCCCCCTGCATGCTAAGTTGGCAAGTCAGAATGCCCAGTAGTAACCACACAGGCTGAGACATGGCCGTGTGTCTCAACTGTGTGGAATACACTACCATAGGACATGGGCGTGTGCTCAGGCTGTGTGAAGTCTGCACCAAAATTTAGGAATTTAATTCGCCACACGGTCTAAGGACATGGGCGTGTGTCTTGGCCGTGTGACCTTAATAGGTTGATGACGTCAGAAACAGAATGTCAAATATTTTGCACACGGGATAAAACACGAGCGTGTGTAAGTAGTGTGAGGGACATGGGCCATGGACACAAGCGTGTGTCCAGCCGTGTTAAAACCCCTGTAGGTTCGAATTGAGAAATAAATCTACACGGGTGTGGAACACGGGCATGTGATGTGACGCACAGGCGTGTCCCTTCTTCCACACGGGCATGTGGACTGTTTGATGAGAATTTTTCTAAGTCTTTCCAGAGATCTTCTCAAGAACTCGATTTGGTTCTGAACCATTTCTAAAGTGTGTTTTGGACCTTGTAAGCCCATATTAAGGATTTTGAGTTAAAGATTGAAAATTTTTAAATTTGAACGAACTTTTATGGATTATGAATGAATGTTATATGTGTTTTAGTAAGGCAACGCCTCATACCCTGTGCCAGTGTCAGTTACGGGTCAGGAGTGTTACATTTAGTCATATGAAAGCTATGGTTTAGTCAGTTCTCGGACTACCGTAGTGTGTGTGAGAGTCTAGCTATACATGCCATACATATATTATGATAGTGTGGTGACTTCTGACAATTTTAAACTGTGTATTCATATAGTAAATGGATCCCGACCGAGCTGCTGCTCATGATGCTGCTAGTAATGCGCCGGCTCCCGCACAAGGGACCGCGCTAGTAGAAAGTAGACCTAAGACCATGGGTCAAGAAGAAGAGGCTCCAGAAACCTTTCTCCATATGATGAGTAACTGGTATACTAAATTTGTTCGAGCAAATCCTAATGCTCAACCTTCTCCACCCCCTCTTATACCTCAGACAGTCCCCGTAGCTCCTCAAGGTATAGATTTGGTAAGAGTGACTAAACCCCCAATCGATAAGATTCGAAAGCAAGGGGCTAAGGAATTTAGAGCCAACATAGCTGCTGACCCCGAGAAAGCAGAGTTTTGGCTCAAGAATTCTATTCGGGTGTTTGATGAACTTTCCTGCACGCCCGAGGAATGCTTGAAATGTGATGTATCATTACTGAGGGACTCGGCATACCGCTGGTGGAAAATTTTGACATCTGTAGTTCCGAGAGAGAGAGAGTGACTTAGGATTTCTTCTTAGAGGAGTTCCGAAAGAAATACATAAGTCAGCGATTTATCCATCAAAAATAGAAGGAGTTCTTCGAGTTAAAGCAAGGAAAATTGTCTATGGTAGAGTATTAGCGTGAACTTGTCAGACTCAGTAAGTATGCTCAAGTGTGTGTGTCTACTGAAGCTATTATGAGTAAAAGATTCGAAGACGGGCTGAACGAGGATATCAGATTGTTAGTCGGGATTTTGAAGTTGAAAGAATTTTTGGTATTAGTCGATAGAGCTTGTAAGGCTGAAGAGGTGAATAAGGAACAAAGAAAAGCTATGATTGAGGCCCGAGATGCTGGGAAGAGGCCGATGAGTAAGTTATTCCAATCCCAATCAAAGAGGTGCAGAGAAACGAACCCTCGGATGACCGCTTCATCTGGCTATTCACACTGAGATCGTGGCAAAACATACTTGGGCTCTAGAGTTCAAGCCACCTCGATGGCAAGTGTGGGCAATGCAAAGTCAAATAAACCCGAGCGTCAGAATTGTGGTAGACAACATATTGGGAAGTGTTGGGAAAATAATCAAGCTTGCTACAAATGCGGTTCACTAGACCACTTCATTCAAAACTGTCCTCAGATAGATGAGAAAGACTGAAAACAAGAAGTGAGAGCGAGTAATGCTCCTTCGAGGGGTAGACCACAAAGGAACCCGGGAAGTGAGGCTAGCAGTAAAGGTGCACCTAGAGATTTTATTGTGATATCAGAAGGTAGAGCCAATGCAAAGACTTATGCCATACGAGCTCGTGAGGATGCATCATCCCCTGATGTGATTACGAGTATATTTTCTCTTTACGATACTAATGTCATTACTTTAATTGACCCCGAATCCACTCATTCTTATGTTTGTGTGGAATTGGTAAATAGTAAGAAATCACCTGTTGAATTGACTAAATTTGTGATTAAGGTGTCAAATCCTTTAGGCAAGTATGTGTTAGTAGATATGGTTTGTAGGAATTGTGCTTTGACGATTCAAGGTCACTGTTTTCTGGCTAATTTGATGTTGTTGCCATTTGACGATTTTGATGTTATCTTGGGCATGGATTGGTTGACATTACATGATGCTAAGGTAAATTGTAGACAAAAAACTGTTGAGTTGAAATGTGAAAATGGTGAGACCCTTTGGGTTGAAACAGATAGCTCAAATAAGATGCCTTGGTAAATAGCCTTTTTTGTCCACAGTGGCGTGTGTCTCAGCCGTGTGTGACACACGATCATGTTACATAGCCATGTCTCCCCTGGTGAGGAATAAAAAATGAAGTCAGTATGCTTCATACGGTCTCACACATGGGCGTGTGATCGGCTGTGTGGTGCAAGTCAATATAACCTCTTAATTGGCACACGGCCTAGCACATGGCGTGTGACTTGGCCGTGTTGCATAAGTTAGGATACCCTACAGTTTTGGCACGGCCTAATACACAGTTTGGCACACGGGCTAGACACACGGGCGTGTGGTTGGCTCTTTGACCTAAGTCAGTATGTACCCCTTTTTCTACACTCCCTGTGACACGAGTGTGTCTATTGGCCATGTGAGACACACGGCCTGGCCACACTGGCGTGTGTCCTCTGTTTAAAGCAAAAATTTTCGAAGTGTGGAAATGTTTCTCGAGTTATCGGTTTAGTCTCGAACCACTTCTAAAGCATGTTTAATGCATCGTAGGCTCGTAATAGGGACAAATTGTTTGAGATTGAATGATGAATGATTGAATTTAGCAAATATATGTTACGTAGTCGTTTAATTGTTTTGTAAGTCCGGTAATACTCTGTAACCCTATTACGACGTTGAATACGGCTGAGGGGTGTTACACAAAGTTACAGTTTATACAGATCATTCTGCAATTAAGTATTTAGTGACCAACAAGGATGTTGTAATACCCCTTACCCGTATTCAACACCGGAACAGGGTACGAGGCAATATCGGACTCACATCACAAGCAATCACACAATTCTGAGTCGTAAAATTTGCGTGAAAATTAAAACCGTTTGTATTCAATCATGAAGTACCTATTATGAGCCTACGAGGCCCAAAACATGTAATGGAAGTGGTTCGGGACTAAACCGAGAACTCAAGAAACTTTACAAAACTTAGAAAATTTTTACTAGAAGCAGGGCTCACATCCCGTATGGTCCAAGGGTGATACGAGCACGCCCGGGGCGTCAATGTTTTACAACTTAACATCTCAGATCAAAGCCAAGGCGATTCGTATCCTTTGGTGCTCGCCTCAAAATGAGCTTATTTTTAGCTCATTTGTGTTCGTTTTTAGCTTATTAAGTTTGAGTTTTAATTCAAGAATTTTAATTGGCTAGATAAATATTTTTGTTTAGTTAGTTAAATTCTGCTCAAAATAATTAATTAAATTGTTTAGTTGGGATAGTTTTTAATATGTCTTTTGTCAAAGCTGATTATTAGTGTGTCTTGTTAACCTTTGTTTTTACCTAGTGTTTAAATGAAGTGTTTAAATTTTGTGTTAACTATGTTCAGCTGAATTTTACTGATGATAGTTCATATGCTTATAGGTGCCGCCCAATGTAGAATACTTTAAGCAAGATTATGCACGGTTGAAGGGACAATGCATGGTGGCTAAATTAATTTGGTGTACATGTTTCATGAATTTTAAATTTCTTCAAGAATGGGACGACACAAAGATAATAAGCATGGTATTATGCACCTTGGACGGCAAGGTAATTAAAAATTCCCATGCTCTTAAGCTTTCAACATGGCCACAAATAATCCCATGCCTTTATGATTTGCTTTTATTTGTTTAATTGATATTTGGGCACATAAATGGGAGACAAGATGGAATAAATAATTGATATGGAAGAATGGGATGATTGAGCATTATTTTAAAGAGATGAATTTTTTTATTGCTTCAAATGTTGGAGATGGAACCAAGTATGGACGACACAATGAAGAAATAAAAGGGCTAAATTTTCTTTAAATTCCCATTAAATGTGGATGGCAAGCTTATGTTTGGGGAGCTTGAAGTTTAAAGTATTTGGAAGACAAGTGCAGCGTGGGAGTTTTTAATTTTAAAAATCTCTTCAACGTGGAACATAAAGAACATTTAAGCATGAGCAGCAATCTAATAAACTAAAGGAGCCATACATGGTTGGGACGGCATGGAAGCTTGATGCATGCTAAGAATTAAATTAATTGGAGCATGGGCTGAGATTTAGAAAATCCTTTAAAGGACATGTGCTAAATTGAAGGTGCATGGATGGCAAGCATAAACAATGGTGGGAATGTTGGTGATGGTGGACGGCATTAATATTGAATATTAATGGAGGTTTGAGTGGACACATTGGAGCATGAAATGGTGTGAAATGGATTCATGATTATTTTATGGGATTTAATTTTTTTCATATCTTGGACAGCAAATTGAAGGCACCCACGTGAATTAAACAAATTAAAGATAAAACACTTTCAAGCTTGGTATTTTGGCCATTCGGCTAGTAGTTATAAATAGCTTGTTATTTTCATTTGTAAGGGACAGAATTTTTATGAATGAAATTTTATGAACTGTTGTTCATTTGAGTGAGTTCATCTCCTCTTCGTTTTCATACAAGTTTCGTTAAACTTATCAAGATTGCTTATGGCGTCTTCGACTTGTTGAACTTATCACCAATTTTGTTTGGTGTGGCGTTCATCAACCTATCTCCAACCTTATCGATATAAGAAACGGGGTGACACTGTTATATAGTGTTGAATCTTTCTTAAGTTCGTAATTCCATTTCCATCGACTTGTCTTCATATTTCTACCTTAAACATTATAGAATCCAAGGTGACACTTTTTAGTGTTGAATCGTTTCTTGTTTAAGTTCGTTTATCCATCTCCATCAAATTATCCTTTTATCTATTTTTATTTTTTATTTTATTTTTGTTCCATCGAACCGAACCATCTCTTACTCTATTTAATTAAAGCTTCCACAAATATATCCATATTTTCCAATTATTTTTCGAAGGCTTGATTCCTCCTCGTAGACGATTGGGCAACCCGCATACGTTTCGACTCACCCCAAGCCAGTTCGTATCAAAGGGACACTCCCGTGTGACACCGGGGACACTCCTTGATTCAAACCGTGTTCAAATTAGGGGTGCTCTCTGACTTGTGCCACACGCCGTGCCACACGCCCATATGCTAGGCTGTGTAGCACACACGGCAGAGACACATGCCCATGTGCTTAATTCTGGACATTCTGTTTTGCAACAATTAAGGTGAAGTGGACACACGGTCAGAACAAATGCCAGTGGGGCAGACCGTGTGTCACACACAGCCTAGACACACGTCCGTGTGTCTATCCGTGTGGGCAAGATAAAGGCTATTTACCAAGCAATTTGCCACCCTTGTTCATATATACACTTACACCAATTCAAAGGCACAAAACAATACATACTTAGGCAACCAAAACATCCACATCCATGGTTAAAACATATCAACTTTATATCTTTGTCTAACATATTCACTACATTTATTAAACCCTAAATCAAACATACAAATTTCACATTCGTTAGGCTTCATTGAACTACTTTCTAGTTACCAAAATATAGTCAGATTCCTCATCTCATCAATAGGTCACATTTCCAAGAGTTTACACAATCATGTTATAAATCAAATTTCCAAACATTTCACATTCACCAAGCATACAATGATCATATCACCATAGGCATTGACACATTTATGAATACACTTAGGCTTACAACCATGTTAGCCAATATAAGCCAACTTACATGGCCAAATAGCAAAACAAGCCTTTGACGATTACAAGCCATTACATATGGCCAAATTAATCATGACACATATAAAAAATTGACCTAGTCCCTATACATGCCATAGACTTAAAATACTTAAATTCATTTATACCCAATAACCCTATAAGACATTGGAAAGGAAGGGGGTAAGCTATATATAAAGCTTAGTAAGTCCGTAAGAAAATAATAAGCCACTCTTACCGATCATTTACCAAGTCCAACAATTTAAACACAAGATAATACAAATTACTATAAATCTCATAGTTACAATTCTTATTCAACCATAATATTTACTCTATCAAGTTATAAGCATAATTTAACATATCTTGGCATTAGCCTAACAACCATAATCTCTCATATGTAACATATTACAACAAATAACAAATCATTTCACACCTCATATTAAACATGCACATTAATTATGAGTATTTACATTTCTAGCATATACTTTAACATCTTTCAATTGCCTAAGTTCTTATCTTCTATAACGCCCCTAACCCGTATCCGTCGTCGGACTAGGGTTAAAGGCATTACCGGACCGATCGGAAACATTTTCAGAAGTTCATACATTTATCCATGCATCTCAAACAAAATGTCCCTCAATACGGTCAACGAGACCTAAAACATGCTTATAAACCAGGTCGGGACTAAACAGAAACACATATAGACATTCTGGAAAATTTAAAACTTTCCTAAGTTTCAGGGGTTACACGCCCGTGTGGGCAGGCCGTGTGCCTCCCGTGGTTGCTAGACACACCCGTGTGTCCTCCCCGTGGTCGAAATTGACTTTTCTTCCATGGCCACCAAGCACGCCTGTGTACTCTGGCCGTGGTCGATCCTGTCAAAAATCACACAGCTACTAGGCACGTCCGTGTGCCAAGGCTGTGTACTCTTATGCTAGCTACTGACTTAGCCCCACAGTCACTAGGCACGCCCGTGTGCCACAACTGTGTGATATTATAGGCCATTTTCAAGGCCAAAATGCCACCCACTTGGGTCTTACCTACAAGCAATATTTACCAACACATTTCATGCATGCTAAATAACCAAAATAACCATTCAATCTAGACATTCAATATCCATTTCAACCATGCTAACTTCAAAGACCAAAACAATTCATCTAAATGCTTCCCCAAAAACTTGACCAATTCATTTGCTTTAACCATACCAAGGTATACTTCATATATCACATTCATTTAAACATAAAACCAACATATAACTAGCCAAATCACATGGCTAAATTCACTTCATTTACAAGTACAAAAGACTAGCCTATACATGACATGTCTAGCAATATATATATCCAAAATGTACAAAAAAACAAGTTGAATAGTGTGATGGCGATCCTTGACGGTCCCGAGCCTTCAGTAGCTTTGACGACCTATAAAACAGAGAAAACACACACACATGGAATAAGCTTTCCAAAAGCTTAGTAAGTCATAATACAACAAACTTAGCATAGAAGGCATATATACTCATAGATACATTGGCACATTTAAATCAATTAGCAAACTATCACATATATATACTTTGGTCCATGTACTTGGCCATATTTGCCACATTCATCAATTCAAAAGTCTCATATATATAAAGCTCTTTCATGCTTATTATCACATCTCATAATGTTATCCAAATATACAAAATCATCATATTAAGATCACATAGGAACTTACCTTATATATACACTTAGTGTATGAATCAACGTACCTGAAACGGATTCACTATTTACAAGGCCATTTCATATCACAGACTTGCCCGTTGAACTGTAAGGAATCTAGTAGGATACTCAGAAAGCTCAAAATAGTCGTACAATGCCAACGTCCCAGACGAGCTCTTATATGCACTCAGATACTGATGCCACTGTCCCAGACAGGGTCTTACATGAATTAATACGATGCCGATGTCCTAGACATGGTCTTACACGTAAAGATCATATCAATGCCAACATCCCAGACGTAGTCTTACACAAATCTCAAATCAACGCCAACGTCTCAGACGTGGTCTTACATGATAAAAATAGAACATATACCTATGTCATGACATAGCTAATCCTATCTATCCCTAGGTTGGTACGGGACTTCTCGGACATTGTCACTAAGTAATCCTTATCTCAGAATTCATGATCGGATCATATCATAAGTATTCATCGATAACAATAGTCATAAAAACATACATAATTCAATACGAATTTGTTTATTTGCATAATGACTTACCTCAGATTCGATTTAACGGAATGGAAACGGCTACTCAGTTACTTTTGCTTTCCCGCGATCTAAGTTTGTTTTATTCAATAATTCATTCAATTCAATTCGCATCCACATATTTAGGGTAATTTATACTTTAGCCCTTACCTTTTCACATTTTATCAATTTAGTCCATTTTTTTTTTCAAAACACCAAATATACAAAATTTGTTCACACACATGCATAGTCGAATCTCCCTAGGGACTATATAAGTCCATACTTTCCATCAAATTCACAAATTAGTCCTCCAAAATAATATTTTCTCAATTTAGCCCTAATTAGCTAAATTCATCAAAAATTCAATAACAAAGTATGTTCATCTAGCTCAAATCTTTTATTTAAAACCATAAATCATCATAAAGCTCAACATATCATCAATGGCATATCACACAAACATCATCAATTCACAAAATTAATACATGCGTTTTGTAGCTCTCAAAGCTTACCTTAATTAAGCTCAAACCTAGCCGAAACCTTGCTTTCTTCTTCTTTTCTTTTTGATATTCGGCCAAAGATAAAGCAATATGGCTTTCTTTTTCTTTCTTTTTAATGTTTTATTTTATATAATAACTTATAATATATTAATGTTAATATTAACTTATGAAAATTAACATATAAAAGCATATATAACATTTAATGCCATCCACTAATCTCATTTATGGCCAATTTGCAACACGAATCCCCATATAAAAGAAGACACACCAATTAGGCCACTTTTACCTTTTATGCGTTTTAGTCCTTTTTCAATTTAAACACACATACGATCAAATTAAATCACGAAACTTACACACATGCTTAATCACATATCAAGGGCACATAAAATAATATTTAAAAATTTTACTGGCTCAGATTTGTGGTCCCGAAACCACTGTTCCGACTAGGGTATAAACCGGACTATTACATCTTCCCATTTTCTCATATCTGATAAATCACAATTTGCATGAATAAAACATGCTATATCATAACTCAATTTGTCCCAAAAAGAAATCACATAATCATCAACTGAATTTATCATGAATTTTATACATCACAAGTATAGACTAACAATCACAAGGTTTTCACAAAACCATTCTCGTGGAAATCATGAACTCACAATTTCATGAAGTCAATGCTTATAGACTTTACGTAAATACCTGTATCGATTCATAATTACTTACATACTCTTTCCCTTCTTTGACATGCTCGTTGAATCTCCTTTGAACCATTTGGAATACTAAAGGATACTCGGGAATCTCGTACACACAGTACCGTACCAATGCCATATCCCAAATATGGTCTTGCATGTAATCTCATATTGATGCCAATAGCTCAGCTATGGTCTTACACGATGTCTCATATCGATGCCATATCCCAGATATGGTCTTATACAAAGTCTCATATTGATGCCATATCCCAAATATGGCCTTACACGTAATCTTTGTAACCCTAATGTCATGACATTTGTATCTTATCTATTCCTAATGTTCAACCGAGACTTTCGCTGTATCAAATCTCTGTCAGTCATTTCCGTAGTATCGTACTCAATATTATTCACATTTCATTTCAATATTATAACATTTACCACAATTATATCAATTAAGCATTTATACACATATAATTTAAAGCTTATTAAACATACGAACTTACCTCAGCATAAAAAAGGCAAAAAGGACTAAATCGTCAAATACTTGTTTTTCCCCCGTTCTAACTCCAAACCTCATTTTTCTCGACCTATAATATCACATTTAAATTATTTAATGATTATACTATTCAAATCAAGCCAAATTCACATTATGGCAAAAATTACATTTTTGCCTTTAAAGACTGACATTTTTACATTTTAGTCCCTAGGCTTGTAAAATGAATTTCATTCAATTTCATTACACCCAAGCCTAGCGGAACCTATATCACGCTCATAACAGACCGTATTTTACATTTATTCGCACTTTTACTACTCATTTTGCAACTTTTACAAAGAAGTCCTTTTAGCCATTTTTACCGAAAGTCACTTAACAAAAGTCGTTTAACAATCAACAAACATGCATTTTCTACCATCAAACATCAAAATACATACATGTTCAACATGGGTAAAATTTTAGACATTGATTATTTCTTAAATTAGTGGTAGAAATGGATAGATCATGTTACACGAATTTCAAAAACATAAAAATCATTAAAAATGGGGCTAGAACGGACTTACAATCGAGCTTGGAAGCTTGAAAAACCCTAGCCATGGCCCTCATTGTAAAATCCGGCCATGGGAGGAAGATGGACAAAAATTGGCTTTTAATTTGGCTTTTTAATTCATTTAATAACCAAATCACTAAAATATCCTTAATGGAAAACTTTAGAAACATACCAAACCATGTCCATTTTTTTCCACCAACTTAACCAATGGTCTAACTACCATTTAAGGACCTCCAATTTAAAATCTCATAGCAATTGGACACCTTTAATGTATAGAATTCAAGTTTTGTACTTTTTGCAATTAAGTCCTTTTGACTAAATTGAGTGCCCCAAAGTCAAAATTTTCGAACGAATTTTTCACAAAATCATTCCATAAAACTGTAGACCATAAAAATATAATAAAAATGAATTTTACTGCATCAGATTTGTGGTCCTAAAACTACTATTCCGACTAGACCCAGAATCGGGCTGTTACAACTCTATCCCTTTTAGGGATTTTCGTCCCCGAAAATCTTACTGGAATATAAATTCGATTTCCACGTAGATTCCTCTATCTCGTGACACTGCTAAGGTTGTGTTCTTTTATTTCCTAACTTTTTTATCTCTCGTGTTAAAATTCTGATCGATTCTTCGTTATACAACATATCGACTAAATCTTAATCCTTATCAGAGAATTTATACTCAGAGAGTCCAATCGATACCATCGCAACATAGATACACAAAAAAAAATTTGAATCTTTTTCCAAGGCAATACTTTCGGAAGCATGCTATTGCTAAACGGGAATTTCATATCCTCATGTTTCAAATTCACATATATTTTTTGACAATCTAAAGTGGATTCTAAACTACCATGAATCACTTTTACTTTCTGTACGATTTCTGATCGGATAGTCTCTAAAACATATAACTCAACTAATCTATCATGTTACATACCTGACCACCAAAACATCTATTTCAAATAACTATACATTTTATTACTTCCTGAACAAACAAACGAGCTACTACTGTGCTTTATAAAAATTTTTCTGCATAATCTCTGAATTACTCAGTGCGCAAATTCTATCTCAGAATAATGATAACAGTCATCAGATCTGACCTAAAATTCAGAATCAAAAGTTGTCTCACGCTGTACTCGTTTAGTTTACTACTCACTATCACATTCTAGAGGTTCTCAATCTTGAAAAGAAAACATCACTTCAGCTTCTAATTTAGCTAGATTCAGACTGTCTTCAAATAAGATTAATCATGTATCCAATACTCAAAAAATAATCAAAGGTTTTCCATTCAAGCTGATGCGAACCTAGTCGCATCATGGTTTGACTCCATCCGACGCCATCGAGAGTGGCCTAAACTTGAGGGGCCCAAGTGCAAGATGAAACATCTCATAGGCCTGATTGATTGTTGGACCAATGATTTTAAGGACTTTTAATTTAATTAAGTTTTATTTACATTAATAAGTTTGCATATTTTAATTTTAACTTGCACTTTGTGTGTTCTGTATTTAATAAAGTAATGCATTATGTAACTTTCATGTTAGTTTAGTATGCATCATAAATAATGACTTGCATTATGAAACTCCCATGTTAGTTTAAGTCTGCATTATTAAATTAAGTTTTGCATTAAGTAACTCATTTGTTCATTTAGTTTGCATTTCAAACCATGCATTTAAGCATATTAGTTTAATAAATGAGTTGTTGGACATTTATTCAACTCATCTTAGTTTAATTAATAAGTGTTTTTGTAAAATTTTATTTAATAAGTGTAGCTTCTAATTAATCTAGTTACTAGGATTATTTCTTGTTGCATGAGTTTAAGTTTATTTATTTATGCTTCTTTAATTAACTAGTTGCTGGAATAATTGATGCATATGTTTTAGTTCATTTATTTAGTGTGTGTTATGTTTAATAAGTGTTTAAATGTGTTTAATATGTTTGTTTTAATGTGTTAGTTGCATGTGTCTTTTCAATTGAAAACCGTTACATTCAAGGGCTGTTACAAATTGATTAAAGAGACTTTTCAAGTGAATTTCGGTTACATTCAAGGGGAATAATTATTCTTCATTAAAAGGAGCTGTTAACATTCATTAAAGGGAGCGTTATACATCATTAAATTCAGCAGCAACCTCTTTCATCTTTAATAACCGATTTTTGATTAAAGTGATAACTTTATGAGTTAATTTTTCATTAAAGTTGCTGGTGTCCATTCGGTTGACCAAGGGGATTTTAAAGGTTTTTTTCAAAACATTCAAGACAATTGATGTAACAACCCGCACCCGAGACCGATGCTAGGACCGGATACTAGACATTACCATGCTGGAACTTACTTAATCAAACAATTACGGGCAGTGAAATTTCGTTCCAACTTTAAAACTTCTCTTTCTTAGTCTAATCATACAATTCATGGGCCTACGAGGCCTTAAGCTCTTATCGGAAAACTTTCGTAACTTAATCAAAAACTATTCTTTGACACAGGGTTCACACGCCCATGTGACTTGGAACACGCCCGTGTACCATTAGACACGCCCATTTCTTCAAACCGTGGGGAGTTCTTGACTATATTCACACGGCCTTGACACGCCCATGGGTTTAGACCGTATGCTAATCCTTGGTATACTGACTTGATCACATAGTCTGGGGTACACGCTCATGTCCAAACCATGTGTCTTACACGACTCATACAAACGACCGTGGGGTTATCCTGAATTAAAACAATAAGGTGTAGGGTATGCACGGCCTAGACACACGCCCGTGTGTCTAACCGTGTAGGCACTTAGAGGCCATTTACCAAGCCATTTGCCACCCTGAAATCAAGACCAACTCAAACTCAATTCAAAACATTCATAACCAATACTACATGCTACATTGATCTCGATAAACATACATACTTAGTTAGTATTGGCCAATCATTTAGTCATATACAAAAGAATAATGACTTCATAGTGTATACAATGGCCCTTTTTAAACAATATTCTCAAAAGTGAATACTTCCTATACATGCCATACTTAGTAAAGTAACATGGCTATACCAAAATAAAGATTGATAGTGTGCTATGAGCTTCGACTCCAACAATCCTCAAGTCAGCTTGGCGGGACTACATAGAAAGAAAAAATTGAAGACGTAAGCATTTAGCTTAGTAAGTTTGCATGTAAAGCATATATCATTATTTACTTGCTTAATATAAACCATTTGACATAACAATGGTACCATAAATTTCAGCTATAGAGCTGACTTACTCATACTGATTCTTACATGTCTCATGATACTTACTATTCTCATACTTGTAAGGTAAACAAAGTACATGTATCACTTGATCACATTGATCAACATACTTTAATATAATAATCATGATCTCTAATTCATCATTCATAGTATAGATGATACTCAATTTCAACTTGATAATAACTTTGCTCACTTAGCTTTCATGTTATCTCATTTTAACTTCAATCATTTTGCCCGATGAATTTCTGCGAATAACCGAGGATACTAAATCTCATCTTGGTTTTGAGGCCATGTCTTGACATGGACTTATACGAAGTCTTTCTGGTTCTCACCAATACCATGCATTGGCTTGGACTTGCATGGGATGTCTTTCTCTTGGTAGCTTTTCAATGCCAAGCTTGCCTTGGACTTACATGATAACGGTTCAATGCCAAGCTTGCCTTGGACTTACATGATAACTTTGCTTGATTGCAGATGCCATGCCTTGGCTTGGTTTTATACGGGCTTTCTTATCTCATGTGGTGGATCGAGTATCCCGAGAAATTCATCTTCAATCAGGACTTGCTCATACTTAATCTCATTGTTTTCTTTGTTTAACATAGCATTAAGCATTCCATGGAAATAATGTACATTATACTAAACAATTCAATAATAGAAATCATAGAGCCTAGAAATCATACAAACTTACCTCAATATACAAAATGTATATAGATATGCAATTTAGTCATCGACTTTGTTCTTGCCTAGGTTTCGATCCAGGCTTCGTTTTTCTTGATCTATAATCATAAATAGGCCATTTAATACTCACATTTACTAAATTGACTCTTTACTCATATTTTGGCAAAATTACTATTTTACCCTTAAACTTCCTCATATTTGCACTTTTGCCCCTAGGCTCGTAAAATGATTTTCATTCAACTTTCTTAAACTTCATGCTTAGCTGATTCATTTTCTCTAGTATCACTATTTCTAGTATGTATGACCAATTTTTATAACTATTACAAATTGGTCCATACTACCATTTTTCATTAAATTCACTAAGGAAAAGGTGTTTATCTAACATCAAACTCTCATAAACTTCCATAAAACATCATTTAACATACATGCCATTCATGGGTAGATTTTTGATCATGCATCTTAGCTCATTTTATAGCTAAAAATAACTAATTCATAATACGAGGACTTTAAAAATACGAAGAATATTAAAAACGGGGCTAAAATGAACTTACTAGCAAGCTTGAAAAAAAAAATGAAGAACCCTAGCTATATTTTTCCCATTTTAATCATTTAATAGATAAATGACCAAAATGCCATTCTCTTTAAAAATTTCCATATTACTAACTCAAGTCCAATTTTGTCAAAAAATTATAATTTGGGCAAATTGCTATTTAAAGACTTATAATTGATATTCTAAAGCTATTTCATACAAAAAGCTTCTAGAAACTCATATTTTGCAACTTTTGCAATTTAGTCCTTTTGGACCATTCAACCTCAATTTAGCAAAATTGCTTCATGAAACTTTCATAGTAGCATACAAACATAACATAAACCTTAAAAAACTCATAAATGCACCTCTGATTCGTGGCCTCACACCACTGTTCCGACTAGGCCCTAAATCGGGTTGTTACAATTCTCCTCCCCTTAGGGTTTTCGTCCTCGAAAACCTTACCAGCAAAAAGGTTTGGATACTGGTTTCTCATACTCTCTTCTGTCCCATGTAGCTTCTTCTATCCCATGTCTTTGCCACAGTACTTTCACTAGGGCAATACTTTTATTTCTCTATTGTTTGACTTCTCGAGCTAAAATCTTTACTGGTTCTTCACCATAAGTCATGTCGGAATGAATCTCTATTTACAGGGTAATTACATGTGAAGGATCTGATCTGTAGCGTCGCAGCATTGACATGTGAAATACATTGTGTATCTTTTTTAATTCTAATGGCAAAGCTAAACGGTAAGCCACCAGCCTAACTCTTTCGGTAATTTCGTAAGGTCCAATGAAACGTGGACTCAACTTGCCTTTCCGGCCAAATCTGAGAACTTTTATCCATGCTGACACTTTCAAGAAAACTTTATCCCTGACTTGATAATCTATCTCCTTTTTCTTTAAGTCCGAATAGGATTTCTGTCTGTCTGATGTAGCTTTTAAACATCCTCGTATTGCTTTCACATTCTCTTCAGCTTCTTTAATCAAATCAACCCCGTGAATTTGATTTTCTTTGAGTTCAGTCCAAAATAAAGGCGTTCTGCATTTACGTCCATATAGAGCCTCATAAGGCGCCATCTTTAAACTCGACTGAAAACTATTATTGTAGGCAAATTCTATCAATGGGAGAAACTTTTCCCAACTGCCTTGGAATTTTAGAATACAACATCTGAGCATATCCTCGAGTACTTGAATTAATCTCTCCGACTGACCGTCGATTTGAGGATGAAAAGTCGTACTAAAACTCAATCTTGTACCCAAGGCTTCTTACAGCTTCTCCCAAAATCTGGATCTGAGTCTCGGATCTCTATCCGATATATCGATAAAGGAACTCCATGAAGTCTTACTATATCTGAAACATACAAGTTTTCTAACTTGTCGAGTGAGTAATCCACTCGTATCAGTAAGAAATGAGCCGACTTCGTGAGTCTATCAACTACAACCCATATAGCATCCTTCTTGCTTGGTGACAACGGTAAACCGTTACAAAATCCATGGTGATACGGTCCCACTTCCACTCGGGAACCAAGACGGGCTGAAGTAAACCTGAAGGTACTTGGTGTTCAGCCTTTACTTGCTGACAAATCAAGCACTTGGAAACAAACTCTGAAATATCTTTCTTCATTTTTAGCCACCAATACTGTTGCTTCAAATCATTATACATCTTAGTACTACCAGATGTACAGACAAACATCCATTATGTGCCTCGTGCAAAATTCTCTGAATAAGCTCCTCTTTTCTCGGTACACAAACTTTATCTCTAAATATCAAGTATCCATCAGAATTAATCTGAAAGTCGAATTCAGCATCTGACTTTCACTGAGCTCTCTTGACTTGCAATTCGCTATCTTCTTTCTAAGCTTCTATAATCTCTTGAAGAAACGTTGGTCTAGCTCTCAATTCAGCTAGAATAGAACCATCGTCGGATAAAGATATCCTTGAATTCAATGCTCTTAAAGCAAATAGGGACTTTCTACTCAAAGCATCGGTGACCACATTCACCTTTCCTGGATAGTAGTCAATGACCAATTCATAGTCTTTTATCAACTCTAACCATCTCCGTTGCCTTAAATTTAACTCTTTCTGCGTCATCAAGTACTTCAGACTTTTGTGTCTGACATCTTTCACCATATAAATGGTGTCTCCAAATCTTTAAAGGGAAGACTATGGCAGCTAATTCGAGATCATGTGTCGGATAATTTTTCTCATGAGGCTTCAACTGCCTAGAAGCATAAGCAATGGCTTTGCCTTCTTGGATGAGTACATAGCCTAATCCATATAAGGATGCATCATTGTAAATCACAAATTCTTTCGCTGTCTCGGGTTGTGAAACACCCCAAACCCGACCCACAAGCTCCGACCGGATCTGGAATGCTCTTTGAGTAAAACTCGTTTTTGCCATCTTGGAAAATATGTCGATTTCAAAGAAAAATAGATTTGTATTGTGATCCTGTTGAAAACAGTATTGATTATTTAAGTTTGTATCTCATTAAAACGTTATCTCCATTATTTTAAAAATTATAAGTTAAAAGAAAAACCGAATTTAGAGCTTAACACTAAGTTGGAAACCATAGGTGTTTAGGTGTCAAAACATTTGAAGTAATTTTAAGAAAAACATTTAACCGTTGGTTTGATGTTGTTTCTATCAAGACAAAAACTAAAACACATAAAAAATCTACTAATAGTGGCCTTATTACAATAAAACATAACCCAAAATAAATCCCGAAATAATAAAAGAAAACGTGCTAAGTTTAATTAAAAGAAAACCCGAAATGCTGAGTTGAGCATGGCCACCACATAGTTCTAGCTGACCCGGTCCAAATCACTAAGTATCACCTGCAAAAGATATCCCACGAAGGGTGAGTCAACAGACTTAATGTGCAATAGTACACTAAAAGCCCAATCGATCATAGCCCTTACTTAACATTTTGGCAAAGCCCATTTATCTCATACTTGGCCATAAGCCCATAACATAGCATACCGAATCATGGCATATTAAATCACATGTACATACAAGATGAAATGCAATCACGAGCCCACCTAGATATCCATCCTCTACACACCACCCGTACCTGCCAATCACACCGTGGGGATTACTAAATCGACCCTCCATCCGCTACACACCATCGAAGGCAGTGGGGATTACTAAGTCAACTGCACATCGCCCTTATAGTCGTGGCAAAGCCACCAGATAATTGTGACAGAGTCACCGGATACATAATATGTGACATAAGTCACCGGATACGGAATATGTGACATAAGTCACCAGATAATATGGTAAAAACCACCGGAACACTTCCATTTTATCAATATCACCCACGTGCCCATGCATCATACATATCAATCAGTTATCATGCAATGTACTTACCCCAGAGTCATATCGAAATCACACATATTTCATATCAATCTGTATAAACATTACTAACAAAATATTAAGGGCTATCGTACCTGTATGCACTGTACCATTGAATGGTACCCTTAGCCACATTTCTCCTTTTTTCCATTAACACATATTTATCGTTAATACTATTAATCTATTGAGAGTTTAGTGTAGGCTACACATCTGATAACAGTGAGTACGATACTATCGATACCAACACCCTCGCTAGCAGGGATAACAATGAACTGCTTATCCCTTTTCGACGCTGAACCACACCCCGGTGGCCAATCACGAATAGCAGAAACCAAGCGTTTCTTGAACTTAGGGGTAGGAATTACCCCTTTCACTCCTCCACTGGTACTCGCATCCACTGAGAACACTTAATCAAAACCGATTAATTAACATGATATCTAAACAAATATAGTTTTTAACTTAAAACACCCTTACCGCAAAGATCTGAATCCCGAGACTTCTCATTATCCCTGTTGATTTGCCCCTAAATGATCATAGTCAGAATCGGCCAACATTAATAGACAATATGGCCTCTGGCCGAATATCATACCCACTTACCTTAATCGATCAAATCCCGAAAGATCACTACTCCCTTAACGCTATCTTCCTTTGGCTACACATGAAAGAAACACAAAATCAAGGCCCTATTAAGGTTCGGCCATCCTAAAAACCAAGGCCAACCATTCGGTTTCGGCCATCAATGAAGATGAGATAAAAATCGATTGTTAAGAGGAGGGTACTTACCACCAACGCTTGCTTGAAGAGACTAAAAGAAAGTAATTGACAATGCCACCCTTATAGATTCGGCCTTAAGGATTTGCGAAATAGAAGAGAGAATGAGGGTCTACAAGATTCGGCTAAGACTCCCAAATGGAGATGGGATATTCGTCTATCAAAAGAATAGGTATAGAATTGAGGTTGAGAGGAAGAAAAGAAGTATAGAAGAAGGCTAGAAGAATTCAGCAATGGCGAAGAATGGTGAAGAGGTTTCGGCTATCACAAGGAAAATCAAAGAAGAAGAAAGCTAGGGAGGGATCTAATTTCGGCTTAAAAGAAAATAACAAAGAGATGAGAGGTAGGTGACCTTAATGGTCTTTTGAAGTTTCGGCCAAGGTCTAAAAGGGTGAGAAAAGAATAAATTTTTGGTGTGGTTCGATTATGAAAGAAAAAGGGTAAAAGTTCAGGAGAGAGTGAAGCTGAATTCGGCAAAAGAAAATGACCCACCTGGCACTTTGATGGCATTAAGGTTTCGGCGCAGCACTAGAGAAATAAGAGAAAACTGAAAAGCACAAAACCCTTAAGCAAATTTTCGGCTACTCCCCCCTGCCAACATGACCGGAATTGTCATCCAAGGTGTCCCTTGGCAGGCCAACTCTTCTCCCCTCACTCAAATCCCACATTTTTCTCCTATTTCCTCTCTTCTCCTCTCATTCAAATAAATTTGAATGAGTCAACACTTATCCTCCCTCTTAGCCGAATTTTAAATGGATTTGACCAAGTCTAATCCTCATCCACTCAAAATCCTTGTGCCGTCCACCACTGCTCCTTCTTGCCGCAAAAATAAAACTCCAAATGTTTCCCTTGCTACTCGAACCTAGGCCCTGCACACTCCCTGAGGCGTCACACCCCTGAGCTCTAAGTGGCGCCTCCCTTGCCACTTTACTAGCCCAGTACTTGAGTCTAAATCCGCATACAAATTTTTTTAAGGTCTATCTTGCTTAGCTCCACTTCAAGACTTAAAATCCAATATTTTCTAAGGCATTCACCTACATTCTAGGGTTCCTAAAACCCACAAAATACATTCAAACCACATATAGGCATGCTACCACATACAATTAAGTTAAAATGCATAGCCCCTAAATCCCGGATATTACAGTTCTACCCCCTGTAAAAATAATTTCGACCTCGAAATTACCTGGCTAGAATAAGTGAGGGTATTGCTGGGGCATTGCTTCTTCCGGCTCCCAAGAAGCTTTTTCCGATCCATGACTACGCCATAACACTTTGACTAGAGGAACTGATTTCCTCCATAACACTTTCACATCCCGTTCCAGAATCTGAATCGGCTCTTCCTCGTAGGACAAATCTGGTCTTGCTCCACCTCCTCAACTGGCACTATATGCGATGGATCCGATCGGTAACGGCGTAGCATCGAAATATGGAACACATCGTGCATCTGCTTCAATTCCGAAGGCAACTCTAACTGATATGCCACTGGTCCAACTCGCTTCAAAACCTGATAAGGTCCTATAAACCTGGGACTTAACTTTCCTTTGTGACCAAATATCATTACCTTCTTCCACGGCAAAACTTTTAGAAACACCTGATCTCCCACAGCAAATTATATCTCCTTCCGTTTAAGATCTGCATACGACTTTTGCCTGTCAGATGCCTCTTTCAACCGTGCCCGAATTACCTTAACCTTTTCTTCGGATTCTGCCACAATCTCTAGACCTAAAACCTAACGTTTTCCCAACTCTGTCCAACACATAGGAGTGCGACACTTCCGTCCATATAGTGCTTCATACGGTGCCATGTGAATACTTGCTTGGTAGCTGTTGTTGGATGCAAATTCTGCTAAAGGTAAAAACTCTTCCTAGCTTCCTCTGAAATCTATTACACAGCCCTCAACATATCCTCTAACACTTGGATCACTCGCTCAAATTGGCCATCCGACTGTGGGTGAAATGCCGTACTGAAATCCAACCTGGTGCCCAAAGCCTGATGCAATGCTTTTCAAAACTGAGACGTAGACCTTGGATCCCTATCCAAAATAATCAACACTGGCACTCCGTGTAGCCTCACAATTTCCGCCATATACAACTTCGCTAATTTCTGCAGAGAGTAGTCAACCCGCACTGGTATGAAATGTGCAGACTTTGTCAATTGATCCACTATCACCCATACTGAGTCCTTCTTAGTAGGCGTAAGGGGAAGCCCACTAACGAAGTCCATAGTAATTCTCTCCCACTTCCATTGCGAAATCTTTATCGGCTGAAGCAATCCTGACGGTACTTGGTGTTCAGCCTTGACTTGCTGACATGTTAAGCACTTTCCTAGAAATTCTGTAACTTCCCGCTTAAGACCAGGCCACCAAAACTAATCCCGTAGATCTCTGTATAACTTACTCCCTCCAGGATGCATAGCGTAAGGGCTACTATGCGATTCCTGAAGAATTCTCTGCCTTAAATCCTTATCCTTCGGCATACAGACCTTGCCCTGAAAACACAACACTCCATCGCTGTTCACACCATAGTTTTTCAATTCCCCATTCTGCACTTGCCATAACTTAGCACTTAAATCATCATCTGTCAACTGCCTCTCTTTCACCTGACTCAACCATGTCGGCTTAACCTGCAACTCCGCCAACAAACTTCCGTCATCATAAAGACTAAAATGTGCAAACATCGCCCTCAGATCCGACACTACTTTCTGACTTAGGGCATCTGCCATTACGTTTGCCCTACTTGGGTGATACTCTATTGAACAATCGTAGTCTTTCAATAACTCCACCCACCTTCGCTGTCTCAGAATCAGCTCCTTCTGAGTTAGCAGATACTTAAGACTCTTGTGGCCCGTATAGATCACCGACCTTTCTCCATATAAATAATGCCTCCAAACCTTAAGAGCAAAGACTACCGCTGCCAACTCCAAGTCATGCGTTGGATAGTTAACCTCATGTGGTCTTAATTGTCGAGATGCATAAGTGACCACCTTCCTATCTTGCATCAGAATACATCCTAACCTTGTGTGAGAAGTGTCACAATATACCACAAAATCCTTCCCTGCCTGAGGCTGAATCAGAACCAGAGCTTCTATCAACACCTTCTTAAGCCTCTCGAAACTTTCATGCTGCTTATCTGTCCAAACGAAAGGTACCTCCTTTCTTAACAATTTTGTCAAAGGTGCAGCGATTGATGAAAACCCTTCCACGAACCTTCTGTAGTAACCTGCTAACCCCAAGAAACTACGAACCTCAGGCATCGACTTAGGTGGTTTCCAATCCAACACTGCCTCAATCTTCCGAGGGTCTACCCTTATCCCTTCTGCAGAGACCACATGCCCTAAGAACACAACTTCCTTCAGCCAAAATTCGCACTTACTGAACTTGGCATATAGCTTCTTTTCCCGTAACACTTGCAGCACTACCCAGAGATGTTCATCATGTTCTTCCTCAGACTTGGAATACACTAGGATGTCATCTATGAACACAACGACGAACTGATCCAAATAGGGTTGGAAAACCTGATTCATCATATCCATGAACGCAGCCGGGGCGTTTGTCAATCCGAACGGCATCACTAAGAACTCATAATGCCCATATCTTGTCCGAAAAGCTGTCTTATGGATATCTGCTTCCTTCACCTTAAGCTGGTGATATCCTGACCTTAGATCTATCGTTGAAAATACCCCAGCTCCTTTAAACTGATCGAACAAGTCGTCGATCCTCGGTAAAAGATACTTGTTCTTGATGGTCCGCTTATTCAACTACCGATAATCTATGCACATACGCATAGTCCCATCCTTCTTCTTCACAAATAAGACCGGTGCTCCCCATGGAGACACACTGGGTCGGATAAACCCACGATCAAAAAACTCCTGGATCTGAGCCTTGAGTTCCACTAACTCCTTTGGTGCCATTCTATACGGAGCGATAGATACTGGCGCTGTACCAGGCAACAAGTCAATCCCAAATTCCACCTCACGATCCGGAGGCAATCCTGGAAGTTCTTCCGGAAAGACATCTAGGAATTCTTTCATAGTCCTGACCCCTTCAACAGTTGCTTCCTTAGCCTCCAAGGCACTGACCAACATCAGAAAAGCCAGACATCCCTTCCTTACCATCTTTTCTGGCTTAAGGGTAGATACTACATTGGATAAGTAATTCCATCTCTCACCCATAACCACAACTTCATTATCGTCAATAGTTCTCAATGACATACGTTTAACAGCACAATCCACTTTCGCAAGGTATTTCACTAGCCAGTCCATGCCTAAGATTAAATCAAATTCCCCGAATGGCAACTCCATTAAGTCAGCCAGAAACTGCGTCCCCTGAACATCTAAAGGCACTTCCTTAAAGAGCTTATCTACTACTATAGTCTGTCCTAAAGGACTAAGTACAGTCATCTTCCTAGGTACAGTCTCAGAGTTCACATGCAGGGTTTCAGATACTTCACTAGAAATGTATGAATGAGTTGACTCTATATCTATCAAAGCAATAAAGGGTAACCCAGAAACAAGGAACGTACCCGTTATGACATCAGGTGCGTCACCATCTTCCCTCCGACGAACCGCATATACCAGACTCGGCTATCTCGCCTCTGTGTTACCACCTCCTCTACCTGGTGTTCCGTGACCTCTACCAGAACCATTACCTTTGCCATTCGAACCACGACCCCTCGACGGCTGCTCTCCACCCCTGCCTGCCTGATTAAAACCCTGACTTGCTGGGCGATTCCTATCTGTATCCATCGGACAATCCCTAATCAGATGATCCTTGGACCCGCACTTAAAACATCCCCCTGTCTTCTTCCAACACTCTCTCGGATGCATCTTCTCTTTTGTAAACTTCCGGATGACCCTGAAGACCTATAGTTTCTCTTATTCCTATTCTGACCTCTATCCCATTCTGTCTTTCAGTCCGCTTAACTTCCTCAGCTATCCGAGCCTTATCCACTAAAACTGCAAAGTCCCTCTCCGATGTGAGCAATCAAGACTCATGACTCATCTCTCAAACCATCCTCAAACCTGACACACCACTCATAATCAGTAGCCACGATCCCCCTGGCATATCGGCTTAATCGCAAAAACTCCGCTTCATACTCCGCTACCGACTTACTTCCTTGTACCAGATTTAGAAACGCCTTTCTCTGCGAGTCTATGTAGCTAGCTCTGACGTATTTTCCTTAATACTTAACCTTAAAATACCCCCAATCCACTCGATCTGCAGGGGTACCCTCTTTGACAGTGAGCCACCACTGGTAGGCCTCGCCTCAAGCAAATAAACAAAGACCTTTTAGCTTCTCTCAAAGGCGGTCCAAATCATCCATGATCCTCTCGACTGCCTCTAACCAATACTCCGCTACATTCTGAGCTACCCCAGATACTCCTCTAAAAACCTCAGCTCCATTAGACCTAAGTCTCTCAGCTACTGACTTTCGAGCCCCATTTCCCATACTAGCTCTTGCCACTCGCTCTAAAACTCGCAAAGATAGCTGCGATACGCTGTCATCATCTCCTCCCGTCTGCTCGAAATTACCTCCTCTACACCTGGTGGTGTGCCTCATTTTCGAGAGCCCGACTGCACTCCAACCGGTTCTCGAGACAGTCATTTTGCCTCTACTGCACCCACGGTGACCACGTCCCCTAGAACTCATTTCTATGTCGCGTCTTATCTAGTTTTTTTCAAAAATTTTATGAATTAGATTCTTTTCACTTTCTTGTTTAGAGAGGAATTTTATGCAGAGAGTTTTTAATTAGTGGTTTTTCTGTAGAAGTACACATATACCTAGGGTCTGCGTCTCTAAAGTAAAGTTCCCTTAGGCCTATCAGCTAAAGTATTACACATCAGCATACATAATTCAATTTAAAGAACTTACCTGGCGGACCTGGGCTGAGAACTCGGGTGCCATGCTTCCATAAAAACCATTTTAACCCAAAAATTTTCAAAAACCCATTTTGACTCATATTTTGAAAACGTTGTGGGCTTCAAAACCCAAGGCCAAATGTTTAAAATTGGGCTCTGATACCAAGTTGAAACACCCCAAACCCGGCCCACAAGCCCCGACCGGATCTGGCATGCTCCTTGAGTAAAACTTATTTTTGCCATCTTCGAAAATATGTCGATTTCGAAGAAAAATAGATTTGTATTGTGATCCTGTTGAAAACCGTATTGATTATTTAAGTTTGTATCTCATTATAATGTTATCTCCATGATTTTAAAAATTATAAATTAAAAGAAAAATCGAATTTAGAGCTTAACACTAAGTTGGGAACCATAGGTGTTTAGGTGTCAAAACATTTGAAGTAATTTTAAGAAAAACATTTAATCGTTGGTTTGATGTTGTTTCTATCAAGACAAAAACTAAAACGCGTAAATAAATCTCCTAATAGTGGCCTTATTACAATAAAACATAACCCAAAATAAATCCCGAAATAATAAAAGAAAACGTGCTAAGTTTAATTAAAAGAAAACCTGAAATGCTGAGTTGAGCATGGCCACCACATAGTCCTACCTGACCCGATCCAAATCACTAAGTATCACCTGCAAAAGATATCCCACGAAGGGTGAGTCAACAGACTTAATGTGCAACAGTACACTAAAAGCCCAATCGATCATAGCCCTCACTTAACATTTTGGCAAAGCCCATTTATCTCATACTTGGCCATAAGCCCATAACATAGCATACCGAATCATGGCATATTAAATCACATGTACATACAAGATGAAATGCAATCCTGATCCCACCTAGATATCCATCCTCTACACACCACCCGTACCTGCCAATCACACCGTGGGGATTACTAAATCGACCCTCCATCCGCTACACACCATCGGAGGTCGTCATTTGTGATCAATCGCACATCGCCCTTATAATCGTGGCAAAGCCACCAAATAATTGTGACAGAGTCACCGGATACATAATATGTGACATAAGTCACCAGATACAGTATATGTGGCATAAGTCACCGGATAATGTGGTAAAAACCACCGGAACACTTCCCCTTTATCAATATCACCCACGTGCCCATGCATCATACATATTAATCAGTTATCATGCAATGTACTTACCCCAGAGTCATATCGAAATCACACATATTTCATATCAATCCGTATAAACATTACTAACAAAATATTAAGGGGTATCGTACCTATATGCACTGTACCATTGAATGGTACCCTTAGCCACGTTTCCTCTTTTTTTATTAACACATATTTATCGTTAATACTATTAATCTATTGAGAGTTTAGTGTAGGCTACGCACCTGATAACAGTGAGAACGATACTATCGATACCAACACTCTTGCTAGCAGGGATAACAATAAACTGCTTATCCCTTTCCGACACTGGCCCACACCCCGGTGGCCAATCACGAACAGGAGAAACCGAGCGCTTCTTGAACTTAGGGGTAGGAACTACCCCTTTCACTCCTCCACTGGTACTCGCATCCATTGAGAACAGTTAATCAAAATAGATTAATTAACACGAGATCTAAATGAATATAGTTTTTAACTTCAAACACCCTTACCGCAAAGATCTGAATCCCGAGACTTCTCCTTATCCCTGTCGATTTGACCCTAAATGATCATGGTCAGAATCGGCCAACATTTATAGACAATATGGCCTTTGGAAGAATATCATAACCCACTTACCTTAATCGATCAAATCTCGAAAGATCACTACTCCCTTAACGCTATCGTCTTTTGGCTACACACGAAAGAAACACGAAATCAAGGCCCTATTAAGGTTCGGCCATCCTAAAAACCAAGGCCAACCATTCGGTTTCGGCCACCAATAAAGATGAGATAAAAACTGATTGTTAAGAGGAGGGTACTTACCACCAACGCTTGCTTGAAGGGACTAAAAGAAAGTAATTGACAATGCCACCCTTATAGATTCTGCCTTAAGGATTTGCGAAATAGAAGAGAGAATGAGGGTCTACAAGATTCGACTAAGACTCCCAAATGGAGATGGGATATTCGGCTATCAAAAGAATAGGTATAGGATTGAGGTTGAGAGGAAGAAAAGAAGTATAGAAGAAGGCTAGAAGAATTCGGCAATGGTGAAGAATGGTGAAGAGGTTTCGGCTATCACAAGGAAAATCAAAGAAGAAGAAAGCTAGGGAGGGATCTAATTTCGGCTTAAAAGAAAATAACAAAGAGATGAGAGGTAGGTGACCTTAATGGTCTTTTGAAGTTTCGGCCAAGGTCTAAAAGGGTGAGAAAAGAATAAATTTTTGGTGTGGTTCGATTATGAAAAAAAAAAGGGTAAAAGTTCAGGAGAGAGTGAAGCTGAATTCGGCAAAAGAAAATGACCCACCTGGCACTTTGATGGCATTAAGGTTTCGGCGCAGCATTAGAGAAATAAGAAAAAACTGAAAAGCACAAAACCCTTAAGCAAATTTTCGACTACTCCCCCCTACCAACATGACCGAAATTGTCATCCAAGGTGTCCCTTGGCCGGCCAACTCTTCTCCCCTCACTCAAATCCCATATTTTTCTCCTATTTCCTCTCTTCTCCTCTCATTCAAATAGATTTGAATGAGTCAACACTTATCCTCCCTCTTAGCCGAATTTTAAATGGATTTGACCAAGTCTAATCCTCATCCACTCAAAGTCCTTGTGCTGTCCACCACTGCTCCTCCTTGCCGCAAAAATAAAACTCCAAATGTTTCCCTTACTGCTCGAACCTAGGCCCTGCACACTCCCTGAGGCGTCACACCCCTGAGCTCTATGTGGCGCCTCCCTTGCCACTTTACTAGCCTAATACTTGAGTCTAAATCCGCATACAAATTTTCTTAAGGCCTATCTTGCTTAGCTCCACTTCAAGACTTAAAATCCAATATTTTCTAAGGCATTCACCTACATTCTAGGGTTCCCAAAACCCACAAAATATATTCAAACCACACATAGGCATGCTACCACATACAATTAAGTTAAAATGCATAACCCCTAAATCCCGAAAATTACAGGTTGCACTAAAACTGGAGCTTCAGTCAACATTGCCTTCAGTTTCTCGAAACTTTGTTGGCATCTTTCTGTCCACTCAAACTTCACATTTTTCTGTAATAATTTAGTCATCGGGGTTGCAATCATGGAAAACCCCTTGACAAATCATCTGTAATAGTCGACTAGGCCTAAAAAACTTCTAATTTCGGAGATGTTGTTAGGCGGCTTCCAGTCCATTATGGCCGAGATCTTACTTGGATCTACTCAGACTCTATCTCTCGAGACAATATGTCCCAGAAATCCTACTTCCTTGAGCCAAAATTCACTTTTACTGAACTTAACATATAACTGATTTTCTCGTAGAATCTGTAAAATTGTCAGTAAGTGCTCAACATGCTTAATCTCATCTCGAGAATAAATTAGTATGTCGTCAATAAAAAGGACTACAAACTTGTCGAGGTACGGCCTAAAAATGCGGTTCATCAAATCCATGAATACCGCAGGAGCATTGGTCAACCCGAAAGGCATGAGTAAAAATTCATAATGCCCATACCTTGTTCGAAAAGCGGTCTTGGATACATTTGAATCCTTTACTCTCAACTGGTAGTACCCTGATCTCAAGTCTATTTTGGAGAACACAGTGGCTCCTTTCAATTGATCGAACAAGTCATCGATTCTAGGTAATGGGTACTTGTTCTTTACTGTCACTTAATTAAGCTGACGGTAATCTATACACAATCTCATGGTGCCATCTTTCTTTTTCACAAATAAAACCGGAGCACCCCATGGTGAACAACTTGATCTTGCAAAGCCTTTATCTATCAACTCTTGCAACTGTGACTTTAGCTCTTTCAACTCTGTTGGAGCCATTCTGTAAGGAGTAATGGATATCGGTACAGTACCGGGAGCTAGTTCAATACTGAACTCAACCTCTCTAATTGGTGGTAGTCCTGGTAATTGCTCAGGAAAAACATCCACGTACTCACATACTATCGGTACTGACTGAATCTTCAGCTCTGTTTCTTTATCATTCATCACAAAGGCTAGGTATGCTTCATATCCTTTTCTTAAATATCTTTGTGCTGTCATATGAGAAATCACTACCGGTAATCCATTATGTTCATCTGATGCTACATGAAGAGTATCCCCATTCTCACATCTCATCTTAATGTATTTCTTCCCACAATTAACTATTACATCATGGGCAGTTAACCAGTCCATACCAAAAATGAGGTTGAACTCATCAAATGGTAACAACATAAGATTTACTTTAAAGCAATGACCTCTAATCATTAATGGGAAATCTTTACATTATCAACTAACACCTCTTGCTGAAAGGATTAGACACTTTAATAATAAATTCTGTAGAATCTATAGGCATACTTAAACTAGATACTAATTTCATGCAAATGTAAGAGTGTGTGGATCCGGGATCTATTAAAGCAATAACTTTGATATCAAAAGGAGAAAAGGTACCCGTAATAACATCATGAGAAGATGCCTCTTCGCGAGCGCGAATGACATAGGTCCTTGCAGACACTCTACCCTCAAGTTTCGCGGCCTGCTCTCGAGGGTTACCTCTTCCACTTACCCCACTTCCTGGGTTTCTCTGCGGTCTTTCTCGGACCATACTCCCGGATCTCGGGTTCTGAGTTCTCTTTTCTTTCATCTTCTCTGGACAATCTTTTATATAGTGGTCATGGGAACCACATCTAAATCATGCATTTTCATGCGCCCAGCATTCTCCAAGATGATGTCTGCCACACTGTGGGCACTCGGGTCTGTCAGACCGAACATTCCCTACACTTGCAACTGAAGTAGTCTGTGCTTTTTTCCCCGAATACTAATTACTCTTGTCCTTCCTTGAAAATCCAATGGAAGTAGCCGATCGAGTAGGGAAATCTCTTGGCTTCTTGGATGAAGATTGGGATGACTTATTCCACTGTCTCTTTCTAGAGTCATGAGACTCCATTTCAGACTTTCTCTTCTCTTTTACTAATTCCTCAGCTTTACAAGCCCTCTCTAGTAGCACAACAAATTCCTTTAGTTCTAGGATAGTAACAAACAATTTGATGTCCTCATTTAACCCGTCTCCAAATCTTTTACTCATGATGGCTTCAATAGACATGCATTCGCAAGCGTACTTGCTGAGTCACACAAACTCACGCTCATAATCAGTCACTGACATCCTGCCTTGCTTCAGTTCTAGAAATTCCTTCCTTTTCTGATCCACAAATCTTTGACTGATATACTTTTTCTTGAACTCTTCTTGGAAGAATTCCCATGTGACCCTTTCCCTCGGTACTACCGACACAAGGGTGTTCCACCATTGGTAAGCAGAGTCTCTTAAAAGAGAGACTACACACTTCATGCATTCCTCAGCGGTGCATGACAACTCATTAAATACCCTGAGGGTATTTTCTAACTAGAATTCAGCTCTTTCTGGATCATCATTTTTTCTAGCCCGGAATCCTTCTGCCCCATGTTTCTTGGTCTTATCAATTGGAGGTTTATCTCTTCTTACCACCTCTACTACTTGAGGGGCTACTGGATCAGGTTGTGGAACAGGCGGGGGTGGAGGGGGTTGTGCATTCGAGTTCGCATGAACGAACTCCGTATACCATGTATTCATCATATGGAGGAAGGCTTCTCTAGCCTCTTCTCCTCCTCCTTGACTCACCGTAGTGGGTCTATTCTCATTCTCATTCGGCACCGTCCCTTCTACGAGAGTTGGCATGTTACTTTCTACATCATCCGCCACAGCTCTTTCGAGATCCATTTACTATATGTATAAACTTAATTTAAGTCGTCAGGAGTCGTCACACTATCATTATAAAAATATTCTTACGTATGGCATGTATAGCTAGACTCATGCTCGTACTACATTAATCTTAGAACTGACTAAACCACGGCTCTGATATCACTAAACTCGAGATCGATGCTAGGACTGGAAATGAGTCATTACCATGCTTGAACTCACTTAAACAAATAATTACAGGCAGTGAAATTTTGTTCCGACTTTAAAACTTCTCTTTCTTAGTCTAATCATACACTTCATGGGCCTACGAGGCCTTAAGCTCTTATCAGAAAACATTTGTAACTTAATCAAAAACTATTCTTTGACACAGGGTTCACATGCCCATGTGACTTGGAACACGCTCGTGTACCCTTACACACGCCCATGTCTTCACACCGTGGGGAGTTACTGACTATATTCACATGGCCTTGACACGCCCGTGTGCTAATCCTTGGTATACAGACTTGATCACATGGTCTGGGGCACACACCCATGACCAAACCGTGTGTCTTTCACGGCTCATACAAATGACCATGGGGTTAGCCTAAATTAAAATAATAAGGTGCAGGGTATGCATGGCCTAGACACACGCCCGTGTATCTAACCGTGTGGGCACTTAGAGGCCATTTACCAAGCCATTTGCCACCCTGAAATCAAGACCAACTCAAACTCAATTCAAAACATTCATAACCAATACTACATGCTACATTGATCTTGATAAACATACATACTTAGTTAGTATTGGCCAATCATTTAGTCATATACAAAAGAATAATGACTTCATAGTCTATACAATGGCCCTTTTTAAAACATATTCTCAAAATGAACGCTTCCTATACATGCCATACTTAGTAAAGTAACATGGCTATACCAAAATAAAGATTGATACTGTGCTACGAGCTCCGACTCCAACGATCCTCAAGTCAGCTTGGTGGGACTACATAGAAAGAAATAATTGAAGACGTAAGCTTTTAGATTAGTAAGTTTGCATGTAAAGCATATATCATTATTTACTTGCTTAATATAAACCATTTGACATAACAATGGTACCATAAATTTCAGCTATAGAGCTTACTTACTCATACTGATTCTTACATGTCTCATGATACTTACTATTCTCATACTTGTAAGGTAAACAAAGTACATGTATCACTTGATCACATTGATCAACATACATTAATATAATAATCATGATCTCTAATTCATCATTCATAGTATAGATGATACTCAATTTCAACTTGACAATAACTTTGCTCACTTACCTTTCTTGTTATCTCATTTTAACTTCACTGATTTTGCCCGATGAATTTTTGCGAATAGCCAAGGATACTAAATCTCATCTTGGTTTCGAGGCCACGTCTTGACATGGACTTATACGAAGTCTTTCTGGTTCTCACCAATGCCATCCCTTGGCTTGGACTTACATGGGATGTCTTTCTCTTGGTAGCTTTTCAATGCCAAGCTTGCCTTGGACTTACATGATAATTGTTCACTGCCAAGCTTGCCTTGGACTTACATGATAACTGTTCAATGCCAAGCTTCCCTTGGACTTACATGATAACTCTGCTTGATTGCAAATGCCATGCCTTGGCTTGGTCTTATACGGACTTTCTTATCTCATATGCTGGATCGAGTATCCTAAGAAATTCATCTTCAATTGGGACTTGCGCATACTTAATCTCATTGATTTCTTTGTTTAACATAGCATCAAGCATTCCATAGAAATAATGTACATTATACTAAACAATTCAATAATAGAAACCATAAAGCTTAGAAATCATACAAACTTACCTCAATATACAAAATGCATGTAGATATGCAATTTAGTCATCGACTTTGTTCGTGCCTCGGTTTTGATCCGGGCTTCGTTTTTCTTGATCTATAATCATAAATAGACCATTTAATACTCACATTGACAAAATTGACTCTTTACTCATATTTTGGCAAAATTACTATTTTACCCCTAAACTTCATCATATTTGCACTTTTGCCCCTAGGCTCGTAAAATAATTTTCATTTAACTTTCTTAAACTTCATTCTTAGCTGATTCATTTTCTCTAGTATAACGATCCTCAATTCTCACTATTTCTATTATGTATGACCAATTTTTATAACTATTACAAATTGGTCCATACTACCATTTTTCATTAAATTCACTAAGGAAAAGGTGTTTATCTAACATCAAACTCTCATAAACTTCCATAAAACATCATTTAACATACATGTCATTCATGGGTAGACTTTTGATCATGCATCTTAGCACATTTCATCGCTAAAAATAGCTAATTCATAATACGAGGACTTCAAAAATACGAAGAATATTAAAAACGGGGCTAAAATGAACTTACTAGTAAGCTTGAAAAAAAAATGAAGAACCCTAGCTATGGAGTCTCCAAATTTTCGGCACAAGGGGGAAGAAGATGAATAGATTTTTGACATATTTTTCCCATTTTAATCATTTAATAGATAAATGACCAAAATGCCCTTCTCTTTAAAAATTTCCATTTTACTAACTCAAGTCCAATTTTGTCAAAAAATTATTATTTGCTATTTAAGGACTTCTAATTGATATTCTAAAGCTATTTCATACAAAAAGCTTCTAGAAACTCATATTTAGAAACTTTTGCAATTTAGTCCTTTTGGACCATTCGATCTCAATTTAGCAAAATTGTTTCATGAAACTTTCATACTAGCATACAAACATGGCATAAACCTTAAAAAAAACTCATAAATGCACCTCGGATTCGTGGCATCGCACCACTATTTCGACTAGGCCCTAAATCGGGTTGTTACAATTGATTCAGCTGAATTGAAGTGTATTGAAGGTTGGAGTTATTGAGTTTGGCATTCCAAGAGTTTTTGAGCTTTATTTCATCTCATTATTAGCTCATTAAGTTGATCATATGTGACCATTCAGTTAGCCTCTTTTAACACTATAAATAGTTGTAATCATCCTATTGTAGGGGACGTTTTGATCCTTAATCAAATTTATGAACATTGTGTTCTGGAGTGAGTTATCTCCTCTCTATCTTTCGTACAAGTTTCTTAGACTTATCAAGCTTTCTTGTGGTATCTTAAACTTGTTCATTTGAACTTATCACCAAACCCTTGGTGTGAGGTTCACTCTATCTCCATCTTCCACCTTAAATAATATAGAAACCAGGGTGACACTTTCATATAGTGTTGAATCGTTTCTCCTATTTAAGTTCATTTCTCTATCTCCACCAAACAATCACACATCTATCATTCATCCATCTTCATTCATTCCTATTAAACCAAAACATTCGAACATCATCTTCTTCCTTTCCTATCTCTAGCTGAACCTATCCTTCTCATTATCTAAATCACCTTCAACTCTTATTCACTTCCATTCCTAACCTAAATCCATTTTTTTAAAAGTAAACCTATTCAAAGCTTCCGCAAACTTATCCATGTTTTCTAATATTTTCCGAAGACTCAACCTCTCCTCGTAGATGATCGGGCAACTCACATAGGACTCGACTCACCCCGAGGCGGATCATATTACTTGGTATCAAAGCTACAAAACGAGGAGTTTTAACGACGAACGAGAGCCGGAATAGGTTCGTGAAGGAATAAAAAAGTTGTAATTTTTATTTCCTTTGTAATTATCATATAGATTAAAAAAAATATACCAATAAAAAAAAAGGTGAAGTTTTCTTTTGAAAGTTTGGCAAGTACTTGTTTTTGTTCTCCTCCTCCGTACCCGATCTTCAAAATCAATCTCCTTTATTCCTGATCATCAAGAACACTTGCCATCATCATTTGGTTCCCCTCCATCTTACCCAACCCCAGCCTTAACTCATTTTCTTTCAGCCTTTTGACACCCATTTGTTTTATCCTTTTGTAACCAATTTTGTAGTCGACCCTCAAGCCGTGTTATGTTAATCGAAATAAAGTACGAAATTGAGAGACAAGGTTGAGTGGTAAAAGGCACGAGTGTATTCATCAAAGAAAAAGCCATATATGAGTGAAACACGAGTGTGAGTGACCTTTTCTTTGTGAGTGAACTTGTGAGCCTTTGTGAAGAGGTTTGTAAATTTTTCTGTTTTTCTGTTTTTGATCATTTATCATTGTCAAGGTTCTTTGTTTTATCTTTACTATTTCCATCACCTTTATCGTTTAAGAGCTATTATAGGTTTCGGGTCAACATATCCTATTTTGTTGGTTCAACCTTAGCCTTAGCTGAATCCATCTTCTTTGCTACCTTAACCATTTCCCAACCCTTTTGTTTCAACCTATCATCCTTATTTTAAAACCTATTTTGCAAACAACCTGTTCTTACTTGAATTTTACGATCGAGCAACTAATACGACTCGAATCAACTCTGAGGCGGATTCGTATCATTTGGTATCAGAGTTAGTAAAAATTAAGTATCGACAATTTTAGCATTATCAGGTTGTAATTATTTGAAAAAAAAATTTGAAAAAAATTCGTGAAAAAAAAGAATATATATTTACATTGTAGTAACAAATTCGAATTATTTAAAAAAAAAGAGTTACGAAAATATATATATAAAAAAGGAAGAGAAGCTAGTTGTACCAAGTTCTTGCTACCCAATTATACTTTTTCCATCTTACCCAATTCAGCCACACTTCAAACCTTTCATTTTGTTTTCTAGCCTACCTTTCTGCCACATCAATTTCTAAACCAAACCAAACATCAATTTTGTAAACTGACTCCACAATGGTTGCCGATTTGTCTAAGTAGTCCATCGAGAACGTCGAGAGGCGAACTTGAGTGGAAAAAGGCAAGAGTACGATGAGACTATCCGAGTGAACAAAAGACAAAATTGTTTGAATAAATTTCATGTCTAGAAGTCTGGAAAGGAATCAAATGGATGGTCGTGGTTTGTGACCTGTTCGCAATGTTGGTCGTGGAGGAGTGCCCGACTTAACGCTTCAAGCCCTCATGCGCGAAATAGAGCGTATGTTGGATAGAAAGATCGAACCCATCCAAGAACGCTTGGACCATGTTGAAGAACAAGGCCAATAAGAAAGAGCTCCAAAAAATCTGAGAAGGGAGCGAAGACATTCGAGAGTCAACAAAGATGATCTCTAAGTGACGTGGAGAGTGACAAAGGTTCTACTCAAAGCGGAAGGTGACAAAGCCATAGAAAGTGAGGACTTCGGGAACGAGATCGAGTGGAAGACAACCTTAAGAACATCAAGATGGCCATTCCCTCATTCCAAGGGAAAAATGACCCCAAGGCGTATTTGGAGTGGGAGAAGAAAATCGAGCTAGTCTTCAAGTGCCATAATTACTCAGAGAGCAAGAAGGTGAAGCTTACGGCCATAGAGTTCTCGGATTACGCAATTGTATGGTGGGATCAACTCGTGACGAGTCGAATAAGAAATAGTGAAAGATCCATCTCAACTCGGGCCGAAATAAAGGCTGTCATGAGGAAGCGATTCATTCCTTCCTACTATCACCGAGACTTGTACCAGTGATTGCAAAATCTCACCCAAGGTAACTGAAGTGTTGATGATTACTATAAAGAAATAGATGTTGCCATGATCTGAGCTGACATCGAGAAAGATCGTGAGGCAACGATGGCTAGATTCCTTGCGGGTTTGAACCGTGACATCACCAACATAGTGGAATTACAACACTATGTTGAAGTGATGGACATGGTCCACATGGCCATTAAAGTCAAAAAATAATTAAAGCGGAAAAGAGCCAACCGATCTTATCCTACTTCTTCTACAATCAAGTGGAGTCAAGGAACTAACAAGGCTCCCATTCTTCCTAAAGAGCCCGTTGTGGCTACCAAATCCAATCAGCCAAGTGGCGAGACAAGTAAAGGAAAGAACGATCCTATCCCTAACCGATCAAGGGATATAAAATGCTTTAAGTGCCAAGGGAGGGGACACATAGCCAATCAATGTCCCAATCGTCGAGTTATGGTGGTAAGGTCAAACGGTGAAATCGAATCTGAAGAAGAAAAGGAGGAAGAGCCTAAAAACCCCACCGATGAGGAAGAAGAATTCGAATATCCAGTCGAAGGCTAGATTATCATTGTCAAAAGAATTTAAGCATTCAAAGTGCTGAAGAAGAGCAGCAATGGGAAAATATCTTTTACACTCGTTGCCACGTTTAAGGCAAGGTGTGCAGCATGATAATTGACGGAGGAAGTTGCACCAACGTTGTGAGTAGTATGCTCATGGAGAAACTTGGTTTAGCCACGACTAAACATCTGAACCCCTACAAATTACAATGGTTAAATGATGGTGGCAAACTCAAAGTAACCAAGCAAGCTGTAGTGGCGTTTTCGATTGGCAAGTACCAAGACGAGGTGGTGTGCGATGTAATGCCAATATACGTGAGACATCTCCTGTTGAGGCATCCATGGTAATTCGATTGACATGTGATCCACAATGAATATATGAATTGATATACGTTCAAACACCTCGAGAAGAATGTCACTTTAGCACCTCTTACCCCAAAACAAGTGTACGAATCTCAAATTAAGATGAAACAATCTGTAGAAAAATCAAAAGAAAAAGAACAAGAAAAAAATAATGAAACAGAAAAAGAAAAGAAAGTAGAAAAAAGAAGAGGAAAAAGTGAGAATAATGAGTCAAAAATTCGAGTGGAAAAAGAAAAACAAAAAGCGAGTGAGAATGAAAAAATGCGTGTCTTTGTGAGAAAAAGAGAAGTTCGGAAGTTGTTTTTGATGAGACAGCCCATTCTTGTACTTATGTACAAAGAATGTCTTTTTGAAGCTAATGAAATTGATAAAACATTGCCATCTTCTGTTGTTTCTTGGCTTCAAGAATTTGAAGATGTATTCCCGTCAAGCGGTTTGCCACCCATTCGAGGCATTGAACATCAAATAGATTCCGTGCCCAGAGCAACGATCCCGAATCGACTAGCCTATCGAAGTAAGCCCGAAGAGACTAAGGAGTTGCAAACACAAGTTGCTGACTTGATGGAGAAAGGATAAATTCGAGAAAGCTTGAGCCACTGTGCGGTGCCCGTTCTACTAGTGCCAATGAAAGATGCCTCATGGCGAATGTGTGTCGACTACCGCGCCATCAATAGGATCACCATCAAGTATAGGCACCCCATCCCTCGACTGGATGACATGCTCGACGAGCTAAGTGGAGCACAACTGTTCTCAAAAAATTGACTTAAAGAGTGGCTATCACCAGATTCGCACGCGGGAGGAAGATGAGTGGAAGACCGCCTTCAAAACTAAATATGGTTTGTATGAATGGCTAGTAATGTCGTTCGGTCTTACTAACGTTCCTAGCACATTTATGTGTTTAATGAACCATGTATTGTGTGCTTTCATTGGTAAGTTCTACGTGGTTTACTTTGATGATATTTTAATATGCAACAAGTCTTTGGAAGACCACGTTCAACATTTGCGTGCGGTGTTAGAATTTTTGCGTGAGGAACTTCTTTATGCTAATATTAAGAAGTGCTTTTTTGCACTGATAAAATTGTGTTTTTAGGATTTGTGGTGAGTGCTAATGGACTCGAAGATGATCAAGAGAAAATCAAGGTGATTCAAGATTGTCCACGTCCTACAAACATCAGCCAAGTAAGGAGCTTCCATGGACTAGCAAGTTTTTATCAGAGGTTTGTACCAAATTTTAGTACCTTAGCTGCCACCTTAATAGGTATCATAAAGAAAAATTCTCCATTCAATTGGACTGATGAACAAGAAATTTCTTTTAATAAAATCAAGGAATGTTTAACTAACACTCCTTTGTTGTCCTTACTTGATTTTAACAGAACATTCAAAGTTGAGTGTGATGCATCAGGGATAGGAATCGGAGCGGTCTTGACTTAAGATGAACGACCCATTGCGTATTTTAGTGAGAAAATCAATGGGGCTACTCTCAATTATCCTACATACGATAAGGAGATGTATGCCTTGGTTCGGGCTTTGGCCTAAAAAGTTTGTCAGACATACGAATCATGAGGCATTGAAGCATCTTAAGTGACAAACCAAGCTAAACAAGCGCCATGCTAAATGGGTTGAGTTCCAAGAATCTTTTTCTTACGTGATCAAATACAAGAAAGGTAAAGAAAATATCGTTGCTGATGAGTTGTCACAAAGGTATGCTCTTATCAATTAATTAGATTCTAAATTGTTTGGTTTTGAGTATTTGAAAGATCTCTATAAAAATGATGTTGATTTTGGTGAGATATAGAAGTCTTATGTGCAAGGTGCTCATGAAAAGTACTATCAACAAGATGGCTACCTATTTCGTGATGGTAAGTTATGTATACCCATGGTTCTATTTAAGAAGTGCTCGTTAGTGAAGCCTACAGCGGAGGACTTATAGGCCACTTTGGTGTAGCGAAAACTTTGGCCATACTTCAAGAACATTTCTATTGGCCTAAATGAAATACAACGTGATGAGAAAGTGTGAGCATTACTTGCAAGAAAGCTAAGTCGCGAATCAAACCACACCGTTTGTATACACCATTACCAATACCGGATGCACCATGGGTAGATATATCTATGGATTTTGTTCTAGGGCTTCCTAGAACAAAAAGTGGAAAGGACTCTATCTTTTTCTTTGTAGATAGATATTCTAAAATGGCTCATTTCATATCTTGGTCATTCAGTTCCATGGAGTGCCGAGGACCATCGTCTCCGATCGAGATGCCAAGTTTCTTAGCCATTTTGGAGAATCTTGTACGGTAAGCTCGACACCAAGCTTTTATTTTCTACAATGTGCCACGCCCAAATGGATGGTCAAACAGAGGTAGTCAATCGAATTTTATCAACCTTACTGCGGGCCATCATTAGGAAAAACCTGAAGATGTGAGAGAAATGCTTGCCACATATCGAATTTGCCTACAACCGTTCAGTTCATTCAGCTACTAAGCATTCTCCTTTTGAAGTGGTATACGGTTTCAATCATTTAACTCCTTTAGATCTAGATCCTTTGCCTTCTAACCAACTAGTGCATGTAGATGGCAAGCGAAAGGCTGATTTTGTGAAACAGCTTCATCAAAGGGTTGAGGAGAATATTGAGAGGAGGATCGAGCAATATGCTCAAAAGGCGAATAAAGGATGCAAATGAGTCGTATTTGAACCTGGTGATTGGGTTTGGGTCCATATGCGTAAGGAAAGATTTCCCGAACAAAGGAGGTCTAAGCTACTGCCAAGAGGAGACGGTCCTTTTCAAGTCTTGGAAAGGATCAATGAAAATTCTTATAAGCTAGACCTTCTGGGTGATTATGGAGTAAGTGCTAGCTTCAATGTTTCTGGCTTATCCCCTTTTGATGTAGGTGACGGTTTGGGACAAATCGCCTCGAAGAAGGAGGGAAAAATGATACGAACCCACCTTGATGTTGATTCGAGTCATATTAGTTGCCCGATCGTAAAATTCAAGTAAGAACAGGTTGTTTGCAAAAATAGGTTTTAAAATAAGGATGATAGGTTGAAACAAAGGGGTTAGGAAATGGTTAAGGTAGCAAAGGAGATGGATTCGGCTAAGGCTAAGGTTGAACCAACAAAATAGGCTATGTTGACCCAAAACCTATAATAGCTCTTAAACGATAAAGGTGATGGAAATAGAAATGATAAAACAAATAACCTTGACCCACTATCTGTGAAAGATATGAATCACAAGTATGGGTGAACGCCAAACTTATCAAAGTGATAAGTTCGAAGAAAGACGGGAATTGATGCCACAAGAATTATCTTGATAAGCCAATTTAGTCTAAAGAGAACAATGAGAGTTTGAACACTCACAAAGTAATATGATATTCATCAATGATCAAAAGTCCTTCCAAAATGAAATAAGCCATGTATTTATAGCTGCATTATAGGCTAGTCGAATGGTTACTTAAGCTTTCATTCAGCTCAAATGAGCTGAAACTTCTATGAAATTTCCTAGTAATTTCCTTGAAGTTTCCTAACAAGCTAAAAATTAATATTGAACTGAAAAGGCCTTGGTAGGTTCGGCCAAATACAACGCATGGAATTTAATATGCTGCTTTGATCAGCTGAATAGTCTTGAGTATTTTAATAGCATCTTGAGTACTCCAATGGCCAATAGCCGAATGTGAGTAGCCTTTAAACTTGCTAGCTGATGGAATTATTGTAGGAAACTATTGGCCCTTGGTCTCCATGAAAAGGCACCTAAGGAAGCTAAAAACAGCAGCTTGGATATTTTAATTCAGCTCCTTGTCCATTGAGCTTCATGAAAAATCACCTGAAAAAAAAAAAAAAGAAATCAGCAACTCCTTTAATGTCGTCCCATGCATTAGCCAAATGCATGCTTTTCTTTAATGCTTTCCTTTGCTATTAAGCTAGCTGATTCAGCTGAATGAGACAGCTATTAACACAAAAATAAATTCGGTTATGGCACCATGATTAGCTCAATTAAGTTGTCTAAACTTAAGACACTTTAATTAGTTGTCTGAACTAAGACAACTTAAATACACTTCAGGCAAATTAAATGGCTGTACTAATTAACACAAATTAATTAACTAAGACAAATTAATTGCTAAACTAAATGAGACATATTAAATTAACTTAAGACATATTAAAGATTTAAATTAATAATAACTAAAATAACTAAAAAACATTAATGTTTTATTCCAGCAACTAATCAGCTCAAAATGAAAACTAAAATTCAGCTTGAAGTAAGCTGCATGGGACGCTTATTGAGCTGGTCCATGGTGATCAATAAGTCCCGCAACCTCTTCTCCCCAAGCTCGATCAATATAGCTCGAGATAGCTTCTTGGAACTTCTTGGCTCGGGATCAAGTGATTGGACCTAGAGGCAGCTCAATGGGTTTGGCAACTAGCTCATTGGCCAAGCTCGCATCAAAATAGTTTGAAGCTATCACTCTCCCTACTAATGATGCCAAATAAGTGAGAAAGTTCCTGTATAAGAATATTTTCACTAGGTTTGGTACACCTCGTGCCCTTATTAGTGATGAAGGCTCCCATTTCGACTGCAAATTAGTTGTTATTACCTTGAATAGATATGGGGTCAAACATAAGGTTGCCACGGCATACCGTCCTCAAAGAAATGGACAAGCAGAGGTGTTTAATAGATAGATTAAGAAACTTTTGGAGAAAGTAGTCAATCCCTCTTGTAAAGATTGGTCATCCAAATTGGATGAAGCTTTGTGGGCATATTGTGCTGCATTCAAGACACCATTGGGAGTGTCGCCTTTCAAGACTGGCCTTCCTTTCAAAGTCAATGGCTAATGTTTGAAGCATTATTGGGGTGTTCCTTTGACTCCGGATAAACATTCTATTACTCTTCGAATAGCGTAGTGTGCAAATCTACATTTATCTCTTTGATTTATTTGCTTTCAATTTGTTTGATCTGTTACTTATCTTTTCTTTGCAAGTATACTACAAACCAAGCCTTATAGTTTAATGATAGCCCATTTGAAACAATTACAAATTTTTAGTTTAATATCTTCTAATAATTTCTTGTTTTTTTAATTTTTTATTGTTATTCTTTTCCCGCCTAATCCTTATTTTACCGTGTCAGACCATGATTTCAGCCTTCTTATCAACCACATCACAACCCTATTTTCTCTCACTTTTACCCTAATTGATTCATTTTCTTTCACGATTACTAACAATGTCTTCTTCTTCACCATTTTCCTTGTTTATTCCATAATTGTAAAGTTCTCATTTTTAGTTTATAGTTACTCTTTCTTGCTCTAAATGGCTCGATGTGCTACTCCCTCTGTGCCATCGAGAACATTTTTCAATGAAGCTACTAAAGAGAATTACACCACAAATACATCTAAGTTACACTTCTGTATGGAGAAAGGTTTTCTTTTTCAAGACATAACCTATAACGCCCTGAATTTGGGCCTAGAAGAAATGGGACTTGTGTATGGATCAGTAAGGAGGCTGTACATAAATATTTAATTGTGCAAGTAAATGACACAATTAAATGTCTTCTTTAGTGCTTAAGGGTCCTGAGAGGTGTTAGAGAAGTCCTGGGTTCAAACCTGGGCTTTAGCAAAATTTTTGGTTTTTCTTTTAAAAGAACCTAGACATTGGCCTGTTGACCTCTTAATTAATTGAAGGTAAAATATGACACAAAGAACCTTTAGTGCAGTGGTGGTGGCGCTACATGTGTGGCAAGGAGCTTGAGGTTCGAGGCTTGGCATGTGCAATTGTATGTTATTTTGCTGCTTGAGCTGGGGAGGTGTTGGAGCTGGACTGGAACTCTGTGGTTGAATTAGTCATAAGAATTTGAATTGAATTTGAATGGGGAGTTGGAGTAAATCAAGGAGGATTTCGTGGAGGGATTAAGGGAGTGATTTATAGAGAAAAACAAGGAGTTTGAAGTGTGTGGGAGTGTTGTATCGAATTGGTAAGGGGAAGCATAGGAATTCAGCTAGGATAGTTTTCTTTCATTTTTGGTTTGGTTTCAGTCACTTTTGGCTTGGGAAAAACTGGTTTGTGTTGCCGAATTGTTCTTTTTCATTCACCTCTTTTGTTTTACATTTTTTCTAGCCAAATATATTTTCTCTTTTCCCCTCGGTTATATTCTTTCTTTTTGGTTATTCTCCTCTAGCCGATTGCCTTATCTCTATCTTTTCTCTTTTCTCTGTCGATATTCCCCTCTGCTATTTGCTCTTTTGGCTGAATATTCTGCTTCTCTCCCTATTATTGGCTGACTGTTTCAGTGCTCTACCATTGGTGTTGTTTCGGTCTTGCAAAGGTTCTGAGGAATAGATAGATACACATAAGTTCTCTCTGTTGTTTCTCTGTTGTTGCAATATGTGTTCAAATCCGTTTCTTCTACTTTTTCTAAAAGCTGAATACTCTTCCATCCTATTCATCGATTACCAAATGTTTGTTTCCTAAGTTGATCATTGGGTTTTTAGATTTCTACAAGAAGTGACGGGGTGCAAGCATTTCAGAATTGATTGAAACTCTTTTGTTATTCAAGAACTCCCGATGGGTAAAGAGGATTCTAGTAGTAAAGTGATGGCAAAGGTACCGACTGTGTTTGAGGGCGTAGCCTCTACTCCCAAGTTTAAACGGCGTAAGGTGTCTGCTGTTCGGGATTTTTGCTAGGAAGCGGAAGGGTGGCTGCATCAAACTTTGGATTAACTAGGAAAATCACAATCGACCGATCTAGTCAAGGCATGTGGCATCGATCTCTCGGTTAGGTGGTTGCTAAGAGTTTTTCTTAACATTATTTGTTTAGTTATTAACTAAATGTTATGTTTGAATATAGGTTCTGGCGATCATGAATTCTTAGTACTCTATGTGATCAGGTGTGTAACAGTACCCTGTATTCGATAGTCGGCGGGAAAGCCGATAGAGTGTGTGTATTTGTATGCGGTGTTTGGTAACCAGCTGAAAAGTCGAAAGCATGTGTTGTTACACTACTATGGCTGTAGATCGATAAAATGCCGAAAAGCCAGAAATATGGCGTATCATGCCACATGAGTGTGCGATCGTGCTTGTGGTGTACCGAGCGCACGAACATGGGTGTTAGTCTGTAGAGGCCACCACGAGCGCTCTCGTGGTCTTCGGCTATTTTGGGCCTCGTTGGGCTGAAATAGGGTGTGTGGGCCTACACAAATAAAATGTATGTGATGTGGTAAGTGTTTTTTGGACTGTGACGTTGGCAAAACTGTGGTTATTTCTGGCCTAAATGGGCCTCACGAGTGTGTGGGCCCACTTGGGCCGAGTAATGGGCCTTAGGCCCATTTATCTCGTTGGGACTGTTTAGGTTACTTAAGTCGCTCCAGGCGACGGTGGACCTTATGTTGGGTCACTAAGACCCCAAATTGTAAAATTACCAAAATATCATCAGATTGTGAATTTACTGAAATACCCCTAATTTGTGAAATTGCCAAAATACCCCTGATTTGTAAAATTACCGAAATTCCCTCAATTTGTGAAATTACCAAAATACCCATGATTTGCAAAATTACCTAAATACCCTTGTAGGGTATGATTATCGAAATACCCTTATAGGGTAAAATGACTGTTTTGCCCATATGGGTAGATGACTGACTTAGACTATGAATTTGACTAATTTGTTTGTGATCGTATGACTGTGTTTTAACTGACTTGACTGTGGTCATGTAACTGGTATGCTTTTAATATATGTTTAACTGACTATTACTGGGCATGGCCATTTTGCATACACGTGAAATGATTAAACATGACATGCATAATATATTGCATGGGGTTGGGACATTGATACGGAGGAAGTTCTGATAGGGGTGCATGGGTCACATGAGACGACTGTGGATCCAGTATTGATCTGTTAAGGTCGCACGGGTTGCATGAGACGACTATGGACCGACAAACGGCTTAAAATAGCGTGATCTGATTATGGCTCTGTGCCAACCTAAATATGGCTCTGTGCCATCTTGATTATGGCTTTGTTCCATTAGTATTTACTCGTGGCTATGTGCCTAACATATATATTGATGACTCTGTGTCTATCATTATTACCCGTGGCTGTGAGTCAATTATATTACCGTCACTGATGGCTATGTGCCAAACTTACTACAGTTACAGATAGCTTTGTGCCATCTTAATTATGGCTCTGTGCCATCTTGATTATGGTTTATAACCATTTTATTTATGGCTTTTATCCATTCTGTTAACTGGCAGTGTTGCTGCAATATTTATGGCTTTTACTCGTTCTGTCCACGGCGCTGAGCAGTTCTATTGACTTAGTGCCGCAACCGGTGCTAAGCTTGGTGTGTTGTCTAGATGGGTCAATTTTATCCCCATGTAAGTGTAGGGTTGGTACGAGTGGTGTGTTGGCTGGATCGGGGTGGGATGCATCCTCATACTGTTGCATATCTGTTTGTGAGATCTGTCACTCTACTGGGCTTAGGCCACTTGTTCCATTATTGGTTTGGGCTAGGCTTAATTGATTCTTTTATGGGTTGTGACCCAAATGATATTGGAGTGGGCTTGGCCCATGTATGCTCTGATCTGGCTTGTACTGTTACTGTTAAGGGCTTTGGCCCAAACTGTTTCGGTTTCTATTTCTGTATACTGACTGTTACTCTAGTAAGGGGATAACACACTGAGTTTTCGTAAACTCACCATGTTTTTAACTGTGCAGGTAATCCCCAGCGTTAGGAGGATCGGTGCTACAAGGGACTCGGAGGTGACCACACAACTGCGGCTATTATGCTTTGGACTTTATAAATGTTTTCAATTCCATTTTGGGTTTTAATTTCTATACTAATGCCTTTCTGGATTTAATTCTGAATTTGAGATTTTGTTATGTTTTATATCTGTTAGACGTAGACGAGTTTTCAACCCAATTACTATTTTTAAAAACACACATTTTAAACTTCTTTACCTTAAATTAGCTTTCGCAACTAAAAAAAGATTTTGTAACGAAGTTAATAACGTTTTTAAAAGTGATTAACTTTTCAATGAACCACGTTTTGAAATTGAGCGAACACAAATTGAGAATTTAGTTTTTTAAATACTAATGAGGGTTTTCAGTGAAAACATGGTTTTCAAAAAACACTTCATTGTGACATGCCATATTCGGGCCTAAGTTTTGGGCCGGGTTTGGGGTGTTACATTTAGTGGTATTAGATCCGAGTTGCAAAACTCGGCTGTGGATTGGGTTTTTAAAATTAAATTTTTTAAAGAACTGTTTCAAAAGATTTCAAGTATGTGAGATGTTTTACTGAATATTTACTTGAAAGTGTGGCTCTGTGAGTCTCGGGTGCCAAATCCGTAAGTTTTTTGAATAATTTTATATGTTTAGAAATTGAAATACAGTGAGTTAGAAATACCGTGGTTTCTTTAGATATTGGACTATATTTCTGGTATTTATTTTGTGTGTGTTTGGAAATGTTGGATGTGATATTCTGGATATAGAAATTGTAACCTATCTGCTACAATAGGTGGATGTTTTGGATGTGTGTTAATGAAGATGGGATCAGAGTGCACAGCGGTAGGGTAATGTTGTAGTTGTTACACGACTACCTTGTTAGTTGGAAATTTCGGGGTGTATTGTAGCACCCTGAATTTGGGCCTAGAAGAAATGAGCCTTGTGTATGGATCAGTAAGGAGGCTGTACATAAGTATTTAATTGTGCAAGTAAATAACACAATTAAATGTCTGCTTCAGTGGTTAAGGGTCCTGAGAAGTGTTGCAGAAGTCCTGGGTTCAAACCTGGGTTTAGCAAAATTTTTGGTTTTTCTTTTAAAGAAACCTGGAATTTGGCCTTTAGACCTCTTAATTAATTGAAGGTAAAATATGACACAAAGAACCTATTAGTGCAATGGTGGTGGCGCTGCATGTGTGACAAGAAGTCTGAGGTTCGAGGCTTGACGTGCGCAATTGTATATTATTTTGCTTCTTGAGCTGGAGAGGTGTTGGAGCTGGACTGGAACTCTATGGTTGGGTTGGAAATAAGAATTTGAATTGAATTTGAATGGGGAGTTGGAGTAAATCAAGGACAATTTCGTGGAGGGATTAAGGGAGTGATTTATGGAGAAAAATAAGGAGTTTGAAGTGTGTGGGAGTGTTGTACTGAATTCGTAAGGGGAAGCATAAGAATTCGGGTAGGATAGTTTTCACTCATTTTCAGTTTGGTTTCGGTCACTTTTGCCTTGGGAAAATCTGGTTTGTGTTGCCGAATTGTTATTTTTCATTCACCTCTTTTGTTTTACATTTTGTCTAGCCAAATATATTTCCTCTTTTCCTATTGGTTTTATTCTTTCTTTTTGGTTATTCCCTTCTAGCCGATTGCCTCTTCTTCATCTTTTCTCTTTTCTCTTTCGATATTCCTCTATGCTATTTGCTCTTTTGGCTGAATATTATGCTTTTCTCCTTATTATTTGTAACGCCCCAAAAATATGAGGTCTTTTATTTTTCATATTCTGACAAAATTGCTTGTCTGCTTCAATGGCTAAGTGATTTGGGTGTCTTTGAGGTTATTTAGGAAGCCTAGGTTCAAGTATGGCCTATGGCAAAATTTTGATTTTTACTCTTTTGGAAACCTGGATGTTAGCTTGAAGGGCATATATTAAGTTGGGTTTGTTTTATTACATAAAAAGATCTTGTGTTGTGGTGGTAAGTGGCGTGTTGGGAATTTAAGAGGGAGTGGGTTCAAATCCCATGGCATGCAAAGAGAAGGTTTTATTGTATGTATCTGTGGCGTGAGAGGTAGAGTTTGATTCAAACTCTCCAGAAGTGGTTGGAGACTTGGTCATCAAATTTGAATAGATTTAAATGGGATGTTTAGAGTGAATCAACGAGAAATCGGTGGAGATTTTCAAAGGATTTGGAGGAGAGGAGTGTTGTAGCCGAATTGTGCAACTTCTATGTGCAAATTCGGCTAGGGGAGACCATTTGTTGCATTTTTGGCATTGTAAGAGTGCAAAAGCCGAATTTCTTCTCTCCTATTTTGGGATTTTCTTTTCTTTTATTTTGGGTTTTTTTCTTTATGGCATCTCGTGTAGCACTTTTGACCATTCGATTCTTTCACTTTTCAGTTTACTTTTGCCGAAACACCTATACCAAGTGCCGAATTCTCCCTTGAAACCCCTCTTTTCTTCTGCACATTTTCTCTCTACCGATTTGGCATTCTTCTTCTTCTTCTGCTCTTAGGGCTAAACCGAATTAAGTTTTTCTGTTCCTCTTTTCTTGAGTGTAGCTGAATACCCTGCCTCGTCCTCTCATCTTCTAACTCTGACAAGTCAAATATTGGGGTAAGTGACTGGGTTGTTCTTGTACTTTGCGATTTTCCCTTTTAGGATTTTCATTATTGCTATTCAGTAATCTTCTTTTGGTTTACTCCCTTTTAGATCGAACACAATACTCCACCCACATGTGACGTTCTTTTAAGTTAGCTTTTGGTTCTGAGGGATTCGGTAAGTGTTCTCTGTCTTGTTCAAGTTATGTGATGGTTGTAAACTACAACCTTAATAAACCCTCTAACAAGATCTATTGTTATGCAGTGAGCGGTCAATCGGCAATTGTGGGAGTCTAGCCAAGCGATTGTAGGGTTAAAGGCTATACTCCTTGTAACATAACGATTTAGACCCTAGTCAGAACAGTGGTTCAAAACCACAAATCTGAGGTCGTAAAATTATTTTAATGATATTTTCTGTGTGAATGATATGTGATATAGTCTGTATGAAAATTCTGTGTGATAATTTAATCGTTTATGTGTCGAATTAAGAGAAAGGACTAAATTGCGTAAAGAGTAAAAGCTGTATGCTGATTTATAAGTACCTAAGTGTTGATGTCTTTATCTTAAGGAGGCCTTTTGAAGCAATTGACCCATTATTTAGTAGTGGAGTGGTTGATAGACAAATATGCCCATAGTTTAAATGATTTTCATAAACATTTCATTAAGGGCAAAATTGGTATTTGATTATTAATGTTATAATAAACAAAATCAAGCCAAAATGCTCATATTATTCATACATCTTTCACCGAAATAAGAAAAGAAGGGGAGGGTTTGAGACTTTGTTATTTTCGGCTAGGAATTTGCTTGATTGAGGTATGATTTTGAGTCAGTTTTTGATAATTTCTACGTTTTTGTAATCGTTGCTTTGTGCTCTAGCTAGCCCATGTTGTAATTTCATGAATTGATGATGTTTTGTGATGAGCCATTGATGAACATATGAGCTATGTGCTAGTTAGTAGTAAAATATGAGAACCTGGTGTTGGATTAATATGTGTTACTTTTTGAATTTTTGGTGAATTTAGCTAATTAGGGCTAAATTGTGAAAATAGAAAATTGAAGGGTTAAAATGTGAAATAAATGAAATGTGTGGATTTGTATAGGTATAAGAAGAATTTGGCTCAGCACATGTGTATTGAAATTTGGTGTATTTGATGATTTTGGAAATAGGGACTAAAGTGTCTAAATGTAAAATATAAGGGCTATTATGAAAAATACCCTAATTGTGTGTGTGGACTAAATTGAATGAAATGGTGATTGAATGGATTGATTTTAAATGTGTATAGACCAAGAGAGAAGAGGTTCGGATCGAGATCGAAGTAAAGATAAAGTGCTCGATTAATCGACCGTATCGATAGTCGACGTCCGAGGTAAGTTCGGATATAATACATGTTATTAAGATATGTTTAGTATTATGGGATAAATGTGTATATGTGGATGAAATCGAGATGCTATGTACAAGGATAAGCTGATGGCACTAAGTGTGCGAAATGAAAAATTGAAACATAAACGAATGGCACTGAGTGTGCGATGATACGAAAGCTATGGCTTATTGACTTGACACTTTGTGTGCGACACCGAGACAGGTCGGTTAAGAGACAAGGCACTAAGTGTGTGATAACAAAAATGTTATATAGCACTATGTGTGCGATTATATTGAATGGAAATTAAAGGATGATCAACAAGTATTATCGAGCTTTGAATAGTTTGGTGGTCTAACAACTATGTGTAGCTAAGGTTTGTACTGAACCTTTGTGGTTGATGAGTATAATCGAGCTATGATTGAAGAAATGAGCATTTTAACCATAGATAATATGGTATGAGTATGTGAGAAATGATTTTTGTGATGGTTATTGTATATGTTAATTTGAATTGATGATATTATGTATTATGTTAAGAACTTACTAAGCTTTATAAGCTTACTGTGTGATTTGTTTCTCTGCTTTGCAGTGTCAGTAAAGCTAGCTCAGATCAGGGGATCGTCAGCTTCTCAGTCACACTATCGGCAATCTATTGTGGGGTATTTTGGAAAGATGTATATAGTTAAGATATGGCATGTATAGGCTAGTCATTTGAATCATGGTTGAGATTTCTAGTAGCCATGAGATGTGGCTAGATATGTGTTAGGTTTAGCATGAATGACTTGGTATATATGTGATGCATCTTTTGGCATGGTTTGTGGTTTGAGAAGTTGATTTATGAATGGTAACTTGGTATTGATAAATTGCTAATATGAATTAGTGAATTGAGAAGAAATGATGTTTAGTATTGATTGTAATATGCTTGTGATGATATGAGTTTTAGTCTTTGATATTGACATGGTGGGAATTGGTATTGAATGCATGATTTGAATGGCAATTTGGTATGTTTTTGGCTGCCATACATGCTTGATAAGTGTTGGAAAATGATGCTTATAGGTTTGAATCATTTGGTTGGCATTTTGGCATTCTAAATGGCCTATAATGTCACACGGTTGTGGCACACGGGCGTGCCTTAGACAGTGGGTAAATTGTCAGAATGTAGCCTAAAATCACAAGGCCTCGACACGAGCGTGTTATCTGGCCGTGGTGTGCAAGTCAGTAGCTAACATAGAAATACATGGCCTAGACACGGGCGTGCTTGGTGGCCGTGGAGGGGAAGTCAGTATATGATCTAAAAGTACACGGTCATGGCACATGGGCGTGCCTAATGACCGTGTTGGTATAGTTGTATAGACACGAAAGAACACGGGGGTGTCTAGAAGCCGTGGAGGGAACACGGCCTCCTCCCACGGGCGTGTCTCCCCTGTATTTTAGAAAAGTTTCAAATTTTCATGGAATTCTGTATTTGTCTCAGTTTAGTCCCGACTCGGTTTATAAGCATGCTTAGGGTCTTGATGACTCATTTAAGGGACACTATGTTTGTAATTGAATCCGAACAGTAATAATTGACTTTGTGTTGAAATTTCTGGATGTTAAAGGTTCCGTTTGATTGGTAATGCCTCTTAACCCTGTTCCGGCTACGGTCTCAGGTAAGGGGTGTTACATTTTCTCGGAGTAACATAGTGTGTATGAGTCTAGCTATACATGCTATTTTTGAAATTGCGATAGTGTGACTAAGTCTACATTTAAAAATGTGCTTACATATAGTAATGGATCCCGATCGAGCAGTTGTTGATGATGTAGAAAGCAATACGCCTGCTCCCGCTCAAGGGACAGCGTCGATCACTTCAAGTCCGAATGATAGTGGTGAGGGAGGAGAGGCTAAGCAAGCCTTCTTCCGAATCATGAGCGAGTGGTTTACAGAATTCGTTCGAACGAATCTGGCTGTTCCACAACGTTCACCCCCACAAGTACCTTTGTGCCTCGAGTTGTAGATCTCATCAGATTGAATAATCCTCTTGTAGACAAAATTCGAAAATATGGGGCCGAAGAGTTTAGGCCCACATCCAATGACGATGCTGAACGAGCCGAGTTTTGGTTTGAAAACACAATCAGAGTATTTGATGAGATGTCGTTGAACCCTAATGAGTGCATTAAGTGTGCAGTTTCCTTGTTGAGAGACACAGCTTACAATTGGTGGAAAACGTTGATATCTGTGGTTTCGAGAGAGAGAATCACCTGGGATTTCTTTCAAGCTGAGTTCAGAAATAAGTATATCAGTCAACGCTTCATTGACCAAAAACCTAAAGAGTTTCTAGAATTGAAACAGGGCCGGTTGTCTGTTACTGAATACGAGTGAGAATTCGTAAGATTGAGTCAATATATCTGTTACTGAAACAAGGCCGGTTGCCTATTACTGAATACTATGTGCAAACGTGTCATAAAGGGATTGAATGAAGACATCAAATTGTTGGTTGGGATATTTGATATAAATGAATTCGTTGTGTTAGTTGAAAGAGCGTGCAAAGCTGAAGAGCTCAGTAAAGAAAAGAAGAAAGCTGACTCAGAAGCTCGTGATGAACAGAAGAGATCAATGAATAAATTTTTTCAACCTTTTACTATGAGATACAGATATGCAAATAACCGTTCCAATGCTTCATTTGGACATCCAAGTAGAGATCATTTGAGACAAAGTACTGGTCCACGAATTCAAGCTCCGAATGAACCAAGTGTTGGCAGTGTTAAGAGTAACAAACCCGAAAAGTGCTGATAGTGTGTGGAAGACGACACATGGGAGAGTCTTTGGGGCATGTATAACAATAGAGTTTGTTATAAGTGTGGATCCCGAGATCATTTCATCCGAGATTGCCCAAAGATGGTTGAAGAAGAAAATGTTCAGAATGAAAAACCGAGTAATGTGGCAGCTAGGGGTAGACAACCCAGAAGAACCAAAAATGTGAGTGAAAGTCAGAGATGGACAAATGACACAACAATGAGATCAGAAGCGAGAGCACCTGCTCGAGCCTATGCTATACGTGCACGAGAGGAAGCATCATCTCCAGACGTCATCACTGGTACTTTCACATTATTTGATATTGATGTTATTGCATTGATAGATCCGGGGTCAACTCATTCCTATGTGTGTATGAATTTAGTATTGAATAAGACACTACCTGTTGAGTCTATTGAATGCGTGATTAGAGTATCAAACCCTTTAGGCAAATGTGTATTGGTGGATAAGGTGTGCAAGAACTGGAATTTGGTATCGAATTAGTGCCGGGGACTAATCCCATTTCCATAGCTCCGTATAGAATGGTACCAACAGAGTTGAAAGAGCTAAAGTCGCAGTTACAAGAGTTGACTGGCGGAGGATTTGTACGACCGAGTTTCTCACCCTGGGGAGCTCTTGTGTTATTTATGAAAAAGAAAAACGGAACTATGAGAATGTGTATTGATTATGACAGTTGAACAAAGTGATGATAAAGAACAAATATCCATTGCCTCGTATCAATGATTTGGTTGATCAGCTGAAGGGAGCTACAGTGTTTTTAAAGATAGATTTGAGATCGAGCTACTATCAGTTGAGAGTTAAAGAATCCGATGTGCTGAAAACTGCTTTTAGAACGAGGTATGGACATTTTGAATTCTTAATGATGCCTTTCGAATTAACAAATGCTCGTGTTATGTTTATGCATCTGTTGAATCGGATATTCAGACCGTATTTGGATCGCTTTGTGGTGGTGTTCATTGATGATATTTTGATTTATTCATGTGATGAGACGCAGCATGCTGAACATTTGAGAATGGTGCTACAAACTCTACATGAGAAACAATTGTATGCAAAGTTTAGCAAATGTGAATTTTGGTTGCGTGAGGTTGGTTTTCTGGGACATGTTATATTAGCTGCCGGGATAAGAGTTGATCCTAATAAAATCTCCGCTATTTTGGAATGGAAACCTCCGAAAAGTGTGTCTGAAGTCCGTAGTTTTCTGGGACTAGTGGGATATTATAGACAATTTGTGAAAGATTTTTCGATGATTGTGACTCCGTTGACAAAGTTGTTACAGAAAGATGTTAGATTTGAGTGGTCAGAAAAGTGTTAGCAGAGTTTTGAGCAGTTGAAAGTGTTGTTAATAGAAGCACCAATGTTGATTCAACCTGAGTCAGGAAAAGAGTTCATAGTTTATAGTGATGCTTCATTGAATGGTTTGGGCTGTGTGCTAATGCAAGAAGGGAAAGGCATTGCTTATGCTTCGAGAGAGTTGAAGCCGCACGAAAAGAACTACACAACCCATGATCTTGAACTAGCTGCGATTGTATTCGTATTGAAGATTTGGCTTCACTATCTGTTTGGGGAAAAATGTCACATTTATACTGATCATAAGAGTTTAAAGTATTTGATGACTCAGAAAGATTCGAATTTAAGACAGAGAAGATGGTTAGAGTTGTTGAAAGATTATAAACTTGTGATAGATTACCACCCGAGTAAAGCTAATGTTGTAGCTGATGCCTTGAGCCGAAAATCATTATATGCTTTGCGAGCTTTGAGTAATCAGATGGATCTGTGTGATGATAATGCTGTGGTAGCTGAATTGAAAGTAAAACCCTTATTCTTACAACAGATTTGTAGGGCTCAGAAAAGTGACAATGAGCTGTTAGCAAAAAGAATTCAGTATGATTCAGATGTTGTATCGGAATTTTGAGTTGATAGTGATGATTGTTTGAGATTCAGAGATCGAATTTGTGTTCCGAGAAATTCAGGGTTGATTTCAAAGATTTTTGACTGAAGCTCCCAATAATCATTTGACTGTACATCCGCGGAGTACAAAGATGTATAATGATCTGAAACAGTTCTATTGGTAGCATGGCATGAAAAGAGATATTTTTGACTTTGTCAAAATGCTTAGTTTGTCAGCAAGTCAAAGCTGAACATCAAGTTCCATCTGGTTTGTTACAACCGATTATGATTCCTGAGTGGAAATGGGAGAGAATCACAATGGACTTTGTGTCGAGTTTGCCCTTATCTCCGAGTAAGAAAGATGCGATCTGGGTGATAGTGGACAAATTAACGAAATCAGTTCATTTCGTTCCGGTGGGAACCGATTATTCTTTAGATAAATTAGCTGTGTATATCGATGAAATTGTGAGATTGCATAGAGTACCGTTATCTATAGTGTCTTATAGAGATCCGAGATTTACCTCGCGATTTTGGAAGAAATTGCAAGATGCTTTAGGCACGAAATTGCGTTTCAGTACTGCTTTTCATCCGCAAACGGATGGTCAATCCGAGCGAATCATTCAAATTCTTGAATACAAGCTGAGATGTTGCATACTTGAATTTGACAATACGTGGGAAAAGCACTTATCCTTGATTGAGTTTGCGTATAACAATAGTTTTCAATCTAGTATTAAAATGGCACCATATGAGGCTTTTTACGGTCGGAAGTGTCAAACTCCATTATTTTGGACTGAGCTGAGTGAGAATAAGATTCACGAGTGGATTTGATAAAAGAGACCGAACAGAAAGTGAAGATAATTCGTGACAGTTTAAAAGCAGCCTCAGATCGTCAGAAATCTTATGCAGATTTGAAATGAAAGATATTGAGTTTGAAGTTGGTGATAAAGTGTTTTTGAAAGTGTCTCTGTGGAAGAAAATACTTCGATTTGGCCGAAAGGGCAAGCTGAGTCTGAAGTTCATCGGACCGTACGAGATTTTTGAACGAGTTGGGCTGGTTGCTTATAGATTGAGATTGCCATCTGAGTTAGAAAAGATTCATAACGTGTTTCATGTGTCAATGCTTTGGTGCATGGACGGCACTGCCTCGTGTGATTGCTCCTACCGAGGTTAAAATTGCCGGCCGGACTTGTCGTATAGTGAAGATCCGATCCGAATCTTGGCACGAGAGATTAAAGAGTTGAGAAACAAAAGAATTTCCTTAGTGAAAGTATTATGGCACAAACACAGGATTGAAGAGGCTACGTGGGAGCCTGAAAACGTTATGAGAGAGCAATATCCTCACCTATTCACTGGTAAGATTTTCGGGGACGAAAATCCCTAAGGGGGGAGAGTTGTAACATCCCGGTTTAGACCCTAGTTGGAACAGTGGTTCAAAACCTCAAATTCGAAGTCGTAAAATTATTTTAATAATATTTTCTGTGTGAATGATATGTGATATAGTATGTGTGAAAATTTTGGGTTATAATTTAATCGTTTATGTGTCGAACTAAGAGAAAGGACTAAATCGCGTAAAGAGTAAAAGCTGTGTGCTGATTTATAAGTACCTAAGTGTTGATGTCTTTATCTTAAGGAGGCCTTTTGAAGCAATTCACCCATTATTTAGTAGTAGAGTGGTTGATGAACAAATATGCCCATAGATTAAATGATCTTCATAAACATTTCATTAAGGCCAAAATTGGTATTTGATTATTAATGTTATAATAAACAAAATAAAGCCAAAATGATCATATTATTCATACATCTTTCACGAAAATAAGAAAAGAAGGTGAGGGTTTGAGACTTTGTGATTTTCGGCTAGGAATTTACTTGATTGAGGTATGATTTTGAGTTGGTTTTTGATAATTTCTATGTTTTTCTAATCGTTGCTTTGTGCTCTAGCTAACCCATGTTGTAATCTCATGAATTGATGATGCTTTGTGATGAGCCATTGATGAACATATGTGCTATGTGCTAGTTAGTAGAAAAATATAAGAACTTGTGTTGGATTAATATGTGTTGCTTTTTGAATTTTTGCTGAATTTAGCTAATTAGGGCTAAATTGTGAAAATAGCAAATTGAAGGGTTAAAATGTTAAATAAATGAAATATGTGGATTTGTATAGGTATAAGAAGAATTCGACTAAGCAAATGTACATTGAAATTTGGTGTATTTGATGATTTTGTGAAATAGGGACTAAAGTGTCGAAATGTGAAAATATAAGGGCTATTATGAATAATGCCCTAATTGTGTATATGTGGACTAAATTGAATGAAATGGTGATTGAATGGATTGATTTTAAATGTGTATAGACCAAGAGAGAAGAGGTTCGGATCGAGATCGAGGCAAAGATAAAGTGCTCGATTAATCGACCGTATCGATAGTCGACGTCCGAGGTGAGTTCGGATATAATACATGTTATTAAGATAAGTTTAGTATCATGAGATAAATGTGTATATGTGGATGAAATCGAGATGCTATGTGCAAGGATAAGGTAATGGCACTAAGTGTGCAAAATGAAAAATTGAAACAGAAACGAATGGCACTGAGTGTGCGATGATACGAAAGCTACGGCTTATTGACTTGACACTGTGTGTGTGACACCGAGATGGGTCGGTTAAGAGACTAGGCACTAAGTGTGCGATAACAAAAATGTTAAATAGCACTATGTGTGCGATTATATTGAATGGAAATTAAAGGATGATCAACAAGTATTATCGAGCTTTGAATATTTTGGTGGTCTAACAACTATGTGTAGCTAAGGTATGTACTGAACCTTTGTGGTTGATGAGTATAATCGAGCTACGATTGAAGAAATGAGCATTTTAACCATAGATGATATGGTATGAGTATGTGAGAAATGATTTTTGTGATGGTTATTGTATATGTTAATTTGAATTGATGATATTATGTATTATGTTAAGAACTTACTAAGCTTTATAAGCTTACTGTGTGATTTGCTTCTCTGCTTTGCAGTGTCAGTAAAGCTAGCTCGGATCAGGGGATCGTCAGCTTCTCAGTCACACTATCGGCAATCAATTTTGGGGTATTTTGGAAAGATGTATATAGTTAAGATATGGCATGTATAGGCTAGTCATTTGAATCATGGTTGAGATTTGTAGTAGCCATGATATGTGGCTAGATATGTGTTAGTTTTAGCATGAATGACTTGGTATATATGTGATGCATCTTTTGGCATGGTTTGTGGTTTGAGAAGTTGATTTATGAATGGTAACTTGGTATTGATAAATTGCTAATATGAATTAGTGAATTGAGAAGAAATGATGTTTAGTATTGATTGTAATATGCTTGTGATGATATGAGTTTTAGTCTTTGATATTGACATGGTAGGAATTGGTATTAAATGCATGATTTGAATGGCAATTTGGTATGTTTTTGGTTGCCATATATGCTTGATAAGTGTTGGTAAATGATGCTTATAGGTTTGAATCATTTGGTTGGCATTTTGGCCTTGTAAATGGCCTACAATGTCACACTATTGTGGCACACGGGCGTACCTTAGATCGTGGGTAAATTGTCAAGATGCAGCCTAAAATCACACGGCCTCGACACGAGCGTGTCATCTGGCCGTGGTGTGCAAGTCAGTAGCAAACATAAAAATACACAGCCTAGACGCGGGCGTGCTTGGTGGCCGTGGAGGGGAAGTCATTATATGATCTAAAAGTACACGGCCATGGCACACGGGCGTGCCTAATGACCGTGTTGGTATAGTTGTATAGACACGGAAGGACACAGGGGTGTCTAGAAGCCGTGGAGGGAACACGGCCTCCTCCCACTGGCGTGTCTCCCTTGTATTTTAGAAAAGTTTCAAATTTTCATGGAATTTTGAATGTGTCTCAGTTTAGTCCCGACTCGGTTTATAAGCATGCTTAGGGTCTTGATGACTCATTTAAGGGACACTATGTTTGTAATTGAATGCGAACAGTAATGATTGACTTTGTGTTGAAATTTCTGGATGTTAAAGGTTCCGTTTGATTGGTAATGCCTCTTAACCCTGTTCCGGCGACGGTCTCGGGTTAGGGGTGTTACACTCCTATGTACCAAGGTTAGTGGTAAGAACAGTGTAGAGATTCAGGATTGTGAATCTTATTATCGATTTGAGGGCTGCTTGAAATCTTTTGGATTGAATCTAGGTTGGTGCTGTTGGAATTTCGCAAGTGGTCGCTAAAAGGCCCAGTATTGTCACTGTTAAAACGACGAACAATGGTGTGTACTCAAACCCTTGTGTTATCGTGGATCGACAAAATGCTGAAAAGCCAGAAATATGGTGTATGATGCCACATGAGCCTACGTGTGGTAAACCAAGCCCATGAACATGGGCGCTAAACTGTAGAAGCCTCTGCGAGCGTTCTCGTCGGCTTAGGTCGTAATGGGCCTTGATGGGCCCAATAAACTCATGGGCCCTACATGGATAGAATCCACGGTAAGCGAATAATAATGGATTGGGCTGTGAAGTTCACATAGTCATGACTAAAATTGGGCTGAATGGGCCACACGAGTGTGTGGGCCCACTTGGGCCGAATAGTGGGCTTTGGGCCCATTTACACTATTTTGACCATATAGCTTATCTGAGTCGTTCGGGATGACTATAAACCTTTTGAAGGGTTGTCATCTGTGCTGAGACCCAAAAGTAGTTAAATGACTGAAATACCCTTATTGAGTAAAATGACTGAAATACCCTTAATGAGTAAAATGACTAAAATACCCTTAATGAGTAAAACGACTGAAGTAGCCCCAGTAAGTAAAATGATCGAAATACCCTTGTAGGATAGATTTACTGAAATACCCCTGAGGGGTGAAATTACCGTTTTACCCCTAACCGACAAAAGGACTGTTATACCATTAGTGGTAGTTTAGTAATGTGTTTATGATATCTATATGACTGGTTATGAATATGACATACTGCATACATGTAATATATATGACACGACATTCTTCATTGGGGTTGGGATTCCCATTTGGAAGAAGTAATGTACTAGTGGCTCTGCCACGTTTTTACTGTTCTAGTGGCTTCGCCACGTGTTTTGATTTTAGTGGCTTGGCCATGTTTACTGTTATTAAAAGCTTTGCTGCATTACTATTAGCAGCTATGCTGTGATATTGGTGTTATAACACCTCTTACCCGTGTTCAAAGCTAAAACCGGGTTTAAGGCATTACCTAACTTATCTCGCTTAACGTCTCAAATAGGGCTATAAAATTTCATTTAAACCCATCACTTGTTCATTCTTGGCCCACGAGGCCCTATGCATTTCAGAATCAATTCGGGAACTTATACGACCTTGGAAAACTTTTCTCTGAAATAGGGGCCACACGCCCGTGTTGGTCTAAGGACACGCCCGTGTGCCCCTAAGACAAATTTCAAAAGACTAGACACACGCCTGTGTGCCAAAACCTTGGCATTCTGACTATAACGTCATCATCTCACTATGGTCACACGGCCAAGGTACACGCCCATGTCCTTAGCCTATGCGTCGAATTAAATTCCACAATTAATGTGCAGATTTCACACGGCCTGGGCACACGCCCATGTCTTAGGCCGTGCCTCCCACACAGTTGTGTCTTTGCCCATGTGGTTACTACAAGGCTTACTGACTTGAAATTCTAGCATTGAAGGGGACACACAGTCGATCCACATGCCCATAGGGCTGACCGTGTGTCACACACGGCCTAGACACATGCCCGTGTCTCTACCCGTATGGACAATTTGATGGCTATCTAACAAGCCATTTTACCACCCTAAGTTGCATACATACATACTCCAATTCAAGTCAACATAACTTAAAACCCAAAGGCACATCCAAACATAAGGCATATACTTCAAGAATTTCATCTTCATTCAAGCATAGGAATTTGCCAAGTATTGGCCTAACTTAAGGCCATTTACAAAATGACTTTAGTAGCATACATAGCCAACACTTTGGCTAACAATTACAACTTAAAAAAAATACTCGAGTCCTATATATTCCATAATCGAAATAAGTCTAGATTATTATAAAGTGATGTCAATAGTGTGATTCCCGAACTCTAATGTTCCACGTTCCTCGAGTTATCTAGGCAAAACTTTAAGGAGAAATGGCAATGAAAGGGGTAAGCATAAAGCTTAGTAAGTTTGCATGGAAATAAATAGCAACAATAAGTTCATAATGTAATCCATCCATGGCATTAACTAACCATATACAAGTTATAAGCTTCTTGCCATACTTACTTACAATTGCCCTTATTTAGCACATACCGTGCCACACATCGTAATCGTTTCTTCGTGACTCATTCATGAGTACCTGTATTCACTCATTCACGTGACTTTAGTACAATTCTGTTTTCTACTTCTAAACTCATCTACTTATCACATTAATCACTAGGGATAGTCTACGACGCATATTCATCATCATTACTGTAGGTACGAAGCCAATGCCACATCCCCGAGGTGGTCTTGCATGGAGTCACCTCAAAATGTCAATGCCACAACCCGAATATGGTCTTATATGGACTTTCAAATCATGTATCGATGCCATATCCCGGATATAGTCTTATAAAATTTTCATATTCATTACCGAAGCCATATCCCAGATATGATCTTATACGGGATCTTAACTCAGCGCCGAAGCCATGTCCCGAACATGGTCTTATACGGGACCCTACTTATTTCTCATCTCGATGATAGCATTTTCATATTCATTATAGTCCACTAGGACTTCAACATCTCATTCAACATTAACTAAATTTAGTAGAGCATCAAGCATCAATATAATTCCAAGCATTCTCAAACATGCTAACATAAATGTTGAATCTATCACATCCAAACTTACCTCGGTTTCAAAATGAGCTAACTCGTTGGTTTAGTACAAGACTTTGTTCTTTCCCCGATCGAGGTGGATTCTCAGTTCTTATTGGTCTATAATAGCAATTTAGCTCATTTTAATCACCACATTAATAAAAGCATTTTAGTAATCATGCTTAGGCAAAAATACTATTTTGCCCCTAGATTTGGCAAAATGACAATTTTGCCCCTAGATTTGGCAAAAAGACCATTTTGCCCTTAGGCTCGGAAATAAATTCTAATCACATTTCTGCCTTCAACAAGCCTAGGCGAACATTTAATACTCTTATAGCTATCATAAACACTCAACATTTCACATAATTACTACAAATTTGTAACCTTTTCATCACGGTCCAATTAGATGTTTTTAAGACAACACATTTCATAAAAGTTGTTCATTTAACAACTAAGACTCAATTTCTTCCATAAAAATGCAGCAAATAACAATGATATCTCTCATGGAAAAACTCTAAACTTTTCAGCATATTGCACAATTGTCCCGTCATTTGAAAGCTTAAGCTTTAGGGGTCTCAAAAGTACAATTATTTTCAAGAAAAGATCACAGAACACTTACTTGTGAAGTGAAGACTGTGCTAAAATTTTTGAAGCATTCAACCCCTATCTGGTTGCCTATTTTCGGTGGAAGAGATGAACAAGAAAGATGGATATCATATTTTCTTTATTCTATTATTAAACCATCAATTTAGTCCACCTACTCACCAACTTTGACCAACTTGGTCAATTCTTGTCCCCTTATCGCCGGCCCATCACTTACAAAGGGTTAAATTTCCTTTTAAAGACCTCAAACTTACAATCTAAGGCTATTTGGTACCTTTAGCTTATAGGATGGAACTTTCGTACTTTATGCGATTTAGTCTTTTTTCGCAATTAAACAAGAAATTGCTAAAATTAAAGTACCAAAATTCTCATGCACATATACCATCATGCTCATATATACCATCATGCTCTAACTAATAAAATGACATGAAAATAAATTTCTATAATCTCGGATTAGTGATCCCAAGATCACTGTTCCGACTAACCCCTAAATTGGGCTGTTACAGATTGTGTTGGTTGGGTAGGTCGACTTAGTCCCCACATGTTGTGTTGGTTGGTACAGGTGGTGTGTTGGCTGGATTTGGGTTGGGTTGCATCTCTGATCTGCACTGTTATTGCTTGGGCTTAGACCCACTCTGTTACTGTATAGGGCTAAAGCCCAGACTGATCTGTTACTGTATAGGGCTTAGGCCCAATCTGGCTTCCTGCAAGATCGATTGTTATGACCGATAGGGAATTATTACAATCGAGTTTTCACAAACTCACCCTTTCCTTTTAACTGTACAGGTAATCCCCAGCCTTAGATGATTTGGAGCTGCGAGGGACTCGTAGGTGGCCACATGTTCGCGAGTATTTTAATTTATACCTAGCTTTTTAAATATTTTATTTTGGGGTTGATATTTATGAAATAAGGCCTTTGAGGTTTTAACTTTTATTTGGTTTTAAATTCTTACTTCAACCAGCTAGAATAGGAAACACGGGTTTTCAAAATAATAATTGTTTCCATGGGAAATCATGCATTTCAAATTTTAAAGTTTAGAATTAGAAAAGCTTCCATGGTTTTTAATCCATATTAATAAACTCGTAATAAATTATATGACCAATAAGTGATTAACAAGTTTTGATTTTATAACCCCAATGTTTCCAATAGCAATTAGTTTTAAAAGCTTTTAAAACTTTAGTCACAAATTTTCATCGACAAGGCCGGTTTTCAAATCAACACTTCGATGTGACACGCTAGATCCAGTCATAACATCTAGGCCAGATTTGGGGTGTTACATTTAGTGTTATCAGAGTCAAGTTGAAAAACTCGGTTGTGGAATGGGTTCTTGAAAATTTTTCTAAAATTGTCTAAATTTTGGTTTTACAAAGAAAATTGACAGGTTGTTACTGAAAATGTGGCACACCGAGTCTCCGGTGCTAAATCTGTAAGTTCTCTGCCACTATTTACTATTATAGACTGAAATGTTTTACTGAGAAACTACTATAAATAGTAGTATTATGCTCAAACTCTTTTGTTAGGGTAAACTAAGACTGTAGAATATTGAAAACAGTATTAAGATACCTCGATCTGTGAAAATAAAAACTTTAAACAGTGATTGTCATAAAACATCAGTTAATAATTACTAGAACTATGAACTGGTTCATAAGACTTTTAAACCATATAATACGCTGTATCAATCTGAGCACAAGAGGTACTCACGAAGGGGTACACGAGGCCGCACTAGAGGCCGAGGTACTAGAGTTGGGTCTTTAGCATCAAGTTACATGCCTGCTAGGGAGGCACCAGCCTCACCAGTAACTGAGACAGGGTCTCATTACCGAGCAGTTAGGGATGATGCTCTATCCCAGGCAATACAATGTGTTCTTGAAAGGGTTGTTAGAGCGAGTACTGGATTAGTGGGCAGAGGGTCAATTTTTGAGTGACTCCGGTCTAATGGAGTGGAAATATTTAAGGGTGTTTCTGGTGTAGCCCCGAATGTGGCAGAGTATTGGCTAGAGTCTACTGAGCGGATAATGGATGACCATGACTGTACTGTGGAATAGTAATTAAAAAGGGCAATGTCCTTACTGCGAGACGAGGCATACCAGTGGTGGCTCACTGTGAAAGAGGGTACGCAGGCTGACCGTTTGACGTGGGATTTCTTCAAGATGGCTTTTCAAAGGAAGTATGTAGGCTAAACTTATGTGGACGGCTGAAGAATGGAATTTCTGAGTCTGACCCAAGGGGATAAGACAGTGGCAGTATATAAGGTAGAATTCTTACGGTTGAGTCGTTATGCTTGTGGCATAGTCCCAACCCAGTATAATTGTTGTGTGTGGTTCGAAGATGGCCTCCGGGATGAGTTAGGTGTGCTAATCGATCCGTAGAGGGAGCGAGACTTTGCTGCCCTTGTTGAGAAAGCAAAAATTGCTGAGGATGTGAAGTGCTCTGAGCGCCAGAATCGTGAGAAAGATAAGGGTAGATTTAAAAGGGATTCAAGGCCCTCGAGTTCTTCTAGAAGGCTAGATTTGTTGGGTCAGACCGAGTAGTTCCTGTTACTATTGTTAGACCACAGCCTTGCGCAGATTGTGCGCGAGCTCACCAGGGTGAGTGCTGGAAACAAACTGGGGCGTGTTTCAGATGTGGGTCCATGGATCATTTAGTTAAGAACTGTACTCAGATGCCTATCCAGATGCAAACCGCAGGTCAGGGCCATGTTCTGTCAGAGAGACATGGTCAGCAGCCACCGAGAGGCCGTGGTCAGGCCTGAGGAGGAAATGGTGTGGGAAGAGGTCATGGAGCACCAGGATGAGGTCATGGAGCATCGGACAGAGGTGCTGGTAACACGGAGGCAAGACAACCAGCTTTGGTTTATGCTGCCCATCAACGAGAGGATGGTGACGCCCCAGACGTCATAACTGGTACGTTCCTAATTTATAATGTACCATACACTGCTTTAATTGACATTGGTTGAGACACTCGTATGTTGCATGCACTGTGTCTGGGACGCTGGGTTTTTAGTTTGAAATTACTGATAGGGAGATGATTGTGTTAAGTCCACTGGGACAGTCGGTTAAGGTGAATAAGTTGTTCAGAAACGTGGCCCTAGATGTCCAAGGGGTTATTTTTCTGGCGGACTTTATGGAATTGTTGTTTGGTGAATTCCATCTTATATTGGGCATGGAATGCTAGTGAAACACCGTGCGAATTTGGATTGTGCTGCTAAGCGTATGGTGTTGAAGTCTATTGAGGATGAGAAGGTGGTTGTATTAGGGGAGTGAAAAGATTATCTGTCTTGTGTAATCTCAGCATTAAAGGCCGAGAAACTAGTTCGTAAGGGTTGCGACACGTTTTTAACTTATGTCAGCAGTTCTGATTCTAAGGGTCTTTCTGCTGGAAATGTCAGAACTATTAAAGAGTTTCCAGATGTATTTCCTGATGAGCTTCCTGGGTTGCCCCTAGACCGTGTGGTCGAATTCAGTATTGAGCTCCTACCTGGAACATCTCTGGTGTCTATCGCCCCTTATAGGATGGCATCGAAAGAGCTGGTAGAGTTAAAAGCTCAATTCAAGAGCTACTGGATCGAGGATTCATTCGGCCGAATGTGTCTCCATGGGGAGCATCGGTGTTATTCGTAAAGAAGAAGGATGGATCCATGCGCATTTGTATCAATTATCGTCAATTGAATAAACTGACTATTAAGAACAAGTACCCTTTACCGAGAATAGATGATCTGTTTGACCAGCTGCAAGGAGCTTCGGTTTTCTCTAAGATAGATCTTCGATCTGGATACCATCAGCTAAAGGTTTTCTCTAAGATAGTTCTTGTTGCGAGAAGAATCACTTCAGAGTCACGTGGTGTCTGCCGAAGGGATTAGGGTTGATCCTCAAAAAATTAAAGTCATATTGAATTGGAAACCACCAAAAACTGTATCTGAAATTCGAAGCTTTCTGGGTCTGGCTGGGTGTTACAAAAAATTTGTTGAGGAGATTTCACTGATTGCTGCACCCCTGACTAAGTTACTGCGTAAAGAGTACCATTTAATTAGACCGATAAGCAGCAAGAGAGTTTTGAGAAACTGAAGAAAGTTCTGACTGAAGCCCCTGTGCTAATACAGCCAGAGTCTGGGAAGGATTTCATTGTCTACAGTGATGCGTTGCACACTGGGTTGGGTTGTGTGTTGATGCAAGAGGGTAACGTGGTTGCTTACGCATCTTGTCAGTTTAAGCCTTACGTGGCGAATTACCCCACTGGAGCTAGCTGCGGTGGTCTTCGCACTGAAGATTTGGAGGCATTACTTATACGGCGAGAAGTCTATTATTTACACGAATCATAAAAGCCTCAAGTATCTCTTTACTCAGAAGGAGTTAAATCTTAGGCAACGACAATGGATAGAGTTGCTTAAGGATTATGATTGCTCGATTCAGTACCATCCTCGTAAAGCTAACATAGTAGCCGATGCATTGAGCCATAGGGTTGTGTCTGATTTGAGAGTAATGTTTGCTCGTCTCAGCCTGTTCGAAGATGGTAGTTTGTTGGCTGAACACCAAGTGAGACCGACCTGGATTGATCAAATTAAGGAGAAATAGTTGTTGGATGAATCGTTGGTTACTCGTTTCCAATTGGTTGAGAAAGAGGAGACTATGGATTTTGGGCCGAGTAGTGAGGGAGTACAATGTTTCTGTGGGAGAGTTTGTATACCGAGAGATTCTGCGCTGAGGCAATTTATCCTACAGGAGGCGCATAGCAGTCCTGACGCCATGCATCTTGGTGGAAACAAGTTGTATCCAGATCTGCGTGAACTGCATTGGTGGCCAGGGCTTAAGTGCGAGGTTACTAATTTCGTGGGCAAGTGTCTGACATGTCAGCAAATTAAAGCTAAGCACCAACAACCTTCTGGGTTACTATAGCCAATAAAGATTCCACTCTAAAAGTGGGAGAGCATAATCATGGATTTTGTAACTAGACTACCCTTAGCGCTAATGAAGAAGGACTCAGTATGGGTTATTGTTGACCGACTGACTAAATTTGGCCAATTTATACCGGTCTGCACTGATTATTCACTGCTGAAGTTGGCTAAGTTATACGTGGCTTAGATTGTGAGACTGCATGGGGTACCAGTTTCTATAATTTCGGACAGAGATCCTAGATTCACATCTCAATTCTGGAAAAAGTTACAAGAGGCTATGGGTTCAAGGTTGGACTTCAGTACTGCATTTCATCCTTAGACTAATGGTCAATTGGAGAGGGTGAGTCAGATATTTGAGGACATGTTAAGAAGCTGTGTAATTGATTTCAAAGGCAGTTGAGAAGATTACTTATCATTAGCAAAGTTCGCATATAACAATAGCTACCAATCTAGTATTTAGATTGAACCATACGAGGTGTTATATAGTCGTAGGTGTCGTACCCCTACCTGTTGGACAGAATTGAGTGAACAGCAAGTTTTGGGGCCAGAGTTAGTTTTTGAAATTGAAGAAAAAGTAAAGTTGATTTGAGATCGGTTAAAGGAAGCATCTGATAGGTAGAAGTCGTATGCAGATTTAAGGCATAAAGAGATAGAGTACTTTATGGGGATTATGTCTTTTTGAAGGTCTCACCATGAAAGAAGATTCTGAGATTTGGACAAAAAGGCAAACTGAGCCCTAGATTCATCAGACCTTACCGAATATTAAAGTGAGTGGGACCGGTCGCCTATCAACTTGAACTGCCTCCTGAGTTAAACATGATACATGATGTGTTCCACGTCTCCATGCTGAGGCGATACCGCTCCAATCCCTCACATATAGTGCCGGTGGAGGAGATTGAGGTTAGACCTAATCTGACTTTCAATTAAGAACTGATACAGATACTGGATCGTGATGTTAAGGTATTAAGGAGGAAATCTGTTTCTTTGGTCAAGGTGCTTTGGCGTAATCACGGTGCCGAAAAAGCCACGTGAGACCCTGAGGAGGCGATGGAACAATAATATTCCCACCTATTTTAACCTGGTAAATTTCGAGGCTGAAATTTCTTTTAAGGGCTAGAGTTGTAATGCCCTAAAAATATAGGGTCTTTAATTTTTCCTGTCCTGACAAAATTGCTTGTCTACTTCAATGGCTAAGTGGTTTGGGTGTGTTTGTGGGTATTCAGGAAGCCTGGGTTCAAGTATGGCCTCCGGCAAAATTTTGATTTTTGGTCTTTTGGAAACTTTGATATTAGCTTGAAGGGCATATATTAAGTTGGGTTTGTTTTATGACACATAAAAGATCTTGTTTTGTTGTGGCAAGTGGAGTGATGGGCATTTAAGAGAGAGTGGGTTCGAATCCTATGGCATGCAAAGAGAAGGTTTTATTTTATGTCTCTGTGGCATGAGAGGTAGAGTTTGATTTAAACTCTGCAGAGGTGGTTAAAGACTTGGTCATCAAATTTGAATGGATTTGAATGGGAGGTTTGGAGTGAACCAGGAGAAATCGGTGGAAATTTTTAAGGGATTTGGAGGCGAGGAGTGTTGTAGCCGAATTGTGCAACTTCTAGGTGCAAATTTGGCTAGGGGAGACCTTTTGGTGCATTTTCGGCATCGTGAGAGTGTAGAAGCTGAATTCCTTCTCTGCTATTTTGGGATTTTCTTTTCTTTCGTTTCGGGTTTTTTTCTTTGTGGCATCTGGTGCAACACTTTTGACCATTCGGGTCTTTCCCTTTTCAGTGTCGAATTCTTCCTTGAAACCCTTCTTTTCTTCTGCACATTTTCTCTCTGCCGATTTGGCATTCTTCTTCTTCTTCTCTTTAGGCTAAATCGAATTAAGTTCTTCTATTCCTCTCTTTTTGAGTGTAGCCAAATACCTTGCCTCCTCTCATCTTCTAACTTTGACAAGCTGAATATTGGGGTAAGTGACTGGGTTGTTCTTGTACTTTGTTATTTTCACTTTTAGGATTATCGTTGTTGCTATTCAATAATCTTCTTTCAGTTTTCTCCCTTTTAGATCGAAAGCAATACTCTACCCACGTGTGCCGTTCTATTAAGTCAGCTTTTGGTTCTGAGGGATTCGGTAAGTGTTCTCTATCTTGTTCAAGTTATGTGATAGATGTAAACTACATCCTTAATCAACCCTCTAACGAGATCTGTTGTTATATAGTGAGTGGTCAACCAGCAATTGTGGGAGTCTAGCCAAGCAATTGTAGGGTTAAAGGCTATACTCCTGTTTACCAAGGTTAGTGGTAAGGACAGTGTAGAGATTCAGGGTTGTGAATCTTATTATTGATTTGAGGACTGATTGAAATCTTTTGGATTGAATCTAGGTTGGTGCTATTGGAATTTCGCAAGTGGTCGCTAAAAGGTGTGTAATCGTACACCCAGTATTATTACTGCTAAAACGATGGACAATGGTGTGTACTCATACCCTTGTGTTACCGTGCATTCGCAAAATGCCGAAAAGCCGAAAATATGGCGCATGATGCCACATGAACGTGCGAGCATGTGTGTGGTAAACCGAGCCCATGAACATGGGCGCTAGACTATAGAAGCCAGCGCGAACGTTCTCGTGGGCTTAGGTCGTAATGGGCCTCGATGGGCCATATGGACCCAATGGGCTCATGGGCCCAACATGGATAGAATCCATGGTAAGCGAATAATAATGGATTGGGCTGCGAAGTTCGTATAGTAGTGACTGAAATTGGGCTTAATGGGCCACATGAGCGTGTGGGCCCACTTGTTCCGAATGTAGGCTTTGGTCCCATTTACACTATTTTGACCATATAGGTTATTTAAGTCATTCGGGACAATTGTAGACCTTCTAAAGGGTCGTCATTTGTGCCGAGACCCCAAAAGTAGTTAAATGACTAAAATGCCCTTATTGAGTAAAATGACTAAAATACTCTTAATGAGTAAAATGACTAAAATACCCTTAATGACTAAAATGACTGAAATACCCTTAGTGAGTAAAATTACCGAAATGCCTTTGTAGGGTAGAATTACCGAAATACCCCAGGTTTTACCCTTAACCGACAAAAGGACCACCGAATTTGACCCTAATCGGAACGGTGGTTTCGGGACCACGAATCCGAGTCTAAAAAATATTTTAATATTATATTTTGTGTTTATTATATGTGAATTGATGTGTGTGAAAGTCTCGTAAAAAAATTTTATCGTTTGTGTGTTTAATTTAGAAAAAGGACTTAATCACGTAAAAGGTAAAAGTTGCAAACTATAGTAAAATGTGCTAAAATGATGGTGGCTTCTTGAATTGAGGCATTAAAAAAGCAATTAGCCCATTTGTCATGATAGTGGACAGTTGTGGTCTTAAATGAACTTACAATTTACGTCATAAATATTATTACTAAAAGGTTAGTATAGTAATTTGTTAAATAATAATATATGTCATAATTTACCAAACCAAAACCACTATCATCTTTATGCTCTCTCATGGCTGAATGCTAGCAAAGAAAAAGGGGTTGAAGAAGCTTTGATTTTTAGCAACTATTTGGTTTAATTAGATCAAGAACAAAGAAAAATAGATTTGGATTGGGGAAAGACGAAGGTTATCGAATAGCCGGTCTACGCGGTCCGTCGACAGTCAAGGTAAGTCCTTAAGCAAATATTTATTTAAGGGATAATTATGAATATGTTAAATGATGATAAATGATAATTTTGAGTATAAAATTTTGGGATAGCCGAATGTACAAGTGTTGAATTGGGTTGAATATACATTTTGTAAATGTGATATAAAATAGTGTATTTGATATGATATGTGAAAGTAATGTGAGGTATAAGATGTGTTGGTGATAGTAACATGTAAAAATGTGTATCGAAAGATTAAGTATGTGATTATTTCGAGCTCTGTGCCTAGCAGGCTTTGTGCCGGTGATCTATTTCGGGCTCTATGCCTAGCAGGCTTTGTGCCGGTGATCTATTTTGGGCTCTGTGCCTAGCAGGCTTTGTGCCAGTGACCTATTTCGGGCTCTGTGCCTAGCAGGTTGTGTGCCGGTGATATATTTCGGGCTTTGATGCCTAGCAGGCTTAATGCCGGTGTATATGTCAGGCTTAATGCCTAGTAGACTTGATGCCAGTGATTTATATTTATAAACCAATGACTCGTGACTTATACGTGATGAAACATGAATTTCTGTTAGGAACCAATGGCTCGGGTAAGTATAAACTTTTGTGCTTGCTATAAGTAAGGTAAGTTAACATATTAGGATTCGATTTAAGTATGTTAGAACATGGTTGTGATTCAATATGAATTTCAATGAAAGCTATAAAACTTATCGTTGTTGTGTGAAAATAGGTTGTATTATAAGAAGAGGTTTAAATAAGCTATAAGTATATTCGGTCATAAGTAGAAAAACAAAATGTAAATGTGAAAGAGTTGGATGTGCTTTCAATGGTACATAAATGAGTTTATGTGATGGATATAAGTGTGTACTATTTGAATTGAAATTTGCTAATATTTATAACATATTTGTATATCATTTGGATTTAGTGAATTAGATGTGTTATATTGATAAGGTACAAGTGCTTAAGATAATGATTTAGTTGTATTCGAAAAGGGTTGTTTCATATATTGAATTATTTGTATTTAATGGTATATGCATAATGAGATTTAAGTTTATAGAGTCTAAATACTTTATATAGTGAAAGTAAACAGTTGCTTGAGACTTACTAAGATTTTGAGCTTACTATGTGTGCGTTCGTTGTTGGTTTTATAGATTTTGGACTCGGCTGATGGCTCATCGGATCGTTGGGAAGTCAACCATACTATCACCCCGTTTGGTATATTCAAGCTAGTTTTTTTTTTACAAAAAAAATAAAGGCATGTATAGGCAAGTTAAGTGTGTGAATGATGTTTCGTGTTTATACATAATATAGCCATGCGAAAAATGGCTTAAAGACGATGTAAGTTTGGTATATATGTATATATGTATATTCGGGTATGCTATGAATTCATTTGGTAACTATGTTAAAATGCATATATGCATAATGCTTGGGTTGTTAGTTAGTATTTATATTATGTATACATTCGGCTATTGCATAATTATAATGGGTATGGTTTGGATTTTGTGGTTCATGGCATTTTGAGTCTAAGTAATGTTTGGATAGTATGTTCGGTTATATTATATACATATTTAGGGTGTATAATGGTAGACATTAAGGTAATGCATGACATATTGTGCGTAAATGGTATGTGAAAATGATGTGGTGTTAAGTGATCAGGAAGTGAATGGAAATTCTAATACATGTTTTGGTAAATGATTAGTTATGCCTAATGTATATATATTTGTTGTTTTGATATTTGCTAATAGTTGAGTGTTCATGTTATACTCGAATAGTTGGTTTTTTTTTTAAACGCATGGAGTTTTAATGATTGTTATAATTTAATTTATCTTGCTATTGTTTTAGAAAATACTGTATCTGTTTACGATTACTAAATCATACATAGTTATTAAGCAAAATGTTTATGTTTTTTGTAAGTAACACCTTGTGACCCTAATCCGGTGACGAATATGAGTTAGGGGTGTCACAATCTATATGGCTGGTTATGAATATGACATACTGCATACACGTAATATTTATGACAAGACATTTTGTATTAGGGTTGGGATTCTGATTTGGAGGAAGTAATGTACTAGTGGCACTGCCACATTTTTACTGTTCTAGTGGCTTCGCCACATGTTCTGATTTTAGTGGCTTGGCCACGTTTACTGTTATTAGCAGCTTTACTGTGTTACTATTAGCAGCTATGCTGCGATATTGGTGTGTTGGTTGGGTGGGTCGACTTAGTCCCCACATAGTGTGTGGGTTGGTACGGGTGGTAAGTTTGCTGGATTTGGGTTGGGTTGCATCTCTGATCTACACTGTTATTACTTAGGCTTAGACCCACTTTGTTACTATATAAGGCTAAAGCCCGGCATCGATCACATTCTTGTATAGGGCTTACGCCCGATCTGCTTTTTCTTGCACCGATTGTTATTTGACTAATAGGGGATTACACACTGAGTTTTCGCAAACACACCCTTTCCTTTTAACTGTACAGATAATCCCTAGCCTTAGATGATTTGGATCTGCGAGGGACTCGGAGGTGACCACATGTTCGTGAGTATTTTAATTTATACCTAGCTTTGTAAATATTTTATTTTGGGGTTGATATTTATGTAATAAGGCCATTTGAGGTTTTAACTTTTATTTGGTTTTGACTTCTTACTTCAACCTGCTAGAATAGGAAACACGGGTTTTCAAAATAATAACTGTTTCCAAAGGAAATCACACATTTCAAATTTTAAAGTTTACAATTAGAAAAGCTTCCACGGTTTTTAATCCATATTAATAAACTTGTAATAAATGATATGACCAATAAGTGATTAACAAGTTTTGATTTTACAACCCCAACATTTCCAATAGCAATTAGCTTTAAAAAGGTTTTAAAACTTTAGTAACAAATTTTCATCGATAAGACCGGTTTTAAAATCAACACTTCGATGTGACATGTCAGATCCAGTCGTAACGTCTAAGCCGTGTTTGGGGTGTTACATTATTGGCCGACTGTTTCAGTGCTCTGCCATTGGTGTTGTTTCAGTCTTGCAAGGGTTATGAGGAATTGATATGTAACATCCTAAAAAGGGCCTATGCATTTTCGGTTTAATTGTACGAAATGACATGTCTTACGTGTTATGAATAAATTTTGAACATTTTTGGAAACTTGAAAATGCATGAAAATGATTTAGAAATGAACATTTTTGGAAACCTGGAAATGTATGGAAATGTTAGGGTTAAAAGAGGAAAGTGAACATTTTTGGAAGCTAAGGAAATGTAAGGAAATGATTTAGAAATGATTCAAAAGAGGAAAGTGAACATTTCTGGAAACTTGGAAATGTAAGGAAATGATTCAAAAAAGAAAAGTGAGCATTTCTGGAAACTTGAAAAAGTAAGGAAATGTCAAGTTTACAGAGCCGATCGAAAATTTTTGGAAACTTAGAAATGACCTAGAAATGACGAGTTTTAAGGTTTAAAAGGGGAAATTAAGGCAAGGTGGCCTTAAAAGAAAAAGTTTGTGAAATTTGACACACAAACAGGTTTGGAAAAGTGGCCTGAAGATGTCACTTAGGGCCTATGGAAATGGCACCATATGCAAGAGGAATGGGCCTGAGTTCGAGTCACTTGGGAAGCAAATAAAGGAGGTTTTATTTTTGCTTCCGTAAGACCGAGGTGGACGGCACATGCTTCTAGAAAGGAGGTGTTTTATTTTCATAAATATTCGATTAAAAGGTGATAAATAAAGGATTTTTAAATTGGATTATTTTGAAGAGATAAATGTTGGATTAAACTCTTTTATTTATGATAATTAAAGGATAAAGTTATCAGATAGAGGAGTGGTGGCCAAGTAAGGGACTCCTTAGATGATAATTTCGGCTATAAAAGGAAGGAAGGAGGGCTACTCATCAATTTTTGCTTCCTCTTCTCTCTGCCGAATTCTTAGTGCTCTCCTCTCTTCTTTTCTTTTCTTTTGTCAAGCTGAAATTAAGTAATTGTTGGAACCTAGCCGAATATTTTCCTCTCCATTAGAAGCCATAGCCGAATCTCCCTGTGAATCTAAGCAAGGAAGCAGTCGACTGAAGTATTAAGGGAATCTCTCGGGCTTCTACAACTGTCGACTACAAGGAGGAATATTTCAGGATCTAAGGTAAGAAACTATAAGATCCAAAGGTCTTGTTTTAAGTTTTAATGTTAGATTAAACCTAACATGTGATTATAGGAATTTCAACATCCCTAGGAAAGCAAGGATACTTTTCGGGATTTGAGATCACAAAGGTATGTGTTTAAGACATTCGGCCAAGGCCTATTTTAAGTATTTTGATTTATTCCCAAAAGCCAAAACTAACCTATGATGTGTTTTAATGTTGGCCGAACGCAAGAAGGAATACAACAAAGTTTTGGGACTTGATTCTTAAGTCAATCGGCAACAAGGTAGGTTTTCAGTATACAAATCCTACTAGGATTTGGTTTTATAGTCAAAAAAGGTTTATTAATGTGTTTAAATGATTGGCCGAATATAGGAGTAAAGGATCTAAAACAGTAGATCGGTTCTTCGGGGTTTGAAGGACTTCGTTAAACGAATTAGGTGTGTACCCCACACTAACTTTTAATAAGGTTTACGGTAATATGTAATATATGCATGTTTATAGGAATGAGAATATGGCTAAGGTACTGTTACGGTACAAAGTACTCAGGTACATTTACGAAATATGTTATACTTAACATGTGAAAAGTGACATGAATGTGAATTTGAGCATAATATGAATGTTATGAATATTTTGGGGCATTCGGGTTATATGAGAAAGGGAAGTGAATGTGGCGACTTGGTCTCACTATCCGAATGTGGTGACTTTGGTCACATTATCGAATGTGGTAACCGGTTACATTATCTCGAATGTGGTGTCTCATGACACAATTATTCGTGGCTATGCCACAAATTTTATATGGGCGATGAGCACGTCGATTGCAATGACGCGCAGCCGATGGTGTGTAGCGGATGGAGGTTGGCTTAGTAGTCCCCACGGTGTGCAAAGGTTGGTACGGGGATGTGTAGCGGATGGCACCTAGGTTTGGGTTTGGGTTGCATCATCATTTTTATCTCATTATATGAATAAGTATTTGATATGAAAATGTATGCCGATCTATTGAATTTTAGTGTGGTGTACACATTGAGTGCGTTGACTCACCCCATTGTGGGACTATTTTTTGGTGACAATCAATATGGACCGGGTTCGTGAGAAGCTTAGGGATGGCCATGCTCAGCTTGAAGTTTTATTCAATATGGAAATTTATTTTTATTTAAGTATTTTAGAATTTTATTTTGGGATTTTACTTGATGTAATAAGGCCATAAGTTACATTTCTTTACTTTAATTTTTAATTACTATGTTACGAATTATTTTCAATTAAAGTTAAGTAAAATTTATTCTTTAAAAATAAACCCTAATTGTTTTGTCAATTTAATTAATTGGATTTTAAAATAAGATTAATGGTTTTTTTTTTTTTACTCAAGCCCAACCCAAAACAATATTTTTTTCAAAACACACTATTTTTCCCAAAGTACAAAAGAACTTTGAAACTGGTTTACTTAAGGAACATACCAGATCCGGTTCAGGCTTGTAGGCCGAGTTTAGGGTGTTTCAGTTTGGTATCAGAGCCCAGTTTTAAACTCTCGACCTATGGGCTAAGGCCCAAAACGTTTTCAAGACGAGCCCAAATGATTTTCTTATGAAATAAGCAGGTTTTCTGGCATGGCACCTAAGTCTACGACCCGCAGTCCACCAGGTAAGTACCCCTAACTATCTTTGTGATTATATGATTTACGGATTATGAAAGGGTAGAAAAGGCATGGAACGTAGAATAGCATGATAGGAACTTGAACCCTAGGACTAGTCTACTCAAACACAAACACATAAGACTTAAGGAACGTTAAACAAACCTATGGCTAAGTCATTGACCGAGTTAGGGTGTGGTAACCCCATGACGCATGTCTCAGGATTGGATCCAGGAAGAGCTTGGTATTTAAGCGATCCCTAGTGACTCACCTCCTCTTCGCAGAATCCTACACAGTGCGTAGCCGGTTCACCCTAACCCAGAGGGCTCAGTTGGTGTGGCAACCTCTGTGCGCATGTCTAGGAATGGTTTCGGTGGGAGCTTGGTATTTAAGCAGTCTGCGTGACTCACCTCCTCTCCACTCGAATCTCGCCTGAAGCGTAGCTTTGGTTCACCCCGACCAAGAGGGGTCGGTCATAGGCTAAACACAATGACTAATACCCGAAAGGGAACTAGCCGTGTTTCTATAAAAACAACAAAACCCTAGTTTTAAAACTCTTAAAATGACCCTTTTAATTTGTGAGAACTATTTTTCAGAAAATTTTTCGAAAAATTTCTGATTTATAAAAATTACCTAAATACCCCTGATTGTGAAATTACAAAAAATGCCATTGGTTTATAAAATGTCCAAACTACCCATAGTTTAATCAAAATTTCCTTACTTTATAAATGTTGAAAAACCCTAATTTGCAAAATATCAAAATACCTTAATTTCGGAAAAATACGAAATTGCCCCTAACTTGCAAATTACCAAAATGACCCTAATTTTCAAAATTTTTGCAACATCACCATTTTGGAAAACAAATTCTCAAAAGTAACCCTAAAGTTTTGTAAAATCTGTAATACCCCTGATTTATTGAGCTTTACAAATTTACCCTGGTTTATTACCAAAATACCCCTGAGTTTCAAAATTACCGAAATACCCTCGAATTTCAGAATTTCCAAAAAAATACCCCGAGAACACAAAATTACCAAAATACCCTTACTGACAAAATTACCGAGGAACCTTATTTTGAAAAATGACGAAAATACCCCTGTAGGACAAATTACGAAAATACCCCTGGGATAGGAATAAGGCAAAGAGTGTTCGAATAGTGAATGTGGGTGGTAGATACCACTGAATAAATATGTCTATGTTGATGAATGAATGTGCCTCTATTGAGGAATGAAGGTGTCTCTGTTGATGAATGTGAATGTGATTCTCTAAATTAGAGTAGTGAACTTGAACTGAAACTTTGTGTGATCGAAAGAACTACTTCTAAATATCTTTATTTCATAAAATTGTATGCGGTTAATAAGTGGAACAAAATTCTGATGCATAAAACTTTTTAATCAGATTAAATCGCGGCGTTAGAAATGAGTTCTAGGGGACGTTAACTTAGAGATTGTGCATAGGAAGTATGATAGTTTTATAAAATTAGAGTGCGCAGCAATAGCGTAGTGGGGTGAGTTAGACCGTATGATTGTTTGTTAGTAAGTAATTTCGAGGACGAAATTATTTTAAGGGGGTAGAACTATAACATCCTGAAAAGGGCATATGCATTTTCGGTTTAATTGTACGAAATGACATGTCTTACGTGTTATGAATAAATTTTGAACATTTTTTGGAAACTTAAAAATGCATGAAAATGATTTAGAAATGAACATTTTTGGAAACCTGGAAATGTATGGAAATGTTAGGGTTAAAAAAGGAAAGTGAACATTTTTGGAAGCTAAGGAAATGTAAGGAAATGATTTAGAAATGATTCAAAAGAGGAAAGTGAACATTTCTGGAAACTTGGAAATGTAAGGAAATGATTCAAAAGAGGAAAGTGAACATTTCTGGAAACTCGAAAAAGTAAGGAAATGTCAAGTTTACAGAGCCGATCGAAAATTTTTGGAAACTTAGAAATGACCTAGAAATGACGAGTTTTAAGGTTTAAAAGGGGAAATTAAGGCAAGGTGGCCTTAAAAGAAAAAGTTTGTGAAATTTGACACACAAACAGGCTTGGAAAAGTGGCCTGAAGATGTCACTTAGGGCCTATGGAAATGGCGCCATATGCAAGAGGTATGGGCCTGAGTTCGAGTCACTTGGGAATCAAATAAAGGAGATTTTATTTTTGCTTCTAGAAGACTGAGGTGGACGGCACATGCTTCTAGAAAGGAGGTATTTTATTTTCATAAATATTTGATTAAAAAGGTGATATATAAAAGATTTTTAAATTGGATTATTTTGAAGAGATAAATGTTGGATTAAACTCTTTTATTTATGATAATTAAAGGATAAAGTTATCAGATAGAGGAGTGGTGGCCAAGTAAGGGACTCCTTAGATGATAATTTTGGCTATAAAAGGAAGGAAGGAGGGCTACTCATCAATTTTTGCTTCCTCCTCTCTCTGCCGAATTCTTGGTGCTCTCCTCTCTTCTTTTCTTTTCTTTTGTCAAGCTGAAATTAAGTAATTGTTGGAACCTAGCCGAATATTTTCCACTCCATTAGAAGCCATAGCCGAATCTCCCTGTGAATCTAAGCAAGGAAGCAGTCGACTGAAGTATTAAGGGGATCTCTCGGGTTTCTACAACTGTCGACTACAAGGAGGAATATTTCGGGATCTAAGGTAAGAAACTATAAGATCCAAAGGTCTTGTTTTAAGTTTTAATGTTGGATTAAACCTAACATGTGATTATAGGAATTTCGACGTCCCTAGGAAAGCAATGATACTTTTCGGGATTTGAGATCACAAAGGTATGTGTTTAAGACATTCGGCCAAGGCCTATTTTAAGTATTTGGATTTATTCCCAAAAGCCGAAACTAACCTATGATGTGTTTTAATGTTGGCCGAATGCAAGAAGGAATACAACAAAGTTTTGGGACTTGATTCTTAAGTCAATCGGCAACAAGGTAGGTTTTCAGTATACAAATCCTACTAGGATTTAGTTTTAAAGCCAAAAAAGGTTTATTAATGTGCTTAAATGATTGGCCGAATATAGGAGTTAAGGATCTAAATCAGTAGATCGGTTCTTCGAGATTTCAAGGACTTCGTTAAACGAATCAGGTGTGTACCCCACACTAACTTTTAATAAGGTTTATGGTAATATGTAATATGTGCATGTTTATAAGAATGAGAATATGGCTAAGGTACTGTTACGGTACAAAGTAAAGTACTCGTGCACGTTTCCTACTCCTACTAGGATTACGAAATATGTTATACTTAACATGTGAAAAGTGACATGAATGTGAATTTGAGTATAATATGAATGTTATGAATATTATGGGGCATTCGGGTTATATGAGAAAGGGGAAGTGAATGTGACGACTTCGGTCTCACCATCTGAATGTGGTGACTTTGGTCACATTATCTGAATGTGGTAACTTCGGTTACATTATCTGAATGTGGTGTCTCATGACACAATTATCTGTTGGCTATGCCACAAATTTTATATGGGCGATGAGCACTTCGATTGCAGCGACTACCTTTGATGGTGTGTAGCGGATAAAGGGTTGCTTAGTAGTCCCCACCGTGTGCAGGTTGGTACGGGGATGTGTAGCGGATGGCACGTAGGTTTGGGTTTGGGTTGCATCATCATTTTTATCTGTTATATGAATAAGTATTTGATATGAAAATGTATGCCTGATCTATTGAATTTTAGTGTTGTGTACACATTGAGTCTGTTAACTCACCCCATTGTGGGACTATTTTTCAGGTGACGATCAATAATGGACCGGGTTCGGCAGAAGCTTAGGGATGGCCATGCTCAGCTTGAAGTTTTATTCAATATGGAAATTTATTTTTATTTAAGTATTTTAGAATTTTATTTTGGGATTTTACTTGATGTAATAAGACCATAAGTTACATTTCTTTACTTTAATTTTTAATTACTATGTTACAAATTATTTTCAATTAAAGTTAAGTAAAATTTATTCTTTAAAAATAAACCCTAATTGTTTTGTCACCTTAATTAATTGGATTTTAAAATAAGATAGATGGGGTTTTTTTTTTTTACTCAAGCCCAACCCAAAACAATATTTCTTTCAAAACATACTATTTTTCCCAATGTACAAAAGAACTTTGAAATCGGTTTACTCAAGGAACATACCAGATCCGGTTCAGGCTCGTGGGCCGGGTTTGGGGTGTTTCATGATAGGTACACATAAGATCTCTTTGTTGGTTCTCTGTTATTACAATATGTGTTCAAATCCGTTTCTTCTACTTTTTCTAAAAGTCGAATACTTCTCCATCTTATTCTTTGATTACCGAATGTTAGTTTCCTAAGTTTATCATTGGGTTTTTAGATTTCTACAAGAAGTGACCGGGTGTAAGCATTTCAGAAGCAATTGAAACTCTTTTGTTATTCAAGAACTCTTGATGGGTAAAAAGGATTCTAGTAGTAAAGTGATGGCAAAGGTACCGATTGTGTCTGAGCGCGTAGCCCCTACTCCCAAGTTTAGGCGGCGTAAAGTGTCAATTGTTCGGGATTTTCTGCTAGGATGTGGAAGGGTGGCTGCATCAAACTTTGGATTAACTAGGCAAATCTCAGTCGACCGATCTAGTCAAGGCATGTGGTATCAATCTCTCAATTAGGTGGTTGCTAAGAGTTTTTCTTAACATTATTTGTTTAGTGATTAACTGAATGTTATGTTTGAATATAGGTTCTGGTGATCATGAATTCTTAGTACTCTACGTGATCAGGTGTGTAACAATACCCTATATTCGATAGTCGGCGAGAAAGTCGATATAGTGTGTGTATTTGTATATGGTGTTCGATGACCGGTTGAAAAGCCGAAAGTATGTGTTATTACACTGCTATGACTGTAGATCGGCAAAATGCCAAAAAACCAGAAATATGGCGTATGATGCCACATGAGTGTGCGATCGTGTGTGTGGTGGACCGAGCCCATGAACATAGGGGTTAGTCTGTAGAGGCCACCATGAGCGCTCCAGTGGTCTTGGGCTATTTTGGGCCTCGTTGGGCTGAAATGGGCTATGTAAGCCCAGTGGGCTTATAGGCTCACACGAATAAAATTTTTGTGATGTGGTAAGTGTTGTTTGGACTGTGACGTTGGCAAAACTATGGTTGTTTCTGTGCTAAATGAGCCACACGAGTGTGTGGGCCCACTTAGGCCGAGTAATGGGCCTTAGGCCCCTTTACCCCGTTGGGACTATTTAGGTTACTTAAGTATCTCGAGGCGACGGTGGACCTTTTGTTGGGTCACTGAGACCTCAAATTGTAAAATTATCGAAATACCCTTAATTTGTAAAATTACTGAAATACTCTCGATTTGTGAAAATACCAAAACACACTCGATTTGTAAAATTACTGAAATACTCTCAATTTGTAAAATTATTGAAATACCCTCGATTTGTAAAATTACCAAAATACCCTCAAATTGTGAAATTACTGAAATACCTTCAATTTTTAAAATTATCGAAATACACTCGATTTGCAAAATTACCTAAATACCCCTATAGGGTAGGATTACCGAAATACCCTTATAGGGTAAAATGACTGTTTTGCCCTTGTGGGTAAATGACTGACTTAAACTATGAATTTGACTGATTTGACTGTGATTGTATGACTGTGTTTTAACTGACTTGACTATGGTCATGTGACTTATATGCTTTTAATATATGTTTAAATGACTGTTACTGAGCATGGCCATTTTTCATACGCGTGTAATGATTGAGCATGACATACATGACATAATTCATGGGGTTGGGACATTGATACGGAAGAAGTTTTGATAGGGTCACATGGGTTGCATGAGATGACTGTGGATCCAGTATTGATCTGTTAAGGTCGCATGAGTCGCATGAGACGACTGTGGATCAATGGACGGCTTAAAGCCGCGTAATCTGATTATGGCTCTTTGCCAACCTAAATATGGCTCTGTGCCATCTTGGTTATGGCTTTGTGCCAATCGTATTGATGACTCTGTGTTGATCATAATTACGCGTGGCTGTGTGCTGATTATATTACTGTCGCTGATGGCTATGTGCCAAACTTATTACAGTTACTGATAGCTTTGTGTCATCCTGATTACGGCTCTGTGCCATTCTGATTATGGTTTATAACTATTCTGTTTATGGCTTTTAGCTGTTCTGTTAACTGGCAGCATTCCTGCATGTTTATGGCTTTCAGTCATTCTATCCACGGCGCCGAGTTGTTTTGTTGACTTAATGCCGCAACCTGGCTAAGCTTGGTGTGTTGGCTAGCTAGGTCATTTTATCTGTAAAAGCCCGATTTAGGGGCTAGTCGGATCAGTGATCCCAGAATCACTGATTCGAGGATAGAGAAAATTATTTTCATGTTATGTAATGTGTGATAACATGTTTATAAGGATGCATGAAAAAATTTGGTGCCTTAATTTTAGCAATTTTTAACTAAATTGTGAAAAAGGACTAAATCGCATAAAGTGTGAAAGTTCCATTCTATAGGCTAAAGGTACCAAATAGCCATGAAATATTAATTGGAGGATTTTAAAGGGCAATTAGACCATCCTGTATATGATGGCCGGCCATGTAGTAAAAAGGGGACAAGAGTTTTAATTTTGGTCAAAGTTGGTGGGTTGAAATGATGTTTTATAATAAATTAAAGAAAGGAAAAAGTTATCATCTTTTTCTCTCTTCTTCTCCACCAAAAGTTGCAGCAAACAAGGGGTGTTTGAAGCTCAAAATTTCAGCAACACATTTCCTCCTCAAGTAAGTGATTTTTATGGTATTTCTTGAAGAAAATTGTACTTTTTGTGATCCCCAGAGCTTCAGCTTTCCAAAGAGGGGACTAGTTTACATTATGGTAAAAAGATTAGAGATTTTCCATGAGAGATTTTAAGTTGTTAGCTGAATTTTTATGGGAGAAAATGAATGTTATGATGTTGATAAACAACTTTTGTGCAAGGTGTTGCCATGGAAGCACCCAATTTGGGATAAAATGCAAAAATTGTAAATTATTCATTAAGGCATGGAATAGTTGGAATTGTGGATTGTTATAAGAGGATTAAATGTTCAGCTAGGCTTGATTAACAAGAAAATATGATGAAAATTTATTTACGAGCCTAGGGGCAAAATTATAATTTTTGCCAAAGTGTAGGGAAAAAATGGTTATTTTTTCCTAAAGTGTGTATTATGGTATTTAATGATTTATAAATGAATAAATCAGTATATTTTATTATTCTAGATAAAAAAAACGAGTTTCGGACCTAGAACAGATGAAAAGAGAAATATGGGCAAATAGCCTTTTTCGGCTATTTCAACATCAAGGTAAGTTCATGTGCAAATATTATAATTAAGTATGAGTTAATTTAATATTCTAATGTTGAATGGAATGTATGTTTACTATATGAATGTATGAAACATTTTTGATGAGATGTCAATGGAATTGAATTTAGAGTATTGGTAAAAGTATGTAGCATGATATGAGGATTGTTAAAGTCTCGAGTAAGACCATATTGGAGAATGGCCTCGGTGTAGGAATTCGTGTAAGACCATGTGCAGGACATGGCATCAACATGTTAATGTATGTAAGACCATATTAGGGTAAGATGCCAATGAGAATTATGTGTATGAGACTTAAGAGAGCTATTTAATAATCTGAATGATTCAACGGGTATGTTTACTGTATGGGGTTGTATTACAAGAAAAACAAGTATGTGTGTTAGAACTGTATTGAGATGAATTCAATATATGCTAAACTCCTAAAGGGAATGAATGTAGTAGAATTTGATATTGGTTGTATGATTGATATTGATTGATATCCTAGGTGGTTCTAGTAGAGTAAACGTGGTAGAGTTCTGCATATGTTGTGATAATGCTGGATGATAAGTTAAGTGCGCTAAATCTCATTAATCGATTGTGGTATGCTAAGTGCGATAACACCATAAGTATAACTAAATGGTGGGCTATGTGCGATACCACCCTATTAGAGATTCAATCATGGGCTAAGTGCGAAATCACTGAGAAATTAGCGGTAGAAGCGAATTATTTAGAGTGGTTGATATGTTGTCTCATGTGATTAAATAGTGATCAGTACAGGAATGAATGCTATTTAGCACAAGCAGTTGGCTGGTGACATGGTAAGAGTGTGGTAAAAGATTGAATGAGTAAGTTTCAACAATGGTTGAGTAAGTAACTAAGGGTTTGTGAGAGAAACTCTTTAAAATACCTTTTGGTTATGTTTATTCAATGAATATCAGAAATTATTAATTTATGCAAATAAACGTGCTAAGCATTATTGCGTACTTCCTTTCTCTTCCCATGTATAGGTTACTTTTAACTAGCTCGAATTGGAGGCCGCCGGAGATGTTTTCACACTATCGAGCAGACACTTGGTATGAGGTATCAAGTTCTTATGAGTCATGGCTTGTATAGGGCAAGAATTTAAGGCTATTAAGTTGTTATTAATATGCCATTGTGTTGACCTAAGAGGGTTCATAATCTAAATGTGTATGGCCATTGATAATGGCGTAAGTTGTTGTAATTATATGGGAGGAAAACCTTATTCTCATAAATCAAATGTATAAATTTATGTGTTTTAGTTGATGATTTGAGTTCCATTGAATTAGTATATGCATGTATGCAAATGAGAGTGGTAAGAAGGCTTGGTACATAGCCTCCAAGTGCCCACAAGGGCGTGTGTCTAGGCCGTGCAAACCCTGCATCTTATTATTTTAAATTAGCTTAGGCCATGGTCATCTTCCACGGCCGTGGGCATGAACCATGCAGGACACACGATTTTGGGATGGGTGCGTGCCCAGGCCGTGTGGATCAAGTCAGTAGATTCCCACGGTTACTAGACACGGGCGTGTCAAGCCCGTGTGAAAATTGGCAGTAACTCCCCACAGTTGATGACATGGGCGTGTCTAAGGATACACGGGCGTGTCCCCAAACAACATGGGCATGTGGCCCCTATTTCAAAGAAAGGATTTTGGTTAAGTTATGAAAGTTTTTAAATACGTGTTTAAGGCCTCGTGAGCCTATGAAATGTATGATTTGACTAAGAAAGAGAAGTTTTAAATCGGAACGAAATTTTATAGCCTGTAAGTGTATGTTTAAGTGAGTCCAAGTATGGTAATGTCTCGTATACAGTCTTAGCGTCGATCTCGAGTACGAGGTGTTACATTTAGTGGTATCAGAGCTATGGTTTAGTCGGTTCTAGGACTAACCTAGCGTAAGTAAGAGTCTAGTTATACATGCCATATGTGGACCGCGATAGTGTGATGTCTCCCGGCTCTAACGAAATTGTTTTGTTAAGACAGAGATGATTCCCAACCGAGCAAATTTTAGTAAGTTTGTATGATTTTCAAGTCTCATTAATATTTCATTGAATGGCTTGTGATGCTGCTATGTGCACATTATTCCTATGAAAATGTTCAATGATATGATAAACAAAGAAATCAATGAGATTAAGTATGAGCAAGTCCCGATTGAAGATGAGTTTCCCAGGATACTCGATCTACCACATGAGACAAGAAAGTCCGTATAAGACCAAGCCTAGGCATGGCATCGGCAATCAAGTAAGATATCATGTAAGTCCAAGGCAAGCTTGGCATTTAACAAATATCATGTAAGTCCAAGGCAAGCTTGGCATTGAACAGATACCATGTAAGTCCAAGGCAAGCTTGGCATTGAACAGATATCATGTAAGTCCAAGGCGAGCTTGGCATTGAACAGATATCATGTAAGCCCAAGGCAAGCTTGGCATTGAACAGATATCATGTAAGTCCAAGGCAAGCTTGGCATTGAACAGATATTATGTAAGCCCAAGACAAGTCTTGGCATTAAAAAGCTATCAAGAGAAAGAGATTTCATGTAAGTCCCAGCCAAGGCTCGGCATTGACCAGTTCATGAGTAAAAACTTCGTATAAGTCCATGTCAAGACATGGCCTCGAAACCAAAACGAGATTTAGTATCCTCGGCTATTCTCAGAAATTCATCGGGCAAAATGGGTAAAGGTAAAAAGAGATAACAAGAAAATTTAGAGAGCAAAGGTACTATCAAGATGAAATTGGGTATCAGCTATGTTATGAATGATGAATTAGAGACTATGGTCATTATGTTAAAGTATACTAATCTATGTGATCAAGTGTTACAGGTACCTTGTCTACCTTACAAGCATGAGAATAGTAAGCACCATGATGTATGCGAGAAGCAGTAAGAGCAAGAAACCACACATATCGTGGTGTGAGAGCTAAAACTGATAAATTTGACTAAGTGGGATGTAGGAGATGAGTACGGTCATTCAATAACGAAAAGATGAATAAGACCATGGTTGGACCATGGCAAAGAGAAGGTCAGTGTAAGACCATGTTTGGAACATGGCATCGGCGTTGATATGAGTGCCAGTCTAAGACCGTGTTTGGAACATGGCATCGGCATTAAGACAAGAGCTGGTGTAAGACCATATCTGGGATATGGCACCGGCATTGACATGTGTTCCATGTTAGACCGTATCAGGGATAGGGCATTGGTATTGCTATGATATTTCATGTAAGACCATAGCGAGGCTATGGCATCATGATGATGTATAAAGAAGTAGCTGGACTATGCTGTCGTGATACGAGTAAGACCATAGTTGGACTATGGCAATCAGGTAAACGACGTACTCAAACCCGTAAGACATTCACTGATTGATAAGTGATTGTACAAGAAAGTAGAGTTAAATGTTGAGTACTCGAACAGATATTAAAGTGGAACATGAATTATTAAAGTCACAATTCAAAAGTATGAGTAACAAAAATGATTGTAGCATGATAAATGTGAAAACTCACTTGAAATGAGTTGTATGATTATGATGATATTTTATTGATGATGAATAGTAAATCATATGCATGTAGTCACGAGAGTCCAATTAAGAGGATCTATGACCTCATTCCCCTTACCACTGCTGAATTAGGAGGAAATGTTATGAGAGTTAAACTGAGTAAGTTTATATGTAACACCCCTTAACCCATCTTCGTCGCCAGGATAAGGTTATGAGCATCACTAACAAAAACACAACTTAAAGCTAATATTTCATAAGCTGAACATCAAATATATCACTTTTGTACATACGCATTTAAAAACCAAAACATCTATGGATATAAAGAACAATTCATAGCATACTAAGTTCGCTTGCTTTATAATCAATCTAAAGTACATATACCAAACTTGAACACATATAACCTTAACCATTAATAATTCACTTATTACGAATGATCTAATAGCATAATTATAATATGCACATTCAACCAATAAATTAAATACCTATTCGGTCATATGAAACATTTATTTCATTATACTTATGCAATTATGCCATCCACCACATCATATCCATTAACAAACCAAATATACATATGCACTTTGAAAACTGAAACAAATGATCAAATACCATAATCGAAACATAAATATATGGCTTATACCCATTTCTCATTTTAAATTTCACCAGACCGTACCTTAAAAGCAATTCCCAAATAAATTATTTACAAAGTTAAATAACTTCAACAATTTCATTACTTAAAAATTTATCTAGACCAACCATCTCAAAAATACAACCATGAAGCATGCTTTACAACAATTCGAATCGTGACCCAATACATATAAAGATTAATCTTTAAATGAAATTCAACCATTTACCTAATGCCAAAATACATAACTAATTTAACTCAAACATTAGTATAATAAACAAGCAATTATGTCCAATGCATATCACATATGCTTGACTAAAACAAATAGATCATAGCCGAATTATTGAAGCCAACCACACCATACACATAGCCAAAAACAATTAAAACCAACTTAAACAAAATGACAATGCCATTTTCGCATGGCTATATGTATACATATGTAAATAGGACATCATTTAAACATTTATCTAGCCTATACATGCCTTTAATTCGAAATCAACTAGCTTGAAAGTACCAAAAGGGGATGATAGTGTGGTTGACTTCACCAACGATCCTTCGAGCCTGTAACTTGACCAAAATCTATAAAACAAATAGCGAACACAGAAAGTAAGCTCACTAGCTTAGTAAGTCATAAGCAACCTCAATATAACATTCGATTACACAAACATTTAAACAATCAATTTCTAGCATTAAGCATTCATTACTTAACACATAATTTACTATAGCTGAATATCTCATCTCATGTAATACATAAACTTTCATTACCTTGCCACCGTTCATCATTTACCAAATAAATAATCCCACACATATATATATTTTCATACCTGTACAAGTACCTTAGTTCTTTCATGCTTTTCTATAACCAATTTCCTCACGGTATAGAACATATATACAAGCTCCATCTATCATATGTGTATCACTTCCTTTCAATGTTTCATTTACATATTAACATAGCATATAAGTATAACATTTAAGTATGACTAATACATACCTTGTAACCAAACTCACAAATTCACCTTCATAACTTAAACTTTCTTGATTTATTTTGTAACTTTACTATTTTAACATCGAAGTTCCGAAATTGAAAACTCACTAGCATACAACAAGCAATTCATTGGTCCATATCGCATACACCGGCACTTGGCATGCTAGACTTAAAGTCTGAGATTTTAAACACCGGCATTTAGCCTGCTAGGCATTAAGCCCGATATATTCACCGGCACAAGGCCTGCTAGGCTCGAAGCCCGAAATAATCCACCAACACAAGGCCTGCTAGGCTCGATGCTCGAAATAATCCTTCAAGACACATTTCTTAGTGCTAACATCACAAACAAATCATATACATCATATTCCATCCACATATCCTATCGAATATACTTATTCATGCCATATTAACAAAATATATATCCAATCCAATTTAAAACTTTTACATTCGGCTAACACATAAATTCATACTCAAAATTATCAAATATTTTCATTTAACATGTCCATAATTAACTCTTTAATATATATTTGCTTAAGGACTTACCTCGACTGTCGACTGACAACGTAGGCTGACTATTTGGTAACCTTCGCCTTTCCCCGATCCAAATCCGTTTTTCTTTGTTCTTGATCTAGACACATTAAAATTTAGCTCATTCAAGCACATTTCATCTCAATTTAATCCCAAAAACATAAATGGGCAAATTACCATTTTACCACTAATGTTTCACATTTTTACAGTTTAGTCCTATTTGCACAAAACACAAAATACACAAAATTTCACTATAATACCTTAGGGCCGAATTCTCATAGGGACTATACAAGTCCATTTCTTTCATTTATTTTACATTTTGGTCCCCGTAAAAATTCATTTTTACAGTTTAGCCCAAATACTCAAATTTACCAAAAATCCAAAGACAAATTATATTAATCTAACATATATCTTTCATAATTCATCAACTATCATCATAAAACTCATAAAATCATCAATGGCACATTTCAAAATATTCAACAAAATCAGAAATTCAAGCATGGGTCTTAAAGTATTCGAAGCAACGATCACAAAAACGTAAAAATTATCGAAAACCGAAATCAAACTAACCTTGAATTTTAGCTCACAAGTGCCGAATTTTGGAAGCTTAAAAACCTTTCTTTCTTCCTTATACATACTGCCTTCACCAACAAAACAAAGATGATATGCTTTTTCTTTTGTTTTATTAACATATATTATAACATTTAATCATTTACTTATATAACCTTATTATATAAAATTATATAATATAAATTTAAGGTTAATCTTGTCATATGCCACCCACTAACTTAAAAATGGGCTATTTACTCATTTATACCTCATATTAAAAAGCCATTATCATTCTAGCACTTTACACTATAGTATGGAACTTTTTCACTTTACGCAATTTAGTCCTTTTTGTTAAATTAAACACACAAACGATTAAATTTTTCTACGAAACTTTCACACACATTAAATCACATATAATAAACACAGAATATATCATTTAAATATATTTCAGACTCGTATTCGCGGTCCCGAAACCATCATTCTGATTAGGGTCAAATTCAGACTGTTACAACTCTCCCCCCTTAGGGATTTTAGTCCCCAAAAATCTTACCGTTAAACAAAGTCGAATATTGTTACCTCATTGAATCCTCAGGCTCCCACGTAGCCTGTTCAACTCCATGCCAATTCCATAATACTTTCACTAATGGAATTCTCTTGTTTCTCAACTCTTTCATTTCCTGAGCTAAAATACGGATCGGTTCTTCCTCATATGTCATATCGGATCGGATTTCAATCTCAGACGGAGCGATCACATGTGACGGATCTGATCTATATCTATGAAGCATCAAAACGTGAAATACGTTGTGTATCTTTTCTAATTCAGAGGGCAACTTCAATCTGTAAGCAACAGGCCTAATACGTTCGATGATCTCATACAGTCCGATGAACGTCGGACTTAGTTTGCCTTTCCGACCAAATCATAGTACCTTCCTCCACAGAGAAACTTTCAAGAATACCCGGTCTCTAACCTAAAACTCAATGTCTTTGCGCTTCGAATCAGCATAGGACTTTTGACGATCCGAGGTAATTTTCAAATTATCTCTGATTACCGTCACTTTCTGTTCTGCCTCTTTAATCAAATCAACCTTGTGTATCTTATTCTCACTGAGCTCGGTCCAGTATAATGGTGTACGACACTTGCGGCCATATAAAGCTTCATAAGGTGCCATTTTGATACTCGATTTAAAACTGTTATTATAAGCAAATTCAATCAAAGGTAAGTATCTTTCCCACGTACCTTCAAACTCGAGGACGCAACATCTCAACATGTCCTTAAGTATCTGAATGGTTCATTCAGACTGACCGTCTGTTTGCGGATGGAAAGCTGTACTAAAGTGAAGTTTAGTACCTAAAGCATCCTATAACTTCTTCCAAAGCCGCGATGTAAATCTTGGGTCTCTATCTAAAACAATGGAACTCTGCACACCATGTAACCTCACAATTTGAGATACATACAACTCAGCAAGTTTATCGAGCGAATAGTCTGTACGAACTGGCACAAAGTGAGCTGATTTAGTCAGTCTATCTACTATAACCCAAATTGCATCTTTCTTGCTCGGTGTTGTAGGCAAACCGGATACAAAATCCATAGCGACTCTATCCCATTTCCATTCAGGTATCACGATCGGCTGAAGTAATCCAGAAGACACTTGATGCTCGGCTTTTACTTGCTGACAAATTAAACACTTTAAAACAAATTTAGATATATCCCGCTTCATGCCAGGCCACCAATAGAACTGTTTCACATCATTATACGTTTTCGTGCTACCTGAATGTATCGATAGTCGACTACTATGAGCCTCGTCCAAAATCATCTGAATCAAATCCATATTCCTTGGAGCACATATTCGGCCTTTGATGTCCAAGAAATCATTTGCATCGATTCGAAACTCTGCCTCTGTATCATTTTCACACTGAACCCGTCTAGCCATCATATCTTTGTCAATTTTCTATGCATCACAAATTTACTGAATAAACATCGGTCTTGCTTTCAACTTAGCTATGATCGAACCATCACCAGACATAACCATATGTGCGTTCAACGTACGAGGAGCAAACAATGATTTTTGACTTAATGCATCTGCGACAACATTAGCTTTCCCCGGATGGTAGTCAATTACTAACTCATAGTCTTTCAACAGCTCTAACCATCTGCGTTGTCTCAGGTTCAAATCTTTCTGAGTCATCAAATACTTCAGACTTTTGTGATCTGAGTAAACATGACATTTCTCACTGAATAAGTAATGACGCCAAATTTTCAATGCAAAAATGATGGCCGCTAATTCCAGATCGTGAGTCGGATAATTTCTTTCGTGAGGCTTCAATTGTCTCAAAGCATAGGCTACGACTTTGCCTTCCTGCATCAAAACGCAACCCAAACCATTAAAAGAAGCATCACTATAAACAATAAATTCTTTACCCGATTCAGGCTGAGCTAACACTGGAGCTTCGGTCAAAAGGGCTTCCAACTAATCGAAGCTTTTTTGACACTTTTCCGACCACTCGGACATGACATCTTTCTGTAATAGCTTTGTCAAAGGTGTAGCTATCATAGAAAAACCTTTCACAAACCGTATGTATTATCCCGCAAGTCCCAGAAAACTTCGAATTTTAGAAACATTCTTTGGTGGTTTCTAATCAAGTATAGCCGATATTTTGTTCGGGTCAACCCGAATACCTGATGCTGAAACGACATGACCCAAAAAGCTGACTTCCTTCATCCAGAATTCACACTTACTAAACTTTGCATACAACTGTTGATCTCGCAAAGTTTGTAGCACCAATCTCAAATGCTCAGCATGCTCAGTTTCATCTCTGGAGTAGATCAGGATATCATCTATAAATACTACCACAAACCCATCCAAATACTGTCTGAAAACTCGATTCATTAAATCTATAAAAATAGCAGGTGCATTAGTATGTCCAAAAGGCATGACTCAGAACTCAAAATGTCCGTACCTCATTTGGAAAGTAGTCTTTGGCACATCGGAATCTCTGACTCGCAACTGATAATAGCCCGATCTCAAATCTTGAAAACACTGAAGCCCCTTTCAACTGGTCAAACAAGTCATCAATCCGAGGCAAAGGGTATTTATTCCTTATAGTCACCTTATTCAGTTGCCGATAATCAATACACATTCGCATAGTTCCATCTTTCTTTGTCACAAATAGAACTGGTGCACTCCAAGGAGAAAAGCTCGATCGTGCAAAGCCTCTATCTGTCAACTCTTGCAACTGTACTTTCAACTCTTTCATTTCAGTAGGTGCCATCCAATAAGGAGCTATTGAAATTGGAGTCGTCCCTGGTATTAACTCAATACCAAATTCTATCTCTCGAACTGGCGGTAAACCCGACAATTCTTCAGGGAACACCTCTGGGTATTCACATACAACTGGTACGGATTCAATCTGCTTTTCAGACACTTGATTATCCAACACATATGCCAAGTAAGCTTCACATCCTTTTCTCACATACTTACAAGCTAACATGGAGGATATTACTGCCGGTAACCCACTCAGATCATTAGATTCAACCCGGATGATCTCACCATTCTGGCATCTCAAATCAATAATCTTTCTTTTACAATTCACCACTGCATCATGTAAAGTTAACCAGTCCATTCCCAAAATTATATCGAACTCGTCAAAAGGCAACAACATTAAATCAACTGGGAAGCATGAATCCTGAATCATCAACGGGCAACCTTTACATATTTTATCAACAAGAACACATCTACCCAAAGGGTTGGACACACGGATCACAAACTCAGTAGACTCAACAGGTGGAGTCTTACTGGATACTAGAGTTTCATACACGTATGAATTAGTCGAACCAGGATCAATCAATGCAATCACAGTAGTATCATAAAGTGTGAAAGTATCGGAAATGACATCCGGGGAAGAAGCATCTTCTTTGGCTCGTATAGCATAAGCTCTAGCTAGTGCTCGAGCCTCAGATCGAACTGCAGTGTCCTTCGTCCCTTTCTGACTGCCACCTACATTGCCTGAATGTCTAGGTGGTCTGCCTCGTGCTGACGCATTGCTCGGTTTAGTGTTCTGAGCCGTATCTTGCTCGGCCAGCATCGGACACTCTCGAATGAAATTGTCCGACGATCCACATTTAAAGCAGGACCGATCACAGAATCTACAACTCCCAGAATGCCATTTTCCAGAAGCTTGCACTCAGCCCAATTTTGTTGTACATTACCAACACTAGCCATCGAAGTGGCTCGGGAACTCACTGGAGGTTGATCTCGTCTAGACAGGTCTGAAGTAGCTCTATGTCGACCGAAGTCATCTTTGAACTTCTTAGGCGCTGAATGGAAAGTCTTACTCGATGATCTTTTACGAGTGTCTTTAGCTTCTATTTCAGCCTTTCTTTTCTCTTTTTCGAGCTCTTCAGCTTTGCAAGCTCGCTCAACTAGCACTACAAACTCTTTGATTTCAAGAATGCCAACAAGCAACTTTATGTCCTCTTTCAGACCGTCTTCAAATCTTTTGCACATAATAGCTTCAGTTGATGTACACTCTCAGGCATAACAGTTCAATCTAACAAACTTTCGCTCATATTCCGTCACAGTCATACGACCCTGTATTAGTTACAGAAATTCTTTTCGTTTCTGATCGATGAATCTCTGACTGATATATTTTTTACGGAACTCGATCTAGAAGAAATCCCAAGTTACTTTTTCTTTCGGAACCACTGATACTAGTGTATTCCACCAATGATATACAGTGTCCTGAAGTAGAGATATAGCACACTTCAGGCATTCATCTAGAGTACAGGACAGCTCATCAAGTACCCGAATAGTGTTATCAAGCCACATCTCAGCTCGCTCTGCGTCGTCATCATCATTAGCTTTGAATTCTTCGGCCCCATATTTCTTGATTTTATCAACGAGAGGCCTACTAGATCTCATCGGATCTATCATCAAGGGTGCTGAAGGTACCGGAGTTAGATTATTTGGGGGTGGATGTTGTTGTACGGCCGGGTTATTCTGAACAAACTGGGTAAACCATTCATTCATCATCTGGTAGAAGGCTTGTTTGGCCTCCCTCTTATGGCTACCCAAATCGGTCGAGAGTCTCACCAAGAGCGATCGCGTGTGCGATCAGGAGCTACACTCTCTACATCATCTGCTACGGCTCTGTCAGGATCGGAATCCATTTACTATATAAAACACAGTTGGAAATGTCAGAAGTCACCACACTATCGTATATACAATAAAGGCATGTATAACTAGACCCTTACGCGCTATGGTAGTCCTAGAATCGACTAAACCGTAAGCTCTGGTACCAATCAAATGTAACACCCCTTAACCCATCTTCGTCGCCAGACTAAGGTTATGAGGTATCACTAACAAAAACACAACTTAGAGCTATTATTTCATAAGCTGAATATAAAATATATCACTTTTGTACATACGCATTTAAAAACCAAAACATCTATGGATATAAAGAACAATTCATAGCATACTAAGTTCGCTTGCTTTATAATCAATCTAAAGTACATATACCAAACTTGGACACATATAACCTTAACCGTTAATAATTCATTTATTACAAATGATCTAATAGCATAATTATAATATGCACATTCAGCCAATAAATTAAATACCTATTCGGTCATATGAAACATTTATTTCATTATACTTATGCAATTATGCCATCCACCACATCATATCCATTAACAAAACCAAATATACATATGCACTTTGAAAACCGAAACAAATGATCAAATACCATAATCGAAACATACATATATAGCTTATACCCATTTCTCATTTTAAATTTCACCAAACCGTACCTTAAAAGCAATTCCCAAATAAATTATTTACAAAGTTAAATAACTTCAACATTTTCATTACTTAAAAATTTATCTAGACCAACCATCTCAAAAATACAGCCATGAAGCATGCTTTACAACAATTCAAATCGTGACCCAATACATATAAAGATTAATCTTCAAATGAAATTCAATCATTAACGTAATTGCAAAATACATAACTAATTTAACTCAAACATTAGTATCATAAACAAGCAATTCTGTCCAATGCATATCAAACATACTTGACTAAAAGAAATAGATCATAGCCGAATTATTGAAACCAAAACACACCATACACATAGCCAGAAACAATTAAAACAGACTTAAACAAAATGATCAAGCCATTTTCGCATGGCTATATATATACATATGTAAATAGGACATCATTCAAACATTTATCTAGCCTATACATGCCTTTAATTCGAAATCAACTAGCTTGAAAGTACCAAAAGGGGATGATAGTGTGGTTGACTTCTCCAACGATCCTTTGAGCCCGTAGCTTGAGCAAAATCTATAAAACGAATAGCAAGCACACAAAGTACGCTCACTAGCTTAGTAAGTCATAAGCAACCTCAATATAACATTCGGTTACACAAACATTTAAATAATCAATTTCTAACATTAACCATTCATGACTTAACACATAATTTACTATAGCCGAATATCTCATCTTATGTAATACATAAACTTTCATTACCTTGCCACCGTACATCATTTACCAAATAAATAATCCCACACATATATATATTTTCTTACCTGTACAAGTACCTTAGTTCTTTCATGCTTTTCTATAACCAATTTCCTCATGGTATAGAACATCTATCATATGTGTATCATTTCCTTTCAATGTTTCATTTACATATTAACATAGCATATAAGTATAGCATTTAAGTATGACTAATACATACCTTGTAACCGAACTCACAAATTCACCTTCATAACTTAAACTTTCTTGATTTATTTTGCAACTTTACTATTTCAATATCGAAGTTCGGGAGTTGAAAACTCACCAGCATACAACAAGCAATTCATTGGTCCGTATTGTATACACCGACACTTGGCCTGCTAGACTCAAAGTCTGAGATTTTAAACACCGGCATTTAGCCTGCTAGGCATTAAGCCCGATATATTCATCGGCACAAAGCCTGCTAGGCTTGAAGCCCGAAATAATCCACCAGCACAATGCCTGCTAGGCTCAAAGCCCGAAATAATCCTTCAAGGCACATTTCTTAGTGCTAACATCACAAACAAATCATATACATCATATTCCATCCACATATCCTATCGAATATACTTATTCATGTCATATTAACAAAATATATATTCAATCCAATTTAACACTTTTACATTCGGCTAACACATAAACTCATACTCAAAATTATCAAATATTTTCATTTAAAATGTCCATAATTAACTCTTTAATATATATTTGCTTAAGGACTTACCTCGACTGTCGACTGACAACGTTGGCCGGCTATTCAGTAACCTTCGCCTTTCCCCGCTCCAAATATGTTTTTCTTTGTTCTTGATCTAGACACATTAAAATTTAGCTCATTCAAGCACATTTCATCTCAATTTAATCCCAAAACACATAAATGGGCAAATTACCATTTTACCCCTAATGTTTCACATTTTTACAATTTAGTCCTATTTGCACAAAACACAAAATACACAAAATTTCACTATAATACCTTAGGGCCAAAATCTCATAGGGACTATACAAGTCCATTTCTTTCATTTATTTTACATTTTGGTCCCCTTAAAAATTCATTTTTGCAATCTAGCCCAAATACTCAAATTTACCAAAAATCCAAAGACAAATCATATTAATCTAACATATATCTTTCATAATTCATCAACTATCATCATAAAACTCATAAACGCATCAATGGTACATTTCAAAATATTCACCAAAATTAGAAATTCAAGCATGGGTCTTGAAGTATTCGAAGCAATGATCACAAAAACGTAAAAAATATCGAAAACCGAAATCAAACTAACCTTGAATTTTAGCTCAAAAGTGACGAATTTTGGAAGCTTAAAAACCTATCTTTCTTCCTTATACATTCGGGTTTCACCAACAAAAAAAAAAGATGATATGCTTTTTCTTTTGTTTTATTAACATATATTATAACATTTAATCATTTACTTCTATAACCTTATTATATAAAATTATATAATATAAATTTAAGGTTAATCTTGTCATATGCCACCCACTAACTTAAAAATCTGCTATTTACTCATTTAATACCTCATATTTTATCATTGTTGAATATGAGGTTGAAGTCCTAAGGGATTATAATGAAAAGGCTATCATTGAGATATAAAATAGAGAAGATCCCGTATAAGACCATATCTGTAATATGGCATCAGAAATGAATATGATAATATTTGGAATATGGCGACGATACTTGATGTGGAAGTCCATATAAGACTACCTCAAAAATGTGGCATTGGTTGTATACCGACACGAATGACGATGAATATACGTCTTTGATTATCCCTAGGAATTAATGTGACACATAAATGAGTCTAGAGGTAGAAATAAAAATTGTACTAAAGCCATGTGAATGGGTAAATATAGGCAATTGTGAACAAGTTATGAAGAAATGAGTACGATGTGTGGCACGGTAGGTGCTTAATAAAGGCAATTATAAGACAGTATGTTCAAATGCTTTAACGATTGTATGGATTATACAATGTTAAGAGCAAAGAAAGAGTTAGCCTAGGCTATTTGACTTAAGTGAGTAGGAAGCCTAAGGTTATGATTATCGAGTTTTTATTAAATTGATGTTCATTAATGAAAGAAATTGTTAAGGAATTTTGAGGACAGAAAAGGTTAAAGAAACAACGTTTGAATTGTGAGAGTGTTCAATTATGATAACCATTGATGTAGGGGTCTTAAGGATCTCTCTCTAAGTATTATGAGTTAATATCTTTTGCCTTCCAGAGGCGATGTAGTTGTTTATCTCACGAATCGAGATTGTGCGAGAATGTTAGCTGATTGTGTAATCAAATTAAATGGTTATCGACTTAGTAATTGGAATTGACATTTCTTTATGTCCCCGTAACCTTATTCGGGTATTTTGAGGAGGAAGTTGGTGATGGTTCAGGTATAAAGAATAAAATCATGAATTTCACGTTGTGTGATGAGTTTTTGGGCAGTCCGAATAGAGTTAATGAATCCTACAGAGATGCCCCTACTATCGTGAGATATGACGATAGTAAAGGTCTTAAATTAGCGTAGAAAAAGAAACTCAAATGAGAGTGTACTTGAAAAATGTTTTTAGTGTGGGAAAAAGAATGGATTAATGTAATGAGATATGATTCGAGTTCTATGTATATTCACGCATGAACCAATAAAGAGAATAAAATTCTGTGTGAACATGAGTAGGGAGCATGATTCAAGGGTATGCTCATCAAAATGTTCAAACCATAATAGTCAAGTTGAAGGTTATAAAAGGAACTATTAATTGAAAGTTCTAGTACTAAGTTCAGTCTAAATAGAGAAAAAGAGTTGACAGATTGGTGATCCAGAGACGATTACTCTTGTGTCTTGGTTGTGAGTTAAACGTTATAAACTGAAGAATTGGAAATGGCTAGAACTATTATAATGGCAATTATAGTTATGATGATACTTCTCAGATAGTAGACCTAGTACAGATGTTTGGATGAAGGACCTATGTTAAAAAATGCAAGCTCGTTACTCGATTGACCTTAGTGATAAATCCAAAACTTATCCAAAAGTTTGGTGTGAGATTTAGTAGTAGCATATCTACTAATGCAAGAATAAGAAGTGCAATTATGTGCATAAATGTTTTGACAATAGAGTACATTTTATGATATGATTGAGTTTATGGTCAGAAGTAGTTGACCCCTAAAAGCTGAGTTGTCCAAGCATACAAGTCAAGACTATTACAGTTGGTGAATACTTTAATGAGAAAGTGAGTAAAGCCTTATAGATTTCAAGGTTGGTTTGACAAATTCCCAAGGAGGGGGATGCCATTCGAATTGTGGTAAATCAACCAGAAAAGATCCGAACAATTATTTGAATATATAAAGAGTTCCAAATTAGTGCATTACTAGATATAGTAAATGCCCAGAGGAAGAATAACCTAGGTCACAAGTTATATTTCGACCTTGTGTACCATAGCTTAAGAGTTATTGGCAAGAGAACCTTGAGGATATGTGAGATTTTGATTTTGAAGAGCGAGGGAAACGTTTTAAGAAAGCAAGTAGCAACTCCTTCTGATAAGATTTTCGGGGACGAAAATCCCTAAGGGGGGAGAATTGTAACAGCCTGATTTAGGGGCTAGTCGAATCAGTGATCCCAGAATCACTAATTCGAGGATAGAGAAAATTATTTTCATGTTATGTTATGTGTGATAACATGTTTATAAGGATGCATGAAAATTTTGGTGCCTTAATTTTAGCAATTTTTATCTAAATTGTGAAAAAGAACTAAATCTCATAAAGTGCGAAAGTTCCATTCTATAGGCTAAAGGTACCAAATAGCCATGAAATAGTAATTGGATGATTTTAAAGGGCAATTAGACTATCTTGTATATGATGGCCGGCCATGTAGTAAAGAGGGGACAAGAGTTTTAATTTTGGTCAAAGTTGGTGGGTTGAAATGATGTTTTATAATAAAATAAATAAAGGAAAAAGATATCATCTTTTTCTCTCTTCTTCTCCACCGAAAGTTGCAGCAAACAAGGGGTGTTTGAAGCTCAAAATTTCAGCAACACATTTCCTCCTCAAGTAAGTTATTTTTATGGTATTTTTTGAAGAAAATTGTACTTTTGTGATCCCCAAAGCTTAAGCTTTCTAAAGAGGGGACTAGTTGCAGTATGGTAAAAAGTTTAGAGATTTGTCATGAGAGATTTTAAGTTGTTAGCTGAGTTTTTATGGGAAAAAATGAATGTTAGGATGTTGATAAACAACTTTTGTGAAAGGTGTTGCTATGGAAACACCTAATTTGGCCTAAAATGCAGAAGTTGTAAATTGTTCATTAAGGCATGGAATAGTTGGAATTGTGGATTATTATAAGAGGATTAAATCTTTAGCTAAGCTTGATTAACAAGAAAATGTGATGAAAATTTATTTACGAGCCTAGGGGCAAAATCATAATTTTTGACAAAGTGTAGGGGCAAAATGGTCATTTTTGCCTAAGTGTGTATTATGGTATTTTATGATTTATAAATGAATAAATCAGTATATTTCATTGTTCTAGATCAAAGAAAATGAGTTTCGGACATAGAACGAATGAAAAGAGAAATGTGGGCAAATAGTCTTTTTCGGCTATTTCAACATCATGGTAAGTTCATGTGCGAATATTGTAATTAAGTATGAGTTAATTTAATATTCTAATGTTGAATGGACTGTATGTTTACTATATGAATGTATGAAACATTTTTGATGAGATGTCAATGGAATTGAATTTAGAGTATTGGTAAATGTATATAGCATGATATGAGGATGGTTAAAGTCTCGAGTAAGACTATATTGGAGAATGGCCTCGGTGTAAGAATTCATGTAAGACCATGTCAAGGACATGGCATCGACATGTTAATGTATGTAAGACCATATTAGGGTAAGATGCCAATGAGAATTATGTGTATGAGACTTAAGAGAGCTATTTAATAATCTGAATAATTCAACGGGTATGTTTACTGTATGGGGTTGTATTACGAGAAAAACAACTATGTGTTATAGAACTGTATTGAGATGAATTCAATATATGATAAACTCCTAAAGGGAATGAATGTAGTAGAATTCGATATTGGATGTATGATTGATATTGATTGAGAACCTAGGTGGTTCTAGTAAAGTAAACGTGGTAGAGTTGTGCATGTGTTGTGATAATGCTGGATGATAAGCTAAGTTCGCTAACATCCTGTTAATCGATTGTGGTATGCTAAGTGTGAAAACACATAAGTATATCTAAATGGTGGGCTATGTGCGATACCACCCTATTAAAGATTCAATCGTTGGCTAAGTGCGAAACCACTGAGAAATTAGCGGTAGAAGCGAATTATTTAGAGTGGTTGATATGTTGTTTCATGTGATTAAATAGTGATCAGTGTAGGAATGAATGCTATTCAAAGACAAGCGGTTGGTGGTGACATGGTAAGAGTGTGGTAAGAGATTGAATGAGTAAGTTTCAACAATGGTTGAGTAAGTAACTAAGGGTTTATGAGAGAAACTCTTTAAAATACCTTGTGGTTATGTTTATTCAATCAATATCAAAAATTATTAATTTATGCAGATGAACTTGCTAAGCATTATTGCTTACTTTCTTTCTCTTCCCATCTCGTATATGTTACTTTTAACTAGCTCGAATTGGAGGCCACCGGAGATGTTTTCACACGATCGAGCAGACACTTGGTATGAGGTATCAAGTTCTTAAGAGTCATGGCATGTATAGGGCTAGAATTTAAGGCTATTAAGTTGTTGTTAATGGCCTAAGAGGGTTCATAATCTAATTGTGTATGGCCATTGATGATGGCGTAAGTTGTTGTAATTATATGGGAGGAAAACCTTATTCTCATAAATCAAATGTATAAATTCATGTGTTTTAGTTGATGATTTCAGTTCCATTGAATTAGTATATGCATGTATGCAAAGGAGAGTGGTAAGAAGGCTTGGTAGATAGCCTCCAAGTGCCCACACGGTTAGACACACGGGCATGTGTCTAGGCCGTGGAAACCCTACATCTTATTATTTTAAATTAGATTAGGCCATGGTCATCTTCCACGGCCGTGTGCATGAACCGTGTAGGACACACGGTTTGGGCATGGGCGTGTGCCCAGGCCGTGTGGATCAAGTCAGTAGATTCCCTTGGTTGCTAAACATGAGCGTGTCAAGCCCGTGTGAAAATTGGTAGTAAATCCCCACGGTTGATGACATGGGCATGTCTAAGGGTACACGGGCGTGTCCCCAAGCAACATGGGCGTATGGCCCCTGTTTCACAGAAAGGATTTTGGTTAAGTTACGATATTTTTTAAATACGTGTTTAAGGCCTTGTGAGCCTATGAAATGTACGAATTGACTTATCTAGTTTCTAGTGGCGTCAATCCAACTTTGTTTCGAACTTATCATCATTTCGGGTGTGGCGTTCATTATCTATACCGTAGGTTCCTATCTCGCTAGATAGTGGGTCTCGATTTTTATTCAAAACCCTTTTAATCAATTTGGAGCTTATAAGATTCGGGTCTTTAATTTCTATTAAAGGTTCTTTCTTGTTTCAAATTCGTATCCACCTTAACCACTTACCTATCTTTATTTTTCAAAAACATTATCAATAAAATTACGCCTTTTGTTATCTAAACGAAAAACTACCTAATTTACGATCGGGCAACAAGTACGATTCGTTTTCAAACCCGAGACGATTCGTATCATTAGTCACGTATGAAATATAATCTGTATATGCTGATATATTGCATGGCATCCATACATATTGTGTACAATGAAAAGAGCATGGGCTCGGGATTGATTGATGGAGGAGAGGGAATCAGTGACTACAGTCACGAGTGACTTTTGTCACGAGTGGTCTAAGTACCACGGTGGTTAAAACCACGAATAAACTGAAGAGTGACTATTGTCATGAGTGGTCAAGTACCACAGTGGTTAATACCACAATTGCTTATATTAGTGACTTGTCTTGGTGGTCTATGATCACAGTGGGTTGGCCCCACGTATGCTTATTGCTAGAGATTGTCACGGTGGTCTACGACCATGATGGGTTGGCCCCACGAATATATTACAGTGACTTTGTCACGAGTGACTACGGTCACGAGTGGTCTAGGACCACGGTGGTTATGAACCACAGTGGCATAATGTCACGAGAGTTTTGGATGGAGAGTTGATCTAGGGTGGGTTGCATTGCATGCACATAACATGAACTATATTGAGTGGGCTAAGGCCCAAATTACGTTACATGGGGTAATGTACACACTGAGTCTCGATGACTCACCCCTTTGCTAATTGTTCAGGTGATCAGTTGATGGCGGGTTTTGGGCCGTGACGGACTCGAGGTGGCCATGCATTGCATTTTCTTTAGTAAACTCAAACTTTAACTTTAAATTATTTTATTTCGAGATTTCAAATTTGTAATAAGGCCGCTTAAACTTTAATTTGGGATTTGTTATTATGTTGATTATATTCATACTATGAATCATTGAAAACGAGGTTTTTCCTAAGAGCATAACAAAAAGTTTTCCAAATTTATGACAAATGGACATTAAGCAGTTAACAGATAAAACTTGTAATTTTTCTTAACATTTCATTTACAAAAGAAATCAAGCACCTTTAAAATTCATTTTAACTTTTCACCTTCCAAAATTCCTCTAAGTTTGGTTTTGACAAAATAAGCCTATTTTTAGCATTCAATTGATTTAGTTAATTAAAAAGAATATTTTTGGTTATAATGGCAAGGTTGGTGTTAACAAAATAGATTTGATAAACAAATAAGTTCTTAAACGGATTTCTCTAAATGGATTTCACAAATTCGCGAGGTTTTGCAAAGTTTTCAAATCTAAACCTTCTGTAGCAATCCAAATTTGGTCGTAACGTTTGACCGGGTTTGGGGTGTTACAACTACTGTTGATGACGATCCTGAGAGAGCTGAGTTTTGGTTTGAGAATACGATCTAGGTATTTGATGAACTTTCTTGCATGCTAGTTGAATGTGTTAAATGTGCTGTATCACTTCTGAAAGATACTACATATCAGTGGTGGAAACTTTGATATCTATGGTACAGAGAGAAAGGATCACATGAGAATTTTTCCAAACTGACCAAAAGCGCAAAGAATTTCTAAAGGTCGAATGTTTGTGACTGAGAATGAGAGAGAATTTTTGAGACTCAGTAAATATGCTTTGCAAGCTCTTTTCAAATCCTATCACTCTTCGTCAAAGAAATCACGGGATTCGTATAGTCATTCAAATGCTTCAGCGGGTTATCCAAATAGAGATCGTGGAAAGCAATACATGAGTCCTAAAGCTCAAGCCACTTCAGTATCGAGCGTTGCTAGTGTTAGAACCAACAAACCCGAGTGTCAACAGTGTGGAAGATAGCATTTTGGAGACTACTGGATGAATAACAAAGCTTGTTTCAAATGTGGCCGACTAGATCACTTTATTCGAGATTGTCCTGAGTTAACTGAGAAAGATAAATTCCAGAATGCAAGAGCTTACGCTATTTGCTCTTGCGAAGATACGTCATCACCAGATGTTATCACCAGTACATTTTCTCTTTATGACACTAATGTAATTGCATTGATTGACCCTGGATTGACTAATTCATATATCTGTATGAATTTAGTGTCGAGTAAGAGTTTGCCTGTTGAGTCTACCGAATTTGTGATTAAAGTATCGAACCCCTTACGCAAGTATGTCATAATTGATAAAGTTTGCAAGAATTGTCCTTTGATGACTTAGGGTTATTATTTTTCGACTGATTTGATGCTTTTATTATTTGATGAATTCGATGTGATTTTGGGTATAGATTGATTAATTTTGCATGATACTGTTGTGAATTGTAAACGAAAGACTATTGAATTGAAATGTCAGAATAGCGAAATTCTTCGAATTGAATCTGATGAGTTGAGTGGTTTTCCTATTGTGATATTATCGATATTAGCTCAGAAATATGTGAGAAAAGGTTGTGATGTTTACCTTGCGTATGTATTGGATACAAAAGTGTCTGAATCGAAGATTGAATCAGTACCAGTGGTTTGTGAATATTTGGATGTATTTCCAGAAGAGTTGCCTGGGTTGTCACCAATCAGAGAAGTCAGTTTGCTATTGAATTAGTACTGGGAATATCACCGATATCGATAACTCTGTACAGAATGGCTCTAATAGAATTGAAAGAGTTGAAATGTAATATCTCGTTTTTAGTCAAACCAGAATAGTGGTTTCGAGACCACAAATTTAAAGTCAAAATATTTATTTTATTATTATTTTAATCTTTATATCATGATAGAATGATTGTGTGAAAGTTTCGTTTAGAGATTTTATCGTTTGAATGCTAAATTCAATAAAAAGAACTGAATCGCGTAAAGCGTAAAACTTGTATTCTATTAGCTAAAGGTGTCTAATAGCTATAGAACTTTAAAGTAGAGGTCTTATGTGGTAATTAGCCCATTTATGAGATAGTGGACGATAGTGGCATGGTTTTTGGTGTAATTATTAAGTATTTCTAAGGTTATTTTCGTAATTAGTAAATAAATGGTAAAATAAGTAAAACAAAAATCAATTTGTCCCATCCATCTTCTTCAGTTGCCGAAATTAAAGAGCAAAGAACACCATTTTAGGGCTTTGAAGCTTTCAGTCACTTCCTAATTCAATTGTAACTGATTTTTGCCTCTGTTTTTAATGATTTCTATGTTTTTGAGATTGTTGAAACTAGGTCTAGCTAGCCCAAGGACTGTTTTCCAAAACTGTTAAAGATTTAGAAAATTGCCATTGATGAATAAGCATGTATTTTGATGTTTGATGATAGATTTTGAATGTTTGATGATAGTCATACAAGTTTTGTCAAGTGATTTTTAGTCAAAATGCAAAATTTGGATTAAATTGTGAAATGTGGAAACTTTGTGGCTAAAATATGAAATAAATGAAAAATATGGGCTGCTAGGGACCTAATGTGAAACACCCCAAACCCGGCCCACGAGCTTTGACCAGATTTGGTATGTTCCTCAAGTAAACCGGTTCAAAGTTCTTTTGTTACTTTGGGAAAATAGTGTGTTTTGAAAGAAATATTGTTTTGGGTTGGGATCGAGTAGAAAACAAAATCGTTTTATAATGAAAACCCTTTTAAATTTTAGGTGATAAAACATATAGAATACATTTAAAGTAAATTACTTAATCTTTAACTTAATAAAAATTTCATAACATAATAAATAAAAACAGAAATAAAATAGTGCACTATGGCCTTATGGCCTTATTACATCAAGTAAATCCAAATAATTCGGAGTACTTAAAAATTAATAGTCCATAAAAATAAAAACTTGATGTTGAGCATGGCCACCACAAGTTCTGCCGTCTCGGTCCATTCTTTGTTCATCACACCAAACATGGTCCTCAACGGGGTGAGTCAACAGACTCAATGTGTACACAACACTAAATCATAATAGAATCAGGCATAACAAATATTACACATTCATATCATATCATACAAATTATGATGCATTCCCAAACCCAAACCTAACAAGCCATCCGCTACACTCCCCCGTACCAACCTGTACACCGTGGGGACTACTAAGTCGACCCTCCTTCCACTACACTCCATATCATGGTCTTAGGTCACCGCATTCAGATTACTGTGGTCTTAGGTCACCACATTCAGATACCATGGTCTTAGGTCACCGTGTTCGTGGTCTTAGGTCACCACATTCACTTCCCCTTTCAATAACCCATATGCCCCATTTTGTAATATGCATTAACATGCCAAAGTTCACATTCTTATTCTCATGTTACAAATAACATATTTCATAATCCTAGTAGGAGTAGGAAATGTACCTGAGTACTTTGTACCACATTATGGTACCTTAGCCATATTCACATTCTTAATATCACATATATTAATTAAACATAGCCATAAAACATATTATGAAATAGTGTGGGGTACACACCTGATTAACTTAGCAACTTCACTTCAAATCCCGAAAATCCGATCTAAAGCCTTAGATCCTTAGTCCCTACATTCGGCCATTACTTAAAAATTTAATGAAGACCATTCGACCATGAAACCAAATCCTATTAGGATTGTTGTAACCCAAAACTTACCTTGGTGCCGATTTCACTATAAATCAAATCTCGAAAACTTTTTTCTACTCCTCCCTTCAATCGGCCAATGCTAGATCATTTAACTTGATTAGTTTCGGCTTTTTAAACAAATAAAGAATAGATCTAATTACCAAAATAGACCTTGGCCGATTGTACTTATGCACTCACCTTGCGATCTCAAATCCCGAAAGTATCCCTTGTCTTAATTATCTGTCAAAATACCTATACACATATGTTAGATTCGATTCTAACATTAAATCATCATAGATGGCCCTTGGCCAAATGCTATAGACACTTACCTTGTGGATTTTAAATCCCAAAACTCACCGAATAACTAGGGAACACGCGGCCTATGGTGTACCTTCGAGAAAAGAACTTCTCCTTCCTTGTAGTCGACACTTAGTAAATCCTGAAAGATCTCCTCAAAGTTTCGGCGACAAGATATTAATGGGGTTAGTCCTAGATTTCAGCAAATTTTAAAAGAAAAAGGATGAAACCGAATGAGATCTTACCCTTACTTTAGGAATCGGCAATCCTTGCTTGAACCTTTAACAATATTCGGCTATGAAGGCTAGAAGGATCTTGATTTCGGCTTTTTGATTGGTAGAAAGAAAAGAGAAAGAAGAATAAAGATGGAGGATTCGGCTAGAGCACAAGGTATTTCGGCTTGGCAAAAAATAAAAGAGAAGAGAGGAGTTATTTGCTAGAGAGAATTCGACAGAGAGAGAGTTGAAAGAAAGAATGAATGGCCATCTTTTCCTTTAGTAGCCGAAATTACTAACTTAGAATCCGTTACTTGGCCATCACTCTTCTATTTTGATAGCTTTATCTCTTTAATTATCAATATATTCAAATTAAAAGAATTTAATCCATTAATTATCTCTTATCTCTTAATAAAAATAATACTAATAATAACCGATCATTATCTATCTATTTGCCGAATTTTAAAGAGAATAAAACTCCTCTTTTAAGAGCCTTAATGCCGTCCACCTCTGCTCCTTGTAGCAAAAATAAAATTCTTTATTTGCTTCCCATGCGACTCGATCCTTGGCCCATTTGCCTATGTATGTGGCGTCACTTGCTAGGCCCTTAAGTGGCGCATTGTAGCCATTTTACCAAGGCTATTTGTATGTCATATTTCACATACATTTTCTCTTAAGACCACCTTGCTTCATGTTCCTCTTTTAAACTTTAAACTTGACATTTCTAAAGCATTTCCTTACATTTCTAAGACATTTCCTTACATTTCCAAGACATTTCCTTACATTTCCAAGACAAGACATTTCCTTACATTTCCAAGTCATTTCCTTACATTTCCAAGTCATTTCCTTACATTTCCAAGACAAGTCGTTTCCTTCAATTTCCAAGTCATTTCCTTATATTTCCAAGATAAGACGTTTCCTTTCATTTCCAAGTCATTTCCTTACATTTCCAAGACAAGACATTTCCTTACATTTCCAAGTCATTTCCTTACATTTCCAAGTTTCCAAAAATGTTTACTTTCCTCTTTTGAAACTTAACATTTCTGAAGCATTTCCTTACATTTCCAAGTTTCCAAAAATGTTCACCATACATTCATAACACATAAGACATGCCATTTCGTATAATTAAATCAAAAATGCATAGGCCCATTTCCAGGATGTTACATAATGGTAACTCGGCCAGCATTGGTTAATATTGAATTTCCTGAATTTGTGATTTTATGAAATAAGGACTAAATTGTAAAAGTTGTGAAACATTAGGGGAAAATGTGTAAAATTGACATAATGAGTGTTATGGACTAAATTGAATAGAGAGATGATTAAATGAGTTAATTTTGATTACATATAGATTAAGAAAAGCAAAACTCAGAACTAGCCGGGGGAAAAACAAAGTACTCGACTAAACGACCAATTTAGTCATTTTTGCATCCGAGGTAAGTTCGTATGTTAATAAGCACTAATATCCTTAAGATTTAATGCTTTATATTTGAATTGTTGATGAATACAATTGTTCAGAAGTATTCGATGAAAATTCAACTATGTATGGCACTTAGTGTGCGAGATCGAGAGAGCTTTGGCTATATATATTGGCACTTAGTGTATGAGATTAAAATAGCTTCGGCTATGTATTGGCACTTAGTGTGTTGGATTTCATGTATTCAACACTATTCCTAATAGGTATGAGTTCGTTACGGATTGGTACAGGTATGTACATGAATCGTACGAGCTTTAAATCGAAGAAATTATGAAGTTTGCCTATAATCTTATGATTAAAGATGTGAAAGGTTTGTTAGTTAATAAGAGCTACATGTTGATATATTTGAATTATTGAATTGTGAATTTATGATTAGATTGAGTTGATTTTTCCGTGTTTATTTATTATTAAGCTTACTTTGTTTATTTTTCCGTGTTTTATAGTGAAATCAAGTTAGCTCGGATTCGGGGATTGTCAGAGGCTTTGTCACACTATCCTACTATCACTTTGGTACTTTTGAGCTTATGTTTTGAGTATATGGCATGTATAGGGACTTTGGTCATTTTGGTTCATGAATTGATGATGAATGTAGCCATTTGAGTTGGCTTGTTAATGTTCTAAGTTTAGTTTTGTATATTGCCATATAAGTTGGCTTGTTTTGGTATGTTTGAATTATGTATAAATATGTAAATACATGGCTTATGTTGTGAGTTCATGGATAGGTATATAATGCTTGTAAAGTATAAAGATTGTGGAGGCCAATCGGTTGAAATTATAGTATTTATATGCTTGTGAGTTTGATGCTTAATGATGTATGTTTGGAAGTGTCTAGCAAGTTAATTTGTGTATGTGAATTTGTTATAAATGGTATGGCATGTTTTGTGATTTGAGTGTATGGAGAAATGGAGTATAGAATATGCATGAATTATGTTTGAAATGGCTGGTTTAAATGATCATATATGGTATGTATTGGTGCCTTTGAATTATATGTAGGTGTGCACAAGTTTGGGTGGCAATTTGGCTTGGTAAATAGCCTATTTTTCTCCACACAGGCAGAGACACGGGCATGTGTCTCAGCCGTGTGTTACACACGGTTATGTACACAGCCGAGTGTGACACACGGTTCCCCTAGTGTTGAAATTGAAATCAAGTCAGTATGCTCCACACGGCCTCACACACGGGCGTTGACTTGGCCATGTGGCATAAGTCAGTATACCCTATAGGTTTGGCACGGCCTAGCACACGGCCTGACACACGGGTGTGTATGACCATTTTTAGGAAACATGGGATAGCCACACGGCCGTGTGTGTTGGCCGTGTGACCCAAGGCAGAGAGTTACAAGGGGTCAGACACGGGCTGGAACATGGCCATGTGCTCCCATTTCGAATGTCCACACGACCTGTAACACGGGCATGTCTGTTGGCCGTGTGAGAAACACGGGCGTGTGTCCCTTATTTTTAAGAAAAATGTAACACCCCTTACCCGTATTCAATGCCAGAACAGGGTACGAAGCATTATCAGACTTACGGAACAAGCATTCACACAATTCCGTGTCATAAATTTTGCGTCCAAATTATAACTTTTTGCATTTAATCATAAAGTCCCTAATACGAGCGTACGAGGCCCAAAACATGCTTTGGAAGTAGTTCGGGACTAAACCGAGAACTTTAGAAAATTTTACAAAACTTAGAAAATTTTTCATGTTACAGGGGTCACAGGCCCGTGTGGTTCAAGGGACACACCAGTGTGACCCTGAGACACACCGGTGCTATAGGTCATCTTCAATTTAGGGTGCTCTCTGACTTGTGCCACATGGTCGTGCCACATGCCCATGTGCTAGGCCATGTGGTCAATTTAGTTTTCATAATTTTTCATAAAATAGGTGCAAACTTCACACGGCCAAGGCACATGCCCATATTCAAGGCTATATAGCACACACGATCGAGACACATGCTTGTGTCACTGCCCGTGTGCTCAATTTTGGACATTCTATTTCTCAAAATTAAGGTGCAAGGGACACACGGCCGGACACACGCCCGTGTGTCTACCCGTGTGGATAAAAATAAGGCTATTTACCAAGCTATTTGCCACCCTCATTTACACCTACACTTACACCAATTTAATGACACAATTCGTAGCATACTTTGGCAACCAAAACATCCATAACCAAGGTATCAACATCACATCCACATGCTAACATCTAACATGCTTCAACATCATAATATATCAAAACAAATCATGCAAGTTTCCACATTCATGAATGGTATCAACATATAAATATACTTCCACCAACATAAGCCATCATTCATGGCCATATACAAAATGCAATCATTAATAATTATAAGCCAATACATTTGGCCACATTACCAATGACACATATAACAAAATGACCAAGTTCCTATACATGCCATTCATTCAAAATGCTAAGACCATTAATACCTAAAATGAGAGTTTGATAGTGTGATCTGAATCTCTGATGATCTCCCATTCTGAGTTAGCTTGGCGACACTATAAAAACATGGGCAATAATTGGAGTAAGCTATATAGCTTAGTAAGCTTGTATGTAAGAAACAAGCAACCCTACCATGCACATAACATTAAAATAACATAACATAATTAAATGTGAACATACAATAGTTTCATAATCACAATCTATCCCATCACAAAACTTACCTCATATTCATCATTTCACACATTTAATAAGCATAAGCTTTACATACATAAGCTTTACATACATACTTGAGCCATCTTAAAATGAATGTACACATACTTTCATCTTTGACATACCCGTGAACCACTCGGAATAACAATGTTGGATACTCGGGAAACTTTGCACACTAAGTGCCACATATGTAGCCAAAGCTACCTAAGTCTCATATCACATACTCTCTCGCTCTCGAGGTATCGACGGGCCTACTCACACAAGCTGTCAATCAAGACGTAGCTATACGGTGCTGCTCACACAAGCTGTCAAGTATCTGCAACATATGCCGGTATACTCAGCCACCGATAGGATGTACGAGACTAGCACCCGGAACACATAATCACATAACATATAATGACCCTAGTGACATGTCATTTGTATCTTAACCTATTCCTAGGGTTCAAATGGGATTTCTTGCTTGTCGGTTCGTCTTCAGACTTGTTCGTAGGATTATACTCATTCACAAAATCAAATATACAATTCATGCAATATTAAAGCATTTAGATACAATTATTCTAAAGCTTATTTTTAACATACGAACTTACCTCGGCACAAAATGGATTATTGTTCAATTTAGTCCACAATCTTGTTCTTTCCCCGGTCTAGGTCAGAACTTCGTCTCTCTTGATCAATAATATCAAATTTAACTTACTTAAATCTCACATTATTCAATTTAATCCCAAAAGCACCTTATGGAAAAAATTACATTTTTTCCCTAACTTTTCAACTTTTTACATTTTAGTCCCTAGGCTCATAAAATGAAATATGGTCAATTTTTACCACTCCCATTTCTACTACATATTTTACAACTTTTACTAATGGGTCCTTTTAGGTATTTTCATCAAAAATCATTTCGTAAATGTTATTTATCTAACATCAAACATACATAATCTACCATTAGACATCAAAATACATAAATATCTAACATGGGTAAATTTTTAGACTTTGATTTTTTTTCAAACTAGTCCTTGAAATAGCTAGATTATGATGAGACAACTTCAAAAACATAAAAATCATGAAAAACAGGGCAAGAACGGACTTACAATCGAGCTTGAAAGTGGCCAAAACCCTAGCTATGTCTTCCTTCAAATTTTTGACACAAGAGGGACTAATTTGAGAATATGGACACTTTTATTTTAGTTATTTCGGCTGTATTTACTAGATTACCAAAATGATCTTCAACTAAACTTTGAAAATTTTCACTAACCATGTCCATTTTTGTCCACACTAATGCATAATGGTCTAATTATCATCTAAGGACCTCTAATTTAAAATGTCCTAGAAATTAGACATCTCTAGCTTCTAGAACACACATTTTGCACCAGATGCAATTTAGTCATTTAACTAAATTGGGACTAAATTGAGTGCCCAAACGTCAAAACTTTCGAACAGAATTTTCACGAAATCATTCCATAAAAATATAGACCATAAAAATATAATAAAAATAAATTTATTGTGTTGGATTTGTGGTCCCAAAACCATTGTTCTGACTAGACCCAAAATAGGGCTGTTACAAAACTTTTCTAAGTGTTCTAAGAATTTTAGAAGTTATGGTTTAGTCCCAAACTACTCCTAATGCATGTTTAGGGCCGCATATTCTCATATTAGGGATGATATGAGTGGGTTGATTGATATTTGAATGAAATTTGGAAATGTATGATTAAATGTTTGTGTAATTGTGCTATAAGTTTGGTAATGCTCCAAAACCCTATTATGGCATTGAATAAGGGTGAGGGGTGTTACATTTAATGGTATCAGAGCTATGATTTATTCGATCCTATGACTAACGTAGCGTGTGTGTGAGTCTAGCTATACATGCCATATATAACCTTTGCTAGTGTGATGACTCCTGACAATTTAAATTGTGTTTTCGTATAGTAAATGGATCCCAATCGAGTTGTAGCTGATGATGTTGAGAGTAATGCACCAACTCCCGCTCAAGGAGCAGCGTCGTCTGAATCTAGAAATGTTTTGAGTAGTCACGGAGGAGAGGCTAAAGAAGCCTTTTTCCAAATGATGAACGAATGGTTCACACAATTTGTCTGGACAAATCTAGCTGCTCAACAACCTCCACCCCCACCTAATCCCCAACCTATTCCTGTAGCTCCTCAAGGTGTGGAACTTCTACGAGTAAATAAGCCCCTAGTTGATAAGATCCAAAAATACGGGGTTGAACCGTTGATGACGATCCCGAAAAAGCTAAATTTTGGCTTGAAAATACTATCCGGGTGTTTGATGAACTTTCTTACACGCCAAATGAGTGTTTAAAATGTGCTATTTCATTATTGAGGGACACTACATATTAGTGGTGGAATACCTTAGTGTTTGTGGTACTGAGAGAAATAGTTACCTGGGAATACTTTCAGACTGAGTTCTAGAAAAAATACATAAGTCAGAGATTTCTCGATCAAAAGCACAAAGAGTTTCTAGAATTGAAATAGGGCTATATGATACTGACCGAGTACGAAAAAGAATTCATAAGATTAAGAAAGTATGCTCGGGAGTATGTTTCTACTGAAGAAATCATGTGTAAAAGGTTTGTTGATGGGTTGGACGAGGATATTAAACTTCTGGTTGGAATTCTGGAGTTGAAAGAATTTGTTGTCTTGGTTGATAGAGCTTGCAAAGCTGAGTCGCTGAGCAAAGAAAAGAGAAAAACCGATTCAGAGGCTAGAGACTTGAGAAAAATATCGATGAGTAAGCCATATCAATCTTCGTCAAATAAATTCATTGATTCGTTCACTCGTTCAAATGTTTCAATCGGGCATTCAAACAGAGATCGTGGAAAACAATACTCAAGTCCTAAAGCTCAAGCTACATCGGTATCGAGTGTTGGCGGTGTGAGAAACTATAGATCTAAACGTCAACAATGTGGAAGACGTCATCCTGGTGAATGTAGAATGAATAAACAGGCTTGTTTCTAATGAGGTTATCAAGATCGCTTTATTCGAGATTGTCCTGAGTTAAATGAAAAAGATAAATCTTAGAATGCAAGATCAAGCAATACAGCTGCTAGAGGGAGACCACCAAGAAATACGGGAAATGTGAGTGGTAATCACGATACTACAAAAGATTTTATAGTGAGATCTGAGGCCAGAGCACTTGCTACAGCTTACACTATTTGAGCTCGCGAAGAGGCGTCGTTACCCGATGTTATCACTAGTACATTTTCTCTTTACGACACTAATGCGATTGCTTTGAGTAATCCTGGATCACCTCATTCGTATATCTATATGAATTTAATATCTAGTAAAGAATAGTCTATTGGATCTACTGAGTTTGTGATTAATGTAGCGAACCCCGTAGGCAAGTATGACTCCAAGTTACTATTTTTCGACTGATTTGATGAGTTCGATGTAATTTTGGGTATGGATTGGTTGATGTTGTATGATGCTGTTGTGAATTGTAGATGAAAGACTATTGAATTGAAATGTCAGAACAATGAAATCTTTCGAATTGAATCAGATGAGTCGAGCGAATTGCCTGTTGTGATTTTGTTAATGTCAGCTCAGAAATATGTGAGAAAAGGTTGTGAAGCTTATCTTGCTTATGTTTTAGATACAAAAGTGTCTAAATCGAAGATTGAATCAGTGCCTATAGTTTATAAGTTTCCAGATGTGTTTCTAGAAGAGTTGCCTGGGTTACCACCGATCAGAGAAGTTGAATTTGCTATTAAGTTAGTACCAGGAACTTCATCGATATCTATAGCTCCGTATAAAATGGCTCCAATAGATTTGAAAGAGTTGAAAGCTCAACTACAAGAGTTAATGGATAGAGGCTTTGCACGACCTAGTTTTTCACCCTCGGGTGCGCCAGTATTGTTCGTAAAGAAGAAAGATGGATCAATGAGAATATGTACTGACTATAGACAACTCAACAAGGATACAAAAAAGAATAAGTATACGTTGCCAAGAATAGATGATTTATTTGATCAGTTGAAAGGTGCAACAGTGTTTTCAAAGATTGATCTACGGTCTGGTTATTATCAATTGCGAGTTAAAGATTCAGATGTGCTGAAAACTGCACTCAGAACAAGGTACGGACATTATGAATTTCTTGTTATACCTTTCAAATTGACTAATGCTCCTGTAGTCTTTATGGATTTGATGAATCAAATTTTTAGACAGTATTTAGACAGATTCGTTGTTGTGTTCATTGACGACATTCTAATCTACTAATTAAGTTACACGAACTTACCTCGACACTTGTTCGCATTAGAAATCTACTAATTCGAAACATTTTCTTTTCCTCAATCTAACCTCGAATTAGTTTTGTCCAAATCTATATTAATGAACTTAACCATTAATTTCATACATTTTATATTTAAATGGACTCAATTTACGTCCTAGGTAAAGTTACCATTTTGCCCTTAACTTTTCCATAAATTTTGATTCTGTCCCTCTACCCGGAAAATGAAACTTGGGCAAATTACTCCCTATTCCAAGCCTAGCCAAAGCCTCATTACAAATTTTCCAGCACTTATTCATAAAATTTCGTAATTTTTCATTAAATTTTACAACTTTTCATTTTTGTCCCTAAATCATGTTTTCATCAAAAATCACTTTGTAAAAGTTGTTTATCTATCAATAATCTTTCATTTTCTACCATAAATTGCTAATTTCCAACATATACATCCATCACCCATTTCATACCTTGATAACTTTTCAAATTAACCCCTCAAATAGAGAGATTAAGCTATCCCGGTTTCAAAAATACCAAAATTACTAAAAATGGGACAAGAGAACTTACCCAATTAAGCCTTGAAAGTTAATTTTCTCTCTTCTAGGGTTTCCATGTATTTTTAAGGTTGAAGATGACAAAATAACATGATATTTTCTTTTTATCATCTTTTAATTAATTAAATTTTTACTATTTCCAATTCAATCCTTGATCTTTTTCTATAATTCTATGGATGAGTCACCATGAAAAATCTACATCCTTTCTTAATGGTCTAATTACCATATAAGGACCTTTAGTTTTGAATTACATATCTATTTGATCCGTATTGATAAACCATAAAACTAACATATTTTAAGCCTACATTTAGCATGCTTTTGGATGATTTAAGCCTTGAATTATGTAATCTGGCTCAGAGTTAGATAACAAGTGAAGTCTAGGTGGATTCTTCCTTGGGTATCGTCTTACTCAATTGGTTTTTCCTCAAAGTTATTTTCCCAATTTCATTCTTCTTTGTCTTAGAGTCTTTAGTTCAATTGTTAGTTAATTTTAGATTAGATAAAAATTCATTTAATTCTTAGGCTAAATAATAGAAAGAAAGTTAGTATTAGTACTTTTGGTTCCTTTGGGTTCGACAATCCGGTCTCGCCTTAACTATACTATTGTTCGATAGGTACGATGGCCTCACATCATTGTCATAGTTAGTTTCCAGGTTCACTCATTCTTTATATAAATTTTAAGACTTTGACATCACATAAAACAACGATCACTTATAGCTTATAGAATTCAACTTTAACATTTTATGAGATTTAGTCCTCGTAATTAAGCACTAAATCGATAAAATTTTCGTATCAAAATTTTCACACGACATATCTACCATATAACGGACCATATAATAAAATAATAATAGGTTATATTTTTGGGTCGGATTTGTGGTCCCAAAACTACTATTCTGATTTCTCTGAAAATGGGCTGTTACAACTCTCCCCCCTTTAGGGATTTTCATCCTCGAAAATCTTACCAATAAAAAGATTCGGGTATTGCTTCCTTATAGTATCCTCCAGCTCCTAGGTAGCCTCTTCTATACCGTGTCGTTGCCAAAGAACTTTTACAAAAGCTACCTTTTTATTTCTTAACTTTTTTTTTCTCGAGCTAAAATTTTGATTGGTTCCTCACTATAGGTCATATCAGGCTGAATCTCTACCTCTGTCGGAGAGAAAACATGTGAAGGGTCGGATTGGTACCGTCCTAACATAGACACAGGAAAAACATTATGAATCCGATCAAGCTCTGGTGGTAAAGCTAACTGATATGCAACCAGTCCAATTCTTCTAGTAATCTCATATTGTCCAATAAAACGTGGACTCAATTTTCTTTTATGACCAAATCGAAGTACTTTCTTCCAAGGCGACATTTTCAAGAATACCTTGTCACCAACCTGAAATTCTATCTCTTTTATTTTCAGATCAGGATAAGACTTTTGTCGATCGGGGGCTGCTCTCAAGCTATCTCAAATTACCTTCACTTTTCCCTCAGTCTCTCGAACCAAGTCAACTCCGTGTAACTTTTTCTCACTGAGTTCTATCCAATACAATGGAGTTCTACATTTGTGACCATACAAGGCTTCATACGGTGCCATTTTAATACTAGACTGATAACTGTTATTATAAGCAAATTCAGCTAAAGGGAAATACCTTTCCCAGTTACCTTCAAACTCAAGGACACAACACAGAAGCATATCTTCCGAGATATGTATTAACCATTCAGATTGACCATCTGTTTGGGGATGAAATGCAGTGCTAAAGGGTAACTGAGTACCCAGAGCTTCTTGCAATTTACTCCAAAATCGAGATGTGAACCAAGGATATCTATCTGAAATGATAGAGAGAGGCACTCTATGCAATCTGACAATCTCAGAAACATATAACTCAACCAATCTATCCAAGGAATAATCCATACATACTGGAATAAAGTGTGCAGACTTTGTCAACCTATCAATAATTACCCAAACGGCATTTTTCTTCTTTGGAGACAGGGGTAATCCTGATACAAAGTCCATAGTAATTCTTTCCCATTTCCATTCTGGTACTGTAACTGGCTGTAATGGTGCAGAAGGCAACTGATGTTCAGCTTTTACTTGCTGACATATCAAACATTTAGATACAAACTCAGAAATATCTCGTTTCATTCCCAGCCGCCAGTACATCTTTTTCAAATCATTATACATTTTATTACTACCAAGATGCATAGACATGTTACCATTATGAGCTTCATTCAAAATCTTCTGTATCAGTTCTGAACTTTTTGGTACACATACTCTTCCTCTGAATTATAAACAACCATCAGTCCTGATATGAAATTCTGAGTTAAGAGTCGGTTCACTTTGTACACGTCTTGCCTGAAACTTGTTATCATTTTTTTGGGCTTCAAAAATTTGTTGTAAAAACATTGGTCTAGCTTTTAACTCAGCTAGGTTTAAACCATCGTTAGACAAAGACAATCGAGTATTCATTGCTCCCAAAGCATACAGAGATTTTCTGCTTAAAGCATTTACCACTACATTGACTTTTCTAGGATGGTAGTCAATAATAAAATCATAATCTTTCAATAACTCAAGCCATCTGGGCTGTCTCAAATTTAAATCTTTCTGTGACATCAAATATTTTAGACTTTTATGATCAGTGAATATGTGACATTCTTCACCAAATAAGTAATGTCGCTAGATTTTCAATGAAAACACTATGGCCGCCAATTTAAGATCATGTGTCAGGTAGTTCTTTTCATGTGGCTTTAGTTGTTGTGAAGTATGGGCAAATACTTTACCCTTTTGCATCAGTACATAGCCTAAGCCATTCAATGATGCATCATTGTAAACTGTAAATTCCTTACTTGATTCAGGCTAGACTAACACAGGTGCTTCTGTCAATAAAGCCTTTAATCTATCAAAACTCTACTGGCATTTATCAGTCCACTCAAATTTTACATCTTTTTGTAGTAAACAACTCATCGGAGAAGCTACCATTGAAATTGTTTTTACAAATCTCTGATAGTAACCAGCTAGTTCCAGAAAACTTATAACTTTAGACACGTTTTTCGGTGGCTTTCAATTAATAATGGCTGAAATTTTATTCGGGTCTACTTTGACACCTCCAGAAAATACTATATGCCCAAGAAAACTAACTTCTCGTAGCCAAAATTTTGATTTACTGAATTTGGCATGCAGTTGTTTCTCTCTCAGGGTTTGCGACACTATTCTCAAATGCTCAACATGTTCATTTTCATCCCGGGAGTAAACTAAAATATCATATATAAAGACCACTACAAACCTATCTAAATATGGGCTAAAAATTACTTTCATCAAATTCATAAACACTGAAGGTGCATTTATTAAGCCAAATGGCATCACAAGAAACTCATAATGTCCATACCTAGTTCTGAAAGCTATTTTTGGCACATCCAATTCTTTTACACGTAGTTGATAGTAACCTGAATGGAGATCAATCTTCGAAAATACAGTGGCACATTTTAACTAGTCAAATAAGTCATCAATACGAGGCAATGGATACTTTTTCTTTATTGTAACTTTGTTGAGTTGTCTGTAATCAATACACAGCCTTAGCAATCTATTCTTCTTCTTTACAAATAGGACTGGCACACCCCAAGGTTAGAAATTAGATCGAGCAAAACCACTGTCAATCAACTCCTGTAATTGTACTTTCAGCTCTTTCAATCCTGTAGGAGCCATTCTGTAAGGTGCTATAGATATTGTTGTCGTTCACAGAACAAGGTCTATAGAGAATTCCACTTCTCTATCCGGTGGTAAACTAGGTAATTCTTCTGGGAATACATCAAGAAATTCACACACAATCGACACTGAATGAATCTTTGCCTCAGATACTTTAGTATCCAACATATAAGTAAGATAAGCATCATAACCTTTTCTGACATATTTCTGTGCTGATATTGTTGAAATCACATTAGGTAACACATCTAGTTTATCAGATTCAACACGAAGTGATTCACCATTTTGACATTTAAGTACAATATTTTTCTGCATAGAATTAGCCATTGCATCATATCAGGTTAACCAATCCATTCCCAAGATCACATCAAATTCATCAAATGGCAATAACATCAAGTTAGCCGAAAAGCAAATACCTTTAACCATGAATAGATAGTTTTTACAAACCTTATCTACTATAACACAGTGGCCTAGGGGGTTTGAAACTTTAACCACAAATTTAGTAAATTCAACAAGTAAATTTTTAACAGGCACTAGGTTCATGCATATATATGAATGTGTGGAACCAGGATCAATTAAAGCAGTAATATCAGTATCAAGTAGAGAAAATGTAGTAGTAATGACGTCTGTTGCAGAGGCATCTTCTCTAGCATGAACGGCATATGTTCTTGCAGGTGCTCGTGCCTCAGATCTAACTGTTGTATCCTTGGTAGTACCTCGATTACTACCAACATTTTCGTGATGTGGTCTGCCTCTCGAGGTAGGATTACTAGGCTTTTGAGTTGGTTCTATCTCTTTTTCAACTTTTTCGGGACAATATCTGAGAAAATGCTCAAATGAACCACATCAGAAACAAGCTCCACTTTTAGACCGACATTCCCTATGATGAAATTTGTTACAGTGTTTAAATTTCAATTTGGGATTACCAACGCTACCCACACTAGTTATAGATGGAGATGGGACCTTGGGTTAGAACGTTGAGAGCCCCGGTCTCTTCCAGAATATCCCGTAGAGGTGGTCACACAATCATAATACTTATTTAATTTCTTAAAAGCAAATGATTGCGACTTACTCATAGTTCTTTTTCCTGAAACCCGAGCCTATCTTTCGGCTTGTTTCTTTTCCTTAATCAGTTCCTTAGCTTTGTGGGCTTAATCGGCTAAGATCGCAATTTCCCTTATTTTAGGAATTCCAATCAATAACTTGATATCTTCATTTAGGCCCTATTCAAAGCGTTTACACATTTTAGCCTCGGTTAAAACCTATTCTCTAGCATACTTGCTCAACCGAACAAATTCCCATTCATATTCAAATACAGTCTTGTTTCCTTGTTTGAGCTCGAGAAACTCTTTCTTTTTTTTTCTTTTTTGATCCAAAAATCTCTAACTCACATACTTCTTCCTGAATTCAGCTTGGAAAAATTCTCACTCCCTCGGTGTTACAGACGTTATGGTGCAGGATAGTTTATCAGAAACTCGGATCATCAAAAACCTGGATAGTATTCTCTAGCCCGAACTCAGCCCTTTCTAGATCATCATCTGCAATTGTAATATCCTTAAATCGGGGTCTCTGAATTTTACATGTGTTTGCATGTGACGATATAATTACTGTGCTAGTTTAGCATGTTTTGGGGTCTAGGCATGACCTCGGTTTAGGCCTGGGTCATGGCCAAAAATTTTGTTTTAGTGCTTAGGAAGAGGGAGCTAGGAGAGTTAGGGGTTAAAAGAATTTATTGGAGGGTTGTGACACAAACAACCTAGTGGCAAAGTGGCAAAGGAGGCGCCACCATGGTGCTTAAATGGTGACGCCACATGCAGGGAAGGAGTGCTTGGGTTCGAGCTGCAAAAATCCCTTTCTACTTATTCTTTTTCACGCCACAAGCAAGGAAGAGGCGTGCTCAGGTGGGACTCTCTTGAATGGATGAGGATTGGATTATCAGATTTGAATTGGATGGAGAGGAGAAAATTGTGGAGTTTGACTCATTCAAACTGTTTTGAATGAGTGGATGGAGAGTCTTGAGGTGTTGGCCGAATTATGGACTTTGGGGAGGAGGAGTAATCGGTTTGGGAACTTGGGGTGTGCCGAATTTCAATGGCCAAGTAGGAGTGTATTTTTGGCTAGCTAGAAGGTTTCCTTCATTTTCGTTTTGTGCCAAAAACTGTGACCCATTGGCATTCTTTCTTTTCCTCATTCGGCAAGCTTGGTATTTGGCCAAACTAAACCTTGCCATTTTGTTGAGAAAAGCCAAAACTTATTAGCCATTCTCTCTTCTTCTTTTCTTGTGCATTCATTGTTGACCGAAACTCTCTCTTTGCCAAATCCACCTTTGTTCACTTCTCTTCTTCCTATTTTGTTCAAAGCCGAAACCAACACCCATTCGTTAGTCGACATCTTTTCTTCTTTCAAGTCTTTTGTGCCGAAAGCTCTTTCTTTCTCTTTGTCGAATTCCTTCTTTTCCATTTCATTTTCTTCTTCCATCTTTACCATCTTCAAAAGCTTTTCTCTTCTTGCGTTCTCTTCTTGGCCGAATACTCCTAGTTTATTCTTCTTCTTTTCTTGCATGATCTAGTCTCCATTTAAGTGATGAAACCTATCTCTTTCATCTGGGTTAGTCGAATCTTCTCGTAAGTAAACTTCCTATTTTTCTTTTCTTCTTCGACTGATTTGGTTGATGTCAAATCTCTTTTGCCTTTCTCTTTTGATATTCTTCAATCGTTATTAATCGAGATTTTAAACTTCATTCTTGTTCTATGATGGTAGCCGAAACCCCTAACATCAATAGGGTGTGCCGATCTTTGGTTATTAGAGGCCGAACCAGTCATTGAGGTAAGATGGCAACAATCCCTTTTGGTTTCGAGATTCATGCTAAGGTTGGATGGTACTGGGATTGATAATGATGCTTTTAAGTCGATTGTAGGGAGGAGTACAACTTGATTCAATGGATCTTCGGGATTTGATTGCCGATATAGGTAAGGGTTCTAGTGTTTCAAATCTGGTTCGTATTCTTTCAAAAGCCGAAGGCTAATCATGTTTGTATGCTAGTGTTTGGCCGATTGCAAGGGAGATTCATCACGTAGTTTTGGGATTTGGTTGGAAACTAAATCGGCATTAAGGTAAGGTGTTATCTTCATGCGACATATCCTTTGGGATTTCTAGTTGAGCCGAATGGGCTTTTGGTTACTAACAAAGTGTTGGCCGATTGTAGGAAGGGGGAAGGCAACATTTTAGGATTTCGCTAGTTTCGCGTAGTTTCGGGATTTCACTTAGATCTACAAGTAGTGAGGTGTGCAACGCTTACACACTTCGTTAGTATGATATGTTTATTGTGTTACTGTAATAGCCATTAAAACTGGTGGTTATGCCTTGTGGGCATGAGTGTGGACTCCGGGTGAGTCCCTTGGTTATGGATCTCGATATATGCTATCATGTCATTGTTTAATGCTATGCCATGTGTTATTTGCATCATTATATGTTATAATGCCACGATTGATATGGACATGATGGCGAGATTCTTGAGAGGAGGGGGAAGAATTATTTTGGACTGTCACCAGTGGTTTTGACCACACGACGAGTTGGCCCCATCTTTGATACTATTACTTGCGACTAAGTCCCAGTGGTTTTGACCACTAGTGGTTTTGACCACATTTATCATATTTATGACTACGGTCACCAGTGGTTTTTGACCACACATGGATATTGTGACTCGTCCCAGTGGTTTGGTACCACAATGGGTTGGCCCCACATGTTGATACGGGATTGTCATCAGTGGTTTTGACCACGCGATGGGTTGGCCCCATCAATTGATTTGTGACTATGGTCACCAATGGTTTTGACCACACCGATATATATTTGTGACTTCGGTCACCAGTGGTTTTGACCACTAGTGGTTTTGACCACACGGGGTAGATAAAGAAGATCGGATGGTTAGGTTATGGGGTTGCATGATTTGCGTGTTTTACTGATGATTTACGTAAGTGTTTGCACTATCGGATTGGGGATTTATACACTGAGTCTCGGTGACTCATCCCTTTCTTTATATTTTGCAGATGGGGCATAGATCGTGGATATGGAGCCAGGGAGGACTCGAGGTGGCCATGCATCTAAATTTCAGGTTTTATTTTTTATTATTACTTCGGGTTATATTTTACTTAAATTTGGTTTTGGTTTTGTAATAAGGCCGCTAAGTATTATTTTGGGTTTTTTTATTACTTGATTTTATTTTTATGCATGTGGTTAATAATCTGGATTTGCTTAGATAACCGGTAAAAAGCAACGTTTTCAAAATTTTACCTCTTTTGGGATTTTCAAACGTTACCATCGGGTAACCATATTCACAAAATGATAACAAAGATAACCTCAGTGATTTTCAAACTTAATTCCTCAAACAACCTCAAACACAAATGGTTTTTAACTCGACTATGCCCAACTCACTTGGATTTTAATAAGTATCGAAAGGTTTTTCCAAGAACTATAAACAACAAATGGATTTCCAACAGAAGAGGTTTTCCAGGTTTTAAAGCAACACTAAATTGATTTCAACTATACTCTCCACGGGGTTTTCTAAACTCTAAAACGATAAAGGGTTTTTCAATGAAATTAAACCGGTAACTTGTTTTATTCAAACGTTTTCACTCCGTGACATGCCAGATTCGGTCATGGTGTGTTGATCGGGTTTAGGGTATTACAATTTTGGTATTAAAGGCAGGTTCAACAGCTCGGCTGTGTGCCCGACGCCCAAGAATGTTGTCAAATGGGTTATGAAAGGTTTTTATGGAAAAAGTGTGGTTGGAATAACATGGCACCGAGTCTTCGGCACCGATCTGCCCAGGTAAGTATCCCAAACTGTTGCTTTTGATGATATGACTATGATGATATGGCATGACTAAATAGTAGTAGGAACTACTCTAGAGACTTGAAGATGGATGTACTCGCGAAACAATCCCTTATTAAACTTCTCATAAAATTTTGCCTTAATAGACAGTGGAATAAAGGTCTAACGCATAAAATTCTTAATCAGCTCGTATCGTATCGGTAGACATGAGTGCACGTGGACGTGGGTGTAACACTCGTGGATGAGGTAGGGGTAAGATGACGGTCTCGGAACCGGTAGGGTCTGGGCATGGGTCAGAAAATAAGGTACCACCGCTTGCGCGGTGTGGGCATGGAATATCGAGGACAGACAGTGATGATGACGCAGCGATCGCTGAGCAATGCTGCGGGTATTAGAGAGGGTCGCTAGTGCAGGCGTCGGAGTAGGGGTTCAGAAATCTATGTCCGAATGACTCTGGGCTAATGGGGCAGAGGTGTTCAGAGGTGTATCCGGCGTGGCTCCTAGTACGGCGGAATATTGGTTGGAGGTAACAGAACGTATTATGGATGATCTAGACTTCTCAGTTGAGGATCTCTGCTGCGAGATGAGTCATATCAGTGGTGGCTCATAGTTAGGGATGGAGCAATGGTGGATGACCTTACTTGGGAATTCTTTAGGACAGCCTATCAAAAGAAATACATAGGGGCTAGCTACATTGACGCGCAGTGCAAGGCGTTCCTGAACTTGGTCCAAGGTAATAAGAATGTATCGGAATATGAGGCGGAATTCCTTCGGCTGAGTCGTTATGCACATGGTATTGTGGGCATGGAGCATGAGCACTGTGTCAGATTTGAGGATGGGCTGAGAGACAAGCTGCGGATGTTAATTGCGCCACAGCAGGAAAGAGAGTTTGCGGTCTTAGTGGAAAAGGCTAAAGTGGCTGAGGAAGTGAAACAGTCTGTGAGGTGGAATCAGGACAAGGGTTGGAATAAAAGGAACTTTAGATCATCTGGGTCTGCCTGGAATCAGCATAAACGGGGTAGATATGGTGGTGGGCCGAATCAAGCTGCTAGGCCTGCTGCTGCTAACATTCAGTGGTCGCCACGGTGCTCTCGTGTGGAAAGTCTCACACGGGGGAGTGTTAGACTGGAAATAGAGGATGCTTTGAGTGTGGATCGATGGGGCATCGAGTGAGGGATTGTCCACAGAGGTCAGCTAGGTTACAGTCTGGGGATCAGAATCGTGCACGGGTTAGGAGGGATGGTCAGCAGCCACAGAGGGGTCGTGGTACAGCCAGGGGAGGTAATGGCTCTGGTAGAAGCTATGGAGGCAGAGGTGCAGCTTGTACAGAGGCGAGACAGCCTGGATTGGTCTACGCAGCGAGGCGTCGAGAGGAGGGCGACGCACCGGACGTCATAACCGGTACGTTCTTAATCTTTGGACTACCTTATAATGCTTTAATAGATGTGGGTTCGACGCACTCGTATGTTGCCAGTAGCATAGTGGAAACTATGAACTTAGTATCTGAGATTACTTCTAGGAAGATGACAGTGATAAGCTCTCTTGGTCACTCTGTAGAAATAAGTAAACTATATAGGGATGTACCCCTATATAGGGATGTACGGAAATGTCGTACTCCTACGTGCTGGACAGAACCGGGTTAACGACAAATGTTGGGTCTGGAGTTGGTGGCAGAAACAGAGGATAAGGTTAAGGAAGCGTCGGACAGGCTGAAGTCTTATGCCGATCTTAAGCGCAGGGATATAGAGTATGCAGTGGGTGATAAGGTCTTTCTAAAGGTATCAGCATGGAAGAAAGTGTTGAGATTTGGGTGAAAAGGGAAACTAAGCCCTAGGTTTATCGGGCCGTATACGGTGTTGAAGCGAGTGGGACTGGTAGCTTATTAGCTCGAGTTACCAGCAGAGTTAAGTCAGATTTATGACGTCTTTCATGTTTCCATGCTTAGGCGCTATCGATCAAATCTGTTGCATGTTGTGCCAGTTACGGAGATAGAGGTAAACTCAGACTTGTCTTTCGAGGAGGAACCGATACGGATCTTGGATCGGGATGTCAAAGATCTGCGTCGAAAGTCAGTTCCCTTGGTGAAAGTGTTATGGCAGAACCATGGTACGGAGGAGGCCACGTGGGAACCAGAAGATGTGATGCGGCAGCAATACCCCCAACTTTTCTGACCAGGTAATTTCGAGGCCAAAATTATTTTTAAGAGGGGTAGAACTGTAATATCCTTAAATCGGGGTCTCTACATTTTGCATGTGTTTGCATCTGACGATATACTTACTATGCTAGTTTAGCATGTTTTGGGGTCTAGGCATGACCTCGGGTTAGGCTTGGGTCATGGCCAAAAATTTTGTTTTAGTGCTTAGGAAGAGGGAGCTAGGAGAGTTAGGGGTTAAAAGAATTTATTGGAGGGTTGTGACACAAACAACCTAGTGGCAATGTGGCAAAGGAGGTGCCACCAAGGTGCTTGGATAGTGACGCCACATGCAGGGAAGGAGTGCTTGGGTTCGAACTGCAGAAATCCTTTTCTGCTTATTTTTTTTCACGCCAAAAGCAAGGAAGAGGTGTGCTCAGGTGGGACTCTCTTGAATGGATGAGGATTGGATCATCAGATTTGAATTGGATGGAGAGGAGAAAATTGTGGAGTTTGACTCATTCAAACTAATTTGAATGAGTGGATGGGAGAGTCTTGAGGTGTTGGCCGAATTATGGACTTTGGGGAGGAGGGGTAATCGGTTTGGGAACTTGGGGTGTGCCGAATTTCAATGGCCAAGTAGGAGTGTATTTTTAGCTAGCTAGAAGGTTTCCTTCATTTTCGTTTTGTGCCAAAAACCGAGCCCCATTGGCATTCTTTCTTTTCCCCATTCGGCAAGCTTGGTATTTGGCCGAACCAAACCTTACCATTTTGTTGAGAGAAGCCGGAACTTATTACCATTCTCTCCTCTTCCTTTCTTGTGCATTCATTGTTGACCGAAACTCTCTCTTTGTTGAATCCACCTTTGTTCACTTCTCTTCTTCCTATTTTGTTCAAAGCCAAAGCCAACACCCATTCTTCAGTCGACATCTTTTCATCTTTCAAGTCTCTTGTCTCGAAAGCTCTTTCTTTCTCTTTGTCGAATCCCTTCTTTTCCATTTCATTTTCTTCTTCCATCTTTACCATCTTCAATAGCTTTTCTCTTCTTACGTTCTCTTCTTGGCCGAATACTCCTAGTTTATTCTTCTTCTTTTCTCGCATGATCTAGTCTCCATTTAAGTGCCGAAACCTATCTCTTTCATCTGGGTTAGTCGAATCTTCTGGTAAGTAAGCTTCCTATTTTTCTTTTCTTTTTCGACTGATTTGGTTGATGTCAAATCTCTTTTTCCTTTCTCTTTTGATACTTCTTCAATCGTTATTAATCAGGATTTTAAACTTCATTCTTGTTCTATGATGGTAGCGGAAACCCCTAACATCAATAGGGTGTGCTGCTCTTTGGTGATTAGACGCCGAATCAGTCATTAAGGACAATCCCTTTTGGTTTCGGGGTTCATGCTAAGGCCGAATGGTACTCGGATTGCTAATGATGCGTTTAAATTGATTGTAGGGTGGAGTACAACCTGATTCAGTGGATCTTCGGGATTTGATTGCCGATCTAGGTAAGGGTTCTAGTGTTTCGAATCTAGTTCGTATTCTTTCAAAAGTCAAAGGCTAATCATGTTTGTATGCTAGTGTTTGGCTGATTGCAAGGGAGATTCATCACGTAGTTTCGGGATTTGGTTGGGAACCAAATCGGCATTAAGGTGTTATCTTCATGTGACATATCCTTCGGGATTTCTAGTTAAGCCGAATGGGCTTTTGGTTACTAACAAAGTGTTGGCCAATTGTAGGAAGGGGGAAGGCAACGTTTCGGGATTTCGCTAGTTTTGCGTAGTTTCGGGATTTCACTTAGATCTACAAGTAGTGAGGTGTGTAACGCTTACACACTTCGTTAGTATGATATGTTTATTGTGTTACTGTAATAGCCATTAAAACCTGTGGTTATGCCTTGTGGGCATGAGTGTGGACTCCGGGTATGTCCCTTGATTACGGATCTCTATATATGCTATCATGTCATTGTTTAATGCTATGCCAGGTGTTATTTGTATCATCATATGTTATAATGCCACGATTGATATGGACATGATGGCGGGATTGTTGAGAGGAGGGGGAAGAATTATTTTGGACTGTCACTAGTGGTTTTGACCACACGACGGGTTGGCCCCGTCTTTGATACTATTATTTGTGACTAAGTCCTAGTGGTTTTGACCACCAGTGGTTTTGACCACATTTATGATATTTGTGACTACGGTCACCAGTGGTTTTGACCACACATGGATATTATGACTCGTCCCAGTGGTTTGGTACCACAGTGGGTTGGCCCCACATGTTGATACGGGATTGTCATCAGTGGTTTTGACCACGCGATAGGTTGGCCCCATCACTTGATTTGTGATTACGGTCACCAGTGGTTTTGACCACACCGATATATATTTGTGACTTCGGTCATCAGTGGTTTTGACCACCAGTGGTTTTGACCACACGGGGTAGATAAAGGAGATCGGATGGTTAGGTTATGGGGTTGCATGATTTGCGTGTTTTACTGATGATTTGCGCAAGTGTTTGCACTATTGGGTTAGGGATTTATACACTAAGTCTCGGTGACTCATCCCTTTCCTTATATTTTGCAGATGGGGCATAGATCGCAGATATGGAGCCAGGGAGGACTCGAGGTGGCCATGCATCTAAATTTTGGGTTTTATTTTAGATTATTACTTCGGGTTATATTTTACTTAAATTTGGTTTTGGTTTTGTGATAAGGCCGCTAGGTATTATTTTGGGTTTTTATTTTTTATTATTACTTGATTTTATATTTATGCATGTGGTTAATAATCTGGATTTGCTTAGATAATCGGTAAAAAGCAACGTTTTCAAAATTTTACCTCTTTCGGGATTTTCAAACGTTACCATTGGATAACCGTATTCACAAAATGATAACAAAGATAACCTAAGTGATTTTCAAACTTAATTCGTCAAACAACTTCAAACACAAATAGTTTTTAACTCGACTATGCTCAACTCACTTGGATTTTAATAAGTATCGAAAGGTTTTTCCAATAACTATAAACAACAAATTGATTTCCAACAGAAGAGGTTTTCCGTGTTTTAAAGCAACACTAAATTGATTTCAACTATACTCTCCATGGGGTTTTCTAAACTCTAAAACGATAAAGGGCTTTTCAATGAAATTAAACCGGTAACTTGTTTTATTCAAATGTTTTCACTCCGTGACATGCCATATTCAGTCGTGGTGTGTTGACCGGGTTTGGGGTGTTACAGCAGTAGATCTAAATTCTTCTACCCCATGCTTGCAGATTTTATCTATCGAAGCCTTTCCAATTCTAATAGGTTCGGCACCCTGTGGTACCTCAGGAATCAGTTGGGAGCAGGTGGGGGAGGTTGTTGTACAACAGGGTTTGTTCTCAGGTACTAAGTAAACCATTCATTCATCATTTGAAAGAAGGCTTGTTTTGCCTCCTCACTTCGACCCTCCGACACGGGCCTTTCACTACCAGATGTAGACGCAACTCTCTTTACTGAAGCTGAAACATTGCTCTCAGCTTCCTCAAATTCAGCTCTAGCTCGGATGGATAACATTACTATATGAAAAACACATTCAAAATGATCAGGATTCATCACACTATCACAATTTATATAATTTCATGTAAAGCTAAACTCGTGTTTGCTACGTCAAATTTGAGAATCAGCTAAATCGTAGTTCTGATACCACTAAATGTAACACTCCTAACACGTACCCTTTCCCAAAATAAGGTTTTAGAGCATTACCAAAACATTCAGAATATTTTTCTAATAAACTACGTAAATTTACTATTTACTTACTGAGATCATCCATAATGTCCCTTGATTGGGCCCTCAAGGCCCAATACGAGCATTAAAATCGAATTGGGACTTAATCGAAAACTTTAAGAATTTTTTTGCAAAATTACAAAATTTTTCTAAGGTGCGGGACTCACACGCCATGTGGTCCAGGAGACACGCCCATATGACCCTGGAACACGCTTGTGCTATAGGCCATTTTCAATTTAGGTTGCTTTCTGACTTACGCCACACGGCCATGCCACACGCCCGTGTACTGTGTGGATAATAAATTAATTCGAACTAGGTGTAGGCTTCACACGGCCAATACACACACCCGTGTTCTAGGCCGTGTGGTATACACGGTTGAGACACACGCCCGTGTCTCTGCCAGTGTGCTCAATTCTGAGCGTCCTGTTTCTCAAAATTTAGGTGCGGGGGACACACGGCCTAACTACATGCCCGTGTAACCAGGCTGTGTGTCACACATGGTCTAGACACATGCCCGTGTGTCTGCCCTTGCAGACAAAATGAAGCCATTTATGGCTTCATTTCTCACCCAAAATTTCACCCAAGACCTGGACTTGAAACACACATCCAATACCACCCAATTCAAGCATTCAAATTGGGCAATCCACATAATTTAACAAGGCATGTCACTACCTTCATATGTGCCTATAAACTTACCTTGGATTGACTTAGGCAATAGCAGCCTTTGATAAAATATTCATAACAAAAAGTATGTGTATTTATGTATATCATAATAACCTACTGGGTCATACCAAAATGAACCAATACTAGCCATTCCAATGGATAGGTTACAAAATAACAATTTAAGCCAATATTGGCCAAGTTGTCCTATACATGCCATTATACCCAAAATGATTTCACTAAATACACCCAAAATACTAGTTAATAGTGTGACAATGCTCCAATGATCTCCAACCCTCGTGAGGTTTCGAGCACTATAAAATAGGGGAAAAATAAATGGAGAAAGCATTATATGTTAGCAAGATCATATAATGGGAACTAAACTTACCAATCTTGCTTATTAAAATCTAGGAATACAGTGTTATGTTTCCATCCATTTGGCTAAATTGCCTAATCACATACGTTCAATCAAACATGTTAGTCACCAAAATCTTCATATCAATCTAGTAACATGGATGAGCTCATTAAGTAATATTCTTTCAAGTCATTGTCATAACATCTCAAGATTTTCATGCCATGTTAAGAGTTTTATGTCCATCGAATTATTGAATTCCGATGGATGCTTAAGTAGTACATTCGATGTGTACAATTCAAGAATCCGTCAATTTCTTATTCAAGGGTACCAAATAGGGCACTTAACCAAGAAACACTCTCTCGAGCCACATATCGTATAGCAGGATTACCAGTTCAGGCGAAATCCTTTATATAATGTAAGCTTAGAGGAGCTCGATTAGAATTACCAGTCCAAGCTAAACCCTAATCATAACGTATGTTCGAGTGGTACGATACTGGTATTACTAGTCCGGGCTAAATCCTTTCTATAACAATGTCAATGGCATTACTCATTCGAGCTAAATCTCGTTCGCAATAAATGTAGGACCTAATTAATTCGGGTAAGCACATAAAATCATCGGAATCTAATATTCAATCGGGACTTATCCCTTTTTCACATTTCAATCATATATCAATTTTCCATCATAGCATACAAGTAAGCACATCATCATAAATCACATTACATACAACACAACATTCAATTAACATAATTACATCCCAATTAAGTTACACGAACTTACCTCGACACTTGTTCACGTTAGAAATCTACTAATCCGAAACCTTTTCTTTTCCTCGATCTAACCTTTAATTAGTGTTGCCTGAATCTATATTAATGAATTTAACCATAAATTTCATATTTAAATGGACTCAATTTACGTCCTAGGAAAAATTACCATTTTGCCCTTAACTTTTCCATAAATTCTGATTTTGTCCCTAGGCTTGGAAAATGAAACTTCTATTCCAAGCCTAGCCAACGCCCAATTACAAATCTTCCAGCACATGTATTCATAAAATTTCAAAATTTTTCATCAAATTTTACAACTTTTCATTTTAGTCCCTAAATCATGTTTTCATCAAAAATCACTTTGTAAAAGTTGTTTATCTATCAATAATCTTTCATTTTCTACCATAAATTTCTAATTTCCAACACATACGTCCATGACCCATTTTCATACCTTTATAACTTCTCAAACTAACCCCTAAAATAGAGAGATTAAGCTATCCCGATTTCAAAAATACCAAAATTACTAAAAAAGGAATAACAGAACTTACCCAATTAAGCCTTGAAAGTTGATTTTCTCTCTCCTAGGGTTTCCATGTATTTTTAAGGTTAGAGATGAAAAAATAAGATGATATTTTCTTTTATCACCTTTTAATTAATTAAATTATTTCAAATTTAGCCCTTGACCTTTTTCTATAATTCCATGGATGAGTCACCATGAAAAATCTACATACCTTTCTTAATGGTGTAATTACCATATAAGGACCTCTAGTTTTGAAATCCATAGCTATTTGATCCTTATAGCTACTAGAATTCAACATTCACATTTTATGCAATTTAGTCCTTCTCGTAATTAAGCACTAAATCAATAATTTTTTTGTATCAAAATTTTCACACGACATATCTACCATATAACGGGCCATATAATAAAATAAAAATAAGTTATATTTTTGGGTCGGATTTGTGGTCCCGAAACCACTGTTTTGATTTCACTGAAAAATGGGTTGTTACAGAAATGTCAACAGAGTTTTGATCAGTTGAAAGGATTTTTAACTGAGGCACCAGTTTTAGTTCAACCTGAGTTGGGTAAAGAATTTTTGATTTACAACGATGCTTCTTTAAATGGTTTGGGTTGCGTTATGATGCAAGAAGGAAAAGTTATAACTTATGCTTCTAGACAATTAAAGGCGCATGAAAAGAATTATCCGATGCATGATTTAGAATTGGCCACTATTGTATTTGCACTGAAGATTTGGCAACATCATTTGTATAGTGAGAAATGCCACATTTTTATTAATCATAAAAGTTTGAAGTATTTAATACTTAGAAGGATCTGAATTTGCGACAACGAAGATGGCTCGAGTTGCTTAAAAACTATGAGTTAGTGATTGATTATAATTCGGGAAAGTGAATGTAGTTGCAGATGCTTTGAGTTGAAAATCTCTATTTGCTTTGAGAGTAATAAATACTCAGTTAATCTTATCTGATGATGGTTCGGTTCTAACAGAGTTGAAAGTTAAACTGGAATTTCTTCAACAAGTTTATGAAGCTCAGAAATATGATAATGAATTGCAAGCCAAAAAAGCGCAATATGAGTCGACCAGTAATCTCCAAAATAGAAAGATACCATTTGAGTTATCGTTGATCAACTGACAAAATCTGCACATTTCATTCCAGTACATACTGATTATTCACTTGATAAATTCGCTGAGTTGTACATTTCTGAGATTGTTAGATTGCACGGGGTGTCAGTTTCTATTATTTTGGATAGAGATCTAAGATTTACATTGCGATTTTGAAAGAAATTGAAATAAGCTCTGGGTACGATGTTGAATTTTAGTACAACATTTCATTTGCAAATCAATAGTCAGTTTGAGAGAGTAATACAGATTCTCAAAGATATGCTTTGATGTTGTGTTTTAGATTTCGAAGGTAACTGGAAAAGATTTTTGCTGTTGGTTGAATTTGCGTATAATACCAACTTTCAATCGAGTATAAAGATGGCACCGTATTAAGCTTTATATGGTCATAAATGCTGAACTCCACTGTACTAGACCGAGCTGAGTGAAAAAAAGATTCACGGGGTTGATTTGATTCGAGAGACTGAAGAAAAAGTGAAAGTAATTCACGATAGTCTAAAAGCAACTTCAAATCGATAGAAATCGTACGTGGATTTGAAACATAAAGATATTGAATTTCAGATAGGTGATAAATTATTTCTGAAAGTATCTCCGTGGAAGAAAATTCTTGGATTTGGTCGCAAAGGTAAGCTGAGTCCGCGATTTATCGGGCCATATGAAATCGTTAAAAGAATAGGTCTAGTGGCTTATTGGCTAACTTTACCGTCAGAATTAGAATAGATCTATAATGTGTTTCATGTTTCGATGTTGCATTGATACAGATTAGATCCATAACATGTGATTTCTCTGTCAGACATTAAAATTCAACCTGATATGACATATAGCGAAGAGCTGATCAAAATTCTAGCTCGTCATGTTAAACATTTGAGAAATAAATGCATAGCTTTGGTGAAAGTTATGTGGAAACGACAGGTGTCAAAGAAGTTACGTGGGAACCCAAGGAAGTTATGAGAAAATAGTACTCTAAACTACTCACTGGTAAGATTTTCGGGGACGAAAATCCCTAAGGGGGTGAGTTGTAACAGCTCGTTTTTAGTCAAATCAGAATAATGGTTCTGGGACACAATCTGAAGTCTAAATATTTATTTTATTATTATTTAATCTTTACAATATGATAGAATGATTATGTGTCTAATAGCTATAGAACGTTAAAGTAGAGGTCCTTATGTGGTAATTAGCCCATTTATGAGATATTAGATGATTCTAGCATGGTTTTTGGTGTAATTATTAAGTATTTTTATGGTTATATTAGTAATTAGTAAATAAATGGTAAAATAAGTAAAACAAAAACAATTTTTCCTATCCATCTTCCTCAATTGCCGAAATCAAAGAGAAAAGAACACCATTTTAGGGCTTGAAGCTTTCATTCACTTGCTATGTAAGTGATTTATGACTCAGTTTTTAATGATTTCTATATTTTTGAGATCGTTGTAACTAGGTCTAGCTAGGCCAGGGACTATTTTGCAAAACTGTTAAAGATTTAGAAAGTTGCCATTGATGAATAAGCATGTATTTTGATGTTTGATGATACATTTTCAATGTTTGATGAAAGTTATATAAGTTTTGTTAAGTGATTTTTAGTGAAAATGTAAAATAGGGATTAAATTGTGAAATGTGGAAACTTTGTGGCAAAAATGTGAACAAATTGAAAAATATGGGTTGCTAGGGACCTAATGGTAATTCGGCTAGTATGGGTTAGTATTGAATTTCATGAATTTGTGATTTTATGAAATAAGGACTAAATTGTAAAAGTTGTGAAACATTAGGGGTAAATGTGTAAAATTGCCTTAATGAGTGTTTTGGACTAAATTGAATAGAGATATGATTAAATAAGTTAATTTTGATTACATATAGATCAAGAAAAGTGAAACTCGGATCTAGATAGGGGAAAATAAAGTACTCGACTAAACGACCAATTTGGCAGTTTTTGCATCTGAGGTAAGTTCATATGTTAATAAGCACTAATATCCTTAAGATTTAATGCTTTATATTTGAATTGTTGATGAATACAATTTTTCGGAAGTATTCGAAGAAAATTCGGCTATGAATGGCACTTAGTGTGCGAGATCGAGATAGCTTCAGCTATATATATTGGCACTAAGTGTGCGAGACTAAAATAGCTTCGGCTATGTATTGGCACTTAGTGTGTGGGATTTCGAGTATTCGAAACTATTCCGAATAGGTACATACATGAGTCGTATGAGCTTTAAATCGAATAAATTATGAAGTTTGCCTATAATCTTATGATTAAAGATGTGAAAGGTTTGTTAGTTAATAAGAGCTACATGTTGATATATTCAAATTATTGAATTGTGAATTTATGATTAGATTGAGTTGATTTCATACGAGCTTACTATGCTATTAAGCTTACTTTGTTTATTTTTTCATGTTTTATATTGAAATCAAGCTAGCTCAGATTCGGGGATCGTCGAAGGCTTTGTCACACTATCCTACAATCACTTTGGTACTATTGAGCTTATGTTTTGAGTATATGGCATGTATAGGGACTTTGGTCATTTTGGTTCATGAATTGATGACGAACGTAGCCATTTGAGTTGGCTTATTAATGTTCTAAGTTTACTTTTGTATATTGCCATATAAGTTGGCTTGGTTTGGTATGTTTGATTTATGTATATATATGTTAATATATGGCTTGTGTTGTGAGTTCATGGATAGGTATATGATGCTTGTAAATTAGAAATGTAACAGCCTGGTTTAGACCCTAGTCGGAATAGTGGTTTCGGGACCACAAATCTGAGATCAAAAAAATATTTTAATATTATTTTTTATGTTTATAATATGTGATTGGGCATGTGTGAAATATCTGTGTGAAAATTTTATCGATTGTATGCTTAATTTAGAAAAAATGACTTAATCACATAAAATGTAAACGCTGTGTGCTGAATGTTAAAGTGTCTATTTGTCATGACTTCTTAAGTGAAAGGTCCTTATATTGTTAATAAACCATTTGGTAGTAAATAGATGATGATGTCATGGCATAAGGTGTTATTATTAAAATTCATTAAGGTTAAAAGTGTAAAATAGTTATTAATGTTAATATTAATTAAATAAAACAAAAAGATGGCCATTTATCATCTTCTTTGGTCGAAAGTCACAAGAAAAGAAAAGAAAATAAGCTTGTTAGGGTTCGGCACACATATTGGGTAATTAAGGTATGCTTTGAGCTCGGTTTTTAGTAATTTCTATGTTTTTGTGATCATTGCTTTGAGTTCTATCAAGCCCATGTCTTAATTTTAAAATTTGTTGAAGATTTTGAGATGTGCCATTGATGAATATGTGAGATTTGTGTTGATAGTTGGTGAAATATGAAAGTTTGATGTTGAACTAACATATTTTGTCTTGAAAATTTTGGTGAAATTGGATAATTTGGGCTAAATTGTGGGAATAATATTTTGAGGGACTAAAATGTGAAATAAATAAAATATATGGGCTTGTATTAGCATGGGGAAATTCGGCTAGGAATAAGTGAAGAGAAATTTTGTGTATTTTGTGATTTTGTGAAATAGGGACTAAAGTGTCGAAATGTGAAAATGTGAGGGCTATTTTGTAAAATGACCTAAATATGTGTTATTGGATTAAATTGAATGAATTGGCGATTAAATGAGCTAAATTTGAATATTCATAGACCAAGAAAGGAGAGATTCAGATCGAGATTCAGGCAAAGACAAACTACTCGATTAATCGGCTAGTTTTGATATTTCGATGTCCGAGGTAAGTTCGGATATAATACTAGTTGTTAAATTATATCTATGTGATGTGAATTGACTGAATGTATAGTTATTGAATTAGAAATGTTAAATATGAGATTGAGAAATATGGCACTAAGTGTGCATAATTGAAATCGAGACAGAGATGAATAGCACTGTGTGTGCGAAGTAATGGAAGCTTTGGCTCTACTAATTGGCACTGTGTGTGCGATGCCGAATTAAGTTTAGTTTTTTATCTAGGCATTAAATGTGCGATGTTAATTAAGCTTCGTCTATGATTTGGGCACTAAGTGTGCAATTGAGTTGAAAAGATACCGAGTAGTGAATGAGATATGGTATCGAGCATCGAATAGTAAGAATGTTTATTAACTAAGTGTTGGCAAAGGTATGTCTGAACCTATGTGGTTGATGATAGTTTTTAAGCCTGAATGAATGGATGTTTGAGCATATGGTTGAGGTTGACAATGATCCTAATTGTAAATCTATCTATGTGATGGTTTAAATATGTATTGTTGTGGCATTACTGAGTAGAATGTATTATATTACGAACTGACTAAGCTTTAAAGCTTATTGTGTGATGTGTTTCTCTATTTTACAGTGTTAGTAAAGCTAGTTTGGATTCGAGGATCGTCAGCATCTCTATCACACTATCGGCCATCTATTTCGGTACTTTTGAAAGATGCACATATTTGGAATATGGCATGTATAAGCTAGAAGTTATTGTATGTTTTGGCAATGTTGGACCTTTCCATGTGATATGGCTAGATGGTTGAATGTTGATGATGTATATATGTAGGCTATGAAAATGATGAAAGAGTTATGAGATAGTGAGAATGGAAATGGTATGTTTTTTATACTTGAATTGGTTGATGAGAATGATGGATAAAATGTGAACTTGTAGTATGAATTACATGATGCTTGGCTTATATGATTTGAGTTGTGAAAATTGGTGTTTTGGATGGACTTATTTGAGTAGGAATTGAGTGTGGAAGTAAATGATGTAGTTGATGATTAGTTGGTACTTGTATTGGTATGTTTTGATTGCATTTGAGGCATGAATTGGTATTGGATTGATTCTTATAAGTGATTGCAAAGTGTGGATGGTAATTTGGCCTTGAAAAATGGCCTATAATTGCCCACACGGTTAAGCACACGAGTGTGTGGCTCGACCATGTCTTTCGAGTTTGTAAGTTGATTCAAGTCAGACTCGACCACAGGCTAGACACACGGGCGTGTGACTGGCCGTGTGGTGCAAGTCAGTGTCGACCACAGGTGAGGCACACGGGCGTGTCTCAGGCCGTGTGAACAAGTCAGTATGTATGCCTTATTTTGCCACGGCTTGGACACACGGGCGTGTTTGAGGTCATGTGAGGCACACGGCCTACCCACACGGGTGTGTGACCTCTGTAACATAGAAAAATGTTTGGATTTCAGAAATTTTTGTGTATGTTCGGTTTAGTCCCAACCCTATTTTAAAGCATGTTGAAGGTCTCGTTGACCTATATAAGGGACTATATGAATGTAAATTGACATGTTTGGTTGTGAAATGATATGAAATGTTTAGAAATGATTAGTAATGTCTCTTAACCCTAATTCAGCGATGATTACGGGTTAGGGGTGTTACATTTGATTGGTATCAGAGCTACGATTTAGTCAATTCTCGAACTATCGTAGGGCGTATGAGTCTAGCTATACATGCAATATATGTAATTGCGATAGTGTGATGAATCCTGACAGTTAAAAATGTGTTTTCATATAGTAATGGATCCCGATCGAGCAGTTGCTGACGATGTAGAGAGTAACGCGTCTGCTCCCGCTCATTCCTATGTGTGTGTGAATCTAGTATCTAGTATGATTCTGCCTGTTGAGTCTATTGAATTCGTGATTAGCGTATCAAAGCCCTTAGGCAAGTGTGTCTTGGTTGATAAAGTATGAAAGAACTGTCCGTTGATGTTTCGAGATATTTGCTTTCCAGCTAATTTGATGTTGCTACCTTTTGATGAATTCGATATTATTCTGGGTATGGATTGGCTCACTTTGCATAGTGCCATTGTGAATTGTAAATGAAAGAGTATTGATTTGAGAAGTCAGATTGGTGAGATGGTTTGAATTGAATCCAGTGAGTTGAATGGAATACCGGCTGTTATATCTTCGATGAAAGCTCTGAATTATGTGAAAAAGGGTTGCGAAGTCTATCTTGCATATGTGATAGATACAAAAGTGACATAAAAGAAAGTTGAATCTGTACCTATGGTATGTAAGTTTCTAGATGTGTTTCCTGAAGAATTAACGGGATTACCTCCAATACAGGAAGTCGAGTTTTGTATTGATTTAGTGTCGGGGACGACTCTTATTTCAATAGCTCCGTATAGAATAGCACTAACAAAATTAAAAAAGTTAAAGTTTCAGTTGCAAGAGTTGACAGGTAGAGGATTTGCACGACCGAGTTTCTCGCCCTGGGGTGCTCCTGTATTGTTTGTGAAAAAGAAAGATGGCACTATAAGGATGTGTATTGATTATCGACAGTTGAATAAAGTGACGATAAAGAATAAGTAACCTCTGCCACGTATTGATGATTTGTTTGATCAGCTAAAATGAGCTACATTATTTTCAAAAATAGATTTGAGATCGGGTTATTATCAGTTAAGAGTTAAAGAATCAAATGTATCGAAGACTGTTTTCAGAACGAGGTAGGGGCATTCTGAATTCTTAGTTATGCCTTTTGGACTAATGAATGCTTCTGCAGTGTTTATGGATTTGATGAATCGGATATTCAGACCATATTTGGATCGCTTTGTTGTAGTGTTTGTTGATGATATTCTAATTTATTCGTCAGAAACAATTGTTTGCAAAGTTTAGCAAATGTGAGTTTTTGTTGCCTAAGATTGGTTTCCTGGGACATATTGTATTAGCTGCGGGAATACGAGTTGATCCAAGTAAGATTTTAGCTATTCTTGAGTGGAAGCCTCCGAGAAATGTGTCGGAAGTCTATAGTTTTCTGGGATTAGCAGGATATTATAGCCAGTTTGTGAAAGGCTTCTCGATGATTACGACTCCGTTGAAGAATTTGCTACAGAAAAATGTTATATTCGAGTGGTCAGAAAAGTGAGAGTAGAGTTTTGAACAATTGAAGACATTGTTAACAGAGGCGTCTGTGTTAGTTCAACCTGAATCGGGTAAAGAATTCATAGTTTACAGTGATGCATCATTGAATGGTTTGGGTTGTGTGTTGATCCAAGAAGGCAAGGTCATCGCTTATGATTCAAGACAATTAAAGCCACATGAGAAGAACTATCCGACGCACAATCTTGAGCTAGCTGCGATTGTGTTTTCATTGATTATTTGGTGTCACTATTTGTTTGGTGAGAAATGTCATGTATTTACTGATCATAAGAGTTTGAAATATCTGGTGACTCAGAAAGAATTGAATTTGAGATAGTGGAGATGTTTAGAATTACTAAAAGACTATGTGTTAGTAATTGATTATCATCCGGGCAAAGCTAATGTTGTTACTGATGCTTTGAGTCGGAAGTCTTTATGTATGAGTACTCAGATGGATCTATGTGACAATGATTTTATTTTTGCTGAATTGAAAGTTAGACCGATGTTTATACGTTAGATTTGTGATGCCCAGAAAAGTGATGATGAGATTATAGCAAAACTAGCTCAATGTGATTTAAATTCTGATTCAGAATTTCGAGTTGATAGTAATGATTGTTTGATATACAGATATCAGATTTGTGTTTCGTGAAATTCATAGTTGATTCAGTTGATTTTGAACGAAGCTCACAATAGTCGTTTGACTGTTCACCCGGGGAGTACAAAAATGTACAACGATTTGAAACAGTTTTATTGGTTTGGTGGCATGGTATGAAACGGGACATCTCAGAGTTTGTTTCAAGATGCTTGGTTTGTCAACAAGTTAAAGCTGAACATCAGGTTCCGTCCAGTTTATGACCACCGATTATAATTCCTTAGTGGAAATGGGAGAGAATCACGATGGACTTTGCGTCGGACTACCTTTATCTCTGAGAAAGAAAGATGCAATTTAGGTGATAGTAGACAGATTGACGAAATCAGCTCATTCTGTTTCGGTGAGAACAGATTATTCACTTGACAAGTTAGCCGAATTGTATATTGTTGAGATTGTGAGATTGCACGGGGTGCCACTATATATTGTGTCTGACAAAGATCCGAGATTTACCTCGCGGTTTTGGAAGAAATTGCAAGAGGCATTAGGCATAAAGCTGCATTTCAGTACTGCATTTCATTCGCAAACGGATGGACAATCCGAGTGGATCATTCAGATTCTTGAGCATATGTTGAGATGCTGCATTCTTGTGTTTGAAAGCACATGTGAAAAGCATTTTTCATTGATTGAATTTGCATACAACAATAGCTTCCAATCTAGTATCAAAATGGCTCCATATGAAGCTCTTTACATTCAAAAATGTCAAACTCCATTGTATTGGACTGAGCTGAGTGAGAATAAGATTCACGGGGTTGATTTGATAAAAGAGACCGAACAGAAAGTAAAAGTGATTTGTGACAGTTTAAAAGTAGCATAAAATCATCAAAAGTCTTATGCAGACTTGAAACAAAAAGATATCGAATTTGAGGTTGATGACAAATTGTTTTTGAAAGTGTCTCCGTGGGAGAAAATACTTCTATTTGGCCGAAAAGGCAGGTTGAGTCCGAGGTTCATCGGACTGTATGAGATCATTGACGAGTTGGGCCGGTTGCTTATAGATTGTTGTAGCCGTTTGAATTAGAGAAAATTCATAATGTGTTCCACGTATCGATGCTTCGACGATATAGATCTGATCCATCCCATGTGATTGCTCCTACTGAGGTTGAAATTCAGTTAGATTTGTCATATAGTGAAAAATTGAATCGAATTCTCGCACGTGAGATCAAATAGTTGAGAAATAAGAATATTTCTTTAGTGAAAGTGTTGTGGCACAAACACTGAGTTGAATAGGCTACGTGGGAGCCTGAAGACATTATGAGAGAGCAATATCCACACCTATTCACTAGTAAGATTTTCGAGGACGAAAATCCCAAAGGGGGAAGAGTTGTAAAGCTCAGTTTAGACCCTAGCCAGAATAGTGGTTTCCAGACCACAAATCCGAGATCAGAATAATATTTAATATTATTTTTGATGTTTATAATATGTGATTAGGCATGTTTGAAATTTCTGTGTAAAAATTTTATCGATTGTATGCTTAATTTAGAAAAAGGACTTAATCGAATAAAATGTAAAAGCTGTGTGCTGAATGTTAAAGTGTATTTGTCATGACTTCTTAAATGAAAGGTCCTTATATTGTTAATAAACCATTAGGTAGTGAATGGATGATAATGGCATGGCATAAGGTGTTATTATTAAAATTCATTAAGGTTAAAAGTGTAAAATAGTTATTAATGTTAATGTTAATTAAATAAAACAAAAAGATGGCCATTTATCATCTTATTTGGCCGAAAGTCACAAGAAAAGAAAAGAAAAAAGGTTGTGAGGGTTTGGCACACATATTGGGTAATTAAGGTATGTTTTGAGCTCAATTTTTAGCGATTTCTACGCCTTTGTGATCGTTGCTTTGTGTTCTATCAAGCTCATGTCTTAATTTTAGAAATTTATGAAGATTTTGAGATGTGCCATTGATGAATATGTGAACTTTGTGTTGATAGTTGGTGAAATATGAAAGTTTGATGTTGAGTTAACATATTTTGTCTTGAAAATTTTGGTGAAATTGGATAATTTGGGCTAAATTGTGGAAATAATATTTTGAGGGACTAAAATGTGAAATAAATGAAATATATGGGGTTGTAGTATGAATTACATGATGCTTGGCTTATATGATTTTAGTTGTAAAAAATGATGTTTTGCATGGATTTATTTGAGTAGGAATTGATTGTGGAAGTAAATGATATAGTTGATGATTAGTTGGTACTTGTATTGGTATGTTTTGATTGCATTTGTGGCATGAATTAGAATTGATTGATGCTTATAAGTGATTGCAAAGTGTGGATGGTAATTTGGCCTTGAAAAATGGCCTATAATTGCCCACGCGGTTGAGTACACGGGTGTGTGGCTCAACCATGTCTTTTGAGTTTGCAATTTAATTCAAGTTAGACTCGATCACGGGCTAGACACACGGGCGTGTGACTGGCCGTGTGGTGCAAGTCAGTGTCGACCACGGGTGAGGCACACGGGCGTGTCTTAGGCCGCATGAACAAGTTAGTATGTATGCCTGGTTTTGCCATGGATTGGTCGCACGGGCGTGTCCGAGGCCGTGTGAGGCGCATGGCCTACCCACAGGGGTGTGTGACCTCTGTAACTTAGAAAAATGTTTGGATTTTAGAAATTTTCGTGTGTGTTTGGTTTAGTCCCGACCCTATTTTAAAACATGTTGAAGGTCTCGTTGACCTATATAAGGGACTATATAAATGAATGTTGACATGTTTGTTTGTGAAATGATATGAAATGTCTAGAAATTATGAAATGTTCAAAAATGATTAGTAATGCCTCTTAACCCTAATTCGGCGACGGTTACGGGTTAGGAGTGTTACAAGAAAGGTTGTGGAGGCCAATTAATTGATATTATAGTAGTTATATGCTTGTGAGTTTGATGCTTAATGATGTACGTTTGGAAGTGTCTAGCAAGTTAAATTGTGTATGTGATTTTGGTATAAATGGTATGGCATGTTTTGTGATTTGTGTGTATGGAGAATATGAGTATAGAATATGCATGAATTATGTTTGAAATGGCTGGTTTAAATGATCATATATGCTATGTATTGGTGCCTTTGAATTTGATGTAGGTGTGCACAAGTTTGGGTGGCAAATTGGCTTGGTAAATAGCCCATTTTTGTCCACACGAGTAGAGACACGGGGTGTGTATCAGCCGTGTGTGACACACGGTTATGTACACGGCCATGTGTTCCCTGGTGTTGAAATTAAAATCAAGTCAGTATGCTCCACATGGCCTCACATAGGGGCGTGTGACTTGGCCGTGTGGCATAAGTCAGTATACCCTACAGGTTTGGTGTAACATCCCAAAATAGGGCCTAAACGGAACAGTGGTTGCGAAAACCATGAATCTGAGATAGAAAAGTTTATTACGACTAATTATTATGATTTACCAAGTGATTAAATACATGTGTTAGAGTATCGATAATAAATTTTATTGATTGCATGCTTAAATTGCCAATTAGGACTTGTTTGCAAAAGTTGCTAAATAGGGGTTCTAATTCAAAAAGTACTTGATTGAAATGGGGGTTTGAAGTAGGAGTCTTTAAATGGTAATTAGACCATTATATTTTCCATGGACAAAAATGGGCATACATAGATAAAAATAACTAAAGTTTTAATGAAGGGCATTTTAGTCATTTGGAATTAAAAAGGAATTCGACGGGAAAAAGATGGAAAAATGTTGTCCATCTTCTTCATTAGGCCGAAATTTCAAAGGGGACACCATATCTAGGGTTTCTTAAACTTCTCAAGCTCATAGTAAGTGCATCCAAGCCCTGTTTTTAATGTTCTTTACGTTTTTGGAGTCTTGGTAACTTGATTTAGCTGATTCTAGCAATAATTTAACCTAGGGTTCACATTTGGAAAAATACCCATAGGTGAAATGTGTTTATTTTGATGTTTTATGAAAAAATGAAGTCTGAAATTATGTTAAACAACTTTTGCTAAGCAATTTTAAATTAACGAGTAAAATGGCTTAATCGGTAAAAATACCTAATGTTCATAAGTACTTGTTAGAGTGAGAATTTAATGTTGTCATACAAGGGAAAAATGATCAGCATGTCAAAAAACATAAGAATAAGGGATAAAGTTTAATTTCTGAACTTTGGGGAAAATGTGTAAATATGTAAAAGTTTAGGGGCAAAAATAGTAATTTTGCCAAAGTTAGAGTCAAGGCCTGTTTTAATAAATGTGAGTGTTAAATAAGCTAAATTTGCTATTAAGGATCAAGAGGAACGAAATTTGGAGTTATACTGGGGAAAGAAAAAGATAGTGGACTAAATCAATATAGTTGATCGTATTTTGTTCCGAGGTAAGTTTGCGATAAATAAATGTAATATTCTATTATTTTACATTTTATACTATTAAATTCCAGCATTTACATAATTATTCTATAAATTTATCATTTACAGACTCAAGCATGAATTGACAGAGAAGCAATCTCAGAAAGTTCCTGTTGAACCTTAGGAATGTGTATGATACAAATGTCATGACATTAGGGTTTAAGGAAATCATGTAAGACCATGTCAAGACATGATATTGATAAGTTTCTATAAGGCACAGATCCCATGTAAGACCATGCCAAGGCATGGCATTGGTGAGTTCATAAGGCAAGGATACCACGTAAGACCATGTCAAGACATGGCAATGGTATGTTTCAAAAGGAAAGGTACCCGTGTATCCTTAGTATTCCAAGTGGTTCAACGAAAAATTCAAAGAGTATACCAAAGGAAAGGTAAGACAAGTTCATGCTAAAAAGGTACAAGTAAGAATTAAAGACTTAAGCATATTGAGTTAAAGGCTTAAATGATCTTGATAAGAAAAGAATAAGATAATTCATTAAGAATGTTGTTATTCATTTACATGCAAACTTACTAAGCTTTATGCTTACTCCCATTCCCTTCTCTCTTTTTATAGTATCGCAAGCCAACTCGGGGATCATAAGGACGTCGAAAATCGTTTCACACTATCAAAGGATTATTTCAGTATTTTTTGACTCGAAACGTTTTAAGTTATGACATGTATATGGACTTAGCCTTTTTATGTATATGTCCTTATAATATGACTAAAGCATGGCTTGTAAATACTTGATAATGATTAGCCATTAAAATGGCTAATTAAGAACATGTTGTAGGTTATGTATGCCTAAATGATGGTTATTACAAAGAAATTATGAAAGAGTAAAATTTGCAATGGAACAGTTTTTGGACAACAGCAGTAACGTGATTTTGAAAAATCACTAAGGATAGTAGAAATGAAATTAGGGTGTGAATGAGGTATAGAATTAAAGCTTATTGAGTCTATTTTATATGAAAGAAACAGTGTAGGCAAAAGAATTGTATATTATGAGATAATTGATTTTTAGTGAAGAGGGGTCAGAACCGTCAGATAGTGTAACAGGGGAGACTTTAACTAATAAACTTTACTAATTAAACACACCAAAAATTCTGGAAAAATTATAGTAAGAAGATATGAGTCTAGCTTCAAGGAAAAATTTATGGATCTAAATTTCGAGTTTCGTAACTCCAGTTATAGTAAATTTAGTGACTATGATGCAAATTGATGATTTCATTATGAATAGGAAATAAATTGTTTTGATTTGTTTAAGAAATCATAAAAAAATTTTATGTTTCTGGTTTGGTCCCGAACCATTTCAGTTGCATGTTTTAGGGCCTCGAAGGCCCTTTTTAGGAACATATTGGATGTATGTGAACGGATTAATTTTAAAAGCAAATTTTTATGCCCCGAACTAGTAAGTTAAGCCTGGTAATGCCTCGTACTGACTCTGGCAACGGTCTCAGGTAAGGGGTGTTACATTTATTGGTATCAGAGAGAGAATTTAGTCGGTTCTTGGAATCTTCAGTATGAGTAAGGGTCTAGCTATACATGCCATACTTATATTTTGATGGTTTGACGACTCCTGACGATTTATAAATGCTTTTCTTCTATTGTTATGGCTCCCGAACGAGCTAGTGCAGATGATGTAGAGAGTAATGTGCCAGCTCCCATAGAAGGGACGGTGCCACCAGATAGTAGTGATAGGCTAGTTACAGTTAATCAGGGAGTAGGGGCTCGAGAAGCCTTCTTCTAAGTTATGAATGAATGGTTTGTTGAGTTCGTTCATATGAATCCAACCGTTAGACCTCCACCACCTCATGATCTTCATACCACCCACATTGCTTCCCCAGTCACAGATATAGTTAGAAGAGAGAAGCCACCCGTTGATAAGATTAGAAAACAAGGGGCTGAAGAGTTTCGGGCTACTAAAGATGATGATGCAGAGAAAGCTAAATTTTGGCTCGACAATACTATCAGAGCCTTTGACGAGTTATCCTACACATCGGAAGAGTGTATTAAGTGTGTGGTGTCACTTCTTAGAGATTCAACCTACCAGTGGTGGAAGAAACTTATGTCAGTAGTACCAAAAGAAAGAGTTACCTGGGATTTCTTTCAGGAGGAGTTCCGTAAGAAATACATCAGTCAAATGTTCATTGACTAGAAAAGAAAAGAGTTCTTTGAGTTAAAATAGGGTAAGATGACTGTGATCGAGTATGAATGTGAATCTATCAGCCTCAGCAATTATGCTCGAGAGTGTGTGGCTACAGAGGCTATCATGTGCAAAAGATTTGAGGATGGACTCAACGATGATATCCGACTTTCAGTTGGTGTTCTAGAGATAAAAGAGTTTGTTATTTTAGTTGAATGAGCCTATAAGGCAGAGGAGTTGTTGAAAGGAAATGGTAAAGCTGAAATTGAGATGCAAGATACGAAGAAAAGACAGATTAGCAAGTCATTCCAATCTACATCTAAGAGGCCTAGAGAGTTCTCTACGAGATCTAATTTTCAGTTGGGTATTCTAGCCGAAACAGAGGTAGAAGATTTATGGGTCCGAAAGCTCAAACCACTTTGATTGTGAGTGTTGGCAGTATTCAGCCTGATAGACCCGAATGTCTTCAATGTGGTCGATGTCATCCAGGTCAATGTTAAGCAACTGAGACTGGTTGTTTCCGATGTGGTGCACCGGATCATTTCATTTGGGAGTGTCCTGAGATGGTTAAAAGAGAAGTAATAACAAGTGTAAGATTAGGCAATGCCCTCGTTAGAGGCAGACCTCAGAGAAATTTGGGAATAAGGGTAGGTAGAGGTACATTTAGAGATTCAGCAATGAGATTAGTTGTTAGAGCACTCGCAAGGACTTATGCTATCCATGCTCGTGAAGAGGCATCTTTCCCCGATGTAATTACATGTACATTTTCTCTTCATGATGTTAATGTTATTACTTTAATTGATCTAGGTTCAACCCATTCCTATGCTTGAATGAAATTGATGCCTAGTATGAACATGCCCATAGAGTTTATGGGATTTGTAATTAAAGTATCGAACCCATTAGGTCAGTATGTGTTAGTAAACAAAGTATGTAAAAATTGCCCTTTGATGATTAGAGGTTACTGTTTTCTGGCCGATCTCATGCTATTTCCATTTGATGAGTTTAATGTGATTCTTGGTATGGATTGGTTAACTACACATGATGTGATGGTGAATTGTGGAAAGAAATTCATTGAGTTGAAATATGAAAATGGTGAAATTCTTCGGGTTAATTCAGATGAGTTAGATAGTTCAATTACCATGATTTTCTGTTATGTTTGCTCAGAAATGCTTGTGGAAAGTATGTGAAGCTTATCTTTCTTTTGTGTTGAATACTAAAGATTCAGAATTGAAAATTGAATCAGTGCCTGTGGTAAGTGAGTTTCCTGATGTGTTTCCAGAAGAACTACTAGGTTTGCCTCCTACCAGAGAAGTTGAGTTTGGTATTGAATTGATTCCAGGTACCACACCTATTTCTATTGCTCCTTATAGAATGGCTTCAATAGAATTGAAAGAATTGAAAGCTCAGCTCCAGGAATTAACTGATAAAGACTTTGCAAGACCTAGTGTTCACCTTGGGGTGCACCAGTGTTATTTGTGAAAAAGAAGGATGGTTCCATGAGATTGTACATAGACTATCGGCAGCTTAACAAGGTAACCATCAAGAATAAATATCCACTGCCTAGAATAGATGATTTGTTTGATCAGTTGAAGGGAGCCACTGTGTTCTCTAAGATAGATTTGAGATCCAGATACTATAAGTTGCGAGTTAAAGAGTCAAATGTTCCGAAGATTGCTTTTCGAACTAGGTATGGACACTATGAGTTTCTTGTGATGCCATTTGGCTTAACTAATGCTCCTGCCATTTTCATGGATTTAATGAACCGAATTTTCAGACTTTACTTGGACAAGTTTGTAGTTGTGTTCATTGATGACATCTTGATTTATTCTCATGATGAGACTGAGCATGCAGAGCATTTGACAACAGTTTTACAGACTTTGAGAGATAATCAACTTTATGCCAAGTTTAGCAAAAGTGAGTTCTAGTTATGGGAAGTCTATTTTCTTAGACATATTGTCTCAGGTGAAGGTATTAGGTTGATCCGAGCAAGATTTCAGCCATCGTTGATTGGAAGCCTCCCAGGAATGTATCAAAGGTCAGAAGTTTTCTTGGTCTTGCAGGTTATTATAGACGATTTGTAAAGGGTTTTTCCATGATAGCTACTCCATTGACAAGATTGCTACAAAAAGCTATCAAGTTTGAAATGGACCGAGAAGTGTCAGCAGAGTTTTGACATGTTAAAAGCATTGTTGGCTGAAGCTCCTGTCTTAATACAACCAGAACCGGGTAAAGAGTTTGTGATTATAGTGATGCATCCTTGAATGGACTAGGCTGTGTACTTATGCAGGAAGGAAGGGTAATTGCTTATGCCTCTAGACAGTTAAAGCCATATGAGAAAATTTATCCGACAGATGATTTAGAGCTACTTTCTATTGTATTTACATTGAAAATATGGAGACATCACCTGTATGGTGAGAAATGTAGAATATTCACTAATCATTAAAGTTTGAAATACTTTATGACTCAGAAAGATCTGAACTTGAGGCAAAGAAAATGGCTAGAGTTGATTAAAGATTATGAGCTAGTGAACGATTATCACCCGGGTAAGGCAAATGTTGTTGTTGATGCTTTGAGTAGAAATCTTTAATTGTATTAAGAGCTTTGCATACTAGTTTGGATTTATCATATGATGGTTCTATCTTAGCTGAGTTGAGAGCTAAACTGATGTTTCTTGAAGAAAATTGTGAAGCTCAGAAGGATGACAGTGAGTTGCAAGCCAAAGGAGTTTAGTGCGAGTCAAGTGTAGAGTCTAATTTTTAGATCGGTTCTGATGGTTGCTTGATGTTCAGAGATAGGGTATGTGTACCAAAGAATGATGAGCTTATTCAGAAGATCCTATAGGAAGCACATAGTAGTTCTTTGTCTATTCATCCAGGTAGTACAAAGATATATAATGATTTGAAGAAAATGTATTGGTGGGCAGGAATTAAAAGAGATATTTCAGAGTCTGTTTCTAGATGCTTAATCTGTCAGTAGGTAAAAGCCAAACATCAGGTACCTTTAGGTTTATTGCAGCCTGTATTAGTTCCCGAGTGGAAATAGGACCGAGTTACTATGGATTTTGTGACAAGATTGCCTTTGACACCTAGAAAGAAAGATGCAGTATGGGTTGTGATTGATAAGCTAACGAAATCGACTCATTTTAGGCCTAATAGCGGGTTTTGGGCCCATATACACTTGTAACACCCCAAACTCGGCCCAAACACTACGACCGGATCCAGCATGTTAACAGGAATGAGTGTTAAAAGAATTACAAGTTCTAGAAAATTCTTGATTCAAAACCTCGAGTTCTACGGTTCCCTTTGCAAACTCAATATCAACTTAAAATGAAATTTCAATTACTTAGCCCTTGTGTTTTAAGTGAAAATCGAAAACACTTATAGTTTATTAGATTAAATTCGAGGTAGGTTGCAGAACTTCTTTTGTTTCTAAAAGTAAAGTTGTTTGTCAGATGGTGAAGAAAACTTGTGTTCAAATTTTATAACAGAAACATTTTGAAGAGTAGTTTATCTTAGATACATCACAAGATTAAAATTTTGAAAAAAATTACCCCAACTAATAGTAGCCTTATTACATTTCTAAAATCCCGAAAATATAAAGAAACTAACGTTCAATTTAAAGAAAAATAAGGAAACCCGTGCATGGCCACCTCGTAGTCTCCTCCAGCCCGGTCTGCGGCATTAAGAGTTACCTGTACAGATGTTAACAAACAGAGTGAGTCTAATGACTCAGTGTGCAATAACAAAACACTTCTTAATGGCTTAAGCCCTTATAAGTAGAATGGGCCTTATCCCACATGTAACAGAGTAGCATAACAATATATGCATGGTGATACAGAACCCATATTGACCCACATTTCCATCCGTTACACTCCATTGGTGGAAGTCATGCTGCTCATCGTCGTACATTGTGACAAAGTCACCAGGCTGAAGTGGCACAAGCCACCAGATTATCAGTTTTGTGACAGAGTCACAAGGCTGAAATGGCACAAGCCACCAGATTATCAAAGTTGTGACATAGTCACCAGGCTGAAATGGCACAAGCCACCAGATTATCAAATTCGTGACATAGTCTCCAGGCTGAAATGGCACAAGCCACCAGATTATCAGTTTTGTGACAGAGTCACAAGGCTGAAATGGCACAAGCCACCAGATTATCAAAGTTGTGACATAGTCACCAGGCTGAAATGGCACAAGCCACCAGATTATCAAATTCGTGACATAGTCACCAGGCTGAAATGGCACAAGCCACCAGATTATCAAATTCGTGACATAGTCTCCAGGCTAAAATGGCACAAGCCACCAGATTTATTTCCCCTTCTATCTATGACATACTTTTCCCTATGCAACATGAAATCATGATGTGAGCATGCAACATATCTCAACATGTGTCAAACGTATCACAAACTCAAGTCATAATACCCGTAATATTAACCCCAATACAGAATACTAACCTGATATCTCAATTTTATTTACCATAGCTGGAGGAATACTTAATGCCGTTATTCTGACATTTCACCATACCCACACATATTTAAAAGCATCATTAAAAGGGTGTGAATATTACATACCTGTACACGAGGAGGACTAAGCTGTCAAACCTATCGACACTCTCGGTGGAGGAAACAACTGCTATCTGCCTATATTCTCGCTCGATGCGATCCACAACCCGGTGGCAGACCCTGCATCGCCAATATCGCTGCGTTTTTGAACTTAGGGCCTGAGACTACAAGTCCAACTCCCTCCTTAGATTTGCTGGCATTTGAGTTCATGAATGCTCTTGGTCAAAAGATACTATATTGAAACAATGACCGCTTAACGTAACATTGGGTTAAGATACGAATAATGAAAGAAAACCCAATCGAATAACTAGAGAGGAAACTCCTACCTTGAGATCCTGAAGGAAGAAATAAGATTCCACTAATTCCTCGACTTGGAGTTCGATTGATCCGGCTAAACAAGATTTCCCGGAACAGGCGCCCACAAAGAGAAAAGAAGATAAAAGTATGAGTCACCACGATAGCATCACTAAGCCAATTAGGCATTCGGCTTTGGCTTCCAAAGATCGAAAGAAGACGGAAAAAGATGACAGAATCTCCCCTACCTTAAATCGACCGAACCCGATAGTCCCTTAAGATCCTTCAATCGTAGACCCGATGATGAGAAGTACAGAAATGAGGCCCCTTTTCCATTCAGCCAAACCATGGTACAAAGATAATGTCTTTGGTTAACAAAAAAAAGAAGAAAGGATTGAAAAGAAACAAAGAGTACTTACCACTATTAAGATGAATCCGATCGAGAAGACTGGGGATCCGAGTGACGATAACCTTAAAGATAATGAATGAACAAGATGAACACACAAGGAGATTCGGCTACAGGGGAAGAAGAATGAAGCAAAGCGAAAAGAAAGTGTGGGCAATAGTTTCGGCCTGGAGAAGAAAATTAAAAGAGGAAGAATGAAGAAAGGCTAATGGGTGTTTTGGCTTTTAGTGAAAAGAAGAATAGATGAGGGAAATGGGGGATTACCGAAATGGTAAAAGTCTCAAAGATGGTTTCGGTCAATCAAAGAAAGAGTGGAAAAAACTTTAACTGGTAGGCAAGAGAAATGAAAAGGGAAGATAAGGTGTAGCTAGGTGATTCGGCAATCAATAAGAAGCAAAGGTTCTGCAACTACACCCCAAAGCCGAAAATGCACAAAATGAGAACTAAAGAAAACTTATGGCCTTAATTGAATTTCGGCACACCCCAAAACAAGCCAAAATCGATTCTTACATTCCCCCCAAGCATTTGAAATTCGACCACCACCTTCATCCCTTGCTAATCCCTTACTTTTCTCCTTAACTCCCTCTTGATCACTCATTCAAAATGATTTGAATGATTCAAACTCCTCTTTCCTCTCTCAGCCACACATTCAAATTATTTGACTCAATCAACTTCTCCCTCTTAAAGCATCCTAGCCGGTCTCTACCTCTGCTCCCATGTGGCGTCAAAAAGAATCCAAAATGGGCACCATGCGGCTCGAACCTGCTCCTACTCTGCTCCCTTATGGTGTCACCCACCTGAGCCTTATGTGGCGTCTCCTTGCCACTTTCCCACTAACTTTCTTTTGTCTTCAAATCACAATCAACTACCCTTAAGGCCTACCTCAACTAGCTCTCCCCTAAAATTGCCTAAAAAGAAAATTTTGGCCAGGCTTCGACTTAACCCCGAGCCTTCCCTGAATCCCCAGACATACCAAAATAATGCACAAAACGTAGCATATACACACAACATTCATTAAATGCAGAATCCCTAAAATTTAGGATGTTACAGTTCTACCCCCTTAAAGAAATTTCAGCCTTGAAATTACCTCATCGAAGGAGAGGAGGGTATTGCTGCCGTATAACATCCTCTAGCTCCCACGTAGCCTCTTCTGAATTGCGGTTTTGCCACAACACTTTAACCAAAGGGACTAATTTCCTTTGCAACAACTTAACATCACAATCCAAGATCCACACTTCTTCTTCAAAAGAAAGATCAGGCCTTACTTCAATTTCTTTCACTGGCACAACATGAGAAACATGATGAGATAAATAGAAATATGCCTTGAGTGCTTTTGAATTATCTAATGAAGGGTTATATGATGAGCTCTTCTATACTTATTTGATGTACAAATTTATTATATGACTAACTAGCTTGATTTAGTATATGTCTTTAGGGAAATTTGTCAAATTGATGAAAAGCATGTTAATTGTATGTTTAACATTAATAAATGTGATTGGTAAGTTTTAATTCCTGTTATATGAACTTACTAAGCATCAAATGCTTACTAGATTTTATTTTCTCTATTTTATAGTGCTTGGAAGCTCGCGAAGGTTGGAGATTAGCTGGAGCATCATCACACTATCCACTGGCTTGTTTTGGTATAAATAGTAAACTTATTTTGGTATAATGGCATGTATAGGTAACTTGGCCATTGTTGGCTTATAAATTTAGTTTGTAAACTAGCCATTAGAATGGCTAGTAATGATTTGTTTTGGTATATTTATAAGGTTATATTATGACTAATACCTATGTGTTAAGTATATTATGTATGGTTGATCAAGTTATGCTTAACATATAAGTTAAACAAGGGTAAGAATATAAACATGAATGCATATGATAAAATATCATATTATATGTTAGAATTGGCTTGGATTTAATGCTTGAATTGGTTGGTATATACTTGTAAGTTTTGGTGTAGGTTATTGGTAAATTTGGGTGAGAAATAAAACTAGGAAATGACTTTATTTTTCACACACGGGTAGACACACGGGCGTGTGTCTTGACGGTGTGTGACACACAGCCTAGAACATGGGCATGTGGTTTGGCTGTGTGTCCCCTGCATGTTAAACTTAAGAAAGAGAGTGCTTAAAATTGAGCACACGGGCAGAGACATGGGCGTGTGTCTTCGTCGTGTGTGCTACACAGCCCAGAGCACGGGCATGTGTCTTAGGCGTGTGAAACCTACACATAATTTTGAAAATTTAAATTAATCGCACGGCCTAGAACATGGGTGTGTGGCTGGCCGTGAGCCACAATTTAGAGAGTTACACAGGGTCGAACACGGCCTGCAACACGGGCGTGTCCCTTGACCACACAGGTATGTGCCCTGCATCTAGGAAAAAATTTAAAAATTTCGCGAAAAATTATTTGAGTTTTTGATTTAGTCTCGACTCGATTCCATTGTCTATATTAGGCCTCGATGGTCCATTCAAGGGACAATATGGTTAGTTTTGGATATGAGTAGTAACTGACATGAATTTCATAAAATTATTCAGTAAACTCTAGCAATACTTTGTAACCCTATTCCGGTGACAAATACGAGTTAGGGGTGTTACATTTATTAGTATTAGAGCTACGGTTTAGCTGATTCTTGGATTGAACATAGCGAGTACGAGTTTAGCTATACATGCCATTATATAATTTTTGATATTGTGATATTTCTTGACCATTTTAAATGTGTTTTTCATATAGTAATGTCATCCAACCATGCTAGAGCTGAATCCGTGGAACCTGAGAGCAATGCTTCAGCTTCAGTTTAAAGAGTTGTATCTAGTAGTGGAAGGCTAGTATCTGAGGGTCGAAGTAAGGAGGCAAAAACGCCTTCTTTCAAATGATGAATGAATGGTTCACTGAGTATTTGAGAACAAATCATGTTGTACAACAACCTCTCCTACCTGCTTCTCAACCGGTTCTTGAGATGCCACAAGGTGCTGAACCTGTTAGAGCTGGTAAGCCTCCGGTAGATAAAATCCGTAAGTATAGATAGAGGAATTTAGGGCTACTGCTAATGATGATCCAGAAGGGCTATGTTTTGGTTGGAAAATGCCATTAGAGTTTTAGATGAATTATCTTGCACACCAGCTGAATGTTTGAAATGTGCAGTTTCTTTATTAAAAGACACATCTTATCATTGATGGAATACCATAACTTCTGTTGTACCAAGAGAAAAATTACATGGGAATTTTACCAGGCTGAATTCTGGAAGAAGTATGTTAGTCAGATATTTCTGGATTAGAAAAAAGAAAGAATTTTTAGAGCTTAAACAAGGAAACATGACTGTATCTGAGTATGAGCGAGAATTTGTTCGATTGAGCAAGTATGCCATGGAATGGGTTCCAATCAAGCCTGATATTTGTAAATGGTTTGAAGAAGGATTAAATGAAGATATTAAGTTATTAATCAAAATTCTTGAATTAATGGAATTTATGGTACTGGCCGATCGAGCACACAAATTTGAAAAATTGAGTAAAGAAAATAAACAAGCTGAAAGAGAAGCTCATGTTTATGGTAAAAGATTTATGAGCAAGTCACAGTCATCTACTTCAAAGAAATCAAAGAAGTACCATGATCATTCTACCACCTTTATAAGATATTCTGGAAAAGAGCGGGGCTCTCAACGCTCTAACACGAGGTCTTCATCTCCATCTATAACCAGTGTTGGAAGTTTCAGTAATCCCAAATCAAAATGTAAATATTGCAACAAATTTCCCTTTGTAGAATATCGTTTGAGAAGTGGAGCCTGTTACCGATGTGGTTTTCTCGACCATTTTCTTAACGATTGTCCAGAGAGAATTGTAAAAGATACTGAACAAACTCCAAAGCCGAGCAAACTCATCTCGAGAAGAAGACCACCCTATCACCCCGATAATATCAGTGGTAGTCGATGTGCTACAAAAGATTCAATAGTTAAATCTGAGGCATGAGCACCGGCAAGAGCAAATGCTATATGTACAAGAGAGGATGCTTTGATTGATATTAATATTACTTCTTTGATTGATCTCGGTTCCACACGTTTATACATATGTACAAATTTAGTGTCTGTTAAAATTTATCTATTGAATTCACTAAATTTGTGTTTAAAGTTTCAAATCATCTAGGCCAATATGTTATGGTGGATAAAGTCTACAAAAACTGTCTGTTGATGGTAAAGGGTAATTGCTTTTTGGCTGATTCGATGTTATTGCCATTTGATGAATTTGATGTGATTTTAGGAATGGACTGTTTAACCCAACATGATGCAGTGGTGAATTGTAAACAGAAATATATTGTGTTAAAATGTCAGAGTGGTGAGTTACTCCATGTTGAATCTGATAAATTAGAAGGGTTATCTAATGTGATTTCAGCAATATCAGCACAGAAATATGTCGGAAAGGGTTATGATGCTTATCTTCTATATGTGTTGGATACTAAAGTATCTGAGTTGAAGATTCAGTCAATGTCGGTTGTATGTCAATTCCCTGATGTATTTTTGGAAGAATTAATTGGTTTACCACTATTAGAGAAGTGGAATTCTCTATAGATCTTGTTACGGGGACAACACCCATATCTATAGCACCTTATAAAATGGCTCCTACTGAATTAAAATAGTTGAAAGCACAGTTGCAAGAGTTGATTGATAAAGGCTTTGCTCGACCCAGTTTCTCACCTTGGGGTGCACCGGTTCTGTTTGTAAAGAAGAAAATGGATCGTCACGGTCGTGCATTGATTACAGACAACTCAACAAGGTTACAATAAAGAAAAAGTATCCATTGCCTCATATTGATGATCTGTTTAACCAGTTGAAAGGTGCCACTGTATTTTCAAATATTGATCTCCGTTCTTGTTATTATTAGCTACGGGTGAAGGAGTTAGATGTTCCAAGACCAGCTTTCAGAACTAGATACGGGCACTATGAGTTTCTTGTGATGTCGTTTGGTTTGACAAATGCACCTGTAGTGTTTATGGATCTGATGAATAGAATTTTCTGACCATATCTAGACAGGTTTGTGGTGGTTTTTATAGATGATATTCTGGTTTAATCTCAAGATGAAAATAAACATGGAGATCATTTGAGAATTGTGTTACAAACACTGTGAGAGAAACAATTATATGCCAAATTCAGTAAATGTGAATTTTGGCAACGAGAAGTTGGATATCTCGGACATATAGCATCTACAAAGGGTGTTCGAGTGGATCCGAACAAAATTTTAGCCATTGTTAATTGGAAGCCACCTAAAAATGTGTCTGAAGTTAGAAGTTTTCTAAGACTAGCTGTATACTATTAGGGATTTATTAAAGGGTTCTCGATGATAGCTTCTCTGATGACTCATTTGTTGCAGAAAGATGTGAAATTTTAGTGGTCTGATAAATGTCAGCAGAGTTTTGATAGGTTGGAAGCCTTATTGACAGAAGCACATGTGTTAGTTCAACCTGAATCGGGTATGGAATTTGTAATTTACAGTGATGCATCATTAAATGGTTTAGGCTGCGTTTTGATGCAAAAAGGTAAAGTAATAGCCTATCCTTCAAGACAGCTAAAACCACATGAAAGAAATTACCTGATACATGATCTTGAATTGGCAGCAATTTTGTTTGCATTGAAAATATGGCAATATTATCTGTTTGGTGAAAAATTTCACATATTCACTGATCATAAAAGTTTGAAGTATTTGATGTCACAGAAAGATTTGAATTTGAGACAGCGTAGAAGGCTTGAGTTATTGAAATATTATGATTTGGTTATTAACTACCATCCGGGAAAAGCCAATGTGGTTGCAAATGCTCTGAGCAGAAAATCCTTTTCTGCTTTGTGATAATGAATACCCAATTGTCGTTATCTGATGATGGTTCAATTATAGCTGAGTTAAAAGCTAGACTCATATTTTTGTAGCAGATTTTTAAAGCTCAAAAAGATGACAATAAGTTACAAGCAAAACTGATACAGTATGAATCGACTTCTGATTCAAAATTTTAGATTGGGTCTGATGATTGTTATTAATCAGAGTCAAAATATGTATTCTGAAGAACTTAGAACTAGTATAGAAGATTTTACATGAAGCCCATAATGGTAACATTTCTATTCATCCTGGTAGTAACAAAATGTATAATGATCTGAAAAAGACGTACTAGTGGTCGGGTACAAAACGGGATTTTTCTGAATATGTAACTAAATGTTGGTATGTTAGCAAGTAAAAGCTGAACATTAGGTGCCTTCGTGATTATTATAGCCAATTATAATACCAGGATGGAAATGGGAAAAAATTACCCTTGTCTCCAAAGAAGAAAGATGTCATTTCGATAATTGTCGATCGGTTGACAAAGTCTGCACATTTTATTCCGGTATGTATGGATTTTTCCTTGGATAGATTGGTTCAATTATATGTTTCTGAGATTGTCAGATTGCAAGGAGTACCTGTCTCAATTATTTCAGATAGAGATCCTCGGTTCACGTCCCAATTCTGGAGAAAATTATAGGAAGCTTTCGGTACACAATTGCATTTCAACACTACATTCCATCCCCAGACTGATGGCCAATCTGAATGTGTAATACTAATTTTAGAAGATATGCTTCGGTGTTGTATACTTGAATTTGAAGGTAATTGGGAAAAGTATATGCCTTTAATTGAATTTGCTTACAATAATAGCTATTAGTCTAGCATTAAAATAACACCGTATGAAGCTTTGAATGGCCAGAAATGTAGAACTTAATTGTATTGGATAGAGCTTAGTGAGAAAAAGATACACAGAGTTGACTTGATCCGTGAAGTAGAAGAAAAAGTAAAGGTAATTCAGGATAGATTAAAAGTAGCCTCAGATCGTCAAAAGTCCTATTCTGATCTTAAATGGAAAGAAATAGAATTTCAGGTTGGCGACAAGGTATTTTTGAAAGTATCACCTTGGAAGAAAGTTCTTCGGTTTGGCTATAAAGGAAAATTTAGTCCACGGTTCATTGGGCCATATGAAATCACTGACAGAATTGGACCAGTTACATATCGGTTAGCCTTACCACCAGAACTTGATCGGATTCATAATGTTTTTCATGTGTCTATGTTACAATGGTATCGATTGGATCCTTTACATGTTATTTCTCCATCAGATGTAGAGATTCAGCCTGATATGACTTACAGTGAAACACCAATCAAAATTTTGGCACGTGAAGCAAAAGAGTTAAGAAATAAAAAGGTAGCATTCATAAAAGTTCTCGGGCAAAGACTTGTTATAGAAGAGGCTACCTGGGAATCAGAGGATACCATGAGGAAGCAATATCCCAATCTCTTTACTAGTAATATTTTCGAGGACGAAAAATTTTAAAGGGGAGAGTTGTAACAGCCCATTTTCAGTGAAATTGGAACAGTGGTTTCGGGACCACAAATCTGAGCTAGAAAGAAAATCTATTTTAATAGATTTATATGGTATTCATTATGATAGGAATGTCATATGAAAATTCTGATAAGAAAATTTTACCAATTATGTGTGTAATTACGAAAAGGACTAAATTGTATAAAATGTAAAAGTTGAATTCTAGTAGCTAGAAGGATCAAATAGCAATGGAATTAAAAACTTTAGGTCCTTATATGGTAATTAGACCATTAATGAAAAGCTAGTAGATATTTTTGGATGATTCATACATGGAAATTTAGAAAAAAGGCAAGGATTAAATTGTAAATTGAATTAATTAAAAGATGATAATAGAAAATATCATATCAGTTTCATCATTTTCCCCAAAATTTGCATGGAAACCCTAGGAGAGAGACTGGAAACTAATCAAGCTTAATTGGGTAAGTATTCTTGTCTTGTTTTTAGTAATTTTTATATTTTTGAGATCGGGATAACCTAATCTATCTAGATTTGGGATCAATTTGAAAAGTTATCAAAGTATAAAAATTTTGCCATGGATGAATATGCTGAAAATTTGAAATTTATGGTAGAAAATGAAAGGTTGTAATATCCCGGGTTAGGGGCTATTTTATTGTTGCATAATATTGCATGTGTTTGGTGTGCTGTATTGTTGTTGTGTAGAATCGGGGTTTAATTGTAGGCTAGAAGTAAGCCTGAGTAGGTAGAAAATTTTTAGTTTTTGAGCTAAGGTATTAGGAGCTGAGGAAGCTGGGGCTTTTAAATTTATTTTGGGTGTTTGTTAGCACAAGAAACAAGTTGGTGGAGTGGCAATGTAGGCGCCACTAAGGCTTGGAGTGGGTAACGCCTAAAGCAAGGATGTAGGCCTTGTGTTCGAGCTGCAAAGTCCCCTTTTTGGCTTCTTTTTGGGACGGCATGGAGGGAGGAGTTTGTGGGCAGTTCAAACTCTGCCATTGACTTGGTCTTCACATTCGAATGGAGGGTAGAGAGTGAATTGAGGAAGTTGACTTGTTCAAAATTGTTTGAATTGGTGGCTTGGAGTGTTTTGGGGGATATGGCCGAATTTTAGGGGAGTGAGGAGGAGGGAGTGACGGCTTGGTATGGGAGGGAGTGGGGAGTGCCGAAATTCATTTTGAATTTTGGTGCATATTCGGTCATTTGGTGTCAAAGAAGAATCCTTTCTTTTGTTTAGCTAGCCGAAAATTTCAAGAGAGCTTTCTCTCATTTTCTTTTGGAAACCGAAAGTCCAAGCACCTATTTGCCGAATTTTGCTTTGCTTTTCTCTCAATCTTCTTGGTAGCCGAATGCTCTTGAGCCTTCAAACTCTTATCTCTTTCATTCACTTTGGCCGAACCCACCTTTCTCTTATTTCTTTTTGTCCATTTGTGTTAAGCCGAAAGTCCATTCTCTTTTCTTCTCAACTCTCTTTTTCTTCTTGAAATCTCCCTAGCCGAACTTTAATCTCCATAACATTTTCTTCATTTCTTTTCCTTGTAAAACCGAAAACACTTTCTTTTCTTCTTCTTCTCCCATCTTTTTGGTTGTTGGCCGAATATCAACCCCTCCCTTTTTCATCTTCTCTTGCGTTTTCTTTTTGTGAGTAAATGAATCTCCTTTCCTCCCGGTGTGTTGTTGGCCGAATATTGGTTGGGTAAGTGTTGGCCGAATGGCCATGTCTATCTTCTCTTAGTTCTTGGTTAGTCAAAGCTTCAAGAGATTAATGTTTCCTTCTTGATAGGTTGGCCGATTGTCTAAGGAAACCACTTTTTGGTTCGGGATTTGGTAGGAAACCAAATCAGTGAAAGGTAAGAGTGATTCGACAACTCTTTTGGTCTAATGGTATTGGCCGAATGGTCTTAGTGCCTAACCCCTATGTTTGGCCGATTGTAGGAGTCGCACTCAAGGAAGTTAGATCGTTTTTCGTTGGGATTCCTAGACTCGAGAGTTACTGTGTGTGTATACTAACACACTTATATTTAGTAATATGATTGATAACCGTGTGATGACTAATGAAACGATGGTGGATCGATATGATACCCTAATGGGTATGATGACTCGACTCGGGTAAGTCAATATCATTATTGTTATAAATTTATCGATGATTTACATGATACCATAGTTGTGGTTATATGTGACATGGGATATGAGATTAGATATTGGTATGATATGCATGATTGTATGACATGCATGATTGTATGATACGCATGATTACATGAGCATGGTATGTTGATGGGTGATACGAGAGAGAGGAGGAAGCGATGATATATTGGCCGACGAGCACCAAAGTGCTTTGGTAGCACACTTTGTGACTTTGGGTCACCAGAGGTTTGGCACCTCCAGAGGTTTGGTACCTCGGCCTCGTCCCCGGTGGCTCAGTACCACACGGTGGGTTGGCCCCACAGATGATTACGGGATTGACGCCGATGTTTTGGTAACACACGATGGGTTGGCCCCATCACGCATTTGTGACTACGGTCACCGGTGCTTTAGTAGGACATTGTGTCTTTGGGACACCGAGAGGTTTGGCACCTCATTGCGACTTATCCTCGTGGTTTGACCACCGTGGGTTGGCCCCACTTGAGATATGGGATCGTCTGCGCTAGTGATTTGGTATCACACGATGGGTTGGCCCCATCATCATTGGATTTGTGACTTTGGTCACCGGTGCTTTGGTAGCACAATTGTGTCTTTGGGACACCAAAGTGGTTTGGGACCACATTGACGGATATTGTGTCTTTGGGACACGGTGTTTTGGTAACACATTGTGACTATACGTCACGGTGGTTTGGCACCACCAGTGGTTTGGTACCACACGGGGTAGAAAAGGCGATATGGATGGTTAGGATCGGGTTGCATTAATTATGTTGCTATGTATGATGTGTGTTAGCATGTTGTTTCTTCGTGGGAGCGGGATTTATACACTGAGTCATTCGACTCACCCTCTCCCTTGACATTTCAGTGACTCGTAGACGCGGACATGGAGCCGGGATGGACTCGGGTGCTCATGCCATGCGGAATAAAAGCTTTACTCGGATGTTATGTTTTGGGTACTTTAGTAATTTACTTTTAGTTGGGTTTATTTGTAATTTGTAAAAGCCTTTAAATTTCGCTTTTGATATTATGTTTTAAGTTTGATTTTAATATGCCTTAACGGAATAATTGGGTTAATTTGCTAAAACTTGACATCTCAACGATTTCAAAACTTTAACGATATGTTTTCAACTATACCATCGGGTATCGCACTGATTTTATAAGCATATGAAAATCAATTGTTTCCAAACTTGAAAGCAAATTTTTACTAAGTCTAAATGTTTTAGTAACGATATTAAACAACTGTTTTTTTTTTAAAACGGAACAAAGTTCTATCAATTCTATTTAGTACAAATTCGAAATTTTTCAAACTCGTTTTCCCCGTAACATACCAGATTCGGTCGTGGTGTTTGGACCGGGTTTGGGGTGTTACAATTGTGGTATCAGAGCCAAGTTCAAAAGCTCGGCTGTGGGCCTGAGGCCCAAATTGTTTTCAAAAGTTCGTTTTAAGTGTTTTGGGGTTGAATACATGGTTTACAAGGCATGGCGCCGAGTCTCCGGCACCAGTTCGCCCAGGTAAGTAATTCTAAACTCTTCTGTGAATTACTATTTGTAGAAGGGTAGGTGATTTGGAACTTATAGGACTTGAACCCTAGGATTAGATCACTCAAACACTTGAACTAAAACATAAGACTTAAAGCACTGAACCAATCTGTGACTCAGCCATGGGGCTAGGGTGTGGTAACTCCGGTACGCATGTCTAGGAGAGGATCCGGAAGAGCTTGGTATTTAAGCAGCCCTCGTGACTCACCTCCTCTTCGCAGGTATCCCACCTGGTGCGTAGCTCGAGTTCACCCTGACCAAGAAGGCTCGGTCATAGACTTAACCTAACGAATAAAACCCGAAAAGGGAATTAGCCATGTTTTCGAAAATACAACAACAACCCTAATGTTTCCAAACTCTTTGCAATAAACTCTTTCAAAACTGAGAATGTCACTTTTACAATGAATTTCTCGATTTGTGAAAATTACTAAAATACCCCTGGTTTTTAAAACGAAGTATTTTACAAAATTTTCAAAGAACACTCTCAAAATTTTTGGAATTTCAAAGTGACCGGTTTTAAGAAGGTTTTAAAATATCTTTTATTACGAAAATACCCTGTAGGGAAAATGACGAAAATACCCTTGGGCTAGAATGGGCAGCAATGTCCAAAGAGTGAATAGGTATGGAAAGGGTTAAGAAATGGATGTATGACCTCTTTTGGGTGAATAGGATAAGGATTGAAACCTTGGTTGCTCGAAAGAACCCCTGATTAAACTCCATCCATAAAAATTTCCTTGCGGTTAAGAAAGTGGAACGATACTAATGCATAAAAATCTTCTTAATCAGAAACGTAGATCGTTTAGTCATGAGTACTCGAGGTAGACGTGGCCGTAATACTCGTGGTCGAGGTCGAGGTAGGATGACGAGTTTTCGAACCCGTAGGATCCGGTCAAGGGTCGAAAATGAGATACGGATTCCGCCACCGGTGGAGGTGGTGAGTTCCAAGATCGAGGCAGGGACGATGCAAAGTGTCACAGCGATGCCGCGGGTGTTGAAAAAGAGTAGTGGTGTAGGAGGTGGTGCGGGAGTTAGGAAATGCATTCTGGCGACTCGGGCTAATGGGGCCGAATTTTTCCGAGGTGCATCGGGTGTTGCTCCCAAGCACCGCTGAATATTGGCTGGAGGCAACTGAGCGAATCATGGACGATCTGGACTTGACGGCTGAAGAAAAGCTAAAGGGCATCGTATCGCTTCTTCGGGATGAGTCATATCGGTGGTGGCTCACGGTTCGGGACAGATGTGGTGGTACCAAGATCCGACATGGGATTATTTCAGAGTCGTGCATATCAAAAGAAATACATCGGGACTAGTTACATCGACTCCCAGTGGAAGGCATTTACGAGGCTTGTTCTGGGAGTAAATCATTCTTCGAGCACGAGGTCGAGTTCTGCCGAGTAGGTATGCCGGGGGCATTGTAGCCACCGAGCATGAGAGGTGTGTTCGTTTCGAGGATGGTCTCGCGAGACGAGTTGAGGTCGCCGATTGCTCCACAGCAGAGCGCGAGTTTGTTGTCTTAGTCGAGAAGGCTAAGGTAGCCGAGGGTGTTAAAGAGTCGGTAAGGCGAGCATGGACAGGAGTAGGCTTAAGAGGAGCTTTGGGTCTTACGGATCATCCGGTAATCCATGCGAGAAGAGGGCTAGACCGAGTGGACGTAATCGATCTGCTAGGTTTGTTCTTCGCGCAGGCGGGGACCGCCGCAGATGATGTAATGTGGGAAATCTCATTGGGGTGGTTGTTGGGGTGGTGGAAAAGGTTGCTTCGAGTGTGGTTCTCTGGATCATCGCATTAGGGACCGCCCGCGTGGGATGGCGAGATTGATCCGAGAGTCGTGGCCGTAATCGATTCAGAGGTAATGGACCGCCACCATAGAGGCCGTGGTAATGGCAGAGGTGGTAATGGATTTGGTCGAGGTCGTGGAGCAGGCGAGAGGTGCGGGTAGTTCGAGAGCACGCACGACACCGGTTCGCAGTGTATGCGCTAGGCGCCGCGAGGCGGCGATGCGCACCGGACGTAATCACGGTGACGTTTTTGATTTTGGGTTCTCCTATAACGCTTTAATTGATTTGGGTTCCACGATTCGTATGTTGCTAGTAGTATAGTTGAGACCATGGACTTAGACTCGTAAACTCTTCTAGACAAATGACCGTATTTAGCCCCCTCTAGGTCACTCGTAGTCGTAGATAAGTCAGTATAAGGATGTACCCTAGAACTCCAAGGGTAGTTTTTCTTCGCCGATCCGATGGAACCGCCGTTTGGGGAGTTCGATCGATTTCGGAATGGGTGGTTGGTTAAGTACCGTGCCGGGTGGATTGCGCGCTAAGCGTATGGTTCTAGCGACGGATAAGGAGATGAAGTGATTATGATAGGTAATAGGAGAGATTACTTATCCAATGTGGTGTCGGCATTGAAAGTTGTAAAGATGGTCGGAAGAAGGTGTGAAGCGTATGTGGTTCATGTGTATGCCTTGGAGGCTAAAAGAGTCTCATTGTTGAGAAGGTTCGTCTTGTTAAGGAATTTGTGGATGTGTTTCCAGAGGAGCTTCGGGTTTGCCACCGGATCGTGAGGTAGAGTTTGGGATAGATCTACTACGTGGATCGCGCCGGTGTCTATTGCTCCATATAGGATGGCACCAAAGGAATTGGTGGAGCTTAAGGCTCAGATTCAGGAGCTGTTGGATCGAGGCTTCATTAGGCCAAGTGTTTCACTGTGGGGAGCGCCGGTATTATTCGTCAAGAAGAAGGACGGTATGATGAGGATGTGTATCGACTACCGCCAACTGAATAAGTTGACGATTAAAAACAAGTATCCGTTACCACGGATAGATGACTTGTTTGATCAGCTGAAAGGTGCATCGGTGTTTTCGAAGATCGATTTGAGGTCTGGGTACCATCGGTTGAAAGTTAAGGAAGCGGATATCCATAAGACGATGTTTCGGACTTCGATGCAGGCACTACGAATTCGTAATGCGTTCGGGTTGACTAACGCTCGGCGGCAGCCTTTATGGATATGATGAATAGGTGTTTTTGAAGATTCGGACCGTTTTCGTCGTGGTTTTCATTGACGACATCTTGGTTTACTCAAGGTCGGAAGAAGAGCATGATGCACACTTAAGAGTGGTGTTGCAAACTTTGAGGAGAAGCAACTCTATGCTAAGTTCGATGAAGTGCGAGTTCGGCTTAGTGAAGTGACGTTTTTGGGTCATGTAGTGTCGGTGAGGAATTAGAGTAGATCCTCGGAAGGTTGAGGCGGTTTTGGATTGGAAGCCTCCTAAGTCGATCGGCCGAGATTCGGAGTTTTCTGGGTTTGGCGGGATACTCACATCAAGATTTGTTGAGGGTTTTTCGTTAATTGCGCGCACCGATGACTAAGTCATTAAGAAAGGGAGTTCCGTTCGTTTGGGTGAGAAACAAAGCAAGAGAGTTTTGATAAGTGAAGAAGATCTTGACCGAGGCTCCTGTTTTTTAATTCAACCCGAGGTGGTAAGGAATTCACGAGTATCGCGACGACGCATCACATACGGGATTGGGTTGTGTCTTTGATGCGGGAGGGTAAGGTGGTGGCTTACGCTTCTCGGCGGTGAGGCCACACGAGGTCAACTATCCGACGACGATTTAGAGTTTGGTTTGTAGTCTTCGCTCTAAAAATCTGGAGGCACTACTTATACGGGAGAAGTCAATCGTCTACACGGATCATAAGAGTCTGAAGTACCTATTGACTCGAAGGATCCGAATTTGAGGCGGCGTAGATGGGTTGAATTGCTCAAGGACTACGATCGCTCGATTGAATATCATCCGTGCAAGGCTAACGTGGTGGCGACGCGCGTTGAGCCGTAGGGTTGTTTCGGACTTAAGAGCTTTGTTTGCCCATTTGAGTTTGTATGACGACGGAGTATATTCGCGAAGCTGCGAGTTAAGCCTACTTGGGTTGAGCAGATCAAAGAGAAACAGTTGGAGGATGAGGTTCTGAGTGCGCGAAGGTTACAAGTGCAGAATGGTGGTTTGGAGGGTTACAGCTTGTCTAGTGACGAGGTTCTGTGTTTTCAAGGTAAGGCTTGTATGCCTAAAGATGTGGAGCTGAGGCAGAGGATTCTTCAGGACGCACATAGCAGTCCTTATGCTATGCATCCTGGAGGTAGTAAAATGTATAGGGACCTTAAAGAGCAGTTTTGGTGGCCTGGTTTGAAGAAGGAAGTGACAGAGTTTGTTGGGAAGTGTCTGACTTGTCAACAGGTCAAGGTCGAACATCGCCATCGTCGGGTTTGCTTGACCGGTGAAAATCCCTCGATGGAAATGGGAAAGGATAACTATGGATTTAAATCGGTGGGTTACCGCTACGCCAAGCAAGAAAGATTTGATTTGGGTTATTGTGGACCCGTCGACTAAGTCGGCCCATTTCATTCCGGTGAGAGTGGACTATTCACTTCGGAGATTGGCGAAGCTTTATGTGTCAGAGATAGTAAGGCTACACGGCGTACAGTTTCGATAATCTCGGATAGGGATCCCGGGTTTACGTCGAGGTTCGGAGAGCGTTGCATCAAGCTCTGGTACTCGTTTGGATTTTTCAAAGCTTTTCACCCGATGATCGACGGCAATGTAAAAAGGTCATTCAGATCTTGGAAGACATGCCGAGAGGTTGTGTTCGGACTTTGAGGCGATTGGGAAGAGTTTCGCCGTTAGCGAAGTTCGCCTATAACAACAAACTACCAAGCAAGCATCAAAATGGCACCATATGAGGCGTATTTGTATGGTATGGGAAGTGTCGCTCACCTACTTGTTGGACAGAGTTAGGTGAACGTCGGTTGTTGGGACCCGAGTTGGTTCTTGAGACCGAGGATAAGGTTAGGTTGATTCGAGCTCGTTTGAAGGAAGCTTGGACCGGCAAAAAGTCTTATGCCGATCTTAAGCGAAGAGATATAGAGTTATTTGTGGGAGATCGGGTTTTCTTAAAGGTCTCACCTTGGAAGAAGGTCTTGAGGTTTGGCGAAAAAGGCAAGCTTAGTCCGAGATTTATTGGGCCATATAAGGTATTGAGACGAGTTGGACCAGTGGCGTATCAGCTTGAGTTGCCAGCAGAGCTTAGCCAGATTCACGATGTTTTTTACGTGTCGATGCTTCGGCGGTATCGTTCAGATCCATCACATGTAGTAGCAGTGGAGGAGATTGAGGTAAATCCAGATTTGACTATGGAAGAGGAACCTGTGCAGATTCTTGATCGGGATGTGAAGGTTCTGCGTAGGAAGTCCGTGCCTTTGGTTAAGGTTCTTTGGCGGAACCATGGCGTGGAAGAAGCTACGTGGGAACCCGAAGATGCGATGAGACAGCAATACCCGCAACTCTTTTGACCAGGTAATTTCGAGGCCGAAATTATTCTTAAGGGGGGTAGAATTGTAATATCCCGGGTTAGGGGCTATTTTATTGTTGCATAATATTGCATGTGTTTGGTGTGCTGTATTGTTGTTGTGTAGAATCGGGGTTTAATTGTAGGCTAGAAGTAAGCCTGAGTAGGTAGAAAATTTTTAGTTTTTGAGCTAAGGTATTAGGAGCTGAGGAAGCTGGGGCTTTTAAATTTATTTTGGGTGTTTGTTAGCACAAGAAACAAGTTGGTGGAGTGGCAATGTAGGCGCCACTAAGGCTTGGAGTGGGTAACGCCTAAAGCAAGGATGTAGGCCTTGTGTTCGAGCTGCAAAGTCCCCTTTTTGGCTTCTTTTTGGGACGGCATGGAGGGAGGAGTTTGTGGGCAGTTCAAACTCTGCCATTGACTTGGTCTTCACATTCGAATGGAGGGTAGAGAGTGAATTTAGGAAGTTGACTTGTTCAAAATCGTTTGAATTGGTGGCTTGGAGTGTTTTGGGGATATGGCCGAATTTTAGGGAGTGAGGAGGAGGAGTGACGGCTTGGTATGGGAGGGAGGAGGGAGTGCGAAATTCATTTTGAATTTTGGTGCATATTCGGTCATTTGGTGTCAAAGAAGAATCCTTTCTTTTGTTTAGCTAGTAGAAAATTTCAAGAGAGCTTTTCTCATTTTTGGAAACCGAAAGTCCAAGCACCTATTTGCCGAATTTTGCTTTGCTTTTCTCTCAATCTTCTTGTAGCCGAATGCTCTTGAGCCTTCAAACTCTTATCTCTTTCATTCACTTTAGCCGAACCCACCTTTCTCTTATTTCTTTTTTGTCCATTTATGTTAAGCCGAAAGTCCATTCTCTTTTCTTCTCAACTCTCTTTTTCTTCTTGAAATCTCCCTAGCCGAACTTTAATCTCCATAACATTTTTTTCATTTCTTTTCCTTGCGAAAACCGAAAACACTTTCTTTTCTTCTTCTTCTCCCATCTTTTTGGTTGTTGGCCGAATATCAACCCCTCCCTTTTTCATCTTCTCTTGCGTTTTCTTTTGTGAGTAGGGCCGAATCTCCTTTCCCTCCTGGTGTGTTGTTGGCCGAATATTGGTTGGGTAAGTGTTGGCCGAATGGCCATGTCTATCTTCTCTTAGTTCTTGGTTAGTCAAAGCTTCAAGAGATTAATGTTTCCTTCTTGATAGGTTGACCGATTGTCTAAGGAAACCACTTTTTGGTTCGGGATTTGGTAGGAAACCAAATCAGGTGAAAGGTAAGAGTGATTCGACAACTCTTTTGGTCTAATGGTGTTGGCCGAATGGTCTTAGTGCCTAACCCCTATGTTTGGCCGATTGTAGGAGTCAGTACTCAAGGGAAGTTAGATCGTTTTCGTTGGGATTCCTAGACTCGTAGTTACCAGGTGTGTATACTAACACACTTATATTTAGTAATATGATTGATAACCGTGTGATGACTAATGAAACAGTGGTGACTGATATGATACCCTAATGGGTATGATTCTGGACTCGGGTAAGTCAGTATCATTATTGTTATAAATTTACTGATGATTTACATGATACCATAGTTGTGGTTATATGTGACATGGGATATGAGATTAGATATTGGTATGATATGCATGATTGTATGACATGCATGATTGTATGATACGCATGATTACATGAGCATGGTATGTTGATGGGTGATACGAGAGGAGGGAGCAGTGATATATTGTGCTGACGAGCACCAGTGCTTTGGTAGCACACTTTGTGACTTTGGGTCACCAGAGGTTTGGCACCTCCAGAGGTTTGGTACCTCAGCGTCTCATCCCAGTGGCTCAGTACCACAGTGGGTTGGCCCCACAGATGATTACGGGATTGACGCCAGTGTTTTGGTAACACACGATGGGTTGGCCCCATCACCAGATTTGTGACTACGGTCACCAGTGCTTTGGTAGCACATTGTGTCTTTGGGACACCAGAGGTTTGGCACCTCATTGCGACTTATCCCTGTGGTTTGACCACCGTGGGTTGGCCCCACTTGAGATATGGGATCGTCTGTTAGTGATTTGGTATCACACGATGGGTTGGCCCCATCATCATTGGATTTGTGACTTCGGTCACCAGTGCTTTGGTAGCACAATTGTGTCTTTGGGACACCAGTGGTTTGGGACCACATTGACGGATATTGTGTCTTTGGGACACCAGTGTTTTGGTAACACATTGTGACTATACGTCACCAGTGGTTTGGCACCACCAGTGGTTTGGTACCACACGGGGTAGAAAAGGCGATATGGATGGTTAGGATCGGGTTGCATTAATTATGTTGCTATGTATGATGTGTGTTAGCATGTTGTTTCTTCGGGAGCGGGATTTATACACTGAGTCATTTGACTCACCCTCTCCCTTGACATTTCAGGTGACTCGTAGACGCGGACATGGAGCCGGGATGGACTCGGGGTGCTCATGCCATGCGGAATAAAAGCTTTACTCAGATGTTATGTTTTAGGTACTTTAGTAATTTACTTTTAGTTGGGTTTATTTCAAAATTTGTAAAAAGCCTTTAAATTCTGCCTTTTGATATTATGTTTTAAGTTTGATTTTAATATGCCTTAACGGAATAATTGGGTTAATTTGCTAAAACTTGACATCTCAACGATTTCAAAACTTTAACGATATGTTTTCAACTATACCATCGGGTATCGCACTGATTTTATAAGCATATGAAAATCAATTGTTTCCAAACTTGAAAGCAAATTTTTACTAAGTCTAAATGTTTTAGTAACGATATTAAACAACTGTTTTTTTTTTAAAACGGAACAAAGTTTTATCAATTCTATTTAGTACAAATTCGAAATTTTTCAAACTCGTTTTCCCCGTAACATACCAGATTCGGTCGTGGTGTTTGGACCGGGTTTGGGGTGTTACAAAGGTTGTTGATAGATAAACAATTTTTACAAAGTGAATGTTGATGTAATTGTGATTTAGGGACTAAATTGTAATGTTGTAAAATTGAAGAAAAATTCTGAATTTTGTGAAACACATGTGCTGAAAAAGTTATACTAAAATTTTAATTAGCTTGGTATAAGGATTAAATTGCATGAATTTCAATTTTCGAGCCTGGGGACGATATTGGAATTTATGAAAAGTTTAAGGGCAAAATGGTAATTTTGCCTATAGTGTAAAATGAATTCAATTTAATATGAATTGTATTAAATTGATGATTCAATTAATTTATATAGATCCAGATAACTCAAATTCGAAGCTAGATCGAGGAAAAGAGAAAGTTTCGGATTAGTAGATCCTCTTATACTTACTAGCATCAAGGTAAGTTCGTGTAACTTAATTATGCATGTTAATATGTTTCAATTTAAAGTTTTATTTGATTTGAATGTGGTATATGTTTATGTGATTTATATGAATGTTATAAATACATGAAATGATCACATGATTGGAAATGTTTTTAAAATGTTAAGTTTCGATGGAATAATGAAAATCGATGGATACGTGTGATTTCCAGTTTGTGAATGTAATTTTGCATAAGTTGCAAATAGGATTTAGCTTGAATGAGTAATCCTGATATAGCCCTCTCGAGCATCCTGATGTATAGTTCATGCGAGCATACTGATCAGTAGTGATTTAGCATATGTTGCGCACTGCTGCAGCTCTTTGTGAGCATCCTATTACATGTTTCGATCGGTTGTGGTCCAGCATATAGTGCAGACATAATCAAACCTCTACATGAGAGTCCTGATATGAACTCTTAAGAGATTCTTGACACGGCTCGCTTGAACTCCCTGTTACCTTATCCGGTGCTCCATGAAATTTATCTCTTTAGAGATACTTGATAAGTTTTATAAGCTCCCTGAATAAAACTCTTATGAGTTTGCTGATTAGCCCGGATAAAAATCCTGTTACATGATTACATGGCTCATCTAAGCATTCTGATATATGGCTCGAGAGTGTGCTTCCTGATTAAGTGCCCTATTGGGTACCCCTGATTATAAATTGACAGATTACAGATTTGTACTCCTTGAGTGTACTATTTGAGTATCCATCGATATTTCAATAATTCAACAGATAAAACTCTCAACATGAGAAAATGATGAGATAAATATAAATATGCCTTGAGTGCTTTTGAATTATTTGGTTATGGGTTATATGATGCACTCATCTAAACTTATTTGTTGTACAAATGTATTATATGACTAAGTTGCTTGATTGAGTTTATGTGTTTAGCTTAAAACAAGGTTTCGGGTGGTTGGTGGGTGATGGAAAAAGTGTGAAGGGCATGTGGGTGAGAGGAAAGTACATGAGCTTTGGGATCCGAACAGCATACTGTGGGACAAGAATAGGGTGCGTGACATTTACGAGAAAAATCTAGGGGACTAAATTCGTAATATCCCCATCCTTAGCCATTCTCTGTAATATTTTATGGTGTGGTTCCATAGTAAACATGGTATTTTTACTACAAAATCAGCTTATTCTTGGCTCATTCTAAAAAAGATGGGTATCGTCCTCATAGGTTGTCCTGGAAGAGGATTTGGAAACTTAATATGTTGCCCAAAATTCAGCATTTTGCTTGGAGACTGGGACATGAAATTTTGACTATGAATACAAAAATAGTGTCCATTCGGCCTACAGTGAACTCGGAGTGCCAACGATGTGGTGCCGAAAGGGAAACTCTTATTCACGCCATTAAGGATTGTCCCAAAGCTAGGGGAACTATGATATGTAGTGGGCTTGATGATAGGCTGGTAAGAAATGAATTTGATCAGTGCATTGACTGGGTAGAAGTTGCCATGAGAATTCTTGATAAAAAAGCTATGGAGGACTTCATTATTCTTATTTGGAACTCGTGGTACAATAGAAACAATTTTACCTTCCGTGGAAAATAGGAGAATGCATTATGATTTAGCACAGAGCTTTGGCTCTTGGAAATGACTTTAGGATTTATAACCTTAGAGAAAAATCGATGATTCCTATTTAACCTACTGTTCGAAAATGGAAGAAACTTGCACGGGGGTTGTTAAAATAAATGTGGATGCGGCCATTGATGAGGAGTGAATGGGGTTGGGGTTATTTCGAGGGACGACGATGGCTTTCTACTAGGTGGCTATTGTTGCATTAAAGAGAAGACTTTTAACAGTGACTGGGTCGAAATTATGGCTCTTGAGAAAGGTGTTATCTTGGCAAAAAATATGAATCTAAAAAATGTTCACTTTGAGTCTGACAATGCTAACAATGTAAATAGAATAAACAGTAAGGGGCAGGATATTACTTTTATTGGGCAGCATGTAAAGGATATATACCTGCAATTGAAGACTTTTGAGGCTACAGCCGTCACGTGGGTGCCTAGAACTAGCAATAAGCTTGCTGACTTTATCTATAATTTTTTTAAAAAAATAATTGGACGTGGGCTTTTGATATGAACTATCCTAGAGAGATCCATGAACTTGTAATTCAGAATGTTATTAATAATAATTGGGCTTTTTAGGCTATATTTTTATCCAAAAAAAAAGAATATATGTGTTTAGGTAAACTTGTCAAATTGATGAAAAACACGTTAATTGTATGTTTAACATTAATAAATGTAATTGGTAAGTTTTAATTCCTGTTATACGAACTTACTAAGCATCAAATGCTTACTAGGTTTTATTTTCTCTGTTTTATAGTGCTCGGAAGCTCGCGAAAGTTGGAGATCAGTAGGAGCATCATCACACTATCCACTTGTAACAGACCGATTTTGAACCTAATCGAAACAGTGGTTTCGGGACCACGAATTCGAGTCCGAGAAATATTTTAATATTATATTTTGAGTTTATCATATGTGAATTGATGTGTGTGACAGTTTAGTATGAAAATTTTATCGTTTAAGTGCTTAATTCGATTAAAAGTACTTAATCGCGTAAAGCGTAAAAGTTGCATGCTAAAGTAAAATGTACCAATTTGATTGTGGCTTTTTAAGTGGATGTCCTAAAGGGGCAATTAGCCCATAAACCATGGTAGTGGACGGAAATGGACCACACTAACCTTATGATATATGTTAGTTTAATAATTATAATAAGGTTATATTAGTAAATTACAAATAATGTTATTATATGTTAAATAAAACATAAAAAAATGCCACTATCATCTTCACTTCTCATGGCCGATTCTTAGCTAAAGAAAAGGGGTAGGGAAAGCTTTAAATTTCGGCAATTAGAAAGCTTGATTAAGGTATGGTTGGTTTTCGGTTTTTTATAATTTTTACGTTTTTGTGATCGTTGCTTCGTATATTACCTGACCCATGCTTGAATTTTTGAAAATTGTATGTATATAGGATTCAGCCATTAACATGTTTAAGTGGTTTTGATATTTGATGGTTTTAGATTAAATATATGTTAAAGATTTACAAGTTTTGTATTAGGAATTTTGGTGAAATTTAGTATTTAGGGCTAATTTGTAAAAATAAAAATTGGTAGGGACTTATTTGCAAAATAAATGTAAATTATGGACCTGTATAGCCCTATTGGATATTCGGCCCTTGAGTTAATTAGTGAAATTTTGTGTATTTTGAGTTTTATGCAAATAGGACTAAATTGCAAAATTGTGAAATAATGGGGGTAAAATGGTAATTTTCCCATTTATGTGTTTTGGGACTAAATTGAAATGAAATGTACTTGAATGAACTGAATTTTAATGTGTTTAGATCAAGAACAAAGAAAAACGGATTTGGATCGGGGAAAGACGAAGGTTCTCGAATAGCCGATTTGCAGGGTCTATCGACAGCCGAGGTAAGTCCCTAAGCGTTCTAATGTCAATGAATTTATTTATAAACTTAGTGAATGATGAATTTCGGAAATTTAAAGAATAAATACATGATATAGCCGAATATGAGTGTATGGTATTGAAGTGAAACTATTTTGTTTAATGCAATGTGAATAGGTAAGTTCGGTTCGATAAGTGAAAGTAGTATAAAGAATATAAGATGTTGTGATTTCATTATTAAGCATTGTGTATTGAAATGTTAAATGTGTTGATATTCGGGCTTCCGGCCCTAGCGAGCGTTGTCTTGGAGTGGAAAGTATCGGGCTAAATGCCTAGCGTGCCTAGTAGTGCCGTGAAATGTATCGGGCTTTGAGCCTAGCGGAGCCTAGTGCTTAGGTGAAATGTATCACCTTTGAGCCTAGCAGGTCTTGTGCTTGGTGAAGAGTTTCGGGCTTATTGCCTAGCAGGCTAAATGCTGGTGATTTCTAAATACGAGCTTATGCATATAAACTGGTGGAGTTATGTTGGTAAAAAGGACAAACTTAAGCATATTCGTATGAATTAAATTACAGAGCTGTACGGGTAAGTACCTGTGAGTTGTTTAATCGAGTATATATATTCGTTCAATTATAAATGTATATATATATGTATATGTGTGTGATGTTGGATGAAAATGTGGTATATGATTATGTATGTATATTCGGTTGTTTGTTAAGAAACTCATATTGATATTTCGTGCATGTTGGACTTTTGGATTGATAAAAATGTAAAGTGAATGAGCGTATATACATATATGCTTTTGTATATGATTCCATTTAAAATGCGTGCATACGATTTGAGTATTTGGCAAGAAATGGATATTTATCATTTGAACTTGAGTTGATTTAATGAACTATTTGCTATAGGTAGGATAATGAGAAATGTCAAGTTAAAGATGATATTGAAGTTCGATAATGTGACACCATATGTGTGATTTGTTAAAGTTCGATGTAATATCAAGTATTTGACTTGGAAAGTTTAGGTGTCAAGTTGAATTATTTTCTTTAAATTTGCTTAAGACTTACTAAGCTAGTTAGCTTCTTTCGTGTGTGCACTTTGTTCTGTTTTATAGTTTTCCATCAAGCTACGGGCATCTGAGGATCGTCGGAGAAGTCAACCACACTATCACCCCCTTTTGGTAGTTAATCTTAGTTTTGAATCGAAGGCATGTATAGGTTAGACTAAAGTTTAGATTAATGACTTTTGGTATTGTATATAAATATAGCCTTGCGAAAATGGCTACTTCTTTTGGTTAAGTTTCATTTCTATGTTTTGATTTCATAGCTTGTTCATAATGTTAATGGAAGTTTTAGATTCGGTCATGGTTTATATCATATGTGGAAAGGTGCTCATTTGGTATATATATAAATATGTTAGGTGATGGTTTAAGCAAACTTGGTCTTGGTTTTTGTTTATATGTGAAACATGGTTGCCGTGTTTATGATGTGTGCATGATTGCGATTAAGGTGAATTTATGTGTTACTTGCTTAATACACTTTACTAATGATATTTGAGTTAAGACATGTGTTTCAGCCTTATAGTAAATAGCATATGCTTGATGTGTTTAGTAAGAATAAATGATGCTATGTTTAAGTGAATTTGACTATGTGACATTTATACTTTTATAACGAGACATATATATGTGATAGTTGACTATGTAGATCTGATTATAAATGGTAAGAAATGAATATGTTTCTTGGTTGGTTTGTTACAAATCCAAATGAAAGGTGAAACAGTATATTCGGCCAAGATGTAATATTAATATGTTTGTATATGAAATTGATTATTAAATAGTATAATGGTTCAATTGATTTAATATGCATATGTCTTATGATAATATGAATGAAACTTAGCTTAAGTTATATGAGTTTTGATTGATATCCGATATATGTTATAATTTGACATAAGTTGAGATATGGTTTAAATGTATATTTATATGTCATGAATGCTTAAGTTATGTGATTCAGACATTTATATGTATTAAATACTGGTAATAAAACTCGTTGTACATTTTTTTTATTTAATAGGTTGTAATGTCATATAATATAGTAATGATCGCATTGCTTGTGCTTGAATTCATTTGAAGGTCTATTTCGGAATTGAGTTTAGTTTGCTAATGCTTCATAACCCTAATCCGGTGACGGGTACGGGTATGGGGTGTTACATTTGATTGGTATCAGAGCTTACAGTTTAGTCGATTCTAGGACTACCGTAGAGCGAGAGAGTCTAGCTATACATGCCTTTGTTATATATTGATAGTGTGGTGACTTCTGACACTCTGAACTGTGTTTTACATAGTAAATGGACACTGATCCTAAAAGAGCCGTAGCGGATGATATAGAGAGTGTAGCTCCTGACCGTGCACGGGGATCAGTGCCGGTAGACTCTCGACCAGTTTCGGGTAGCCACGAGGGGGAGGCTAAACAAGCCTTCTATCAGATGATGAACGAGTGGTTTACCCAGTTTATTCAGACTAACCCAGCTGTACACCAACCTCCACCCCCGAATAATCCAACTCCGATCCCTTCAGCACCCCCGATGATAGATCCGATGAGATCTAGTAGGCCTCCAGTTGATAAAATCCGAAAATTTGGGGCCGAAGAATTCAGGGGCAATGATGATGATGACGCAGAGCGAGCCGAAATGTGGCTTGATAACACTATTCGGGTATTAGATGAGCTATCTTGTACTCCAGACGAATGCCTGAAGTGTGCTATATCTTTACTTCGGGACACTGCATATCACTGGTGGAATACACTAGTATCAGTGGTCCCAAAAGTAAAAGTGAAATGGGATTTCTTCCAGAATAAATTCCGCAAGAAATATATCAGTCAAAGATTCATTGATCAAAAACGAAAAGAATTTCTTGAATGAAAAACAAGGCGAATGACCGTGATGCGAATATGAACGGAAATTTGTCAGGCTCAGCAGATATGCTAGAGAGTGTGTTTCTACTGAAGCTATTATGTGCAAAAGGTTTGAAGATGGTCTGAATGAAGATATAAAGTTGCTTGTTGGCATTCTTGAAATTGAAGAGTTTGTGACACTAGTTGAGCGAGCTTGCAAAGCTGAAGAGCTCGGGAAAGAGAAAAGAAAGGCCGAGACAGAAGCTAGAGACTTTCTTAAGAGATCTTCGGGTAAGACATTCCATCCCACATCCAAGAAGTTTAGAGATGACTTCAGCCGACATAAAGCTACTTCAGATTTACCTAGACGTGATCGACCTCCAGTGGGCTCCCGAGTGTCGGAAATGTTCCACAGAATCGAATTGAATGCAAGCACTGTGGGAAATGGCATTCCGGGAGCTGTAGATTTCATGATCGGTCTTGCTTTAAATGTGGATCGTCAGATCATTTTATTAGGGAATGTTCGATGTTAGTAGAGCAGAATACAGTTCAGAACATTAAGTCGAGCAACACGTCAGTGCGAGGTAGGCCACCCAGACATTCAGGCAATGTAGGTGGTAGTCAGAGAGGAATGAAGAACACTGCAGTACGATCCGAGGCTAGAGCTCCAGCTAGAGCTTATGCTACACGAGCCAGAGAGGATGCTTCCTCCCCCGATGTCATTACCGGTACTTTCACCCTTTATGATACTACTGTGATTGCATTGATTGATCCTGGTTCGACTCATTCTTATGTGTGTTAAACTCTAGTATTCGGTAAGACTCTGCCAGTTGAGTCTACTAAGTTTGTGATTCGTGTGTCCAACCCTTTGGGTAGATGTGTGCTTGTTAATAACGTGTGTAGAGGTTGCCCGTTGATGATTCGGGATTCTTGCTTTCCAGCTGATTTGATGTTGTTGCCTTTCGATGAGTTCGATATGATTTTGGGAATGGACTAGTTAACTTCACATGATGCAGTAGTGCAAAAGAAAGCCTATTGATTTGAGATGTCAGAACGGGGAGATCATCAGAATTGAATCCAGTGATTTAAGTGAGTCTCCTACAGTAATATCTTCGATGTTAGCCCGAAAATATGTGAAAAAAAGGGTGTGAAGCTTATTTGGCCTATGTACTGGATAATAAAGTGTCTGAGAAACAGATTGAATCTGTACTGGTTGTATGTGAATACCCAGATGTGTTTCCTGAAGAACTACCAGGTTTATCACCAGTACGAGAGATTGAGTTCGGCATTGAATTAGTACCGGGAACGACTCCGATTTCGATAGCTCTGTATCGGATGGCACCTACTGAGTTAAAAGAGTTGAAAGCGCAGTTGCAAGAGTTGGCAGATAGGGGTTTTGCACGACCGAGTTTTTCCCCTTGGGGTGCACCCGTTCTTTTTGTGAAGAAGAAAGATGGAACGATGCGAATGTGTATTGATTATCGGCAACTGAATAAGGTAACTATAAAGAATAAGTACCCGTTACCTCAGATTGATAACTTGTTTGATCAGTTGAAAAGGGCTTCAGTATTTACGAAGATAGATTTGAGATCGGGCTATTATCGATTCCATAGTCGAGAGACAGATGTGCCAAAGAGGCGCATTACATGCAGGCGGTACGGACATTTTGAGTTTCTGGTTTCTGAGTAGACCTCCTACAACTAGTCAAAGAGAATGAGGCAGGGAAGCCTTTCTCCATATGATGAATGAGTGGTATGCAAAATTTGTTCGAACAAATTTGAATGTCGAACCTCCTCCATCCCCACCCATTCCTCGACTGGTTCGCATAGTCCCTCAAGGTATGGACTTTGTAAGAATGAATAAGCCCCCAGTTGAAAAAATCCGAAAACATGGGGCTAAAGATTTTAGAGCAAATGTGGATGATGACCCCGAGAGAGTCGTATTTTGGCTCGAAAACTCCATTAGGGTATTTGATGAGTTGTCCTGCACAGCAGATAAGTGTTTAAAGTGTGCTATCTCACTTCTGAGAGATTCTGCATACCATTGATGGAATACACTTGTATCTGTAGTTCCGAGAGAACCTAAGACTTCATTCAAGAGGAGTTCTAGAAGAAGTATATTAGCCAACAGTTCATCGACTAGAAATGTAAAGAATTTCTTCAGCTGAAACAAGGTTGTATGACAGTGGCCGAATATGAGCGAGAATTTGTCAGACTGAGTAAATACGAATGAGAGTGTGTTTCTACGGAGGCTATTATGTGAAAAAGATTTGAGGATGGATTGAATGAAGATATTCGTGTGTTAGTTAGGATTTTAGAGCTGAAAGAGTTTGTGGTAATTGTTAAACGGGCTTGTAAAGCCTAAGAATTGAACAAAGAGAAGAGGAAAGCTGATTTTGAAGCTAGAGACTCAAGGAAAAGATCGATGAGTAAGTCATTTCTATCTCAGTCTATGAAATCAAAAGAGATGTATTCCCGTTTGAATGTTTCAGCAAGGTATTGACGCAGAGATCGTGGGAAACAACATTCATGTTTTAAATCTCAAGCTACTTCTATGGCAAGTGTGGGTAATGTGAAGTCTAACAGACCCGAATGTCAACATTGTGGGTCTTCCCGATGAATGTAGAATAAATGACCAAGCTTGTTTTAAGTGTGGTTCTCAAGATCATTTTATCAGAGATTGCTCGAAAATGGAAGAGAAAGAGAAATTTTAGAGTGTAAGGCCTAGCAATACTGCTTCTAGAAGAAGACCCCCGAGGAATATTAGAAATAGAACCAGTACTAAAGGTGTGACAAAAGAAACCGTGGTGAGATCCGAAGCTCGAGAACCTACTAGAGCCTATGCCATCCGTGCTCGCGAAAAAGTGACATCTCCCGATGTTATTACTAGTACTTTTTATCTTTATGATACTGACGTTATTGCATTAATTGACCCTATATCTACTCATTCGTATGTTTGCATGAATTTGGTAAATAATAAGAAACTGCCTGTTGAGTTTACCGAATTTGTGATTAAGGTGTCAAAGCCTTTAGGCAAGCATGTTTTAGTTGACAAAGTATGTAAGAAATGTCCATTGATAATTAGAGGTGATTGTTTTTCTGTTGACTTGATGTTGTTGCCATTTTTTGAGTTGATGTCTTTTTGGGTATGGATTGGCTGACGTTGCATGATGCTATAGTAAATTGTAGACAGAAAGTTATTGAATTGAAATGTGAAAATGGTGAAATTCTTCAGGTTGAATCAGATGAGTCAGATAGATTGCCTGTGGTGATATCTTCAATGTCATCTCATAAATGTATAAGAAAAAGGTGTGAAGCTTACCTAGCCTATGTGTTAAACACGAAAGAGTCTAAATTAAAAATTGAATCAATGCCGATGGTATGTGAATATTCAGATTTTTTTCAAAGGAGTTGCCACGATTGCCTCCAATTAGAGAAATTGAGTTTGGCATTGAGTTAGTCCATGGTGTTTCACCAATATTGATTGCTCCATACAGGATGGCTTTCATAGAATTGAAAGAGTTAAAGACTCAGCTGCAAGAGTTGACAGATAAGGGTTTTGCGAGACCAAGTTATTCTCTCTGGGGTGCTCTAGTGTTGTTTGTAAAGAAGAAAGATGGGACTATGATACTTTATCGACAGCTCAATAAGGTAACCATTATGAACAAGTATCCTTTGCCGAGGATTGATGATTGATTTGACCAACTGAAAGGAGGGACAGTGTTTTCAAAGATAGATTTTAGATTTGGCTACTACCAGTTGAGAGTTAAAGAGTCAGATGTGTTACGGGCACTATGAATTTCTTGTAATGCCCTTCAGACTGACGAATACTCCTGTAGTTTTTATGGACTTGATGAATCAGATTTTCAAACCATATCTAGATAAGTTTGTAGTGGTGTTCATTGATGACATACTGATTTATTTCCCTAACAAGTCCAAGCATGCCGAACACTTGAGAACTGTTTTGCTGACTTTGAGAGAGAAGAAGTTGTAAGCTAAGTTCAGTAAAAGTGAGTTTTGGCTCCAATAAGTCAGATTATTAGGACATATTGTCTCAAGTGATGGTATTTGGGTTGATCCAAGTAAGATTCCAGCAATTGTTGATTAGAAACTGCCAAGGAATGTATTTAAAGTTAGAAGCTTTTAGGCCTAGCCGATTACTACCGCCGGTTTGTCAAAGGATTTTCGATAATTGCTACCCCTATGACCAAGCTGTTGCAAAAAGATGTCAAATTTGTATGGTCCGAAAAATGTTAGCAAAGTTTTGAGAAGTTGAAAGCTTTATTAACTGATTTATAGTGACGCGTCACTGAATGGATTGGGATATATGTTGATGCAAGAGGGATAAGTGATAGCCTATGCCTCGAGACAATTGAAACCACATGAGAAGAATTACCCGAAGCATGATTTGGAATTAGCTACTATTGTGTTTGCTCTAAAAAGTTAGAGACAGCATTTGTACAGTGAGAAATGCCATGTTTTTACTGATCACAAGAGTTTGAAGTATTTGATGACTTAGAAATATATAAATTTGCAGCAACGAAGATGGCTTGATTTACTGAAAGACTATGAGTTGGTGATTGATTATCACCCGAGTAAGGCGAATGTAGTTGCAGATGCCCTGAGTAGGAAATCTTTATTTTCCTTGAGAGCAATGAACACGAGGTGAACATTGTCTGATAATAATTTGATTATAGGTGAGCTGAGAGCTACACCGTTATTCCTTCAATAGATTTGAGAAGCTCAGAAATGTGACAGTGATTTGCAAGCCAATAGAGCTCATTATGATTTAATTAGTGATTCAGATTTTCATGTCGAATCTGATGATTGTTTGATGTTCTGAGGTAGAGTTTGTGTATCGAAAAATATGAACTTATTTAGAAAATTCTTCATAAGGCGCATAATGGTCGCTTGTCTGTGCATCCGTGTAGTACAAAAATGTATAACGATTTGAAGGCATTGTATTGGTGGCCAGGTATGAAACGAGATATTTCAGAGTTTGTTTCGAGATGTTTGGTTTTTCAACAAGTGAAAGTCATACACCAAGTACCTTCAGGTTTACTTCAGGAAGTGGTGATACCCGAATGGAAATAGGACAGAGTTACGATGGATTTCGTATTGGGTTTACCTTTGACCCTGAAAAAGAAAGTTGTCATCTGGGTTGTGGTTGATAGATTGACGAAATGGGATCATTTTATACTGGTACGTACTGATTATTCACTTGATAAGCTAGCTAAATTGTACATTGTTGAAATTGTGAGATTACATGGAGTACCTATTTCTATTATCTCGGATAGGGATCCGAGGTTTACTTCGAGGTTTTGGAAAAAGTTGCAAGAAGCCTTAAGTACGAAATTGAATTTTAATACTGCATTTCATCCACAGACAGACGGTCAATCTGAAAGGCTAATTTAGATACTTGAAGATATGCTTCGATGCTGTGTTCTAGAATTTGAGGGTAGTTGGCAAAAATATCTACCATTGGGCGAATTTGCATATAACAACAGCCATCAGTTGTAACATCCCGATTTTAGGCCTAGTTGGAATAGTGGTTTCAAGTCCATAAATCTGAAGTATAATTATTTGTTTTATGATTGTTTTGAAGTCCATGATATGTTTGCATGATTGTGTGAAAGTTTCATTAAGAATTTTTGTTGATAGAGTGCCCAATTTGATTTTTAGGACTAAATTGCAAAAGTTGCAAAATATATGATTCTAGAAGCTTTAAGTGTGAAATAGCTTTGGAATATTAATTAGAGGTCTTTAAATAGCAATTTGCCCAACAAAAATGGGCAAGAGTAGGTAAAATTTGAAAGTTTAGTAAAAAGGGCATTTTGGTCATTTGGTTAATAAAATTATTAAAAGGGAAAATAAGTCAAAAATCTTGTCCATCTTCATATACCTTGGCCGAAATTCTCAAGAACACCATAGCTAGAGTTTCTACAACTTTCAAGCTTGATTGTAAGTGCATCCTAGCCCCATTTTTATTGTTCTTTACGTTTTTGAAGCTGTTATCAACAGATCTAGCTATTTCTACCATTTATTTGAGCTAGGGTTCATGTTTAAAATTTTACCCATGTGTGACATGCATGTATTTTGACGTTTCATGGTAGATTATGAAAGTTTGATGTGTAATAAACATCTTTTACTAACTGATTTTTAATGAAAACACCTAAAAAGGGCTTATTTGTAAAAGTTGTAAAATGAGTAGTAAAAAGCTTATTTGAAGGAAAATGTGGGCTGTTATGAGCATGTGTTAGGTTCGGATAGGCTTAAAGAACAAAGAAAATGGATACATTTCATTTTAAGAGCCAAGGGACTAATTTATAAATATGTGAAAGTCCAAGGGCAAAACTGTAATTTTTCCAAAGTATGGTTTTTAGACTGATTTGAACAATGTGATAATTAAATGAGCTAAACTGCTATTATAGATCAAGAAAAATAGAGTTTAGACCTAAACTGAGGAAAGAACAAGGTTGTCGACTAAATCGAATAGTTAGCCATATTTTGGTACTAAGGTAAGTTCGTGTGTAAATACTGCAACATTTCATTATTAGGTATTTAATGCTTTAATATTGTATGAATTGTGAAATTTTCTTTGTGGATTTGATTAATGTTGACTCGATGATGATTCGACGAAGATTTGATTCCTCAAAATCTCGGTGAACCTTATGAATAGTTAGGATACAAATTTCATGACATTAGGGTTCTAAGTTTACGCGTAAGACCATATATGGGATATGACATCGTTATAAGATTTCGTGTAAGACCATGTCTGGGACATGGCATCGATATGAGAATCGTGTAAGACCATAGCTGGGTTATGGGCATCAATATGTGATCTCATGTAAGACCATATATGGGATATGGCATTGGTATGATTCTATGTGTATGTGATTCCCCAGTATCCTTTAGTATTCCAAGTGGATCAATGGGTAATCCAAAGATTTTATCAATGAAATGACAAGGGATGATCATGTTGAAAGGGTACAGGTATGTGCACAAAGCTCATAAATATTGAGATTATAAATCAATGAGACCTTGGTAAGAAGTGAATGAATAAATCATGATCTCGAGTTTATTGTACATTATGTCAATGACACGATTTAAAATGTATCTATGATACTTGATGACATTGTGATAAATTATATTATGTTATGTGTACAATAATGCACGGTTAATGTTGTTAATTATTTACATGCAAACTTACTAAGCTTTATGCTTACTCCCCTTTCTTTTCCATTTCCTTATAGTATCAACAAACTAGCTTGGGGATCGGAAGATGTCGGGGACTCGATCACACTATCAATTGGAACTTTTGGGTATAGTTACTCTCAACATTTTGAGTATGGCATGTATAGGGACGTGGTCATTTTGTTATATGTCATATTGGTTTAGCCAAATGTGTTGGCTTATGATGATATTTTATTCATTTTGTATAAGGCCATGGGATGTGGCTCATATTGATTATTGGGTTGTACACCTATTCATATATGCATGCATGTGCCAATGTCATTATGATATGGCCTATGGTTATTGATGGTAATATGATATTGTGTTGCATGTGATTTACTAAACTTGAGTTGGTAAAATTGGATTTGTCATAATATGCAGTCCTAAGCAAGTATAAATTGATAAGAAGTTGCCATGTATAAGCCATGTTTATGAATGTTTAAGTGCTTATTTATGCCATGTTAGATTTCATTGATATGTGTAAGTGTGCATGTGTTATTGTGAGTGAAAAATGGCTTGGAAAATAGCCTCAAAGTTGTCCACACGTGTAGACACACAAGCATGTGCCTAGGCCGTGTGTGACACACGGCTTACACCAAGGGCGTGTGTTCTGGCCGCGTGTCCCTTGTACCTTACTTTTGAGAAACAGAATACCCAGTTGTAAACACGCAAGCATGAGACATGGTTGTGTGTCTCGGCCGTGTGAGAGACACAGCCATAGTACATGGACATGTGCCCAGGCCGTGTGAAGTCTACACTTGATTTTGGATATTTAATTCGTCACACAGCCTAAGGACACGAGCGTGTGCCTTGGTCATGTGACCTTGTTTGGTTGATGACGTCATAAACTGAATGTCCTCTATTTTGGACATGGCCTGAAGCGCGGGTGTGTCCTTTCACCCATACGAGTGAGGAGTGTTACATTAGCATGTGGTTGATGATGCTTAGGCTTGTGCCAAACTATTGGTTGGATTATATTATGTTAGTTTAAAGATTTCAACTGAAATGGTAAGTGACCAAATGGAAAATACCTATGTGCAAGAAAGAGTGGTATTAATCAAAGGCTTATAATGTGATTAATCCAAATGAGTTATGTATAAATGCAATAGCTTGTGTATTGATGATGATGTTAGGTTTGTGCCAAGCTTGTGGTTTGGGTTACATTATGTTTATACCTATTGTTATGTAATGAAATGGTAAGTTGTGTTTCATTTCTACGAACTTACTAAGCATTATGTGCTTACGTAGTTTCTTTCCTATGTTTATAGATTATCAGAAGCTTAATTAGTTTGGAAGCTCATCGGAGATCTATCACAATATCCATCATAAGTATCGGTAGTTATTGAATGTTTTGGTCAAGGTTATCATGGCATGGATAGGTTGAAATGTAGTGTCAATGTGATGAATGTTTAGTTGGTGGATTAGTTTGTAAAAGTTGTAAATATTATCTTGGTTTGGTACCCTTAATGTGTAACAGCTCGTTTTTAGTCAAATCAGAATAGTGGTTTTAGGACCACAAATTTGAGGTTAAAATAATTATTTTATTATTAATTTAATGTTTACAACATGATTGTGTGATTGTATGAAAATTTCGTTAAGAAATTTTATCGTTTGAATGCTTAATTTGATAAAAAGGACTAAATTGCTAAAGTACAAAAGTTGTGTTCTATTAGCTAGGGGTGTCTAATAGCTATATAACTTTAAAGTGGAGGTCTTTATGTGGTAATTAGACCATTAATAGTATGAGTGGACATATATGGACATATTATTATGTGTTTTAAAGGTTTTTGGTTAAGGTTAAAAAGGTAAATGAGTAATTAAGTTTAAATTAAATAAAACAAAAAATTTCTCCATCTTCATTCATCTTCCCCCACCGAAATTAAAGAACAAAAGACAGTATTTTAGGGTTCATTGATTCGGCTAAGTATTTGCACTGCATGTAAGTGATTTTTTACTTGGTTTTTAATGATTTCTATGTTTTTAGAGTCATTGTAATTTAATCTAGCTAGCCCAGTGACTAATTTGAGAAACTGTTAAAGATTTAGGGTTTTACATTAACAATTATGTGTGTATTTTGATGTTTGATGGTAGAAAATGGATGCTTGTTGTTAGATAAACAACATTTGTTAAGTGATATTTGATAAAATTGTCAATTAGGGATTAAATTGAAAAATGTGATAAATTGTGTGGTTAATATATGAAATAATGGAATATAGGGCTTGCTAGGGACTTAATTGATATTCGACTAGCATGGTATAAGATGAATTTCATGAATTTGCATATTTATGAGCTAGGGACTAAATTGTAAAGAAATTAAAATATTAGGGGTAAAAGTGTAAATTTGTAAAAATATGTATTTTGGGCTAAATTGAATAGAATGAATAATAAATGGATTGAATTTGATTATATGGATCAAGAAAAGCCTCGTTCAGATCAAGATCGGGGGAAAATAATGTTTTGGACTAGTCGATCCTATTACGTCGTTCTTGTGATCGAGGTAAGTTCGTATGCTTATAAGCATTATTGTAATTGTGTTTTAAATGCTTTATATTTGAATTGTTGATGAAAATGATCTCACTGAAATGTTTGATGAAGATTTGGCAATGTGAAATCTCGGTTGAACCTTAGGAATAACTAGGATACAAATGACATGTCATTAGGGGTTGTGTGTTTTGGGTGATTCTCCAAACATCCTACCGGTGGCTGAGTTATCCAGCATGTGTTGTGGATTCTCGTCAGCTTGTGTGAGCAGTACCATGTAGTTATGTCTTGACCGTCAGCTTGTGTGAGCAGACCCATTGATAGGCTCGAGAGTGAGCATTATATGATATATAAGATTGAGATAGCTTCGGCTATGTTCTAAAACCCTATATCTGAGTCCAAGGCTGAGACCAGATATGAGACATCACTATGCTTGAACTTTCTTAAACATGCACTTACTGGATATAAAATTTTGTTCCGAATTAAAAACTTCTCTTCCTTAGTCTAATCATACATTTCATAGACCTACGAGGCCTTAAACACGTATCTCAAAACTTTCGGAACCTAATCGAAAACTTTTTCTTTAAAGAAGGGGTCACATGCCCATATGGCCTGGGACATGCCCGTGTACCCATTAGACACGTCCATGTCTTCCAACTGTGGCCGACACTGACTATATTCACACGGTCTTGACACACCCGTGTCTTCCAATCGTGGTCGACACTGACTATATTCAGACGACTTGGGGCACACGTCCATGTTCTGACCGTGTGTCACACACGGCCTAAACAAACGGCTGTGGGATTAACCCATAGTCTATTTTGACTTAAGGTACTAAGGTGTAGGGGACGCACAGCCTAGACACACGCCCGTGTGTCTATCCGTGTGGGCACTTAAAGGTTATTTACCAAGCCAATTGCCACCCTAAAATCAAGATCAATCTCATATTCAATTCATCAACTCAGATTACTACATCTTTCATGAACAATACTATATGCTTCATTGATATCAATAGACATACATACTTAGCCCATCTTGGCCTATCACTTAGCCATATACAAAAGAATAATAATCTTGAGAGCCTTAGCCCATCTTCGCCTATCACTTAGCCATATACAAAAGAATAATAAGCTTGATAGCCTATACTTTAGTTCTTCTTAAAACATATACTCAAAATTAAGTGTTTCCTATACATGCCATACTTAATAAAAATAACTTGGTTATACCAAAATAACGATTGCTAGTGTGATTCGAGCTCCGATAACGATGGTCCATGAGATTAGCTTGGCGGAACTACATTGAAAGAAAGGATAAAAGAAGTAAGCATTTAGCTTAGTAAGTTTGCATATAATGCACATAGCAATATGTTTGTTTAACAAAAACCATTTGGCATAAACAATGGCATCATAATTTTCAACTTGATAATAGCTTTGCTTACTTAATTTTCTTGCTATCTCATTTAAGCTTTACTCATTTGCCCGATGAATTTCTATGAATAACTGAAGATACTGAATCTCATCCCACATATAACTCGATGCCAAAGCCATATCCTCGATAGGGTCTTACATGAGATCTCTCATCTTGGTATTGATGTCATGTCTTGACATGGGCTTACTCAAAGCCTTCCTTGTGTGTTCCCTTGGGAACTTACCATTGCCATGTCTTGACATGGTCTTATTTGGTATCTTTACTCATGAACTGGTCAATGCTGAGCCTTGGCTTAGACTTACATGAAATCTTTCTTGTTACTCACCAGTGTAATTCCTTGGCTTGGACTTACATGAAATCTTTCTTGTTACTCACCAATGTCATGCCTTGGCTTGGACTTACATGGGATCTCTATCTCATGATAGCTTTTCAATGCCAAGACTTGCCTTAGACTTACATGACATCTTTACTTGGAGACTCACCAATGCCATGCCTTGGCTTGGGCTTACATGGGTCTTCATCTCATAATAACTCTTCGATGCCAAGACTTGTCTTGGACTTGTATGATAACTTTGCTTGATTGCCGATGCCATGCCTTGGCTTGGTCTTATACGAACTTTCTTATCTCATGTGGTAGATCAAGTATCCTAAGTAATTCACCTTCAATTGGGACTTTATCATGCTTAATCTCATTAATTTCTTTGTATAGCATACCATTAAACATTCTAATGAAAGTAATGTATATTTAACAACATAACAAACAATTCAATGAAAATATTCATGAAGCTTGGAAATCATACAAACTTACCTCGATATAAAAAAATGTATGTAGATATGCAATTTAGTCCTCGACTTTGTTCTTGCCTCGGTTTTGATCCGAGCTTTGTTTTGATTTATAATAATAATTTAGATCATTTAATACACATATTGACTAAATTGACTCTTAACTCATACTTTGGAAAAATTACTATTTTACCCCTAAACTTTCTCATATTTACACTTTTGCCCCTAGGCTCGTAAAATAATTTTCATACCAGTTTCTTAAACTTCATGATTACCTGATTCATTATCTCAACTATAGCAATAACAAATTCTCACTATTTCTACCATGTATGACAAATTTCATAATATTAACAAACTAGTCCTTACTAGCATTTTTCATGAAATTCACTTAGAAAAAGATGTTTATCTAACATCAAACTCTCATAATCTTCCATAAAATATCATTTTACAAGCATCTCATGCATGGGTAGATTTATGAACGTGAATCTTAGCTCATCTTATAGCTAAAAATAGCTAATTCATAATACGAGGATTCCAAAAATACGAAGAATATTAAAAACGGGGCTAAAATGAACTTACTAGCAAGCTTGAAAAATTGAAGAACCCTAACTATGGAGTCTCTCCAATTTTTGGCACAAGGAAGAAGATGAATAAGAATTTTTATCATCTTTTTCCCTTTTTAATCATTTAATCGATAAATGACCAAAATGCCCCTCTCTTTAAAAATTCCCCATTTACTAACCCATGTCCATTTTTGTCCAAAAATTATAATTTGGGCAAATTTCTATTTAAGGACTTCTAATTAATATTCTAAACCGATTTAATACAAAAAGCTTCTAGACTCATATTTTGCAACTTTTGCAATTTAGTCAATGGACCCTTTACTAGAAATTTTCATAAAATTTCTTCATGAAACTTTCATAATATCATGCAATCATCTCAAATACCTTAAAAAACTCATATTACTACTTTGAATCTGTGGTCTCACATCACTGTTCTGAGTAGGCCCTAAATTGAGCTATTACATATGTATTGGCACTTAGGGTGCGAGATTCGTGAGAATCCAATATTGTTCCAAATGGTTCAACGGGTATATCGAAGATGTTAAATGGTGTGAGATAAATACGTATCAGTCTAGGTATGTATGAAAATCATATGAGAATTGAATCTATAAAATTGTAAGTTCATGATCATTTTATGGATGAATACATGTTAAATTTGTGATTAAATGGTTTTGTAGTACAATGGATGAATACATGTTAAATTTGTAATTAAATGGTTTTGTAGTACATTATGTTTATATCACTTGAATGATGAATGAATGGTATGTTTTACTTAGTAACCATACGAGCTTACTAAGCTGTATAGCTTACTCTATTACCTTTTCGTGTTTTATAGTGAATATCAAAGCCTGCTCGAATTTGGGAGTCGTCAGAGACTCATCACACTATCAAGCTATCACTTTGGTATTTTTGAAATTATGTATTTGGTTATATGGCATGTATAGAAGTTATGGTCATTTTGGTATATAGTGTGGTAATGGATTTAGCCATTTGATTTGGCTTGTAATGGATGAATGCTCGATTATATGTATAGCCATGTAATTCGGCTTAATTTGGTTTGCTTGGTGATGTATATATATGTACAAATGGCCTTATGATATGTTGTGTATAATTGCTATATTGATGCTTGTTGTGAAATGGTGTTTGGAGTTCCAAATGGTTGAAATTTGAGATTGGTATTCTTATGGCTTTAGGTAAAGTGATGCGTAATTGAAAGTAATCATTTAGGTGAAATTGTGAATATGAAATTGGTATGGTTTGTATAGGCAAGTCATGATGTTATGAGCATTAAAGTTCTTGGTATGGAAATAGCATGAATTAGACTTGATTGAGATTGGTTGGAATGCCTATTTATGCCATGTTAAATTCCATTTGGTTTGTGAAGGTGAATGGAAGTTTGGGTGAGAAAAATGCCTTGACGAATAGCCTATTTTTGTCCACACGGGCGTGTGTCTCAGCTGTGTGTGACACACAGTCAAGTGATACGCCCGTGTGTCCTCTGGTGTTTAATGAGAAAACAAGTCAGTTTGCTCCACACGGCCCAACACACGGGTGTATGACTTGGTCGTGTGGCATAAGTCAGTATACCATACAGTTTTGGTACGACCTAGCACACGGCCTGGCACATGGACGCGTGTGGCCATTTTGAAAGGCACATGGGCTAGTCACACGGTCGTGTATGTTGGTCATGTTTCCCAAGTCAGAGAGTTACACGGGGTCGAACACAGGCTGGGACCCAGCTATGTGATCCCATTTTGAATGTCCAAACGGCCTGTGACATGGGCGTTTCTCTGGCAGTGTGAGACATAAGGCCGGGTCACACAGGCGTGTGTCCCCTGTATTTTGAAAAATTTTCTATGTTTTCAAAGATTTCCTGAGTTATCAGTTTAGTTTCGAACCACATCTAATGTATGATTTGAGCCTCGTAGGCTCGTATTAGAGACAATGTGATTGATTATGAATTATTATTATTTAGATTTGAAAAAATGTAAGAGAATTGTATATTCGTTTAAGTAATAAGTCAGGTAATGTTCTGTAACCTTATTCTTGCAACGAATACAGGTTAAGGGTATTCTATTTATTGGAATCAGAACACGATTTAGTTGATTCTAAGACTAACGTAGTGTATGTGAGAGTCTAGCTATGCATGCCCTATATAACGTGTGATTATAACACCCCAAACCCGTCTCCGTTGCCAGATTATACAGACATTTAGTATTATAATTCATCAATCACGATCAAAGTGACCCTTTTATAGGTCAACGAGACCTTAATCATGCTTCAGAATAGGTTCGGGACCAAATCGAACAAATACTAAAATTCTCATAAATTTAGAACATTTTCAAAACTGTCAAGGTCTCACGCCCATGTCACCAGGCCTTATGTCTCCCACGGCTACTAGACACAACCATGTGTCTCGGCCGTGCCAAAATAGGGCATGTATACTAACTTATCCACATGACCACCAGACATGCCTGTGTGCCGTGGCCATGTGATCTTAGGCTAGCTATTGACTTAACCAAACGGCTACCAGGCACACCCATGTACCATGGCCCTGTAAGTTAGGCTAGCTACTAACTTATCCACACGGCTACCAGGCACGCCCGTGTACCACAACCGTGTAGGCATGACAGGCCATTTGCCAGGCCAAAATGCCACCCATATTAGGGTCAAACCTACAAGCATTATACCAACTCAATCATGTACAATTGACAACCAAAAACATGTCAAATAATCAATAAGTCTTCACATTCTATTTCATTTCCATTCATGCCAATTTGCACTACTAAAACACATACATATATTCAAGCATGATACATCCCCATTTACCTTTCTTGTAACCACTTCTTTGATCATTCAAATATACTCATTATGCATTCATATGCTTACCATAGTCTTAACCATTTCACTAACTATCAAGCCATACCAAATTAAACATCATATATCATAATCACTCATACATATCATTAACATTTATCTAGCCACATCTCATGGCTATTTTTATACATTCCAAACTTAACCCAAAATGACTAGCCTATACATGCCATATTGAGCTATATCCATTTCCAAAATGCCAAAACAAGTTTGAGTAGTGTGATGACGATCCTCGACAGTCCCTGAGCCTTCAGTAGCTTTGACGATCTATAAAACAGAACAAACACACATAAAGTAAGCTTTCAGAAGCTTAGTAATCCATATACAAATAAACTTAGCATATAATACACATAACCATATTGATATAATGACCATAATGGTTCTCATAGCATAGTCAGCACATATATTCTTTAGCTCATTTGCTTAGCCATATCTTACCACTTCCTTCAACTCAATGTCACATATACACACATAGCTCATTTAAGCATATATTCACATATCATTCCATTAATTCATTTCACATATTCATCTTAATAAGTTCATATAGACCCTTACCCTTTTCATACATACTTAGTGTACAAATCAAATGTACCTGAAACGAATACACAAATCACATACTTGTTCGTATCTCAAATTTTCCCGTTGAACCGTTCGGAATCTAATAGGATACTAAGAGTGCTCAGAATAATCGTACAGTGCCAACGTCCCAGAGGTGGTTTTACACGAAATCTCGGATCAATGCCAACGTCCTAGACGTGGTCTTACATGATAACACATAACAGACACCTATATAATGACATAGTTAATCCTATCTATACCTAGATTTAAACGGGACTTCTCGGAATTTAACAACTTGTCGACTTATTCGTAATCTCGGATTGCACATACATTCTATCTCAATGGGTAATCGTAATAATTCAACTATCGTATATCCTCAAATAATTGAATACAAATACATTTATTTGCATATCGACTTACATCGAATTCGGATATTCGTTCAGACTCGATTATTCGACTACATTCGTTTTCCCATGATCTAAGTCCATTTTCTTCGGTTCTTGATCTATACATATTCAAATTTAACCCTTTCATTTGTCAACTTATTCAATTCAATCCAAAAACATACATTTAGGGCTATTTTCAACTTATCCCTCACATTTGCACATTTTATCAATTTAGTCCATTTTTCTCAAAACATCAAATATGCAAAATCACCATATACTCATGCTTAGCCGAATGCTCACGTTATCTCATACAAGTCCAAACATTTCATCAAATTTACAATTTAATCCCTCAAAATACTATTTTCACAATTTAGCCCTAATTAGCTAAATTCATCAAAAATTCAAGAACAAAACATGTTCATTAAACACATATATTTCTTTTAACATCAACATTCATCACAAAACTCACCATTTCATCAATGGAATATCACATGAACATCATCAATTCTTCAAACTACAACATGGGCTTGATAGTAGACTAAGCAACAATATAAAAAACATAAAAATCATCAAAAACCAAAGTCAAAACATACCTTAATCAAGCTCACAATGACCAAATGCCCTAGCTTAATTTCTTTCTTCTTTTTCTTTGGTATTTTCGGCTAGAATGGATGAATAGATCCACTAGCTTTTTCGCTTGTTTTATTATTAACATGTTAATAAACATTTTTACAATATTAACTTTTTAATAAACATTTAGTAACATATAAACATAAGGTCACTAATGTCTTTTAACCATCCACTAACTTAAAAGTGGTCTAATTGCCTCATAAGTCTCCACCTTTAAAAGCCACAACACATAGGTGCTTAAACAAATAGCTTACAAATTTTGCATTTAATGCAATTTAGCCCTTTTCTCTAATTAAACACACAAATAATCAAATTTTCATACGAGGCTTCCACACATGCTCAGTCACATATCAACGACACAAAAAATAATATTAAAATATTTTCTAACTCGAATTTGTGGTCTCGAAACCACTATTCCAACTAGGGTCTATACTAGACTGTTACAGTTCTCCCCCCTTAGGGATTTTCGTCCCTAAAAATCTTGGCATTAAACAGATCCAGATGTTGTTGTTTCATTGAATCTTTAGGCTCCCACGTAGCCTCTTCTATTCCGTGTCGATGCCATAACACTTTTATTAACAGAGTTTCCTTGTTTCTTATCTCTTTCACTTCATGAGTTAATATACAAATCGGTTCCTCTTCATAAGTCATATCAGATTTGATTTCAATCTCAGATGGGGTTATCACATGTGACGGATCTAATCTGTATTGACAATGCATTGACACATGAAATACATTATGCATCTTTTCTAGCTCGGAGGGCAACAGCAACCTGTATTCAACAGGCCCAACATGCTCAATAATTCCACATCTTCGTACTGCCTGGGTGAACAGATAGACGACTATTATGTGCTTTATTCAAAATCAACTGAATCAAGTCTAGGTTTCTCGAAACAGAAATTCGATCTCAAAATCTTAAGCAATCATCAGCAACCATTCAAAATTTAGAATCAGAATTCGAATCACACTGACCTCGTTTTACTAACATTTCATTACCAACTTTCTAAGCATCAACTATTTGTTGTAAAAACAACGGTTTTGCTTTAAATTCAGCTAATACTGAACCATCATTAGACAGGTCTACATGAATGTTCATAAAACGTAATGCAGACAGTGATTTCCAACATAAAGCATCAACTACAACATTTGTTTTTCCCTGGTGATAGTCTATCACAAGCTCATAGTCTTTCAATAATTCTAACCATCTTCTTTGTCGCATATTCAAATCTTTCTGAGTCATAAGATATTTCAGACTTTTATGATCTGAAAACACATGGCATTTTTCACCAAACAGTTAATGTCGCCAAATCATTAATGAAGCTAACACAATTGCAGCTACCTCAAGATCGTGAGTTGGATAATTCTTTTTCATGCGGCTTTAACTGTCTCGAGGCATAAGTTATCACCTTGCCTTCCTGCATCAGTACACATCCTAAACCTGTAACATATAGGATTTAGGGGCTTTACATTTATTATGTTCTA